>CM061542.1:207340715-209740715 GCA_030864215.1 Capsicum pubescens | reverse complement strand
TGTATCTATTTTGTTCTCTCGTTTGCAACTTGGCCTTCTGTTAGAGGTAGTAAAAATGACATCGATGTTCTGTACATATTATCAAAAAATTTAGATTACGTGACAATAAAATTAGTACATAGATACAATTAAATAAAGTATTAATAGTAAGATATATGTCACATAAACCTCATCATTCTAGTAATTTTGGGGTTGTGACATCAAATAGAACCAGTTCTTTATTCTGGGATATGTAACAACAAAGTCGAACATATCAAAAGCAAGACCCAACTGGTTCACTTTATAGTGTTTGTCATTTTGTTTTTTCCATGATTTATATATGTTAATGTCATGTTTTTACAAGAAGAATTGTATAAATCATGTTTAAAAATGATTTATGTACCTACTGGCATGAAGCTTTAACAACCCATCGGCAGTCCATTCTAAATAGTCGTTGATCAACTTTGTTATTTTTTTGGAGCCTCATCTTAGATGTTGAACCCTTTAAATGGGTAATTTTTTGTTCTTCCGGACTGATAGACTTCACTTTTTTTCATCTTTAGAAGTAGTTGATGGATTATCAACGGTGATATTATGCTGTTCAGCAGTGGTTTCAACTGTGACATCCACCTAGAAATCCAGAATTATCAATACTAATCATAAAGATACAAAAAAACAAAAAAAGATAACTCATCTATTGAAGGAAATCAACTAGTTCTTCCTTCTGTTTAAATTTGTTCCAACAGATAACCCATCTGTCTATTGGGACAAATTTAAAATAGAAGTAAGACCTGTGTTATAATTTCCAACAGATGGCCCATCTGTTGCAACATATGACTCATCTGTTTAGACAAATAAAAATAGGAGAAAGACCTATATGATAATTTCCAATAAATCGCCCATCTGTTGCAACATATGAATAATCTATTTGGACAAACTAAAATAGTAGGAAGTCTTGATTTAATCTTTCCTAACACATGACCCATCTATTGCAGTAGATAGATTATCTATGTGTTCAAATTAAAATAAGAGAAAGACCTGTATGACAATTTATAATAGATGACCTATATATTCCAACAGATGACTCATCTATTGGAATAAATAACTCATCAGTTGGAACAACCTAAAATAGTAAGAAAGTCTTGATGTAATTTTTCCCAAAAGATGGGCCATCTGTTGGGATGAATTAAAAAAATTAGTAACCTATTTGATTTTCTCCAATAGATGAGACATATGTTACAACATATATTGCATTATATACAATAGGTTAGTGATCTGTTGCAACAGATGTCTATGTCTGTTGGATAATTTTAAACATATGTGTCATCTGTTGAAACAGATATGTAGTCTATTTATTTGTTAGAATAGAAGATAAATATTCACCTTCTTCAGCTCATGCTACTCTCCTGTGGCCCTTCTACATTGATCAAAAGTGGAATACAAAGATAGAGAAGTTGGAGTTTTGCTTTTTTCGATGCTTGATAATGCCTTGGAGATTTCTTTCCTTCTCCTCTTAGCCGCCTTAATCCCTAATATAGTGTATGGATATGAAATCCTCTTTGATGGAATGACACCCCTCCTAGATATTAATTTCTTTACAGAAGTAGTTAATGCATTAATAGCGTTAATCACTCCATTATGTTTTGCCTTGCAGTTTTGACATTTTCATGTAGAACATTTGCTAGGATTGGCAAAATCTATAAAACCAGTTTGATTATAATCATAATGGTTTGTTGTTTCAAAAACTGTAAGAACATTAGCCCCAACAGAAACACCACCACCACTAACACCACCAACAACTCCATCACCACTAACACCATCAACAACAACAAGTCCACTCTCTAAAATTATTTTTTCTTGTGATGGTTGTTGCTCCAAAAAATTCCTTTTTATTCTATCAATGACCTTAGGGTCCGATAAAGTTTGCAAAGACCGTAAAGTAAGAAAAAATGGCATCTTTAACTCTTGATTGGTCGAAACAAGTCGCAGATGCACAATCCAAAAAATATCAGCACATATATTAGAATGATGATTAAATTATTTAAAAAAATCATTAATTAAATTATTTTTTTAATTAGAATTAGACTTAATGCTTCCATTGGGGGGTTAAAGAGATCAGGAAATTTTCCTTTTTATTAGTTTTAGCCGACAACCATCTCAAGATTCTTGGAAATGAAACTTCTTCCTGGTCGTTCACTTGTTGTCTCAAATAAGGAATGACTTCAAATGCCCAAGCCTGTAAAATAATGTCAATAAACCCAAAGTATTATTTATAAGAAATAAATAAATTATAAAAAAAAATATTACAATAAAAGCCCATGGAAAGCCATATAAGTTGACTGTCTTTGGCATTAACGGATTCAACAAATATTTGACAGTCATTATGAAGCTTTCATAACCCCAAGGATAGCCATTAAATGCATCAAGATCCTCACAGAGCTTTATTAAACCAAGTGGTATGTTTTTGTTAACGTCTCTCGCCCAAGGAATATTATGTACAAACCGAACCAAAAACAATGATTTCTTGTGCTTCTTTGAAAGTCTTTTAACTTTCAACGCTTCAATAAAATTTCTTTTTTAAAGCTTGGACCAACAAGGGACACCAAGTCATCATCATCATTGAGCTTGCCTTTGCCTTTTTTGGGTGTGCGGGGTACTTTTTTGGGGTTAGAATATGTATAAGCTGAGAAGCAGAAGGAGGATAATATTTTCACGACCCGAACTAGGGCCTGGCCATGACGGACATCCCGAACCAAGAAGGCCCGGGCATCCTACTCTATCTGGTAATCATGCACATTATTCACATAATAAAAGAAGATGCAAAAATATAATATGATACAGAAACATGGTCATACTCTGGATTAAGTTTAACAATAAGGAATGAAATCAGAAAATCACTAACAACATTTGGAACAGTCTGCGAAATCTCTACTACATGATCTAAAGATAACTGTTTGAAAACTGGGACAAAACCCCCAGTAGACCAAAACCAGAACTGATAATAAATGTCTAAAAATAACTAGGACTTCTGAAATATAGAAGGCTCACTGACTAGACCCTGCACTTATGTAAGAAGAAATCTACTACTTATCAGGACCCCTAGACTGTGCCTATAAACCTGGAAGGTAAGGGGGAGGGGGGGTTAATACAGATGTACTGGTATGCAAAGCAATCCAAAATAAAGATTTTAATATAAATAAAATAGTTGAGAGCTAGTCATAAAACATCACAAACGATATAAATTCCAAAACACGTGGGCGGTTTGATAATCATAAAAACCTTTCTGTCAGTGCAATTTCTGATCTTCGTATTACTTCTGAGTTAGGTGGTACGCTCCTACAAGTCTAAAACCCCAAGGGCTATATGAAGTCCTCCATTGACTCGGTAGGGAATCCCCCAACCCAAGTGTGCCGCAAGGGTTGAAGTGTCTGAGTCTAATACGCCACAGGACACTAAGCCAGCATAATATAATATACTCGGATCGACAAATAACAATTTTGGCAAATGAGTTGTTTGAACTCATGCCTTCTTCGAGGGACCACCTAACATCTCTTTATGACCAATTTTATCCATCTCTAAACATATATTATTCTGAAATCTTAAGTCATGAAAATATGGTTTCTATGTTTGTCTGGATCTGTTATGGCATTGTCTATTTTGGTATTATCATAGAAAGATTCGCAAGTCATAATTCTGAGCCATAATTCATCAAGAATAATTCTTTCATTAAAACTCAATTCAGACCACCAACCATTTGCAGTAGTATGAGATGGATTCTTGTTCCGAAACATAAGTAAAAACTATGCAAGAATTCTTCAAACATAAGGTGGTCATGTGCTTTTGGCAAAACCATGCAATCTTTCATTATATGTATATTCAACATTTATCAACATGCATAACCCTCTCATTTTATTTCAAAATCATATTCAATTCATAGTATAAATCAAGACATTTTGTAACATGCTCTTCAAGATGCATTTTAAAACAATCCATAGTATATCATGAATAAAGGAAAATCATAACAAAAGAGGGATTTTTTTCATGTGTCATGCTCTTAATTCAATTATTAATCTTTAAAACGCGTGCTAACATATATATACAATTTCCAATAAATTTGGGGGAAGGTCTAAAAATCAAAACAATACTGTCAAAACTTCTAAAACATGATTATATTCATAAATCCAAAATCCCATTCTTAAAATCATGATTTCTATGCCCATGAGATTTTAGGAAAACCCCTTGTACCTCAATCTCAAAAAATAAAAGATGATTCGTAAAGCCTATAGCGTGTGGATTCCAAATCTCTAATTATCTTCTAAAATCCACGGTCGAATCTTGAGTTATTTGGGAATCTTGTTTGAAACCCTAGAGAGTGTTCTTGATGGTTTTTGATGAAACTATCAATAATGAGGTCATTTGGGATTAAAATCTCGTGTTTAAGCTGATAAGAGGGTGGAAAATACCTAATTTACCCTTAATGAGATGGAACAAAAATATAACTGGGAGCCCAATTTTATGGGCCACCGCGATACGCCGCAATTGCTGTGGTTCACTGGAAATTGATGAATGGGATTCTTAAGGTCACTGTGATGCGGAGCCATAGTGTTGTCCCACTGGTTAGGACCTGGAACTTCAGCGCGATGCTTCAAAATTGCGATAGGCTACTGGAATTTGACAATTGCTAAATAGATCTAGTCCACGATGTGCCAAGCACCAAAATGACGATGTTTTACGATTTGGATTTAAGTTATCCATAACTTCTTGTCCGGTTATCAGATTTGGGCGAATCTTATATCGACATAAAATTTACTTATTTTGGAAGTCAAAAATGAGACTAAGTCTCTTTGACACTATTCTAGTCATTTAACTCTAAGAGCATACTACCATGAGCTAACACATGGGTGATTTTTTTTTCTTTTTTGAGGTGTTACATTATCCCTCCCCTTGGGATCATTTATCCCTGAATGATGATGCGGAACACAAACAAGCATGATTTAAAGTATACTAAGTCCATAAAAGAATAATACAAGGATTGTACCTTTCATTTCTTCATTCACCGGATCAAATAAGTCTGGGTATCTATCTCTCATGTCATTTTCTGATTCCCAAGTTGCTTTCTCAACTTTCTGATTTTTCCATAACACTTTGACCGAGGCTATTTCTTTGCACCTCAGTTTCCTAACTTGGCGATCCAAGACTTCCACAGGCTCCTCTTCATAGGATAAGGAGTCTGTCACTTTGACCTCCTCTACAGGCAACACTAATGAATGGTCTCCAATATATTGCTTCAACATGGATATGTGAAATACCGGATGAACAGAACCTAAACTTTCTGGTAACTCTAACTCATATGCAACCCCACCTATCCTTCTCAAAATCTCGTATGACCCTATATAGCGAGGACTCAACTTACCTTTCTTACTGAATCGCATAACTCCCTTCATAGGGGAGACTTTGAGAAACACCCAATCACCAACCTCAAACTCTGAGTCTCTTCTCCTAACATTGGCGTAGGATTTTTGTCTACTCTGGGCTGTTTTAAGTCGTTCTCTAATAATTTTCACGTCCTTCATCGCCTGATGAACAAGATTCGGCCCGAACAACTGAGTCTCACCCACTTCATACCACCCTATCAGTGATCTACATCTTCTCCCATACAAAGCTGCAAACGAAGACATCTTAATACTGGCATGGTAGTTGTTATTATAAGAGAACACTATTAACGGAAAGTTATCTACCCATCTATCTTTAAAGTCAATTACACAAGCCCTCAACATATCCTGAAGGGTCTGAATAATGTGTTCATCTTGCCCATCAGTTTGAGGGTAGAACGCAACACTTAGATTCACTTGGGTACCTAAACCTCTCTAAAAAGACCTCCAAAATGGTGAAGAGAATTGCATACCTCTGTCAGATATGATGGATACAGGTGCCCCATGCAAACAGACTATCTTCTCAATGTATAGCTTGGCATAATCATCTCCCGAAAAATTGGTCCTCACAGGCAAAAAGTAAGCTAACTTGGTTAGCCGATTAACAATTACCCAAATAGAATCATACTGATTTCGGGACCTCGAAAGTCCTGTAGTAAATTTCATAAAGATCATTTACCATTTCCATAAAGGCAAAGAAATCTATTTTGAAATACCACTAGGCCTCATATGCTCTACCTTAACTTGTTGACAGTTCAAACACTTGACAACATAGTTAGCCACATCACGCTTCATATTATTCCACCAATAAATGGTTTTCAGATCATGATACATCTTAGTATAGCCTGGGTGAACAACATAAGTTAAAGTGTGATCTTCGTCAAGGATTCTATTCTGCAGACCATCTACATATGGCACACACAATCTACCCTGATATCTCAAAATACCATCACCACCAATTTCAAAGGTCATCACCTTCTGTTGAACCACATCTTTCTTGATTTGTATCAAGATGGGATCTTCGATCTTCTTCTCTTTAACTTCCACACAAAGGAATGATTTAGCTATCTTGTGAACAACTACCCCTCCATCTTCGAAATCTAAGATTCACACTCCAAGATTTCCAAGATGGTGAATATCCTTCACCATCTCTCATTTCCCTTCTTCAACATGAGAAAGACTGCCCATTGATAACCTACTAAGGGCATCGGCTACCACATTTGCCTTGCCCAGATGATAGTGCAGGATTATGTCATAATCCTTTAGCAATTCCATCCAGCGCCTTTGTGTGATGTTTAATTCTTTCTGCCAGAAAACATACTGTAAACTCTTATGGTCAGTGAAAATATCAACATGCACCCCATAAAGTTAATTTTGCCAGATTTTAAGTGCAAATACCACAACCGCTAACTCCAAGTCATGGGTGGGGTAATTTTTCTCATGCACCTTCAACTGCCTAGATGCATAAGCCACCACCTTACCGTACTTCATAAGTACACACCCAATTCCCACATGGGACGTATCACAGTACACAACAAAACCTTGTGTTCCTTTAAAAAAAGTTAGAACAGGTGCTGTAGTTAATTTGTCTTTCAACTTCTCAAAACTACTCTCACAGGAGTTAGACCATACAAACTTTACCTTTTTCTGGGTTAACTTAGTAAGTGGAGCAGCTATGGAAGAAATTTTTTCTACAAATCTTCTGTAATACCCTACCAAACCCAAGAAGCTTTTAATGTTAGTTGAAGTCGTGGGCCTGGGCCATTTTCTCACTGCCTTAACCTTTTGAGGATCCACCCTAATCCCGTCACCAGACACAATATGCCCCAAGAAAGAAATAACACTTAGCAAGAATTCATATTTGGAAAATTTCGCATAAGACTTATGATCTTTGAGAGTCTGAAGGATGATTCGTAGATGATTGGCATGGGTCACTCTTGGAGTAAATCAAAATATCATCAATGAAAACTATAACAAACAGATCTAGAAACTGACGGAACACTCTATTTATAAGATCCATGAAGGTTGCTGGGGCATTAGTCAACCTAAAGGACATGACTAGGAATTCGTAATGACCGTATCTGGTTCGAAAGGCTATTTTGGGAATGTATGACGCTCTAACTTTCAACTGATGGTATCCCGAATGAAGGTCTATATTTGAAAAATATTTAGCACCCTGAAGTTGGTCAAAGAGATCATCAATCCTAGGAAGAGGATACTTATTTTTAACAGTGACCTTATTTAGCTGGCGGTAATCTATGCACATACACAAGGAACCATCCTTCTTTCGCACGAAGAGTACAGGTGCACCCCAGGGAGAAACACTGGGACGTATAAATTCTTTGTCTAGAAGGTCTACTAGCTATTCTTTCAACTTTTTCAGTTCTGTAGGAGACATTCTATATGGCGAAATATGAATAGGACGGGTGTTTGGCAACAAATCAATACCAAAGTCTATCTCCCTATCGGGTGGTATTCCTAGGAGATCATCTGGAAAGACTTCTGGAAACTTATTTACCACATGGACTGACTGGAGAGGAAGACTTTCAGCATTAGAATCTTTAACCTGAATAAGATGATACAAATAACCTTTGGAGATAAGTTTACGGGCTTTGAGATAAGATATAAAGTTCCCTCTAGGTGCTAAATAATGCCCCTCCCATTCTATCACTGGTTCATTTGGAAAAGAAAAGGTGACTCTTCGGGTTCTATAATTTAATATGGCATAGCATGAATGAAGCCTGTCCATCCCTAGGATAGCATCAAAATTAATCATATCTAAGTCTATGAGGTCTTCCACGGTATCTCGACGACAAAAAATCACCATACAATTTCTATACACTCACCTAGCCACAATAGAATCACCCATCAGACTGGAAATAGAGAAAGGTTCTGAAATTTCATCGGGCTCAAACCCAAAACTAACAGCCACATACGGGGTCACATAGGATAAGGTAGAACCGGGATCAAGTAATACATAAGCAAAACGGGAAAATATTTTTAACATACTGGTGACTACGTCTAGCGAGGATTCCGCCTCCTGGCAGTTGGACAAAGTATACAGCCGGTTGCGACCACTCCCGACAGCTGAGGTGGCGCCCTTTTGTGGCGGTGGTGGTGCGAAAGAATTTACTTGTGACTTAGCTCCACTAACATTCCTTCTAGAAGAGGGACAATCTCTCTAAAAGTGACCCGACTAACCACATGAAAAGTACACCAGCATGCCCAAATGACACCTCCCTGGGTGTTGTTTTCGGTAAGTCTCACACCGTGGAAAAGGACGATACTGCTGAGCCACACTGCCCTGTGGCTGAGTATCCTGAGCTTTGGTTCCATGAATAGTCTAAAAACTCTGATATCATCTATCAACTCGGGGTTTGGGCACTGGGGTGCTAGCTGCAGACTTCGCATTACTCCAAAACTTCATCTTTGGCCATCTATTCCCCCAATTACCGCTCTGTGGCTGACTGTGGTTCTGATTCACTATTCTGGCTCTCTTTGCCTATCTGTCCTTCTCCTTAGACTCAAAAATTCTCTTCTTCTGCTCCTCTACCTTCTGTATATGCACTGACAGCCTAGAGAAGTCCATGTCCCTGTTCAACATAGCCCCCTTACATTCAAGCACTAATTCATTCGAAAGGCAGGATGCAAATTTTCTCATTCGAGCTCTCATATTACCAGCCATTTTCGGAGCATAACGAGCCAGTTGGTTGAACTTTAGAGTGTACTCCTTGCTACTAATTTTTCCTTATTTAAGGTTTATTAACTACTCGGCTTTGGCCTCTCTCAACTCAAGGGGAAAGAACCGATCAAGGAAGGATTCCACGAACTCACCCCATACCGTGGGCTCAGCACTCTCACCTTGAGAATCTTCCCACTCAATATACCATTGGTTTGCAACTTATTTAAGCTGGTAAGATACCAATTCCACCTCTTCTACCTCATCTACATGCATCACCTTGAAGATTTTTTCCATCTCATCCACAAACTCCTGTAGATCCTTCTCTACTTTGGTGCCCGAAAATTTAGGCGGGTTTATTATCATGAACTAACCCACCCTAGTAGCCTCATAACCCAAACTCTTCCAACCGTTGAGTCTATGTGGCTACCAACTGAGCAAGCATGTGAATAGACTGTCTGAATTCTACATTTGATATGTCCCTCTGAGAAGACTAGGGATGATTAACATTTGTTCTTGGAGCTCGTGGAGGACTGGTCGGGGATGGAGGTACTCCCAGAGTAGGAACAGGATCTGGGGTGTGCGCTTTATTACGAGTCCGCATCCCATAGGTGGGGCAGACTTCATCATCCTGAGTATTCTAATTGTTGGAGCGACGAGGAGGCATGACTATTTTCTAAAATACAATAGATCACTGATTAGGGGACAATTCTAATTCAGACTCTAACACACGAACTAAATCACAAAGAGGGGAAACACTTTCCTAATTTCCTAGTAGCTTCCTGCTAATAAGTGTGGCACGCTACACACCCATAAACAAGACTCTACCCGATGCAATTTTGCAGACACCCTGGGACCATGAACCGTGCTCTGATACCAAGTTTGTCATGACCCGAACTAGGGCCTAGCCGTGTTGGACATCCCAAACCACAAAGGCTCGTGTGTCCTACTCTATCTGGTAATCATGCACAACATTCACATAATAAAAGAAAATGCAGAAATATAATCTGATACGGAAACATGGTCATACTCTGGATTAAGTTTATCAATAAGGAATAAAATCTGAAAATCACTAACAACATCTGGAATAGTTTGCGAAATCTCTACTACATGATCTATAGATAACTGTCTAAAAAGCTGGGACAAGTCCCCCAGTAGAACAAAACCAGAACTGATAATAAATTTATGAAAATAGCTAGGCCTTTTGAAATATAGAAGGCTCACCTAGTAGACCCTGCACTTCTGTCTGAAGAAATCTACTGCTTATCAGGACCCCTAGATTGTGCCTCAGAACTTGGAAGGTAGGAGGTTAATGCAGATGTACTGGTACGTATAGCAACCCAAAATAAAGATTTAAATATAAATATAATAGTTGAGATATAGTCATAAAACATCACATATGATATAAATTCCAAAACACATGGGCATTTTGATTATCATAAAAACATTTCTGTCAGTGCAATTTCTGATCTTCGTATTACTTCTGAGTTAGGTGGTACGCCCTTACAATTCTAAAACCCTACGGGCTATATGGAGTCCTCCATTGACTCACTGGGGAAGCCCTCAACCCAAGTATGCTACAAGGGTTGGAGTGTCTGAGTCTAATACGCCACAGGGAACTAAGCCAGAGTAATATAATATATTCGGATCGGCAAATCAAGGTTTTGGGCAATGAGTTGTCTGAACTCGTGCCTTGTTCAGGGGACCACCTAATATCTCTTTATGTCCAATTTTATCCATTTCTAAACATGTATAATTCTGAAATCTAAGTCATGAAAATCTGGTTTCTATGTTTGTTTGGGTATGTTATGGCATTGTCTATTTTGGTATCATCATACCAAGATTTACAAGTCGTAATTCTGAGCCAGAATGCATCAAGCATAATTCTTTCATTAAAACTCAATTTAGACCACCCAACATTTGCAATAGTATGAGATGAATTCTTGTTCCGAAACATAAGTCAAAACTATGCAAGATTTCTTCAAACATATGGTGGTCATGTGCTTTTAGCAAAACCATGCACTCTTTCATTATATGTATATTAAACATTTATCAACATTCATAACCCTCTCATTTTATTTCAAAATCATATTTAAGTCATAGTATAAATCAAGACATTTCGTAGCATGCTCTTCAAGATGCATTTCAAAACAATCCATAGTATATCATGAGTAAAGGAAAATCATAACAAGAGAGGGATTTTTTTCATGCGTCATGCTCTTAATTCAATCATCAATCTTTAAAACGCTTGCTTACATATATATACAATTTCCAATCAATTCGAGGGAAGGTCTAAAGACCAAAATAATACTGTCAAAACTTCTAAAGCATGATTATATTCATAAATTCAAAACCCCATTCTTAAAATCATGATTTCTATGCCCATGGGATTTTAAGAAAACCCTGCATACCTCAATCTAAAAAAATAACAGATGATTCGTGAATCCTACGACACGGGGATTCCAACTCTCGAATTATCTTCTAAACTCCACGGTTGAATCTTGAGTTATTTGAGATTCTTGTTTGAAACCCTAGAGAGTGTTCTTGATGGTTTTTGATGAAAATATCAATAATGAGGTTATTTGGGATTAAAATCCCGTGTTTAAGATGATAAGAGGCTGGGAAATACCTAATGTACCCTTAATAACACGGAATTAAAATATAACTGGGAACCTAATTTTATGGGCCACCGCAATGCGCCACAATCGCGGTGGCTCACTGGAAATTGACAAATAGGATTCTTAAGGTCACCGCGATGTGGAGCCATCGCATTGTCCCACTAGTTGGGACCTGGAGCTTCAGCACAATACGACACAATCACGCTAAGCTACTGGAATTTGACAATTACTAAATAGACCCACTCCACGATGCGCCAAGCACCAAAATGATGGTGTTTTACGATTAGGACTTAAATTAGCCATAACTTCTTGCCCGGGTATCGGATTTAGGAGAATATTATATCGACAAACAGCTCATTTAATTTTCCACATGATAAGAATTCAAAATTAGGGAAATTATATATTGTTTAAAATTTACACATTTGGGAAGCCAAAAATGAGACTAAGTCTCTTTGACACTATTCTAGTCATTTAACTCTAAGTGCATACTACCATGAACTAATGCATGGACAATTATTTTTTTGGGGTGTTACATTATCCCCCCTTAGGATCATTCGTCCCCGAATGATGTCTCAGAACACAAACAAGCATGATTTAAAGTATACTAAGGCCATAAAATAATAAGACAAGGATTGCACCTTCCATTTCATCATTCACCAGATCAAATAAGTCTGGGTATCTATCTCTCATGTCATTTTCCGATTCCCAAGTTCCTTTCTCAACTTCCTAATTTTTCCACAACACTTGGACCGAGGCTATTTCTTTGCTCCTTAGTTTCCTAACTTGGCGATCCAAGACTGCCACAGAATCTTCTTCATAGGATAAGGAGTCTGTCACTTTGACCTCCTCTACAGGAAACACTAATGAATGGTCTCCAATATATTTCTCGAACATGGATATGTGAAATACTGGATGAACAGAATCCAAACTTGTCGGCAACTCTAACTCATATGCATCCCCACCTATCCTTCTCAAAATTTGGTATGGCCCTATATAGTAAGGACTCAACTTACCTTTCTTCCCGAATTGCATAACTCCCTTCATAGGGTAGACTTTGAGAAACACCCAATCACCAACCTCAAACTCTAAGTCTTTTCTCCTAACATTGGCGTAGGATTTTTGTCTACTTTGGGCTATTTTAAGTTGTTCTCTAATAATTTTGACGTCCTCCATCGCCTGATGAACAAAATCCAGCTCGAACAACTGAGTCTCACCCACTTCATACCACCTTATCGGTGATTTACATCTTCTTTCATACAAAGCTTCAAATGGAGCCATCTGAATACTAGCATAGTAGCTGTTATTATAAGCGAACACTATTAACGGCAAGTGATCTTCCCAACTACCTTTGAAGTTAATTACACTGGCCCTCAACATATTCTCAAGTTTTTGAATGGTGTGCTTAGCTTGCCCATCAGTGTGAGGGTGGAAAGCAGTACTTAGGTTCACTTGGGTACCAAAACCCCTCTAAAAAAACCTTCAAAACTGTGAAGAGAATTGCGTACCTATGTCAGATATGATGGATACAGGTTCCCCATGCAAATGGACTATCTCCTCAATGTATAGATTGGCATAATCATCTCCCGAAAAGTTGGTCCTCTCAGGCAGAAAGTGAGATGACTTGGTCAGCCGATCAACAATTATCCAAATAGAATCATACTGATTTCGGGACCTCGGAAGTCCCTTAATGAAATCCATATTGATCATTTCCCATTTCCATAAAGGAAAAGAAATCTCTTGGGAAGTACCACCAGGCTTCATATGCTCTACATTAACTTGTTGACAGTTCAAACACTAGGTAAAATAGTTAGCCACATCGCGCTTCATATTTTTCCACCAATAAATGGTTTTTAGATCATGATATATCTTAGTAGAGCCTGGGTGAACAACATACCTCGAAGTGTGAGCTTCATCAAGTATTCTCTTCCGCAGACCATCTACATCTGGCACACACAATCTACACTGATATCTCAAAATACCATCACCACAAATTTTAAAGGACTTCACCTTCTGTTGACCCATATCTTTCTTGATCTGCATCAAGATGGGATCTTTGATCTACTTCTCTTTAACTTCCGCACAAAGAAATGATATAGCTATCTCGTGAACAACCACCCCTCCATTTTTGGAATTTAAGAGTCGCACTCCAAGATTTGCAAGTCTGTGAATATCCTTCACCATCTCTCTTTTCCCTTCTTCAATATGAGAAAGGTTGCCCATTGACAACCTGCTAAGGGCGTCGGCTACCACATTTGCCTTGCCTGGATGATAGTGCAGGCTCATGTCATAATCTTTTATGCCCAATTTTATCCATTTCTAAACATGTATCATTTTGATATCTTAAGTCATGAAAATCTAGTTTTTATGTTTGTCTGGGTCTGTTATGGCATTGTCTATTTTGGTATCGTCATACCAAGACATGTAAGTCGTAATTCTGAGTCATAATGCATCAAGCATAATTCTATCATTAAAACTCAATTCAGACCACCCAATATTTCCAATAGTATGAGATGAATTCATGTTCCTAAACATAAGTCAAAACTATGCAAGAATTCTACAATCATATGGTAGTCATGTGCTTTTGGCGAAAACCATGCACTTTTTCATTATATTTATATTCAACATTTATCAACATGCATAACCCTCTCATTTTATTTCAAAATCATATTCAAGTCATAGTATAAATCAAGACATTTTGTATCATGCTCTTCAAGATGCATTTCAAAACAATCCATAGTATATCATGAGTAAAGGAAAATCATAACAAAAAAGGGATTTTTTTTCATGAGTCATGCTCTCAATCCAATCATCAATCTTTAAAATGCGTGCTTACATATATATAAAATTTCTAGTCAATTTGGGGGAAGGTCTAAAGACCAAAACAATACCATCAAAACTTCTAAAACATGATTATATTCATAAATCCAAAACCCCATTCTTAAAATCATGATTTCTATGCCTATGAGATTTTAGAAAAACCCCGCGTACCTCAATCTCGAAAAATAATAGATGATTTGTGAAGCCTACGGAATGGGGATTCCAACTCTCTAATTATCTTCTAAAATCCACGGTTGAATCTTTAGTTATTTGGAATTCTTGTTTGAAACCCTAAAGAGTGTTCATGATGGTTTTTGATGAAAATATCAATAATGAGGTCATTTGGGAATAAAATCTCGTGTTTAAACTGATAAGAGGGTGGAAAATACCTAATGTACCCTTAATGAGATGAAATTAAAATATAACTGGGAGCCCAATTTTATGGTCCACCATGACGCGCCACAATCGCGGTGGCTCACTGGAAATTGACGAATGGGATTCTTAAGGTCACCGCGATGCGGAGCCATCGCGTTGTCCCACTAGTTGGGACTTGGAGCTTCAGCGCGACGTGCCACAATCGCTCCAGGCTACTGGAATTTGACAATAGCTAAATAGACCCACTTTTCGATGCGCCAAGCACTAAAATGATGGTGTTTTACGATTAGGACTTAAATTAGCCATAACTTCTTGCCCGGATATTGGATTTGGGAGAATCTTATATCGACGGAAAGCTCATTCAATTTTCCACATGATAAACAGTAGAAATTAGGGAAATTATTTATACTTTAAACTTTACTCATTTTGGAAACCAAAAATGAGACTAAGTCTTTTTGACACTATTCTAGTCATTTAACTCTAAGAGCATACTACCATGAGCTAACGCAAGGACGATTTTTTTTTGTGGGGTGTTACTAATATTTTAGTCTAGTAACTAGGGAAAACTACTTCCAACCAAAAGAAACAGGCATGCCACAATAATTTATCCACACCTTATCCATCTTATCTTTATTTTCATACATAAACCTATGCTTGAGATTATCATATACCATGGACATTTGTAAACGAGCATTGTTGTCCTCTGATAAATCAAGATAATTCCCAAAGCAGCTTTCCCTGAAATAAACATCCAATTTTTTGTCTCAAAGTATTTTTCTGAAGGCGTCAAAAGATTTTTCCATGGACGACTTAACCACCAAATCACCCGTTAAATTTGTGGAACCATCGTACTGCATTCTCTAATGATATCAATGCTGGAGGTTTTGACCAACTCTTAAGTGGAAGGACTATTAGCATTTAGATCATCTCTTTTGAAACATTCCTCATCCCCCATATTTATTATCTTCTGATTCTGATTGAGATATTGCTTGCAAAGCAAGCTCATAGTGTTGTTGATATAGCCTAGCCGCTTCACTTGTTTCTTTACTTAGACTTGATTTAGTTTATTTTCTTTTGGGAGCCATATTATCGAAAAATAACATGAAAATAAAAAAGATTATAATTTATTAATGCATCATTTAAAAAGGATTATAGTAAATCTAACATGTACACCACAGTAAAATAACAGTTCTACTAGATCATATATCTGTTGCAACAGGTGGGTTATCTGTTAAAATATATTACTAACCTGTTATAATGGATGAGTAATCTATTGGAAACAATAAAAATAGTTTCAATACTATTGTGATTTCTTCCCAGAGATCATTCATCTATTAAAACAGATCATTCATCTGTTGTAACATATGAGTGATATGTTGGAACTATAATCAACTGCCAATATTATTTAGATTTCTTCCAACAGAAGGCTCATATATCGCAACAGATGAATGATCTGTTAGAAGAAATCAAAGTCTTGGACAAATCATCAAGTTTGAAAGGTTAATAGGATTTGATCCAACAGATGGTTCATCAGTTGCGTCAAATGGTAAATCAGTTGCATCAGATGGTTCATCACAATATGAATACTTCAATAATTTCAGTCAAGATAATGAAATCAAAATCACAATATGAATGTTATGGATCAAAGCATGAGCATTCGTAATCTCGACGCACTTAAATCCTTTAAATCTCATGCCTTCTATCATATAACTTGCAACATAATATCATGCTTCAATCTCAATTGAAAATCTTTAAAACAAAGCATAAATAGATGAGAACAAGCATTCACTTTAACACTTAAATAACTTTATAAATCCATAAAGCCAAAACAAGATTGGTTGGGTATGACCCTAATTGTAATTTATGTAAATTCAACTTTAAAACTAGCTTTGGGCACGAGGATGAAAGAGCATCCTTGTTCATAACCCCACATACCATAATAGACTTGATTTGATGGATGAAAGCTTGACCTTGAAAGCCATGGAGATGATCTTGAAAGCTTTCTTGAGCTTATTGGATTAGGAAACTTAAAATATTGATCTTTCTTGAAGAGAAGTTGATGGAATGAATGATCATTGGGAGGGATGATTAGGGTTTTTTCTTTGAGAGAAAAATTGGAGAATAAGTGCAAATAATGACCCAATTAAAGCCTTAGATCTTGTTTTTATGACTTGGATTGAAGTGGGAAAATACCCCATTGCCTCTCCATCATTTAAACCAAAAATTTATTACCCGGATTGCATTTTGAAGGCTCACCGCGATACGGTGTAATCGCAATAACTTACTGCTTCATAAAAAAATGCCATAACTTTTCACTCAAGTATCAGATTAAGGAAAAATTAGTATCATTGGAAAGTTAACTCAATTATCTAAAATTTGGTGGGTTTTGAGATGATAAATTCTACATACATCAAAAGTTATAAACTTTCAAAGTAGACCCTTTTAGAATCGAACATCAAACTTTGGACGAATCTAAGGTTCTTAGCTCAACTTGGATCTAAGTGATTTCTATGAACAATCTTCACCTAATAAGAACTTCACATACTAGGATAAAGGTCATGACATATGTATTTAATTTATGGATCAAGAACATGAAAAATACACCTTCACCGCGCGACGCGGTGGAATCGTGTTGAGCTGCTGGAATTGAAATCCAAATGTGGTCCGAACCTCGTCCAAAAAATCTAAAACTTACCTGAGACATGCTACCCACACCCTTGAGCATGAATCAACTCCAAAACCATCATCTCGGAGCCCGAAAGGTCAACTTAAAAATCCTCGAAGTTACAAAGCCAAAAAATAAGACTAAGTCTTCAACACTTGGCAAAGATTTTTTTTAGGTTCTAAGCCCCTTAAGATGCACTATAAGCTTAGCTGAACTAATAAAAGTTTGGGGTATTACAATATCTCCCCTTGGGAACATCCATCCTCGAATGATGGACAGGTACTCATGAAGTCTTGGAACTATGGAATAATATAGAAATGATATGTCTTCTAAGAAAGGATGTAATTGAGCTGAAACATTAAAACTTTCATCAGTAAACTGATTTCTGAGTTGACTTGGCTTTACTTACTATAAGGAGCTGATTCATGCTAAGAGTTTAGAACTCGCTTGAGGTGTTCATGATACAATCATACATATAGAACCGCGAAGTGATGACTCATGCAAGCATGAACCATGGGACAACGAGACTAAGATTGTACAAGGGGTATTACACTATCTGGGCCAGAATACTTAGAAAACTGAGGTTATGCTCTGAACACTTATGAACTGAGTCATCACTAAAAAGCTGAATCTGAAATATGATGCTTAGACTGAATTGAATTTGCAACTTGCCTGGGCGTGAATGAATTACCTCAGGAATAGGAAAGATGGTAAACCATGGGAACTTGTCTGTCTGGTTACTAAACTAAATTGTTGGCTTTACAGACTAAATTATACTGAAAGCTTATACTCAACTGGAATATTTCTTCAGTATTCATTACAAGAAGTTCTAATAACATTAGGGGCAAAAAATCTTGGGTATGATCTAAGTGAGATATCTAAGAACTAATTCTCAATATAGCTATAACTTTGTAACATGGAACATAGGCCTATTAAACATAAACTAGTTTAGAATTACTAGGCCTTAGACAATGCAACTGCTAATTTTTCAAGCTTATAAACACTTCTCAAATACTCTCTTCAACTATACTTTCTCCCCTTGAATACCATGCTCACACGGGTTCATATAATTTCATCTACTAATGTCTGATCTAAACTAAATTCTCTCACCATGTTCAATCCTAACTTGCATCACAATGTACTATACATACCATTATAATACTAGTCTGAACCATGAATTCAATTCCCCAAGCATTTTCACAAATTCTCTCTAAGATAATTCTTCTTATCACTTCAACAACACAATTTAACCTCTTACTAGAAAATCTTTAGCGCACAACCTACCTATTCACTTATATACCAACATAACATTCAAGCCTATAATTTTAACCACATAAGAACTTCTAGGCAAATACCCATAAAAACCTCTTCCTCATAAGCTCTAAACCTCTATCATTAACAACTTTCTTTTATTATTCTTAAGAAGACACACATAAAATCTCAAATAACCATGACGCATACCAAAAGATTAGTATCGATCTTACTTCACACTTATAGCCTCATATAAAACAAATATTCAACAAGAAGGCAACAATCTTTCCTCAACAAGAAAAATTTACTCTCACCTATCTCAACAGTTGTTTATGATTACTATCATCTCCCCCTTAGATTAAAGCCATCATTCTAAGTCTGTGGAACCCTTTACTAAACTCTAATATAAACTGCAATCACATTACTCTAGAGTCTGGGGTATAAAAATGCACATACTAATAAACTTACCCTGAAAGTGTAAAACCCACTACTAATACTTCATTCTAAGATACAACTCTATCTTTCTATGGACCCAATAGTCACCATCTAATAACTTGAACACTTACTAACTTAGAATCTTCATGAGTATAACCATACCCGAAGTTCACACCATCTAGAGCTTCAACTCTTATTTCTATTATCTCAATCTTCAAAGATTCAAACTTAGATTCTAACACTTACTATAGATATCCCCAAACCTTTAATGAACCATACTAACTACATTCTTGGTCACTCTCTTAGTACATACCACCCTTAACTTACATTAGCTTCAATAAATATCATCAGAGACTTACACTCTATTAACTCGACCAACATACTTGCCTCACTAAACACATAATCATAGCCTACCAAGATCGTATCTCAAAATTATATTTTTCCTAAACCATCAGAATTAAAATCATACTTAAAATACTCACCACCAACTATCCATAACTCATCAACTTACCTACTACGAACACCATGTACAATATAGCCAACCTTCTTCTACTTAACTACTCAAAGGTACTATTAACCACACACAATACTTAATAAACATAAAAAATAATGCAGCCCCATATCACTTTGGGCACACCTCTATATCATATCCACAAAATCATACTTAATTACGAATACATGAACTTAAACTCTTGCATACACTATTCAATCCTACTAGATCACTACCATATAACTAGCATCACCAACCAAGAAATCATTATCTCCACCTTTATGATTATCCACTTTTCAAATTTAGTGTCTAGTGCTAGACATGATTAACAACCTAACCTCACATAATATTCTTACTTGGAAGCTATAAAATAAGAAATCAAGAAACACTATACCAATAAAGCCTCATAATAACAATAACTGATCATAATCCTATGGTATACCATATTAAAATTCATTAGCACATCCTTCTTCTACACATTACGACTATTTACCCATTTATGCACCTAAATTACTTTCATAACTCAATAAGTTTCAACTAAGATCCTTTTCTACTTCAAGCTAGCAACAATTCACCTTAACTAATAACTCTTTATCTACCCTTTACCAAGGAACTTGTACCATATTCATTACCCTTAAGCTAACACACAAGGACCTATCACCTTAACACAAACTCAAAAGCATGCATAAGTTTATCTCTATACTTTCTATAAATCATTATTCCAACTTTTCTTGTCACTACACTTCTATACCCATACTTTCAACTATAAGAAGGTTCTACTACTTATGAATCATAACACTTCAGGTTGCAATATCCATCAAATACAAAATCGATTTAATAATCTAGGTTCATACTATCTCTTCTTATGAGCACTATCTGAATTAAAGGGTTAATGAGGAATCTGAATACATATCTTACTCTATCTTAACTGAACAAATCATATGGATAAGGAAAAAAATTTCAACTTGAGAAACTTATAACACACTAGCGAGCTCTTCTCAAGCCCCTTGTGTGATTTTTGAAGTTACTGATAGTAAATCTGAGAGCTTCATCTTGGAAGGAATTAGAACTTGCTAATCATGTTATACCAATAATATAATATAGATAGATAATTATGGAGTAACACACGAATTGATAGAAGTATCTGAGAGAAAAACTTTACAGGATGATCTAGAGTATGAAAGAAAGGAGACATTTCTTAAATGCCCTGCAGCCTCTCAAAGAAAAGTACAGATGTCTCTGTACCGTTCTGCAAAACTTTACTAGACACGGATTTATAGACACCTTAGTAAACTTGAAAACTTGTATTTGATGCTAATATTGTAAAATCCCGAGGCTATCCCCTAGTCGTCACACGGTGCTTAAGACAACAAGTGATTCCAATCTAATCCTTGTACTGGCATAACTCATAAGCACCTAGATAAAATACATAAGTCTAAAACAAGTAAGCGTAAATTATGTCTCTACTGAATATCTTCAAAACAAAACTATAAAAATAAATACAACTCTTCTTATACAAAACAAAACTAAAATCAAATACATCAACTCTACTATCTGTCTATGAAGCCTCTACTAGTATTGACTATAGATAGACAGAACATGACCCCCAACAATCCTAAACCAATACGACTAAATAAAGAAAAAAAATGCTACTCAAACTATGACCGACTCAAACCCTTAAATCAAAAGGGCTCATCACCTGCTGGCTAGAAGCTGTAACTATCTAACTATAATATGCATACTACAACTTGTACCTACATTATTAAATAATGTAACAAATACACGTATATGTGGTTCAGTACTTTTGGAATGTACAGAGCATATGGAGGTGAATGCATAAGTAAAAATAGTAACTAACTGTGCATATAACTGGTAAAGAATGCATGCTAAATATAAATGACTCACGTTGGCTGGAGTACTCTAAAAACTGCAAAATGTAAGCATGCTGTAGTAAAGCATAAAAAAATATTTGTAAGCCATCACACTTAGTTCTAAAAGCTGTACTTTTACTCTTTTTGTTCGTGGAATAAGTAGGACTGAAGTTAATTCTATTTTCAAATCATGCAGGCTAAGTGTTAAAAGGACTCACCTTTATATCTATAAACTGAAATCTCATAGATAATTTCTTATGTAAAACAATATCTAAAATAAATTGTGAGCCTTTACACTTAGTTTCTAAAAACTATTCTGTTATTCTATTTTAGGACTTAGGGAGTTTCTTTTAAAAGATTTTCTATTAGGTAGGTTCTTCTAATCGACATAAACCATGTGAACTATCATAGAGTCCAACGTCTAGTTCCCCTAAGGGAAAAACCTCACATTGGTGAGAGGTGACATACTCTTTCCAAGGAGTATAACCTGAGCTAAGTGATCACAATCTATATTTGCATCCATATAAATGGGAATAAATTGAATCTGTCATACGTTGGCTCGTTGTTTTGGGGCATGTGAACTAGGACACATACCCTAATCGGTGCTAAACACTACTCTCTTTAATATGTATGCTTATTTTGCAGGAAATCCAATTTAAAACTAGTATAAGGGCTTACAATGAAAACCAGTTATGCTTATCTTTCTTTAAATCATGATCAAGATGAACAATGTGGATTCCTTATGTTAGATTAGGATCAAAATATCAAATCTTGCTTAATATCTTGATATAACTCATCAAAAGAAACTTAAGAATATAATCTTCTTGACATATCAACACCTAAACTTAGGGCTTAAAAACCCATGCTCTAAATTCATGTCAAATCAAAATAAATACTTCATGCTCAATAATCTTCTTGAAATACTTCATTAATTTTAGTCAAGATAATGAAATCAACATCACAATATGAATCTTATGGGTCAAAACATGAGCATGCATAATCTTGATGAACTTAAATCCTTTAAATCTCATGCCTTCTATAATTTAACTTGCAACATAATATCATGCTTCAATATCAATTGAAAATCTTTAAATCAAAGCATAAATAGATAAGAACAAGCATTCACTTTAACACTTAAATCACTTTTTAAATCTATAAAGCCATAACAAGATAGGTTGGGTATGACCCTAATTGTAATTTATGTAAATTCAACTTTAAAACTAGATTTGGGCACAAGGATGAAAGAGTATCTTTGTTCATAAGCCCACATACCTTATTAGTCTTGATTTGATGGATAAAATCTTGACCTTAAAAGACTTGGAGATGATCTTCAAAGCTTTCTTGAGCTTATTGGATTAGGGAACTTAAAATCTTGATCTTTCTTGAAGATAAGATAATGGAATGGATGATATTTGGGAGGGATGATTATTGTTTATTCGTTGAGATAAAAATTGGAGAATGAGGGAAAATAATGCCCCAATTAAAGCCCTAGATCGTGTTTTTATGACTTGGGTTGAGATGGGAAAAGAACCCATTGCCCCTACATCATTTAAAGCAAAAATTAGTAACCAGATTTGCATTTTGAAGGTTCACCACGACGCGGTGTAATCGTGGTAGCTTACTGCCTCACACAAAAAATGCCATAATTTTTTACTCGGGTATAGGATTAAGGCAAAATTGGTGTCGTTGGAAATCTAACTCAATTATCTAAAATTTTGTGGGTCTTGAGATGAAAAATTCTATATAAATCAATAGTTATACACTTTCAAAGTTGACCCTTATAGAATCGAACATCAAACTTTTAACGAATCTAAGGTTCTTAGCTCAACTTGGCTCTAAGTGATTTCTATGAACACTCTTCACCTAACAAGCACTTCACACACTAGGATATAGGTAATGACACATGAATTCAATTTATGGATCAAGAACATAAAAAATACACTTTTACCGTGACACGATGAGTGTCTCATCGCTATCCCTGGCGTGACGCGGTGGAATCGCATTGATCTGCTGGAATTGAAATCCAAACATGGTCCAAACCTCATCCGAAAAATTCAAAACTCACCCAAGACATTCTACTTACACCCTTGAACATGAATCAACTCAAAAACCATCATCTTGAAGCTCAAAAGGTCAACTTAATAATCCTCGAAGTTATGAAGCCAAAAATAAGACTAAGTCTTCAACACCTAGCTATAATTTTCTGTAGGGTCTAAGCCCCTTAAGCTTGCACTATAAGCTTAACTGAACTAAGAAAAGTTTGGGGTATTACACCAAACACTTTTTATGAAAATCCCTCTTTAAAATTGTATTTTTGAGGTCTTAAAGTCCAAAAATAATGAAAATAAAAAAATAAAGAAGTTATATTGTTCAAGTGAACAACATCTCATGATCACGATCCCCACCTTACAATTGTGAGGGTCAATGTTGACCAGAATAAGGTAAGTCATCACGATTGTGGGAGAAGGACATGGTCAATCCCAACTTGGTCCACTATAGTTACTCTTTGCAATCGCGGTTCCCCACCATGCGATAGAAAAGGCTACCAAGGACAGTGATCAAAACATCTGTCCACACAATCACGATGAAGGGCCTAATTACACCAAATATCAGAAAAAATATTGAAACATAAGTTGGAAAAAGTGTCTGAATGGACCCTTGGGATTCAGTTGGGATTCCATAGAAATAAATCAAATATTCTACTAGGCAAATTTCATTAATGGAACCATTTGATTTTTGAAAAAAGGTCGTTTACAACAAATTAAACCCTGAAGCCCTTTTTAGCTTATTTTACTAGCCTTCATCTGAAAATTCAAAACACAATATAAAGGATCAGGACCTGCATACCTATTCTACTAACTCAAAATCGATATTTTGAATCTAGGGAAACTGACTAAATCACCATCCGATGCTCGAATTACAAAATGTTTACCTAAGTTAAAATATCCACCTTTGAAGACTCTAATGACCTCAAACTCACTCATATTTTCCCTGAGCATTTCATGCCCATGCCAACCAACTCTTAAACTCATAAATAGAATAAAGTAACCACTAGGAAGGAAAAAATGGTCAAAAAATAACAAAATCTAAAAATTACAACTACGATTGGTTCATTATCCCTTACTAAAACATTAGTTCATCCTTAAACTAAAAAATAATTAAAGTTGGGAAATGGTAAGAGTTGGGGATATCTATGCCTTATATCGGGATTAACCTTCCACATAACCTTCTCAAAACATGATGTCTCTACTGAACCTTCACTGATTCAATATGCTTTGATAGAAACTTCCTAGTCTGTCTATCTAGGATGACAATGGGTTCCTCCTCGAAGGACAAGTCATGCTACAAAGCAATAGAATCCCACAAGTCATGCTTCAAAGCAAAAGAATCCTATTGGGTCACATATGAATCATCTAGATGGTATCTTTCAACATGGAAAAATAAAATATTGGATGGACAACTACTAGATGTGGAGTCAAATCTAGCCTATAAGTCAAATCTCCATATTTCTTAAAAATCTCAAAAGGGCTACTGAACCTTGGACTAAACTTTTCTTTCTTCCAAAATCTCACCATACCCTTCAGGGGTGAAACATTTAAAAAATCCACTCTTTAATAATGAATGCAATATCATAGACTCAATGGTTGGAATAACTCTTCTGCCCACTCTGGGCAACCACTAGCCTTTGCTGGATTAGTCTCACTCGATCTACCGAATATCTTAACAAATTTGTACCGTAAGGTATCATCTCAAATAAATCAAATTATCCCATGAGGGATCTACACCTATGCCTATACAAAGCTTTAAAAGACACCATATAAATACTGGAATGATAGCTATTATTGTAGGAAAACTCCACTAAGGAAAAATATTGGTCTCAATGATCACCAAAATCCATAGCACACGATAGAAGCATGTTCTCTAGAACCCGAATGGTTATCTTAGATTGACCATCTATTTGAGGATGAAAAGTTGAGCTCAAATCAAGCTGAGTACCTAACTCACTTTGCATAAAACTCTAAATATTTGAGGTAAACTGAGTACCTCTATAAGAAATAATGGAGATAAGTATACCATGTAATCGAACAACCTCTCTAATATATATTTTAGCCAATTTTTCTTCTTTGTAACTCGCTCTCACAGGTACAAAATACATTGATTTGGTCAATCTATCCATAATCACCCAAATTAAATCAAACTTCCTAAAAATTAGAGGTAGGCTAACTATAAAATCTATGGAGATCTTCTCCTATTTCCACTCGGGAATGGACATCCTCTATATCATACACGCGCTCACAGATGCTCATACTTTACTTTTTAATAATTCAAATATTTATCCACTAACTCCATAATGTCTTTCTTTATACCACCCACTAATAGTGTTGCTTTAACTCATGGTATAACCTAGCCACACCTGGATGAATAGAATACCTTAAATAATGAGCCTCCTCTAAGATAAGTCTAATAAAACTGCCAATCATCAACATACAAATATGACCACTAATTCTTAAAATACCTTAGAGATCAAAAGATTCTTACTTTGCCCCGCCACTCAACATTTTATCATGAATCACCCTTAATATCTTATAATCAAATTGATGAGCTCAAATTCGCTCCAATGAATACCTACCTCAACAAAGGACAAAACATGTTCGAGTGACGAAGCATCAAGCCCAACCAAATGGTTAGCTAAGGAATGAATCTCCAAGGTTAAATGTCACTCCTGGGTAAAAAGACAAGCCAATCTCCCCATACTCACCGTCTTTCTACTTAATGTATCTGCTACCCTATTAGCTTGTCTGATTAATAAAGAATAGTGAGATCAAAATTCTTAAGCAACATAATCCACATCGTCTCATATTATGATTTTGTTGGGTGACAAATTACTGAGTACTATGATGATTAGAGAAAATCTTACAAGGGACTCCATAAAAGTAGCGTTGCTATAAACTTAATATAAACACAACCAACACAAACTCCAAGTCATGGGTAGGATAATTCTTCTCATGAGGGTTCAATTGCTGAGAAGCATAAGCAATCACCTTACCATCCTATATCAGCACATCATTCGAGCCAACTCCGGAAGCATAAATAACATGGTGAATTCTATGCCCTTCTTAGGCACATTCAAGATTGAAGTTGAAGTTACAAATTTCTTGATCTTTTGAAATTTCTCCTCATAAGCCTCTGATGTTACGACCCGAGACTACCCCAAGTTGTAAAATGGTGCTTAGAGCCATAAGTTATCCCAATCTAACCCATGGTATTGGTATAATTTATGAGCAACTGAATAAAACACATGAAATTAGAAATACTGTGTAACGCCCCGAGACTGTACCTCGGACCCTACACGGTGCTTATGACCCCAAAGGACCACAAGCTAACCCATGACTGATATCTGCCGTGAGAACTAAAACATGATACTGTAATAAATGCAGAAAATAAGCTGAAATGCCATAAGGTTCAAATCTATAAATACTACTAAAGTGTATCAACTGAAATAACAATTTGTAAAAATGAACACTATTTGAAAGCTAGTCTGAAAAGCCTCTAACTGAAACTGTCTGAAAGTGGAGTTAATGGGATAATCCCCTAACTAACTCCATCTACTGAAATACTGAGTCTACTAAACTAATGAAATAAAAGAATATCCTTGAATAATGAGGACTCACTGCTAATCTACCACTGCTAGCTGAATCTGGATCTATCTATGCGTGGTTGGGAACCTGAGTGTCCGAACCTATGATATGAGACATCATAGCGTAAAGAAAGAGAATGGGCCAGTACGTAGAATGTACTAGTATGCTAGATGAGGTAAGGATGAATGTAAGGGTTCATATGCATAAACAATAACTGACTGCATGATATAGAGTAACTGAACATAAGAGTACATGGATAACTGATGCTACTATAAATACTGAGTATGCAATATTGTGCATATATATGTATACTGTATCTTAGCTTTTCTAAAGCTAAGTACTGAGTTTTGATACTGAGTAACTAATAATTTGAGATTACTGATAACTGAGTTACTAAAACTGATTGATTGTGTCTGATATTCCTGATTTTGTAGAACTAAACTGAGTTCTATACTGAGACTGAAACTAAAACTGTGGGAGGTAATCATCTAACCGACATACCCCAAATAAGATAAGATAACTGAGTTGGGGTCCAACCCGTGGGTCTATTTGGAAGGGTGTCAGTATCGTGCAATGGGTAAAGACACTGAAGATTTACCCTGATCTGGTAGGTACTCTAATAAGAACGGTGGAACACTCATCTGGCAGGTTAAAACACTCCATCAACCCTTAACTGGTAGGCTTGATATCTCAACCGGCAGGTTTGATATCTCAACGTACGTTGGCTACATAGTTCTGGAATGCAAGGATTGCTTCTAAGGATAATACCCTCTACTGGCAGATGAGCCCCCATCCTTGGGTTCACTCGATGCTGAATCCTACTCCCAACTGAAAGACACTGAACTGAGTACACTGAACTGGACTAGACTGATATGGAGTTTATTAAGTTTTCCTGAGTTCTGTAATTAACTGAGTTCTACTGTGTTCTATAACTGATTGAGAGTACTACTGATAGTGACATGACTGAGATTCTATAACTGACACTGGATCTAGGAACACAGCTAAATTTTTGGGTATTAAATACCCCCAGGACTCGATAGCATGAAAAATAAAGCATGATATACTCTTGAAAATCATAACAATGTATACTTGTCCATAGTTCACTCATAGAGGCATTTAATCAAACACTTGTAATGTATCTACTTATACATAAATGGGGAATACATGCTATTATGTTATAATGACACTATTTCATTCACATAGACATTCTATCAAACATATGTGGAGCATGTTTAGGTTATACAATAATCAAAACATATAGTTATCATGGCTACATCAATCAACTTACAAATTGAAGGGTTTATCATGAAGATCATGTAATTCAACACATACAATGATTAATTTCATAAAAGCATGTAATTTAATCATGGACTAAAACCCAACAATAACATGAACATGAATTCAATTCAATTCAAGCATGGAAGTTCATAATTCAAAAATCTTGTATTTTGGAAATGGATTCATGGACTCTATGGGTGAAAGGAACCCATAGATGAAAAACTAACATACCTTTGATTGATAATTCTTTAAGGTTCTTGGAGAGACTCTTGATTTTTGCTCTTGTTTCTTAAAGCTAGGGTTTAGCCCCTTTTGAGAGAGAATGACTTAATCTTTGAATAAAGTGAATAAATGATGAGATAATAGGTTATTTAGGGGTAATTTGGTGTTTAGACTGATTAGGGACATGGAAAAATACTCATTTACCCCTGAGAATGACATAAAAATTCTTACTAAAAACCCTGATTTTAGGCCCTGGCGCGATGCGCCGCTATCGTGCCAAGCCACTGGAAATTATAACTAGGAATGTGACTGGTGGCGCGATACGGTGGAATCGCGTAGAAATACTGGATGGGACCTGGAAGCTCATCGAGACACAGTACAATTGCATTGGCTCACTGGAAATTGATAAATGTGAAAATGAGCTTTGGCAGCGAAGCATCAGTATCGTGGTACCTCACTAAAAACTGACAATTACCATTTTGGCTTACTCCGTGATGAGCTACTAGCTTGAATTACAATGTTTAATGAATGAAACTTAAAATAGCCATAACTTCTTACCCTGATATCGGATTTAGGAAAAATTTTTATTGTTGGAAAGATGATTCAATTTCCTACACTATGACAGGCTCTAAACTAAAAAATAATGAGCATTTCAAAAGTTTTATATTGGATAACTCATGAACTAAGAGTTTAGTTAATCTTGAGGAATATGGGGTATTATAATATCTCCCCCTTAGGAACATTCATCCTTGAATAAAACTGATTAAGCAGAGGCACTGATAGACTGAGTTTACACACTGAACATGCATATATGATGCATGACTACATTTCTGAACTACTGACAAACTGAACTCTTACACTGAACATGCATATCTAATTCATGGAATTAATGACTGAAGCTACTGACAAGCTTGGTTTTCATATTGAACATGCATATCTGATGTATGAGTACATGACTGAACTAATTCATGAATGGATGACTGAATATGCAACGGTAATGGATACTAAGTTATAATTATAGTTGAACATGGAACTGAGTAAAGCTAAGGAAGATTGTTACCTTAATCTAGATATGAGGTTGCAGAGAAGCGGTGAGGATAATTGGTCCACATATATGCTTATGCTTCCCAAGTAGCTCCCTCTACAATCTGATTCTGCCAAAGGACTTTGACTAAGGGAACTTCTTTGTTCCTCAGTCTATGAATCTAATGATCGAGGATTTCGACTGGAACCTCTTCAAATAAGAGATCATGCTGAATATCTACATCCTCTAAGGGGACTATGATTGCTGGGTCACCAAAGCGTTTCTTAAGAAATGAGACGTGGAATACTGGATACACTGAGGATAGATCTGAAGACAACTCAAGATCATAAGCTACCTTTACAAAACGACTGAGAATTTTGTAAGGATCGACATAAGGGGACTAAGATTTCCCTTCTTGCCAAACCTCTTTACTGCTTTCATGGGAGAGATATTCAGGGAGACAAAATCATCGATCTCAAACTCAAGATCCTTTCTCCTCACATCTGCATACGACTTATGTCGGCTTTGGGAAACCTAAGTGTTTCTCTGATTAACTGAACCTTCTCTAAGGCATCACCTACCTCAAACCAACCAATTTGAGACTTACATCTCCTACCGTAGAGAGCCTCAAACGGGGCCATCTGAATACTTGAATGATAGCTTTTATTATATGTGAATTCAATCAAAGGAAAGTGGTTATCCCAACTACCTTTAAAATTAACTACTCATGCTATCAACATATCTTCAAGAGTCTGAATAGCCCTTTCTGCTTGACCATCTGTCTGAGAGTGAAAGGCTATACTGAGATGGACTTGGGTACCAAGACACTTTTGGAATACTTTCTAGAAGTGAGAGGTAAATTGGGTACCTCTATTAGAGATGATAGATAAGGGAACACCGTACAACCTAACCAACTCTCTGAGATAGAGTTTGGCATAGTCCTCGGATGAATAAGTGGTATAGACTGGCAAAAAATTAGTTGATTTGGTCATTCTGTCTATGATGACCCAAATAAAATTGTGCTGACGATGAGTACGGGGCAAACCCATTACAAAATCTATGTTCACTTCCTCCCACTTCTATGTGGGAATACTGAAGTCCTGCATGGACCTACTAGGCTTCTGGTGCTCGATCTTAACTTGTTGATATCTAAAGAACTTAGCTACAAACTCTACAATATCCCTCTTCATCCCACTTCACTAATAGATCTCCCATAAATTATTGTATATCTTAGTGTCCCTTGGATGAATAGAGTAACGTGAACCATGTACTTCTACAAGAATTCATTGCCTCAAGTCATCTACACCAGGTACACATAGCCTGACAACGCAGAACATTATCTCCCTCTTAGGAGAAAACCTCCACCTTCTAATCACTGACTGATTCTTTCAACTTAACTAGATTAGGATCTCTATCCTACTTTTTTATAACTTCAGAAACTAGAGAGAATTCTGAACTACTCTTTACCCATACACTACCTTCTTCTGCATCGACTAGGCGGACACCTAGTCGGGCAAGCTGATGAACTTCCTGAGCAAATTTCTTCTTACCATCCTCAACATGAGCAACAGTACCCATATTCAATCTATTGAGAGCATTTGCCAGTACATTGGCCTTGCCCGACTGATACAAAACACTCATGTCATAATCTTTTAATAACTCTAACCACCTTCTCTGACGCAAATTCAAATCTTTCTAAGAGAACACATACTGAAGGATTTTGTGATCTGTGAACACATCAACATTCACTCTATACAAAGAGTGCCTCCAAATCTTTAAGGAAAACACTACAACTGCTAATTTAAGATCATGAGTCGGATAATTATTCTCATGGGACTTAAGCTGTCTGGAGGTATAGGCTATGAATTTACCTCTCTGCATGAGGACATAACCCAAACCTACTCTGGATGCATCACAGTACACAACAAACCTATCTGAACCATCTGGTAGAGTCGAAACTGGGCTGAGGTGAGTCGAGTCTTTAGTTCCTGAAAACTCTTCTCACAGAAATCTGACCTCTAAAACTGGACTTTCTTCTGAGTCAATCTGGACATGGGGGATGCAATAGAAGAAAATCCTTCAACAAACCAATAGTAAGAGCCAGCTAAACCCAAGAAACTCCAGATATCTAATGGAGAGATGGGTCTAGTCCTATTTCTCACCACTTTGATCATTTGAGGATCAACTCTAATCCCATCATAGGAAATAATATGACCAAGGAATGTTACTGACCTTAGCCAAAATTCTCACTTACTGAATTTGGAGAACAACTGATGAATTCTGAGAGTCTAAAGTACTATTCTGAGGTGGTCTGCGTGATCATTCTCGCTACGGGAATAGACAAGAATGTCATCGATGAAGACTATAATGAACATGTCTAAGTACTTCTTGAACACACAGTTCATTAAGTGTATAAAAGCTGCTGGGGAATTAGTAAGACCAAAGGACATAACTAGAAACTTGAAGTGACCATACCAAGTTCTGAAAGTTGTTTTCAGAATGTCCCATTCTCTAACTCTGAGCTGATAATAGCCTGATATGAGGTCTATCTTAGAAAAATAAATAGCACCCTGAAGTTGGTCAAATAAGTCATTGATTCTGGGAAGTGGATATCTATTCTTGACTGTGGCTTTGTTTAACTAATGGTAGTCTATACATATTTTAAGAGAACTGTCTTTATTACACACGGATAAAACTGATGCACCCCATGGGGAAACACTGGGCCTGATAGATCCTTTATCTAAGAGATCCTTTAACTGTTCTTTTAACTCTTTGAGTTCTACTAGTGCCATTCTGTATGGCAGAATAGATATGGGTTAAGTATTTAGAAAAAGGTCTATTTCGATGTCAATTTCCCTAACGGGAGGAACTCCAGGAAGATCTTCGAGAAACACATCTGAGAATTCATTTACTACTGTAACTGACTCAAGGGTTGGAGTTTCTGAGTTAGAGCCTTTGAATTGCACAAGATGGTAGATACATCCCTTGGATATCATTTTTTTGCTCTAAGGTATGAAATCAATTGAACCTTAAGAGCTGTAGTACTACTCCTCCATTCAAGGACTGGTTCATTTGGAAACAGCAAATAAACTATTCTATTTCTATAATCAACTGAGGCATAGAATGAATGGAGCTAATCTATGCCAAGAATGACATCAAAATCTGCCATCTCTAGCTCTACAAGGTATGCTGAAGTAACTTTCTGAGAAATAACAACCAGATAGTTCCAATATACCTGTCGGGCTATAATAAATTTACCCACTGGGGTAGAAACTGAGAAAAGCTCTGCTAGGATTTCTGGACTGACTTCGAAGTTAACGGCTATATAAAGAGTTACGAAAGATAAAAAAGCCCCTGGATCTAGCAAGGCATAAACATGTAAATGGAAGATCTGTAATGTACCAGTGACCACATCAAGAGTATTTTCCTGATCTTGTCTGGACTGAAGTCCGTAAAGCCTGTTTGGGCATTGCCCATGGCGGCACTAGAAGGGGCACCTTGCTGATTCGAGCGACCTGGCTGAGCTTAAGAATGAGTGTGAAGACCTTGAGAGCCTAACTGAGGATAATATCTGACTCTATGGCCTGGCTTGCCACACCCAAAACAAACATCACTACTAGCTCTACAGGTACCCTAATGGTTTCTGCCATATATCTGACAAAGAGGATTTATTCGAGCACTGCTAACACTACCCTGTGATTTAAAGCCTGGCGCCCTATCTTGGTTACCATTTCTAAACTTAGGTACTGGAGAAATGGCTGAGGATGGAGATGGAACTAAAGATTTTGGATGAAACTAGGAAGGGTTACCACCCTCTGACTTAGGCTGATTAAAATTTAAGCTACCTACTTTAGCGATCTTATTCTGCCTCTTTTTGTCTCTCTGATCTTAACCTTTTCTATCCGATGAGCATAGACCATGATCCTGGATATGTCCATCTCCTTAATCAACATCACTATTCTGCACTCTTTAACCACACTATCTAATACCCCAAACATGAACTTGCTCATTCTGGACCTACTGTCTACTACTACATGGGGAGCATACCTGGCTAAATAAGTAAACTTAAGGGAATATTCTTTCATACTCAACTTCTATGCTAGAGATTGATGAACTCTAGAACCTTAGCTTATCTCAACTCTAAGGGAAAAAATCTCTTTCGGAAAGAAGTAGCAACCTCTTCCCACCCTACGGGCTCTATGTCTGCTCCTCTGTCTACTTTCCTCTACTTAAACCATGTTTGATCTACATCTTATAGATGATAGGTGGCTAACTCAGCACTCTCACTGAAAGTCACTCCCATAATATCTGTGACTTTCTGAACCTGATCGGGGAACGCCTGTGGATCCTCTTCTGGCTTTGATCCTGAGAATAGGGGAGGATTTATTCGGGTGAAATCCTAAATTCTAGCTGCAGTAGTATTAGCCACTAGGTTGGATTGAACAACAGCTGGCCGTTCATTCAGAGCTGCTATGAAATTGGCTAGAGTAGTGAATGTAGCTCTGAATTTTATATGGGGGATATACTCATCCAGGGGATCTGCCTAAACGGGATGAAGTGCTGACTGATTTCCGGTTCTCCTTTCGTTAGTATTTTTGTGAGGCATGTTTTGTAAACAAAAAGGAGGAAATAGATTAGACTAAGAGTGTAACTTGAGATAATGCTCACTCGCACGACATGAATACTGAAAGAAGGGAAACTTTTCCTAAAATATCTCATAGCCTCATATCCATAAGTGTGGCATGCTAAGCACCCATGCACAAGACTCTACTAGATATGACTTTCAGACTTTGTAGGACTCTGTTGAACCTTAGGCTCTGATTCAAAGTTTGTAATGCCCCGAGTCTGTACCCCGAATGCTACATGGTGCTTACGACCCTAAAGGACCACAAGCTATTCCATGACTGATATCTGCTATGAGCACTGAAACATGATACTGTAATAAATATGGAAAATAGGCTAAAATACCATAAGGTTTAAATTTATAAATACTGCTAAAGTGTATCAACTGAAATAACAAGCTGTAAAACTGAATACTATCTGTAAGCTAGTCTGAAAAGCCTCTAATTGAAGCTGTCTAAAAGTGATGTTGATGGGATAATCCCCCAACTAACTCCATCTACTAAAATATCGAGTCTACTAAAATAATGAAATTGAAGAATATCCTCGAATAATGAGGAATCACTGCCAATCTACTACTGCTGGATGAATCTAAATCTATCTATGCACGGTTGGGAACCTGAGCATCTGAACCTATGATATGAGATATCATAGCGCAAAGAAAGAGTATGCGTTAGTACATGGAATGTACTAGTATGCTAGATGAAGTAAGGTTGAATGCAAGGGTTCATATGCATGAACAATAACTGACTGCATGATATAGAGTAACTGAATATGAGAGTACATGGATAACTGATACTGCTGTAAATACTAAGTATGAAATACTGTGCATATACGTGTATACTTTATCTGACCTTTTCTAAAGCTGAGTACTGAGTTCTAATGCTGAGTAACTAATAATTTGAGATTACTGATAACTAGTTATTGATACTGATTGACTGTGTCTGATAATCCTGATTCTATAAAACTAAATTGAGTTCTATGCTAAGACTGAAATTGAAACTATGGGAGGAAATCATCTAACTGGCATGACCCTAATAAGATAAGATAACTGAGTTAGGGTCCAACCAGTGGTCCCAGTTGGAAGGGTGTCAGTACCATGCCATGGGTAAAATCATTGAAGAGTTACCCTCATCTGATAGGTACGCTAATGAGAATGGTGGAACCCTCATCTGGTAGGTTAAAACACCTCATCAACCCTCAACTGGCAGGTTTGATGTCTCAACCTACGCTGGTTACATAGTTCTGAAATGCAAAGATTGCTTCTATGGATCACACCCTCTGCTGGCAAGTGAGCCCCCATACTTGGGTTCACTCGATGTTGAATCTTACTCCCAACTAAAAGACACTGAACTGAGTATACTGAACTGGACTGGACTGATATTGAGTTTACTGAGTTTTCCTGAGTTTTGTAATTGACTGAGTTCTACTGAGTTCTGTAACTGACTAAGAGTAATATTGATCGTGACATAATTGAAATTCTATAACTGACACTAGCTCTAGGTACACATAAAAATTGTCGGGTATTAAATACCCCCAAGACTCGATAGCATGAAAAATAAAGCATAATATACTCTTGAAAATTATAACAATGCGTACTTGTCCATAGTTCACTCATAGAGGCATTTAATCAAACACTTGTAATGCATCTACTTATACATGAATGGGGAATACATGCTATCGTGTTATAATGGAACTATTTCATTTACATAGGCATTCTATCAAACACATGGGGAGCATGTTTAGGTTAGAAACTAATCAAAACATATAGTTATCATGGCTACATCAGTCAACTTGCAAATTGAAGGGTTTATCATGAAGATCATGTAATTCAACACATACAATGATTAATTTCATACAAAAATGTAATTTAATAATGGACTAAAATCCAACAATGTCATAAACATGAATTCAATTCAATTCAAGCATGGAAGTTCATAATTCAACAATCTTGTATTTAGAAAATGGATTCATGGACTCTATGGGTGAAAGGAACCCATAGATGAACACCTAACATACCTTGGATTGTTAATTCTTGAAGGCTCTTGGAGAGACTCTTGATTTTTGCTCTTGTTTCTTGAAGATAGGGTTTAGACCCTTTTGAGAGAGAATTACTTAATCTTTGAATAAAGTGAATAAATGATGAGATAATGGGTTATTTAGGGGTAAATTTTGTGTTTAGACTGATTAAGGCCATGGAAAAATACCTATTTACCCCTGAGAACGACTTAAAAGTTCATACTAACAAACCCAATTTTGGACCCTGGTGCGATGCGCCGTTATCGCACCAAGCCACTGGAAAATGACAACTGAGAATGTGGCTGGTGGCGCGATGCAGTGGAATATTGTTGCAATACTAGATGGGACTAGAAGATCGACGCGATGCAGTACAATCATGCAGACTCATTGGAAATTGACAAATGTGAAAATAAGTTTTGGCGCGACGCACCGGTATCACGGTACCTCACTGGAAACTGAAAATTTCCATTTTGGCTTTATCTGCAATGCGCTATTGGCCTAAATTATGGTGTTTAACTACTAAAATTTAAAATATCCATAACTTCTTACCCGATTATTGGATTTTGGCAAATTTTATATCGTTGGAAAGCTGATTCAATTTCCTATGTAATGGCAGGCTCTAAACTGGAAAATAATGAGCATTTCAAAAATTTTATATTGGATAACTGATGAACTGAGAGTTAAGTTAAGCTTGAGGAATACAGGGTATTACATACTAAGAGAAAGCAATATCATTAGCTGAACTTGTTGAACACAATACTATTTAAAAACATTTACAATATGGATTATACAAAAAGAAAATTAGAATTAAATACATCAACTTTAACTCACTGTCAATAAAGCCTTTACTATTATTGACTATAGGTAGTCGGGACATGAGAGACTATCCTTAATCTATACATACGAATCAAAATAAAATAAAATGCCAAAACTATAAACTAACTTGAGTCCTCAAATAAAGAGAACTCATTACCTGCTGACTGGAAGTTGTGATCTTCTTTATTATGATTTTGTGAGCTAACACGGATACCTACATTATAAAACAGTGTATCCATTCAATTATATATGTGGTCAGTGTGATACAATGTAATGAGCATGGGAAAATGCACCTGTAATGCATAAGTTAAAATGAAAGTAACAAATCATGGATAGAGTTGAAAGTAAGTTGACAAGTATAAATGGTTCAAAATTTGTACGTGAATGTCTGAAACATAGTAAGAGTTGACATGATAGGAAAATATAATACTTGTGTAGTGAACCAATTAAAATAGTTTAGAAATTATCCATAAAATTTGGACATGCTAGATAGTACAATGATTCACATTAAACATGAAGTAAACTTGAAAGAATAATGAAAATAATAGTGCAACGAGACATTATATACTTAGTTACAATCTTGTATTTTTGTGGGAGATTCTATTAACTAACATGAACCACGCGACCTACCATGGATTTCGATGCATATGCCCCATTGAAAGGGCCCAATATACTTTGCCAAGGTATGAAAGTGTGACTGGGTGAATCTAATATATACACCTCATTGGGAGGACCCATTATACCTTTTCCAAGGATATAAAGGCATAATTTTAATGAATCCATCAACATAAAGACAAATGGCTAAGTAAACCTATGGTGACATATAGTTCTAGGACTTAAGTACGTTGAACCTATGTCATCTTGATATTAAACCCCAAAATATGCAGTGATTTCTCACTATGAAAGTTCTAATAATACTAGTTCTTAGAAGTAAGATTCCATTTTGACTTATAGCCTTGAGTAAACTGAAAATTAGACTTAATTATCTTATTTTGTCTGTGATGTGACCGAAAGGTCAAATCATTCTACATCATGAGGTTTCATACTAAGTATTGAAATCCATATCATCTTGTGTAGTATATGAAAATTTGGTGAAAATTTCTCAAGTCTCAAAAACTTATGCAAAAAGTGAAAATTTTATGTAAACTAGGCTTATATCATGCACATATTTGAAATTCATGCTTATTCATAATAAATCATATTAACAACATGTAAATCTTTGTAAATTCATATTCTTGTCATGCACTTACTTTAAATTTGGTCTAAATCTTGTCAAAGAAAAGAACTTGTTTTCAATTCATGCTTGAAATCTTTAATCATACCAAGGGCATGTAATTTTTGCAAATTTCAAAGGTTCAATACCAATTCATAGGGATTATATGAACATTTCATCAAATATTATACAAGAGCTTAAAAAAATATGAATAAGAATGGTGTTTAACTATGGGAGTTCATGAATATTATCAAGTATGTAGGTTAAAGCAAAAAGGGAACATAAAAATTTGAATTAAAAACTTTAGGGTTAAAACCTAACAAAAGACTGAATGTATATGGAATTTAAAAACTTGAGTTTGGGAACAAGGATGAAAATATTATCCTTGCTGAATCCCCACATACCTAACGTAGAAGATTTCTTGGTGAAAAAACTGATTCTTTGAGGAATCCTTGGACTTGGGATCTTTGGAGTCTTGAGATTTGAAAAACCTTTTTTTTTAGTTCTTGAATTTTAAGGGAGAAGAGGGGTGAGGGTTTTGAGATGATTCTCATTCTTTTGGGATGACTTTGGGGATTAAAAATGGATTAGGGAAGTTACATGGGGTCGAAGAACTAGTTCTCCCCTAATTTAATAAGAAAATAGCATATTTAACACCTGGGAGGGGTGCTCATGCTCGGAGCACAATGCAGAGTCTTTCCAGTGATTTCCCTTTCATCAGTTCCACCCCACGCTGCCCAACATGTACCTAGGAAAGTACCTTACTAAAATGCTCATAACCTTTTACTCCAGACTTAGATTAACAAATAGTTGGTGAAATTGGAAATAAGACTCAAAAACCTTTAATTTGGTGGGTATTGAGATACAATACTCTTTATATTTTAGGAGGAATTATAATTTGAATTTTACCATAGTGAAATCTTATACGAAAACTTAATTGGTATGAAAGATTTCAAATTAACTTTGAGCTTGAGGTTCCTTATGACCTTAATTCATATTCAAAGCTTTTCACACACTACGGAATTGATCTTAGCACTTTTGCAAGATTATACATCATTAAATTTTATTCTATTCCATTTAACAAATTATTTGGATCTTAGCTTAGAAATTTGGGGCGTTACAATATCTCCCCCTTGGGTTTATTCATCCTTGAATAAAGGATATAGATGGGCTGAAATCATAAGAACCACTAATATGAAACCCATTTATGAATCTGAAAATCTATTGGAGATAGGCTAATTTATTCTGAGTAAAGACTCGACTGACTTTACATACAACATGAATGCACATGCTGAATGACATTGAATAGCCATATATATAAATCTTAAGAGAGTAAGACTAGAAGAAAGGAGGGGATATTACTATAACTGTCTACCTGATTCTCTAAATTGAATTGCTAGTTAGAAGGATTGATTCATACTACGTATTTAGAACTCAATTGAGACATACATTTCAGAATGTACATATAGAAATGTGAAGTTATAGGTATTAACAAGACATTTTTGAGAGTATAAAAATTTTGTTACTTCAAACACTCTTCATTGCAAGTTCTAATAACCAATAGGGAAAGGAGTAATAGGAAATGATCTAAGTAACACATCAAATGAGGGATTTTATCATGGTCTTAGTACTTTAGTCGGATGAAATGGGTTCATAGAGAATAGGCGGTATAGGCTTGAACATGAGGCACTCTCTGACTTTAACTATATAACTTGGGCATCTTGGACAAAGAGCAAGAATAGAACTGCTATTCCTCAAGAAATATGACTTCTAACTTCCATGCTTAACAACACTTCTCAAACATGCTCCTTCTTATGAAGAACTTCACTTCACTAACTACAACTTTAAGTTCTCTTAAGGATACATGATTTAATTCCATAAATCAATTAGTCTAGTTGTATGATATTAGTTTTCAAGACTAACTCAGAGGTATAAAGTATTATCCATAAGGTAAACATCCCAATCTCAACTACTGGGATTTTAAGTTTATATCTATTTCAACAACTAACTCCAAACTCTAATAAAAAATTCACTAGTGCATAAAGCATTCATCCATTTTTACACCACAATGTTAACATAAGGAGGTTTACTAAAGGGAGATAACCTTATGACCTAAGGAATACTATACATAACTTTGTCTCTTAACTGTGTCTTGAGGAATAGAGTATCATAGGCATGGATTCATTAGAAAGGTCCAAACTAAGGACATATATGATATTTTGTGATTCCACTAGTCATTAAGGATGTATCATAAGTTCAAGGAGCTAACATACTGAGAGATCATGAGTCATAAGTTGTATAACATAGGACTGGAACTCATGAATCCATGGAGTTAGGCTAGGACTACTGAGTGAGATTTCTACTTCTTATGCTAGGAACAATAGACCTGAGAATATGCATAAATTTACATGAAGTGCGTAAGAAGAATTACTATAGCACAAACATGTAAGACATAAGTAGAGTGTCGTAATGACCAAAGCACGCTGAAAACATTAAGATGAAAATAGGTCTATGTATTTCCTTAACTCTACTGTAGAACTCACTAACTTACAACTTTAATTTTAAAACCTAACTAGTTCTACCCTATATCATCTTTCTCTTAGATTAGTAGCCAGCATTCTATGTCTATAGATGTTCTTAATAAACTCTAAACTAATCCACCTCATTCTACTATAAACTGAGTCATCCATTCTCAAAATGTGGGGGTGGGGGAAGGAGGGGTACAAAAGCAGTTGGTTGTACCTCTAGAGTTGGAACACCATAAGTATAAACCTATCCTAGTGGCTGAATACATCTTAAAGTCTAAGAACTACCTGGTGAACCTAATGGAATACCTACCTGGGGAATGCCATCCAGATATTCCAATAGGCAAATCAATAAATCTTGCAATGCTCTGGTAGTAATGGAACCTTGGGGGCCTGAGTTGGTCCGACATCTTCGATATGATAATCTCCTCATCATAATCAATCTTAAGCTTGGGAAAGGCTTTTATCTCTTATCCTTGTGTTCCACCTCTAATTTTAGATCAGCCATGACCCCTACATCACCTTTTAATTGGGGTTCCAACAATGGGTGTTGGATCATTATCCTCAATAACCTTAGAACTAGTCCTCACCATATAGATAAAAAAGAATGGAATACTAGTTTAGAATATTGGATATAGGCGACATGCATGATAAAGAATCAAATTAGAGAAGTTCTTCTTAAATATGTCCTATAGACTCACAAAGATAGATATGGACATCAACATATCAATTCACAAGACTCTATTACACTCCCTTCTCTTTAACTTATGAGGCTGGTAAATCTAATGCTATGATACCAATTTATCATGATCTAGAAATTGAGGTCATGGTTCCACAGCCTTAGTAGGTAAGCCGATAATCCATAATTGATAATAAATAATAATAAAACAATAACAACATACTCGGTAAATTTCATAAGTGAGATCTAGAGGTTAAAGTGTATGCAATATTTACCACTACCTTGAGGAGGTATAGAGGCTAATTCTAAAAGACCTTCAACTCAAGTATATAAAATCCAAGTACAAGGAAGAGTTTAATAGTAAAGAAAATATAATAACTACTCAACCACATAAATACACTAATAATCCATAAATTAATACGATAATCAAAACATAAAAACTAATAACAATGATATATATCTACGACTAAACCCTAAGATACCACACTATGGTGCATGGAAATACTCATACCCGACTAACCTTCAATCTAAATACGTGTCCTCCAGATCCGCTATATAAGGTCAAGTCCTCGGTAACTCGAATATGCGACATATCCTATCTAATTAGCTCGCACTAATACTTCTTCCACCTACCTCTATCCCTCTTTATACCTACTATATCCAAACTCTTGCACGTTCTTATTAGGGCATTTGAAACTGCATTATAATATATACAAACCATCTTAATATCTCTTCCCTTATCTTGTCCACCATGGAGGCCACTCCCAACTTATCTTAAATAACCTTATTCCTAATTTTATCACACTTGGTGTGTCTACACATCCATATCAACATCCTTATTTCTACAACATAAATCTTTTGAACATGAATTTTTTTGACTGGCTAACACTCCATCCCATGTAGAAATGTCGGTCTAATAACTAATTTTGTATTTAGACCCTTTGGATAGAAAATAGTGAATAAGCCTAAATGGGGTCCTTGTATCTAATTTGTTTTAAAAATATTTTTTTGAAAATATGACATTGTTGTTGAGTCTAAAATGTCCAAAATAAGGCTAGTAGAATATATGGTTTAGTTCTACGGGGACCCAAACGGGTCTCAAGCTTTTATTTGGAGACTTAGAGGATATAGTTTTTAGTTGATACACAATTGATTTTCTGGTGAAAGATCATTTTTTTAACATAATCCATTAGTTGCAATCATGGAGAAGGAAATCTTCCTTCATTGCAATCACAAAGTTGTTGTCCATGATCATGAGGGTTATTGATTCTGGGACGGGTATCTTACTTCATCACAAATAAGATCAGACCTTTACAAATGCGATGGGTTTGGATCATCTAACTTGCCAAATACAAAGGACTGAACATGAATACTATGGAAAATTCAATACCCAATGATTATTGACCTTTGTAATAGTAAGGCTTAGGCTGAATCGCGAGGTATTATTCATAGAATTGTATATAAATACCATTTAATGATTTTTTTTATTTTTGGAACTTATAACTTGGGAAAAGATGGATTTAAAGGGTGTTTCAACAATAATTCATGTGAGTAACTCCTAAACCTTTATTTTTTCAATTCCCTTTGGTTTCTTTACTAATTCACCTTTAACAAATCATGATTTCAAACTAGAATTTGGGAGTTTTTCTTGATAAATTATAAAATTAGTTTTTTATCAACTTGAGACTAGATTTTAACTTCTTTTTGCAAGGGTTTTCAGCTATAGGCTCCTATAAATATGAGGAACATGTTTCAAAAATAATATTTTGGTTTTACCCTTTTTGAATTCAAACTTATTTTGCAAACTAATATTGGGCTTGTTCAAAATATCGATAATATGGGTATCATTAGTTTTAGTATAATGCATATATATATTATAGTTTTGGTAGTTTTAGCTCATTTTAAGACTATTTAGAAGGGGAAGGCTCTGTATTAAAGGTTCTAGATTTAGATTTTTGAAAACTTGAGGTAGGTTATGGATTACGTTTCTTTAGGTTGGGCTAGATAGTTAACATACATATAAAGCATGTTATAGTTGGGACATTATCCATGAGGAGTTATATTATGAGTTTATAGTTATTATCGTGTGGCCATGTGGAGCTTATATGCATGTTGTTGTTGACTTGAGAGATCATATATTGCATGTTTCCAGTGTGATGGATTTATTTGATATCATAAGCCTTATTTGTGCTTTAAATGCCATAATTGTTGTTTTGATGCCCATGCAGGGGCTTTAATAGACATTATAGTCCTTTTTTGAGAATTATTTTCCTTATCAAGATTAATATACCAGAGTGAGGGGTTTAAAATAATATTATTGATGTCTTATATGACTATTCTTTCTTGTGGTGCCGAGCAAGGGTTGATATCATGAATTATGGACATATTGAGTTTATTCGGAGCTTATTTATACCTTTATTAAATTGATTATTTTCTTTATACTATTATGTTTTGAGCATTATATCCTCATTTCATTTATACATATTTAAGAGATTGGTACCATGAGAAACATTTATATTAATAAAAAATAAGGCATTTTATAAAACACTTATATCGAGGGATGTGTCGATAAGGTTGGTTTAGAAACACTTATTTTGTAAGTGAATAAGATTCTTTAATAAACTACTATACCAAGAGATGTGTTGGTAAGGTTGACTGAGACTTGAGAATGAAATTATAATAAATATATGGGTTGCAAACCCCAATGGTCCTATAATCAAGCATTGAGGCTTGCAAGGTGTATACTAAAGTTTCACCATCGCTGCATTACATTGAATTTGCATCTTTTACATTTCCATTTACATACCTTTGATGTGTACTTAGGTTCTTTTTATATTTAGTGCGTGGTTGTTCGTTTTTATCTTATATTATATAACTGTTAGTGAAGGCGGTGTAAGCTACCATTTGAGAACTTTTCTATATGTCGATGACATGCTCATAGTATCTTTTACTTATTTTATTTTCTACTTTGATCAGTCGGCCTATGATACCTACTGAGTATAAGTAGATCATACTCAATCCTACTTTTATGCCTTTTTAATGAAAATCTTAGTATGAGTACAATCTATGATGGATGATTCATATAGACAGAGCTATATTAGAGATTTGGTAAGCTCTTTATTTGGTGACTTTTTCAAGACTCCACCTATTATTATGTCTTTATCTTGTATTTCAGAGAAAGAGTTGTACTTATTAGATTCTTGTATTATATTATATGCTCTTTACACTTATGATACCAAATTTTGGGGATTGATATATTTATTTGAATATTTCTATTATTTTAGTATTATGGCATGACTTTCTTTTAGAAGTCTCGTATTTATTTAATCTCTTTCACATTTTAGATTTCTTTTCTATTATGGGATTTTGGCATACCTACTAAGGTTGGGTCTTGGTAGATTCTATGTTGACCTTAACTTTTGGGTTGTGACAAATTGATATTAGAGAAATAGGTTTACCATCTCATAATTGGCAGAGTAGGGTGTCTAATAGAGTCTCGTAGATTGATACATTGAATTCGTATCTATCTTTAGGAGTATATAGGATATATTTAAAAAAATTCTCTTATTTAATTCCTTATTGTGTGAGTTGTTCATACCCAACATACTAAACTTGTATTCTATTATTTATTGCATTGATATTGAGGACATGGTATAGAGATACTAGAATGCTGATCCAGCACCTGCTATTGAAGCATTAGTCAGGGGGCGAGGTATGGGTGATGGCCAACCTAAAGATAAAGGATGGGCATGAGGATCTTCCCTAATATAAGATCAAGTACGACAAGCCTCCCTAGTGAGAAAATATTCTAGGGAGGCTTCTCTTAAGCTATAAGTTAATTATGTTACTGCTGATAATTAGATAGAGGATGCGGGCCAAGTTAGGTGCCACAAAGTTCAGTTAGTACCCAACACTATAATATTTATTGATTTGTCTCTTGAGTTATCTAGATGGTGTTCTTTGAGTATATCAGATATTTGTCATACTTCAGGAGGTATTCAGCCACAATACCAACTCCTACTTATGGTATTCTAACTTTAGAGGTACAATTATCTTCTATGGTACCCTTACATATGGATTTACTTCTTACTAGACTTATTGTTTCTTCTTCTACTTTGAGTTTTGTGATTTGTCTGATGATTAGAAAAGGTTTGAGAGGTTCATTCACTTAACTCCTCCCAAGTTAAGTTGTTCCATTGAAGATGATTTTACTTGACTATCAGGAGAGGTTACATAACCTCATATCCCATTAGATCCATGGTATTGCTTATATGACTTATTAATTAGCATGGCCAGATAGTGGTAGAGGTCTCTTTGTAGTTGTAGACCATTTGTTTGCCTTCTATGACATAGACCTAATTTTTTTAATGTTTTTCTGGAGGTTTGTGCTTTATAGTTTATGGGACCAGATGGGATAAATTTGATCAGCTAGAGTAGGGCTACTTGTCTATTGCTGAGTATGAGGCATATTTTAAGTACTATCCAAAGATTTTGCCACTAGTATCACCATCAAGTTTAAGAGGATTAAAAATTTTGTCAAAGGCTTGGAAGGCTTTTATCAGTTAGCTAAAACTTAGATGGTGGTGTTAGGAGTTTTTTTCCCCAAAGTATAGTTAAGTATATAAAGATGCTTGATTAGATTTATTAGGGTACCTAGAGTGGTGGCGGTTCTAAGAGGTGCTATCATCAGGGTGAGTTTTGTGGACTTATAACCCAAGGTAAGGTTTTTTTACTAGAGGCATTCATGGTATCATGGAAGACTAGTTCAGGTAGCTTAACGGGGTTTCAAGTGGTAGTCCTTTAGTTTTTGCAGCTCCAGGTAGTCAGGGTTCAGGTCATCCAAATAGAGAATCCACTTTTGGTTCTTTAGGATAGAGAGGTCATGATGGATCTTCCAAGCCTTATGAGTGTGAGTTGGGTAGTAGCAGATGTTTTGTTTATGATGAGGCTTGTCATATTGCAAGTGATTTTCCTTGGCATACATTGGGTCCTGTCCAGTAGGGATCTCAACTTTATATTTTCTCTACTCTTATATTTGTGGTTAGAGGTGGTTTACAGAGTGGCAAGGATTTTACTAGTAGTCCTTGATGTGCATTGGGTGCTATCCAACAGGGATCTCACTTTTAAATTTACCTACTTCTATAGTTATGGTTAGAGGTGGTTCACAGAGTAGTAGGGGTAGTACTAGAGGTGCTTGAGGAAGTTCTTGGGGAGCTCATGGTAGTGTTCATGGGTTTTCTTAGTCTGATAGTAGATATGGATTATGCTATGCTATACCTTGGACACCCAAGGGAGAGGCCTCTAATGCAGTTATTATAGGTTTTGTTCTAGTTTGTTATTGATATGATTTCGTATTGTTTGGCTGTGGGTCTATATTCTTCTATTTTTTACATATTTTTCTACTAGTTTTGATGTTGTATATGAGTCCCTAGTTGTTTCTCTTTGTGTTTCACCCTTGTAGGAGATTCTTTAATAGTGGATTGGGTGTACCAATCTTCTGTAATAACCTTTATGGGCATGAGACCTGGGTAGACTTTATTATCCTGGATATGGTTGATTTTGATGTTATCTTGTGTGTGGATTGGTTAGCTCCCTATTATGCTATTTTGATTTTTATTCCAAAATCATGATATTAGCGACTCTAGGTGTGCCAAAAATAGCTTGGAAGGGTACTCTTAAATTGGGCCTGAAGGAAGTTTTATGTTTTTTATGTGCTCACTGCATGGTAGAAAAGGGGTGTTTGTCTTAGTTTTTATATGTTAGTGATATTAGTGTTGTCATACCACCTGTTTTTGGATATAGTTTAGATTGTTTACAAATTTATGGATGTGTTTCCTATGGACTTGCCAGGTATGCCTCCAAATTGTGATACTGACTTTGCTATTCATGTTGAGATGGGAACCAAGCCCATTTCTATTTCTACTTATAGGATGCCCTCAGATAATAAAAAATTAAGGTGTTATTGAAAAATAGGTTGGGGAAGGGGTTCATTAGACCTAGTGTATCTCTTGGGGTGCTCCGGTCTTGTTTGTAAAGAAAAAAGATAAATTTATCTTCATATTTATTAACCATCAATAATTTATCAAGGTTAAGGTAAATAATAAGTATCCTCTTCATTGAATTGATCTTTTGACTAGCCTCAATGTGCTTCGATGTTTTCCAAGATTGACTTGAGATCCAGGTATCACCAGTTGAAGATTAGATCTTTGGACTTTGAAGATAGTTTTTCAGACTCGGGATAGTCATTATGAGTGTTTGGTTATGTCATTAGGACTAACCAATACCCAACAACATCTATAGAGTTTATGAACCGAGTGTTTTGATCATATATAACTCCTTTGTGATTGTATTTATAGATGATATCCTGGTTTATTCCAAGAATGAGGCCGACCATGTAAGACATTTGAGAATAGTACTTAAGAGATTGCGAGATCAAAAGCTATATGCTAAATTCTCCAAGTGCAAATTTTGGTTAGTCTCTATTTATTTCTTAGGTCATGTGGTGACCAAGGATAGCATTATAGTTGATCCAGCCAAGGTAGCGATTGTTCCTGATTAGGATAGGCATACTTGTCCCACCAAGATATAAAGTTTTATTGGGTTAGTAGGATATTATCGATGCTTTATGAAAGATTTGTATTCTATTATGGATTCTTTAACCAAGTTGACTTAGAAGAGGCTTGTATTTCAGTCTTCAAATACTTGTGAGAAGAGCTTTCAAAAGCTCAAGGATTTATTGACTTTGGCTCTTATATTGACCTTGCCCAAGGAGGGCATAGGTTTTATCGTGTTTGGTAATACTTCTGGTGTTAGTAGGTTATGGTTTGATGTAGGACATTAAGGTTATTGCTTATGCTTCTTTTCAGTTGAAGCCTCATGAGATGAATTACCCAACCAATGACTTTGAATTAGCTGTAGTTATCTTTGTGTTGAAGTTGCGGCGGCATTACTTATATGGGGTCCACTATGAGATCTTCTCTGATCATCCTAGCCTTCATTACTTCTTCACTTAGCGAGATCATAATATGAGCCAATGATGTTGACTTGAGTTGCTTAAGGACTATGAATAACTATTTTTTATCATCCTAGTAATGAAAATATGAGTATGACTATTGGGAGTTTAGATTAATCTTTTGACATAGGAACAACCTTTTGCCTTAGAGGTTCAGTATTTCATTAACCATTTGGTTAGGCTTGATATTTTGATTCTCATTCATATATTAGCCTTTTGAGATTTTAGATCTTCTTTGATGGAGCAGAATCAAACTCATTAGTTTGATGAAGATAGATTGAGGGTAATTCGTGTCATGGTGTTTAGTGGCGAGGCAAAGGTGTCATCTCTTGATTTTCATGGTATTTTAAGGATTTGTGGTCGAGATTGTGTTCTGAGAGTTGGTCGATGGGATAGATTTATCTTGGAGGAGGGTCATTGTTCTAGATATTCCATTAATCCTAGAGCAGCCAAACTATATCATGATCTAAAGCAATATTATTTATTGGGTGGTATGAAGAAGGATATCATGGAGTTTGTGTCCAAGTGTTTGAATTTCCAAAAGGTGAAATATGAGCATAAAAAATTGGGTGGTATGATGTTGAGAATGGCCATTCCCGAGTTAAAGTGGGAGCGAATCAACATGGATTTCATAGATGGCCTACTCATGACCTTGTAGAATTTGGACTCCACTTAGGTGATTGTGGAATGATTGACCAAATGAATTAGTATTTATATTAAGGATTTTATTTCCAACTAGTGTTTATGCATGCATTGTTGTTTCCATGGGTTTGATTATTTCTAGCAAATTACAACATTATAACTTGCCTTATCTTTACTTGGGATGAAAATAAGAATATAGATATGAAAAAGGGAATAAAAAATAGAGACTTGGAGCTACCAAGATCCAATAAATAGCTTGAGCCGATAATTCAGGATAACTAATATGAGATCCATGGTAGGGGTTAGTAGTATAGGTTCAGGAGAAGAGAAAACTCACCCAAGGATATTACTTCGACAAGAGTGTAAAGTTGTTTCAAGTATACATAACCTATCAATTCTACATACCGTACACCATAAGAGATTATAAAGTACAAAAACCTACAGAGTTATGAAGATATTAGGGAGCATAGTCCTAATTCCTCTCTCATATCTATTACAAATCCAATTAATCAATAATTTTTACTACTAAATACTTTATTTACACAAACCCTCTTCTTTCATTAAAGATTTTTATTGATAGCCTTGACTACACACCGACTGATATTTTGATCTTTTTCCTATGAGATCGACCCCAACCTTGGTTGGGTTATATATTTGGCAACAACTGCTTTATACTTTATTGTGAGGTCTAATATATGAGAAATTAATGTTTGGCGCTATTGTTGGGGATACTATTACAAATTTGATTTGATTGTGTTTGTTGGCATTTTTCATTATTGTTTCCTAATTTTACTTTTCTATTACCTTTAGGGCACATACCGATGTCAGCGTAATAATTGAAATCAAGGGAATCCCATAATTGCACTTGATATTGAATATGAAATAACTTTGAGGACTAATCATAGAATGTTGAGCGATAGAGTTCATAATCAAGGATCCTGGTAGAAGGCATTCATGAAGAAGTTGTAATCTTAAATCATCCCGCACATCTGCATGATGGTCGAAACTATAGAACATATCAATGCTTGATTTATGGCTGAAGAGAACCTTATGCAAAAAGATGCAAGGTGGGTAGGTAAGGAAAGAAGGGATGGACAAGATGATGCAAATCGTCTAGTTGCACTTGATAAAAGGACATGTGGAGATGGAATAAAGTGAAATATACTTTTCAACAGTATCTCCCCCACTGTAAGGATCCAGAAGCAGATTAAGATTATTTGGAGCTGGTTGAAACATGTGTTATCATCCCACTAAAATTTCCTCGGGGGACTAAATTTGATATTACTAGTTCCATGATCCACTTATTGAACTTGAAAGGGGTATTCTCAGGCATTCCTACTGATGATGCAAATATATATGTGATGAAATTTATGGGGATTTTCACTTCCTATGATCCCCCTGGAGTGACTAAAAAGGCAATTAGACTGAGGTTATTTCTTATTTTGATGGAAAAAGTTACATTGTGGTTGGCTGAATTACCACTCGGATCTATTATTAACTAAAATAAGTTAAGGTCTAAATCCTCAGACCAATTTTTCCTACCTTATATAATATTACGGTTAAAGGATGAGATTTACAGTTCACACAGTTGTATTTTAAGGCACTATATGAGACTTGGTTGAGGTTCATGAAGAAGATGTATAATTTTCCAAATCATAGGATAACTGGTCAAAACTTGCTTGAGATCATTTATATAGATTTCAATTCAAATAACAAGGTTGTAGAAAACACTATCACTAGTGGATCATTCATGAGTCTCCATTGGGAGCACACTTCTAAGATCCTAGATTAAATCACAAAAACCAACGAGGGCTCCACACTCTAGATGTCGAAAAGCCCAAAGGTACTTATGTAATTAGAGCATCTGCAGAGTAGAGATCATTAGATGATATAATACATCAATAGGTAGCACAACTGAGGACTGATATTTGGTTGGATTCAAAACACTTTTTAATAGTATGAGCAGAAAAGGTAAATACAGTTAGATTACATGGTAAGGAACCTACACATGAAGACTTAGATTTTGAAAAAAAAAAGTCAAAGTATCTAGATAGGGAGGTGGCGGGTTTTTGAGCCAAGGGCCATGGGTTTACCAAAGAAATTTGGAACTCTAGGAAAGGGAATCAAGGTTAGAACTATTATAGAGATAATAGTTACAATATGTTAGGGTATAGAAATAGGAGTAGGGATTGAGATGGTAATTGAATAAGAAAGGATGACTCCAAGGATAAGAGTGGCCTTAATGTTCTACCTGGAAACCATGATGCTGGTTCAAGAAATTTGTGGATGGAAGACATGCTTTTAAAGTTTTTAAAAAGGTAGAGAAAATAGAAGGCTTCCCTAAAAAAATTAAGGCAGATATTTTAGGCATGAATTAGAAGGTTAAATTGTAATCTACCACCATAAAATAGCATGAGCAATAGTTTGGTAAAATTTTTTTATCATTGAATCAACATCAACAAGGTACACTTCGAAGTAACACATCCAGAATCCAATGAATGATAGTCATTTCATATCTATTACTACTAGAGGTGGAAATATTACCAAGGATCCACCTATGTCCATTATTGTTAATAATAAGGTAGAATCGATGGTCATAGATGATGAGAGTGTTACTGAATTTGAAGACTTGGTGGTAGATGAGAAGACACCTAAAAAGCCTCTAGTTGATGATTAAAAAGTGAAGGCAAAAAAAGGGAAGCACAAAGAGGTCTCCAAATTATTGACTCCCATTTCACGAAATCCTCATCATTTTTAACAGTGACCAAAGAAGAATATTGAAGAGGTAAAGTACCAAAGGTTTGTTTCTATATTGAAGGAGTAGATAGCGAACACCCATCTAGTTAAGTCCCTTAAAAAAATTCCAAGATGTACAAAGTTTAGAAAGTACTTGGTAACTAAGAAGAGGATAGTGTGATATGAACCCATCACCAATGTGCATAATTATATCACAATATCCTCTAGACCTTTAGTTGAGAAGAAATAAGACCATAGAGCAATCACGATCCTACACACTATTGGGTTTTTCAATATTGATACAGTAAATGAGGATAATTTCGTTGCTCATATTAATGAGTGATTTGGAATTGAGGCCCTTACATTAGTAATTATAAATTTTGAGGGTCATGAATGTAACACCTCAGATTTTTGGTCCTTGAAAATTTCTGAAATTTTATATTCATTGTCCTGACTACGATTTACCCTATGAGTCGTAGGGAGTATTGATGAGTTATTGGACCCAAATAATAACCTAAATAGAGTGTGTGGATAAGTATTATTCTTTGAGTACGAGTGTCTCACAACTAGTCATGACGGCTCATTATGGGTCGTTGTGTGCAAATCATAGAATGTCTAGTGCATACCAAAATAGTTTTTGTATTGACTATGGCTGGACCCTATGAGTCATAAGGTCCCATTATGATCCATGGTATACGAGTCATAAGTCAACAATGTGTGTGATTGGTGATAGTGTCTTAATAATGATATACGAGTCATAAGTCAACAATGTGTGTGCTTGGTGACACTGTCTTAATAATGATTCATGGAGATGAGTCATAATGAGTCGTGATGATTCATTATGAAACCCATAATGATTGATAGTTTATTTTTCTAGTTTGTTAAATGGGGGTATTTAGACATTTCCCTCTTATCCCAATAATAACACACGACCTATAAACATATTGGGGACCTATTTTCATTGATAACAACTCCAAACACTCTCTTTTCTCTCTCAAGTCTCCCAAGCATCGATAATTAGGGTTTCTAAGAAGCAGGTCAAGTAGAGCTTCAAGGGTTGAATTCTTTCCATAATCTTGGGTATTTCAGGCATGTTACTCTTTCCAAATTATTACTTTTCTAAAAGCATGTGTTTTAAAGTATTATTCATATAGTTTTAATGTTAATTTTAAAAATGGGTTGAGATTTTTGAAGGATTGTTGTTTATGTGATGTTTCATGATTGTATATGCATCAGTTATGTTTAAATGGTGTTTTTGAAACTAGTTTGATGCATGGGTATGGTGAATAAACTAGAGAATTATGAATTTCTCAAATTTTGCGAATAATGATAGTTGAATTGGCAATGACCTCAACCACTATTGTAAATTTTTCTTTGAATATGAAAAGTATGTATATTGAATTACTATTGAACTATTGCATAATGTGAAGAATTAATGAAGCATAATGATTTTGAATTGAACTTATAGGGTTGTGCAATTCCCCAAGATAATGCATAACTTAACTAAGAAGTTTGTTAATTTCCCCAAGTGATGATAATTATTTTGGCATATTGATATTAACTTGCAAGTGTAGTTGGTATGATGATACCAATAGTGTATACCTAAATGTGTATCATGTTTCAATGAATGGGAATGGGTGTTAAATATTTAAATTAGGCTTTAATAAGGGTTGTGTAGCTGAGTTGTGAAAGTGGAGGGACCAACACTAAAACCAAGATTGCCGATGTGAGGGTCTATATGATCGGATAGTTTAAGTCCCTATTTATTATTATCTCACAATTGGGAGGTTTGAGTTCCCCATATTACATCACATGATTGGGTGCTTTAGTCACTTTGGTATGCCGGGAGGTTCGAGTCATCCATAGTGCATATGTACATCCTCTGGTTTGTGCGGCTACGTGCACTGGGGCCCTTTTAGCTGGTTGAGAGTTGGGCCCATATAGCCTATGTATGCCTTTTTATGTTATGATGGTTGAGCTACACAACCCAAGTTAAGATTTTAAAGGTTTATGCTAAGACTTGCTCCCTACCCCAACATGTGCTATTATGTATATAATTATATGCATATGATTGCATTGGATTTTAACTAGTTTGAAATATTGATCATGGCTTTATTTTTCTTCCTTACCCCTAAGTTACATGCTAGTGATCAACCGACTAACCATCTCCAGACATTGTATCCCCATATGATGCAAGCATCAGAGATCCTTCTACTTTTCCCATGTAGAGTTAGTTTGATCGACTTGGTTTATCGATTCATTATGATGAAGTGATGAGCTTCTATTCTCTAAAAGACTTGGACATTTCATTAGCTCTCTTTATAGACTAGAATTGAGAGTTTACATTATCATTAACATTGTCATTATCATTGTCAGAGTTGGGGGCATGTCCTAATGCTTTTATTAATTTTGGTTTTTTTTAAAAGGATTTGTTGGATTATTGTAGACTTAGGTGATAATGTTGGTTACCAATTATCGGTCATATACATATTATTGATTTCTTAAGCTCTCTTATGCTATGTTATTATATGTTTAGAATTTATCCGATGTTGGGGTATTATGCTCTATATGGTTTGGTGTAGGGTGTGGTCTCTAATCCTCGTTTGACTTAATATACCTGTCACGACCAGGACCTGGTTCAGGTCGTGATAAAGGTGGTTTTAGAGCCTAGGTTTGGTATCATTGGGCGTCCACTAAGCCATGTCAAGTAGAGTATCTTCTATAGTTGTGTACCGTATCATACTTATAAGGGAGAGACTACGAGGAGTTTAGGAATGTTTCCCATTTTTATTGTTCTATTTTTGGCTATCGAGTCTAAGATATTTAAATCTCCTTTAATTCTTATATGTGTGCTTTTAAGATCATGCCTCCCAGAAGATTGGTGCTCGTAGAAGCTCTTCTGTCCCATCTGAGGAAAATATGGAAGAAGCTTTTCCTACTCAAGAGTTCAGAACCAGTCTAGGGTCACCGCATCTAATTGCCTTAGTAGAGTTCCACAGGCTCCCCTAGCCTTTCTCGAACTTTCTCAAACACCTTAGGCTTGTATGTCTAATGTTGAGTTTTGACAGTCGATCCATTTGTTAACCCAGTTGGTGGGATATCAGATTGAGCGTGTTGCTTTTGTTTCTACATCTTATGAGGCCACTAGTGTTTGTCAATTTATGAGGTTGAGTCCTCCAACTTTCACTGGTTCTTAAGTTGATGAAGATCCTCAAAATTTCATTGATAAGCTGGAAAAAATTTTCTGTGTGATCCATGCTACTGATATAGAGAGTATGGTGTTTGTTGCGTAATAGTTGAAGGATACGGTATATCACTAGTATAAGTATTGGGACTATTCTAGGGGTGATATTGTCGAGTTTGCTTTACAAGATGACTTCTATAGTGCTTTTCTTGATTGCTTCTTTCCTCTGGAGCTGAGAGAGCTGAAGACTGAGGAATTTGTAAACTTGAAGAAAGGCAGGATGATGGTACATAAGTATGCATTGATATTTTATCATCTATCATGTTATGTTGCAGAGTTAGTGTCTAGCATGAGGGTTAGAATGAGAAAATTTGCTTTTGTGTTGTACTATGATTGATCTTGGTAAGCAAGGCTTCCTTGTTAACATGGATATATATTTATCTAGACTCATGGTATATATGCAACAAGTGGAAGAGAAAATGAATAAGCAAACAAAGATGAGTGAAAGGAAGAATAAGAAGTTTCGATAATTGAATTAGGATAGAGGTTAGCAACAGAGTGGTATAGACAGTGGTAAATGGTCTAAGAAGAAGTGAGGCAATTTTGGTTCCTACTTTACCGATAGTGCTCCTTATCTAAATTCGTCGGGTGACCATCATTTTTAGAATAGTATTGGTCCTAGGGTACAGGGTGCCCAGCCTCAGGCTAGTGGGGCTCAACCAGCTCTATCATATCTTCTTGTAGATTTTTCGGTCAGGTGCATCATGGTGTTCATAAAGAAAGTAGGAGCAAGTGATTTAAATGTGGTTAGATTGATCATATACAGAGGGATTGTCCTTCCACGGATATTTTTGGGGAAAATAAGATCCCTATTGCTACTTCATCAGCTCCTGTACCAAATAGTGCTACTTCTTCTTCTAGTTCCGGCATTGGTCAAAACTGTCTATACACTCTTGCAACCTACCGGGACTCTGAGGCACCCCTCAATATTATTACTGGTTCACTCAAACTTTTCTGTCATAGTGTATATTGTTTACTTGATCTTGGGTCTACCCTCTCTTATCTGACCCTATATGTGGCTATTCATTTTGGTTTTTACCCTGATTGTATTTTGAATCCCTTCTCTATGTCCACCCCGATGGGTGGCTGCATTATGGCTAGAAGGATCTATATGAGTTGTTTGATGTCAGTATGTGGTAGAGAGACTTTGGTGGACTTGATAGAGTTATACATGTTAGACTTTGATGTGATATTGAGGATGGATTGGTTGCATTCATGTTATGCGTCTCTTAATTGTTGGACCTGAAGGGTCATTTTCTACTTCCCTAATGAGTCGGTGATCGAGTGGGAAGGTAGTTCTCTAGTGCCTAGGGGAATGTTCATTTCATATCTTAGAGCCTGATAATTGATTTCTAAGGGGTGCCTCTATCACTTAGTGGATGTCAAGGATTCTAGATTTGAAGGTACTTCATTGCAGGTTTTCCCTATAGTCTGTAAATTTCCTGAGGTATTCTTTGATCATCTTTCTGGTGCTCCTCCCGATAGGGAAATTGATTTTGGGATTGATCTTTTTTCGGACACTCATCCTATTTTTATCCCTCCTTATAGAATGACTTTGGCTGAGTTTAAAGAACTCAAGGTGCAGTTGAAAGATCTTCTAGATAAGGTATTTTTTCACCCCTAGTGTTTCTTCTTGGGGTGCTCTGGTTCTATTTGTGCGTAAGAAGGTTGGGTCCCTTTGGATGTGCATAGATTATCGTTAGTTGAACAAGGTGACTGTGAAGAATAAGTATCCCATTTAGATGATTGATGATCTTCTTGATCAACTTCAGGGTGCTAAGTACTTTTCCAAGATTGATCTTCAGTCGGTTTATCATCAGTAATAGATTAAGGAGATGGATATCCCTAAGACTGCTTTTCGAACCTGATATGGTCATTTTGAGTTTTTGGTGATGTCCTTAGGTTTGACTAATGCCCAACATTATTTATGCATCTTATGAGTTAGTTATTCCATTAGTTTTTGGATTTATTGATTATATTTTGGTGTATTGCAAGAGTGAGGCAGATCATGCCGATCACCTCCACCTTATGTTGCAAGCCTTGAAAGATCAACGGTTGTATATGAAGTTCTCCAAGTGCGAGTTTTTGTTAAATGTTGTGACTTATCTGGGTTATGTTGTTTCTAGTGAAGGGATCAGAGTGGATCCATAGAAAGTTGCGGTGGTTAAGAATTGGCCTAGAACCATGACTCCAACCGATATTCAAAGCTTCTTGGGTTTACCCAGTTACTATAGAAGGTTTGTGGAAAGTTTCTCTTTTACTGATTCCCCATGACTAAGTTGACTCAGAAGAAGGTGTAGTTCTTGTGGTTGGATTTTTGTCCAGGTATTTTCAAAAAGTTGAAGGATAAATTTACTTTGGATCCAGTCTTGACTCTACCTGAGGATATTGATGGTTTATTATCTATTGTAATGTCTATTGTGATTCATTGTTGGTAGGACTGGGTTATGTGTTGATGAAGCGTGGCAAGGTAGTTGCATATTCTTCTTAACAGCTGAAGGTTCATGAGAAGAACTATTTGATTAATGATTTGGAATTGTTAGATGTGGTGTTTGCATTGAAAATCTAGCTACATTTTTGTATGGGGTCCATATAGATATTTATTCTGATCATAAGAGACTGCAGTACGTATTTACTCAGAAGGAGCTAAATCTCAAGCCAAAGAGGTGGATTGAGTTTCTAAAGGACTATGACACGAGTCTCTACTATCACCCAGGTAAAGCTAACGTGGTTGTTGATGCTCTTAACAGTTTGTCCATGGGGAGCTTATCTCATGTGGACAAGGAGAAGTGGGATTTAGTGAAGGACATTCATTATTTGGCTAATCTTGGAATCCATCTCTTGGATTTTGAGGATGGTGATGTGATTGTTCAAGAGGTGGCAAAGTCATCTCTTGGTGCTGAGATGAAGGAGAAGCAAGTGTTGGACCCTATCTTGATGCAAATCAAGAAGGACGTAGGTAGGCAAAAAGTAATGGCTTTCGATATTGGTGGTCATGGTATCTTAGATACCAAGGAAGATTATGTATTCCTGATGTTGATGGGTTGCGAGGAAGAATTTTGGCCAAAGATCATGAGTCGTGTTATACGGTTTATCCTGGTTCAATGAAAATATATCATGATTTTAAGGAGATTTATTAATGGAATAATATGAAGTGGGATGTGGCCAATTTTGTTGTTGGGTGCTTGGTGTGTCAATAAGTAAAAGTGAAGAACTTGAGGCCCGGTAGGTTGACTCAGGATATTAAGCTGTTGATGTGGAAATGGGAAATAATTAACATGGATTTCGTTACTGGTCTTCCGTGATCTATCCATCAGTTTGATTCTATTTAGGTCATCGTGGATAAGATGACCTAGTCTGCTCATTTCTTATCTGTGAGGACTAAATATTCTTTTGAGGACCATGCAAAGTTGTATATCCAAGAGATTGTGAGGTTACATGGTGCTCCAGTTTCTATCATTTCCTATTGTCATACCCAATTCTCATCTCACTTTTGGAGGTCATTCCAACAAGGCTTGGGGACTAAGGAAACCCTTAGTACCATTTTCCACCTGCAAACGGATGCCTTGGAAGATATGCTTTGGTGATAGTTGGGTTGATCACTTACTTCTCATAGAGTTCGCATATAATAATAGTTATTAATTTAGCATTGGTATGGCTCTGTTTGAGTCTTTATATGGTAGGAGTTGTAGGTCTCTTATTGGGTGGTTTGAAGATAGTGAAAATAGGTTATTCGGCCTTGATTTGGTTCACTAAGCCATGGAGAAGGTCAAGGTGATTCAGGATAGGCTTAAGACTACCCAAATATGCCAAAAGTCCTACAAGGATATGAGACGAAGGGAGTTGGAGTTTAATGGTAGTTACTGGGTATTCTTAAAGGTGTATCCCATGAAGGGCATGATGTGGTTTGGGAAAAAAAGGGAAGCTCAATCCACGTTATGTTTGTCCGTATTTGGTTTTAAAGACGGTTGTCAATGTTGCATATGAATTGGAGTCATCTTCTTGCTTGAGCTCTATTCATTCAGTCTTCCATGTTTTAATGTTGAGGAAGTGAATGGGTGATCCTTCATTGGTTGATCCTTTGGAAGGTGTGGGTATTTTGAATTCCATATCTTATGAGAAAGTTCTAGTCGAGATCTTAGATCGACAAGTCCGTCGGTTGCATATCAAGGACATAACATCGGTAAAGGTTCTTTGGAGGAACCAAAACTATAAGGAAGCTACTTGGGGAGCCGGGGAGGACATGAAGTCCAAATATCCATTCCTATTGCCTATTTTGAAAAATCGTGCTTAAGGTATGTGTGTTATCTTAACTTCTTTGATTTCTATCTTTGATAAAGGTAAGTGTAGGTGAATTTCTATGTTAAATCATGCTAAGGGATTCCTTGGCCCATCATTTGAATACGAATGGTCCTAAGGGGGTGAGACTATAACACTTTGGATTTTTGGTCCTTGAAAATTTCAGAAATTTTATCCTTACTATACTGACTACGACTTACCCTATGAGTCATAGGGAGTATTGAAAAGTCATTGGACCCAAATCGTAGCCTAACCAATATGTATGGCAAAGTCCTATGCTTTGAGTACGAGTGGCTCACTATGAGTCGTGAGGGCTCATTACGGATCATTATGTGCAAATTGTAGGATGTTCAGTGTATACATAAATAGTTTCTATATTGATTACGACTGGACCCTATGAGTCGTAGGGTCCCATTGCGAGCCATGTTATACGATTTGTAAGGTAACCAATGTGTGTGCCTAGTGACACTATATTGATAATGACTCGTGGAGACGAGTCATAACGAGTCGTTATTAGCCCGTAATGGCTGACAGTTTATTTTTCCATCTTTTTAAGTGGGGCTATTTTAGACATTTCCCTCTTATATCAATAATAACCCGACCTATAAAAATACTTGAGGCCCTATTTTTATCGATAACACACTCCAAACACTCTTTCTTCTCTCTCAATTCTCTCAAGTACCCATACTTAGGGTTTCCAAGAAGTGGTTCAAGCAGAGCTTCGAGGGTGGAACTTTCTCCATAATCTTTGGTATTCTAGACATGTTACTCTTCCTAAATTATTACTTTGCTAGAATAATATTTTTTAAAGTATTATTCATACGTTTTGATGTTGGTTTTGAACATGGGTTGAGGGTTTTGAATGATTGTTGTTTATGTGTTGTTTTATGTTTGTATAAGCATTGGTTATGTTTAAATGGTGGTTTTGTATCCAATTTGATGCATGGGTATAGTGAACAAACTAGGGGATTGTGAACTCCTTAAATTTTGCGAATATTGACGGTTGAATTGGTAATGACCTCAACCCTTATAGTGAAATTTGTTTTGAATATAAAAAGTATGCACATTGAAATACTCTTGAACTGTTGCATAATGTGAAGATTTAATGAAGCATAATGATTTTGAATTGAACTTATGGGGTTGTGTAATTCCTTAAGCTAATGTATAATTGAACCAAGAAGTTTGTGAATTTCCCAAGTGATGCTAATTGTTTTGGTATGTTGATGTTACCTTGCAAGTGTAGTAGATATCAAGATAACACAATGTATGCCTAAATGTGTACCATGGTTCAATGAATGGGAGTGTGTGTTAACTGTTTTAATTTGGCTTTAATGAGGGTTGAATAGCTGAGTCGTGAAAGTGGAGGTCCCAAAGGACCAACACCAGAAATCGCGGTTGCCGACATGGGTGTCTACACGACCGGGTGGTTCGATCACCCTTTATTACTATCACATGATTGAGAGGTTCGAGTCCCCCTTATTACATTACATGATTTGGTACTTCAGTCACCTTGGTATATTTGGAGGTTCGAGTCCCCCATGGTGCATACTTATGTCTTCTGGTTCGTATAACTACAAGAACTGGGGCCCTTTCATCTGGTAAAGAGCTGGGACCATAGAGACTATGGGTGCCTTCTTATGTTATGAAGGTTGAGCTACACGACCCAGGCTAAAATTTTAAAGGTTCATGCTAAGCCTTGTTTACTAACCCGGCATTTGATATTATGTATATATGTATTTACATTTAATTATGTGCATTGGAATTTAAATGGTTTGAAAGTATTGATCATGACTTTATTTTGCTTCCTTACCCCTCAGTTATATGTTAGTGCTCAACCCACTAACCATCTTAGGATGTTATATCTCCACGTGATGCAGGCAGCAGATATCCTTCTGCTTTTCCTACACAAGGTTAAGTGGATCGACTTGGTTTTTTGGTTTGTTGTGGTGAAGTGGTGAGCTTCCATTCTCTGAAAGACATCATCAGCTCCTTTCATAGATTAGAACTCAGAGTATTATTAAAATTGTCATTGTCATTGTCAGAGTTGGGGGCATGTCCCAATGCTTTATTGATTTTGGTTTTGTTTAGAAGGATTTATTGGATTACTGTGGAATTGGGCGGTGATGTTGGTTTGTTGTGTTTGTCCTATTACCGACTATTGGTTATAGACATATTTTAAATTTCTAAAGCTCATCTTATGCTATCTTGTTATATGTTCGGAATTCATCCAATATTGGGGTACTGTGTTTTATATGGTTAGGTTTAGGGGGTGGTCTCTAGTCCTTATTGGGCTTGAGATATCCGTCAAGTCCAGGCCCTGGTTTGGGTTGTGAAAGATATTGAGGGATATGATATGATGCTTAGCTCAGTTGAAGGAAGAAGTTCATACAGTTGTGCACCAAAAAGTTAAATCTTGATTTGAAGAAGAGGGTGACCCCACCAACTCAGTCTTCTATTAAGGAACCTCTAATCTTAGATCTTAAGGCTCTTCCATCTCATCTTCGTTATGATTTTTTTCGGAGACAACAATACTTTGCTAGTTATTACTGGAACTAATTTGGTAGATTGGCAAGTTGAGTCTTTAGTTTCAGTTTTAAAGAACTTCAAGAGGTCCATTGGATGATCCATAGCTGGTATCATTGGGTTACACCTAGGATTTGCATATACAAAATCCAACTTTAGCCTAAATTTATACCAAGTATTAAGATCAATGGAAATTGAATCTGCCAATGCAAGAGGTGGTGAAGAAAGAAATCATCAATTCGTTAGCTGTGAGTATAATTTATCCAATTCCAGACAACAAGTAGGTGAGCCCACTCCAATGTGTACCAAAGGAGAGTGGAATCTTTGTAGTTCCCAATGGCAAGAATGAGCTTATTCCTATGAGGACAGTCACTAACTGGCGTGTTTGTATGGGATATAGGAAGTTGAATGCATGAATTGAGAAGGATCACTTTCTATTACCTTTCATGGATTAAATGTTGGACCGTCTTTCTTGCAGAAGATGGTATTCTTTTCTTGATAGTTATTTGGGTTACAATTAAATTCCTATTTCTCCCGATACCGAGAAAAAACCACTTTCACTTGTCCATATGGGACTTTATGTTCAAGAGGATATCTTTTGGTGTGTGTAATGCACCCACAACTGTTTAGTGTTGCATGACGACTATATTTTATGGCATGGTTAAGGACAGTATTGAGATGTTCATGGATAACTTCTCAGTTTTTTGGAACATCTTTCTAATATTTAAGGACATGAGAGGAATATAACTTGGTTCTTATTTCATAGTGAAAAAAGGAATAATGCTTGGTGATAATATTTTGAAAAAAGGGACTGGACTGGAGTTGACAAGGTAAGGATTGAAGTGATTGAAAAGTTGCCTCCACCAATTTCTATGAAAGGTATTCTTAGATTTTTTGAGCATTTTGGATTCTAGCGGGGATTTATCAAGGGCTTCTATAAAATTTCAAATCCATTGTGCAAGATATTAGAGAAGAAAGTGAAGTATATGTTTGATGATGCATTTCTAAAGGCATTTCAGTTCCTAAAATAGAATTTGATTTCAACCCCTATAATTGTATCTCCTATTGGTCCTTGCTACTTGAGGTTATGTGTGATGCTAGTCATGTAGTTCTAGGTGCATTGCTAAGCCAAAGGTGAGAGAGGATCTCACATCCCATCTACTATGCTAGCAAAATGCTTAACCCTACTAAAAAATTAAACTATGACTAAACAAGAGTTGCTTACTGTGGTGTTTGCATTTGAGAAATTTTCATTTATTTGCTTAGTACAAAAGTGATTATCTATACTGACCATGAAACTTTTAGGTACCTCATGACAAAGAAGGATACAAATCCAAGGTTGATTTGTTGGGTTCTTTTGTAGAAGGAATTAGACTTTGAGGTAAGGACCAAAAGGGGATGGAGAATTAAGTGGATGACCACTTATCTGTAACGCCCCAAATCTGGTACCTGGAATGCTACACAGTGCCCATGATCCCAAAGGACCATAAGATAACCCATGACTGATATCTGTACCTATACATTGCATAATATACAGTATAAATATAGAAATAAAGGCTGAAAGGCCATTAGGTTCAAATCGGATAAAAACATAACATCTGGAGATATGGTATATCAATACCAAAATAACTGAAATAACTGTCTGAACATGCTAGTCTGAAAAGCCTCTAACTGACTGAACTATCTGAATAAGGAGTTGATGGGACAAGTCCCCAACTAACCCCAACTATTGAAATAAATTAATTAATGAGAAAATAAAGTAATAGTCATATCCTCGAAGGATGACGACTCACTGCTAACTCTGACGGCTGAGACTGGAATGCTACTGATGCTTTGGATCTTGTTCTACTAAACCATTGGTATAAAACACCATAGCGCAAATGTGTCAGTACATTTGAATGTACTAGTATGCATATGAGGTAGGCTGAATGCAAAGGGTTCATATGAATTAACTATACTAACTGACTGAATAATATGAGCGTGAGAATACATGCATGAATACATAATAACTGTAACTGAGTTTGTGATAACAGGAGATACTGATAACTGTGTAACCAAAATAACTAATACTGAGTGAATGTATCTGACAGTCTAGTTTCTGATGGAACTAGATGAGTTCTGTACTGTTCCGAGTTGACTGTATCTGATAGTCCTGAATCCTATAGAACTATCTAAGTTCTATTACTGAGACTGAATAACTGTACCTGACAGTCTTGATTCTGTACTAAAACTGTGGGAAGTATTCATCTAACCGACATGCCCTAAACAAAGCAATATAGCTGAGGTGGGGTCCAATCTATAACACCAATTAGAAGGGTGTCAATACCACTCCACTGGTATGGATGAGTCGTGGGAAACCCATATTTTACAGTGTCTCAAAAGAGAATAATGGGGCCCTCATCTGACAGTGCTTAACCACCTCATCAACCCTCATCTGACAGTGTTGATGTCTCAACCTATGTTGGCTACATTGTTCTGGAATGCATGGATGACTTCTAAGAATCACACCCTCATCTAATAGTGTGTGTTCCCATCCTTGGGTTCTCTCAGTGATAATTCCTACTCCCATCTAAATAGACACTGAATATGGATTACTGAACTGGACTGAATTGACTGAGTTTCGTTGACTGACGGAATACTACTGAGATTACTGAATTTCTGAGATTTCTGAGATTACTGAGTTTTCCTGAGTCACATGACTGACTGAATTTCTATGAACATGGCTCGACCGAGAGTATCTTGAAAACATGACACTGGCTTTAGGCACACAGCTAATTTTCTGGTACAATTACCCCTAGGACTTGATAGCATAAAACTAACAAAGCATGACTTTCTTGAATACATGACCAATATCACAATCCATAATACAATAAGTTGGAGATTTCATGAAGTAGAAGTTCTAAAGCACCATAAGGGTTACACATGTATCCATAATTCACTGACTAAGACATTTCATCAAACATTTGACATGCATAAACTTGTACATGATTGGGGATTTCATATTATCATACTAGTATCGCACTTTTCCTTCACATAGGCATTTAATCAAACACATAGGGAGCATGCTTTGGTTATACAATCATCAACACATCTAATAATCATGGATACATCAATCAACGTGTAAATTTAAGGGGGGTGTATCATGATTATTATGCAAATCTTCATATACTAGGGTCAATCATTGGAATATGTAAATTAAAACATGAATCAAAACCCCAAAACATCATGAACATGAATTTCAATTCTATTTAAATCATGAACATTCATAAATTCATAAATCTTGTATTTTGAAAAGAGATTCTTGAGCTTCCTGGATGAAAGGGACCCATGAATCAACACATGGCATACCTGGGTTGTGAGTTTCTTGAAGATTGATGGAGGAAAACTTGAATTCTTGACATGGAATTAAACACCTAGGGTTTTTTGTTCTTGGAGATTATCGAGGAAACCCTAATTTGATGTTGTAGGTGGATAATGAACTTATGAGCCTTGATCTGATATAATTAGAGGTTAAAACAAGTGCAAAAGACCCAAATACCCTTTTAAAAATGACTTTAAAGTAACTGAACAAACTATGCGTTGATGGGTGCAACGGTCCGTTGCTGGGTCGATGGTCCATCGGTCGTTACCATCTCACCTGGGTAGAATAGGGGTTCACTGCTTCTACTGTGATAGCTTGGACGATGATCAGTCGCTAGCTCGATGGTTCGTCAGCCTGATCTGTTACCCTTATGCATAAGGTGTTCTCACAGTCCGTCGTCTCTCATCATCGCACCTAGGCAGTTTTGACTGCTTTATGTATTGCGGCCATAACTTTCTACCCCAATACCGGATTTTGACGAAATGGATATCAATGGAAAGCTTATTCAATCTCCCACTCAAAAAAAAAAGTGAAAATGTTAAAAATTCCACGTGTACAAAAGTGTATTCATCTTTCAAAGTAAGTTTCTAACATTTTTGGGATGATTTCAAGCTAGGTAGAAGTACAGGGTATTATAATATCTCCCCCATGAGAACATTCATCCTCGAATGATACTGAGTGAGAGGGAAGAAGATAAACTTACGTACATACTGAACATGAATAATTAGATCATGAGCTCATGGATGACATGACTGATAACTGAATATATATATCATACTGAACATGCACATCTGATGCATGAGTAACTGATTTATGACTGCATGACTGAATTACTAATAAGATGAGTTTCTCATCAAACTGAACATGCATATCTGATGCAAGAATACATGACTGAACTGACACATGAATGGATAACTGACTACGCAATGGTACTTAATACCAAGTTTATAATAGAATTCTAAAAACACGAACTGTATACCAAGCTTGTCACTGAAATCTGAACATATAACTAAAAATCTTAATAAGAACTTCTATCTTGATCTAGATATGAGTTGGTGGAAAAGATCTGAGTATACTTGGTACTCATGTCTGCTTCTTCTTCCCAAGTAGCTCCCTCAACGGACAGATTTTGCCAAAGAACTTTGACTAGAGAGACTTCTTTGCTCCTCAGTCTACGAGTCTAGTTGTCAAGAATTTTGACTGGAATCTCTTTATAAGAGAGGTTGTTCTAAACATCTATGCTCAGAATAGGGACTACAACTGTTGGGTCACCTATGCAGTTCTTGAGGAAAGAGACATGGAAGACTGGACGAACTGAGGCTAGATCTGAAGGCAATTCTAGCTCATAAGCTACCTTAACGAAGTGACTGAGAATTTTGAAGGGACCGACATATCGGGGACTGAGCTTTCCCTTCTTGCCGAATATCTTCACTCCCTACAAGGGAGAGATCTTTAGATAGACATAGTCACTAATCTCAACCTCGAGATCCTTTTTGTGGACATTTGCATAAGACTTCTGTCGGCTCTGAGCAGCCCGGGGTCTTTCTCTGATCAACTTAACTTTAGCTAAGGCATTGAATACTAAGTCAGGCCCTATAACTGAGGCCTCACTAACTTCGAACCAACCGATTGGAGACCTGCATCTCCTACCATAGAGAGCGTAGAATGGAGCCATCCGAATACTTGAATGGTAGCTGTTGTTGTATGCAAACTACGTCAAAGGAAAGTGGTCATCCCAACTACCCTTGAAATAAATTGGACACGCCCTTAGCATATTTTCTAAAGTTTGAATGGTCCTTTATTCTTGACCATCTATCTAAGGATGAAAGGCGGTACTGAAATGAACTTGGGTACCAAGACCCTTTTGGAATGCTTTCCAGAAATGAGAGGTGTACTAGGTACCTCTGTCTGAGATAATAGATAACGGAACATTTTGCAATCTGACCAACTCTCTGATGTAGATCTTGGCGTAATCCTTGGCTGAATAGAAGTATGACCTGGAAGGAAATAGGCTGATTTGGTCATTCAGTCTACAATGACCCAAACTGAATCATGCTGATGACGAGTTTGAGGCAAACCTGTCACGAAGTCCATGTCACTTTTTCCCACTTCCAAGTAGGAATATTGAACTCTTGCATGGACCCACAAGACTTCTAATGCTCTATCTTAAACTGCTGACATGTAGAGTACTTAGCCGCAAACTCTGCAATATTTCTTTTCATCCCACTCCACCAATAGATTTCCCGCAAGTCACGGTACATCTTTGAAGCCCCTGGATGAATAGAGTAGCGAGCACCATACGCTTCTGCAAGAATTTGTTGCCTTAAGTCGTCTACACCTGGAACACACAGACGACCCTAACAACGTAGTATACCACCTCCCCCTTGGGAGAAAACCTCTATTTTCTGATCCTTGACTGATTCTTTTAACTTGCAAAGGCTGGGATCTCTATCTTTCTTTTCTTTTACCTCAAAAACTAGAGATGATTCTGAACTACACTGAACCCATTTGTCAACCTTCTATGAATCAACAAAGCAAACACCTAGTCTGGTAAGCTGATGGATTTCCTAAGCTAGCTTCTTCCTACTATCCTCAACATGAGCAACACTACCCATAGATAGTCTACTGAGAGTGTCGACCACTACGTTGGCCTTTCCCAGATGATAAAGGACACTCATGTTGTAATATTTCAAGAGCTCTAACTACCTTCTCTGGCGAAGATTGAGATCTTTCTGAGAAAAGACATATAGAAATCTCTTATGATCTGTGAACACATCTACATGAACACCGTATAGATAATGCCTATAAATCTTTAAGGCAAATACTACGGCTACTAACTCAAGATCATGAGTAGGATAATTCTTCTCATGGGGTTTAAGTTGTCTGGAGGCGTAGGCTATGACCTTACTATGTTGCATGAGGACACAACCTAAACCTACTCTAGATGTATCACATTATACTACGAAACCATCTGAACCATCTGGAAGAGCTAAGACTGGAGCTGAGGCGAGTCGAGTCTTCAACTCTTGAGAACTCTTCTCGCAAGGATCTGACCACTGAAACTTGACTTTCTTTTTAGTCAATCTGGACATAGGGGATGCAATAGAAGAAAATCCCTCAACAAATTATCTGTAATAGCCAGCCAAACTCAAGAAACTCCTGATATCTGATGGAGAGACAAGTCTGGGCTAGTTTCTTACCACTTTGGTCTTTTGAGGATCAACCCTAATGCCATCACCATAAATGATATGACCAAGGAATGCTACTTACCTTAGTTGAAATTCGCACTTACTAAATTTGGTGAACATCTGATGATCTTTGAGAGTCTGAAGTATGATTCTGAGATGGTCTGCCTGATCATACTCACTGCGAGAATACACAAGAATATCATATATGAAGACTATGACGAATATGTCCAAGTACTTCTTGAACACCCATTTCATCAAGTCCATGAAAGCTGCTGGGGCATTGGTAAGACCAACGGACATAACTAGGAATTCGAAGTGACTATACCGAGTACGAAAAGTTGTTTTCGGAATGTCACATTCTCTGACTCTGAGTTGATGATAGCCTGATCTGAGGTCTATCTTAGAGAAGTAACTAGCACCCTGAAGTTGGTCAAACAAGTTATCAATTCTAGGAAGTGGATACTTGTTCTTGACCGTGACTTTGTTGAGCTGACGGTAGTCTATACACATTCTGAGAGAACCGTATTTCTTGCGCATGAATAAGACTGGTGCGCCCCATGGGGACATACTGGGTCTGATAAATCCCTTATCTAAGAGATCCTTCAACTGCTCTATCAATTCTCTGAGTTCTAATAGTGCTATTCTGTATGGCGGAATAAATATAGGCTGAGTATCTGGAAGAAGATCAATGCCGAAGTCTATTTCCCTTTAGGGAGGAATTCCTGGAAGATCTTTGGGAAAGACATCTGAATATTCATTTACGACAGGGACTTATTCGAGACTGGGAGTTTCATAACTAGTATCCTTAACTCGAACAAGATGATAGACACATCCTTTAGATATCATTTTCCTTGCCCAAAGGTAGGAAACAAGCTAACCTCTGAACACTGAAGTACTACCCTTCCACTCTAGGATAGGTTTATTCGGAAACTGAAACTGGACTATTCTAATTTTGTAGTCGACTATGTCATAGTAGGAATGAAGCCAATCCATGTCGAGAATGACATCAAAATCAGTCATCTCTAATTTGACTAAGTCTGCTGAAGTGACTTTCTGAGATACCATAATCGGAAAGTTCCTGTATACCTATCGGGCTATGATGGTTTTACCCACTGGGGTAGAGACTAAAAAGGGCTCTGCTAGAATTTTTGGACTGACTCTAAAATCAACTTCTGTATAGGGAGTAACAAAACATAAATAAGCTCCAAGATCTAGCAAAGAGCAAACATGCACATGAAACTTCTGAAATGTACTAGTAACCACATCAGGAGAATTTGCCTGATATTGTCGGGACTGAAGAGCATAGAGTCTATTTGGGCGTTGCCCACTAGTAGTGCTGGAGGTGGCACCCTGCGGGTGTGGGCGACCGGACTGAGCTGAGGAATGATTCTGCTGACCCTAATAACCTAACTGGGGATAATTTCTAACTCTGTGGCCTAGCTTGCCACATCTGAAATAGACATCGCTACCTACTCTGCAAGTAACCTTGTAGTTGTTACAACAAGTCTCACAAAAGGGATTAGTTCGGGCATTGCTGACACTGCCTTGAGACTAAGATCCTAGCACTCTATCTCTGTTATCATCCCTGAACTTAGGAACTGGTGCAATAGCTAAAGAAGTAGTTGGAACTACTGACTTAGGACAAAATTGAGAACGGCTTCTTCATTCTGATTTGGGTTGAGTAAAGTTAAAACTACCTATCCTTGCTCTCTTATTTTGCTTCACCCTCATCTTAATATTTTCCTCCTCTATCTGCTGAGCATGAGTCATAAGACTGGTTATGTTCATGTCACTGTTCAACATCGCGGACCTACACCCATTGACCATACTATAATTCACCCCAGAAACAAACTTACTCATCTTAGCCCTACTATCTGCGACCACATGAGGAGCATATCTAGATAATTGAGTAAACTTAAGAGAATACTCTTTCACCATCATGTTGCCTTACCTGAGGTTGATAAATTCTAATACCTTAGCTTCTTTCAGCTCTAGGGGAAAGAATCTCTCTAAGAATGCAGTGTCAAACTCCTCCCACTCAATAGGCCCTGCATCATCTGGCCTTTCTGACTTCCGTTGTTTAAACTAAGTGTAAAAAATATCCTACAAATGATATGTAGTTAGCTCAGCGCTCTTACTAGAAGTAACCCCATGATGTTCGTAACCTTTTGAACTTGATCAAAAAATATCCAAGGATCCTCATCTGACTTAGACCCAAAAAAGGATAGAGAATTCATTCGGGTGGAGTCTCAAATCCTGGCTAAAGCTGAATTGGCCACTAGATTGGCCGAAACGACAGCTGGTCATTCAATTTAAGAAGCAACTGACTGAGCAAGAGTAGTGAATGCAGATCTGAACTCTGCATGAGAGACACGATCACCGAAAGAATCTTCGGGCTGAGGGGTTGGCTGATTCCCGTTTCTTCTTATAGGAGGTATGTTCTATAGAAGAAAGGGGAAACAAATTAGATCGGACTGAGAGATTGACTTAAGATTAGCTCACTGGCACGACATGAATACTGAAAGAAGAAAAATTATTCCTAAAATATCTCATAGCCTGCTGCAAATAAATGTGGCGTGCAATACACCCATGTACAAGACTCTACTAGATGAGACATTCAGACTTTTGAGGACTCTATTGAACCTTGGGATCTGATACCAAGTTTGTAATGCCCCAAATTTGGTACCCCGGAATGCTACACGATGCACATGACCCCAAAGGACCATAAGCTAACCCATGATTGATATCTGAACCTGTACACTACATAATATACTGTATAAATATGGAAATAATGGATGAAAGGCCATAAGGTTCAAACCAGATAAAAACATAACATTTGAAGATTGGTATATCAATACCAAAACAACTGAAATAATTGTCTGAACATGCTAGTCTGAAAAGCCTCTAACGGATTGAACTGTCTAAATAAGGAGTTGTTGGGACATATCCCCAACTAACCCCAACTACTGAAATAAATTAATTACTGAGATAATAAATTAATGGTCATGTCCTCGAAGGATGAGGACTCACTGTTGACTTTGACTGCTGAGACTGAAATACTATTAACCTATGGTATAAAACACCATAGCGCAAATGCGTCATTATGTTTGGATGTACTGGTATGCATGTGAGGTAGGCTGAATGCAAAGGGTTCACATGCATGAACTATACTAACTAACTTAATAACATGAGCGTGAGAATACATGCATTAATACATAATAACTATAACTGAGTTCGTGATAACGAAATTACTGAATCTGAGTACAGATAACATGAGATACTGATAACAGTGTAACCAAAATAACTAATACTGAGTGACTGTATCTGATATTCTTATTTCTGATGGAACTAGCTGAGTTCCATACTGTTCTAAGTTGACTGTATCTTACAGTCCTGAATCCTGTAGAACTATCTAAGTTTTATTACTGAGACTGAATGACTGTATCTAATAGTCCTAATTCTGTACTGAAATTGTGGGAAGTAGTTATCTAACCGACATTCCCCAAATAAAGCAATATAGATGAGGTGGGGTCTAATCTGTAACCCCAATTAGAAGGGTGTTAATACCGTGTCGCTAAGAAGGATAAGTTGTGGGAAACCCTCACCTGACAGTGTCCCCAAAAGAGAATGGTGGGTCCCTCATATGACAGTGCTTATCTATCTCATCAACCCTCATCTGACAGTGTTGATGTCTCAACCTATGCTGGCTACATAGTTCTGGAATACAAAGATGACTTCTAAGAATCACACCCTCATTTGACAGTGTATATACCCATCCCTGGGTTCACTCGATGGTAATTTCTACTCCCATCTAAATAGACACTGAATATGGATTACTGAACTGATTTGAACTGAATTAATTGAGTTTCGTTGACTGGCGAAATACTACTGAGATTACTGAATTTCTGAGATTTATGAGATTTATGAAATTACTGAGTTTACTGAGTTTTCCTGAGTCACATGACTGACTGAATTTCTATAAACATGTCTTAACTGAGAGTATCTTGAAAACATGACACTCGCTCTAGGAACATAGCTAATTATCGGGTACAAGTACCCCTAGGACTCGATAGCATAAAACTGACAAAGCATGACTTTCTTGAATACATGACCAATATCACAATCTACAATACAATAAGTTGGAAATTTCATGAAGTAGAAGTTCTAAAGCACTACAAGGGTTACACATGTATCCATAATTCACTTACTAAGACATTTCATCAAACATTTGACATGCATTAACTTGTACATGATTGGGGATTTCATATTATCATACTAGTATGGAACTTTTCCTTCACATCAGCATTTAATCAAACATATGGGGATCATGATTTGGTTATACAATCATCAACACATCTTATAATCATGGATACATAAATCAACGTGTAAATTTAAAGGGGGTGTATCATGATTATTATGCAAATCTTTATATACTAGGATCATTCATTGGAATATGTAATTTAAAACATGAATCAAAACCCTAAAACATCATGAACATGAATTTCAATTCTATTTAAACCATGAACATTCATAAAATATAAATCTTGTATTTTGAAAAGAGATTCTTGAGCTTCATGGGTGAAAGGGACCCATGACTCAACATATGACATACCTGGGTTGTGAGTTTCTTAAAGATTGATGGAGGAAAACTTGAATTCTTGACTTGCAATTAAAAACCTAGGGTTTCTTGTTCTTGGGGATTATCTTTGAGAGAAAACCCTAATTTGATGTTATAGGTGGATAATGAACTTATGATCCTTGATCAGATATAATTAGAGGTTAAAATGGGTGGAAAAGACCCAAATACCCTTTTAAAAATGACTTTAAAATAAATAAACAAACTATGCGATGGTGGGTGCGACGGTCCATCGCTGGGTCGATGGTCCATCGATCCTGACCGTTGAACCTGGGCAGAATAGGGGTTCACTGCCTGTACTGCGATGGCTTGGCCGACGGTCTGTCGTTAGCTCGACGGTCTATCTGCCTAATCCATTGCCCTTAGTTAGAAGGTGGTCTCACTGCCTCCGCTGCGATGGCTTGGGTGATGGTCCATCACTAGCTCGATGGTCCGTTGGCTCTCACCGTCGCACCTGGACAGTTTTGACTATTTTCTGTATTGTGGCCATAACTTTCTACCCCGATACCAGATTTTGACAAAATGGGTATCGATGGAAAGATTATTTAATCTCCCACTCAACAAAAAGTGAAAGTCTTAAAAATTCCATGTGCAAAAAAGTGGATTCATCTTTCAAAGTAAGTTTCTAACATTCTTGGGATGATTTCAAGCTAGGTAGAAGTATAGGTTATTACATTATCATACCTTGAAGAAGAGACCATGTTGATATCTAAGGATGAGCTTGAAATTGAAAATAATTTTTTGGACGGATAGGTATTGGCTTCGTCACAAGATTTGATTTAGAAAGTTCTTTTCAAATGAGCCATACTTATTCCAAAGTTATGAAGATGAAGTAGCACTAATATGTGTTCCTAAAGTTGAGATGATGAGTATCGTAGAGGCATGTTAATTATCACCAATTGGTGGTCATCATAGTGGTTCATAGTCTGTGCACAAGATCTTGTAATATGGATACTATTGTACCACACTTACTAAAAGCACACGACTATGCCAAGGATTATGACCAATGCCAAAGGAAAGAAATATCTCGTGAAGGCGAGAGCTTCCAATTACCATTATTCTTGAGATTAATCTATTTAATGTATGTGGTATTGAATTCATGGACTCCTTTATTAGATCACATGGTATGAGGTATACTTTGGTGGTTGATGACTATGTGTTGAAATGGGTGGAGGCAGTTGCTCTCCCAAATAATGAAGTGAAGAGTGTCACAACATGCTTGAGAATAAACATATTTTCTAGATTTTGGATACCAAGGGTTATCATTACTGATGGAGGCTTTCACTTTTTAAAGTGTTTATTTAAAGCCTTTCTTGAGAAATATAGTGTTAAACATAGGTGGAAACGCCTTACTATCATCAGACAAACAGGCATGTTGAGGTCTCCAATCTCGAGATCAAGTCCATTTTTGGCGAAGACTGTCAAAACCAATAGGATAGATTGGACTAAAAATCTAGATGATGCACCATGGGTCTACCAGAAAACATATAAGACCCATATTGGTGATTCCCTATATCAATATGCGTATGGTAAAGCATTTCACTTGTATGTCAAACTTGAGCATAAGACATTCTGGGCATTAAAGAGGTTGAATATAGAATAGAGTGATGCGGCTAAGATGTGACTTGAATAGTTGAATGAGATGGATAAATTTTGTCTCTGTGCCTATGACCAATCAGCTTTGTATAAGAGGAGGATGAAATTATACCAATATCACAAGATTGAGAAATGAGAATCACTCGACAGACAATATGGTATTGTCATTTGATTCTAAGCTGAAGTTGTTTTGAAGAAAGATAAAGTCAAAGTGGAGAGAAATGTAAAGAGTGAATAGAGTGTTCCCCTATGGTGCGATTAAGCTGGAAAATAAAGAAGTCCAGAAGATTAAGATAAATGGACAAAGGGTGAAATGCTATCTCGGTGACATTGATGAAGTAAAAGTGAAATGCGAAGAGAATTTAGATGGTGATTGATAAGTTAAGCACACCCGAGTCATTTCGTAATGTTAAATCAGGTGTTTCATAGGATTCATCCCATGGGATAGTTCGTGAAGCATGAGTAACCAACTTAGCCACATCATGACACTATGTTAAAGCAAGTGCTTCTTGGAAGGAAACCCATGATCTTGTACTTTCTATTTTTATAGGGTAATATGTGTTTCTTATACAGGGATTGTGCAAAAAAGAAACTTTTGAACTGGAATCAACACTAAACCCATAAAAGGATAATACGATAGTGGAAAGGTCACACGATCGTTGGTTCAGTCATTTGCACATTTTCCATAATGTATAGAGGGATGAAATTTAGGAGTTATATTATGAATGGTCAACACGATCATACTTAAGTGTCACAATCGTGGTACCAATCATCTGATCAAACTCCTAAAAATTATCATATAGGTCGTCAAACCTACAATTTTAAGGACCGATCATGGTTATATATCAGGACCATCCTTAATCTTCGTAGCTTCCTTGATAAGTTTTCTTCAATCCTCCTAGTATAGGTAGGAACCACAATCGTGATTAAGAGTCGGCTGTTGGGTCCAACAAATTAAGGGAGACCTTGTCCATCTAGACCCAACTTAGGTTTTAATGAATTAAACCCTATATATGAGACCCAATTGAACACAATAAGCATTCAAACCCATTTTCTGCAACATTAAACAATCAATAAGAGCAAGAGTTTTAAACTCGTACCAATAATTTGTCTAAGTTAGCTACTCTCATTTGTTTCAAACTTATACAATTCTCTGAGCACCTAAAGTTTCAAAAGATTTTTTAAGTTCATAGACTCACTCTAATGTTTATTTTCATATTTGAATAAGTAAAAAATAAATGGATGTGAGGTTGAGTTCATGAGGAGTGGTAGGGAAAAACAAGTCCGAGAGTATTGCTAGGTGTAAGGGATTTTCAATAAATGATAACAAGGGGATGTTTGAGTACCCTTTGTTTAAAAAATAGTCAATAGCATCAAATTCTATTTTTTGAACCGATAAGTGTTAGTGCACACTCCCCGACAGAACCTACGATCGTGGTATCTAGAAATAATTATAGGTTATATCATTTTGGGGTGCCAGTTTTCAAAGTACTAGAGTTTACCAGAGGATAAGATCCCATGATTGTCCTTTTATGGTACATAATGGTATGTGCTTATTTGATTTGACAATTCCCCACAATTCTCCAGTACTTTTGGGGAAGACTTCCTATGATGAAAGGTATGATTGTACCTTCATTCAACGATTATAAGAAGGCTCATTTAAGAAGATTCTTGAACATGCCTTATTTCCTCAAAAGTGATGCTAATATTTTTTTGTACATGTACTATACCTCTAAAAATCCTTAAGTAGATGAAAAAGGAGAACTCATAGAAACGATCACCCAAAAATACACCTTCCACTTTGAAGAGTGAGTCTAAAAGTTTAAGTAGGTTCAAGGTTGAGTTTTTCACAGGTGCATCTGATGATCAGCATACTCCTAAAACCACTAGGGCTAAGTCTAAGGAACTTGAGAAGGCCAAGGCCGTTATATTAACTACATTGGTGCCAGCTACTAACCTCATTAAACTTCCCAGTCTGAAGAGGGAATTCATCCCATAAACCAATGTTGGGGTGATAATGTTGAGGAGATTAGTTCCTCGGGGGAGGGTGAACAATCTAATCCTGAATCCTTGAGGGACCTGTTATTAATGTGCCTCACAAAGGTGCTGACCCGAGATAGTGGTCTGTGCCTAATTCTTAGGACTACTATATTGATGGGGTTTTGCTAAACAACTAAGGTAATGAAAAGTACAATATATAGGAAGAGCGTCAATTGTTTCCTAAATCATTGCAGAGAGTCTCGGAGATAGTTCGGGTGTTTGAGAGGTATGAGTGTAATAACCCATAATTCTCTTAGTTTCTGGACTGCTTACGACTCATTCTTTAAAGTTGTAAGGACTCTTATGAGTCATATGTGATAGTCATATCCAAGACAGTGTGTTTGAGTTGACATTCTATTCTAGGTATGACTTTACCTCTTTAAATCGTATAGAGGGGTACGAGTCATATGAACCCAAGTCATAAGGACATCAGTGTACACTCCTTGAGGTTTTGTCCAAGATACGAGTCATGTATACTAGTCGTATGCTAAGGTACGAGTCATAAAATATGACCCATACTTAACCAATAGACAATCCAAGAATCAAGCCTAATGTTTTTATAGATTTATAAGATACTTGTACATATATTAAGTCCTCAAATAGCTTCTAGCTCATGAACAAGTCAAAACCTCCTTTAGAGATTAAATTCTAGGGATGTACCTAACTATAGTCATATTCAAACGATCATAACTTTTGTTTTACTATGAATATTTTATATCAAGACACACCAAAAGATATATATTTGAAATATCTTTCCAACTATACAAATTTTGTTTTAATCCAATATCGGAGTGAAAAATTATGGCCGAAATACTGAAGCATTGTCAAGTTATGTCACACTCTATCCAGCATACGGGTTGCCAAGTCTAACTCGTACCCAAACCATACAATCCATATAGTAGATCCATAAGGACTATTGAGAATTGTCAGTAAAGTTTAGTTTAAGGGCTTTTTAGTCTTTTAACCTCTTATAACTTCCAAGCCACGATATTTAACCCATAAGGGGCATTACTTTGCCACTGTTTCCATCAATTTAAACAACATAAAATACTTATCCACTCTCAACAACAAGATTAGGGTTTCCTCTAAAGATCATCTCCCAAGAACAAGATTCAATACCTTTCTCAAGAAACTAAGAAATTAAAGCTTCAAGTTCAAGAATCCTCACGAAATCTTCAAGAATTCATCTAGTGAGGTATGTGTGATGTTCATCCATGGGCTCTTTTCACCCATGGAGTCTAAGAATCTATTTTTAAGTTTTAAATCATGAATTTACATGTTTACAATGAGTTATCTTTATGAAGCTTGTATGAGTTTCGAATATACATGATGTTTACAAGTGTTGTTCGTTGAAAGTAGCCCTTACACATTTGAAGCCTGAAGTTTTCATGTAAAATCCCTAATTCATGGTTTTGTATTGTAACTATGGTACTTTCACATGATTTACCCCGTTCCCATGTTTAAGATCATGACCCCACATGTGTTTGATGAAATGTCTAAATGGCTTGGATTTTGAACAATGATCCTTTATTAAGGTTTTAAAGCTTTATACATCCTTATTGATAATTCCATTTAGTACTGGAGGTTATAAATACCCAAAACTTAGCTATTTACATAGTTTCAGTATTTATAGATTGGTTTTAGATAAATCATGAGCATTATTATTCAGTAAGTTATTAAGATCAGTTGTTTGTTCAGTCCAGTAATCAGTGTCAGTTTAGTTAGAAGTAAGATTTAGCACTGAGCAAATGTAAGATGGCAGATTTCCTGTCAGTTAGGTGGAGTCGTTAGTAGTATTCCCTATATTCTAGAACAACGTATCCATCGTAGGATATTAGGAGTCACCCGTCAGTATAGTCTTGAATTCCTCTGAGGAGTCACCCGTCAGTTTAGGGTTGACTTCCTCCCAAGGGTCATCTGTCAGTTTAGGCTTGACATCCTAGTCCTTTAGTACACCAGATTAGTGGATCGACATAGCCAGTGTTAGTACCCGTGGCTTAGTACTGATACCCTTCCAACTGGGGTAGCAAGTTGGATCCTGATTAGCTCAGATTCGGGTATATCAGTTAGAAGATACCTCCCACAGTCTTAGTTCAGTATTCAATACAAAATTCAGTTCAGGTTTTCTTGACCATAGCATACAGTTTATCAGTTATTCAGTTACTAGATTTTAGTATTTTAGTTTATAGACTATTTTCAGTATCATGATATATGCTTGGTCATGCATTCTTAGATTTTACAGCTTTCATGTATTTATGCATTAGGTATCTCATGCTATTCAGCCAGTTAGTTTTTCATACATAGTTAACCCTTTCATTACACCCTAACCTCATCTCATATACTAGTACATTTTAAGTACAGACTGCATACTTTCTTCGTGCTATGATATCTTACATCATAGGTTTGGATGCACAATTTCCTGACCGTGCTTATACATTTCAGCTTATCAGCAACAACAGTTGTGGTGAGTCCTCATATATTAAGGACCTGTTATGTTATTTCAATATTCCAGCATTTCCTTTCAGTTAGTTTAGTATGGAGTTAGTTAGGGGTTGTCCCATCAACTCCACAATCAGTTAGATAGAGGCTTTTTAGACATTCAGCTAGTTTATCAGTCGAATTTCAGTATTTTCACAAATATTATCAGACTTGCAAATTCAGTAGTATTTTAGTATTTAAAACCTTACGGCATTTGTCAGTTATTTTTTTGCACATGTTGTTATTATTAATTTACTCAGTGTTCATAGCAGGTACAAGCTCATGGATTAGCTTATGGTTACTTGTGACCATAAGCACTATTGTTGCGACTAGGGGGTAGCCTCGGATTGTGATAGTGAGTTGGAGGTGGATGACTAAGACACTTTAAAATTAGATTCTAGAGATGGTGAGGAAGTTTTATGTCAACTATTCGGTGATACTAAAGCGGTGACTCCCTCAGGTAAAGATAAGGACACAAGGAAGCAGGCTTGGCTGGACATGGTAAGAGTTTGAGACCATGAGATAGACATTTCTATCAAGGCTATCTCCAAAGCCTTATTTGGAGAGACACTTAAGTCGATGGAGGAGATGCCAAAATATGATTTTTGAATGAATAATTTGAAGAGGGTAAAGAAGTTTCTTATTTATGAAAAAATCATACTCCCTCCGTCCTAAATTATGTGTCATCATTTCCTTTTTAATCAGTCCCTAAATAAGTGTCGCCTTTCCTTATTTGACAACTTTTTAAAGGCACAATTACCCTTTTACCCTTATTAAAAAAAGATATTGACACATTTTTTGATAAAGGATAATTTGGTAAACTTTACCAAGTCTTCCTTTATTTCTTAAACTCCTTGCCCGGTCAAATGGCGACACATAAAATGGGACGGAGGGAGTACATTACAAGTGGTTGGTGGACCACATTTCTGAAGCAGGTAAAATCGCAGTGTGAGTGCATGGGGAAACAATAGACAAGCATACTTTGAAGCTCTCCTCAAAGAATTAGTGGAATATTGCTTGACATCACATAACAACACATTGGGTTCCACTAATGAATGCCTTGTAGAAACTTTTGTTGTAGAGATGGATCTAAAAATTCCATGCACCATTGCAGAAGAGATTCAAGATAAAGTGTTATAGTTCAACACTACTCTGCTATTCCAAAGTCTTAACACACAGTTGCTACATAAATTATAAGTACCGACTATTCTGGAGGTTGCCAAATTTATTAATCCAAAAAAGAGCATGGATATTACTTAAATAAAGGATTTGAAGAACACAATATCTCTAGACTGAGGCCTTTTACTGGATTTTCCTCTAGAGATAGTAGAGGGTGTGAGATTTTGGCGTCTAAAGCTTGTGCTACTTATTCCTCTTCTCAGCAGGCCACAACACTTTTAGGTGCCCATCCATTTATGCCTAATGGTTACATGATGATAGGTGTATTTACACGCCTAAAGCACCTTAATTTACCCATATTTTAGCTAAGTTTTGAGAACAAAATATATAATTCATGCACTTTTAGTCCTTTTTCCTGTAAGTGAGCTAACAAATGTGATTAGCAAGTTTTCAGGTATAAACGATGAAGATTCCAGCACTTTATGGATAACTTGACGCCCAAGGAAGCTTCATGAAAGAAGGAAAGTAGCGTTTGGACGCCTATGGACTGAAAGTGATGCATGGATAATTTGTCCCGGGCAAAAACAGCATTTCTAAAGACTTTGGGGATCAGCAGTAACTTAGTAGGATTAGGATAAGGATGTAGTAACCTAGTAGGATTAGGATAAGTACGCAGTAGCCTAGTAGGAATAGGATATGGGTGTCATAAATACCCTATGTTGCTGAAGTTTTTATGATTATCTCTCTCCATTCGAATAATTCATTCTAATTCTCATCACTCAAGCATTACTACAATTAAAACAATTCTCTTTCAATTAATTCTTCTTCCCTTCTCTTCATCTATTCGACTTTTTAATTTTCATGAAAAGATAAACGCTATTTGCAAGGAATTCATGCCACAAGCACTACCAAAGCATACTTCACGTTAGACTCTTATTTTGGTCTAATGATAATGTCTATTGTGATTTCCGTTGCACTCATGAATAGCTAAACTTCTCTGTTAGGGTTATGGAAGCCTTATGAGATACTATCTATTGCTATGAGTTTGTGAATTCTCGACACGTATGTTGCTTATATCATTACTCTCTTCATCTTAATTTAAATTCTTGTGGTTGCAAACATATAGAATATGCCAGTATAGCATTAACTTGTTCGAAAGAAAAGTTACATGTCTGGAAAAGAGAGAATGTCAAGGAAATAGGTCTACTAAACCCTGTTTAAAAGTTAGTGTCGTAACTGGATTAACCTCTTGGAGAATTCGTACCATTAGATATGCTTTAAGCTCGAAAGAGTTAAAGTGAAATAATCCTTGATGGTCGAAAGACGCCTGGATTTACCATAGAATACGAATCTCTATAAGCACATGCATGTCTGAATTCCGCATAACTCATAGCCAATAGATACGTAGAACTCATAAGGTGGACATAACCCTAACTCTCAATTCTCATTGATTAAAACCTACCAAGTATTCCATTTTTACTCTACTATTTTGTTTACATTATTTGCACGCACAAAATCCCCCCTTTATTCGCAGAACTTTCATCAAAAGTCTAATAATCGTCGCTTACTTAGTGACCAAGTATTCCCTGTGGGATTCGACACCCAACCCAGTTGGGTTCTATATTTGACAACGACCGCTTACACTCTTACGAGAGCTGTAGTTTGAGCGTTATCAAATCTTGGCGCCGTTGTCGAGGAATACAGTTGTCAACTAAGTTTGTGATAGTTACTAGACCCTTTGGTCAAAGATTCTCGTATTTTACTTTTAGTTGTTGTTTTTGTTTTATTCAGGTTTTGTTCAGTTCATGCCAAATACTCGAAGTTCTGGTCAACCATTATTACCCATAAACCCTGAACCACAACTTATTGGCAGAATGGATGCACAACGTGACATTGACAGAAGGGCGGCTCAACAGGAGCAGGCTAGACTAGCTGCACTGGCTGCTGCTCAAGTGCATCAACAGAACATTGATAACCCAGGGCGTGCAACAAATCCTGATGATGAAGACCTGGGTGATGAGGAGCTAATGAATCCTAGGCGTACTGATGAAGTGGCGGCACCTATGCATAGGAGAGATCGTCAAGCTAGAATGAGACCTGACCGCCGAGATGTGCAGGCTCCTTTTGATGATGATGATGACGATCTGGATGGAGCTGGTGCTACAGGAGCTATTATTCCTCCGCCCTTGGCACCTGGAGCAAAGTTCAATATCACCAGCACCATGATTCAACTATTGCAGCTCAAGGGATTATTTGGTGGACTTACAGGCGATGATCCGAATATGCATCTGATCAACTTCATCTCTACATGCAAGTCATTCGACAATCCAGGCGTTGGACAGAATGCAATTCGGCTGCGCTTATTTCCATTGTCTCTATCTGGGGAGGCAACTCTATGGTTGAATGGGCTGACTCCTGATTCTATTACTAATTGGAGGCAACTGAAAGACGCTTTCCTAGAAAGATTCTTTCCTCCATCCAAGAGAGAACAGTTGAGAGATGAGATCAGCAATTTTCGACAGCTTCCAACTGAAGCTCTCCACGAAACATGGGAGAGGTTCAAGAAGAAGCTTATGCGGTGCCCAAATCATCAGATGACCAACATCCACTTGATGGAGATATTATACAGGGCTTTGAACTCAGTGACTAAGCCAGTGGTTGATAATTCTGCAGGTGGGTCATTCATGGACCTTACGTTTCTTGAGGCAAGTGATATGCTAGATTGTATGACAAAGCAGAGTAGAGCTTGGCATACCAGGGATTCTGAGGTAGCAAGCTCTACCGTATCTGTTGGCATGACTGCAGAGCAGAGGCATAGACAAGAGGAACACGATCAAGATATGGCGCACATGAAAACACAGATGGATCTTCTTACAAAGCATCTATTATCAGGGAAGACCGAAAAAGTCAAAGCAATTGCGTCAAAAGGAAGAGACGAATCCAATTCAGAGGAAGAAGCCAACTACTTGAATAATCAGGGGGGTTTCCGAGGCAATGCCCAAGGAAACCAAGGTCGGAACTATTATGATAAATATGGATACAAGGACCGCGATCAAGGTGGTTGGAAGAATAAGGGTGACAGGAGTGGTTTGTATGTTCCTCCTGGAAGACGTGACGCCACTGCATCTGGTTCTGGAAATATGTCCATGGAAGATATGATGGCTAAGCTGCTGAAAGGAGTAGACCCAACCAGCACAGGAGTAACTGAGGTAATAAATGATTTGTCCTCAATGAAGAAATTGGTTGACTTGCATTCCACTTCAATAAAACAGCTGGAGCAACAATTGAGTCAATTATCTGCGGCATTCAACCAAAGAAAGGCTGGAAAACTACCCAGCGATACGGTGAAAAACCCAAGGAACGACGGATCATGCATGGCTATTACTACCCGGAGTGGTAAAGTGTTGGAAAATCCATCCAAGGACAAAAAGGTGGTTGATGATATAACAGATAATGTTATTGATGCAGAATGTGAAGAGGCCGACGAAGCTGAAGAGTGTGTTCATGACGTCACCCCTAGACGTCTGCAGCCTGAAAAGATTGATAGTTGGAAGCAAGATAAAAAGAAAGTTGTGGAGAAAACTATTCCCCTTCCACCACCACCTTTTCCTCAAAGACTGAAGAAGAAGGCTGACGACACTCCTGAAAAAATTGATAATCGGAAGCAAGATAAAAAGGAAGTGGTGGAGAAAACAATTCCCCTTCCAACACCACCTTTTCCGCAGAGACTGAAGAAGAAAGTTGATGATACCAGGTTCAGTAAATTCATGACTATGTTGAAGCAGCTGACTATTAATGTTCCTTTGGTCGAGGCGCTGGAACAAATGCCTGGGTATGCTAAATTCATGAAGGACCTGTTGACAAAGAAGCGGGCAGTAAGCTATGAGCCGACAGATAATATTCATCATTGCAGTGCAATTGCCACAAGGTCCTTAGTACAGAAGAAGGCAGACCCTGGTGCTTTCACTATTCCTTGCACGGTTGGATCTATGAATTTTGCTAAGGCATTGTGCGATTTGGGAGCTAGCATCAATTTGATGCCACTATCCTTCTACAGAAAGTTGGGGTTGGGCGACCCTACACCAACCAATAGGCGGCTCGTGATGGCAGATAGGTCGGTAAAACGACCTGTGGGTATCTTGAATGATGTGTTGGTGAAGGTGTCTACCTTTATTTTTCCTGCAGACTTTGTGATTTTGGATTGCGAGGTGGATTCTGAAGTTCTCATAATCTTGGGACGTCCTTTCCTTGCAACAGGAAGTGTGCTTATTGACATGAGAGCTAATGAGCTTTTATTTCGGTTGAATGACGAAGTGGTCCGCTTTGATATATGCAAAGCAATGAAGCATCCCAGCGATATGAATGTGTTCTCTATAGCTGATGTTCATTATGAGGATAAGAAAGCATTATCTGTAATTGTCTGCTGCGCTGCTGAATGTTGAGCATGAGGACGATGAAGATTATAAAGAAACTATGTGTGCTCTAACAGAAATAGGGTCCTATTCTCATACTCCTAAGCAGCCGGACCTTGATCTTAAGAATCAACCGTCACCAACAGCGAAGACTTTCATTGAAGAGCCCCCAGTGCTAGAATCGAAAGAGTTCCCCAATTATCTAAGGTATGCGTTCTTGGGAAATGGAAATACACTTCCGGTGAGTGTGGCAGATGATTTAAGTGAACAGCATGTAGAGGCTCTCATCTCTGCTCTGAAGAGATACAAGAGAGCTATGGGTTGGACTATTGATGATATAATTGGTATCCCTCCTGGGATATGTATGCACAAGAGTCATATAGAAGAAGATTGCATGCCTACAAGTAAGCATCAGCGTCGTCTGAATCCATTCAGAAAACGAGGCCCCATCTATCTCGATGAAGTCTAAGTAATCGAGATAGCTATGTCGTGCCGCGACAATAAATCAAGCGCTTGGTGGGAGGCAACCCATCATTTTTAATTGTTTTTTTTCTTAAGATTTTGTCGAGCCACGACCAAAACTAAGGCGCTTGATGGGAGGCAACCCATCGTTCTAATCATTTTTGTTGTTTTTGAATAAATGTAGGTGCAAGAGGTGTAAAGGAGGAGATTGGTTTCAAATTTTGATTTGGAAGTATTGCATGTTGAAGGTGGTAAGTTAGGAATTAAGAATCAAAAGGCTATGGGTTAGGCATTGCCTATGAAAATATAGGCAAAGAACAAGGCAAGGCCTATGTAAATATAGGCCACGAACAAGGCATGGCCTATGCTATGGCCTAAGCTCTCAGATTCTAGAGTGCCATAGCATAGGCGCCGCCTATGCTCAACAATGCCATAGCATAGGCGCCGCCTATGCAAAGGCATTTTTTCTCTGAATCTAGTATGTCATAGCATAGGCGCCGCCTATGCTTAACAATGCCATAGCATAGGCTCCGCCTATGCCAAGCATAGGCAAAGCATTAGGCACCGCCTATGGTCACTTTTGGCCTCCAAATCCGATTCCAAATGGGTCAAAACCCGACCTAAGCTTGTCCTATAAATAGAATCTTAGTCTTAGAACAAAAATACATTGCAACATCACCCTAGGCGCCGCCTACCTCTCCAAAATCTCTCAAAAATTTTCCTTTTGCTCTTTTACTTTTCAAGAACATCTTCCGAGGCCATCAACCAAGTAAGTACTTCTTTGTTCTTCTTTTATATTCCGTAAGTACTACACTACTACGCCTATAATGAATTGTTAAATCTTGAAGTAGTATTGGTGATTTGAATGTGGATAATTTGTTGTGATACATCTCGTTGAGTGAAAGAATACGTGTGGGTGTTCTTGATTTTGTTCCGACTTGTATTTGATTGTTATACACTGTCATACTTTTGCGGAATTGACATGGTCAAGAAAATTGCATAATATTGTAACTAGAATACTTACATATTGGAATAACTTGTTCATCGAGATGAAAATCATGGTTGACTACAAACATACGATGTTGTGATTATTTCTAATGCCTTAATTTGATTCAATCTCTATGTAGTAGTCTTGCTCAAAAGATACATCAATCCAAACATGAAAGTATTGCCAAGATTTCATGAAATAGAATCAAAAAGGATAGTTAAGATGACAAGAAAAGTATGATTGCACTGATTATATTGTTGGAACATAACACCTAAACGTATACCGATGAATTCTGAGTAATCAACATCGTTCACTTCACTAGTTTATGCCAACAAATTAAGTGTGAGGTAGTGCCACTACTGCTTGTTCGTCTGGATTTTGAATAGAAAATACATTAGACGAACCCATTACATGATCATAGGATCTAACCATAGTTGTATAATGTCATCATAATGAGAAATAAAGGATTTCCCTTAGGGATGATCAGACTGAAGCCTTCTATAATCGTGCATTGATGTTACAATCATACAACTTGATTGTGGAAAGGATTTTTTGGAAGTATGGTTGCATGAGAAAAGTATGAAGAGGAACAGAAGAGTGCATCCTATGACCGTACCTTAAAGCCAAGGTCGTACCAAGTAGTCTTAGGGGGAAGGTTCTGAGCTGAATATTTCAGGATGTGACATATAGAAGGATCAGACGACCACATTATATGGATGTAGATAAAAGATACAAAGTTGTACTGAGAATAATAACATTGAAGTTTTGAAGATGATAAATTCTATGGACAAACCACGAGCACAAAGGACAATCGTGGGATCAAACCACGTTCGTACCTTCTACTCATTCTAGATAACCGACTCAACAAATCTTGTTATGTGTAGAATAGGTTTCCTTTTGTCTATAAATACTCTTATTCTTTATATTGTATTATTTTATGTTCTATTATCATTATTGTAAGGTTCAAAGGAACATTTTTGGTCTTGGAACTATAAACATCAATTTTTAGGGTTTTAATTCAAAGTGAGACCTTGGAGTTTTTCATATTCTTATTGTAATTTCATAGTTATGTTTTCTTATTAGAATTCTTCTTGTGATCTTGTAATTATGAGTAGCTAAATATCATAATTAAGGTAGTATAAACCATGATGGATCAATAAAGTAGTATTTATAGTAAAGAGTGATCTTCAAATTGTGTTTATACATGCATTGTTGTTTCCTTGGGTTTGATTATTTTTGGTGGTGTACAATGTTAGACCTCACCTTTTTTTTACTTGGGACGAGAGGGCGAGTATGGGTGGGAAGAAGTAAGTAAAAAACAGAGACTTGTAGCTTCCAACCTCTACTTAATAACTTGAGTTATTAGTACGTGATAGATACTCTGCGATCCATAATAGAGGCTAGTAATGTAGGCCTAGGAGAAAAGAAAACTTACCTGAGGATACTACTTAAACAAGAGCATAAATTTGTTCTAAATATACTTAACTTATTGATTCTATATACGAAACACCTGGAGAGATTATGAATTATGAAGAACCTATGGATTTATGACGTTATTAGGGAATACAATCCTAGTGCCTCTCTCATACTAATTATAATCCAACAAATCAACAGTTGTTACTACTGATTACTTTATATACACAAACCTCCTCTTTCATTGGAGATTGTTAGTGATTGCCTCGACTACACAATAATTGATATTTTGACCTACTCCTTGGGGGATCAACCCCAACTTTGGTTGGGTTTTATATTTGACGGAAACCGTTTTATACTTCATTGTGAGGTATAATTTGGTAAACATCACCTACCTTTATTCACTTTAGTTCTAGAAAGGTCATATTTCTAAGAGAAAATTCTAACCATAGGACCAAAACCTACCACCCTTAACCAAAATACAATAGTTACACCTTGTTTTAGTACTTTACACTAGAAAATCAACCTACGTCAAGTTAATCTTCCTCATCATAATCAAAACCTAGTGATTCTAAGGGTTAATCATAAAAAAACTAGTTAAATTGGTGGATTAACTTACCTTACCAAAGGAATTTGGGGAGAAATGATGATTTCCCCAAAATATGCCTCTCCTGATCTTAAACAAATTTTGAATAAAAGATATGTTTACATCTAAAAATATATATTTAAATGTATGCATCCCACTATAACGACCTAATTCTTACTATAGTGGCCACACTATAATGGGATCTGCCTGCTAGTGTAGGACTAGCTAACTTTGTCTTCTACTATAACTAGCCAAAGGCAGTGGCCTGCCTCTCACTATAATGACCTAGGTGAGGTAGAAAGTCTGACAATTCCATATTTTTGGCAACTTTCAAGACATATCCATATTTTGATATCGCAAACTAACCTTTTACCTCAAATGTTATTTTCGGAGTTAAAGTTCCTACTAACTCCTTATCCTATTAGATATCATATTATGATATTATATCATACAATAAATAATTAATCTATTAAAATATTTATCTAGATCATAACACTCTTGGAATTAATCCAAGACCACAACATGCTTAACTATACCACAACAACGGAAAGGCCCTTACACCAACCTGATCAAATTGCAAACTGGATTGGGTCAGCCCTATTAACTAATCTTATCTTCTATATATTTAGCTAAGCCTTAGGATATTGTTTTATTTATTTCATGTTACTATTTTAGTTTACTTTAACTAAGTCTCTAGATACCAGAGCAAATCTAGGTGTATTTATGTATATTTTAGCTTATGTTGTAGGTCATGAATATAATGTTGCGGACTGTTTCAATAAGATTATCTTTCAACCTCCTTTTATCTCAATCTTTATATGGTATCAAAGCTCCCATTAGCTCAACTGAGTTAGATCCATTTCATTCTCCTTAAGATTTCTCATTTATGGCTTCAGTTATTAATGCTACTATTTCTGCCAGTTTTGTATTTTTGCCACCACTCATGTTAGCGATCTAACCTTGTTGATATTTTACTCACTATACTACAAGGTAACCTCAATTTTTCAACATAAAAAGCACAACTAGTGATGCTTCTAAATGGATATCAACTCATGGGACATCTTGATGGAACCACAACTACTCCATCACCTACTATTACCTAAAATCATCTAACTATAAAAAATTCCCATTATCAGATTTAGTTCTCTCAGGATCAATTTATCCAACAAGAAATGATCGCATCGATTTCTCTAACTATTGCAACAAAACTATCTGCTAACAAAGTATGGGAACCCCTTCACACAGCTTACGCAAACAATAGTCATACTCACATCTTTAGCTTGTGAGATAAAATACAAAATACTAAGAAAGCCTCCAAAACCTCTATACAATACTTATAGGAGTTTTTTCTCTCTCTCCAATTCTCTTAAAGTTACTGATTCTTCTGTTAATAACGATGAACTTATTGTCAAATTCTAAGTGGCCTTGGCCCCGAGTATCTGAAATCTCTGTTGTGATACACACATGAGACTTTTCTTAAAACTTTGAAAAATTATTTCACAAGATCACAGATCGTGATCTTTTACTAAAACATTAAGATCTGGAGAACCCATCCTCTATGATCATAATTGTTGTCACTCAGAATTCTAACACACCTCCATAATTCCACAAGAACAGTCCTTTCTTCAATAATCAACCATAAAAATTATCTCTATATCGCCAATGGAATTCTAACAATCAACATTCAAATTCTAAAAATCAATAAAATAGAAGATAGTCTAAACAATCTATCAAATGTCAATTGTGGAAAAATTTTGGTCACACAACTAATGTTCATTGTTACAAGTCACACAATCATTTTGAAGTTAAGGCTTACTTTGCATCTAGCGTGCAATCATTTGGAAAATCTTGGGTTCTACACTCTAGAGCATCTCATCACGTCAGTTTGAACCTCACAACTTTGAAGAGTACACATGAATAGAAGAAATCTCTATGGATAATGGTAAACCATTACCATTACTCGCACTGGTACAACTTTAATTCAGGTATCTAAAACTGATTTTAAGCTTTCTAACACACTTTGTGCTCCATTAATAAAAAAGAAACTCATTTCTATTGCTAAGTTTTGTGAATGTAACCTAATATCTACTGAATTCTTTCCTTTTGATTTTCTTTTGAATGACTTGCATACTTTGAAGTCACTTGTACATATTGAAGTCTCCAGTCAGAGTTAAGATTTGTGATCACATATGTTTAGGAAATTCAAATCGATGTTTATTGCACCTACACACTCATTAATTAATCATATTACTGTGATTGCAGTGAAGGAGAAATATCGTGATTTAAAATCCTAGTTTGGGTATTAATATGAATAGTAATGAATTTCAAATTTAGTTGTGCCAATTTGAAAAGAAGGAGCTCGCGTAGGTTGATCCAATGAAGCGGTTTCAACCTAGAGCATTGAATTAATGATTAACTAACACCCTAAGGTTAATATACTTGTTTTTGATTGGCCTATGACTCATAAAATCAAGAGATTAGATAGAAGGAAACTTTGATAAGGAAATTTCAGCATTGTAATTACATACTTGAATTCATTCAATGATTTTGTTTACCTAATTTTATCAGAGATAACATTTATACCACACTTTCAGAAATAGCTACACTTTTAGAAAATTGGGGTGCCCAGAGGTGAATTTAATATTTCAAGAAGATGGGTGCACTATTGCTTTAAAGACAACATCTAAAATTAAATAAAGACAACAACTTAGTAAGCAAGAGATAATACTTTATCACAAAAATATCATCAGTTTATAGTTGTACTCGATGAGACTTCATATTTTGAAAATGATCTATAATAGTACCATTATTTACAAATGCGAATATCGTACACTCTATTTTGCAAACTAAAAAATTATTCAAAATATTTTCACTAATCCTATTACGTAGATCATTTTTGAATGAACTTTATCAAGGGAAATTCTCTTTCCACACTTGTAATAGCAACCTGCAAAATAAACGTCAGCTTCATAAGTGAATAATTAAGATTTATCTGATTTAATTTTATCGGCTACTTGTTTACAGTGGATTTTGGCTCAATGAGACATTTTAAGTTTTCTTAGGTAGAAATACAAGAAGAAAAAGGAGACTACTGCTGCTATTAAATTGAAAAAGAAAACTCCATGTATTAAAAAAGAAAGACCGTCGTTTGAGTGTTAGCCTTTAGGACTTGAGAATTGTTTTTAAAAAAATATTTTTAATTGGAAAAAGGGGCGGATGGAGCTGCTGCTCAGGATCGAACTTGCAAACATGAACTCACACAGCAGTCCTCCAACTAGTGAACAATCTAGAGATTTTGAGCATGGGTTTCCTTTACTTAATTTTTGATATATTTTTAAGAATTATGAAAATAATATATCGAGCTTAGTCAGATAATTGCGGATTCTCATGACTCGTTTTGTACACATAAATTATTCCCTGGTGGTGCCCTAACCTAACTTTCAAAAATTATCATCTGTAGCTAATGTATAAATTGTATGCAACTGACTGTATTTGATATACAATAATTGGTAGATTCGATTAAATAACTTTAAAATTCAGCCGATGTTTCAACTGTATGTAACTGCATCTGTATATGGTGCATTTGTAGTTGTATCAATTGATAAAAAGATACAAAAACTCTAAAGGCAACCCGTACTATTTATACTCTTTCATTTTTTTTCATTTTTTTTTGCATTTTATTTCTAGATTTTATATTTTGTGCTCTTTCTTGTTTTTTTTCATATATATATATATATATATATATATATATATGTATATTATATTTTCTTTATATCAAATAGTATATTGCTAATAAATTTATCTTTTGTATTTGCAAGTTTAGCAGTGAATATATAAAATTTATTATTTGTATATCAAGTATGCATTAACTGTGTTTTCTTTAGTCTAAAGTACATAAATATGCAATATATCATTTGAATTTGATACAAATGTACCATTTGCATTTATATGTCAAAATTATCTTTTATATTTATAAGAAAACAAGTATCACTTGATACAAATACAATTACAAATAAATAAAAACAAATAATATTACAAATACAAATATATAAAAATATGAATTATATTTATTTGTATCAATAAATACAACTTGTATAAATGAATACAAATAAAAGTATTCGTAGAGAGATAATCAATCGTTCTTTTTCAATTATTAAACAATACAAATGATAGTCACCTACTACTACAAATACAAAATAGATCTTTACAAATACAAATACAAATAATGTAGTTTTCAGATTTGGTCGGTGTTTTAGCCATGTCATTTTTCAGATCGTACCGATGATCATGTCATTTTCCAGATCTGTCCGACCATGTGCAATACAACCTCCTACCAACATCGAAACACAACCTTCAACCACCATAATAGATCTGGCTACCATCGTCCACCTCATTCTCCTTTATTCTCTACCTTTCTCCTTTCTGTTCAAATAACTCACAAACTAGTCTCTCTTCTCTCCATCAAAGATCATATTAGAACCAACACTGGAAAACAAAAAACCCATCAAATGCCACTGCATAAATCAAAGAAACAACTATGTCATTGTGACACTCTGTAAAGACCCTTCAGGTTATTTCCTATATTTGAATGCATTTCTAGCATTTTGAGCCTTTCCATAGCGGCTACAAGTCATTTATGACTTGTTGGAACTGTCGGTTCAATTATCAAATAGTTTATTTGGAATTTAGACTCATTTCTCTGCTTTAGAGCTTTTATTGTTTAAAATTTGGTCTCAGAATAAAACACTTAGTAGATGACCTTGCATGAGAAATTTGAAAGTGCCATCATCTCTAAGAAATTATTTTAGGCTAGGGGAACCATTGGTTCAGGTCCCGAGTCTTCGAGATGTATTTTAAGTTATTGGGTGGGTTAGATGAAAAATGGAACTACAGGTGTAGGCCTCACACTTAGTTGAAATGATCTTGGATGAAGGTTTCTATGGATCCATTAAGATTGAAACATTGAATTTTGTATGGTATCATAGTTCGTTTGAATCCATGGGGTTCTAAATGAATCTTGATCAGTCGATCGATGGCTATTTTTGGACTCACAAAATCTGATACATGCTCTTCAGACCCGGCAAGATCAGAAAAATTCTCCTGATGTCGTTACTGGTACGTTATAGATCTTTCTTGTGCATATTTATGCTTTGCTAGATCTAGGTACATCCTTGTATTTTGTTACTCCCTTTATAGCAAGTGATTTCATTATTAGTCCTGAAATTATAGCAGATTCCTTTTCAGTCTCTACCCCAGTGGGTAAAACTATCATAGCTCGGTGGGTATACAAGAACTGCCCAGTTATAATATTTTAGAAAGTTACCTCAATAGATTTAGTCGAATTAGAGATAACTAATTTTGATGTCATTCTCGACATGGATTGGCTTTATTCCTACTATGCCACAGTCGACTACAGAAATAGGATAGTTCAGTTTCAGTTTCTGAATGAACCTGTCCTTGAGTGGAGAGGTAGTACTTCATATTTTAGAGGTCATCTTGTTTCCTACCTTCGGGCAAGGAAAATGATATCTAAGGGATGTGTTTATCATCTCGTGCATGTTAACGACTCTAGTTCCGAATCTCTAAGTCTTGAATCTATTCCAGTGGTTAATAAATACTCAGATGTCTTTCCCGAAGATCTTCCAGGCATTCCTCCCAAAAGGGAAATAGACTTTGGCATCGACCTTATTCCAGATACTCAGCCTATTTCTATTATTCCATACAGAATGTCACCTGCAGAGCTCAAGGAACTGAAAAAACAGTTGAAAGATCTCTTAGATAAGGGATTTATCAGACCCAGCATTTCCCCGTGGGGCACACTAGTCTTGTTTGTGTGCAAGAAAGATGGTTCTCTTAGAATGTGCATTGATTACTATTAGCTCAACAAAGTTACGGTCAAGAACATGTATCCACTTCCCAGAATTGATGACATATTTGACCAAATTTAGGGTGCCAGTTATTTCTCTAAGATAGACCTCAGGTCAGGCTACCACCAGATCTAAGTTAGGGAATATGACATCCTGAAGACAGCCTTTCGTACTCAGTATGGTCACTTTGAATTCCTAGTTATGTCTTGTGGTCTTACCAATTCCCCTGCAGCGTTCATGGACTTGATGAACCGTGTGTTCAAGCAGTACTTGGACATTTTTATCATAGTCTTTATAGATAAAATTCTGGTCTATTATCATACTGAGCGTGATCATGCAGACCATCTTAGAACAGTACTTCAGACTCTCAGAAACCACCAATTATTTTCTAAATTCAGTAAGTGCAAATTTTGGCTAAGGTAAGTAGCATTCCTTGGCCATATCGTTTCCAGCAATGGCATTAGAGTAGATCCTCAAAAGACCAAAGCGGTAAGAAACTAGCCTCACCCTGTATCTCCATCAGATATCAGGAGTTTCTTGTGTTTAGCTGGCTATTATAGACGATTTGTTGAGGGATTTTCTTCTATTGTATCCCTTATGTACAGATTGACTCAGAAGAAGGTTAAGTTCCAGTGGTCAGATCCTTGCGAGAAAATTTTTTAGGAGTTGAAGACTCAACTCACCTCAGCTCTCGTTTTAGCACTTCTGATGGTTCTGATGGGTTCGTAGTATATTGTGATGCATCCAGAGTAGGTTTGGGTTGTGTCCTTATGTGGCATGGTAAGGTCATATCCTACACCTCTAGAAAGTTAAAGCCCCATGAGAAGAATTATCCTACTCATGATCTTGAGTTAGCAGCCGTAGTATTTGCCTTAAAGATTTGGAGGCATTATCTCTACGAAGTTCATGTAGATGTCTTCACAGATCATAAGATTCTTCAGTATGTCTTTTCCCAGAAAGATCTCAATCTTCGTCAGAAAAGGTGGTTAGAGATCTTGAAGGATTATGACATGAGTGTCCTTTATCATCCGGGTAAGGCCAATGTTGTGGACGATGCTCTCAGCATACTATCTATGGGTAGCGTTACTCATGTTGAGGATAGTAAGAAAAAGTTGGCTCAGGAAGTCCATCATCTTTCCAAACTAGGCGTTCGCTTAGTCGATTCTTCATAGGGTGGTGTATATGTCCAGAGTAGTTTAGAATCATCTCTAGTTTCCGAGGTAAAAGAAAAGCAAGATAGAGATCCCAGCCTTGTCAAGTTGAAGGAGTCTGTCAGAGATCAGAAAGTAGAGGTTTTCTCACAAAAGAGAGATGGTGTTCTTCATTTTTAGAGTTGTCTTTGGGTTCCAGATGTAGATGACTTGAGGCAGCGAATTCTTGTAGAAGCGCATGGTGTGCGATACTCTATTCATCCAGGGGCTACTAAGATGTACCGCGACTTGCGGAAGATCTATTGGTGGAGTGGGATGAATAAAGATGTTGCATCTTTTATGGCTAAGTGCTCTACATGTCAGCAGGTTAAGATAGAGCATCAGAAGCCTAGTGGTTCCATGCAGGAGTTCACCATTCCTTCTTGGAAGTGGGAAGAAGTGAACATGGATTTCGTGACGGGTTTGCCTCGAACTAGTCATCAGCATGATTTAGTTTGGGTTAATGTCGACAGAATGACCAAATCAGCTCATTTCCTTCCAGTCCATACCTCTTATTCAGTTGAGATTATGCCAAACTCTACATCAGAGAGTTGGTTCGATTGCACGGTATTCCATTATCCATCATCGCAGATAGAGGTACCCAGTTCACCTCTTACTTTTGGAAAGCATTCCAAAAGGGTCTAGGTCCCCAAGTTCATTTTAGTACAGCCTTTCATCCTCAGATAGATGGTCAAGCATAAAGGACCATTTAGACTCTAAAAGATATGCTAAGAGCGTGTGTCATTGATTTCAAGGGAAGTTGGGATGACCACTTGCCTTTGATTGAGTTTGCATAAAATAATATCTATCATTCCATTATTCAGATGGCTCCATTCGAAGCTCTCTATGGTAGGAGATGCAGATCTCCAGTTGGCTGGTTCAAAGTTAGTGAGGCCGCAGTCATAGGGCCTGACTTAGTGTTTGATGCCTTAGAGAAGGTCCAGTTGATTAGAGAGAGACTTTGGGATGCTTAGAGCTAACAAAAGTCCTATGCAGATGTGTGTAGAAAAGACCTTGAGTTCGAGATTGGTGACTATGTCTATCTCAAGATCTCTTCCATGAAAGGAGTGAAGAGATTCAGCAAGAAGGGAAAGCTCAGTCCCCGATATGTCGGTCCCTTCAAGATTCTTAGTTATTTTGGAAAGGTAGCATATGAGCTCGAGTTGCCTTCAGATCTACCTTCAGTACATCCATTCTTCCATGTATCTTTGCTTAAGAAGTGCATAGGTGACTCAATAGTTGTAGTCCCTATTCAGAGCATCGATGTTCAGAACATCCTCTCCTATGAGGAAATTTCGGTCAAAATCCTAGACTATTAGATTCGTAAAATGAGGAACAAATAAGTCCCTATAGTCAAAGTTCTTTGGCAAAATCAGTCTATTTAGGGAGCTACTTGGGAAGCAGAAGCAGATATGCGTACCAAGTATCCTCACCTCTTCTCCGCCAATTCAGATCAAGATCAAGGTAATAGTTCTCTTTAAGCTTATTCAATTTCATGATCAGTATTCATTACAAACTTGGTATTCAGCTTCATGCTCATGTTCCCATTATAAATTTGGTATCTAGTACCATTGCATATTCAGTCATGCATTCATGTATCAGTTTACTTATATAATCACGCATCAGATATGCATGTTTAGTTATACAAGTATCAGATATGCATGTTCGATATGCCATATTCAGTGTACTAGTCACGTTAGTCATGAGATCATGTTTCAATAATTCATGTCCAGTTCATATACAGTCTATTGTTTCCCCTCTAAGTCAGTTTCCATTCGAGGACGAATGTTCCTAAGGGGGAGATATTGTAATACTCTGAAAAATCCAGACCAATATTAGCACCTTGTTTCAAGCTCATGAATCATATATCATGGTTATTTTATCGTTTTATGAGTAACTTATATGTATATTAAGGCTTCAAATAACTCCCAGCTATCAGACGAAACAAAATATTCCTTGCCGATTGAATTATTAGGAAAGATATTGTTTTAGTCATCTTCAAATGAGTATATATATTGTTATACTACGAATTATTGATATCATGACCTACCAACAGATAGATAATTGAATTATCTTTCCAACGATACCAATTTCTCCCAAATCCAATAGCTGAGCAAAAAATTATACCCATTTTACTCTGACATGTCCGTCTGGCAAATGAGTGACGATATGAGCTGACGGCTTATCATCCCATGTAGCCAGGCTTGGATAGAAACCCAAAAATTCCATCTCCCAGGTAATGACCTGGGATGATGGGCTATCACAGACCTGATGGCTTATTAGCCTTGGTCGTCAGCTGATAATTTCAGCAACTAGGAAGTAACTTCGTAGGCGTATTTTGGTCTTTTTCCCTCACTCTAAACACGGTATTAAATCCCTGAGAAGGCTATTATCCCATTATTTTCTAATTCTCCTCAAGAACAAGAACATTCTATCCCAAAGGGGTTAAACCCTAGTCAAGAAAAAAATCGAGAACAAGCCTAAGTATTTCTTCAAGAACCTTCAAAAAATAATAGATCTCTTTTAAGATTCAAGCCAATTTCACCGTTAGTTTTCACGAATCTTCAATCTAAGGTATGTATAGTGTTCATCCATGGAGCTCAAGAACCATGTTTTAAATAATAAAATTATGATTTGTATGATGTTATATGACTATGTTCATGATGATGGTCGTTAATTGTGTTTCAAGATGGTATCTTAATGTGTTTCCATGAAGTGTATGAGCATATTAGTTGAAAAAACATGAATGTGGGTGTTTTAAGATAACAAATTTGATACGTACACCTATGCCCAAAGTTGTGCATGTAAGGTGTTTGATGAAATGCCTAGAATGATAAAAATCATGCTTTCATGACTCAACAGTACCTAAATGACAAGTCTATGCCATTCCTTATGATTCAACATGAATTCCATGCTATGGTTATGTGTGATTGTTGTGTAATGAATTATTCTTGCTCTTGAAGTCATGAAATTACCCATATGTTATATGCACTCCCTACCATGTACAAGATGTGAAGAACTATGTTTAGTATGAAATCCCCTATTTATGGCCTTATGAATTGTGCACTCTATTCCTATGATCAAGAAGTGTTATGGTTATGTTAGTTTTCTTCCATCGAGTCCTGGGGGTACTCGTACCTAAAAAATATAGCTGTGTTCCTAGAGCCTGAGTCACTTCTCCACGATACCCTTAGTCAAGCCATACTTCATAGAACTCAGTCAGTCAAATGTCTCAGGAAAACTCAGAAATCTCATAATCTCAGCTAGTTATCAGATAGCAGTAGCATTCAATCAGTCGACAAAAATTTAGTATACTCAGTCAATGTACAATTTAGTTACTCATGAATCAGTCTATTCAGATAGGAGTAGGAGTTAGCACCGAGTGAGCCCAAGGATGGGAACTCACCTGTTATTTTGAGGGTGTGATTCTTAGCACTCATCCTTGCGCTCTAGAAATACGTAGACAGTATAGGTTGAGACATCATAGCCTGTTATATGACGGTAGATGAGGTATGTTAACCTGCTATATGAGGGTTCCCACCATTCTTATTAGAGTAACCTGTTATATGAGGGTCACTCACTGCTTGTCTTTATCAGTGGCGCGGTATTGACACCCTTCCAGTCAGGGCAGAGATTGGACCCCAACATCGCTATAATGGCATATATGGGGCATGTCGGTTAAATAACTACTTCCAATAGTTTCAGTCTCAGTCTCAGTAAAAGAACTCAGATAGTTCTTCAGATTTCAGTATATCAGGACTGTCAGAAACAGTCAACTCAAATACAACTTAGATAGTTCCATCAGATTCAGGACTGTCAGATACAGTCACTCATGTTATCAGTTATCAAAACTCGGTTATCAGTCATGTTAGATATCAGTAAACCATGTTATCAGTATACAGATTCAGTTATCATGTTTTCACGATCTCAATTACTATGTATTCATGTATGCACTCATGTTCATATTAGTTATTTAGTTAGTATTGTTCAAGCATATGAACCCCATACATTCAGCCTACCCCACTTGCATACTCAGTACATTTAATCGTACTGGCGTATTTGTGCTATGGTGCTTTATTTTTATGTTATACCATAGATTCAGAGACACGAATCCCAGATTAGCAGTAGCAGTAGCATTCCAATTTCAGCAGTTAGGGATTTTAGCAGTTAGTCCTCATCTTTCGAAGACATGATTATTACTCTATGATATTATTTATTTTAGTTTAGTTTTGCTAGATGGAGTTAGTTGGACACATGTTTCTTCAACTCCTTATTCAAACAGTACTTAGAGACTTTCAGATTTGATTCAGACTTCAGTTGTTTTGGGTATTTGATACCCCATATGGATATTATGATTTATCATATGTTTTATTGAGTTGAACCTTGTTGTCTTTCAGTGCATGTTTTCTGCATTATTATGTTATATTATGCAGTATATAGGTTCAGATATCATTCATGGTTTAGCTTGTGGTCCTTCGGGGTCATGAGCACCGTGTAGCATTTCAGTTCCAGAAAATTGGGGCGTTACACTAACATACCTGAATGACAGAATTCATGAAGATTGTTGGGGATTTCTTTGAAGTTGATCTTGATCTTGATGAATTAGGGTTTATTTCTTGAGAGGATTTTGTAAATGAGTGAATGTATTTTACGTATTGAGGGGCTCAATTTCATGTTATGGGGTTTTATTGTGGAAGGAAAATGACTTAATTATCCCCACAATTTGTAACTAAAATCTAAAAACTAAACCCAATGATGCGATAATCGACGTGCCGCATTGATGATGTCAGCCTGATTGCTGATGCACTGCGTCGATACTATTGTCGTGATAGCCAACGCGTCCTGATCGCATTGGCTTTCTATTTTATTCATCCAAACGTGACTCAAACAATGTTCGAAAATTCCAAAACTCACCCGAGATGACCTATAGATAATCTTGATTATGAATCAATTTAAAAAGAGTCAATCTAGGGATGGAAATATCATAAATGATACCATTTAAATATCGAGGAAAAAAATGAGACTAAGTGTCAACACTTCGCTGAAATTTTTGCTGAAATTTTCTAAGTCTGGGACCTCTTTTGGCATGCTATAAAGGACTGAAATGACTAGGACTTTGTGGGCTCTTATAATATCTCCCCTTTGGGAACATTCGTCCTCGGATGAGAATGATTGAACTGAAAGGAACCGAGGAAGTTTACTTACACTAACATGCATAACTGAAGCATGACTAAATTTTGGAGACATAACACATGAATGAACTGTTTCATAAATACATGAATGATATGAGAATGTTATGTAGCTGTAATTGATCATAGAATATAGAAAATCTAAGGAAGATTGTTACCTTAGGCTGATAATACCAAAGAATCTGATATACTTTACTAAACATGCATGAATGGGAACATGAGATCATAACTGAGTCTGAAGCATGATACATAAACTAAATATCATGAACTGAACTGATTTCTTAAACACATGCAGTGACATGAGAATGGTTATAAGGCTGACATAGGAATGAGAGAGTCAACTTATGAGTAACCATGATCTTCTGCAGGATCTGGTCTTCTGAGGAAAACATGATAGATTTAGTTCATGAAAAACTTGGGGGTATTACATCTCCCTCTTGGGATATTTTGTCCTCTGAATGATACTGACTTGGCTGAATTAATAAGGAAAGACTGAGATAATATACAAATTACTTATGGACTGAATCATGACTAAACATCTAGAGCACGAAACTGAGGTCTGAGGAATAGAGGGTTAATGACACAAATTTATCAAAGAGGTTTGAACTCAGGACATGCATGGAATGAATCTGAATTTCACTGATCATTAATTGTGTAGTATGAGTACTGGAACTGAACATACCATAAAGAATGAGTACATGAGTCATGAGCTGCATGACCTAAATTTGGAGTTCAAAAATTTATGGAACATGATCTGCACTGCTGAGCAAACTGGAACTCCTTATACTAGGAACTGGAAGCGTACATTATTCTTTATAATTTGCCTGAACATGAACTATCATTATGGAACTGACATGTAAGGCATGAGTAGATATCATGATGACTGAGAAACCTTACACTAAGATAATAACGGGTTGGTATCATCCTCTCCTACTATTTTTCTACACATACTGGCATCATTACTAGGATTTGAGAGCCCGACTTGGTTATTTTATCATCTCCCCCTTAGATTAAAGCCATCATTCTAAGTTTGTAACCACTAAATCAACATCTCTAAACTGAACTAAAACCACTTTACTCTAGAGTCCAAGATATAACAATACTCATAAACACTAAACTCACCCTAAAAGACTACACCTGAAAGTGTAAAACCCTACTGTTGATACTTCCTTTTGAGATAGAACTCTTAACTTTCTATAGCCCTAAATACATCATGTAATAACTTAAGAACTGACGAACTTAGAATTTGCAACTCCTCTTTCTATAAGCTCAACTTTCAAAGATTCAAACTTAGATTCTAACACATAACATGGATATCCGCAAATCTTTAATAACCATACTAATTTCATCATAGCCTACAAATATCACATCTCTAAACTTATATTTTCCCCACACCATGAGAATTACCACTACACCAACATCAACAACACGTATGATTTTGAATTACCAAACTTAGATTTTTGTATACACTATTTCAAGACTATTGATTCACCTTTCATACAACTAAACCAATGAAATATAATCTACTCAAATTCAGATAACACTATCCCAACTCCACTATAGTTGTTAAACTCTTGGTTTCATGTTTCTAACTCTAGATCATATGCTATCCTAGAATACTAAGAAGGGATCTGAGGGCACATCTTACTTTGGGTTTAGTGCACTATTTTCATGAATATGAATGAAATATTTCAAACTTTGGAACTGAAAAGCACTTGATGGAAAACTCTCGAGCCTACGTACAATCCCACAACAATCTGCAGGGATTGTCTGAGAAAGCTTTATCAGTAGGCCTTTGAGCTTCACTGCTTCTGTTACCTTGAAAGTAAGGTAGAGTTTACATGAGTGGAGAATGATTAGAATATCCATAACTTTCTTAGAGAAACTTTCTATAGCATGATCTGAGACATGAAAGAAGGGAAACTTTTCCTAAAATGTTTTGTAGCCACTTGTCCATAAGTGTGGCGTGTTACACACCCATGCATAAGATTTTACTTGACGTGGATTTTAGACTCCCTAGGACTCTTTAGAAACTTAGGCTCTGATACAAAGTTTGTAATGCCCCGAGACTAAACCCTAGGCATCATACGATGCTTACGACCGTGAAGGACCACATGGTAACCCATGACTAGTACCTGCTGTGAGCACTGAATATAATACTGGAATATATGAAGAATAAATCTGAAAATTTCTTAAGGTTCTCAAAATACTAAAACAAAAATTGAGTATAACTGATAATAACATCTGAAAACTGAATAATTGACTAATTGTCTATACTAGTTTGAAAGCCTCTAACTGAATAACTGAAGAGTTGATGGGACAAACCCCCTACTAACTCCAACTGAAGTAACTACTGAACTACTAAGATACCGAAATAAATAAACTCTATCCTCGAAATATAAGGACTCACCACTATAACTGTTGCTGATAGCGTGAGTTGCTAACTATGGTCAAGAACCTGAGTATCCAAACCTATGATATAAAACATCATAGCACAAAAGAAAGTATATGATAAGTACATGGAATGTACTGGTATGCTAAGTGAGATAAGGCTGATATACATGGGTTCATATGTATGAAATGATACCTGACTGAATGAATATCATGAAGTAACTAGATGAGAGTACATGCAAAACTATAGCTACTAAACATATTGAACATGCAATACTGCGTATATAGGTATACATCGTGTATTTGAGATTATACTGAAATTGAGTCCTGAATTTTGATGGTTGAGTAACTGATAACTAATATCCATAGTTCTATAGAACTGACTGGGTTCTTTACTGAATACTGAGATTGAAATTATAACTGTTCATCTACCCGATATGCCCCATTATGAACTAATAGGGGTTCAACCAGTAACCCCAGTAGAAGGGTTCTAGTATAGTGCCACGGTTACTAACACTGGTTGTGAGTCACCCTAACTGGTAGAAAGACATTTTGTAAATCCTCACTGGTAGGAAAACTCATACGAGATATGTCAACCCTTAACTGGAAGGAAGATATCTCAACTTATGATGGCTACATAGTTCTGTAAATCAAGAATTCCTACTGAGGGTCAAAACCTAACTAACAGGAATGCCCCCATCCCTCGGTTCACTCAGTGCTAAATCCTACTCCCAACTGAAAGACACTGATCACTAAACTGTACTAAGCTTGACTGAACTGACCCTGATCGTGTTGACTGACTGAACTGGATTGAGTTCACTTAGTTCTGTTAACTGACTGAGTACTACTATTCTTGACCTTTACTGGGACTATTCTATAACTACTGCAACTAAGTAAACAGCTATATTTTGGGTAATAAATACCTCTAGGACTCGATAGCATAATTGATAAACTCATATCACAACTTAAACAACACAATAATAGGTTACCATGCATGATTTACTCATATGGATATTTTATCAAACACTTGTAAGGCATAGATTAAGCATGGGAATAGTTAAAACATGTAGTAATAGCATGATTTCAATACTAAAATCACCAAAAGATCGCAATGCATAATTCATTCACTTAGAAATTTTGTCAAACACTTAGGAGGCATAACCTTGAACATGGGAATGAATAACATGTTAATGTATCATGACTACAACAATCCATTCACAATTCAAGAATTTGACATGAGATCTATAACAACCAATATACCCATTGATCTATTTACATGAAACTCATATTTTCTTAACTTTGAAACTCAAATAACAACATAAACATAAGCATAATTTGATTCATAACATGGGAATCATAATTCAGGTTTTGAAAAAGGTTCTTGTACTCCAAGGGTGGAAGGAAACCAAAGGATGAACACCTAACATACTTGAGTGACAGAATTTGTGAAGATTGTTGGGGGTTTCTTGGAACTTGATCTTGAGCTTAATGAATTAGGATTTATTTCTTGACAGGATTTTATTAATGAGTAAAGGTTTTTTGCCTATTGAGGGGCTGAATTTCGTGTTATGGGGGTTTAATGTGGGAGGAAAATGACTTAATTGCCCCCACAACCCATAACTAAAATCTTAAAACTGCACCCAGTGATGCGATAACTGATGCACTCCGTCAATGGTGTCAACGCAATTGTTGATGCGTCGCGTCGATTTTGTCGATGCAATAGACAATGTGATGCATCGTGATCGCATTGGATTACTATTTTGGTCATCAAAACATGACTTAAATGATGTTCAAAAATTTTAAAAACCACCTGAGATGTCCTATAGATAACCCTGATTATGAATCAATTTAAAAATCTTCAATCTAAGGTCAGAAAGATCGTAAATGATACCATTGAAATATCGAGGACAAAAATGAGACTAAGTGTCAAAACTTAGCTGAAATGACTAGGGCTTTCTGGGGTCCGACACAAATTCCTGTAACAACAACACCTATCTACTCAACCGCAGTTTGGCATCCTCCATGATAATGTAATTTTTGTATGCTCCATTCAAGGCTTTACTTGTATGGTATATTGGGTGGAACAGTTTCTCCTTCTTTTGTCCAAGCACAACACCAAGAGCTATTTCTCTTTCATCATACATTATTTCAAAGGGTTTTCACCAATCAGTTGCAATCATAATAGTTACTTCCACCAACTTCTCCTTAAGACAATTGAATGCCTTCAAGAACTTCTAATTTCATTCTAACTTAACCACCTTCTCCGATAGTTTGCATAAAGTATTTGCAATTTTGGATAAGTCTTTGATGAACCTCCTATAGAATCACGCATGCCCCAAGAGATTCATACTCTTTTTACCATAATAAGTGATAGTAACTTTTCTATCACTTAAATTTTTGCTCTATCCACTTCAATCCTTTTTTTTTAAGATTTTATGGCCCAACACTATGCCTTTTTTCACCATGAAATGACATTTTTACCAATTTAGCACCAAATTAAATTACTTATGCCGCTGCAAAGCATGAAATATATTGTTCAATGAGTTATCAAATGAATCTCAAACCTCTAAAAAATCATCCATGAACTCCTCTAAGGTGTCCTCCATACTGTCAGAGAAGATCCATATCATACACCTCTAAAAAGTAGTTGAGGCATTGCATAACCCAAATGTCATCTGTTTGAAACAAAATGTCCCATACAGGAATTTAAATGTTGTCTTTTCTTGATATTGTAGTGCAATGGAGATTTGGTTGTACCCAGAGTAACTATCCAGAATGTAGTATCATCTCCTTCTAGCTAATCTATCGAGCATCTAATCAATAAAGGGCATTGCAAAATAATCTCAGTGTGTCCACAAGTTCAACTTTTGATAGTCCATACACACTCTTCACCCTATCACCAGTCGAAGAGAAATCAATTCATTCTTTTCATTTTATATCACAGTCATTCCTCTTTTCTTTGGTACATATTGGATAGGACTCTCCCATTTGATGTATGAGATTAGATACACCACTCCTATGTTAAGCCATTTAATTATCTCCTTATTCACCAACTTTTGCATAGGTGGGTTTATCCTTCCTTGATGCTCACTAAATTGTGTACAATCTTCCTCTAGCTAGATTTTGTGAGTACATATGCCTAGTGAGATGCCTATGATGTCGGTGATTGTCCACCCTATAGCCCTTTTGTATCTTTTCAATACTAATACAAGAGATTCAAATTGATGCTCTACTAAGTCAGCTACAATACTCACTAGCAAAGTATTTCTTTCTCCTAAGAACACCTACGAATATGGCCTAGTAATGCTTTCAACTCCAACACAAGTTATCCTTCATTCGGACGCTTTACGGGCGGTGTTGGTCTATTCTTAAATTTCAAGTCTATCTTCTTAGGAGCATATGAATATGAACACACTCTAACCAATGAACATACTATCTCATCATACTCCTCAATCCCCTTGCTTCTAAAGTTCATCAAAACTACAGCCAAGGTTTCAACAGTGAATTTCTCATCAACTAGTATCGCTAGATTAATCTCATTAACTTCAATAACATAAACTACATTTATTTCCCTCGATTTATTCATATACTGGCAACATCAAAGTTAACTTCTTCATCATTGAGTCTAAACTTTATCTCATTCCACTCCATATCTACTAAAACTCTCTTAGAAACTTAAAATGGCCTACCAAAGATTATGGGCACTTCAAAATCAACTTCGCAATCAAGGAACACAAAGTCTGCAGGGAATATGAAATGTGATACTTTTACTAGCACATCGTAGATAATACCAATCGTCCTCTTCATTGAACGGTTCGCCATCAACAAGTGCATAGATTTTAGTTTAGGAGTTCTTAGACACAACTGTTGGTAAATCTCTAGCAGCATAAGGTTAATACTTGCTCCTACATCACAAAGTGCTTCAGCAAAACTAAAGGTCCTAATTGTGCATAGGATAGTGAATGCACTTGGATTGAATTTTTTTTGGCGCTAGTGACCTCGTTGCACTGGTACAAGAATGATGAAGATAATTGCCAGCTCATAACTAATTGTTTTCTTCTCTATGACTAGATTTTTCATAAATTTAGCATATCCAAACATTTGTTCTAAAGCCTTAACCAATTGTACATTCACTGATAACTGCTTTAACATTGCCATAAACTTGCTAAACTTGCCATCATCCACCTTCTTCTTGATCCTATATGGGAATGGCGAAGTTGGCCAAGAAATTTTTATTAGAAGTCCTTCTACCTCCTTCCCCTTTTTATTGCCCTGCATCATTAACACTTTTCCCTTTGTATGTTCTCTATACATATGCATTCTTCTCACACAACTCTCCCAGCTTCTTTGACTCAACTATTTTAGTATCTATAACTTCATCATGAATCATTACCTCAACTTCCAGCACATCATCATTAGCCTGTGGGTATACCATTGGATGTTGGTTCAATAATATTTTGCCATTTTTGGTGGTAATATCCATACACACACCGTCATTTCTTAGTACCCTATCACTAGGTAATGTTTCACTTTTTCTTTAATTAAAAACGGGCGATAATTGGTTTATTTACTTCTCTAAATTCTTAATAGAGGTAGAATAAGAATCAAGCAGTTGGATCATGGTTGATAGATCACTCCTTATTTCTTTAACACATGCACCAGTTGACTCTACACCTTTAAGAAACTTAACCATCATGGCTTTCATAGATATCTTCCCAGGATCATTGTTCACATTGTCACACTCCCAGGTGGAACATATAATCTATTTTGGCCACCCTTATTCTTCCAATTCACTTGATCAAGATCTTTATAACCAACTTTATCATAATAATTCTCTTGTTGATAGTTTCAACCTTGGTATCCTTGGACACCAGCCTGAAACCCCCTGATTTGCCTCCTCCTCAAAATCAAATTCAGTTGTCCTACTATGAGACCCAACTTCTTTGACTTTCTCAACATTACCTAACAATAAATCTTAGTGACCAAGTCCATTTATGTTTTCATATAAGCCATATCCGGGTCACGTTCATCTTCTCTTCAATATTGTTTTCCTGACATCCCAACTAAATAAATGTTTCTTTCTACATCAGAATCCCTAGTATTTAAAGCTCTACTTGTCTTTGTTAGTCTATCTAAAACATCAGTAGCCTCAACAAAAGTACAATCTATAAAAGCTCTTCCAGCTGTATTGTCTACTGTTAGCTTTATGTTTGAGTTCAAAGACCTATAAAATATCTCTATCAAGTGCTCACGGGTCAGCTTATGATTTGGGCATTGAATCAATTTTTTCCTAAATCTCATCTATGTTTCATGAAGGTCCTTATTAAGTTTGCTAAAGTTTCTGGTCTCATCCCTCAACTATAACATCCTGGAAGGAGAAAATAACTTTTCTAGGAAAGATCATTTCAGTTGGGTCTAGTTTTTTATGACAGTTCATTAGCCACAGAGTTTCCTCCCTAGATAGAGACATTGGAAATAACTTCAAATAATCATATTTTGTCCCACTCCAGGATAGTCAAACAACTACATATGTTAATAAAGTTTACCAAATGCATGTCGGGATCATAGCTATGTTGTCACGACCCGAGACTACCCCCTAGTCATGACACGATGCTTGGAACCACAACTGATCCCAAACTAACCCATAAAATGGCATACTACTTGAGCAACTGATTTAAAATTTACATAATAGCTAAATTTACTGAGTTGAAACATGATCATGAGAATTGATGAATAAATGTAATACTGATAAAGTTTACAACTTGATAAAACTAAAGAAAGAAACTTGAATTACATGTAATGACTCTGGCTGACTATCTATGAAGCCTCTGCTATACTGAGTATAGATAGCTGGTTCATGCCTCTAACTACCACTAATCAATACATATGAATAATAACAATATAGTACATAAACTACAACTGACTTGAGTCCCCAAAATAAGAGAACTCATCACCCGCTGGCTAGAAGCTGCAAACTATTTGATTATGATGTGTGGGATACAATGGCTACCTACATTATGAGATAATGTAGCACATACACATATGTATGGATCATTAAATTGGAATTTACTAATTAAGTGGGGTGAATGCAATAAGAAAAACTTAATAGATACATAATTTTAAACCATGCATACTAAGTGTAAGTAGACTCACCAAGATAATAAAATCAACTAAAAGATGAAGTATCTTAAAACATGAGTACAAACAAAATTTGATAAGTTGGAGAATCACTACACTTAGTTTCTTAAAACCTTACTTTTGTAGAATAAGTAGAACTGAAGTCGGGAAGTAGTAAAACATGAATATTGTATGTAAATCTTATGTAAAGTTGAACATGATGTAAAACTAAACTGAGGGTCGTGTATGGATACTGAGCATGAAAATATGAACATGTAAAACCAAGAATGCAAGACCAAGTATCGCATGTACTAACACGATTTGAATAACATAAAATGTCACGACCCAAACTAGGGCCTGGCCGTGATGGACATTCCAAACCATAAAGGCCCAAATGTCCTACTCTATCTGGTAGTCATGCACAACATTAATATAATAAGAGAATATGCGGAAATACAATCTGATACAAAAACATGGTCATTAACTCTGAGTTTCAAGACATGAGAATGAAAGTTACAATTCAAAACATCTGAATAAGATCTGACTCAGTTTGCGAAATCTCTACTACATCTCAAAACTGTTCTGAAAACTGGGACAAGGCCCCCAATAGACCAAAAAAATGGAATAACATAATCTAAAATAAAAGGCCTTCTGGAACAAAGAAGGCTCACCACTGAACGGATCACTTCTCTCTGGAATACTCTACTGATTAGTCGGACCCTTAGACTGAGCCTCCAAACCTGGGAGGTAGGGGTTAATATAGATGTACTGGTATGCAGAGAAGATCCAAAATAATAATTTATATTCAACATATATGAGAGCAATTTAAAATAGTTCATAAACATATCATATAGTAAGAAATCTCATGGGCATTTTTGAAAGACTCTGTAAAACATTTGAACTCTGTGACACTCTTCGTTTTACTTTTGCGCTATGTGGTATACCCTACAACTCTAAAATTCCATGGGTTATATGTAATCTGCCATTGACTCGGCGGGGAATCCTCCAACCCAAGTGTGTCGCAGGGGTTGGAGTCTTTGACTCTGCTACGCCACACGGCCGTCGCCAGTGTAAAAATAATCTACCCTGATTAGCAAATCATTATTTTAGGCTAAGAGTTACTTGAACTCTATCCCTCTTCAGGCAACCACCTAACTCACTTTATGCCCATTTTTAACTCTTTAAGACATGCATTCTCTGAAAACATTCTCTGAAAACTCTAACTCTGTTATGGCATACATTTATATGGTATCGTCATACCATTGACTTTCAAGTCACATCTTTGAGCCATTATTAGCATATAATAATCTCTATTTCAAAACATAAATCTGGGACCACCATATCAATAAGTCATTTCAAGAAAATCTTTCTTAAAGCTCATGTAAACATATGCAATAACCTCTCTTTTTCAACATTCAAATACACAAGGTGGTCATGTAAAAAATGTCAATCACATGAAATTCTTTCTTTGTAAAATAACAACAAAATCATACCAAAAAACTCCCTCTCATCATCATCAAAATCATGTTAAATACTTAGATATTAAAAAGATCCCCTTCAAAACATTAAACAAGCATCTTAAATCATTCCCAACAAGTTCATCAACTCTAAATCATCAAAGAGAAGAATTTCAATAATAATGTTCTCTATCAAATCTTCTACATCATACATATTCATATATTTTTAAATCAATTTAAGGGGGAAAGTCCTAAAGGCCAAAACAATACTATCATTAAACATGCATAAAGCATAATAAAATCATGGATCTCAAAACCCCTTTAACAAATTCATGCTTGATGATTTTTAAATCATAATTGGGTGTTTTCAAAAAGCCCATGTAGTTTTAGGATAAACCTCATGTACCTCAATATAGAAATTTGATGGATGATTCTTGAAGCCTACGGTTTAGGGATTCCAAATCTTCACTCAGTTTTGAAAACCCACAGTTGAATCTTGAGTTAATTGGGTTTTTAGTTTAAAACCCTAGAGAGTGTTCTTGTGAATTTTTTTGAAGAGAATATGAATAATGTAGTCACTTGGGAGTATAATCCCATGTTAAAGCTGATAAGAGGGGTGAAAAATACCTAATATACTCTTAATAAGATGGAATAAAATATAACTGGGAGCTCGATTTTATGGGGCACCGCGACGCGCCACAATCGCGATGACTCACTGGAATTGATGAATGGGACTCTTAGGGTCACCACGATGCAGATCCATCACGTTGTCCCACTGTTTGGGACATGGAATTTCAGCACGATGCGCCACAATCGCGCTAGGCTACTAAAATTTGAAAATTGTTAAATAGACCCCTTCCACGATGCGCCAAGCACAAAAATGATGGTGTTTTTCACTAGGACGTAAATTAGCAATAATTTCTTTCCTGGGTATTGGATTTGGGCGAATCTAAAATCGGCGAAAAACTTATCAAATTTCCCATGTGATGAAAAGTCGAAATTAGGAAAAATTAATTTTCTAGTCTTTAACTCTAAGAGCATATTACCACATCTCTCCCTTGGGATCATTCATCCCCGAACGATGATGCAGAACACAGACAAGCACGATTTCAAACATACTAAGGCTATAAAAGAATAAGACAAGGATTGTACCTTCCATTTCGTCATTCACCGGATCAAATAAGTCTGGGTGTCTATCTCTCATGACATCTTCTGATTCCTAAGTTGCTTCCTCAACTTTCTGATTTTTCCACAACACTTTAATCGAAGTTATCTCCTTGCTCCTCAACTTTCTAACTTGATTATGTAATATTGTAATAGGTTCCTCTTCATAGGATAAGTAGTCTATCACTTTGACCTCCTCTACAGGAAACACTAATGAATGGTCTCCAATATATTTCTTCAACATGGATATGTGAAATACCGGATGAACAGAACCCAAACTTGCAGGCAACTCTAACTCATACGCAACCCCACCTATTCTTCTCAAAATCTGGTATGGCCCTATATAGCGAAGACTCAGCTTACCTTTCTTCTCGAATCGCATAACTCCCTTCATAGGGGAAACTTTGAGAAATACCCAATCACCAACTTCAAATTCTAGATCCTGTCTCCGAACATCGACATAGGATTTTTTTCTACTCTAGGCTGCTTTAAGTTGTTCTCTAATAATTTTCACATCCTGCATCACCTGATGAACAAGATCAGGCCCAAACAACTGAGTATTAGCCACTTCATACCACCCTATCAGTAATCTACATCTTCTCCCATACAAAGCTTCAAACAGAGCCATCTTAATACTGGTATGGTAGTTGTTATTATAAGCAAACTCTATCAATGGACAGTGAATTACACAACTACCTTTGAAGTCAATCACGCAAGCTCTCAATATATCTCAAAGGTCTGAATAGTACGTTCGGCTTGCCCATCCGTCTGATGGTGGAAAGTCGTACTCAGGTTCACTTAGGTACCTAAACCCCTCTGAAAAGATCTCCAAAACTGTGAAGAGAATTGTGTACCTCGGTCAGATATGATGGATATAGGTGATCCATGAAATGGACTATCTCCTTGATGTATAACTTGGCATAGTCATCTCCCGAATAATTGGTTCTCACAGGAAGAAAGTGGGCTGACTTGGTCAGCCGGTCTACAATTACCCAAATAAAATCATACTGGTTTTGGGACCTCAGAAGTCCTGTGATAAAGTCCATATTGACCATCTCCCACTTTCATAAGGGAAAAGCTATCTCTTGGGAGGTACCACCTGGCCTCAAAATGCTTTACTTTTACTTGTTGATAATTCAAACACTTGGTAACAAAGTTAGCCACATCATGCTTCATATTATTCACCAGTATATGGTTTTCAGATCATGATACATCTTAGTAGATCCTGGGTGAATAACATACCTCGAAGTGTGAGCTTCATCAAGGATCCTCTTTCATAACTCATCTACATCTGGCACACAGTCTACCCTAATATCTCAAAATCCCATGACCACCAATTTCAAAAGACATCACCTTCTATTGACCCACATCCTTCTTGATATGCATCAAGATGGGATCTTCAATTTGCTTCTCTTTAATATCAGCACAAAGGGAAGATTTAGCTACCTCTTGAACAACCACTCCCACATCTTTGAAATCTAAGAGTCGCACTCCTAGATTTGGAAGTCGGTGAATATCCCTCACCATCTCCCTCTTCCCCTTTTTAACATATGAAAGGATGCCCATAGATAACCTGCTGAGGGCATCGGCTACCATATTTTCCTTGCCCGGATGGTATTGCAGGCTCATGTCATAATCCTTCAAAAGCTCCAAGCAATTTCGTTGCCTGAGATTCAATTCTTTTTGCGAGAAAACATACTGCAAACTCTTTTGATCAGTAAATATATCGACATGTACCCCATAGTGATAATGCCACAATATTTTAAGCGCAAACACCACAGCCGCTAACTCCAAGTCATGGGTGGGGTAATTTTGCTCATGCACGTTTAACTACCTAGACGTATAAGCCACCACTTTATCATGTTGCATAAGTACACACCCAAGTTCCACACGGGATGCATCACAGTACACAACAAAACCCTCTGTACCTTCCGGAAGAGTCAGAATAGGTGTAGTGATCAACTTGTGTTTCAATTTCTCAAAACTATTCTCACAAGAGTCAGGCCACACAAACTTTATCTTTTTCTACATCAACTTAGTGAGTGGTGCAGCTATGGAAGAGAAACACTCTACGAACCTTTTGTAATACCCCGCCAAAACCAAGAAGATCCGAATATCGGTTGGAGTCGTAGGTCTGGGCCATTTTCTCACTGCCTCAACCTTTTGAGAATCAACCTTAATCCCATCACTAGACACAATATGCCCCAAGAAAACTTTGCATACAAGCCATGATCTTTGAGAGTCCGAAGCATAATTCAGAGGTAATTGGCATGATCCTCCTCACTCATAGAATAAATCAAGATATCATCAATTAAAACTATGATAAACAAATCCAGAAACTGACGGAACACCCTGTTCATAAGATCCATGAAGGTTGCAGGGGCGTTAGTTAATATTATGAAAAGTGGGCAAAATGTGTTTTAAATTCCCCTTAATTCATTTAAGAATGGTTTGGGATGATTTAGGGGAGTGAAAAGACTTCAACGCCCTTAAAATAAGTCAAAACAAAGAAATTTTGGCAATTTTCTATTAATGAGTGATACACAACCAAAGCACACTTGAGGGGTATGCGCTACGTGCCAATAGCTATATGTGATTGCCATGCGACGCACGGCTGTAAGACCCCGAATAAGTTTTAGTTCAATTCAGTCCCATGTAGCTTGTAATAAGGGGTCCCAAACTTAGAAAAATCTGCTAAGTGTTAAGACTTAGAATCATTTTTTAACCTTTATAATTGGATGATCTTATTTTTTATCCTTACAACCTTAGAATGTCGATTTTTAAGTTGATTTATAATCAGGGATGTCAATAGGTCATCTTGGTTGAGTTTTAGAATTTTTAGACATCGTTTGAGTCATGTTTAGATGACCAAAACAATAAGCCAATGCAATCACGATGCATCACATTGGCTATCGCATCATCACCATCAACGCGATGCATCGGTAATTGTGTTGATACCATCGATGCGGTGTGTTGAAGCCTGTCCCATCACTGGGAATATTTTTCTCATTTAATTATGACTTTCCAAAGGTAATTAGGTCCTTTTCCCCTCACCCAATTGAGACAAAACATGAAATTAAGCTTATAAAGGGGAAAAATACATTCATTTTTCACAAAACCTCTCAAGAACAAAACCCTAGCTTCATCAAATTCAAGTCCAAATCTTAAGAATTCACCAATAATTACCACGAATTCAATAATCAAGGTATGTTAGGTGCTCATCCTTGGGTCTCCTTCCACCCATAGAGTTTAAGAACCCTTTTCAAAACTTGAATTATGATTCCCATGTTATAAATTCAATTAGGTTCATGTTTGTGTTGTTGTATGGGTTTTAAGTTAGGATCTTTTATGAGTTCCATGAAATTAAGTTAGCATGTGTATTGAATTATGAATATCTCATGTCAAAACCCTTGAATTTGCAAGTTGCATATGGTAATTATGATGCCTTGTATGGTTAGTTCCCATGTACAACAATCATGCTCCCTAAATGTTTGATAAAATATCCATATGAGTAAATTATGCATGATAACCTATTGTTGTGTTGCTAAAGTTGTGATATGAGTTTATCAATTATGCTATCGAGTCTTGGGGGTATTTATTACCCAAAATCTAGATGTTTACTTAGTTGCAGTAGTTATAGAATAGTCCAAGTAAAGGTCAAGAATAGTAGTACTCAGTCAGTTAACAGAACTCAGTGAGCTCAGTCCAGTTCAGTCAGTTAACACGATTAGGGTCAGTTTAGTCAAGCTTAGTATATTCTAGTGATCAGTGTCTTTCAGTTGGGAGTAGGATTCAGCACCAAGCAAACCTAGGGAAGGTTGAATTCCTGCCAGTTAGGGTTTGACCCTTAGTAGCAATCCCTGAGTTATAGAACTACTTAGCCAGCATAGGGAAAGTCGTCCTCCTACTAGACTAGGGTTGATGAAATTATATATATATATATATATATATATATATATATATTTCATGAGTCTTCTTGCCAGATTAGGGTTGATACAGAATTGTTAGTAACCCATGGCAAGGTGCTAACCCCCTTCCAACTAGCGTCACAGGTTGGACCCCAAATCAGTCTATATCGGGGTATGTTGGTTAAATAAATAATCTCACATGTACAATTTCAGTCTCAGTATTCAGTAAAGAACTCTTCTAGTTCTACAGAACTATGTCTATCAGTTAATAGTTACTCAGCCATTAGAATTCAGTACTCAGTATCAGTATAATCTCAGATACACGATATATACTTATATGCACAGTATTGCATGTTCAGTATGTTTAGTAGTAACAGTTTTGCATTTACTCTCATCCAGTTACTTTATGATATTCTTTCAGTCAGTTATCATCTCATGCATATGAACCCATATATATCAGCCTTACCTCACTTAGCATACCAGCATGTTACACGTACTAATCGCATACTTTGTTTTGCGCTATCATGCCACATATCATAGGTTCGGATGCTCAAGTTCCTGACCGTACTAAGCATCTCAAGCTATCAGCAGTAGTCATAGTGGTGAGTCCTTTAATTTCTAGGATAGAGTTTATCTATTTTAGTATTCTAGCAGTTTAGTGGTTATTTTAGTCGAAGTTAGTTGGGGGTTTGTCCCATCAACTCAATATTCAGACAGTTAGAGGCTCTCAGACTAGCATAGTCAGTTATTTAGTTTTTAGATGTTATTATCAGTTATAATACATTATTATTTCATTATTTTGAGAACCTTATGGCATTTTTAGATTTCTTCCACTTATATATTCCAGCATTATATTTAGTGCTTATAGTAGGTACCAGTCATGGGTTAGCTTGTGGTCCTTTGGGGTCGTAAGCACTGTGTGACACCCAGGGTGTACTCTCGAGGCATTACAAACTTGGTATCAGAGCCTAAGGTTTTTAAAATTCCTAGGGAGTCTGAAATCTGCATTAAGTAGAGTCTTGTGCATGGGTGTGTACCATGCCACACTAATGGATAAGAGGCTATGAGGCATTTTAGGAAAAAGTTCCCTTCTTTTAGTGTTTATATCATGCGAGTGAGAATTATCTCAAATTAAACTCTCTATCTAATACAATTTTTGCTTCCATTTATAGGACATGCCTCCCAAAAAAAACTACGGAAGAAGAACTGGGAACCAGCCAACACCTCCGCTCGTTTAGGAAGATTACCTGAATGAGCACGTTTCTCAAGAAGAATTTAGAGCAGCTTTTACCACTCTAGCTTATTCTCTAGCAGCTCATAATGTTCAATAAGATGCTATTCAGGTCAACCCAATGTCCAATACTAGTGACTTCACCCGAATTAACCCTCTTTCATTTTCAAGGTCTAAGTCTGAAGAGGACCCACAGGAATTCCTTGACATGGTGCAAAATGTAATAGACATTATATGGTTAACCACTAGTGAGAGTGATAATTTAGCTACCTATCAGTTGCAGGATGTGGATCATACATGGTTTAAGCAGTGAAAGCTAGATAGAGACACAGATGCAGGGCCCATAGAATAGGAAAAGATCGTTACTTCCTTTCTAAATAGGTTCTTCCCATTGGAGTTTAGGGAAGCCAAGATTTTAGAGTTCATTAATCTAAAGTATCACAACATACGTGTTAAAGAGTATTCCCTCAAGTTTACTTAGTTGTCTAGGTATACTCCTTATGTGGTAGCTGATAGCAGGTCTAAGATGAGCAAGTTCGTGTCTAGTATATCTGATAATGTGGTCAAGGAATGTATGAATGCAATGCTAATTAAGGAGATAAACTTGGCTAGGTTGATGGTCCATGCTCAGCATATTGAGGAATAGAAGATTAAGGAGAAAGAGAGGGAAAATAAGAGGGCTAGAATAGGTAGCTTTAGTTTTGCTCAGTCAAAGTCAGAAGGTGATAACCGTCCCCAAAATATTTAGTCCCAACTCTGTCCTCTGCCAGTTCTCTGGTTCCTAAATTCATAAATGGTAATAGGTATAGGATGCTAGGCTCTAAATCTTAGGGTAGTGTGAATAGTGTCTGAAGAAATCCTCTTTGTCAGAAGTGTGACAGAAATCATCAGGGTAACTGCAGGGCTAGCAGCGATGTGTGTTTTGAGTAAGGTAAGTCAGGTCATAGAGTAATATAATGTCCTTAGGTGGGTTCACATAGTCAGCATAACCGTCCCCCAGTTCAGTCCAGTCGCCCATCTCAGTAGGGTGTCATTTCCAGTGCCACCAGTGGGCAGCGACCAAATAGTCTCTATGCACTCCTGTCCTAATAGGATCAGGAAATTTCTCCTGATATGGTCACTGGTATGTTACAAGTTTACCATTTACATGTTTATGCTTTGCTAGATCCAAGAGCGTCTTTTTTCTTTGTAACTCCTTATATAGCTTTCAATTTCATAGTCAATCCCAAAATATTAGCAGAACCCTTATTAGTCTCAACCCCAATACTTAAATCTATCATATCCCAGAAGGTATACAGGAACTGCCCGGTAGTGGTATCTCAAAAAGTTACTTTAGAAGAGTTGGTAGAGTTAGAGATGGAGGATTTTGATGTCATTCTCGACATAGATTGGATCCATTCATACTATGCCTCAGTTGATTGTATAAACAAAAATGTCTCCTTTTAGTTTTCAAATGAACCTGTCCTAGAATGGAGGGGCAGTACCACCACACTTTTGGGTCAACTTGTTTCATAACTTAGAGCGAGAAAAATAATATACAAGGGGTGTGTCTATTATTTGGTGTGAGTCAAAGACTCTTGTTCTGATATTCCTAATCTTGAGTCAGTTTCAGTCTCAAGTGAATTTCCAGATGTGTTTCCCGAAGGTCTCCCCGGAGTTCCTTCTGAAAGGGAAATTGACTTCGGAATAGACCTTCTTCCGGATACTTAACCCATCTCTATTCTTCCATACAGAATGGCTCCAGCTGAACTTAAAGAGTTGAAAGAACAGTTGAAGGACCTTTTAGACAAAGGGTTCATTAGGCCCAGTGTATCTCCTTGGGGTGCATCAGTTCTATCCGTGCGAAAGAAAGATGGTTCTCTTAGAATGTGTATAGACTATTGTCAGTTGAACAAAGTCACCATCAAGAATAAATACCCACTTCCTAGAATCAATGTATTTTTTGACCAAATTCAAGGTGCCAATTACATTTTGAAGATAGACCTCAGATATGGCTATCATCAACTAAGAGTTAGAGAATGTGACATTCCAAAAACAGCTTTCCGAATCCGGTATGGTCACTTTGAGTTTCTAGTTATGTCATTTGGTCTTACCAATGACCCAATAGCTTTCATGTACTTGGTGAACCGTGTGTTCACGTAGTACTTGGACATGTTCTTCATAGTCTTCATCAATGACATTCTTGTCTACTCCTACAGTGAAAATGACTATGCAGACCATCTTACAATAGTATTAAAGACTCTCAGAGCCCATCAGTTGTTCGCCAAGTGCAGTAAATGTGAATTTTGGCTAAGGTCAGTATCTTTTCTTGGTCATATTATTTCCGGTGATGGAATTAGAGTTGATCCTGAAAAGACCGAAGTAGTGAGAAACTAGCCTAGACCTATCTCTCCATTAGATATCATAAGTTTCTTGGGTTTGGCTAGCTATTACCGATGGTTAGTTGAAGGGTTTTCATCTATTGCCTTCCCCATGTATAGATTGACACAGAAGAAAGTTAAGTTTGAGTGGTTAGATTCTTGTGAGAAGAATTTTCAGGAGTTGAATACTTGACTCTCTACAACCATATTTTTGACTTTGCCCGACAGTTCAGATGGATTTGTTGTATATTGTGATGCTTCCAGAGTTTGCTTGGGGTGTGTTTTTATGTAGAGGGTCAAGGTTGTGGCCTATGCCTCTAGACATATTAATCCCCATTAAAAGAATTATCCCACACATGATATTAAATTAGCAGCCGTTGTTTTTGCCTTAAATATTTGGAGGCACTATTTTTTAGGTGTGCATGTTGATGTACTCACAGACCACAAAATCCTGCAGTATTTATTTTTGCAGAAAGACCTGAACTTGTGTAATACCTCAAAGATTTCTGGCAAATTTGGTCCTAAGAATGACTAGTATTAGCTTCTAAAGTGAATTTCTGGCACTATTTATTTTTGTTTATGTTGATAATGAGTAATTGAATTGTATTCCATGAATGAGTGTTAAATTCCATATGGGTTGATTTGTATCGGTATAGATTCATGAAAACCTAGGACTAAACCCTTGAATGATTAAATTGGAATTGAATCACGACAGTTAATTGTTGTATGATATTGTTTATACATTCTATGCCTACTATGTGTTTGGTTTAATGCCTAGATGAAGGGAAAGTTTCTAGTTAGCATAATATCATGAAATTCCCATGTACGTACAAGCTTATGCCTATCACATGTTTGATGAAATGCTTTAAAAAATGTATTATGATGATTATTATATATTCAAGTAAGTCATGCTTTGTCAGTTTCCTTCCATCGAGTCCTGGGGGTATTTGTACCCGAAACATTAGTTGTGTACCTAGAGTCATGTCATGTTTTCACGATACTCTCAGTCAAGCTATGAATCCTTAGACTTCAGATAGTCTTATGACTCAGGAAAAATCTCCATGATCTCATGACTCAGTCAGTTGTCAGATATTAGTAGTATTTCGTCAATCAACGAAACTTAGTAACTCAGCTTATGTTCAGTTCAGTAAATCATGTTCAGTGTCCATTCAGATGGGAGTAGGAATTAGCACTGAGTAAACCCAAGGATGGGACACACACTATTAGATGAGGGTGTGATCCTTAGAAGTCATCCTTGTATTCTAAAACTATGCAGCCAGCATAGGCTGAGACATCAACATTGTCCGATGAGGGTTGATAAGGTGGATAAGCACTGTCAGATAAGGTCCCTACCATTCTCTTTTGGGGACACTATCAGATAAGCGTCGCCCACAGCTTGTCCTTACCAGTGGCGCGGTATTGTCACCCTTCCAATTGGGGTTACATATTGGAACCCAACTCAGCCATAATCGCATATCATGGGTATGTCAGTTAAATACTACCTCCCACAAATTTAGTACCAGTCTCAGTAAAAGAACTCAGATAGTTCTTCAGATTCAAGACTGTCAGATACAGTCGACTCAAATATAGTAAGGAACTCAAATAGTTCCATCAGATTTAGGATTATCAGATATAGTAACCCATGTTATCAGTTACATTCAGATACAACTATTTATGCTATCATATATATCAGTTTTTAGTATGTCATGTCATTAGTATTCAGATTCAGAAATAACGATATCACAGTGTCAGTTACAATTACGTATTTATATATGCATTCTCGCATTCATGTTACACAGTCAGCTAGCATTATTCATGCATGTTAACCCTTGAATTATCCTACCTCACATGTATACTCAGTATATTCCATTGTACTGACGCATTTGCGCTATGGTGCTTTCTTTTTATGTTACACCATAGGTTCAAAGACACGAGTTCCAGATCAACTGTAGATTCCAGTCTCAGCAGTCAGAATATAAGTGAGTCCTCATCCTTCGAGGACATAATTATTTCTCCACTATTTCATTGATTAGTTATTAGTTGGAGTTTGTTGGGGGCATTCCCATCAACTCCCTATTCAGATTATTCAGGCAGTAGAGTCTTTCAGACTAGATACAGACTATTATGTTTCAGACTTCAATGTTTATAGTTTTATTTTGGGTATTGTATTACCCCATAGATGTTATCACATCCATGTTGTGTTCAGTATTAAACCTTATGTCCTTTCACTGCATGTTTCCATATTATTCAGTATTTTATTTAGTGTATAGGTACAGATATCATTCATGGGTTAGCTTGTGGTCCTTCGTTGTCATGAGCACTGTGTAACGTTTCAATTTGGCAAATCGGGGTGTTACAAACTTTGTATCAGAGCCTAAGGTTTAATAGAGTCCTAGGAAGTCTGATAGTCGCATCTAGTATAGTCTTGTACATGGGTGTATTGCGCTCCATATTTATGTGCAAGAGGTTATGAGATGTTTAGGAATAGTTTCCCTTCTTTCAGTATTCATGTCATGTCAGTGAGCATAGTCACAAGTCAATCTCTCAGTCTAATCTGCTTCTTCTCTTTATTTTAGAATATGCCTCCTAAGAGAAGAAATCAGTCAGCCCCTTAGCCCGAAGAACCTTTGGATAATCATGTTTCTCATGCGGAGTTCAGGACCACATTTACGACTCTTTCTCAGTCAGTAGCTTCCCATAATGAGTGACCAGCTATTGTTCCGGCCAACCCAGTGTCCAACTCAGCTCTATCTAGGATTTGGGACCTTACCCGAATGAATCCTTCGTCCTTTCACGGGTCTAAAGTAGATGAAGACCCTCGGGAATTCCTAGATCAGGTACAGAAGGTGACAGACATCATGGGGATGACTACTGTCGAGAGTACTGAGCTAGCTACATATCAGTTGCAGGATGTGGCTCATACTTGGTTCAAACAGTGGAAATCAGAAAGGTTAGATGATATAGGTCCTATAGAGTGGGAGGAGTTTTTCACTGCATTCTTAGACTGATTCTTTCCCCAAGTCTTAAAGAGGCTAAGGTTCTAGAATTCATCAACCTCAGGCAGGGCAATATGACGGTGAAAGAGTATTCTGTAAAGTTTACTCAATTAGCCAGATATGCCCCTCATATGGTTGCAGATGGCAGAGCCAATATGAGTAAGTTTGCTTTAGGGGTAAATAATAGCGTGGTTAATGAGTGAAGATCCTCCATGCTAAATAGTGATATAACTTTAGCCATACTTATGACCCATGCTCAACAGATAGAAAAGCAAAAGATTAAGCAGAGAGAAAAGTAGAATAAGAAAGCTAGGACAGGTATCTTCAATTTTAGTCAGCCTAAATTAGAAGAAGGAAACCGTTCTCAGTTTTATCCTAAGTCATCAGTTCCAGCTCCTTGTTCATCCAATGCTCCATCTCCTATGTTCAGAGATAGAGTTCCAGGCTCTAAGTCTCAGGGCAGTGTCAGAAATGCCCGAACTAATCCCCTTTGTCAGACTTGTGGTAAGAACCATAAGGGTGCTTGCAAAGCTGGAAGCGATGTCTATTTCGGTTGTGGAAAGCCAAGCCACAGAGTCAGAGATTGCCCTCAATCAGGTTATCAGAGTCATCTCCACTCCTAAGCTCAGTTCGATCGCCCGAATCAATAGGGTGCCGCCATCAATACTACTAGCGAGCAACACCCAAATAGACTATATGCTCTTCAGACCCGACAAGATCAGGAAAATTCTCCTGATGTAGTTACTGGTATGTTATAGATCTTTTATGTGCATGTTTACGATTTGCTATATGCAGGAGCTTCTTTGTATTTTGTTACTCCCTATATAGCAATTGATTTTGGAGTCAGTCCCAAAATTCTAGCAGAGCCCTTCTCAGTCTCTACCCTAGTAGGAAAAACCATCATAGCCCAGCGAGTATACTGGAACTGCCCGATTATGATATTTCAGAAAGTTACTTCAACAAACTTAGTTGAATTAGAGATGACTGATTTTGATGTCATTCTTGGCATGGATTGGCTTCATTCCTGCTATGCCACAGTCGACTGCAGAAACAAAATAGTCCAGTTTTAGTTTCCAAATGAACCCGTCCTTGAGTGGAAGGGTAGTGTATCTTCTTTCAGGGGTCAGCTTGTTTCCTACCTTTGGGAAAGGAAAATGATATCTAAAGGATGTGTATATCATTTTGTTTGAGTTAAGGACACTAGTTCCGAAACTCCCAACCTTGAATCAGTCCCAGTAGTGAATGAATATTTAGATGTGTTTCCCAAAGATCTTCCAGGAATTCCTCCTAAAAGGGAAATAGACTTTGGCATTGATCTTCTTCTAGATACTCAGCCTATCTCTATTCTGCCATACAGAATGTCACCAACTAAACTTAGAGAATTGAAAGAATAGTTACAGTATCTCTTAGATAAGGGATTTATCAGACCTAGAATTTCCCCACGAGGTGCACCAGTCTTATTCATGCGCAAGAAAGATGATTCTCTCAGAATGTGCATTGATTACCATCAACTCAATAAGGTCACGATCAAGAACAAGTATCCTCTTCCCAGAATAGATGATTATTTGACCAACTTTAGGGTGCCAGCTATTTCTCTATGATAGAGCTCAGATTCGGCTATCATCATCTCAGAGTTAGAGAAAGTGACGTTCCAAAAATAGCTTTCCGTACTCAGTATGGTCACTTTGAATTCTTAGTCATGTCATTTGGTCTCATAATGACCCAAATACTTTCATAGACTTGATGAACCATGTGTTCAAGCAGTACTTGGACATGTTCATCATAGTCTTCATAGATGATATTCTGGTCTATTCCCGCAGTGAGCGTGGTCATGCAGACCATCTCAGAATAGTACTTCAGACTCTCAAAGATCATCAGCTATTCGACAAATTCAGTAAGTGAGAATTTTGTCTAAGGTCAGTAGCATTCCTTGGTCACATCATTTCCGGTGATGGCATTAGAGTTGATCCTTAAAAGACCGAAGCAGTAAGAAACTGGCCAAGACCTGTCTCTCCATCAGATATCAGGAGTTTCTTGAGTTTGGTTGGCTATTACAGATGGTTTGTTAAAGGATTTTTATTTATTACATCGCCTATGTCTAGAATGACTCAGAAGAAAGTCTAGTTTCAATGGTCAGACCCTTACGAGAAGAGTTTTCAGGAGTTGAAGACTCGACTTACCTCAGCCCCAGTCTTAGCTCTTCCAGATGGTTCAGATGGGTTCATGTTGTATAGTGATGCATCCAGAGTAGGTTTGGGTTATGTCCTCATACGTTATGGTAATTTCATAGCCTTCGCCTCCAGACAGCTTAAACCCCATGAGAGGAATTATCCGACTCTTGATCTTGAGTTAGCAGCCGTAGTCTTTGCATTTAAGATTTGGAGGCATTATCTGTACAGAGTTCATATAGATGTCTTCACAAATCACAAGAGTCTTCAATATGTCTTTTCTAAAAAAGATCTCAATCTTTGTTAGAGAAGGTGGTTAGAGCTCTAGAAAGACTATGACATGACTGTCCTCTATCATCCAGGCAAGGACAACGTAGTAGTCGATGCTCTCAGTAGACTATCCATGGGTAGTGTTTCTCATGTTGAGGATAGTAAGAAGAAGTTAGCTTAAGAAGTCCATCATCTTTCCATACTAAGAGTTTGCTTAGTCAATTCTTCAGAGGGTGGTGTATGTGTTCATCGTAGTTCAGAATCATCTCTAGTCGTTGAGGTGAATGAAAATCAAGATAGAGATCCCAGCCTTGTCAAGTTGAATGAGTTAGTTCAGGATCAAAAAGTAGAGGTTTTCTCCCAAGGGGGATATGGTGTTTTGCATTGTCAGGGTCGTCTCTATGTTCCATGTGTAGACGACTTAAGACAGTGAATTCTTGCAGAAGCGCATGGAGTGCGCTACTCTATTCATCCAGGGGCCACAAAGATGTACCATGACTTGCGGGAAATCTATAGGTGTAGTGGGATGAAGAGAGAGATTGTAGAGTTAGTGGCTAAGTGCTCTATATGTCAGCAAGTTAAGATAGAGCATCAGAATCCTAGTGGGTCCATGCAGGAGTTCAGTATTCCTACTTGGAAGTGGGAAGTTGTGTACATGGACTTTATGATAGGTTTGCCTCAAACTCGTCATCAGCATGATTCAGTCTAGGTCATTATAGATAGAATAACCAAATAAGCTCATTCCTTCCAGTTTATACCTCTTATTCAGCCGAGGATTATGCCAAACTCTATATCAAGGAGTTAGTCAGATTGTACGGTGTTTTGATTTCCATTATCTCAGACAGAGGTACCCAGTTCACCTCTTATTTCTAGAAAGCTTTCCAAAAGGGTCTCGGTACCCAAGTTCATCTCAGTACCACCTTTCATCCTCGAATAGATGGTCAAGCAGAAAGGAACATTCAGACTTTAGAAGATATGCTAAGGGCGTGTGCAATTGATTTCAAGGAAAGTTGGGATGACCACTTACCTTTAATTGAGTTTGCATACAACAAAAACTATCATTCCAGTTTTCAGAAGGCTCCATTCGAAGCTCTCTATGGTAGGATATGTAGATCACCAATTGGTTGGTTTGAAGTTAGTGAGGCCTCAGTCATAGGTCCTGACTTAGTATTCGACTCCTTAGAAAAAGTCCAGTTAATTAGAGAAAGACTCTGGGCTGCTCAGAGCCGACAGAAGTCTTATACAGATGTTCATAGAAAATATCTTGAGTTTGAGGTTGGTGATCATGTCTATCTAAAGATCTCTCCCATTAAAGGAGTGAAGAGATTCAGCAAGAAGGGAAAGCTCAGTCCCCGATATGCCTATCCCTTTAAGTTTCTCAGTCATTTTGGCAAGGTAGCTTATGAGCTCGAATTGCCTTCAAATCTAGCCTCAATTCATCCAGTCTTCCATGTCTCTTTGCTCAAGAAGTGTATAGGTGACCCACCAATTGTAGTCCCTATTTAAAGCATTGATGCTCAGAACAGTCTCTCTAATGAAGAGATTCCAGTCAAAATCTTAGACTATCAGACTCGTATATTGAGGAACGAAGAAGTCCCTCTAGTTAAAGTTCTTTGGAAAAATCAGTCCGTCGAGGGACCTACTTGGGAAGCAGAAGTAGACATGCATACCAAGTATCCTCACCTCTTCTCCGCCAACTCAGATCAAGCTCAAGGTAACAGTTATTCTTAAGCTTACTCTATTTCATGATCATTGTTCATCAAGAACTTGGTATTAAGTTTCATGTTTATGTTACCAGTATAAACTTGGTATCAAGTACCATTGCATATTCATTCATGCATTTATGTATCAGCTCATTTATATAGTTATGCATCAAAAATGCATTCTTATTGTGAGAAACTTAGTTCCTCAGAACATTTTGTCATGCATTCATAAATCAGTTACACATGCATCAGATATGCATGTCCATCTTGTCAGTCATGAGATCATGTTCTAGTTATTCATGTTCAGTTCATGTTCAGATTATTGATTCCTCTCTCAGTCAATCTCATTCGAGGATGAATGTCCTCAAGGGGGAGATTTTGTAATACCCCAAAGATTTGTAGAAAATTTCATCCCAAGAATGACTAGTATTAGATTATAAAGTGAATGATAATTATTCCATGAGGAATATTAAAGAATTTCACTTTTTTTCATGTGGAAAATTCAATAAGCTTTCCACCGATATATGATTCCCTTAAATTCGATAATCGGGTAAGAAGTTATGACTTTTAAATTCCCGTCGTAAAACAGCGCCATATTAGTCAGTGGCGCTCATTTGGAAATTTCCAATAGGTTTCTACAATTATGGCGCATCGCTCCAACACTCAAATTCAGAATTGTCCTTTTTTCTAGTGTATCAGCGCGATTTCCCCTACGTCACGCCAAAGTTCCAGGTCATGAAGGAAGAGGCAACATGATGGCTCTGCGTCGCGCCATCCCTCAGTTTCCCAATTGTCAAATTACAGTGACATGGCGCGATAGCGCCACATCGCGCCAGGGGTTCAATTCGGGAAATTTTTACTGAAATTACAAGACGCATCCAGGGTTAAAAGGGTCTATTTCCCACCCCTATCTAAGCCCTTTAACATATGATTCAACCACTTTTCACCTAAAATACACTCTCTTCTCTCAAGTTTCTCTAAAGAACAAGCTAGGGTTTTCATAAAAGATCTATTTTCAAGAAGGTTTCACCATTAATCTTCACAAAATCACGAACTAAGGTATGCATAGTGTTTATTTATGGACTTCTTTCATCCATGAAGCCCAAGAATCCCATTTCTAAATTAAAGTTATGAATTTTCTTATGAATTTCATGATTGGGCTACTTTTGTTCATGTTGATAATGAGTAATTGAATTGTATTCCATGAATGAGTGTTAAATTCCATATGGGTTGATTTGTATCGGTATAGATTCATGAAACCCTATGACTAAACCCTTTAATAATTAAATTAGAATTGAATCACGGAAGTTAATTGTTGTATGATGTTGTTTACATATTCTATGGCTATATGTGTTTGGTTGAATGCCTAGATGAAGGGAAATTGTCTAATTAGCATGATATCATAAAATCCCTATGTACGTACAAGCTTATTCCTATCACATGTTTGATGAAATGTTTCAGTAAATGTATTATGATGATTATTATGTATTCAAGTAAGTCATGCTTTTTCAATTTCCTTCCATCGAGTTCTGGTGGTACTTGTACCCAAAACATTAGCTGTGTACCTAGAGCCATATTATGTTTTCACGATACTCTCAATCAAGCTATGAATCCTTATACTTTAGATAGTTTTATGACTCAGGAAAAATCTCCATGATCTCATGACTCAGTCAATTGTCAGATATCAGTAGTATTCCATCAGTTAATGGAACTTAGTAACTCAGCTTATGTTCAGTTTAGTAAATCATGTTCAGTGTCCATTCATATGGGAGTAGGAATTAGCACCAAGTGAACCCAAGGATGGGGACACATACTATCAGATGAGGGTGTGATCCTTAGAAGTCATCCTTGCATTCTAGAACTATGTAGCCAACATAGGTTGATACATCAACACTGTTCGATGAGGGTTATTGAGGTGGATAAGCACTGTCAGATAAGGGTCCTACCATTCTCTTTTGGGGACACTATCAGATAAGGGTCTCTCAGAGCTTGTCCTTACCAGTGGCGCAGTATTGACACCCTTCCAATTAGGGTTATAGATTGGACCCTAACTCAGCCATAATGGCGTATCAGGGGCATGTCGGTTAAATACTACCTCCTATAGTTTCAGTACAAGTCTCAGTAAAAAAACTTAGATAGTTCTCCAGATTCAAGACAGTCAGATACAGTCAACTCAAATACAGTAAGGAACTCAGATAGTTCCATCAGATTCAGGACTTTCAGATATAGTCACCCATGTTATTAGTTATATTTAGATATAACTATTTATGCTATCAGATCTATCAGTTTTTAGTATGTCATATCATTAGTATTCAGATTCAGAAATCACAATATCACAGTGTTAGTTATAGTTACGTATTTATATATGCATTCTTGCATTCATGTTAGACAGTCAGCTAGCATTATTCATGCATTTTAACCCTTGCATTAGCCTACCTCACATGTATACTCAGTATATTTCATTGTACTGGCGTATTTGCTCTATGGTGCTTTCTTTTTATGTTACACCATAAGTTCAGAGATACGAGTTCCAGATCAACAGTAGATTCCAGTGTTAGCAGTCAGAATAGAAGTGAGTCCTCATCCTTTGAGGACATGATTAATTCTCCACTATTTCATTGATAAGTTATTAGTTGGAGTTAGTTGAGAATATGTCCCATCAACTCCTTATTCAGATTATTCAGATAGTAGAGGCTTTCAGACTAGATGCAGACTATTATATTTCAGACTTCAGTGTTTATTGTTTTGTTTTGGGTATTGTATTACCCCAAAGATGTTATCTCATCCATGTTATGTTCAGTATTGAACCTTATGGCCTTTTAGTGTATGTTTCTACATTATTAAGTATTTTATTCAGTGTACAAGTACAGATATCAGTCATGGGTTAGCTTGTGGTCCTTCGGGGTCATGAGCACCGTGTAGCGTTCTGGTTCAGCAAATCAGGGCGTTACAACTTGCAATAGAGAAAGTGGTTAGAGTTGTTGAAAGACTATGATATGAGTGTTCTGTATCATCTGATCAAGTCCAATGTAGTGGCAGATGCCCTCAGTAGGTTTTCCATGGGTAGTGTTGCCCACGTTGAGAATGGTAAGAAAAAGTTAGTTTAGGAAGTTCATCAGCTTTCCAGACTAGGTGTCTATTTGGTTGATTCGACTGAAGGAATTATTTGGGTGAAGAATAGTTCAGAGTCTTCTTTAGTTTCCAAGGTGAAATAAAAGTAGGACAGAGATCCCAGTTAAATTAATCTAAAAAAGTCAGTTAGAGTCTAGAAAGTAGAGGCTTTCTTCCAACGGGAAGATGGTGTGTTTCATCTCCAGGGTAGGCTATGTGTGTCATGTGTAGATGATATGAGACAGCAAATTCTTACTGAAGTACATGGTTCATGCTACTCTATTAATCTAGGGGCCACAAAGATGTACGACAATCTACGAGAAATCTATTAGTCGAGTGGGATAAAGAGGGATATTGCAAGGTTTGTAGATAAGTGCTCAATGTGTAAGTAGGTTAAGATTGAACATCAGAAACCTAGTGGGTCTTTGAAGGATTTTAGTATTCCCACTTAGAAGTGGGAGGAAGTGAACATGGATTTCATGATAGGTTTGCCTCGTACTCGTCGATAGCATGATTCGATTTGGGTCATTATGGACAGGATGCCAAATCAACCTATTTTTTGCAAGTTCATACTTCTTATTCAGTCAAGGATTGTGCCAGACTATATATCAGAGAGTTGGTTAGGTTACACGTTGTCCCATTGTCCATTATTTCATATAAAGACATGTAGTTCACCTCTCACTTTTGGAAAGCCTTCCAAAAGGGTCTTAGTATTCAAGTCCACATAAGTATAGCCTTTCACCCTCTGACAGATGGTCAAGAAGAAAGGACCATTCAGACTTTTAAAGATATGTTAAGAGAATGTATCGTTGACTTTAATGGCAGTTGGGATGACCACTTACCTTTGATTGAGTTCGCATATAATAACAACTATCATTTTAGTATTCTGATGGCTCAACTGAATAGTTGGTTTGAAGTAGGTGAGGCTACGGTAGTGGGGACTAACTTCATGCTTGATACCTTAGAGAAAGTACAGTTGGTCAGGGAGAGGATTAAAACAACCCAGAGACGACAGAAATCTTATGCAGATGTGAGAAGGAAAGATCATAAATTTGAGATTGCTGATTATGTGTATTTGAAAATCTCTCCCATGAAGGGGGTGAGGTTTGGTAAGAAAAGGAATCTTAGTCCATGATATGTTGGTCCTTATAGGATTATGTGTAATTTTGGTAAAGTAGCTTATGAGCATGATTTACCTGCATACTTAGCATCAGTGCCCCTAGTGTTTCATGTCTCCTTGCTAAAGAAGTAGGTGGGTGACCCAGCAGTTGTTGTCCCTATAGAGAATGTAGATGTTTAGAACAGTCTCTCTTATGAGGAAGTCCCAGTTGAAATCCTTTATCGTTAGATTCGTAGACTAAGGAACAAAGAAGTTCCTTTGGTGAAAGTTCTTTGGCGGAATCAGTCTGTTCAGGGTGCTACTTAGGAAGCAGAGGCAGACATGCAAACCAAGTATCCTCACCTCTTATCCGTAAATGCAGACTCATCCTAAGGTAATAGCCCTCCTTATATTTACTATATTCAATGCTCAGTTACATTTGCATAACATTCTCATATCATTCATGCATTCATGAAATAGTTCAGTCATGTGTCATGTCTCCAGAATTCAGTCATGCTTCAGTTATACATGTCGGTGTAAGTAAATTTCCTCAGTTTCTCTCAGTTCAGTCAGTCTAATTTGAGAAAGAATGTTCCCAAGGAAGAGATATTGTAAGACCCCATAAAAGTTTTAGTTCAATTCAGTACCAAATAGCATATAATAAGGGGTCTCAAACTTAGAAAAATTTAGCTAAGTGTTAAGACTTAGAATTATTTTATAGCCTTCGTAATTGGATAATCTTATTTTAAGTCCTTACGACCTAAGGATGTCGAATTTTAAGTTGATTAATAATCAGGGATGTCAATAGGTCATCTTGGGTGAGTTTTGGAATTTTTGAACATCATTAGAGTCATGTTTGGATGGCCAAAACAGCAAGCCAACGCGATCACAATGCGTCACATTGGCTATCGCGTCGGTAATCGCATCGATACCATAGACGCAGCCCGTCACTTATCGCATCACTTGGAATATTTTGGTCATTTAATTACGTCTTTCCAAGGGCATTTAGGTCCTTTTCTCCTCACCCAATTCAGCCAAAACACGAAATTAAGCTTCCAAAAGGGAAAAATACAATCATTTTTCACAAAAACTCTCAAGAAAAAAACCCTAGGTTCATCAAATTCAAGTCTAAGTTTCAAGAATTCACCAATAATTCCCAAGAATTCAACAATCAAGGTATGTTAGGTGTTTATCCTTTGGTCTCCTTTTTCCCGTGGAGTTCAAGAACCTTTTTCAAAACTTGAATTATGATTCCCATGTTTTGAATTGAATTATGCTCATATTTGTGTTGTTGTATGGGTTTCAAGTTAAGATTTTTTATGATTTCTAAGAAATTAAGTTAGCATATGTGTTGAATTACGAATCTCTCATGTCAAAACCCTTGAATTTGCAAGTTGCATGTTGTTGGTATGATCTCCTATATGGTTAGTTCTCGTGCATAGCAATCATGCTCCCCAAATATTTGATAAAATGTTTGTATGAGTAAATTATACATGATAACCTATTAATGTGTTGCTAAAGTTGTGATTTGAGTTTATCAATTATGCTATCGAGTCTTGGGGGTATTTATTACCTGAAATCTAACTGTTTACTTTGTTGCAATAGTTATAGAATTGTCCCAATAAAGATCAAGAACAGTAGTACTCAGTCAGTTAACAGAACTCAGTGAACTCAGTCCAATTCAGTCAGTCAATACGATCAGGATATGTTCAGTCAAGCTTAGTACAGTCTAGTGATCAGTGCCTTTTATTGATTTCAATATGGCCAAAAATTTAATAAGATGACTAAATCCTAAATAGATTGGGGTTATTTTTTAAATAACCCCAAAACCCTTCTACCAACCCAATATCAGCCTGACCCCACATCAAGCTGACCCACCAGCCCACTCCCTTCAGCGGCCCATCAATAATTTATAAAATCCGGCCCAGTTTCCTTCTTATTTACCCAACGTACAACAACATCCACAAAAAAAAAAAAAAATGCCAACATCAATTCAAATCTCAAAATTCAAATTTTAATTTCAAATTTGAAATAGATTATACAAATTCCTCTCAACCTTGTCCTTGTTTCAATTTTAAATTTCAAAATTTATTCTAGGTTGGACAATTTCACCTAAACTTTGTCATTTTTCTATTTTTGAAATCCAAAATTTGTACTATATTGTACAATTCCACCTCAACCCTATCATTTTTCCATTTTTGAACTTCAAAATTTGTACTAGATTGTACAATTCCACCTCACCTTATCTTCCAACAAATCTTACCCTCAATTTTAAATTCTCAAAACACTCCTAAGTTCTTTCTCCCACATTGGTGGATTCAAAGAATCAATCCCCATCTTTTACTATAAATACTACCATCATTTTGGTAGAAAGGAAGTCTCAAAGAGTGGAAAAACCTTTTGATCAAAGAGTTAAAAATTTTCTTTAGTAAATTTTTCTCAAGTGGTAGGCTAATCGGAGTTCTCGAAAAATTGCTCTCCGATGGTGATTAAGACTCTGAAGAAAGCTTGAAGTCCCATTTTGCTACTCTGAAAAAGGTAAGCACACCTTTTCCTTTTATTTTTGTTATCATTTTCTTCTTCATCTCCTTCTTCGTAGTTTTGGAGTTGTGTAGCTGAAATTTTATTTGTAGGGATTATTTGCTATAGACGGCCTTGAAGGCCATAGTATGTTGTGATATCAGTATTATGATTATTTTTTATGTTCATGGTGTAAACTGACCTAACAATAGTTCAACCTATTTCTTTAATTTTCTTCTTTGATTATTATGATTAGATGAATGAAGTTTTGATATTTGCTTAATTAAAATACGTACTCGTGCCTTGTTTAAATTTTTCATTGATGGATATGTTCACTTTTATCATGTAAAATTATTTTTTTTATGTCAAAAAAGAATAGTCACTATTATTTGTTTCACCTTAATAAATTAGATGGATAAAGTTTCAATCTTTGCTTGATTAAAATACGTACCCATGTCTTGTTTAAATTCGCCATTGATGGATATGTTCACTTTTAGCATGTAAAGTTATTTCCTTTATGTCAAAAAAGAATAGTCACTGTGTTTGTTTTGCCTTAATAAATTAGATGGATAAAGTTTTAATTTTTTCTTGATTAAAATACATACTTGTACCTTGTTTAAATTTTTTATTAGTGGATATGTTCTCTTTTAGCATGTAAAATTATTTTTTTATGCCGAAAAAAATAGTTACTATTGTTAAGGGTCTGTGAAATTGTTTCTCAATTCGAAGTATTGAGTTACTTGTACCTAGGATTTTGTATTTTTTTTGAAGGGCATATCATAGTGTGCTATGTTTATCGCTTAGAATTTTGCAAAGTCACTACTTAAGGTTGAATTTGACCACTTTGGCATACCCGTGATAGTTGGATCATTTACATGTGGAAATTATAATTAAAGTGCTACTTTTAATATCTAACTCCATTATCGATCCTGATTATTTTGATTAAAGAGTTATCTTTCTCCATGATTATATGCCACGATGAAATGCTAAGTACTTTAGATATATGTTTGCAGTCATCATTTACACATTTTCGTGGTCAAAACTGTCTTTGATTTTCACTCGTTTAGATTTTAGGGTTGTAGATTTTGTTGAAATGGTGTAGAACTAAAATAGGAGTTGGCACAATTAGACACTTTTTCTTAGAATTAATTTTTTATTATTTTTTCTATCTTATCTTTGAATATAATTTCTCAAACATGTTTAATATATGTAATTTTCTTCTACTCGCTTATCGATTTATTTTTTGAAGTATTTTTGTGCATTCAAATGTCTCATTGTTATTCACATACTGCCATGAATTTTTCCTTAAATTTGTTGATTGACTCCACTTAGTATTGAAAAATTGTTGTTGCATTAGTATGTCTTGTATTTTTATATTTGAGATGCCACAAAAAAAGATTTCCTCATTCTATGCTCATTCCCCTTTTCTTTCTTTAATGAAAGCATGTCTTATACTTTATCATATCATAGTATTTGGTACAAATATGTGTTAATCTATAGAAAATATTCGTTCAAATTTTAAACAACTATGCTTGTGGATCCATGTCTTCTTTTCATGACTAGTTGATTATATTGTGCTAGATTTAATTTTTTGTAAGATTATTTAAGAGATGGGTTAATTTCCTTTTCATTGGATAATTTAATTTGCTCTGATATCATAGTTTAATATTTCTTTATGCTTGAGAATGCTATTTTTTTCATCTCGTCATGTATCTATTAAGTGTAGAATTTTTGAACTAATATTAATTCTTTTTCTTTTATCTTTTTGTTTGCATGAATCCGTTTTGGAGTCCCAATGGACTCCTTTCCTCTTTCTTTCGTAATGGATCAATGAGGTCCACCTCTTCGAGTCAAGTTTGAAGTTTAAACCCAAAGTCGATTATATGGCGTGTGGGTGAAGGAAGATAGAAGAATAAGGAAAATTGATCAAAACTCATTGATGAGGTCGCTAAGAGATTTGAAAAGTCTCGATTTTTATTACTGTCTTATTCTTTATTTATTTATTTATTTATCTATTTGTTCATTCATTTGGGGCTCAAAGCCAAAGTTGTAATTTAATACAGGTGAAGCGGATTTTTGGACCTTCAAGGTTCAACAACTAGCTTGGGACAGGTTATGGGCCAAAAGCCCAAATGATTAGACTAGAACAGGTGCAAGTGGGGAAAAAGCTAAAATAATTAGATTAGGACAGGTTGTGGGCCGAAAGCCCAATTGGATTAAGACAGATTCATTTGAATGATTTGGGTCTAATGGTCTAAGTCTTTTAGTCTCTCCCTTTCCCTTTTATATGATAGTTGTTTTGTTTTAGACTTAGTCAAAATTTCCGCTAAGTCATCAAAACTCGTTTTGCACAAATCTTGAAAATAAATTTTTCTTTAATCGATTTCTTTTCAAAAATCAAATTTCCCTTTTAAAGTTAGTCAAAAAGTTATTTTTAAATAGTCTGGATAACCGCAAGTTAACGGATACTCTTGGTACCTTAACAACCTTCCAAGAGTATTAATAAGAACCACTAACTCGAAATTTATAAACTTAAAAGGTTTTATCTATTTCTAATCTTTTCAGTAATATTTTAGTTTTTATTGCTATTTTCTCAAAAATCAAGTGGCGACTCTAAAATTTCTTAAATTGTTTCGAACTTTTCTTTAAGGTTTCAAAATAGTTTAAAAAATTGAAAAATAATATTTTCCAATCTTTCAAATCGAAAAGGGGCAAACAGAAATAACGATTCTGCTGGGGACTTTAGCTAGATTCAAACCAAATATTTGGATTAACTTCTTTGAGTAACTATTGTAGCGTTTAAATTGTTTATGTGTTTTCATTGTTGCAATTATTAACTGTTGCATTCATGGCGTAATTTTGCATTTTGATTATTAAACTATTTTGGAATTTCATGGATATCCCAGCCCCTATTGTTCAATTCCAAGTTAATTATTGGGAATACAATGGTTTATCCATACGTGAGGCATCCAATGGCTGTTTGTATTTCCAAACCCAAGTCATCCTCTTGAGAAACTTGTTCAAACCAACTCTAGACACCTAGTATAGAGCAAAATCAAAACCCTATTTTTAGTCATGAGCCTAGGATGACTCAATAACTGAGGGGGTACTGGGCCCATTAGAAATCTACCTTGCGTCTATTCACCATGAGTTATAATAGACGATCATCCCTTTATGTGTTAAATTGAAGGATATAATATCGGATTACACGAAATATTATCCCTTGGGTTTGAGGGTTTTATTTAGATAATTTCTTTTAATTAAAAGAAGATCTTCATCGTAAGGATATGCAGACATTTCAAAAAGTTCAAGATCGAAGGACTCTAGAGAGGCTTAGTTTAAATTTTCTCCCCTGCGTGAGATGGATATCATGCATTTCCCTCCCCACCCCCCCACCCCCATCCCATTTTGTATCCCCATTTGATTTATTCATAAAATTTATATAATATTTTGAGGGCAATGGAATGTCTTACAAAAGTCATGTATATCCTTCAAAGGTTAGGCTTACCTTTGTCTTAAAAGGTTCTAAGTATGTTAGGACGCATTAAAAAAAATTAGGTGCTAAAGTGTTCACTATTTTTCTTTATCTATATTTGCTTGATTTGTCTCATATATTACTTTGGTCAATTATTACAATTCATGAACTAACACTTTTACCTTTTTAGGGTTTTTCTTTATTTTTAAAGAGAGACTGATTTATGTTGGTAAACAAACTTGCTCACTTCGCAAAGAGTAAAAGCGAAGTAATCATTGGTGCCATCAGTCACGAAGAAGAATGAGGATTCCTCAAAGGCGTACTTTCGGTGTACTTCTATCTTTCATTTTTAAGATATTATTTTCTTTTCTTGTAATCATACATTCTTGTCATTATTTTCTTGTAATCGCACTTTATGATTTGATATCTTAGTAATACGAACTATGTTAGACCTGGATTTTAAAGAATAGAATATGTAGGCGACTTATGTCGGCTTCAGTCAATTCTTTAGAAAATTTATTTTTCCATCTATTGGTGGAACTACATTTGATATGAATCTTACCTCAATGGAATATGTGGACACTCCACTAGCTCAATCATACTATTCATAAGATTTTCATAGAATCTGGGATAAATTTTTTGGGGGATCTCAAAATTTTATCAAGAAAATCTTTTTTCAAGTTACATGGAGATAACTTAGGAGAATGTAACTGAAGCAAAAAATTTTGAGTAGGTCTCAAGAATTTCATAAAACTTGATAGTTACTACAAAGGAAACCACCAGATGTTGCTAATGCAGATATTGAGACATAGTTTTTGAGAAGTTCTTAAAATTCAAGCTACGCTACGCCAGAAAGAACTAAAGTATTTTGCATTATAGACTGGGGAAGAATTTTTGAGAAGATCTCAAAAATTCAATACTAAATGATGTCATGAGTTTCAAAGAAGTTCGAGAGTTCCTAAACTGGGGTAGAATTTTTAAGGGAGATCCTAAAAAATTCCACAATGACTGCACTTTAAGTCTGCAAATCGATGATAAAAAAGAAGCATCAGGACATCAAGGCAATACCACCATAGTCAGTGTAATACCCCAGGAAATTTTTCGTTGAAATTTTATGCATAAACATGTTGGGTTCTATCTTCTAGAATAAATTATAAATTTTTCGTGTGGAATGTCTTAGATTATGACACACCATTGCATAGAGTATCGAATAAACTTTACAATGATATGTGGATCATCCAAAACGGACACCCGAGCGACAAGTTATGACCATTCCGATCGAACCGTGAATAGTAGTGGACAGTAAAACGTGCAGGAAAAAAAGTACTGAGGACTGGCGTATTCTTTCTCCAACTTTAAACGATCATAAATCCTTGTACATAATGATCTGGGTGATCTACTATATATCAACGGAAAGCTCTACGAGTTCTCTTTCCGATGAATTGGTTTTATCCAATTTTTCTATCGGAGCAAAAAGTTATGGTCGATCTACTTCATCCTATCAAAAGTAAATTTTTGGGTCAACTTCAAACGATCATAATTCCTCTTACACGATGATCTGGGTGAGATACTATATATCAACGGAAAGATATGAGAGTCTTATTTCTAATGAAATTGGTTTCATCCAATTTGGATATCGGATTAAAACGTTATGGTTGATCTACTTCAGACTATCAAAACAGTCCACCAAAGGACAGATTCGAGAATTATTTATTTTTAGGGGCGTTTTGGTCATTACCCCTCACCCAAAATCCATCCAAACCCTATATTAAAGCCTATTAGAAGCATTATATGTTATATTTCATCAAATTCCCTCAAAAAGAAAACCCTAAGCTCCTACATCCAACTTCAAGAACCTCCAAAGTTCACCATTATTTCTGCAAATTTATTCAAGATTCCAAGTTCCTAGTCCAAGAACTCCGAGAACCATCATTTGAAGGCACGACTAATATCTCAAAAACGAGTATCGATCTAAAGTTCATCATTCAAGGTATGTGAGGGTTTTCAACAAGAACAATCTTTCATTCTTGTGCCCAAAAGTAATTTTTCTTTTATGAATATACATGATTTTACATGTTTTGATATGAATTTGAAGCACGAATTTATACCCTATATGATTTTACATGAGATTATGATACTCTCTATGTTTTGAAAGTTGAATTGAATGAGAATGATGATATTTTTGTACATAAAGCTGAATTTTCTAGATTTTAAAGTAAGTTATATATATTTAAGATGAAAAGCATGAATCTTGAGAAAATTTAATATGATTTTGATGTATGAGACCTTGAGTCCTAAATGGAATTGTACTTTGAGAAATTATGTGCTATAAGCACAATGAGATTTGAATCCCAAAGCTAATTTTCTTTACCAAGATGTATGATTATAAAGCTGAAATTTTAAGTTTTAAGTGATTATTTTGGTGCTTATGTCATAAAGTATGAATTTGGAAGGTTTTATGGTGATATTGATGTATGGGTTTTTGGAACCCTATTGAGATTATTATTTTGAGAAAATATGTGCTATATGCACGTTGATGTTGAATATTTGAGATGTTTTGAATGATTTGACCTTTTGGTCGTAATGGAGTTATTTTGAACTTGACTGTGAAAGAAATCTACGTTTTTATTGATTATGATAAAGGGGTAGAAAATTGGCTCCCGATGAAAATTGTTGAAGTGTTTATTGTGAATTTTCTTTAATGTGAGCCTGAGGCTGATTTAAATTTCAGAGCTAAGTCCGGGAGTAATCTTTAGCATCGAGTGGGAGGTATAAAGTGACCTTACTTCCCTAAAACTACGTGTCCCCGTAGGATGTGAGCCTGAGGATGATTTATATAGTGATCACTAGTGTTTTTGAATTAATACTGGAAGTCCTACTCCGATGGCAAGGATAGGACGGCTCTCCCCAATGTGGGTTATACGTTGGACTCCATGTAGCTCACATGGTTTATGTCGGTTATAGAATCTCCCAATGTGTGTGTGTGTACTCTTCTATCTGAGATGAAAACATATTTGCTTAAAAGGCTGAGTTTGAGAAAGTCATTATTCTTAAAAGATTTAAGGAATATATTCTAATGAGAATTGACATGAGATTTGATTGTTTTGATAATTCAAAATTGAGATGAAAGTGAATTGAGAACGTATTGTAATGACTCACTTATTTTACTTTACATGTATTATTCATCCATGATTTTGATAATTTAATTCGAGCTAAGTGAGTCATCTATATCAGCATGCATAATTTTATAAACTGTGATGATATTAAGATATTATTTTATATATGTATTGCACCCCCATATGCTCGGTATCTTTCCATGGTACTGACCCACATATTCGTATGTGGGCTACATTTTCTCGGAATATAGGTACAAGGTATAGTTGAACCTTCGGATCCAGTCAGTTCGTGGTATCCAGTCAGCAGGTGATGAGTCCTTTTGATTCAAGGGCTTGGGTTAGTTATGCAGAGTTTATAGTGTTGTATTTTCTTTATTCAGTCGTATTGAGTTGGGGTATTCGAGAGTCATGACCCGGCTACCTATAGTTAGTACTAGTAGAGGCTTCATAGACAGTCAGTAGAAGTTGATGTATTTTGTTTCAATTTTGGTCGTAAAGGCAGAATTTTAATCCTGTAAAATTCCATTTTTGTATCGATCAGATTTAGAAAAGAGTTAATTTCTGCTGATTTGTATGGATTTGTATTTTTATTCAGTTGCTTATGAGTTATGCCAGTGAAAGGGTTAGCTTGGGGTCACTTGTGACCCTAAGCACTTAGTTTGGGGTCACTTGTGACCCTAAGCACCATGTGACGTCTCGGGACCCAATTTCGGGATGTTACAAACTTGGTATCAGAGCACAGAGTTCAAGTGTCCTAGGGTGTCTATGAAGTCGTGTCTAGTAGATTCTTGCGGAACGGTACGGAGACGTCTGTACTTTTCTTCGAGAGGCTACAGGGCATTAAGGAAATGTTTCCCTTCTTTCAAGTCTAAGATCATGCTATAAAAAGGTTCTCCAAGAAGCTTATATAGATTCTTATCTTACTCTATTCTGGCCAACTCTGCCTCATTTTCAAGGTATCATAAACAGTTAAGCTTAATTCTCCGTAGATAGTTATGGGATTGTAAGAGAGCTAGAAAGTATCCTGTCAGTGCTTTTGAGTTCCAAAGATTGAAGTACTTTATTCATGTTCATAAAAGTCGTGAACTAAGCCTAGGTTAGATGTGCTTTCAGATTCCTCCTCAGAATCTACAATGTTAATCTATACTTCTCCCTCTATGTATTATTTTTGAGATAACATGATTCGTAAGCTCCAGTTCTTCCCCAGGTAATGCTTCTATATTTTCTAGAAGAAATTTCAAAAGTTACCCAAAGGGCTTGAGAGGAGCTCTCTAGTGTGTTAGGTTCCTTAAGTTGAAAGTTATGCCCTCATTCTTATGAGTTATTTAATTAAGACAGAGTAAGGTGTATTCTTAGATCGTTGAATGTTGTGTGTCAAGTTTCTATCTCTTGTATTATGTAATCTTGTTATCATTATGTTTATGAAAAATCAAAGTCTTGTGAAGCTGTGTGGGGCCTATTTTGATTCACTAGCATAGTTACTTTGTTACTCAAATAACTTTCTTGATCAAAACACAAAACCAAAGTCTAGTGAAGCCGTGTGAGGCCTATTTCAATTCACTAGCAACTTGTTATTTATCTTGTCGTTCCTGTGTTAGTTGAAAGTGTGGATTTAGAAGTGTAGTGATAAGAAAGGTGGTAAGGGCAATTTATTGAATATGTATATCTGAATTTTTGCTTATGATTGAATTAGTAATGAAGTGATATACCCTTTTTTGTTAGTTTAGTAAAAGTTAGAAGAGGAGTTATTAGTTAAGGTGGATTGTTGTTTGCTTAGGGTAAGGAAAGAGTTATTGATGGTATATGTGGTGTTAGAAAAGTATAGGTTATTGATGAAAGTACTTGGTGGGTAAGTGTTGTTAATCTAGGCGCTCTCCAGATTGCAAGAGGAAGTTAAGTTAAGACGTAGAGAGCTATGAACTATGTTAAGTTGTGTATGAAGGATAGATAGTAGTGATGGGTGAAAGAAGGATGTGTTAATGGATTGTGAATAACATAGGCTATGTGATTAGGACCAATTATTATTGTTATGAAGTTTAAGTGGGCTAGTGTTCATGGATGTGTTGTTTTATAATCTTCACGTGGGATTTATGCGTGAGATGGAGTTGTAAATTATGTGAAGTGTGAGACCTTAAGTTTGAACGATTGGTGATCATGAAGCCGAATGTAACGGTTTCTGAATTAATGGTATTAGTTGCCGGAAGTGACCTAATAGGCTTGAACAGTGTACACAAGATTTTAAGTGTAGTTGACTTGTAATTAAGTTTAATATTATATTATGATGAGAAAGTTCACCCAAGATATTATGAGACTGCTTTAATTTCGAGGATTAGTGTATGTGGTGTAGTGAGTCGTGCCATGGGATTGTTAGATGGATAAATACTAGTTAGACGATGGATGATGTTTTGATGGCTAAGTTAAGGCGAGGCGTATGATTGGAAATGTTGAGCCTCTTAAGTGTGATTTTGATTCTTATGGGTTAGAAACATAAGTTCATAGGCATGGTATTAGAGGGAGAAGACAGAAGTAACATGGTTTATCAAAAGTTTAGAAAGTATTCAAGTTGAGCTAATAGAAATAAGAGTTGAAGCACTAGATATTGTACATTCCGGCGATAGAGATGTTCGTGAAGATTCGAAATTAGTAAGCATTTGAGAATTTGAGTGATGGCTTAAAGCTAAGGGGGAGATGATAGAACAAGTAGTCAAGTCAAGCTTTTACATTTTAGTAGAAGTACCAGTAAGCTGTAAATTTGCTGTGAGAAAGATCGACGCTTGACCCAATGTTATTTCAGTATTTTCAGTTGTCCCAAAACCTACGCATGCTTTACATTTCAGTTCCATGATCTTAATTCATGTCCATACACGTGATGGAGAATTACATACTCTTCTAGTTTCCAAAAATGAGAAATTCCAGTTCTTCTAGCAGTTGGAATCACATTCCATAAGTTATGAGCTCTAAATTCAGGGCATGCCACTCATGACTCATATACTCAAGTTTTACAGTATGTTCAGTTCCAGTACTTAGGAAATACTCTTATTGATCAGTGAGATTCAGTTTCCGTTATGGGTGTCTTCAGTTTTGATACCTTAATGAACCTATTGTATTTGATATTTTATTCCTAAGGCCTCAATAGAGAGAGTCAAGTCATTTACATTATCCCTTCATGTTTCAGGTCTTCATGTTTTAAAATTTTGTGACCTTTTTATTAAGTCAAGCCAATGGTGTTGAGCAGTTGTCTAGAAGGGAGAGAAGATACTTCCTTATCTATGATAGAAGGTTGTGTGCTCACGGCGGTGAAGTGAAGTTAGATTGAGGCAAAGTCCTTGATACATGTCATGGTTAGTTGAAGTTTTAAATGTTTATTTGGAAAGATTGTTGTGCGTTGGTTTTATGCACTTCTATGAGGTTGTAGGAATAGTAATACAGAGTTTTTGTGTATAGTTCAATTGGTTGAGAAAATGTTATGTGTGTCGTTTAAAGAATTGACCAGTATGTGTGAATGATGTAGTTGATGGAATATTAGAGAAAGCGAGGAAGATGCTTTATGAGTGTTCGTTTAGAGGTGCATGTGCGAAGTATGTATGTGTTTATGAGTATAGGCTTGAATGTTATGGTTGTATATCTAAAAGAATGCACCGCAAGTTAGCGGATCCCTAGTATAAGATTGTATGTGGTTGTTGGAGTAGCAATAAGAGTTATGTTTGAAGTGAGGAGTTCAGTGTGTATTGAGGTTCATGATATAGATTAATATTATAGTGTTAGGTGGCGTATCTCATGAGTACTTGGAGTTAGGCTTGAACATAGTCGAGGGAGTAGTTGGGAAGTGTTGCTAAGTTTGGAAGCAAGGAGTTATGTTTCCCAAGACCTAGAAATTCCTATCTTAATTTATGCCATATGGGTCCTTGTTCCCATACGATAGGATTGTATCAAATTATGGTTCATTTTCTCCCCGAACAATGTCATTTGAATCTTTTGGAGGGAGTGTTGAGGGACGTTTCATTTGGGCGCAAATGGTCCTTCTTTTGATAAGATCCCCTTCGAGACCTTTTATTCTCAGTCTCTGAATAAACCAAAGATATCGATTCCTTAAAATCAGTCTCCTTTGTTTAAGATCCAACTATGTGACCATTCTCATTATGAATCGCATGTTCTATGAAGTATTCGAAAGTTTGGAGTGAAGTAAGTGGATTGACTTAGTTATCCCATCCTTTTGTCCTCATTTCCATGGTATTCTATACTTATTCATCGATATTCGAGGATAAATGTTTCCAAAGGGGAGATGATGTAATACCCCGGGAAATTTTTCGTTGAAATTTTGTGCGTAAACGTGTTGGGTTCTATCTTCTAGAATGAATTATAAATTTTCCGTGTGGAATGTCTTAGATTATGACCCACCATTACGTATAGAATCGAATAATATTTCCAACGATATATGGATCATCCAAAACGGACACCCGAGCGACGAGTTATGAACATTCTGATCGAACCGTGAATAGCAGTGAACAGTAAAACGTGCAGGAAAAAAAGTACTGAGGCCTGGCGTATTTTTTCTCTAACTTTAAACAATCATAAATCCTTGTACATAATGATCTGGGTGATCTACTATATATCAACAGAAATATCTAAGAGTCCTCTTTCCTATGAAATTGGTTTCATCCAATTTGTCTATCGGAGCAAAAAGTTATGGTCGATCTACTTCAGCCTACCAAAAGTAAATTTTTGGGTCAACTTCAAACGATCATAATTCCTCGTACAAAATGATCTGGGTGAGATACTATATATCAACGGAAAGATATGAGAGTCCTCTTTCTAATGAAATTAGTTTCATCTAATTTGGATATCGGATTAAAACGTTATGGTTGATCTACTTCAGACTATCAAAACTGTCCACCAAAGGACAGATTAGAGAATTATTTGTTTTTTTAGGGGCGTTTTGGTCATTTCCCCTCGCCCAAAATCCATCCAAACCCTATATTAAAGCCTATTAGAAGCATTATATGTTATATTTCATCAAATTCCCTCAAAAAGAAAACCCTAAGCTCCTACATCCAACTTCAAGAACCTCCAAAGTTCACCATTATTTCTGCAAATTTATTCAAGATTCCAAGTTCCTAGTTCAAGAACTCCAAGAACCATCATTCAAAGGCACGATTAACATATCAAAAATGAGTATCGATCTAAAGTTCATCATTCAAGGTATGTGGGGGTTTTCAACAAGAACAATCTTTCGTTCTTGTGCCCAAAAGTAATTTTTCTTTTATGAATATACATGATTTTACATGTTTTGATATGAATTTGAAGCACGAATTTATACCCTATATGATTTTACATGAGATTATGATACTCTCTATGTTTTGAAAGTTGAATTGAATGAGAATGATGACATTTTTGTACATAAAGCTGAATTTTCTAGATTTTAAAGTAAGTTATATATATTTAAGATGAAAAGCATGAAACTTGAGAAAATTTAATATGATTTTGATGTATGAGACCTTGAGTCCTAATTGGAATTGTACTTTGAGAAATTATGTGCTATAAGAACAATGAGATTTGAATCCCAAAGCTAATTTTCTTTACCAAGATGTATGATTATAAAGCTGAAATTTTAAGCTTTAAGTGATTATTTTTGTGCTTATGTCATAAAGTATGAAACTTTGGAAGGTTTTATGGTGATATTGATGTATGGGTTTTTGGAACCCTATTGAGATTATTATTTTGAGAAAATGTGTGCTATATGCACGTTGATGTTGAATAATTGAGATGTTTTGAATGATTTGACCTTTTGGTCGTAATGGAGTTATTTTGAACTTGACTATGAAAGAAATCCACGTTTTTATTGATTATGATAAAGGAGTAGCAAATTGGCTCCCGATGAAAATTGTTGAAGTGTTTATTGTGGATTTTCTTTAAAGTGAGCCTGAGGCTGATTTAAATTTCTGAGCTAAGTCCGGGAGTAATCTTTAGCACCGAGTGGGAGGTATAAAGTAGCCTAACTTTCCTAGAACTATGTGCCCCCATAGGATGTGAGCCTGAGGCTGATTTATATAGTGATCACTAGTGTTTTTGAATTGATACTGAAAGTCCTACTCCGATGGCAAGGATAGGACGGCTCTCCCCAACATGGGTTGTACGTTGGACTCCATGTAGCTCACATGGTTTATGTCGATTATAGGATCTCCCAATGTGTGTGTGTTTACTCTTCTATCTGAGATGAAAACATATTTGCTTAAAAGGCTGAGTTTGAGAAAGTCATTATTCTTAAAAGATTTAAGGAATATATTCTAATGAGAATTGACATGAGATTTGATTGTTTTGATGATTCGAAATTGAGATGAAAGTGAATTGAGAACGTATTGTAATGACTCACTTGTTTTACTTTACATATATTATTCATCCATGATTTTGATGATTTAATTCGAGCTAAGTGAGTCATCCATATCAGCATGCATAATTTTATAAACTGTGATGATATTAAGATATTATTTTATATATGCATTGCACCCCCATATGCTCGGTATCTTTCCATGGTACTGACCCACATATTCGTACGTGGGCTACATTTTCTTGGAATGTAGGTACAAGGTATAGTTGCACCTTCGGATCCAGTCAGTTCGTGGTATCCAGTCAGCAGGTGATGAGTCATATTGATTCAAGGGCTTGGGTTAGTTATGCAGAGTTTATAGTGTTGTATTTTCTTTATTCAGTCGTATTGAGTTGGGGTAGTCGGGAGTCATGACCCGGCTACCTACAGTCAGTACTAGTAGAGGCTTCATAGACAGACAGTAGAAGTTGATGTATTTTGTTTTAATTTTGGTTGTAAAGGCAGAATTGTAATCCTGCAAAATTCCATTTTTGTTTCGATCTGATTCAGAAAATAGTTAATTTCTGCTGATTTGTAAGGATTTGTATTTTTATTCAGTTGCTTATAAGTTATGCCAGTAGAAGGGTTAGCTTGGGGTCACTTGTGACCCTAAGCACCGTGTGACGTCTCGGGACCCGATTTCAAGGCGTTACAGTCAGTCTCTCAAAATTAAGATTTTTTCTTTAGAAACAGGAATAGTGAAGTCACGAAGTTGACCACACTAAGCATATCAAAGGACATCAGACCCATCGTGGCCTTTCCATAATAAGCCAAACAACTGCCCTTCTCCTTTTTCCTCTTGATTTCTATTTTTATTACTTTGTTATGACCTCTAAAACTTTCTCTAATTTTAAAGGAAAATGATCGGGCGTAACAATTGAGATATGGATATATTATTCAAAACATTGTCTCTAAATCATCATGAGTTAAATGACTTTATCTTTAAACTCTCTCTTCTGTTATATTTTTGGCTTAGTTGTAACAAATTGTTATGTTATTAAAGAGTTTTGTTTGAATTATGGAAGTGACGTATGCAAGACCGCCTCTAAAAACTAACACAAACCAATCCTCTCAAAGTTTGAGGATTCAATCTAAAAGCTCAGGAGGTGCATAAGTCCTTTTAAGGATCTTTTATTCAAAGTACGAAGTTCAACAAATTAACTTCTATTTTTCTTATATATTAGGTTTTTATACCCTCCAAGAAACTTATTGGATTGTCAACCCATTTGAGGTTACACATCTTGTTATATTTGGGTCATCCAACCCTTTCAAGAGGACATACCGAATCGTCACTTGTTCGAGGTAACACATCTTATTATATTTTGGTCATCCACCCTTTCAAAAGGACACATATTAATATATTTGGGTTTTCTATCCATTAAGAGGATGCATTAGACCATTTCTTTATTTGAGACATATTATTATAGTATGGATTGTCACCTCCTTCAGCGTGACATATTATTATTGAACGTCACCTCCTTCAGAGTGAACGTTAGTAAGTTATGGACCGCCACCTCCTTTAGCATGACATGTTATTATATTATGGTCGTCACCTCCTTCAGAGTGACATGTTATTATGTTATAAACCATCACCTCCTTCAGAGTGATATGTTATTATGTTATGGACCGTTACCTCATTCAGAATGACATATTATTATGTCATGGACCCTTACCTCCTTCAGAGTGACACGTTATTAAGTTATGGACCGTCACCTCATTCAGCGTGACATGTTATGAAGTTATGGACCGTCACCTTCTTCAACGTGATATGTTATTATATTATAGATCGCCACCTCCTTCAGAGTGACATGTTATTATGTTATGGATCATCACCTTCTTCAGAGTGACATGTTATTATGTTATAGACCATCACCTCTTTCAAAGTGACATGCTATTATGTTATGGACCATCACCTTCTTCGGATAAACATGTTACTATGTTATGGACCATCACCTTATTTATAGTGACATATTATTATGGACCGTCACCTCCTTCAGAGTGACATGTTATTATATGGACTTTCACCTCCTTCGGCGTGGCATGTTATCATATTATGGAATATTACCTCCTTTAGAGTGACATATTATTATGTTATGGACCGTCACCTCCTTCAAGTGACATATTATTATATTATAGATCGTCACCTCATTCAGAGTGACATGTTATTATGTTATCAGATTGTCACTTCCTTTAGAGTGACACGTTATTATATGGATTGGCATCTCTTTCAACATAATATGTTACTACATTATAAATTCTCATCTTCTTCAGTGTGGCATCCTAAAACAATGTTTGTACAATTGCTCTTATATTGCATTTGCTACTAATAAGTTTGGTGTAGGTGATTAAGAGACACGTTGGACTGTCACTCCATTCAAAGCAGCATGCTATATTTAAATTAGTTCATCCACCCTTCAATGAGACACGTTGGACTCTCACTCCATTCAAAGTGGCATGTTACATTTAAATAGGTATCCACACTTCAATTAGACAATTTGGACCATCACTCTATTCAAAGTGGGATGTTACATTTAAATTGGGTTGTTCGCCCTTTAATGAGACACGTTAGACCATCACTCCATTTGAAGTGGCATGTTACATTTAAATTGGGTCGCCAACCCTTAAATGAGACATGTTGGACCATCACACTATTTAAAGTGGTATGTTACATTTAAACTGGGACGTTCTCCCTTCAGTGAGACACGTTGGACCATCACTCTATTCAAAGCGGCATGTTACATTTAAGTTGGGTCGTCTGCCCTTCCATGAAACATGTTGGACCGTCAATCCGTTCAAAGTGGCATGTTACATTTATATTGGGTCATCTGCCCTTCAATGAAACACGTTGGATCGTCACTCCATTCAAAGTGGCATGTTATATTTAAATTGGGTCGTTCGCCCTTCAATGAGACATATTGGACCGTCACTCTGTTCAAGTGGCATGTTACATTTAAATTGAGTCGTTCACCCTTCAATGAGACACATTAGACCGTCACTCCATTCAAAGTGGCATGTTACATTCTAGATAAGTCATTCGCCTTTTACTAGTACATGTTGTGTTGTTACCCCGTTAAAAGTGACATAATATTTTAGAACAGGTTGTGTAAATTGGCTCTTCAACTATATCAACACAGCATGTTCAAATAGGTTTGCACCAATTTACGTTAGTTTAATATTTACAACTAATTATTTTGTTTGAGATGTTGTCGAGAGAATCCGAAAGAATGAAATATCAAATCAAAACCATAGGTGCAGACGACTCCAAAAAGAATGCAGCACAACATGAAACATTTTCTTATAAGCAAAATAAGACATAGTCTAGAGAGGGACATCATACTCTTTGGATGTGAACTAAAGGATGATTTCCAACACCCTCAAACCACATCCCTGTTAGAAGAAATGTCGGTACTTTGGGATATTTCAATTTTAGCTTCACTTTTGGGATATTTCTACACTCATACCGAGGGTAACCTTTTTTTTCCTTAAATTTTGAGTGATAGGACACCTAGAGCTGTGGAAATTATATCCAAGTAAATTCTTGCCTATGGATGTGAAGATCTCCACATTCATGGTTAAGAGGTTACAAGATTATTTTTAGCAACTCAATCAACTTACCACTCATCCTGAGTCAAAGATCGACTAAAATAAAGTCTATCTTTTCTACCAATCGAGTCGAACTACAAGCAGTCTAATTCCCTAAGTTTTTGAGATATGTAGGTTGGGCTCTACGTTGAAAACTTGACTGCATTTCAACCTTCCCCTAATCTTTTTATTCCCAAGCTTTTCGATTTCACCAAATTTAAAAAATTGGGATAACTTGTGAATTCTGCGAAAATCGTACTTTAAAATCAAGCTTTATGAACCACAGGTGGCCTGAATTCTCATGCAACCTAAGATATGTAGGAAACCTGATACCAGGGTCCAGTAATAACTCCCTAATAACTCATGCAAAAACTAATATATTTTGAGAAATGAATTTGTGGTCAGATAAAATTACGAACGTCAACCCCCATTTGTCCAGGGTTACTTGCATCCACCCTACCCAAAGGAAGGGGGCAGTTGTTGACACCTAAGTTTTTCCCTCCACGACTAAATTTAATTCTGAGTTTCTTTGATTTTTAATAAAATTAAAATGCTTATTTCAACCGGATAAATGTGCTTTAAAATATTTGTTTGGATATTTTTTGCCATTTAAGTGACGATTGTACATTTTCATATTTACATATATGAGATTGTATAAATTTTGTTACTTAAATGAATATTTTTATCAAAATTGGATTTTTATTGAGATTAAGCTTGAAAATTAATTCAAATTGGTAAAATCTTGATTAAATATAATTTGTTCTCAAAAATAATTTATTTGGAGAAATATTTATTGATTTTATGTAATCAAGAAGCTCAAGATTAAATGAGAAATTAATTCATATCAAATTTAATTTAATTTAGCTGATCAATTAAATTTGATCATAATTGAAATCAAATTGACCATAATTGCAACACAATTGGCCAATTGATTTCAATTTGGCCAAAAATTTAATGAGATGACTAAATCCTAAATTGATTGGGATTATTTTTTAAATAACCTCAAAACACTTCTACAAACCCTATACTAGCCTAACCCCACATCAATCTGACCCACCAGCCCACACCCTTCATCGGCCCATCAACAATTTCCAAGACCCTACTCAATTTCTTTTCTCCTTTACCCAACGTACAACAAATTCTACAAAAAAGGGGGGAAAATGACAACATCAATTCAAATCCCAAAATTCAAATTTGAATTTCAAATTTGAAATAGATTATATAAATCCCTCTCAACCTTGTCCTTTTTTCAATTTTGAATTTCAAAATTTGTACTAAGTTGTACAATTCCACCTCAAATTTGTCATTTTTTTCATTTTTGAAATTCAAAATTTGTACTAGATTGTATAGTTCCACCTCAACCTTATCCTTTATTCCAATTTTTAGAATTCTAAATTTCTACTAGATTGTACAATTCCACCACAACCTTGTCCATTTTCCATTTTTGAAATTCAAAATTTGTTTTAGATTGTACAATTTTACCTCACCTTATTGTCTTATAAACCTTACCCTCAATTTCAAATTTCCAAAATATCCCTAAGTTCTTTCTCCCATATTGGTGGGTTCAATGAATTCAATCTTCATCCTTTCCTGTAAATACTACCACCATTTTGTTAGAAAGAAAGTCTCAAAGAATGATAAAAAAACTTTGGAACAAAGAGTTAAAAATAAATTTTAGAAAAAAATTTCCAAGTGGTAGGATCGGGGTTCTCGAAAGATTGCTTTCCGGTGGTGATCAAAACTCCGAAGAAAGCTTGAAGTCCCATTTAGCTGCTCCGAAAAAGGTAAACACATATTTTTCTTTTAGTTTTGTTATCGTTTTCTTCTTCATCTCCTTCTTCGTAGTTTCTATGTAGTTGTAATTTTTTTTGCTTGGATTGTTTGTTGTAGACGGCCTTGAAGACCATAGGATATTGTGATATCAATATTATGGCTATTTTTTGTGTTCATCATGTAAAATGGGCTAACAATAGTTAAACGTGTTTCTTTGACTTTCTTCTCTAATTATTATGATTAGATGAATAAAGTTTCTATCTTTGCTTGATTAAAATACATACTCATGCCTTGTTTAAATTCGTCATTGATGAATATGTTCACCTTTAGCATGTAAAATTATTTCCTTTATGTAGAAAAAGAATACTCACTATTGTTTTTTTTCCTTAATAAATTAGATGGATAATTTTAATCTTTGTTTGATTAAAATACGTACTCATGTCTTGTTTAAATTACTCATTGACGGATATGCTCACTTTTAGCATATAAAGTTGTTTCCTCTACGTCGAAAAAGAATAGTCACTATTGTTTGTCTCGTCTTATTAAATTAGATGGATAAAGTTTCGATCTTTGCTTGATTAAAATACGAACTTGTGCCTTGTTTAAAATTTTTATTGGTGGATATGTTCATTTTTAGCATGTAAAGTTGTTTTCTTTATGCCAAAAAAATATAGTTACCATTGTTAAGGGTCTGTGACATTGTTTCTCAATTCGCAGTAGTGAGTTACTTGTACCTAAGGATTTCGTATTATTTTTGAAGGACATATCATAGTGTGCTATGTTTGTGGCCTAGCGATTTATAAAGTCACCGCTTAAGGTTGAAGTTTACCACTTTGTCATACACGTGACAGTTGGCTCATTCACATATAGAAATTGTAAGTCAAGTGCTACTTTTAAGATCTAACTCCTTTATCAATTCTTAATTATTTTGATTAAAGGGTTATTTTTCTCCATGATTATATGCCACGATGAAATGCTAAGTTCTTTTGATATATGCTTACAATCATGATTTACTAATTTTTATGGTCAAAACTACCTTTGATTTTCTCTCATTTAGATTGAAAAGTTGTTAGGGTTATAGAAGACACGACCCAAAACCGGGTCATGTCATATGGGCACATCAAGCCCACATGAGCCAAAGGTCACCCAATAACCCATCACAATCATCACATCAAACACAAGGGTCGGATAAATCCTGACCACATAATAAGATAGCGGAAACAATACTAGAAGTAGTAACTTAACAATGTCTAACCATTTCATAAATATCAACATACTAGCTGATATACCCAAGTCCACAGTCATCCACAATACCTCTATACAGACCAAAGTTTAGAAATGTATATGTTGGGACAAGCACCCGACAATAGCCAGACCAAGTCAAAATAAAACTAAGTCTAAAGATAGGAGACCAAGAATGAATGTCTTCCGAAATAAGGAAGCTCACAACTCCGAAGTCAATGCACGAAGCGCTTTGTTACCCTAATCACTGCATGGGAAGAGAAGATGATGCTCCGGTCCATATGTAGAGTGGGGACATAGCATTCGGAGATGGTTAGTTATTGGAACGCAAGCATGTAACTCAAGGGTAAGGATATAGTAGCATCATTATTCAGCAACAAGTCAATATATCATATTCAATCATATCCACACACTTATCCTTACATATAAATATATCGCATGCTAATCAAGAAATCAAGGCTTAAAAACATTCTTGAACTTTCATTCATTAGACATGAAGTGGAGGACTCCGACCTTCCACACTTAGATTCAACAATTCTATTTAGGCATAGGACTTTAACCACAATCACATACCATTAGGCAAAGGGGTTTTAACTATGCTCAGACATTCATTAACCAAGGACTTTAACCGCATACATAATCATTCAAACAAGGGAATCTCACCACACACACATTCATCTAGGCAAAGGACTCAAACCTCATGCCCATTCATTAGACAAGGGACTTTAATATCATACCAATAGACTCTAACCGCAAGCCATTTGATTCGATGAGGTACATTAACCTTAAGAGATCACTTTATGCAAGGGACTTTTACCTCGAGCAATATCATTGGTCAAGGGACTCCAACCTCAAGCCATTTAATAAGGAAAGGGACTTCAACCTCAAGCCATTTCGTAAGGCAAGGGACTTCAACCTCAAGACATCACAACTATCATTAGTTGACATTGGGATTTTAACCCTTTTCCCATGAATTAAAGTTCATTCCATACAACACTTAAGGACTTTAACCATTTAACTAATTCAACACAATACATGACCCCATGGTCCTTATGGGAGCCTTCATTGCTCAACCATTTCAAGGACCATTCTCTTTATTCAATCCATCCTACAATTCAAGTTATGGTTATCAATACCCTCATAAACTATTCATATTCATTAACTATCTTATACCACATTCTCACAATACTTGGTTCAACACAAAATTCAAAGACATTATCATGTTTAGGAACTTTAACCCCTTATTAGTCAATTAACCCAATATGGTCATCAATTATACTATACATAGCTCATGATACTTTTATCATAATATTTATCAATAATTCATACTTATTGGGACATTTCCCTAGTTCAAAATATCACCAATATGTGACTAGACAATTCACTTAGACATTTCCATAAACACCTTATGTGCATACCTTCAACAAAGCTATTTTCATGGTAGAAATCATAAAGATTAGGTATACTCAAGACCCTCATGTTAAACAACATACAATAAGCACACACATATGAAAATTACCATCAGTGACATTTATAAACATAAGTCTAAGCAAGAATCAACATTATTTATCATTAGGCAACAAAACCCTTTTCATTGATTTCAAAATCACCATGTATACTTACTAATCCAAGTGTGAAATACATGGGTTTAGAGTTATTTAACAAGGTAAAGAGTTACATGCCTTACACAACTTGATTCACCCAAGAAGCTTGGCTTCACTTTGCTCTTAGATGGACAGCCTTGAACCCTAGCCTTCAATCCTTCACAAATTGTGTTTGAGAGAGAGTTTTGGATGTTTGGTCTAATCAAAGTATGTTTAAGGAGGCCTCATTCACTTATATTGTGAAGGAACTTAGGTTTTAAGGTATGGTAAATAACCACAATGCCCTTAGTTAAATGCTATAAAATAATCTTATGTAGGGGTACGACTCACCTTATGAACCATACCCTCGGGTATGAGTGGTACCCTGACTCATAACCTGGGCTTCTCCTAGGTTACCTATATTATTAAGGGTATGATCACATACCCTTAAGTTGTATCCAAAGGGTACGACTCAACCCCTAACTCGTATACACCACCCATACCTAAAAATGTCCACTCAAGCTAGGACTTCTCTCTATACGATCATATTGGGTATGACTCGTATACTTAGGGTACAATTGAGGAGGGTGTATCTCGTACCTAGTACAATGAGTAACCCTTACCACACTACCTATGATATTATAGGGGAGTGGAAGGAGGATACGACTCATATCCAAGGGGTATGACTCATGCCCCTAGTCGTACCCACCCCAGTGACACCCAATGAAGAAGTTCTTCTCATGGTCCAAAACCTAGGTATTTCAATTCTCCCTCACTTGGATGATTTGTTCGCGAATGAAGGGTAGGGAAAGAAATAAACATAAGTTAACATATTATCACATATCAAAGAAACCTTCAAACAATTTAGAGCAAGCATACAACAAGAATATAACATGTATCATTCTCATTATCAATCAAAATTTCACGTCATCATCTTTGGGACTCAAATCCATTATTTATCAAGACACTTGTTAATTGCAAATATTAGGGACATAAACCCTTACTTATCAACATTTACTCATTTCCCAACTTAGGGACTTCAACCCATCGACTTATCAAGGATACTTTCTCAATTCAAGGATTAGGGACTCGACCCATCACAACAAGGACACATATAGTTTTAAAGCATTAGGGACTTGAACCCATGGTCTAACAAGACACAAATTAACTCAAAACACTGGGGACTTTAATCCGTTTCTATCAAAGACATAAATCAAAGCAAGGAGATCAACATATACCTCCATCCTAAGTTTTTGAAACAGGAAACAAATGCGGATACTTGGACTTCATGTCCGCTTTCGATTACCACGCAACTTTCTCGGACTTTTGGTTTCTCTATAGAATCTTCACTGAATCCACCTCTTTTTTTCACAATCAACAAACTTTTCGATTTAAGATCCTTACTCGGATCTCCTCATAAGACAAAAAGTCTAAGATATCAACATCTGTAATACCCCAAAAATCCAAACCCATTTTAAAGTCATGTTCCAAGATCATTCAAAGAATATTTTAGTCCTTTGGTAATTTTATAAGTGATATTTATGTGTATTAAGGCCTCAAATAACTCCCAACTATTAGACAAATCAAAATAATCCTTACCGATTGAATTTTTTATGAAAATATTACTTTAGACAACTTCAAATGAGCATATTTTTTTTTCAGAACAAGACCCACCAAACTATAGGAAATTGAATTATCTTTCCAACGATACTAATTTTGCCAAAATATGATACTCGGGTGAGAAGTTATGGCATTTTTAATGAAAAATAGTAGCCCAATGCGATAAGGCCGCATCGCGATGATGGATAAAACCACGTTCGTCCTTTTACATTGTCACCATGATAAGAACAGCATCATGCCAAGGGTCATTTTTGCATTTTCTATTTTCTAGTAAGGCATCGTGATGGCGTCGCATCGCACCAAGGTTCCAATTTGGGATTGTCCTTTTTCCAGTGGCGCAACGCGATAGCACTGCATCGCACTGTTGGAAAAAATGGGGTCTGTCCTTTTCCAGTGACCCAATTTGATAAGCACCACGTCGCACTGAAGCCAAAAATTAGGATTTTTTAGTTTCACGATTTAAAATTCCAGGGGTCGTTTGGTCTTTTCACATGGCCCCAAATCCGTCTAAAACATGTATTTAACACCCCAAATGGACATTATGTGCCCCATTACTCACAAATACTATTCAATAAATTAATTATCTTTCAATAAAAAATCCTAGCCTTCAAGATTCAACACCAAAACTCAAGAATTCACCATCAAATCTCACAAATTCATAAATCAAGGTATGTTTGGTGTTCATCCTTGGGTTCCTTCCACCCTTGGAGTTCAAGAATCATTTGGAGAATTTAAATTATGAATTACATTCTTGAATTGAATAGTGTTAATGTGTGTGTTTATTTTATGGGTTTTAAACTAGGAAGATTATGAATTACAAGTAAATAAACTAGTGTATTAATTTATGTACTCCCCATGTCCTAACCCATGAATTGTGAATTAAATGTTGTAGTCATGATATCCCCATGTTATTCTTTCTCATGTACAAGAACCATGCTCCCCAAGTGTTTGACAAAATGTCAATGTGAATAAATTGTGCATGATATCCTAATTGTAATGTTTTAAACTTGTGATATGGTTCCATTATTTATTCTATCGAGTCCTGGGGGTGTGGTATACCAAAAACTAACTGCTTACGTAGTTTCCTATCATAATAGAATGATTTCTATAGTATCCCAAATAGTAGCATTCTATCTGTTAACAGAATCAGTGTTAGTTCAGTCAAGCTTAGAACAGCCTAGTGATCAGTGTCGGTTCAGTTGGAAGTAGGATTCAGCACTGAGCAAACCTAAGGATGGGGTCATTCCTGCCAGTATAGAGTTTGACCCTTAGTAGCAGTCCCTGGGTTATAGAACTACGTATATGTAACGCCTCGAATCTGTACCCCAGATGCTACACGGTGATTACGACCCCAAAGGACCACAAGCTAACCATGACTGATATCTGCTATGAGCGCTGAATAATAATACTCTAATAAATGCAGAAAATAGACTAAAACGCCATAAGGTTTAAAATATCTGAAATATTGATAAAGTTTATTACTGAAATAATCTGTAAAACTAAATACTGTCTGAATGTGTAGTCTGAAAAGCCTCTAAACTGAACTGTCTGAATGTGGAGTTGATGGGAAAATCCCCCAACTAACTCCATCTACTAAAATACTGCATCTACTAAGAAACTAAAATAATAAAATATCCTTGATAGATGTGGAATCACTGCTAACTCTGACACTGTTGGCTGAATCTGAATCTGTTTATGCATGGTCGGGAACCTGAACATCCGAACCTATGATGTGAGATATCATAGCGTAAATAAAAAGTATGTGTGAGTACATAAAATATACTGGTATGTTAGATGAGGTAAGTTTGAATGCAAGGGTTCATGTGCATGAATAATAACTGGCTGAATGATATAGAGTAACTGAACATGAGAATACATGGATAACTGATACTGCTGTAAAAACTGAGTATGCACTACTGTGCATATAAATAAATATTATGACTGAGCTTGTCTAAAGCTAAGTCCTGAGTTCTGATAATGAGAGATTGATATCTGAAGTTACTGATAACTGAGTTACAAATATTGGTTGACTGTATCTGACAGTCCTGATTTGGTAGAACTTAACTAAGTTCTATTCTGAAGACTGAAGTTAAAACTGTAAGAGGTAATCATCTAACTGACATGCCCCAAATAAGATAACTGAGTTGGGGTCTAACCTGTGACACCAGTTAGAAGGGTATCAGTACTGTGCCACGGGTAAAGACACTGAAGAGTTACCCTCATCTGACAGGTACTCTAATAAGAATGGTGAAATCCTCAACTAGCAGGTTAAAACACCTCATCAACCCTCAATTGGCAGGTTTGATTTCTCAACCTACGCTGGCTACGTAGTTCTGGAATGCAAGGATATCTTCTAAGGATCACACCCTATACTGGCAGGTGAGCCCCTATCCTTGGGTTCACTCGGTGCTGAATCCTACTCTCAACTAAAAGACATTGAACTGAGTATGTTGAATTGGACTGGACTGATACTGAGTTTACTAAGTTTCTCTGAGTTCTGTAACTGACTGAGTTCTACTGAGTTCTGTAGCTGACTGAATTCTACTGATCGTTACATGACTGATACTATTCTATAACTGACATTGGCTCTAGGTAAACAGCTAAATTTTTTAATATTAAATATCCCCAGGACTCGATAGCATGAGAAGAAAAGCATACCATGATCTTGAAAGACATAACAATGTACACTTGTCTATAATTCATTCATAGAGACATTTTATCAAACACTTGTAGGGCATAAGCTTATACATATACTAGCATGTCATGATTTCATCATTTAATTCACATGGACATTCTGTAAAACATTTAGGGAGTACAACTTAATGCACATAATCATGGATAAAATATAAATATTGTAACTGCAGTGCCCAAACCTGCAATTTCATGGATTTAGCATGCAATTCATTAAATCCCCCATAAATACTATTCTAGTTGTATGAAACTAATAGAAATCATGGATTAGAAACCCAATTAATATTATAAACATGCATACAATAGACTTCAAACATGAGAATTCACAATTCCAAAAGCTTGTAGTTTTTAAAAAGAGATTCTTGAACTCTATGGGTGAAAGGCACCCATAGATGAACACCTAACATAAGTGAATTGATAATTTCTTGAAGTTACTTGATGAATTCTTGATTGTTTCTCTTGATTCTTGGAGCTAGGGTTTTGCTATTGGGGAGAGAATGTTTTTTTATCTTGAGAAATAATGAAATAACGAGCAATTAATGCTCATTTAGGGTTAAATTTTGTAGTTAGGACTGATTAGGGTCGTGTAAAAATACCAAACTACCCCTGGTAATAATATATAATTGCCACTGAAAAACCCGATTCGAGCACTTAGCGCGACACTCCACTATCACGCCAAGCCACTGGAAACTGACAATTGGGAATATGGCTGGTGGCGCGACATGGTGGAATCGCGTTGCAATGCTGGGTGCGACCTGGAAGTTGACCGCAACGCAGTGGGATCACATTGGAACACTGGAAAAAGAACAATTCTGACTTGATGACTTGGCGCGATGCGCCAATATCATGAAGGCTCACTGTATTTGACAATTCTCATTTGGTCATGCTTCGTGACGCGCTGAAGTGCCAGTTGGCACACTACTTTACAAAAATGGCTCTAACTCTTCGCCCGGGTATCGAATTTTGGCAAATATTATATCGTTGGAAAGCTAACTGAATTTCCTATGCATTGGAAGGCTCAAAAATAAATTTTATATAGGATAACTAATACACAGAGGGTTAATTTGAGCTAGGGAAATACGGGGTATTACAATATGTAACACCCCGATTTGCTGAACCGGAATGCTACACGGTGCTCATGACCCCAAGGGACCACAATCTAACCCATGACTAATATTTGTAATTGTATACTACAAATCATAATATAATAATGCAGAATACATGGAACTGTAAGGCCATAAGGTTCAACTGAATACAATCATGTGGGCGAAAATACCAAAAACAACTAAATCTGGACGTAAATCTAAAAGTAAATCTGGAAGCCTCTAAACTATCTGAATAAGGAGTTGAAGGAATATGTCTCCAACTAACTCTATAAGACTGAACTGAAGAAATAGATAAATGAATCAAATCATATTGTCCTCAAATCAATGAGGACTCACTGTGTCTCTACGACTGGAATGCTGCCACTACTGCTGGGCTGGAGCTCGTGTCTCAGAACCTATGGTGTAACATAAAAAGAAAGCACCATAGCGCAAATACATCAGTACAACTAGAGTACTAAGTATACGAGGAAGGTAGGATGAACATAAAGGGTTTCATGTATGAACAACACTGACTGACTAATATGAACGTAGGAGTGCAAACACACATATATAGAAACTGGGACCGTGAATACGTGATAGCATAACTTGTAAGCTAATACAGGGTTTACTGATAACTATCATGACTGATACTGAAACTGATAACATGGGCGACTGTATCTAACAGTCCTGTATATACTGAAATCTGAAGAACACCCTGAGTTCTTTTACTGAGACTGTTATTGAAACTGATAACATGGATGACTGTATCTGACAGTCCTGTATATACTGAAATCTAAAGAACAATCTGTGTTCTTTTACTGAGACTGTTACTGAAACTGTGGGAGTTAGTGTTTAACCGACATGCCCCATGTATGCCGTTATGGCTAAGCTAGGGTCCAATCTCTACCCCGACTGGAGGGGTGTCAATACCGCACCACTGGTAAGAATAGCTGTTAGTGACCCTTATCTGGCGGGTACTCAATGAGAACGGTGGGAACCCTAAACTGACGGGTTAAGACACCTCATCAACCCTAAGCTGATGGGTTAAGATATCTCAACCTACACTAGCTACGTAGTTCTGCAACACAAGGATTGTTACTAAGAATCACACCCTGAACTGGCGGGTGAGTTCCCATCCTTGGGTTTGCTCGGTGCTAACCTCTACTCCCATCTGGAGGGACTGGACGTGAATAACTGACTGTACATGACTTGATCTTACTGAATTCCATTGACTGGCGGAATGTTACTGATATCTGACAACTGACTAAGATCATGAGGTTTTCCTGAGTCACATGACTGACTGAAGTCTATGGAATCATAGCTTGAGTTCGGATATCATGAAATATGACATGGATCTAGGCACACAGCTATAGTTTTCAGGTACAAGTACCCCCAGGACTCGATGGAAGGAAACTGACACACATGAATGACTTGATCATAAGAGTAGAGTCCATAATATATAATATCATAAGTAGGGATCTCATACTATGCATGGTTATCAACAATGTATTGCATGGAAAGTATTTCATATCACATGGAAGTACTTGCACAATCTTAATATCATGTTCATTGCATAATCATATTGGCAACACACACTACTAGCATGGAAGTTCATGTGGATTGGATGGTTATCATACATCTTGTTCATAAGTAGGATTTGCAAGTAAACATAGCATAATCTCATTAGAATAGTTCATGAGTATTCCAACAACATTTACAAGGCACATTATCAATCATGGAAGTCATTGGAACATAAGGGATATCATGAATCCTTAACTTAGTCACAAATAAAGTGTTTTTGACACCTGGAATTGACTTAGGCGGCGCCCAAGTGATCGCCTATGCTTGGGTTGGGCGGCGCCTAACCAATCGCCTATGCTTACTGTCTCTCACGAAAATGGGCATAACTTTTCTCTCGGGTATTGGATTAATGCAAAATTGGTATCGTTGGAAAGCTAATTCGATTATCTACAATTTGGTGGGTATAAATCAGATAAAATATCACATTAACATCGAGTTATACTCGTTCAAAGTTGACCCTTGCAAAATCGAACACTAAAACTTGATGGATTCAAAAACTCTTAGCTTGCATTACCTTAAGTGACTCATATGAACATGCTTAATGCATCATAATCTATCCTATCACTAGGATATTCATTGTAAGTCATGTACTCAAGTATGAATCAAAGGATTAGAAACATGCGGGGTATTACAATATCTCTCCCTTGGGAACATTCGTCCTCGAATGAGAATTTACTGAGAAGGGATACAAGATAATAGAACCTGAACTGAACATGAAGAACTGAAACTTGATCTCATGACTGACATGATAAACATACTGAACTCGTGCATATCTAATGTATGGACAACTGATACATGAATGCATGACTGAGTATGAAACGATTAATAGGTACCAAGTTTATACTGGAAATATGAACATAAAACTTAATAAGCTTAAGGAGAATTGTTACCTTGAGCTTGATCTGAATTGGTGAGGAAGAGGTGAGGATACTTGGTATGCATATCTGCTTCTGCTTCCCAAGTAGCTCCCTCATGAGACTGATTTTGCCAAAGAAGCTTGACTAGAGGGTCTTCTTTGTTCCTCAATCTACGAGTCTGATAATCTAAGATTTTGACTGGAATCTCTTCATAAGAGAGGTTGTTCTGAATGTCAATTCTCTGAATAGGGAAAACAATAGCTGGGTCACCTATGCACTTCTTTAGCAAAGATACATGGAAGACTGGATGGACTGAGGCTAGATCTAAAGGCAACTTAAGCTCATAAGCTACCTTGCCAAAGCGACAAAGAATTCTGAAGGGACCGATATACCGGGGACTGAGTTTTCCTTTCTTGCTGAACCTCTTCACTCCATTCATGGGAGAGATCTTAAGATAGACATAGTCATTGACCTCGAACTTGAGATCCTTTCTACGAACATCTGCATAGGACTTCTGTTGGCTCTGAGCAGCCCAGAGTCTCTCTCTGATCAACTGAACTTTCTCTATGGCGTCGAATACTAAGTCAGGACCTATGACTGAGGCCTCACTAACTTTGAACCAACCAATCAGAGATCTACATCTCCTACCATAAAGAGCTTCGAATGGAGCCATCTGAATACTAGAATGATATCTATTGTTGTATGCAAACTCAATCAAAGGCAAGTAGTCATCCCAACTTCCCTTGAAGTCAATTGCACAAGCCCTTAGCATATCTTCAAGAGTCTGAATGGTCCTCTCTTCTTGACCATCTGTCTGAGGATGAAATGTTGTGCTGAGATGGACTTGGGTACCGAGACCCTTTTGGAACGCTTTCCAAAAGTGAGAAGTGAACTGGGTACCTCTGTCTGAGATAATAGATAGTGTAACACTGTGTAATCTAACTAACTCCCTGATATAGAGTTTGGCATAATCCTCAGCGGAATAAGAAGTACAAACAAGAAGGAAATGAGCTGACTTGGTCATTCTATCTATAATGACCCAGACTGAATCATGCTAATGACGAGTTCTAGGCAAACCCGTCACGAAGTCCATGTTAACTTCTTCCCACTTCAAAGTAGGAATGGTGAACTCTTGCATGGAACCACTAGGTTTTTGATGCTCTATCTTAACCTGCTGATATGTAGAGCACTTAGCCACAAACTCTGCAACATCTCTCTTCATCCCACTTCACCAATAGATCTCCCGCATGTTGCGGTACATCTTAGTGGCCCCTGGATGAATAGAGTATCGCGCACCATGCGCTTCTGCAAGAATTCGCTGCCTCAATTCATCTACACCTGGAACACATAGACGACCCTGACAATGAAGAAAACCATCTCCCCCTTGGGAGAAAACCTCGACTTTCTGATTCTGAACTGACTCTTTGAGCTTGACAAGGCTAGGATCCCTGTCTTGTTTCTCTTTCACCTCGGAAACTAGAGATAACTCTGAACTACTATGAACACATACACCACCATCTAAAGAATCGACTAAGTGAACGCCTAGTCTGGCAAGCTGATGGATCTCCTGAGCCATCTTTTTCTTACTATCCTCAACGTGAGAAATACTACCCATAGAGAGTCGACTAAGAGTGTCATCCACAACATTGGTCTTTCCCGGATGATAAAGAACACTCATGTCATAATATTTCAAGAGCTCTAACCACCTTCTCTGGCAAAGATTGAGATCTTTCTGGGAAAAGACATACTGGAGGCATTTATGGTCTGTGAATACATCTACATGAACTCCATAGAGATAATTCCTCCAAATCTTTAAGGCAAAAACTACCGCTGCTAACTCAAGATCATAAGTAGGATAATTCTTCTCATGTGGCTTTAACTGTCTGGAGGCGTAGGCTATGACCTTACCATGCTGCATGAGGACACAACCTAAACCCACTCTGGATGCATCACAATAGACTACAAAACTGTCTGAACCATCTGGAATATCTAGAACTGGAGCGGAGGTGAGTTGAGTCTTCAACTCTTGAAAGCTCTTTTCGCATGAATTTGACCACTGAAACTTAATCTTCTTCTGAGTCAATATGTACATGGGAGATGCAATAGAAGAAAATCCCTCGACAAACCATCTATAATAGCCAGCCAAACCCAAGAAACTCCTAATATCTGATGGAGATACGGGTCTGAGCCAGTTCCTTACTGCCTTAGTTTTCTGAGGATCTACTCTAATACCATCACCGGAAACAATATGGCCAAGTAATTCTACTTATCTTAGCCAAAATTCGCACTTGCTGAACTTAGCGAATAACTGGTGATCCCTGAGAGTCTGAAGAACAATCCTGAGATGGTCTGCATGATCATGCTCTGTGCGAGAATAGACTAGAATATCATCTATAAAGACTATGACAAACATGTCCAAGTACTGCTTGAACACACGGTTCATCAAATCCATAAAATTTGTTGGGGCATTGGTAAGACCAAATGACATGACTAAAAATTTGAAGTGACCATACCAAGTATGAAAAGCTGTCTTCAGAATGTCACATTCTCTAACTCTTAGCTGATGATAGCCTGATCTGAGATCTATCTTGGAAAAGTAACTGGCACCCTAAAGTTGGTCGAATAGATCATTAATCCTGGGAAGAGGATATCTGATCTTGACCGTGACCTTGTTGAGTTGACGATAATCAATACACATCCTGAGAGAACCGTCTTTCCTGCGCACGAATAATAGTGGCGCACCCCATGGGGAAACACTGGGTCTGATGAATCCCTTATCTAAGAGATCTTTCAACTGATCTTTCAGTTTTTTGAGTTCTGCTAGTTCCATTCTGTATGGCGGAATAGAAGTAGGTTGAGTATCCGAAAGAAGGTCTATGCCGAAGTCTATTTCCCTTTCGGGAGGAATGTCTGGAAGATCTTTGGGAAAGACATCTGAGTATTCATTAACAACAGGGACTGTTTTGAGGTTGGGAGATTCAGAACTAGAATCTTTAACATGCACAAGATGATACACACACCCCTTAGAAATCATTTTCCTTGCCTGAAGGTAGGAAATAAGTTGACCCCTGAACGCTGAAATGCTACCCTTCCATTCTAGGATGGGTTTATTTGGGAACTGAAACTGAACTATTCTGTTTCTGCAGTCAACTGTGGCATAGCAGGAATGAAGCCAATCCATGCCGAGAATGACATCAAAATCAGTTATCTCTATCTCCACTAAATCTGCTGACGTGGATTTCTGAGATATCATAACCGGGCAGTTCCTGTATACCCGTCAGGCTATGATGGTTTTACCCACTGGGGTAGAGACTGAGAAGGGCTCTGCTAGGACTTCGGGACTGATTCCAAAATCGCCTACTATGTATGGAGTAACAAAAGAAAAAGATTCACCTGGGTCTAGTAAAGCATAAACATGAACATGGAAAATCTGAAACGTACCAATAACGACATCAGGAGAATTTTCTTGATCCTGTCAGGACTGAAGAGCATAGAGTCTGTTTGGGCGTTGCCCGCTGATAGCACTGGAAATGGCACCCTGCTGGTTCGAGCAACTGGACTGAGCTATAGAATGATTTCGCTGATCCTGAAGACTTAACTGCAGACACTTCCTAATCCTGTGGCCTAGCTTACCACAACCAAAACAGACATTACTACCGGCTCTGCAAATGCCCTTGTGGTTCTTACCACAAGTCTGACAAAGAGGATTCGTTCGGGCACTGCTAACACTGCCCTGAGATTTAGAGCCCGGTGCTTTGTCTCTATTGCCATCTCTGAACTTCGGTACTGGAGCGCTGGCAGAGAAAGGAGCTAGAACGGCTGACTTAGAGCGAAACTAGGAACGGTTTCCTCCATCTGACTTGGGGTAAGCAAAGTTGAAATTACCTGACCTTGCTCTCTTGTTCTGCCTCTCCCTAGTCTTAAACTTTTGCTCTTCTACTTGTTGGGCATGGGTCATGAGTCTTACTAAGGTTATATCACCGATCAGCATCGCAGACCTACACTCATTTACCACGCTATCGTTGACCCCTGACATGAACTTGCTCATCTTAGCTCTATTGTCTGCAACCACATGGGGAGCATACCTGGCTAGCTGAGTAAATTTGAGAGAATACTCCCTAACCGTCATATTCCCTGCCTGAGGTTAATGAACTCAAGAACTTTGGATTCTCTCAGCTCTTGGGGAAAGAATCTGTTTAAGAAGGCTGTGAAAAATTTCTCCCATTCGATAGGGCCTGTATCATCTAACCTCTTAGACTTCCACTGTTTGTACCAATCATGAGCAATATCCTATAACTGGTAGGTGGCTAACTCAGCACTCTCAATAAAAGTAGCACCCATGATGTCAATGACCTTCTGGACTTGGTCAATAAACTCCTGAGGGTCCTCATCAGACTTAGACCCATGGAAAGATAGAGGGTTCATCCGGGTGAAGTCCCGAACCCTAGCTACTTTGGGAGTGGCCACTGGATTGGCTGTAATGACTGGTGGCCGTTCATTCTGTGCAGCCATGGACTGAGAAAGTATGGTAAATGTGGCTCTAAACTCCGCATGGGAAACACGTTCGCCCAAAGGATCTTCGGGCTGAGGAGCTGGCTGGTTTCTTCTCTTTAGGGCCATGGTCTGGAATAAGAGAAGAATGGATTAGACTGAGAGTTTAACTTGTGATTATGCTCACTAGCATGACATGAATAATGAAGAAAAGGGACTGTTCCTAAAACATCTTATATCCTCCCGCACATAAATGTGGCGCGCAATACACCCATGTACAAGACCCTACTAGATGCGACTTTCAGACTTCCTAGGACTCTATTGAACCTTAGGCTTTGATACAAAGTTTGTAACACCCCGATTTGCTGAACCAGAATGCTACACGGTGCTCATGACCCCAAGGGACCACAAGCTAACCCATGACTGATATTTGCACCTGTATACTGCAAATCATAATATAATAATGTGGAATACATGGAACTGTAAGGCCATAAGGTTCAACTGAATACAATCATGTGGGCGAAAATACCAAAAACAACTATATTTGGACGTAAATCTGAAAGTAAATCTGGAAGCCTCTAAACTGTCTGAATAAGGAGTTGAAGGAACATATCTCCAACTAACTCCATAAGACTGAACTAAAGAAATAGATAAATGAATCAAATCATATTGTCCTCGAATCAATGAGGACTCACTGTGTCTCTGCGACTGGAATGCTGCCACTACTGCTGGGCTGGAGCTCGTGTCTTAGAACCTATGGGGTAACATGAAAAGAAAGAACAATAGCACAAATGCGTCAGTACAACTGGAGTACTGAGTATACGAGAAAGGTAGGATGAACATAAAGGGTTTCATGCATGAACAACACTGACTGACTAATATGAACGTGGGAGTGCAAACACACATATATAGAAACTGGGACCGTGAATACGTGATAGCATAACTTGTAAGCTAATACAGGGTTTACTCATAATTTTCATGACTAATACTGAAACTAATAACATGGGCGACTGTATCTGACAGTCCTGTATATACTTAAATCTGAAGAACACCCTGAGTTCTTTTACTGAGACTGTTACTGAAACTGATAACATGGATGACTGTATCTGACAGTCCTGTATATACTGAAATCTGAAGAACTATCTGAGTTCCTTTACTGAGACTGTTACTGAAACTGTGGGAGGTAGTGTTTAACCGACATGCCTCGTGTATGTTGTTATGGCTAAGCTGGGGTCCAATCTCTGCCCCGACTGGAGGGGTGTCAATACCGCGCCACTGGTAAGGACAGCTATGAGTGACCCTTATCTGGCGGGTACTCAATGAGAACGGTGGGAACCCTAAACTGACGGGTTAAGCCACCTCATCAACCCTAAGTTGATGGGTTAAGATGTATCAACCTACACTGGCTACGTAGTTCTGGAACACAAGGATTGCTACTAAGAATCACACCCTGAACTGGCGGGTGAGTTCCCATCCTTGGGTTCACTCGGTGCTAACCTCTACTCCTATCTGGAGGGACTGGACATGAATAACTGACTGTACATGACTTGATCTTACTGAATTTCGTTGACTGGCGGAATGTTACTGATATCTGACAACTGACTAAGATAATGAGGTTTTCCTGAGTCACATGACTGACTGAAGTCTATGGAATCATAGCTTGAGTTCGGATATCGTGAAACATGACATGGATCTAGGCACATAGCTATAGTTTTTGGGTACAAGTACCCCCAGGACTCGATGGAATGAAACTGACACGCATGACTGACTTGATCATAAGAGTAGAGTCCATAATATATAATATCATAAGTAGGGATCTCATACTATGCATGGTTATCAACAATGTATTGCATGGAAAGTATTTCATATCACATGGAAGTACTTGCACAATCTTAATATCATGTTTATTGCATAATCATATTGGCAACACACACTAATAGCATAGAAGTTCATGTGGATTGCATGGTTATTATACATCTTGTTCATAAGTTGGATTTTCAAGTAAACATAGCATAATCTCATAAGAATAGTTCAGGAGTATTCCAACAACATTTACAAGGCACATTATCAATCATGGAAGTCATTGGAATGTAAGGGATATCATGAATCCTTCACTTAGTCACAATTTAGCTATATTGCATGATTTCTAGTTCCTTAGGCATTTTATCAAACACTTTACATGCACAACTTAATCATAGGTGAATTCATCAAATTATACATCATGAACAACCAAATTTACATGTTTCCAACTCATATGATATCATGAATTCACAAAAACATATAAAGATTCCATCTTGGGAATCACCCAATATCAACAACATGATCATCAATTCCTAACAATATAGAAATCATACTTTATAATGAAAAAGAGGAAAACAATCAAGCATCAACATGGGTATGATCATATCACCACAATCAACCAAGCTTTTGTATTTTAAAGATTGATTCTTGAACTCTATGAACGAATTGAATCCATAGATGAACACTACGCATACCTTAGAAGGAAGATTCTTGATGATTGACGGAGGAATTTCCTTGAAATCAGATCTTCAAGCTTAATTATGCAACCCTAGTTGTTTTTCTCCTTTAGTGCTCTTGGATGATGAGCTTTGAGATGAAAATAGGGTTGCAATAGGTTTAGAAGCTATATATTTCGTAGGGTTAAGTTTAGGGACGTTTAAGGAGTATTTAAAGACTTAATTACCTTTAAAATAACTCAAAACGGAGTATTTTTGACACCTGGAATAGACTTAGGCGGTGCCCAAGTGATCGCCTATGCTTGGTTTGGGCGGCGCCTAACCAATCGCCTATGCTTGGGTTAGGCGGCGCCTAACCAATCGCGTATGCTTACTGTCTCTCACGAAAATGGGCATAACTTTTTGCTCGAGTATTGGATTAAGGCAAAATTGGTATCATTGGAAAGCTAATTCGATTCTATACAATTTGGTGGGTCAAAACTAGCAAAAATATCACATTAACATCGAGTTATACTCGTTCAAAGATGACCCTTGCAAAATCGAACACTAGAACTTGATGGATTCAAAAACTCTTAGCTTGCATTACCTTAAGTGACTCATATGAACATGCTTAATGCATCATAAGATATACTATCACTAGGATATTCATTGTAAGTCATGTACTCAAGTATGAATCACAGGATTAGAAACATGCGGGGTATTACACAATATCTCCCCCTTGTGAACATTCGTCCTTAAATAAGACTGACTAAGTTGAGAAACACTGATACACTTAGTTTGCACACTGAACATGCATACTGAAACATGGCTACATGACTGAACTACTGAAAAGCTGAGTTCTCATACTGAACATGCATATCTGATGCATGGGTACATGATTGAACTGATTCATGAATTCATGATTGAATATGCAACGGTAATGAATACCAAGATTATAACTGTAATTGAACATGGAACTCAGTAAATCTAAGGAAAATTGTTACCTTAAATTGAATATATGTTTGTGGAGAAGAGGTGAGTATACTTGGTCCATATATCTGCTTCTTCTTCTGAAGTAGCTCCTTCAACAGACTAATTCAGCCAAAGCACTTTGACTAAGGGAACATTTTTGTTCCCCAGTCTGTGAATCTGATGATTGAGGATCTAGATCGCAACCTCTTTGAAAGAGAGATCGTTCTAAATTTCTATGCCCTCTAAGATAACTGTGACTGTTGGGTCACCAATACATTTCTTTAGAAGGAGACGTGGAATACTGGGTGTACTGAAGCTAGATTTGAAGGCAACTCGAGCTCATAAGCTACCTTTTCGAAAGGATTTAGAATTCTGTAAGGACCGACATATCGGGGACTTATTTTTCCCTTCTTTCCAAACATCTTTACTCCCTTCATGGGAGAAATTTTTAAGAGCACAAAATCACCGATCTCAAACTCAAGATCCTTTCTCCTCAGATCTGCATACGATTTCTGTCGGCTCTGGGCAGCCCTAAGTCTTTCTCTGATCAGCTGAACCTTCTCTAAGGTATCAAACACTAAGTCAAGCCCTACTATTGCGTCCTCACCTACCTTGAACCAACCAATTGGAGATCTATATCTACTACTGTAGAGAGCCTCAAATGGAGCCATCTGGATACTGAAGTGATAGTTGTTATTATATGCGAATTCGATCAAAGGCAAGTGGTCATACCAACTACCCTTAAAATTGACAACGCAGGCTCTTAACATATCTTCTAGAGTCATAATGGTCCTTTCTGCTTGACCATCTATCTGAGGGTGGAAAGTTGTACTAAGGTAAACTCGGGTACCAAGACCTTTATGGAATGTTTTCCAGAAATAATAGGTAAACTGGGTACCTTTATCTGAGATGATGGATACTAAGACTCTGTGTAACTTGACCAACTCTCTGATATAGAGTTTGGTGTAGTCCTTGGCTGAAAAGGAAGTATAAACTGACAAGAAATGATTAGATTTGGCCATCCTATCTACGATAACCCAAATAGAATCATGTTGATGACAAGTACGAGGCAAACCCATCACAAAGTCCATGGTCACTTCTTCCCATTTCCATGTGGGAATACTAAACTCCTGTGTGGACCCACTAGGCTTCTGGTGCTCAATCTTAACCTGCTGACACATAGAGTACTTAGCTACAAACTCTGCAATATCTCTCTTCGTCCCACTCCACCAATAGACCTCCCACAAATCGCGGTACATCATAGTGGCCCCTGGATGAATAGAGTATCATGCACCATGCACTTCTGCAAGAATTCATTATCTCAAGCCATCTATACCTGGTACACATAAACGACCCTGGAAACGCAAAACATCAGCTCCCCCTTGGGAGAAAACTTCTATTTTCTTATCTCTGACTGACTCTTTCAACTTAACAAGACTGGGATCTCTATCTTGCTTTTCTCTTACTTTGGAAACTAGAGATGATTCTGAACTATTCTAAACCCATACACTACCCTCTGCTGAATCAAATAAGCGGAAACCTAGTCGAGCAAGCTGATGAACTTCTTGGAATAACTTCTTCTTACTATTCTCAACATGAGCAAGACTACCCATCGACAATCTACTGAGAGTGTCAGCCACTACATTGTCTTTGCCCAGATGATACAGAACACTCATATCATAATTTTTTAACAAATCTAACCAACTTCTTTGACACAAATTTAAATCTTTCTGAGAGAACACATACTGAAGGCTTTGGTGATCTGTGAACATATCAACATGCACCCCATACAAGTAATGCCTCCAAATCTTTAAGGTACACTGTAGTTGCTAACTCGAGATCATGGGTTGGGTAATTCTTCTCATGGGGATTAAGATGTGTCAAGGCATAGGATATGACCTTACCTCTCTGCATGAGGATACAACCCAAAACTACTTTAGATGCATCACAGTACACAACAAACCCGTCTAAACCATCTGGTAGAGTCAAAACCAGGGCTGAGGTGAGTCGAGTCTTTAACTCTTAAAAACTCTTCTCACAGGAATATGACCACTAAAATTGGACTTTCTTCTGAGTCAATCTGGACATGGGGGATGCAATAGACAAAAAGCCTTTAACAAACTAATGGTAATAGCCAGCTAAACCCAAGAAACTCTGGATATCTGATGGAAAGATGGGTCTAGGCCAATTTCTCACCACTTTGGTCTTTTGAGGATCAACTCTAATGCCATCACCAGAAACAATATGACTAAGGAATGCTACTGATCTTAGCCAAAATTTGCACTTACTAAATTTGGTGAATAACTGATGAGCTCGGAGAATCTAAAGTACAATTCTGAGGTAATTTATGTGATCATTTTTGTTATGGAAGTAAACAAGAATGTCATCAATAAAGACTATGACGAACATATTCAAGTACTGCTTGAACACTCAGTTCATCAAATCCATGAAATCTACTGGGGTATTAGTAAGACCAAATGAAATGACTAGAAACTCGAAGTAACTATACCGGGTTTTAAAAGTTGTTTTCGGAATGTCACATTCTCTAACTCTGAGTTGATGATAGCCGAATCTGAGGTCTATCTTAGAAAAGTAACTAGCACCCTCAAGTTGGTCTAACAAGTCATCGATTCTAGGAAGTGGATATTTATTGTTGACTGTGACTTTGTTCAACTGACGGTAATCTATATATATTCTAAGAGAACCGTCTTTCTTACATGCGAATAAGACTAGTGCGCCCCACGGGGAAACACTGGGTCTGATGAACCCCTTATCTAAAAGATCCTTTAACTGTTCTTTTAACTCTCTGAGTTCTACTGGAGCCATTTTGTATGGTGGAATAGATATAGGCTGAGTACCTGGAAGAAAGTCTATTCTGAAGTCTATTTCCCTAACGGAAGAAACTCCAAGAAGATCTTCGGGAAACACATCTGAGAATTCATTTACCACTGGAACTGAATCAAGACTAGGATTCTTTGAACTAGAGTCTTTGACTCGTACAAGATGGTAGACATATCCCTTGGATATCATTTTTCTCGCTCTAAGGTATGAAATCAACTGACCCTTAAGTGTTGTGGTACTACCCCTCCATTCAAGGACTGGTTTATTTGAAAACTAAAAATAAACAATTTTATTTCAATAATCAACTAAGGCATAGCATGAATGGAGCCAATCTATACCGAGAATGACATTAAAATCCACCATCTCTAGCTCTACAAAGTCTGCTGAAGTTACTTTCTAAGATATCATAATCGGACAGTTCTTGTATACCCGTCAGGCAATGATAGATTCACCTACTGGGGTAGAAACTGAGAAAGGCTCTGCTAGGATTTTTGGGCTTACTCTGAAGTTAACAGCTATATAAGGAGTTACAAAAGATAAAGAAGCTCCTGGATCTAGCAAGGCATAAACATGTAAATGAAATATCTGTAACATACCAGTGACCACATCAGGAGAATTTTCTTGATCTTGTCTGGATTGAAATGCATAAATCCTGTTTGGGTGTTGCCCACTGGTGGCACTGGAAGCGATACCCTACTGATTTGGGCGACTTGACTGAGCTGAAGGACGATTATACTGACTCTGAGAACCTGACTAGGGACAATATCTGACTCTGTGGCCTGGATTTCCACTCCCGAAACAGACATCACTGCCAGCTTTGCGGACACCCTGATGGTTTCTACCATATATCTGACAAAGAGGATTTGTTCAAGCACTGTTGACACTACCTTGAGATTTAGATCCTGGCGCCCTACTTTGTTACCATTTTTGAACTTAGGGACTGGAGCACTGGCTGAGGACGGAGATAGAACTAAAGATTTCGAGCAAAACTAGAAACGGTTACCGCCCTCTAACTTTGGCTGATTGAAATTGAAGCTAACTATTCTAGCTCTTTTATTCTACCTCTATATCTCCTTATTCTTAGCCTCTTCTATCTGTTGAGAATGGACCATGATCCTGGATATTTCCATCTCCTTAATCATTGTCATGGTTCTGCACTCCTTAACCACACTATCTGATACCCCAGACATAAACTTGCTCATTCTAGAACTACTTTCTTCCACTACATGGGGAGCATACCTGGATAACTGAGTAAACTTGAGGGAATACTCTTTCACACTCATATTTCCCTGCCTAATATTGATGAACTCTAACACCTTGGCTTCTCTCACCTTTAAGAGAAATAATCTATCTAGGAAAGAAGTAGCAAACTCTTCCCACTCTATGGGCTCTACATTTGTTCCCCTGTCTACCTTCCACTTCTTAAACCATGTATGAACTATATCTTGTAGCTGCTAGGTAGCTAACTCAGAACTCTCATTGGAATTCACTCCCATAATATCAGTGACTTTTTGAACCTGATCGAGGAACTCCTATAGATCCTATTCTAACTTATATCCTGAGAATAGGGGAGGATTCATTCAGGTGAAGTCTAGAATTTTGGCTGCAGTAGTATTGGCCAGTGGGTTATCCTGAACAACAGCTGGCCATTCATTCTAAGCTGCTGCGGAATTGGCTAAAGTAGTGAACGCATCTCTAAATTATACATGAGAGACATGCTCGTCCAGGGGATCTGCTTGAACGGGCTGAGGTGCTGACTGATTTTCGATTCTTCTTTCATTAGTCTTTTTAGAATGCATGTTCTATAAATGGAAGGAAAAATGAATTAGACTAAAAGTTTAACTTGAGCTCATGCTCACTTACACAACATGAATACTGAAAGAAAGGAAACTTTTCCTAAAACATCTCATAGCCTCCTGTCCATAGTGTGGTGCGCTACACACCGATGTACAAGACTCTACCCAATATGACTTTCAAACTCACTAGGGCTTTGTTGAACCTTACACTCGAATACCAAGTTTGTAACTCCCCGAGTGTAACGCCCCGAAATCGGGTCCCGAGAAGTCACACGGTGCTTAGGGTCATAAGTGACCCCAAGCTAACCATTCTACTGGCATAACTTATAAGCAACTGAATAAAAATACAAATCCATACAAATCAGCAGAAATTAACTCTTTTCTGAATCTGATTGAAAGAAAAATGGAATTTTACAGGATTACAATTCTGCCGTTACAACGAAAAGTGAAACAAAATACATCAACTTCTACTGACTGTCTATGAAGCCTCTACTAGTACTAACTATAGGTAGCCGGGTCATGACTCCCGACTACCCCAACTCAATACGACTTAATAAAGAAAATAGAACACAATAACTCTGCATAACTAACCCAAGCCCTTGAATCAAAAGGACTCATCACCTGCTGACTGGATACCACGAACTGACTGGATCCGAAGGTGAAACTATACCTTGTACCTATATTCCGAGAAAATGCAGCCCACATCCGAAGATGTGGGTCAGTACCATGGAAAGGAACCGAGTATATAGGGGTGTATGCAGTTGTATAAACATCATCATCATAAATATTTATAAGAAATATGCAGGATGTATGAAAGACTGACATAGCCCGAAGAAAATCACCATAATCATGAGAGGATGAAATAAGTATAATAACACATGTGAGTCATCATATAATTTGTCAATCACTTTCAGTTCATCAAGAATATCAATTCTCATAATGTAAATATCATTTAAATCTTTCAAAAGAATAACTTTCACAATTCCACTTTCAAATCACTTCACCATTCACCATAGACACAAGGAAACACACACACACTGGGAGATCCTATAACCGACATAAACCATGTGAGATACATGGAGTCCAACGTACAACCCACGTTGGGGAGAGCCGTCCTATCCTTTCCATCGGAGTAGGACTTCCAGTATCAATTCAAAAACACTAGTGATCACTATATAAATCAGCCCCAGGCTCACATCCTACGGGGGCACTTAGTTCTAGGGAAGTAAGGTCACTTTATACCTCCCACTCGGTTCTAAAGATGACTCCCAGACTTAGCTCAGAAATTTAAATTAGCCTCAGGCTCACATTAAAGAAAATCCACAATAAACACTTTAACAATTTTCATCAGGAGCCAATTTGCTACCCCTTTATCATAATCAATAAAAACGTGGATTTCTTTCACATTCGAGTTCAAAATAACTCATTCACGACCAAAAGGTCAAATCATTTAAAACATCTCAAATATTCAACATCAACGTGCTTATAACACACATTTTCTCAAAATAATAATCTCACATAGGGTTCCAAAAACCCATACATCAATATCACCATAAAACCTTCCAAAGTTTCATACTTTATGACATAAGTACAAAAATAATCACTTAAAACTTAAAATTTCAGCTTTATAATCATACATCTTGGTAAAGAAAATTAGCTTTGGGATTCAAATCTCATTGTGCTTATAGCACATAATTTCTCAAAGTACAATTCCAATTAGGACTCAAGGTCTCATACATCAAAATCATATTAAATTTTCTCAAGATTCATGCTTTTCATCGTAAATATATAACTTACTTTAAAATCTGGAAAAATTTAGCTTTATGTACAAAAATGTCATCATTCTCATTCAATTCAACTTTTAAAACATAGAGAGTATCATAATCTCATGTAAAATCATATAGGGTATAAAATCATGCTTTAAATTCAGATCAAAACATGTAAAATCATGTATATTCATAAAAGAAAAATCAATTTGGGCACAAGAACGAAAGAGAGTTCTTATTGAAAAACCCCACATACCTTGAATGATGAACTTTAGATCGATACTCATTTTTGAGATGTTAATCGTGCCTTTGAATGATGGTTCTTGGAGTTCTTGAACTAGGAACTTGGAATCTTGAATAAATTTACAGAATTAATGGTGAACTTTGGAGGTTCTTGAAGTTCTTGAACTAGGAACTTGGAATCTTGAATAAATTTGCAGAATTAATGGTGAACTTTGGAGGTTCTTGAAGTTGGATGTAGGAACTTAGGATTTTCTTTTTGAGGGAATTTGATGAAATATAATATATAATGCTTCTAATAGGCTTTAATATAGGGTTTGGACGGATTTTGGGTGAGGGGAAATGACCAAAACGCCCCTAAAAATCAAATAATTCTTGCATTTGTCCTTTGGTGGACTGTTTTGATAGTCTGAAGTAGATTAACCATAACGTTTTACTCCGATATCCAAATTGGATGAAACCAATTTCATTAGAAAGAGGACTCTCATATCTTACCATTGATATATAGTATCTCACTCATATCATTGTATACGAGGAGTAATCATCATTTGAAGTTGACCCAAAAATTCACTTTTGATAGGCTAAAGTAGATCGACCATAACTTTTTGCTCCGATAGACAAATTGGATGAAACCAATTTCATCGGAAAGAGAAATCGCAGATCTTTTCTTTGATATATAGTAGATCACCCAAAATATTATGTACAAGGATTTATGATCATTTAAAGTTGGAGAAAAAATATGCCAGGCCTCAGTACTTTCTTTCCTGCACGTTTTACTGTTCACTACTATTCACGGTTCGATCGGAATGTTCATAACTTGTTGCTCGGATGTCCGTTTTGGATGATCCACATATAGTTCGAAAGCTTATTCGATACTCTACACAATGGTGGGTCATAATCTAAGACATTCCACACGGAAAATTTATGATTCATTCTAGAAGATAGAACCCAACACGTTTACGCACAAAATTTCAACGAAAAATTTCCCAGGGTATTACATCGAGTTTGTACCCCGGATGCTTCAAGGTGCTTACAACTCCGAAGGACCATAAACTAACCCATGATTGATATCTACTGTGAACACTGAATAATAATACTATAATAAATGTAGAAAATAGGTTGGAATGCCATAAGGTTCAAAACATCTAAAATACTGATAAAGTATATTACTGAAATAACCTCCAAAACTGAATATTGTCTGAAAGTCTAGTCTGAAAAGCCTCTATACTGAAGTGTTTGAATGTGGAGTTGATGGAATAATCCCCCAACTAACTCTATCTACTAAAATACTGTGTCTACTGAGAAACTAAAATAATAAAATATCCTCAATAAATAAGGACTCACTACTAACTCTGACACTGCTGGCTGAATTTGAATTTGTTTATGCACGGTCGGGAACCTGCACATCCAAACCTATGATATGAGATATCATAGCACAAAGAAAAAGTAAGAGTCAGTACGTGGAATGTACCGGTATGCTAGATAAGGTAAGGATGAATGCAAGGGTTCATATGCATGAATAATAACTGACTGAAAGATATAAAGTAATTGAACATAAGAGTACATGGATAACTGATACTGCTGTAAAAACTGAGTATGCACTACTGTGCATATAAATAAATACTGTGACTGAGCTTGTCTAAAGCTAAGTCCTAAGTTCTGATACTGACTAACTGATATCTAAAGTTACTGATAACTGAGTTACTGATGCTGGTTGACTGTATCTGACAATCCTAATTCAGGAGAACTGAACTGAGTTCTATTCTGAAGACTGATTTGAAACTGTGAGAGGTAATTATCTAACCAACAAGCCCTGAATAAGATAACTGAGTTGGGGTCCAACCTGTGACCCCAGTTGGAAGGGTGTCAGTACCGTGCCACGAGTAAAGACACTGAAGAGTTAACCTCATCAGGCAGGTACTCTTATGAGAATAGTGAAACCCTCAACTGGCAGATTAAAATACCTCATCAACCCTCAACTGGCAGGTTTGATGTCTCAACCTACGCTGGCTACGTACTTCTGAAATGCAAGGATTGCTTCTAAGGATCACACTCTTTACTGGCAGGTGAGGCCTCATCCTTGGATTCAGTCGGTGCTCAATCCTACTCCCAAATAAAAGACACTAAACTGAGTATGTTCAACTGTACCGGACTGAAACTGAGTTTACTGAGTTTCTCTGAGTTCTGTAACTGACTGAGTTCTACTGAGTTCTGTAGCTGACTAAATTCTACTGATCGTTACATGACTGATACTATTCTATAACTGACATTGGCTCTAGGTAAACAGCTAAATTGTTGAATATTAAATATCCCCAGGACTCGATAGCATGAAAAGAAAAGCATACCATGATCTTGAAAGACATAACAAAGTACATTTGTCTATAATTCATTCATACAGACACTTTATCAAACACTTGTAGGGCATAAGCTTATACATATACTATCATGTCATGATTTCATCATTTAATTCACATGGACATTCTTTCAAACATTTGGGGAATATAACTTAATGCACATAATCATGGATAACATATAAATATTGCAACTACAATGCCCAAACATGCAATTTCATGGATTTAGCATGCAATTCATAAAATCCCCCATAAATACAATTCTAGTTTCATAAATCTTATAGTAATCATGGATTGGAAACCCAATTAACATCATAGACATGCATAGAATCGATTTCAAACATAGTAATTCACAATTCCCTAAGCTTGTAGTTTTTCAAAAGATATTCTTGGACTCTATGGGTAAAGGTAACCATAGATGAACACCTAACATACTTGAATTGATAATTTCTTAAAGTTCTTGGAGGAATTCTTAATTGTTGCTCTTGATTTCTTGGAGCTAGGATTTTGCTATTTGGGAGAGAATGCTTTTTTATCTTGAGAAATAATTAAATAATGGGCAATTAATGCTCCTTTAGGGTAAAATTTCGTGTGTAGGACTTATTAAGGCCATGGAAAAATACCAATCTACCCATGGGAATAATATATAATTCGTCACTAAAAAATCCGATTTAGGCAACGGGCGTGACGCGCCACTATCGCGCCAAGCCACTGGAAACTGACAATTGAGAATGTAGCCGGTGGCGTGACAGGGTGGAATCACATTGCAATGCTGGGTGCGACCTGGAAGTTCACCGCGATGCAGTGGGATTGCGTTGGAACACTGGAAAAAGGACAAGTCATAATTAAGGACTTGGCGCGATGTGCCAATATCATGGAAGCTCACTGGATTTGACAATTCCAATTTGGTCATGCTCCACGATGCGCTGAAGTGCCAGTAGGCACGCTGCTTTACAAAAATACCTCTAACTCTTCACTCGGGTATCGGATTTGGGTGAATTTTATATTATTGGAAAGCTAACTGAATTTCTACGCATTGGCAGGCTCTAAATTGAAAAATAAAGAGTATTTCAAAAAATTTATATAGGATAACTCATGTACTGTGGGTTAATTTGAGCTAGGGAAATACGGGGTATTATAGTATCCAGTGTAAGGTAAATCATCTTCCTATCAGACTAGGATTGATGTAACCATATACATCTCATGAGTCTTTCTGCTAGATTAGGGTTGACCCAGCCAGTATTAGTAACCCGTGGTATGGTGCTAATACCCTTCTAATATGGGTTACAGGTTGGATCCCAAATCAGTCTATAATCGGGCTATGTCAGTTAGATAATAATTCTCACAGTCTCAATTCTAGTATTTACTAGTTAGTATAGAACTCAACTCAGTTCTACATGATCAAGACTTACAGTTATCATATATTCAGTTATCAGAAATTCATTACTTCAGTTTCAATCTAATTCAAACAGAAGATATATGCTTGGTATTATAGGTCCATTACCTTAAGTAGTTCCAGCCTTTCATATACCATCATCCAGTCACTTCATGATATTTAGTTATTATTATTACTCATGCACACAAACCCACGAATATTAGCCTAACCTCACCTAATATACTAGTACATTCAAAGTTCTGATACATACTCTCTTTTTGCAGCATGATATCTCATATTATAGGTTTGGACGCTTGAGTTCCTAACCATACTTAGACACATCAATTGATTAGTCATAGTTAGTGTAGAGAGTCCTCATTTATCGAGGATGCGATACTTATTTTGTATTTGCATTATTTTGGTATTTCAGTTATTTCAGACAGAATTTGTGTGTTAGTTGGGGCCTATCCCATCAACTCTTTTATTTCAGATGTTTAGAGGCTTTCAGACATTATCAATTAGCAGTTATTCCATAGATGTATTCAGTTTTGATTCGGTTTTATGAACCTTATGGTATTTTTAGTTTTATTTCTGCATATACTTCATGATTATTATTTAGTGCTCACAGCAGGTACCAATCATGGGTTAGCTTGTGGTACTTTGGGGTTGCAAGTATTGTGTAATGCCTATGGTGTAGTCTCGGGGATTTACAAACTTGGTATCAAAGCGTAAGATTTGAAAGTGTCCTAGGGATTCTGAAATCCGCATTAAGTAAAGTTTTGTGCATAGGTGTGTAGTGCACCACACTTATGGATAAGAGGCTACGAGGCATATTTAGAAAAATTTCCCTTCTTTCAGTTTGTATATCGTGCGAGTGAGCATGAGCTTAAGTTAAACTTTTTGTCTAATCCAATTTTTCCTTTCGTTTACAGAACATGCCTCCCAGAAAGGCTAACAAAAGAAAAACTGGAACCAGCCAGCACTTGTGCCCGTTCAGGAAGATCCCCTGAACGAGCATGTTTCTCATACAGAATTCAAAGCAGCTTTCACCACTCTAGCCTATTCTGTGAAAGATCTGAATATTTGACCAGCTATTATTCAGACCAACCTAGTGGCCAATACTACTGCATCTAGAATTTAGGACTTCACTCGAATGAACCCTCTTTTATTTTCAGGGTCTAAGTCAGAGAAGCACCCACAGGAATTCCTTGACATGGTGCAGAAGGTAACAGATATTATGGAGAAAACTGCTACTAAGAGTGCTAAGTTGCTGGCTATCAGTTGCAAGATATAGCTCATACATGGTTTAAGCAATGGAAGGTAGAGAGAGACGCAGATGCAGGGCCTATAAAATAGGAGGAGTTCACTACTGCCTTCTTAGATAGGTTCTTTCTGCTGGAGTTATGAGAGGCTAAGGTGTTAGAGTTCATAAACCTAAAGTAGGAAAACATGAGTGTGAAGGATTATTCACTCAAGTTTATGCATTTGGCCAAGAATGCTCCTCATGTGGTAGCTGATAGCAGGTCTAAGATGAGCAAGTTCACATTTGGTATCTCTGACAGCGTGGTCAAGAAGTGTAGAATGGCAATGCTGATTAAGAAGATAGACTTATCTAGGTTGATAGTCCATGCTCAATAGATTGAGGAATAGAATACTAAGGAGAAAGATAGGGAGAGAAAGAGAACTAGAACAGGTAGTTTTAGTTTCACTCAGTGGAAGTCATAAGGTGGTAACCATCCTCAATTCCGCCCAAAATCTTCAGTCCTAGCTCTATCTTCAGCTAGTGTGCCAATGCCCTAATTTAGGAATGATAATAAGGATTGGGCGCAAGACTCTAAATATCAGGGTAGTGAAATAGTGCTCGAATAAATCCCCTTTGTCAGAATTGTGGCAGAAACCATCAAGGTGTCTGTAGGGTTGGCAGCGATATTTATTTTGGGTGCGGTAATCCAGGCCATAGAATCTGAGAGTGTCCTCAGGTAGGTTTATAGATTCAACATAATCATCTCCCAGTTCAGTACGATCGCCTGTGTCAGCATGGTGCCACTTCCAATTCCACCAGTAGACAGCGCCCAAACAGGCTCTATGCACTTTAGTCCCGACAGGATCGGGAGAGTTCTCCTGATGTGGTTACTGGTACATTATAAATCTTTCATTTACATGTTTATGCTTTGTAAGATCCTGGAGTTTCTCTATCTTTCGTAACTCCTTACATAGCCATCAACTTTAGAGTCATACCTGAAATCCTAATAGATCCTTTCTCGGCCTCTACCCCAGTGTGTAAGTCTATCATATCTCGGCGGGTATACAAAAAATTTCCGGTTATGGTGTCTCAGAAAGTTACTTTAATAGATCTTGTAGAATTAGAGATGACAGATTTTAACGTCATTCTAGGCATGGATTGTCTCCACTTATGTTATGCCTCAGTCGATTGTAGAAACAAAGTAGTTCAATTTTAGTTTCCAAATGAACATGTCCTTGCATGGAGGGGTAGTACTACAGCGCTTAGGAGTCAGCTTATTTCGTACCTTAGAGCAAGAAAGAGGATATCTAAGGGGTGTATTTACCATCTTGTCTGAGTCAAAGACTCAAATACTGAGACCCCAAATCTTGAGTCAATTTCAGTAGTAAGGGAATTTTCAGATGTGTTCCTTGAAGATCTTCCTAGATTTCTCCCAAAAGAAAAATTGATTTCAAAATAGACCTTCTTCTAGAAACCTGGCCTATCTCTATTTTGACATATAGAATGTCTCCAGTCGAACTCAAAGAGTTAATAGAACAGTTGAAAGATCTCCTATAAAAGGATTCATCAAGTCCAGCGTCTTTTTGTGGGGTGCACCAATCCTATTCGTGCGTAAGAAAGATGGTTCTCTCAGAATGTGTATTGTTTATCGCCAGTTGAACAAAGTCATAATCAAAAATAAATACCCACTTCCCAGAATCGATGACTTGTTTGACCAACTTCGGGGTGCCAGTTATTTTTCTAAGATAAACCTCAGATCCGGTTATTATCAGCTTAGAGTCAGAGAATGTAACATTCCAAAAATAGCTTTCAGAACTCGGTATAGTCACTTCGAGTTTCTAGTTATGTCCTTTGGTCTCACGAATGTCCCAGCAGCCTTCATGGACTTGATGAACCAACTGTTCAATCAGTACTTGGATATGTTTTACATAGTCTTTATTGATGACATTCTTGTCTACTCCCGTAGTGAAAAAATTATGTAAACCACCTCAGAATAGTATTGCAGACTCTTAGAGCCCATCAGTTATTCATCAAATTCAGTAGTGCAAATTTTGGCTAAGATCAGTAGCTTTTATTGGCCATATTATTTTCGATGATGGCATTAGAGTTGATCCTCAAAAGACCAAAGCGGTGAGAAACTGGCCCAGACTCATTTCTCCGTCAGATATCAGGAGTTTCTTGGGTTTGGCAGACTATTACAATGATTTATTAAAGGATTTTAGTCCATTGCATCCCCCATGTCTAGATTGATTTAGAAGAAAGTTAAGTTTCAGTGGTCAGATTCTTGTGAGAATAGTTTTCAGGAGTTAAAGACTCGACTCACGACAGGCCCAGTTTTGACGTTATCAGATGGTTTAGATGGGTTTGTTGTGTAATTTAATGCTTCCAGAGTTAGTTTGCAGTGTGTTTTGATGCAGAAGGGTAAGGTTGTGGCTATGCCTCTACACAACTTAAGCCTTATGAAAAGAATTACCCTACCCATGATCTTGAGTTAGCAGCTGTTATGTTTGCCTTAAAGATTTGGAGGCACTATTTGTATGGGGTGTATATTGATGTTCCACAGACCACAAGAGCCTGAAGTATATGTTCTCATAGAGGGATTTGAATCTTCATCGGAGAAGATGGTTAGAATTACTGAAATACTATGACATGAGTGTTCTATATCACCAAGGTAAGGTCAATGTAGTGGCAGATGCCCTAAGTAGATTATCTATGGGTAGTGTTGCTCACGTTGAGGATGGTAAGAAGAAATTAGTTGAGGAAGTTCACCAGCGCTCCATATTAGGTGTTCATTTGGTTGATTCAGCTGAGGGTAGCATATGGGTACAGAGTAGTTCAGAATCTACTTTAGTTGCTGAGATAAAAAAAAATAGGATAGAGATCCTAGTTTAGTTAAATTAAAGAGTCAGTTAGAGATCATAGAGTAGAGTTTTCTCCCAAAGGGGAGATGGCGTGTTGCATTGCTAGGGTAGATTGTGTGTGCTGTGTGTTGATCAGTTCAGACAGCGAATTTTTGTAGAAGCGCATGGTCCGTGTTACTCTATTCATCCAGGGACCACAAAGATGTATTGCTATCTGCGGGAAATCTATTAGTGGAGAGGGATGAAGAGGGATATTGCAGAGTTTATATCTAAGTTCTGTACTTGTCAGCAAGTGAAGATTGAGCACTAGAAGCCCAGTGGGTCTATGCAGGAGCTTAGTATTCCCACTTGGAAGTGGAAGGAAGTGAACATAGATTTTGTGACAGGTTTTCCTTGTACTCCTTGTCAGCATTATTTGATTTGGGCCATTGTGGATAGGATGACTAAATCAGAACATTTCTTACTAGTCCATTCTTCCTTTTCAGCTGAGGACTATGCAAAGCTCTATATCAGAGAGTTAGTTAGGTTGCATGGTGTCCCGTTGTCCATCATTTTAGATAGAGATACGTAGTTCATATCTTACTTTTGGAAAGCTTTTTAGAAGGGTCTTGGCACCTAAGTTCACCTCAGTATAGTTGTTCACACTCAGATAGATGGTCAGGCAGAAAGGACCATTCAAACCCTTGAGGATATGTTAAGAGCGTGTGTAGTTGACTTTAAGGGCAATTAGGATGACCACTTGCCTTTAATTGAGTTTGCGCATAATAATAGCTATCCTTCTAGTATTCAGATGGCTCTATTTGAGGCTCTGTATGGGAGGAGATATAGATCTCTGATTGGTTGTTTGAAGTATGTGAGACCGCAGTAGTGGGGCCTGACTTGCTATTTGATGCCTTAGAGAAAGTACAGTTGATCAGGGAGAGGCTTAAGGTAGCCCAGAGCCGACAAAAATCTTATGCAGATGTGAGAAGGAAGGACCTTGAATTTAAGGTTGGTGATTTTGCATATCTAAATATCTCTCCCATGAAGGGAGTAAAGAGGTTTGGTAAGAATGGGAATCTTAGTCCCTGATATGTTGGCCCTCATAGAATTTTGAGACATTTCGAAAAGGTGGATTATGAGCTAGAGTTGCCTGCAGACTTAGCATAAGTGCACCCATTGTATCATGTCTCCTTGCTAAAGAAATGCATTGGTGACCCAGCTATAGTTGTTCCCTTAGAAAGTGTAGATGTTCAAAATAGCCTTTCTTACGAAGAGGTCCCAGTCGAAATCCTCGATCTTCAGATTCATAGACTAAGGAACAAAGAACTTCCCCTAGTCAAAGTTCTTTGGCGGAATCAGTCCATTGAGGTAGCCACTTGACAAGCAGAAGCAGATATGTGGACCAAGTACCCTCATCTTTCCTCCACAAACTCAGATTCAGCGTAAGGTAATAGCCTTCTTAGAATTTCTCTTTTCCATACTCAGTTTCAACTGCATATCATTCTCATGATAGTCATGCATTCACAAAACCAGTTCAATCATGTGTTACACTTTAGAAACAGTCATGTAATCACTTTTTCATCACGTTTATCCAGCATGTAACCTAAGTTGCTCAATGTTTTCAGCTTAACCAGTCTCATTTGAGGACGAATATTTGATGTGTAAGCAAAAGCTAACACATTTAATGCTTTTTAGCTCAAAATAATTGTGAATTCGGAAGCAAATCTTGTTGTTTTGATGTGTTTACTCATGATATTGCAGTAAAAGGCTGAAGGAATGGAAATAAACGACAATGGAGTAAAAGAGTTGAAAATCTGAGCAAAAAAGAAGAAAACATGGTTGACGACATCCGTGATAAGTCTTCAGCCTTGTGATATCCTATCAGAAGCAGCATCAGCCATAACCAGGGAATTGGAGCTGAGAAGCAGTTCTGACGATGTATGTGATGTGGCGTCAAGTGTGTGATAAGGCATCAAGAATGGCGTCAGCCTTAAGTAGAAAATCAGAAATAGGAGAAGACATCTGACGACGTTGGTGATACACCGTCAGATCCTTGATACGGCGTCAGAGTCATCGTCAGCCTAAGGCAAAGAATTGAAGATACTGGAGCAAATCTGATGCCATCCGTGATAGGTCATCAGACTCTTGATGCGGCGTCAGCTTGGGCGTCACCTAATCCGAGAATTAATTGAATTTGCTATTTTATTTCCTTAATTAGGCTTTAGTATAAATAGCATCTTTTAGGGTTTATTCAGAGAGTTCTTTTTTTTTTAGTTTTGGAGAGTTTATTTTCTTCAACACGTATCAACTATTTATGGATTCCTATTTTCGGGATTAAATTGAAGAAACTACTCGTTGCTTTTCATCCATTCGTAAGTTTATCCTTATTATCATGAATTCAACTTTGTATTTCGTTCATAAAATCATGAGCGGCTAATTCCATTAGCTGGAGTTGTGGGATCCATGGACTAGGGTTTGATTGGTTACTAGGTATTTAACGAATTCAAAGAGTAGTAGGACATCTTGAAATTCTGTTGTTTTAACTGAAATCTACTGGTTGCAAATATTAGGTTATGCCTTAGATTTTATTTGCTTCTAATGGAGAAATAGACTAGAGGTCGTGAATTATCAACAGGGACTCGGAAGCTACCAACCTTCTGTTTAATGATCAATGTCGTAACTGGATTGATCTACCTAAGATAAAATCCTATTGGAAATAGATAAGTTATCTAAGTTTGAGAGAATTAGATAATAAATTTTCTGGTGAGGTCGAGAGATAAGTCAGACAGTATCATCGTCAGGGATAATCTGTTGTTTCTACTTACTTTAAGAATCCCAAGCATTACCTAGTATCTGTCAATTCCCAAAACCCATGGTGAACATAACTCTGGTTTCCCATTTAGACTTATTTCAAACACTAAAATATTAAAAGTGACAATTAACTCTCTGTGAACCTTAAACCCCCATTTTATCTTTTTATATCGATTGATTGAATTTAACTTGTAGCTTTAGTTTCAAACTAGTTTAATCGCCACTCACATTGTTACTTGTGGGATTCGACCCCAACTTAGTTGGGTTTTATATTGACAACTATCGCTTACACCCATTCAAGAGTGTAATTTGAGCGCTATCAAAAATGACGCCGTTGTCGGGGAACAATTTGGCGTATTGAGTTGGTTTGGAATTTTAGCCTACTAGCTTGAATTCAAACTTGTAAATATTTGTTTTTAGTTTTCTTTTATTTCTTGTGTTAGGTAGATTTTTATTTTAGTTTACTTATTACTATGGCATCGTGGAATGAACATGAGCTTGGTGATTGGAAATTTTATCTTGATGATCCATGTCCATATTGTGATGGACCTTACTTTTGGCAAGATTGTAGATATGCTCTCCGGAGAGAGATATGTGCACCATCCTCATCCTACCGGGAGTATGATTGTTCTTTATATGTCGTTCGAGATGGACATTGGAGTGATTGCCCAAATGCCCCCTCCCCCTATTGCGCTAACCCAAATTCTAGTTCTTCTTATGAGTTTGATAGGTCTTATGGTCAAGAAAAAAAAGAATGAAGCACCGGTAAGAGTGGCATTGAAGCTATGTTTCAACAAATGTTGGATCTCCAAAAAGAAACATATGATATCGTATGTGATATGCGTCAAGATATGAAGCCGATCATTCATGAGGAGATAGATATAGAGGTCAATTACTCAAAGCATTCTTTTATATTATGTTTAGATGATATCTTGTCTATGGAATCATTTAACATAATGGAAGAGTGTGAAGATGAGGAGCAAGAATCCTATACTAATTATGAGCTTGATATTGATCTTCCATTGGAGATTTACCAACCAACCGAACCATTCATGAACGAAGATGCCAAAGATGAGGAAATGGTACTAGAATTGAAAGAATAAATCAAGAATAATCCTTGTGAAGACTCTAGTCCATTTCGGGGTAAAGATACTAATAGAGACGCTACTCCAGAATTGAGAGTCAGTCCTCATTCGAACCACTTTTCAACATTATGCTTGGTGGATGTGAATAAAGTCGAACCACCCAAGCAAATGATGAATTTTTAAAATGAAGAGGAAAATTCTTACATTTTGGAGTTTATCTTTCCAAAAGGGTATACTACAACCCCAGTCTTGAAGGCCAAGAAGCTCAAAGATTGATATCCATTTAGTGGATTTTTAAGATCCTCATCATTGCCCAATGAGCCCACATGAAAGTTCGATGCAAAATTGGGCAACCGGTTCAAGTCTTCAAAGTGGCGTGATAGAACAGTCCTTATCATGCCCTCACATTTGCCCAATGGACCTAAAAGATGTAAAGATCAAAAGATGGGCCGACAATTTAAATCTTCAAAGTAGAGGGATAAAGGATGACTGGATGTTGTCGTGCCGCGACACTAAATTAGGCGCTTCTTGGGAGGCAACCCAAGGTATTTTGTTGTTTGTATTCGTATTATGTGATTGACATCAAATCTTCGCACCCATGGTGCCAAAGGTATGTTTCTAACTCTCTTGTTTTGGTTTGACACATTAGGGACATTTCATGATTTTAAGTTGAGGGTGTTGGGGCTACTTGTGGGTGTTGATGTCCTCCTGGGGTTTTTGTTGTCGTGCCTCTTTTCCCCGGAGTCTTATTCCTAGTAGAGCCGGCATATTTAGGCGTATTGCACTTGCTTTGTGATGTGTTGTAGTTGACTAGGAGAAATACAAGTAACTAAGGCAGTTAACTTGTTTTTGAGATTTTTGAGCACCTCTCCATTGGTCTGATATATTACTATGTGAATTGCATCCATTTGTGACCATGATGTATCTTTTTATGGCAATAGTCTGGCAACTGAATAACCGTTGTTAAACAAGTGCATGAACTGGTTATGTAGTGATATGCGAGATACTTGTGTGCCTTGTGTGTGTAAGGTCTTACTCAGTTCCCGTTGTGTGTTGAATCTAGAACTTTCCCTATTAGTCTTTCCATGGTCATAGGATAGGAGTTAGGAAAGGATCATAGGTCGTTTTTTATTTTAGCCCACTTTAGCCAAAATGATCTTCCCTATGTGCATAATATCTCTTGATCCCTGTTTTGAGTCTAATTAGCCTATTTCTTTCTACGATACCTCTCACCTTCCCGTTTACATCACAATGAACCTATTTTGGCCCTGGTCCTCCTTGGACACTATGCACCTTGACTTAGGCAAACAGCCTAAGTTGAGGGTGACTATCATAGGAGTGCGTGATACAAAATGAGTATGAACAGAGGAAGAATAAAAATTTGGGTGCAGTAAAAAAGGAATAAGAAATGAGAAAGTTGTGTAAAAGATGAAAAAAAAAAGATAATGTGATAATTGAAAAAACCACATCCATCTTGAGCATGTGTGATCAATAAAAGAGAGGAAGAAAAGAAGGTTGGGAGTTGAAACCCCAAAGTTTAGTGTAGTGTCAAGGAGGCATAGTCACTCTGAAATATCCATGAATATCATACCAGCCCCTAGCCTACGTTACAAGCTTAAGAAAATCCCTATAGTGATCCTAACTGACCTGTCTGACAGCTTGGGTACTGACTATAATGGCAAGCCTATGGCATTTGATGCGCAATGTTGGAACCTCTCTGTGAACCTTACACCCCCATTTTATCTTTTTATATCGATTGTTTGAATTTAACTTGTAGCTTTAGTTTCAAACTAGTTTAATCGCCACTCACATTGTTCCTTGTGGAATTCGACCCCAACCTAGTTAGGTTTTATATTGACAACGATCGCTTACACCCATTCAAGAGTGTAATTTGAGCGTTATCAATGTTCCCACGAAGTAGATATTATAATACCCCAAAAATCCAAACCCACGTTAGAGTTATGTTCCAAGCTTATTCAAATAATCTTGTAGTCCCTTGGTAATTTTATGAGTGAGTTTGATGTGTATTAAGGCCTCAAATAACTCCCAGCTATTAGACGAATCAAAATAATCCTTACCGATTGAATTTTTTATGAAAATGTTGCTTTAGTCAACTTCAAATGAGCATATATTTTGCTCTATTGAGAATTTTCCAGCTCAAGACCCACCAAACTGTAGGAAATTTAATTATCTTTCAAACAATACCAATTTTACCTAAATTTGATACTCGAGTGAGAAGTTATGGCACTTTTAGTGAAAAATGGAAGCCCAACGCGATAAGTCTGTGTCGCGGTGATGGCCAAAACCACGTTCGCCCTTTTCCAGTGTGTCACCACAATAAGCACCGTGTCGCTCCAAGGGGCATTTTCACATTTGTCATTTTTCAGTGAGGCACCGCGTCGTGCCAAGGTTCCAGTTTGGGATTATCATTTTTCCAGTGGCGCAAGGCGATAGCACCATGTCGAGCTATTGGACAAAATGGGAATTGTCCTTTTTCAGTGGCCCGACGCGATAAGCACCACGTCGGGTCGGAGTCAAAAGTTGGGATTTTTCAGTTTCACAATTTAAAATTCCAGGGACCGTTTGGTCTTTTCCAATGGCCCTAAATCTGTCCAAAACATGTAATTAACACCCTAAAGGGGCATTATGTACCCCATTACTCACAAATCCTCTTTAAGAAATTAATTATCTTTCAAGAACAAACCCTAGCATTCAAGAATCAAGATCAAAACTCAAGAATTCACTATCAAATCTCACAAATTCATAAATCAAGGTATGTTTGGTGTTCATCCTTGGGTTCCTTCCACCCTTGGAGTTCAAGAATTCTTTTGATAATTTAAATTATGAATTACATTCTTAAATTGAATTGTGTTCATGTATGTGTTGATTTTATGGGTTTTAAACTAAGAAGATTATGAATTACAAGTAAATAAACTATCATGTGTGTCTCTCATGTACTCCCCATGTCCTAACCCATGAATTGTGAGTTGAATGTTGTAGTCATGATATCCCCATGTTATTCTTTCTCATGTACAAGAACCATGCTCCCCAAGTGTTTGACAAAATGTCTATGTGAATAAATTGTGCATAATATCCTAATTGGAATGTTTTAAACTTGTGATATGGTTCCATTATTTATGCTCTCGAGTCCTGGGGGGTATTGTATACCCGCAATTAGCTGCTTACTTAGTTTCCAGTCAAAATAGAATGATTTCATTAGTATCCCAAGCAATAGCATTCGGTCAGTTAATAGAATCAGCGTGAGTTCAGTCAAGCTTAGAACAGCCTAGTGATCAATGTCGGTTCAGTTGGGAGTAAGATTCAGCACCCAGCGAAACTAGGGATTGGGGCATTCCTGCCAGTAGAGGGTTTGACCCTTAGTGGCAGTCCCTGAGTTACAGAACTACATAGCCAGCGTAGGGTAAATCGCCTTCCTTCCATATGAGGGTTGACGTAACCATATACATCTCATGAGTCTTCCTGCCAGATTAGGATTGACCCAGCCAGTGTTAGTAACTCGTGGCACGGTGCTAACACCCTTCCAACTGGGGTTACAGGTTGGACCCCAAATCAGTCTATAATCGGAGTATGTCGATTAGATGATAACTCCCACAGTCTCAGTTCCAGTATTCAGTATTCAGTACATAACTCAATTCAGTTCTACACGATCATGACTTACAGTTATATGTTATTCAGTTATTAGAAATTTAGTACTTCATCTTAAGTCTAATTTAGACAGACGATATATTCTTGGTATTACAGGTCCATTACCTTCAGTAGTCCCAGCCTTGCATATACCCTCATATAGTCACTTCATGATATTTAGTTATTATTATTACTCATGCACATGAATCCATGCATATTAGTCTAACCTCACCTAGCATACCAGTACATTCAAAGTACTGACGCATACTCTTTTTTTGCGCTATGATATCTCGTATCATATGTTCAAATGCTCGGGTTCCTAACCGTACTTAACTAGATCAGTTGATCAGCTGCAGTTACAGTAGTGATTCCTCATCAATCAAGGACGCGATACTTATTTATCTTTGCATTATTTCAGTTATTTCAGAAAGCAGTTGTGAGTTAGTTGGGGCCTGTCCCATCAACTCTTTTATTTCAGATGTTTAGAGGCTTTCAGACATTATCAGTTAGCAGTTATTCTATAAATGTATTCAGTTTTGATTCAGTTTTATGAACCTTATGGCATTTTCAGTTTTACTTCCGCATATACTTCATGATTATTATTCAGTGCTTACAGCAGGTACCAGTCATGGGTTAGCTTGTGGTCCTTCGGGGTTGTAAGAATCGTGTGACGCCCAAGGTGTAGTATCAGGGCGTTACAACATCCCTCAAGGGAATAACCAATGATGGATCACCTATACATTTTTGCAACATAGAGACATGGAAAATCGGGTGAATGTAGTTCATACTAGAAGGCAACTCCAACTCATAGGCAACATTGCCAACCTCTTCACACTCAAGTAGGGGCCAACATATTAGGGACTAGGCTTACCCTTATTGCCCAATCGCTTTACTCCCTTTATGGGAGACACCTTCAAGAATACCTAATCACCAACAATAAGCTCTAAGTCCCTACGCCTCATATTTTCATAGAACTTTTGGCCACTTTGAGTGGTTTTGAATCTACCACGAATCACCTTCACCTTCTCTAAGGCTTGGTGGACTAGATCGGGTCCAAGCAACATACCCTCACCAACTTCGTACCATCCAATAGGAGATCGACTTCACCAGCAATACAATGCCTCAAAAGGGGCCATGCCAATGCTAGAGTGGTAACTATTATTGTAGGTGAACTCAATCAAAGGCAAGTGGTCATACAAACTACCACCATAATCAATCACACAAGCCCGCAACATATCCTCCAATGTTTGGATAATCCTCTCCACTTGCCCATCAATTTGCACGTGGAAAGCGGTACTAAGGGATACTCTAGTACCTAAACCATTTTGGAACGACTTCCAAAAGTGGGATGAAAATGAAGGACCATGATCCGAGATAATAGAAATTGGAGCACCATTGAGGTTCACGATCGCTGCAAGATATAACTTAGCATAATTTTCCACCGAGTAATTTGTCCTCACGGGTAAAAGGTAAGCGGACTTGGTGATTCTATCAACAAATGATCCAAATAGAATCACATTAATTCTGATATCTAGGAAAATCGGTAACAAAATCCATATTAATTGCCTCCCACTTCAATTTAGGAAACATAATTTCTTGGTACTATCCACAGGCCTTATATGCTCAACTTTCACTTATTGACACACCATACACTTGTCCATATAGCTAGCCACATCATGTTTCATATTGCTCCACCAATAGAACTCTCTAAGGTCATGATACATCTTGGTGTAACTTGGATGAATGGCATAACGGGATCCATGAGCCTCGGCCATGACCATTTCCCTCAATCCATCAATGTCGGGAACACATAGCCTACCTTGGTATCTCAAGATACCATCACCACCAATCATAAAATCCACAACTTTATGTTGACCCACATTACTCTTGATATTCATCAAATCGGCGTCCAAGGATTGCTTTTCCTTTATCTCAACAACAAGGGATGACTGAGATACCGGATGCACAAATACGCCACCGTCCTTGGAGTCTGCAAGTTAAACTCCAAGATTAGCCAAACGGTGAATGTCCTTCACTAATTCGCGCTTATCCTCATCTACATGGGCCAAACTTCCCATGGACAACCTTCTAAGAGCATTAACGACTACATTCGCCTTTCGGGATGGTAATGAAGACTCATATCATAGTCTTTCAACAACTCGAGACACCTTTTTTGTTGAAGATTTAACTCATTTTGGGTAAATACATATTGGAGACTCTTATGATCGGAAAATATATCTACATGAACCCCACAAAGATAATGCCGCCAAATCTTTAACGTAAAAACCATAGCTAACAACTCAAGTTCATGAGTAGGGTAGCTCTTCTCATGAACTTTCAATTGTCTAGAGGCATAGGCCACAACCCTACCATGTTACATCAACACGCAACTGAGACCGACACAATAAGCATCATAATATACCACGAAACTATCACTACCCTCGAGCAAGGTCAAAAGTGGAGCCGAAGTCTACTTATCTTTCAACTTCTTAAAACTACCCTCACACGCTTAGGACCATAAGAACTTGACCTTCTTTTAGGTAATTTGGTCAATGGCGTAGCTATAGTAGAGAAACTCTCCACAAATCTTCTATAGTAATTAGCTAGACCAAAGAAGCTCTGAATATCAATTGGAGTCGTAGGTCTAGGCCACTTCTTAATGGCCGCAACCTTTTGAGGATCTACTATTACATGACCAAGATAAGCTACAGCTTTCAACCAAAACTCACACTTGGAGAACTTGGCATACAAATGATGATCCTTCAAAGTTTCAAACAATGAATGGAGGTGATCTACATGATCCACCTCACTCTTAGAGTAAACTAAGATGTCATCAATAAATACAATAACAAACATGTCCAAGAACGGACGAAAGACCCTATTCATCAAGTCCATGAATGTCGTCGGGGTATTGGTTAACCCAAAAGACATGACAAGAAACTCATAGTGACCACACCGGGTTCTAAAGGCAGTCTTAGGGATATTCGCATCCCTAAGCTTAAGCTGATAATAACCCGATCTAAGATCAATCTTAGAGAAATACTTCGCACCCTGAAGTTGATCAAAAAACTCTTCGATCCTAGAAAGAGGATATTTATTCTTTACAGTCACTTTGTTCAACTGACGATAATCAATGCACATACGAAGGGAACCATACTTCTTATGCACGAACAACACAGGAGCACCCCAAGAAGACACACTAGGGAAGATAAACCCTTTATTTAAGAGGTCTTTCAATTGCTCCTTAAACTCTTTTAGCTCCGCCGAAGCCATTCTATAAGCAGGGATAGAAATCAGACTAGTGCTCGAAACAAGATCAATCCCAAAATCAATTTCACTATGGAGAGAAACATCATGAAGATCACCGGGAAACACCTCAAGAAAATCATTAACCACGGGAATGGATTATAGAGTAGGCTCTTCCAATTTAGAATCTTTAACTCGGACCAAGTGATATAAATAACCCTTTGAAATAAACTTTTGGGCCTCTAGATAAGAAATGAACCTTCCCTTAGGCACTAGGGAACCACCTTCCCATACAATGACTAGCTTATTAGGGAATTTAAACATGACCCTATGGGTCCGACAATCTAAGGAAGCATAGCAAGAGTGCAACCAATCCATCCCCAGAATAACATCAAAATCAACCATGTCCAACTCTATCAAGTCTACAAGAGTATCTATACCACCAACTGATATCACACACCCCTTATAGACCCTTCTAACAATCATAGTGTCTCAAATCAAGGTAGAAATAGAAAAAGGAACCGACTGACACTCAGTACAAAAATCAAGATGCACAGCCACATACGGGGTCACATAAAAAAGAGTAGACTCTGGATCAAGAAAATAATACACATCACGGGAGAAAAGTCTTAACATATCCATGACAACATTGAGAGACGCCTCAAAATCCTGGCGAGTAGCAAGTGCATACAAGCGGTTTTGACCAGCGTCAATGCCAAAAACAAAAGCAGAGTAGACATAGCACCCTTCTGTGCTAGAGTAAATGGAGTAGCAATAGGATCATTGTGGGCCCAAGAAGCTGCCATAGATGGGCACCCACGCGGCATATGCCCAATCTAACCATAATACAAACTTCTATTTCTCCCCTTCTCATACTGACCACGATGACTCTGACCACAGAATCTGCAAGGATGGCAAGGCGGAGCAAACTGCACACCACTAGCCTAGAATTGAGCACCCTTTACTCGGGGCCCACCACCAAACTAAGACTGACGACCACTCAAAAACTTTAAGTAAGGAGAGTGAACACTAGCCAAAGAGAAAGAACTAGAACTCCCCCAATTCTTTCGTGGCCACTTACCACCATCACCACCATTATGCTCAGAAGGCCTAAATTTCTTTCCTTGTGTCTCACTAAGCTCTACTTGCTTATTTTTCTCTTCTTTCACTTGTTGAATATACACAATCAACCTATAAATATCCATGTTTTGAATCAACAAGTCCTCCTTGATCTCAAGGACTAACTCACAGGACAATCTAGGAAAACTTATGTATTCTAGCCCTCATGCTAGAAACAATCTCGAGAGCATACCTTGACAATTGATGAAATTTCAAGGCATACTCTTGAATGGACATCTTCCCTTGCTTCAAGTTCACAAAATCTTTCACCTTGGCCTCCCTCAACTATTGAGGAAAGAAGCGGTTTAAGAAAGCCTCAGAGAAATCCTCCCATATGGCGGGACTAGAATCAACACCTATAGACAACTCCCACCCCTCATACCATTGGTATGATATGCCTTTCAATTTGTAGGAAGCAAACTCAACGGCCTTAATCTCCGAAGCATGCATAATTCAAAAGATTTTTTCTATTTCATTAATAAAGCCTTAAGGATCTTTCTCAACCTTCATACCAGAGAACATAAGAGGGCTCAACCTGATAAATTGGCCAATTTTCATTGCCTCAGAAGAAACAATAGTCGGAGCACCATGCTCTGATTGAGAAGTTACCAATTGAGTTAAGAGTTTGATAGAGCGATTAAACTCGACATTAGTAGCATCCTCTAAGGTAACGGAATATGAGGGTCACTCTCATAGTTGGGGTTGGTGGGGACAAATAGAACCCTACGAAGATTGTCGGATGCCGCAGCCCAAGCCCGGGTTCGAACTCCAGAAGTTTGATGAGCTTCATCCATAGGGCCCTCATAAGGGTTTGCTTGAGTCTCAGATCTTCTTGGAGGCAAGATCTAAAAGATAGCAAATAAAAATCAGAGAAATCCAAGACCTTAGACTCTATAGCATGAGATTGAAACACAAGAAAGAGAAACATTTCCTAAAATTTCTCATAGCTCCTCTTTTATAAGTGTGGTGCTCTTCACACCCATTAAAGAGACTCTACTCGACACGGTATTGTGGACACCCAACTGACCATAAACCTAGGCTCAGATACCAACTTGACATGACCCAAAACTGGGCCATGTTATATGGGCACCTCAAGACCATATGAGTCGGACATCGCTCGATAACCCATCAATATAATCATATCAAACAAGGGTCGGGTAAATCCCGACCGCATAATAAGATAGCAAAAATAATACTAGAAGTTGTAGCTTAACAATCTTTAACCATTTCATAAATATTAACATACTAGCTAATATACCCAAGTCTACATTCATCCACAATACCTCTATATAGACCGAAGTTTAGAAATGTATATGCTGGGATAAGCCCCCGACAATAGCCAAACTAAGTTAAATAAAGCTAAGTATAAAGATATGAGACAAAGAATGAATGTCTTCCAAAATAAGGATGCTCACCACTACAAAGTCAATGCACGAACCGCTTTGTTCCCCTAATCATTGCGCATGAAGAGAAGATGATGCTCTAGACCCTATGACGCGTGGAGACATAGCATTAGAGATGATTAGCGGTTGGAACGCTAGCATGTAACTTAAGGATAAGGATATAAAAGCATTATTATTTAGCAATAAGTCAATAAATCATATTCAATCATATCCACACACTAATCCTTACATATAGATATATCACATGCAAATCAAGAAATTAATGCTTAACAACATTCTTGAATATTCATTTATTAGACATGAAGTAGAGGACTCTGACCGTCAACACTTAGATTCGATAATTTTATTTAGGCATAGGACTTTAACCACAATCACATACCATTAGGAAAAGGGGTTTTAACCATGCTCACACATTCATTAACCAAGGAATTTAACCACATACACAATCATTCAAACAAGAAAATCTCACCACACACACATTTATCTAGGCAAGGGACTTCAACCTCATGTCTATACGTTAGACAAGGGATATAACATCACGCCAAGGGACTTTAACAGCAATTTGATTCATTTTATGAGGTACATTAACCTTAAGAGATATCCTTATGCAAGGGATTTTAACCTCGAGCGATATCATTGGGCAAGGTACTCAAACCTCAAGCAATTTCATAAGAAAAAGGATTTCAACCTCGATCCATTTCATAAAGCAAGGGACTTCAACCTCAAGCCATCACAACTATCATTAGTTGACATTGGGACTTTAACTCTTTGCCCATGCATCAACGTTCATTCCATACAATACTTAAGGACTTTAACCATTTAACTAATTCAACATTATACATGACCCCATGGTCCTTATGGGAGCCTTCATTGCTCAACCATTTCAATGGCCATTGCCTTCATTCAATCTATTATACAATTCAAGTTATGGTCATTAAAACTCTCACAAACTATTCATATTAGTTTACCATCTTATACCATATTATCACCATACTTGGGTCAACATACAATTTAAATACATTATCATGTTTAGGGACTTCAACCACTTATTAGTTAATTAACCCAACATGGTCATCAATTATACAATACATAGCTCACAATACTTTTAGCATACTATTTATCAACCATTCATACTTATTGGTCCATTGCCTTAGTTCAAAATATCACCAACATGTGACTAGACAATTCACTTAGTTATTTCCACAAACACCTTATGTGCATACTTTCAACAAGGTTATTTTCATGGTAGAAATCATAAAGATAAGGATTAATCAAGACCCTCATGTTAGACCATATACAACAAGCACTCACATATGTAAATCACCATTAATAACATGTATAAAAATAAGTCTAAGCAAGAATCAACATTAGTCATCATTAGGCAACAAAACCCTTTTCATTGATTTCAAAATCACTATGTACACATACTAATCCAAGTATGAAATAAATGGATTTAGAGTTATTTAACAAGTGGAAGAGTTACATTCCTTGGACAACTTGATTCACCTAAGAAGCTCAACTTCACTTTGCTCCTAGATGGACATCATTGAACCCTAACCTTTAATTCTTCACAAATTGTGTTTGAGAGAGAGTTTTGGATGTTTCATCCACTCAAAGTGTGTTTAAGGAGGCGTTATACACTGATATTTTGAAGGGACTTAGATTTTAAGGCATGGGAAATGACTACGAGGCCCTTAGTTAAAAGCTGTAAAATAAACTTGTGCAAGGGTACGACTCACCTTACGAACTGTACCCTAGGGTACGAGTAGTACCCTAACTCATATCCTAGACTTCTCCTAGGTCACCTACATTGTTAAGGGTACGATCACACACCCTTAAGTCATATTCAAAGGGTACTACTCAACCCCTAACTTGTATACACCACCCTTACCTAAAATAGTCCAGTCAAGCTAGGACTTCCCTCTATATGATCATGTTGGGTACGACTCATATACTTAGGGTAAAATTGAGGAGGGAGTCACTCGTACCTAGGACAGTGAGTAACACTCACCACAGTACCTAGGATACAAGAGGGGAGTGGAAGAAGGATACGACTCGTGCCTCTTATTATACCCACCCCAGTGACACCCAATGAAGAAGTTCTTCTCATGGTCCAAAACCTAGGTGTTTCAATAGATTTTATTGAAATGGTTTAGAACTAAAATAGGAGTTGCCACAATTGGACACTTTTTCTTAGAATTAACTTTTTTACTATTTTTAAAATCTTGTCTTTGAATATAATTTCTCAAACAAATTTAATATATACAATTTGTTTCACCTCGCTTATCGATTTATTTCTTAAAGTATTTTGGTGCATTTAGACGTCTCATTATTATTCACATATTATCATGAATTTTTCTTTAAATTTATTGATTGACTCCATTTGGTATTGAAAAAGTGTTGTTGCATTAGTATGTCTTGTATTTAATATTTGAGATGCCACAAAAAAAAAGACTTCTTCATCTTATTCTCATTTTGAGATGCCACAAAAAAAAGATTTCTTCATCCTATGCTCATTCCCTTTTTCTTTGTTTAATGAAAGCATGCCTTAGAATTTATCATATCAGAATATTTGGTGCAAATATGTGTTAATCTATGGGAATATTCATTTAAATTTTAAACAAATATGCTTGCAGATCCATGTCTTCTTTTCAAGGGGCTAGTTTATATTGTGCTAGATTTAGTTTTTTGTAAGATTATTTAAGAGATGGGTTACTTTCCTTTTCATTGAATAATTTGATTTGCTTTGATATCATAGTTTACTATTTCTTTATACTTGAGAATGCTATTTTTTCGATCTCATCATTTATCTGTTAAGTGTAGAATTTTCGAACACATATTAATTCTTTTTATTTTATCTTTTTCTTTGCATGAATCTATTTTGGAGTTCATTTCAAATGAACTCCTTTCATCTTGCCTTTTGTAATGGGCCAATGAGGCCCACCTCTTCGAATCAAGTACGAATTTAAACTCAAAGTCGATTATATAGTGTGCAGGTACAAGAAGATGGAAAAAGAAGGAAAATGGGTCAAAACCCATTGATGAGGTCGCTAAGAGACTTGAAAAGTCTCAATTTTTATTATTGTCTTATTCTTTCTTTATTTATCTATTTGTTCATTCATTTGGGCCTCGAATCCAAAGTTGTAATTTAATACAAGTGAAGCGGATTTTTGGGCCTTCAAGGTCCAAAAACTAGCTTAGGACAGGTTATGGGCCAAAAACTCAAATGATTATACTAGGACAGGTGCAAGTGGGGCAAAAGTTCAAATGATTAGATTAGGACAGGTTGTGGGCCGAAAGCCCAATAAGATTAGGAAGGTTCATTTGAATGATTTGGGCCTAATGGCGTAAGTCTTTTAGTGTCCCCCTTTCTCCTTTATATGCTAGTTGTTTTTTTAGACTTAGCTAAAAAAAATTCTAAGTCATTAAAACTCGTTTTGCAAAAATCTTGAGAATAAATTTTTCATTAATCGATTTCTTTCCAAAAATCAACTTTCTCTTTTAAAGTTAGTCAAAAAGTTATTTTCAAATAGTTTGGATAACCGCAAGTTAGCGGATACTCTTGGTGCCTTAACAACCTTTCAAGAGTATTAATAGGAACCACTTACTCAAAATTTCTAAACTTAAAAGGTTTTTTCTGTCTTGAAACTTTTAAGTAATATTTTTAGTTTTTTCTTGATATTTTCTCCAAAATCAAGTGGCGACTCTGAAATTTCTTAAATTATTTCAAACTTTTCTTTAAAGTTCCAAAATAGTTTAAAAAGTTGAAAAATAATATTTTCCAACCCTTCGAATCGAAAAGGGGCAAAACAAGCAAATATAATAGAAGTTGAGAAAAAATAAAAGAAAAAAAGAAGGAAAACTAGAGAAAAGAAGAATAAGATTGAGGAAAAAAAAAAGAAAAAGAGAAAAAAGGATTAAGAAAAAAGAGAACAACAAAAAACAAACAAAAAATAAAAGTTGAACAAAAAGATGAGAAGAAAAAATAAAATAAAGTTTGAGAAAAAATGAAAGAAAAGAAGAAAAAACTAAGAAATTATAAAAAGCAAAAATAAAAGAAAAATAAAGGTTTGAGAGAAATGAATTAAAAAAATAAAGAAATGAGAAATGAAGAAATAAATAACATTTGAGAAAAGAGAGAAAAAAAAGTAAAAAATAAAAAATGATACAAAAATAAATGTTGAGACAAATGAGTTAAAACAAGATAGAAAAGAAAAGAAAAAATAAAAATCAAGAAAAAAAATTTTAAAAAAAAGTGAAAAAAAAAAATAGAAGTTGAGAGACACATGAACTTGAAAAATTTATAAATATTTGAGGTGTATAGGGGCAAAATTGTACTTGTTCTATACATAAAATAAAAAAGAAGAAGGGTTAGTTTTAAAGATTTTCCTTATGGGGACAAAAAATCAAATTCATCCCATGTAATTTCCTGTGGAAGCTCTCCTAATTCGCTCCAAGCTAATCATGTTCGTATCAAGACTTGACCTAAAATATGGGGATGACCCCGATTAGGACAATTGATATCTTTAATTGATAATTTGCCTAGCTTGAGGCAATTGGAGGTTTAATTGGAAGAGAGTTGGGATTTACGGGTCTAAGAAGATTGCTTATTTCAAGTTAAGTGAGATTTTAAACTTTAGATTGTTTACTTTTTCTAAAGCATGATTTATTACTTATATAAATATGTTGCGACTATCTAGTATATAATGGGGCGAACACGTATTAAATATATAATATGTGCTATTTTCGAGCTATTATTCTATGTATACTTTTTTATGATTAAAGCATGATATTGTTAAATTGTAAAAGCATGACATCAACATATTTTATGACATATTGATGTGACATCATAGTATATTATTTGACGTATGCTAGAAATGCATTATATATGTGCTAATTAACTTGCTTTGTGAGATGCTCATTAATGGATGATATTTGTTTGTACAAAATATTGTATTTGCCTTGTTGAGTTTAGTCTATACTCTTTATCATGAACTTTGGTCTAGCCATTTTACTGGTGAGCGTATGTGGACTTGGTTTAGTCATTCTATTGACGAGGGCTCATGTGAACAATTTAGCAATCTAATTTGCAAAAGACATCTAACAGGACCTAGCAGTCTTATGGATGAAGGATTTAGGGGTTGGTCTCAGTGGCAGAGTCACATGTACTTGATTCGGAAAATTGCACAATATTGCTAGGTAAAATATTTTTATTTTATGTATATGTATGTACATATATATATATGTACATATATATATATGTACATATATATATATATATAAATATATATTGCATATTCGCACCGCTTGACTTCTTCATAAATGTAACACCTCGAAAATCCAAGACATTATTAGAACCATGCTTTAAGTTCATGAAAAATCAAACATAATATTTGATTAGTTTTATAAGTGAGTGATTTAGACATATATTAAGACCTCAAATAGCTTCAAGCTTATAAACAAGCCAAAAACTTCCCTTAGCGATTAAATTATTGTGAAGTATATAACTATATTCAATTTCAAATGAGCATAACTTTTGGTATACTAAGAATATTTGAGTTCACGACCCACCAACAGATCGATACTTGAAATACCTTTCCAACGATACCAATTTTTCCTTAATTCAAAACCAGTGTAAAAGCTTATGGACAAAATACTGAAGCACTGTCAAAGCTTCGCAGACTACGACTCGTAATGTCTCATTACGGTCGTTAGGAAGTAGTCGCAATCTGGGCAGTAGAGGCTGAAATTGGAATTCTGACCACGATTCAAGTCACGACTTGTGGTGAGATCCTACGAGTCGTGATCTAAGTCATTGGAACTATTTCCAGGCGACTTCCAGACGCTTTTTAAGGAATTTTCTGGTCTTTTTTCACTCTTTTAACCTCAAAACTATGTCGTTTAAGCTATTTTAAGGCTGAATAAAAAGTCAAAACAACCCCAAATCCCTCATTCTCAGTACAACACCAAATTATTCAATAAACACGCATTTTTTCTTTTCTTCCAAAGCAAGAAATTGAGGTTTTTCATCTCCAAGTTCAAATTCCAAAAACTTCAATTCAAGAATCAAAAGTAATCAGGTATGTGGGGTTTGAACAAGGATAACCTTTCATCCTTGTGCCCAATAGTTTTGGTTTTTTGCAATTAAATTTATGAGAGTTAAATTAGGGTTCATACCCAAATTTCATATTTTCAAGATTATGACATTATAATGAGAATTAAAGTTCAGTTAGCACAAGAATATACCATTGTTCATGTTTTCACTTATTTGATTGTTATTATGAGATGAATTTTAGAATTTTGACATAAATTTCTATGAGATGGTGAATATATGATTTTCAGCCTGATTTAGTCAATTCACAAATAAGAGCATATGAATTTATCATGACTCTCTCAGTTTACAAGAAGTTTAGATTTATTATTTAAGATTGCTACAGTATGATTTAGATTTCAGTTTGGTCTTATGATCTCAAACATGATATGAAATTCTCACAGATATTCATGAGTATGATTTATTAACAGAAGTATGATTGATTTTCAGATTTATAAACCCAGATGCTTATTTTAAGGTGAATTTCAACAGTATGAGCATACAGTGTATGTGTGTGTGTGTGTGTATATATATATAAGAGTAGTATTTAGCACCGAGAGGGAAGTATGGGATCAGCGCATTCTATTTTCTAGAAACTACGTGTCACCGTAGGTTTAGGGGCCTCGCTAAAGAGTGTTCTCCTTTCCCAATATGGACTCAGTTTAGTGATCACTCTAGTTCAGGTTCTACTATGATGGCAAGGTTAAAACAACCCTCCTAAACGTGGGTCAGATGTTGGACTCCATGATAGCTCACATGATTTATGTCGATTATAAGAATCTCCCATAAAGAAAACTAAAAGTAAAGATTTTAGAAATCAAGTGTCATAACTCACTAAGCTTATCAGATTATACTTTACTATTCACGCTTTATGATATTTCAGCTTTCAGTTTTATTTATGACCAAGGTGAGTCCTTTTACACTTACCATGCATGATTTGAAAGTATGGTCAGTTTTAGTTTTCTTATTGCATTCACCCCCACATATTCAGTACATCTCAGAAGTACTGACCACATATATGTTTGTCTGGCTATATTGTTTCATAATGTTGGTACCAGTTGCAGCCCACAACACCGTGAACAGACAGCACGCAGCTTTTAGCCAGCACATGATGAGTTCTCTTGATTTGAGGAATCGAGTCAACACTAGTTCCGGTATTATATTTTTTATTCAGTCGTGTTGATTAGGGATGGTTGGGGATCATGTGTCAGTTACCTATAGTCAGTATTAGTAGAGGCTTCATAGACAGTCAGTCAAAGTTGATGTATTTAGTTTCAGTTTCCTTTGTATAACCAGTGTTGTAAGTTTTTGAATAGTTTTGTATTGCACAAGTTTAGCTAATGACATCTCTTTTGCTTATTGCTTCTGATTTTATGTATTTATTCAGTTGCTCACGAATCTCACCGATGTCATGGGTTAGCTTAGGATCACTTATGGTTCTAAGGAGAGTGTGACATCTAAGGATAGTCTCAGGACGTTATAGTAAATTTACTTCTTTATATTTTGACATATCTCAATAGTTCCACTCCTGATTGGTCTAGTAGAAATGCATACACGAGGGCCCAACGTGCATCTGTGAATCATATATTTTTGAGATTACTGTTCACTATACAGTTGTCTGCTTTTGGTTATTACTAGTGTCGCTCTATTATGTTGTTGCTTTCATTTCTTCTTTCGAATATTTGCTTCACAGGGAAAGATGGAGGAGCGAGTCGATGATTTTACTGGGATTAATTCTCACCATATCCACTTATTAATATGTGCAAATTATTCTCTAGTGGTGTTCATGTGATCTGATTCGGGGCGATATCTAATTCAGCTAAAGTGAGTCAACCGATTCATGTTGGCTGCTCTCATTCCTATTTTAGTATTTTGAGTTGTGTATCATGTCCTTTGCTCCTTCGCAGTGTTATATTTTGCTTGGTGAATGTTTCTTCAATTATACACGTGATGGTTTCAATAATGAGATCTTTCGCAAAAAGGTGGGTATAGCTCGTTAGATGCCAGTTACAACTAGCAAAACTGAGTTAGGACAGTTCAGGACCTGCCCTAGCACAACGAAGAAAAGTCACAAACCCATAGTACCCCGAAGGTAAGTCTTTCTTGATGAAATGTAGGAGTACACTACCGCTAAAAGACCAGGTCCTCTGAGTAAAATATATGACTAAAACAATAACACTCGGAGAATGAGTAAATAAATCAACACAACGATTTTACGTGGTAACCTCCTTGCTCAAAGGAGAAACCACAGCCTGTGCTCACAAGTTCTCAAACTCCACTATAATCAAAACAAATCTTGATTACAGACTCTATTAGAACTTAACTCTAAGTTCCTCTAATTTGTAATAACTCTATTACAATCACCTCTTGACAACTCTGTTAAAATCACTCTCAAGATTGGTTGACTCTAACTAACACAAACTTACATTACTCTACCTAAGAAACTCAAAAGCAAAAAGAAAATTTTACTCTTAATCTTTGAGTAAATCAATTACCGGACTTGACTCAAGAACACCAACACTATGAGCAGTAAGAGCATTAGAACTTAAGCTTAGAGCTTTCACACCACCACAGTAGAATTCTTCAATTTGCAAAAACTATTGAGGAAGAAGCATCCTTTTGTATTTATAGTAGTGTAGAATAGTACGGTCGAATTTTGATTGGATCAGGTGTTCATTCTAATACGTTGTCCACCTGCACAGTTGTTGCAATAGCAGACAAAACTGTGCAGAGTGTGACAGCAGTGTATCAGCAACGTAAGCAACGGACCTGGTCCTCTAATTATCATCTTGTCATCATCATAACATGTGACAACATTTCTACAATTAAACATTGATCTCCACTGGAAATAGTACATTCAGTAAATCATTTGCTAAGACATTATGATATAAGATCCCAACGACTATTCTGATTTACGCAAGCTCAACTCTATGCCTATTGCCCAATAAATTAGATGCTTAAAGGGCATCATAAAGTTAACCTACCAAAAAAGAGAAAAATGACTAGAGCTAAAAGTGTGTGTATGCTTCCCAGCTAGTTGAGAACTTCCAACTCTTCCTTCAAATTAGATTAATTCCATAAAGCCATCATCACAATTCGTTTATAGCATGATTAACTTAGTAAACCGATAGATGTCAGACGGCCAGCTTCACCGTGCTAGTGCCAGAAAAATCCCAGTTTCTTCATTCGATCAAACCTGAGAAAAGAGGTGGAGAGAACAAATAATGAAGCCCAGAAAGAAAAGATTTAGGAGATGATGAAATGTAACAACTAACACATTCTTGAGGCGTTTTAACTTAAATTCCTACAGCTCCCACTGACAAGTTCAAATTGATTGAATCATAACATTTGGACTGCGTTTACCACTTGGACTGCAAAACCTTTGGTCCCAAATTTTCTTCTACCTATTGAGATTGTCGGTAGAAGATTCCTATAGACTAGTGCTACAAAACGTTCAAAGAAGGCTTTGGTAGCCTGGGATAAACTATGGTTGCTCAAATCAGCTGGACGACTAAATATTTACTGATATGCTGGTTTGGAACAAAGCTATCACTTGAAGCATTATTGGAATCTATGCAAGAAGAAAGATAAACCATGGATACAATGCACATTTACTATGGTAAAGCGAAAGCAATCTGGGAGGTGAGTACTAGGCAACATGGATAATCCAAAAACTCCTCAATGCCAAGAAGCATATGGAGGGTGATGGGGCTATCTAATGAAGACCTACAGAACTTTGGGAAATACTCCATAAGGAAGATGTATAACAATCTGAGAATGGAGGAAAATGGTTTGCAGTAAAATAAAGACAGCCCAAGGTGGCTTTTTATCCTATATTTGGCAATTCAAGGAAAGGTTATATACAAGAGACAGGATGATTAAATGGGGTATGGCTAGGAGCTAAACATGTCCATTATCTGAAAATGAAGATGCAGACAAACAACATTTGCTCTTTAAATGCTCAACTTCATCTATCATTTGGCAAAAAGGTAATAATGCACAAGCCTATACTACATTTGAAAAGAGGAACCAAACAAGAGAATCTGATGCGGTCATGGTCAAGATGATAAGTTAGGATGTACACTGCCGAGGAAGTTGGAAGCCAAGATTAGCAAGCAATTGCAGAAACTGAATTTATATCCATAATGCAGATGTATCTAGCCAAAGTGAGGTGCTAGGAGTCGCTTTTCTTTAGTCTCTTCTTAGTTTAGTTGCAGTTTTGCTTTACAAAGCCACTCAGCTAGTTGTTATCGGTTTCATTATTTATTTCTCAACAAGTTCAGTTCCTAAGCAACTATGCATCGATTTCGAGTGTAGATCTTTTAAAACTTCCCTTCATTTAATTTGAAGGCTACCTTGTTCTTTGTTACACCTTCAGTCAAAAAAGTGTCGCACCAGTGCATCTGGAACTCTAAAGTGGATGAAGTATTTAACAAAACACATAAGAGAATAGAAAGATAAAGTTATGTCAGATAACTGATCCTAGTTTATACAAAGAGAAACACCTTTCGAGTGGTTGAAAGAAAGGCACCAAGTTAAGGACCATCCTAGTTTTTCTATATAATTCTAAAGTCATAAAAGAGGGAGGGAGGGGGAAGAGAGTACAAACCCTCATTGATAGAAGCAATCCACCGTACTTCATTCATCCACAATACTCCAAACCATCCTAAATCAAAAACAAGATTAGGCATGAGTTAAAACAAACTAATGATATAGTTAGGTTTACAAGTTGTTTCAGAGATGAGAACTAGCAGCTTATTGCTGACACCATACCAGAATATCGAAAAGGCAAGAAGTATCACAAGATATCCAAGCTTATACAACCGGATCTTCTTTTCCCATGGAAGCTGATTGAAAATCTCAGTTACATGTACCAAGTGGCAGCGATCAGTATAGCTGATCAAGGGTTAACATCAGTTGTCAGATTATATGTTAATATGCCAGTGGTAACTAACAGTAAAAGGGATTGACTTTCACAAGCAACGACTTTCTACATGTTTCATCTATAGATGCTTACACGTGGATGTTATAGTACAAGTATGGCAGACATATCAGAAACATCAACCAATGCCCTGTCACAAGATGTAGGAAGCACAGGGTTCCTTGAAGAGCAAATTCTGGCACCACTATTCTGTTAATCCGAGTTGCTGAATCATAAGGGTTGACGTAATCATATTCAAGATCTGCCAAGCACATGAGCTGCAATAAATAATTGCTATTGTAATATTCTCCAAGCCTGAATATAAGGAAGATAAGACGAGGAAGAAAAGAGAGTGGAGGGCTTAAAGAAAACCACTATGCAGAGAATGCAGTCTATGTTTACAACATGGTGCACACTACATAATAACGTTAACCGGTACATTCAACATTCAACATACTTGTTTGTCTTTCAGTTCGACTAACAAAAGAAAAAGCACTAGAGGAGCTAACAAATAACATCAAGTCATCAGACATTAAATGGTAAATACACAAAAGACACAAAGGTCAAACAAGTAAATCAAAGTGATATTTGTCTATTGAAACAAAGAATTGTTGAACACCCGATTTTACCCTCTTCAATTTCCTTTTTAATAATCGTGGTGTCGGGGACAGCTTGCGCGCATCTCGATTGATTCCACGGGTTCCTGCTACCTCCGATCAGCAAAAATATCAGATAACTCTATCAAGGCTTGAGCAAATTGAAGAAATCACCTAGTATGTTTGCCTCCATAGGATTTTAAACCTAAGGCCTCATGGTACTCAACCCACTTCATTGACCACTAGGCCACACCCTTGGGTGCCTATTTTGATCATTTTGGGAATAATGCACTCTTTATTCTAGATAAAAACTGGGTGATCCTAGTGAATGAAGTTGAACAGAAATCACTTCAAAGGATGTATTGTAAGCTATAGAAGTAAAGATCCATGATTCTTAAAATATAATAAAGCCAGTCTTGTTCTATTGTTAATCATTCTCTCAATTCCATACCAGTTGGAGTTCCTATATGAATTGGCTAAGTCCATTTCCCTCTATCCAGAAAATTCATCTAAATCATTGTTACGCAGATGGTGAGCCTACTACAACCCTCCTTTAATTGGGGCTTGGGGCTTGGGGCTTGGGACCAGATATGCTAAACTCACATTGACACAGTTCTATTGCTAATGTGAACTAAAAATATAGATGTGAAACAGTTCATGACCTAATGTCTTCTTCCTGCACCAAACCAATATAAGCCTTTTACATATTAGTGCAATAAGACCGAGTTCACTCACTCCCTTCAACAACATTGAAACCTATCACTGTAGCCAACAATTATATTATTTCGAAGAAAATTAGCAATTGATGCACCCAAGTGTGAGGCCTAGTGATCGGTTGATAATCATGAGGTTTCAGGTTGAATTTCCAACATAAGCAAACACACTAGGTTATTTCTTTTGATCAGTCCAAGCCTTTGTGGACAGAATTACCCGGTATCTATGCTGATGTAAGGTAACAGGAATTGAAAGTGAATATTCACGTTTGTATATACTTTTATTTGCTCAAAATTTCCCCCACATTTCCCCTTTCACAAAACCTAGATTCTTAACTTCCCAAGTTCCATTGCAGAACACCCATCACAAAAAGAAAATAAAATAAAATATCTTTAGTAACAGTGCAGCAGAAATTTTTGACAAACCATAACCCACAAAAAAGGAAGCACTACTACTACCTCAAAAGAACTTATATGTATCAATTAAGACAGGGTCGGAAGCAGCTTTCGAGCACCGGGTAGATTGATTTATAAGATAATAACTTAACTAATACTCCATCCATCCATCTTTACGTGTCCAACTTGGAAAATTAGGAAATATTTTACCATGTTATGTCTAATTTACATTTATTATTAACTATAGTCATTTCTCAATGCATTTCTCAAAAGCATTGAACTTATTCTATTCAAATGGTAATATAACAAAATTATTTGTTTATTTAGTATTCCTAAGGTTGTGCCAAGTCATATACGTATATAGATAAGTAAAAGACGTATGAAGAGAGTAGTTATTATCTCATAAAGTCAGTTTTCTTCCCAATTTCAATTTTTTTCAACAAAGAAGGCCATTTTATGAGAATAACTCTTAATTGAGTGTGATCATATGAGAAATCAACTCGGATTCATCTGAACACAATACTTTCGTTTCAGAGTATAATTGTATGTAAATTGCAATAAATAGTAAACATAAACTCATCACTATAAAAATATAACGAGATCAATAATAAAGCACATCTTTTTTTCAACAAAGAAGGCCATTTTATGAGAATAACTCTTAATTGAGTGTGATCATATGAGAAATCAACTCGGATTCATCTGAACACAATACTTTCGTTTCAGAGTATAATTGTATGTAAATTGTAATAAATAGTAAACATAAACTCATCACTAAGGGTGTACAGACCAAACCGTCAAGTCAAACCAAACCGAAGAACCAAACCAAAAAGGGCAGCCCGGTGCACTAAAGCTACCGCTATGCGCAGTGTCCGGGGAAGGGCCCCACCACAAGGGTGTATCGTACGCAGCCTTACCTTGCATTTCTGCCAAAGGTTGTTTCCAAGGCTTGAACCCGTGACCTCCTGGTCACATGGCAACAACTTATGGTTTGGTTTGGTTGGTTTGGCGTTTGAAAAAAAAACGACCATTCTTGGTTTGGTTTGGTGTTAACCAAAAAAAAGTCAAACCAAACCCAAATCAAACCGACATAATATATATATGTGTGTGTGTGTGTGTGTGTGTGTATATATGTGTATATGTGTGTGTGTGTGTGTATATGCTAGTTTAGTCGCACGTGCCTCGCACGTGTAATGTTTGATTATTTAAAATTAAATAATTTTATCTATTGAGGAGATTTTTAATAAAGTGTAAAAGTTCAAATCACTTTTCAAAAATCTTTCACACTTTAATGTAATAATGTAAACATAAACATATACACATATATGTTTTTCAATTCCAAGTGGTTGATGGTATCACTTTTACATTTGTATACCTCTTTCCCTTGTTGCCACAGGATAAGAGAGACGCATCAATTTAAACCATATTTGTGTTACGATTATTTTATATATATATATAAAATCGTTCCCTATTTTTAAAGTCAAATCTTTACAAATTTATTGATTACATTCTATTATGTACTTAAAACATTTAAAAATCTGGAACTTCTTAATTTTTTCTTATTCGAATAGTTTTATATTTATTTTTAGATTTTTCAAATCTTCTTAAAATCAAATTTAGTTGATTTAGAATTCTTAAACTAATAAAAAATGTATCAGTTGTATGACTTCAAATAAGGAAAGAGTTACCATAAATATATTTAATTAATTTTCAATTCTTAAATCAGAAAAAGATATAGAAATTCTGATGTCTTCTAATAAGGAATTTTTTTTACCATAAATACATTTAATTAATTTTCAACTCTTAAATATTAGGACGAAATAGTGAAAAAGATGATTTTGTTTAAATATTAGGAAAAAATAGTGAAAAGGACGATTTTGTTTAAAGCAAGGATTTCAATGAAGGGCAAAAAGTTTAATTCACTTTTTTAAGGATATTCCCACTTTTAATATATTATATATATATATATATATATATATATATATGCATGTATATAATTTAACTTTTTATACATAAAATATTAATTATAATCTACTTTTTAAATACTTTTCAATTAGTCTTATTAATTTTCAATATTTAAAAAGTATATATATATATATATATATATATATGAGCCTTTAAGTTGTAATATTTATCCATTAATTGCTAATAAAATGATCCAAAATCCAATATAAACTTAAAACCTAAACTTTTCAATCTTCATCTTATTTTTTAATTTCAAGATAGTTTTTCGCTCCTCAATTTTTCATAATTGTGATTTTTCATTAGCGCATGAGTGAAAACATACTTGATCTAAACTTCAATCACAATATAATTGTCAAAAATAAATATTATAAAAAAATTGAGAAAAAACGAAAAAATCAAAAAAAACCGGAAGAACGACTAAACCCTAATCCGAAAAAAAAACAATTTTATGTTGTTTGACTTGATTTATAATTTTAATAAACCGACATAATTGATTTGTTTTTTTTTCAATAGAAAACCAAACCAACCCGAGCTATATACACCCCTACTCATCACTATAAAAATATAACGAGATCAACAATAAAGCACACCTATAAAGTTTAAATTCCAAATCTGCCTCTCAGAATATACGAATAGAGAGTTACCTGGTAGAGGATAGTACCAAGAACAGAAACGAGAAGGAAGAAGGAGAATAGCCATGAGAGTAGATCGCCCATGGCACTTTCTTCTTCTTCCTTCTCTTCTTCCCTTCCTTTTTCCCCCTCTTTTTTCTGCCGGCAGATTTCTGTCTTTGTTCTTCCTATTCACAAGCGAACTTCACTCGTCTCTTTTTTAGGACCTTGACCATTTCTTCTTCCCCCTTGTTTTGATTGATTCTGACAACTTACCTTGAAGTTTGACATCAACGAGAAAAAATGCCTCTCTTGTTACTCCTCGACTATTGAGTTAGACACGCATAATAACAAATTCTAACTCTTTAAAAATTTTCATTTACTCCCTCCGTTTAAAAAGAATTTAGTTTAAAAAGAATTTATTTTCCTTTTTAATATGTTTAAAAAAAATGATTTCTTCCCTTTTTTGGTAATATTTTAATTTTAGTTTTTCACATGATATATTTAAGATAATTAATTTAACTGCACATATTCTACACATGTAAAATTTGATTATTTAAAATTAAATGATTTTGTCTATTGCGCGGAGATTTTTAATAAAATATAAAAGTTCAAATCAATTTTCAAAAATCTTTCACACTTTAATATAATAATGTAAATATAAACATATACATATATACTTTACCATTAGAAGTTTCAAGTGGTTGACGGATTGTTAATTTTGTGTTTGTCATATAGTACTGCTTTTTCTTTTTGCCTCAAGCTAAGAGAGACACATTAATTTAAATCATATTTGTGTTACGATACATACATATATATATATATATATATATATATATATATATATATTAAGTTGATTTAGAATTCGTAAACTAATGAAAAAAATATTAGTTGTCATTAATTTTGATGACTTCTTAATAAAGAAAGGTTTTATAATAAATACATTTAATTAATTTCAATTCTTAAATTAGGAAAAAATAGTGAAATTTTGATGACTTCTAATAATGAAAGATTTTTTCATAAATATATTTAATTATTTTTCAACTCTTAAATATTAGGAAAAAATAGTGAGAAGATGATTTTGTTTAAAGCAAATATTTTTAATGAACGACAAAAAGTTCAAACAATATTTCTAAGGCTCTTGACACTTTTAATATATTATATAGATTAGATTAAAAGAGATTTTGATACATTTTGACATAATTTTAATTTAAGACCACAAGATTCAAAAGTCTTTTTATTTTCTTAAACTCTGTATCAAGTCAAACTAGGTCATTTTTTTTAAACAGAGGGAGTAATAACTATAGTGTTGAGGTCAGCTTGAACACACCTCAATTAATTCTACGAGATACTTATCATCTTCCACGAGTAACAAGTATCAAATAAGTTTACCCACTAAAACTAGAATAGATGAAAAGAAGAAATATATAGTGTTCGTCTATGTTGAAAATTAAACATGAGACCTTATGGTGTGTGTTCAATCCAACTTTATTAATCCACTAGGTCATATCTTTGGATGCATACCACTCTTTAAATATAATAAATTTAATATTTTAGAAAATTTATATATTAATAAATAGCATTTAACATTAAGAATAAATTATATAAAAATAAATAAATTATTTATTGATTTTTTAAATTGAACAACTATTATTTAATAAACGTAAATTTCATATTCTAATGGTCTTACTAGAAAATGTAGGCAACTTTTAGAAATTGTTTGGTTATATGGAAAAGAAATTATAATTCTTCAGATAAAATGTGCGATGAGTGTGCGTATATATACACACACTAGATAATAGCGCCCGCCAAATGTATTTTACTTTTTTTTTATCCCAATCTATATGGAACAAATGAAATTTAAAAAGTCCACCAATTTTTTATTGTGATTTTTAAATATTTTAAGTTATTAATTATTAATTGATAATACTTTTACATAATTTTTCGATACTATATGTCACTCTTTTTGTCTTAATTTATGTGGTACTGTTGAAATATTTGAGAAAGCTAATCAAATTTGTTATATAATTTTAGATATTTTAAATTGTTAATTTTATGATTTATACGATTTTCTACATAATTTTCAACTAATATATGTTACTACCTCTATCCCAACAATTTATATGATATTGATAAAAGTCAAACAAATTTTTTATACATCTTTTACATATTTTAATTTGTTAATTTTTGTGATTTGTATTAGTTTTTATGAAATGTTTAAATAATATATCCCAGTTTATGTTGCGTTGATAGAATTTTGAGTCAATCAAATTTTTTTAAGTGCCTCCAAATAATTTAAAATTTAATTATTATTATTTATAATATTTTTTACGTAATTTTCAAGTATATAATAGATTAAAAATTAAAATAAAATAATTACATTAAAAATAGAAAATATGAAATTATAAAATGCCCTCAACCACAAGTAGGCACAGTTGGAAACAGGCATGACACCCGTCAGCTGCCTACTCACTGATGCCTATATATATACACACACACACGAGATATCAAGGGATCCATGATAGCACATGCCCAATATATATATACATATATACATATATATATATATGTAAGGAAACTAGACGTTGGACTCCATGATAGCTCACATGGTTTATATCGGTTAGAAGAACCTCCCTACTAGTAAAATTAAATAAACATCTTTTGAGTAAATCTCCCTACAGACTACAAACTACAAATTTCAAAACAGAATAATCCTAACAGAAAAGCTTTTAGAAACTAAATGTAAATGCTCACAACTTTATTCAGACATTGTTTTACAAAAAATATTAGCTATGAGCTTTCAGATTCTCAGATTTCAGATACAGAAGTGAATCCTTTATACACTAGACAGTATGCTTTAAAGACAAAATACCAGTACAGCTTTTAGAAATTAAATGTTATGACTCACTAGATTTATGCAATATGTTTTGCTATTCTTGATTATGATTTACAGTTTTTAGATATTCCAACTTATGTAAGTCATTTACATTTGGCATGCATTATTTTATAAATTATGATAATGTTGAGACATTATTTTACTTATGCATTCGTCCCCATATACTCAATATATTCTCAAAGTACTGATCCACATATGCGTCTATGTGCTAGATTGTCTTATAATGTAGGTTCAGTGCTCAGTTCCAGCAGCGTGACTGATTTCGAGCATCTCTTTCTATATCCCTACAGTGGTGAGTCCTCATAGTTCAGGGACTTAGTCTTTCAGTTTTTCAACTTATTAGTATAGATGGTTCAGACAGTTCGAGTCAGCTGGGGGTTTATCCTAGGGACTCTCTAGTTATTAGGAGTAGAGGCTTGTTAGACTGCTAGATATGATTTCAGAGCTATTCAGTATTGATTGTTCAGACTATTGAGTCTAGTATTTTCCAGAGATTATATTCAGATATTCTCAGCTAGCTCAGACAGATTTCCGCATTCTAGTTTTGATATTATATCTATATCCCCTTGTTCTGAGATTCAGACTTAGTAGAAGGCAGACAGGGTTAGCTTAGGGCTACTCGTAGTCTTGAGCACCATGTGACGTCTCGAGACCAGGTTTCGGGGCGTTACAAACTTGGTATCAGAGCCTAAGGTTTATAAGAGTCCTAGGGAGTCAGACAAGCCGTGTTACATAGAGTTTTGATCATGGGTGTGAAGCGTGCCACATTTATGAGCAAGAGACTACGGGATATTTTTAGGAAATCAGCTTTTTCTTTCATGATCTATCGTGCTTACAGTATATCTATTTGCTTTTAACTAGTGTTTTTACATAATAGTTGAATATGCCTCCTCATCGAGCTAATGCCCGCAAAAATAAAAACTAGTCACCCCAACATATTGACTCTATGAATAAGAATGTATCTCATGTTGAATTTCGGGTTGCCTTTCAGGCGTTGGCCCAGGCACTGACTGCCAATATTCAGGGCAACCATCAGGCGACAGTCCCACTTCAGCAGAATGTTGATTTAGCAACAGCCAGAATCCGAGACTTCATGAGATTGAATCCTCCAGAGTTCTTTGTGTCAAAATATAACGCCCCAAATTTGGTACCCGAAATGCTACACGATGCTCATGACCCCGAAGGACCATAAGCTAACCCATGACTGATATTTGTACTTTTATACTGCGTAAAATACTTTATAATGCGGAAACATGAACTGAAAGTCCATAAGGTTCAATACTGAACATGATCTGAATGATATAACATCTGTGGGGGGTAATAGAATACCCAAAACAAAATTGAACACATTGAATTCTGAAACATGATAGTCTAGAAAGCCTCTAACTGACTGAACTGTCTGAGTAAGGAACAGATGGGACATGTCCCCAACTAACTCCAACTAATAAACTAATTAATGAGATAATAGGGAATAATTATGTCCTCAAAAGATGAGGACTCACTTCTAACTCTGTCTGTGGATATCTGGAATCTACTGTTGCTCTAGAGCTCGTATCTCTGAACCTATGGTATAAGACACCATAGCTCAAATGCGTCAGTACTTTGAATATACTGGTATGCATGTGAGGTAGGCTGAATGCATGGGGTTCATATGCATGAATAATAATAATAACTGACTAACTATCATGAGCGTGAGAATACATGCATGAGACATAACAACTGACACTAATACTGTGATAACATGAGTACTGAATCTGACTATAACTGATAACATGAGTGACTGTATCTGATAGTCCTGAATCTGATAGAACTAGATGAGTTCCATACTGTATCTGAGTTGTTGTATCTGACAGTCTTAAAATCTGAAGAACTATCTGAGTTCTATTACTGAGACTAATTGATTGTGTCTGACAGTCCTGATTCTGTAACATAAAACTGTGGGAATTAGTTATCTAACCGACATGCCCCTGATACGCCATTATGGCTGAGTTGGGGTCCAATCTATAACCCCAATTAGAAGGGTGCCAATACCGCGCCATTGGTAAGGACAAGCTGTGGGTGACCCTCATCTGATAGTGTCCCCTGTACGAGAACGGTGGGGCCCTTATCTGACAGTGCTTATCCATCTTATCAACCCTCATCGACAGTGTTGATGTCTCAACCTATGCTGGCTATATAGTTCTGGAACCCAAGGATGACTGCTAAGGATCACACTCTCATTTGATAGTGTGTGTCCCCAACCTTGGGTTCACTCGGTGCTAATTTCTACTCCTAGCTGAATAGACTCTGAACATGATTTACTGAATTGAACATGGGCTGAGTTACTGAATTCTATTGACTGACGGAATACTACTGATATCTGACAACTTACTGTGTTCATGAGACCATGGAAATTTCTTGAGTCATAAGACTGTTTGAAGTCTAAGGATTCATAGCTTGACTGAGAGTATCATGAAAACAAGACATAGCTCTAGGCACACAACTAATGTTTTGGGTACGAGTACCCCAAGGACTCGATGGAAGGAAACTGACCAAGCATAACTTACTTGAACATATAACTAACATCATAATCCATAATACATTTATAGAAGCATTTCATCAAAACATGTGATAGGCATAACTTGTACATACATGGGGATTTCATGGTATCATGCTAGTTAGGCACTTTTCCTTCATCTAGGCATTTAATCAAACATAGTATAGGCATGGTACATGTAAATATCATTGTACAATAATTAAACATCATGGTTCAATTCTAATTTCATCATTAAAGGGCTTAATCATAGGTTTGCATGAATCTATATCTATAATAATGTAACCCACATAGAATTTATCACCCAACATGGAGTAGAATTCAATTTCTCATTATCCATATGAACAAGAGTAGTCCAATCATGAAATTCATAAGAGAATCCATAAACTTGAATTTAGAAACGGGATTCTTGGGCTTCATGGACAAAAAGAGTCCATGAATGAACACTATGCATACCTTAGTTCGTGATTTAGTGAAGATTGACGGAGAAACTTTCTTGGAATTGGATCTTTTATGAAAACCCTAGCTTGTTCTTGAGAGGTTTTTGATAGAAAAGAGTGTATTTTGGGTGAAAAGTGGCTAAATCACGTGTTAAAAGGCTTAAATAGGGGTGGGAAGTTGACCCTTTTAACCCTGGATGCGTCATTTAATTTCAGTAAAATTTTCCCGAACTGAACCCCTGGCGCGACGCAGCGCTATCGCGCCGTGTCACTAGAATTTGACAATTGGGAAACTGAGGAATGGCACGACGTGGAGCCATCGCGTTGCCCCTTCTTTTGTAACCTGGAACTTTGGCGCGACGCGGAGAAAATAGCGCTAAGACACTGGAAAAGGACAATTCTGAATTTGAGACCTGGCGCGACGCGCCATAATCGCGGACTCTTACTAGAATTTTTCAAATGCCATTTCCTCTTGTGGCGCGGCGCTCCACTGACTAATATGGCGCTGTTTTACGATGGGAACTTGAAATAGTCGTAACTTCTGACCCGGTTATCGAATTTGGGCGAATCTTATATCGATGAAAAGCTTATTGAATTTTCCACATGAGTAAAAGTGAAAATCTTGAAAATTCCTCATGAAATAACCATCATTCAATTTAGAAGCTAATACTAGACATTCTTGAGATGAAATTAGCTAGGAAAAGTATGAGGTATTATAATATCTCTCCCTTAAGAACATTCATTCTCGAATAAGACTGACTGAGAGGGGAGAAAAGACAACTGACGTACCTACTGAACATGAATAACTGGAACATGATCTCATGACTGACATGACTGACAAGTTGAACATATAATACTGAACATGCATATTTGATGCATGTGTAACTGATTCATGAATGTATGACTGAGTGTTCTGAAGAACTAAGTTTCTCACAATGAGAATGCATGACTGATGCATAATTTCATCACTGAACTGATACATGAGTAAATAACTGAATATGCAATGGTACTTGATACCAAGTTTATAATGGGAACATGAGCATGAAACTGCATACCAAGTTTTTGATGAACACTGAACAAGAAACTGAGTAATCTTAAGGGGAACTGCTACCTTGATCTTGATCTGAGTTGGCGAAGAAGATGTGAGGATACTTGGTACGCATGTATTCCTCTGCTTCCCAAGTAGCTCCCTCGACGGAATGATTTCGCCAAAGAACCTTAACTAGAGGGACTTCTTTGTTCCTCAATCTACGAGTCTGATAGTCTAAAATTTTAACTGAAATCTCTTCATAAGAGAGAGTATTATGAACACCAATGTTCTAAATAGGGACTATAACTGATGGGTCACCTACGCACTTCTTGAACAAAGAGACATGAAAGACTGGATGAACTGAGGCTAGATCTGAAGGCAATTCAAGCTTATAGGCTACCTTGCCAAAGCGACTGAGAATCTTGAGGGGGCCGACATATCGGGGACTGAGCTTTCCCTTCTTACCGAATCTCTTCACTCCCTTCATAGGAGAGATCTTTAGATAGACATAGTCATCAATCTCGAACTCGAGATGTTTTCTACGAACATCTGCATAAGACTTCTATCGGCTCTAAGCAGTCCGGAGTCTTTTTATAATCAACTGGACTTTTTCTAAGGCGTCGAATACCAAGTCAGGACCTATGATTGAGGCCTCACTAACTTCGAACCAACCAATTAGAGACCTACATCTCCTACCATAGAGAGCTTCGAATGGATCCATCTGAATACTGGAATGATAGTTGTTGTTGTATGCAAACTCAATCAAAGGTAAGTGGTCATCCCAACTTCCCTTGAAATCGATTGCACACGCCCTTAGCATATCTTCTAACATCTGAATGGTCTTTTCTTCTTGACCATTTGTTTGAGGATGAAAGGTTGTACTGAGATGAATTTGGGTACCAAGACCCTTTTGGAATGCTTTCCAGAAATGAGAGGTGAACTAGGTACCTCTGTCTAAGATAATGGACAACGAAATACCGTCCAATCTGACCAACTCCTTAATGTAGAGTTTGGCGTAATCCTCGGTTGAATATGAGGTATGAACTGGAAGAAAATGAGTTAATTTGGTTATTCTGTCTACAATGACCCAGACTGAATCATGCTGATGACGAGTTCGAGGCAAACCCGTCACGAAGTCCATGTTCACAACTACCCACTTCCAAGTAGGAATACAGAACTCCTGCATGGACCCACTAGGCTTCTGATGCTCTATCTTAACCTGCTGACATATAGAGCACTTAGCCACAAACTCTGCAATATCTCTCTCTATCCCACTCCACCAATAGACTTCCGCAAGTCGCGGTACATCTTTGTGGCCCCTGGATGAGTAGAGTAGCGCGCACCATACGCTTCTGCAAGAATTCGCTGCCTTAAGTCATCTACACCTGGAACACAGAGGCGACCCTGACAATGCAAAACACCATCTCCCTCTTAGGAGAAAACCTCTATTTTTTTATCCTGAACTGACTCTTTCAACTTGACAAGGTTGGGATCTCTGTCTTGCTTTTCTTTCACCTCAAAAACTAGAGATAATTTTGAACTACTCTGAACCCATATAGCACCCTCTCTTGTATCGACTAAGTGAACGCCTAGTCTGGAAAGATAATGGACTTCTTGAGCTAACTTCTTCTTACTATCCTCAACATGAGAAACACTACCCATGGATAGTCTACTAAGAGCGTCGGCCAATACGTTAGCCTTTCCCGGATGATAGAGGACACTTATATCATAATCTTTCAAGAGATCTAACCACCGTCTTTGACGAAGATTGAGATCTTTCTAACAAAATACATACTGAAGACACTTATGATATGTGAAGACATCTATATAAACTCCGTAGAGATAATGCCTCCAAATCTTCAAGACAAAGACTACGGCGGCTAACTCAAGATCATGAGTAGGATAATTCTTCTCATGGGGTTTAAGATATCTAGAGGCATAGGATATGACCTTACCATGCTGTATGAGCATAAAACCCAAACCTACTTTGGATGCATCATAATACAGTTCAAAACCATCTGGACCATCTGGAAGAGCTAATACTGAAGCTGAGGTAAGTCGAGTATTCAACTAATGAAAACTCTTCTCACAAGGATCTGACCACTAAAACTTGATTTTTTTCTGAATTAATCTGGACATAGAAGATGTAATAAAAGAAAATCCCTCAACAAATCGTCTGTAATAGCCAGCCAAACCCAAGAAACTCCTAATATCTGATGGAGAGACAGGACGAGGCTAGTTTCTTACTGCTTTAGTCTTTTGAGGATCCACTCTAATGCTATCACCAGAAATGATACGACCGAGGAATGCTACTGACCTTAGCCAAAATTCGCACTTACTGAATTTGGTGAATAGCTGATGATCTCTGAGAGTCTGAAGTACTGTTCTGAGATGGTCTGCATGATCATGCTCACTGCGGGAATAAACCAAAATATCATCTATGAAGACTATGATGAACATGTCCAAGTACTACTTGAACAAACGGTTCATCAAGTCCATGAAAATGGCTGGGGCATTGGTAAGACCAAATGACATGACTAGAAATTCAAAGTAACCATACCGAGTTCGGAAAGCTATTTTTGGAATGTCACATTCCCTAACTCTAAGCTGATGATAGCCGGATTTGAGATCTATTTAAGAGAAATAACTGGCACCCTGAAGTTGGTCAAACAAGTCATCAATTCTAGGAAGAGGATACTTATTCTTGACCGTGACCTTATTAAGTTGACGGTAATCAATACACATTTTGAGAGAACCATCTTTCTTGCGCATGAATAAGACTGGTGCGCCCCACGAAGAAATACTAGTTTTGATGACTCCCTTATCTAAGAGATCCTTCAACTGTTCTTCCAGTTCTTTGAGTTTTGCTGGTGCCATTCTGTATGGCGGAGTAGAGATAGGTTGAGTATCTGGAAGAAGATTAATACCGAAGTCTATTTCTCTTTTGGGAGGAATTCCTGGAAGATCTTCTGGAAAGACATCTAAATATTAACCTACAACTGGAACTGATTCAAGGCTGGGAGTTTCAGAACTAGTGTCCTTAACTCGAACAAGATGATAGACACATCCTTTAGATATCATTTCCCGTGCCTGAAGGTAGGAAATAAAATGGCCTCTGAACGTTGAAGTACTACCCTTCCACTTAAGGACGGGTTCATTCGGAAACTAAAATAGGACTATTCTATTTTTGCAGTCGATTGTGGCATAGCAGGAATGAAGCCAATCCATGCCGAGAATGATATCAAAATCAGTCATCTCTAATTCTACTAAGTTTGCTGAAGTGACTTTCTGAAATATCATAATCGGGCAGTTCCTATATACCCACCAGGCTATGATGGTTTTACCCACTAGGGTAGAGAATAAAAAGGGCTCTACTAGGATTTTGAGACTAATTCCGAAATTGCCTGCTATATAGAGAGTAACAAAAGATAAAGAAGCTCATGTATCTAGCAAATCATAAACATGCACATGAAAGATCTGTAACGTACCAGTAACTATATTAGGAGAATTTTCCAGATCCTGTCGAGACTGAAGAACATAGAGACGATTTGGGCGTTGCCCACTAGTAGCACTGGTGGTGGCACCCTGCTGATTCAGGCAACCGAACTGAGCTGAGGAGCGGAGATGACTCTGATAACCTGACTAAGGGTAGTCTCTGACTCTATGTCCTAGCTTGCCACAACCGAAATAGACATTACTACCAGCTCTGCAAGCACCCTTGTGGTTCTTACCATAAGTCTGAAAAAGGGGATTAGTTCGGGCATTGCTAACACTGCCCTGAGACTTAGAGCCTGGCGCTCTATCTCTGTTACCCTCCCTAAACTTAGGAACTGGAGAACTAGCTGAAAAAAGCTGGAACTGATGACTTAGGACGAAACTGAGAACGATTTCCTCCTTCTGACTTAGACTGAGTAAAGTTGAAACTACCTGTCTTCGCTCTCTTATTCTGCTTCTCCCTCATCTTAATCTTCTACTTCTCTATCTACTGATCATGAGTCATGAGCCTGGCTAAAGTCATGTTATTATTCAGTATGGCGGATCTGCACTCATTAACCACGCTATCATTTACCCCTGAAACGAACTTACTCATCTTAGCCCTGTTGTCTTCAAGCACATAAGGGTTATATCTGGATAATTGAGTAAACTTAAGAGAATACTCTTTCACTTTCTAATTGCCCTGCCTGAGGTAGATGAATTCTAGCACCTTAGCTTCTCTAAGCTCTAGGGGAAAGAATCTATCGAGAAAAGCAGACACAAACTCCTCTCACTCAACAGGCCCTGCATTATCTGGCCTTTCTAACTTCCACTATTTAAACCAGGTGTGAGCAATATCCTGCAACTAATATGCAGCTATCTCATCACTCTCAACAAGAGTCACCCCCATGATGTCTGTCACCTTCTGCACCTAATCTAGGAATTCTTGGGGGTTCTCATCTGACTTAGACCCGAGAAAGAATGGAGGATTCATTCGGGTGAAATCTCGAATCCTGGCTGCAACTGAATTGGACACTGGATTGTCCAGAACGACAGATGGTCATTCATTCTGAGAAGCAACTAAGTTACCAATAGTAGTGAATGAAGCTCAGAACTCTGCATGAGAAATATGTTCGCCCAAAGGTTCTTCGGGCTGAAGGGCTGGCTGATTCCCGTTTCTTCTTTTAGGAGGCATATTCTGTAGAAGAAGGGGAGAAACAGATTTGACTGAGATATTGACTTGAGATTATGCTCACTAGAACGACATGAATACTGAAAGAGGGGAAACTGTTCCTAAAACATCTTATAGACTCTTGTACATAAATATGGCGCGCAATACACCCATGTACAAGACTCTACTAGATGCGGCTTTCAGAATTCCTAGGACTCTATTGAACCTTAGGCTCGGATACTAAGTTTGTAACACCCCGAATCTGGTGCCCGGAATGCTACACGGTGCTCATGAACCCGAAGGACCATAAGCTAAGCTATGACTGATATTTGTACTTGTATACTGTATAAAATACTTTATAATGTAGAAACATGAACTGAAAGGCCATAGGGTTCAATACTTAACATGGTCTGAATGATATAACATCTGTGGGGGGTAATAGAATACCCAAACAAAACTAAACATACTGAAGTCTGAAACATGATAGTCTAGAAAGCCTCTAACTGACTGAACTGTCTGAGTAAGGAGATGATGGGATATGTCCCCAACTAACTCCAACTAATAAACTAATTAATGAGATAATAGGGAATAATCATGTTCTCAAAAGATGAGGACTCACTTCTAACTCTGTCTACAGATATTTGGAATCTACTGTTGCTCTAGAGCTCATGTCTCTAAACCTATGGGAGAATACACCATAGCGCAAATATGCCAGTACTTTAAATATACTGGTATGCATGTGAGGTAGGCTGAATTCATGGTGTTCATATGCATGAACAATAATAATAACTGACTAAATATCATGAGCGTGAGAATACATACATGAGACATAACAACTGACACTAATACTGTGAGAACAAAATTACTGAGTCTGAATATAACTGATAACATGAGGGACTATATTTGACAGTCCTGAATCTGATGGAACTAGCTGAGTTTCGTACTGTATTTGAGTTGACTGTATCTGACAGTCCTAAAATCTGAAGAACTATCTGAGTTCTGTTGCTGATACTAATTAACTGTGTCTAACAGTCCTGATTCTGTAACATAAAACTATGGAAAGTAGTTATCTAACTGACATGCCCCTGATACGACATTATGGCTGAGTTGGGTCAGATCTGTAACCCCAATTGAAAGGGTGTCAATACTGAGCCACCGGTAAGGACAAGCTGTGGGTGACACTCATCTGAAATTGTCCCCTGTACGAGATTAGTAAGGACCTTATCTGACAGTGCGTATCCACCTCATCAACCCTCATCAATAGTGTTGATGTCTCAACTATGCTGGCTACATAGGTATGAAATACAAGGATGACTGCTAAGGATCACACCCTCATCTGATAGTGTGTGTCCCCATCCTTGGGTTCACTCGGTGCTAATTTCTACTCCCATCTGAATGGACACTGAACATGATTTACTGAACTGAACATGAACTGAATTTCTGAATTTCCGTTGACTGACGGAATACTACTGATATCTGACAACTAACTGAGGTCATGAGATCATGGAGATTTTCCTGAGTCATAAGACTTTTTGAAGTCTAAGGATCATAGCTTGACAGAGAGTATCATGAAAACATGACATGGTTCTAGGCACACAACTAATATTTTGGGTACGAGTACCCCCAGGACTCGATGGAATGAAACTGACCAAGCATAACTTACTTGAACATATAACTAACATCATAATCCATAATACATTTATAGAAGCATTTCATCAAAATATGTGATAGGCATAACTTATACATACATGGGGATTTCATGGTATCATGCTAGTTAGGCACTTTTCCTTCATCTAGGCATTTAATCAAACATATTATAGGAATGGTACATGTAAACATTATGGTTCAATTCTAATTTCATCATTCAAGGGTTTAATCATAGGTTTGCATGAATCTATATCTATAATAATGTAACCCACATAGAATTTATCACCCAATATAGAGTAGAATTCAATTTATCATTAGCCACATGAACAAGAGCAACCCAATCATCAAATTCATAAGAAAATCCATAAACTTGAATTTAGGAAAGGGAATCTTGGGCTTCATGGATGAAAGGAGTCCATAAATGAACACTATACATATCTTAGTTCGTGATTTAATGAAGATTGACGGAGAAACTTTCTTGGAATTGGATCTTCTATGAAAACCCTAGTTTGTTCTTGAGAGGTTTTTAAGATAAGAGAGTGTATTTTGGGTGAAAAATGGCTAAATCACGTGTTAAAGGGCTTAAATAGGGGTGGGAAGTTGACCCTTTTAACCCTGGGCGCGTATTTAATTTTAGTAAAATTTTCCCGAACTGAACCCCTGGCGCGACGCGACACTATTCTGCCGTGTCACTGGAATTTGACAATTGTGAAACTGAGGGATCGAGCGATGCGGAGCCATCGCGTTGCCCCTTCTTTTGTGACCTGGAACTTTGGCGCAACGCGGAGGAAATCACACTAAGACACTGGAAAAGGATAATTCTAAATATTGGCCCTGGCGCGATGCGCTATAATTGCGGACCCCTACTGGAATCTGCCAAATGCTATTTCCTCTTGTGGTGCGGCGCGCCACTGACTAATATGGCGTTGTTTTATGATGGGAACTTGAAATAGTCGTAACTTCTGACCCGGTTATCGGATTTGGGTAAATCTTATCTCGATGGAAAGCTTATTGAATTTCCCATATGACAAAAAGTGAAAATCTTGAAAATTCCTCATGGAATAACCATCATTCAATTTAGAAGCTAATACTAGATATCTTGAGATGAAATTAGCTAGAAAAAGTATGGGGTATTACATAAAAGCAGGTAAGGACCTGCAGCTTTATTTAGATGGGGTGAAGAAGATCACATAGATTATTCATGTTTCTGAAGAGGAGAGTTTAGAGTTGGCATCCTATAGATTGAAGGATATAGCGTATGATTGGGTGGTTATATGGAAGAATGGTAGAGGTGAGAATGCAGCTCCTATGAGTTGGCTGGTATTTCGACATGCTTTTCTAGACAGGTTCTTTTTACGTGAAATGATAGAAGTTAAGATAGAGGAGTTTGTGAACCTTAGACCGAGCTCAATGACAGTGAAAGAGTATTGCCTTAAGTTTAACTAGTTGTCTAAGTATGCCCCTGATATGATGGTTGATCTTAGGGCAAGTATGAGCAACTTTGTTACTAGAGTATCAGGTTTGGTAGTCAAGGAGTGTAGGATTTATATGCTTATTGGGGACATGGACCTTGTTAGGTTGATGATTTATGCTCAACAGATTAAGGCAAAAAAGTTGATAGGTAGAGAAGGGAAATAAGAAGGCTAGAATAGGGTAGTTTGAGTATGGCCAGACAAAGTACGGAGGGGGAAATCATTCGCAGTTTCAAAATCATTAATCCATGTCGACATCATCTTCATCTAGTGCTCCTGCTCCCAGAGCTAGGCAGGAGTTATGGGGTAAGTCTTCTATGTCCAGGTCTCAGAATAGTATGAGTGGAAAACCCAGTTATCCTCCATGTACTAAGTGTGGTAAGAACCATCCTGGTGGGTGCTTGTTGGGATAGAAAGGTTGTTATGGTTGTGGTAAGTTGGGACATGGAATCAAAGAGTGACCGCATGTTAAATAGGAAAATAGGGAAGTTCGTCCCCAGACTCAGGCTACTAGTGCACTAGCTCCTCTAGGTCGCCTAGTTCCTCTTCAGGGTGCATCATCCAGTATCGGTGGCGATCAGCGCTAGAATCAATTTTATGCTTTACCATCCCGTCAGGAGAAGGAGTATTCACCAGATGTTATTACCGGCATATTTCGTGTCTTTTGTCTTTATGTTTATGTGTTGTTAGATCCCAGGTCGAATTTCTCTTATGTGACCCCGTTAGTTACAGTGAATTTTGAAATAAGTCCTGAAAAGATCCATGAGCCCTTCTTAGTTTCTACCCCAGTGGGTGAGTCAGTTGTTGCCAAACAGATCTATAGAAAGTGTCCTATCACTGTTATTCATAAGATCATGCTAGAAGACTTGATAGAGTTAGATATGGTTGACTTTGACGTTATTCTTGGTTTAGATTAGCTTCATTATTGTTACACATCCATAGATTATCGCACCCAAGTGGTGAAGTTTTAGTTTCCATATGAGCTAACCTTTGAGTGGAAAGGTAATTCAGTATCTCCAAAGAGTTATTTCATGTCCAACCTTAAAGCCAGAAAGTTGATATCTAAAGGGTGTATCTATCATTTAGTTCAAATCAAAGACACTAAGTCTGATACCCCAACAGTTCCATCAGTCAATATAGTCAATGAGTTTCCTAATATCTTTCCTGAAGATTTTCCAGGGGTACCTCCCGATAGGAAAATAAAATTCGGTATTGACCTTCTCCAAGACACTCAACCTATATCTATTCCTCCATATCGTATGGCTCTAACCGAGCTTAAAGAGTTGAAAGAGCAACTCAAAGATCTCTTAGACAAAGGTTTCATAAGGCCCAGTGTTACTCCATGGGGTGCTCCCGTTCTATTCGTGCGAAAGAAAGATGGTTCTTTGCGAATATGCATTGACTATCATCAGCTGAATAAAGTTACAGTCAAAAACAAATATTCTCTTCCTAGAATCGATGATTTATTCGATCAAATCCAAGGTGCAACTTACTTCTCAAAGATATATCTTAGATCCGGCTATCATCAGCTTAGAGTAAGGAAATGTGATATTCCAAAGAAAGCTTTCAGAACCCGTTATGGTTATTTTGAGTTTATAGTCATATCTTTTGGACTAATAAATTCCCCCACAGCCTTCATGGACTTGATGAACAGAGTGTACAAATAGTACCTATACATGTTTGTCATAGTCTTTATCGATGATATCCTTGTGTATTCTCGTAGTGAGGATAATCATGCAGACCATCTTAGAATTATGTTGCAAACTCTTAGAGATCACCAATTGTTCACCAAATTCAACAAATGTGAATTTTGGCTAAGGTCATTAGCTTTCCTTGGTCATATTATTTCCAGTGATGGTATTAGAGTTGATCCCCAAAAGACGAAAGCAGTAAGAAACTGTCCTAGACCTATTTTTCCGTCAGATATTAGAAGTTTCTTAGGTTTAGCTGGCTATTACATAAGTTTTATTAAGGGTTTCTCTTCTATTACGTCTCCTATGTCTAGATTGACTCAGAAAAAGGTTAAGTTTCAGTAGTCAGATTCCTGTGAGAAGAGTTTTCAGGAGTTGAAGACTCAACTCACTTTAGCCCCAGTTTTAGCATTACCTGATGGTACGGATGTTTTTGTTGTGTATTGTGATGCCTCTAGAGTTGGTTTGGGTTGTGTGTTGATGCATAAAGGTAAAGTCATAGCATATGTCTCTAAACATCTTAAGTCTCACGAAAAGAACTACCCTACCCATGATCTTGAGTTAGCTATTATTGTGTTTGCATTGAAAATCTAGAGGTATTATCTTTATGGGGTGCATGTTGATGTGCTTACGGATCATAAAAGTTTGTTGTATGTATTCACTCAGAAGGTGTTAAATCTTCGGCAGATAAGGTGGTTAGAATTGTTGAAGGATTATGATATGAGTTTGTTGTACAATCCGAGAAAGGCCAATGTAGTGGCAGACGCCCTTAGTAAATTGTCCATGGGCAGTATTGCTCATATGGAAAATAATAAGAAAGGACTAGTTCGGGAAGTTCACCGGTTAGCTAGATTGGGTGTGAGGATGGTTGACTCAGCTAAAGGAAATGTTTGGGTACAGAGTAGTTCAGAATCTTCTCTAGTTTTTTAAGTGAAAGAAAAGCAGGATAAGGATCCTAGTTTGGTCAAACTGAAGGATTCAGTTAAAGACCAAAAGGTAGAGGTTTTCTCCCAAGGGGGAGATGGTGCGTTGAGGTCCTAGAGTATATTATGTGTACCCTGTGTTGATGATTTGAGGTAATAGATTATGGCAGAAGTGCATGGTGCGCATTACTCCATATAGCCGGGAGCCACCAAGATGTACCGCGACTTGCGGGAAATCTATTGGTGGAGTGGTATGAAGAAAGATATAGCAAAATTTATAGCCAAGTGTGCAACTTATCAATAGGATAAGGTAGAGAACCAAAGGCCTGGTGGTACATTGCAGAAGCTTGGTATCCCCACTTGGAAGTGGAAAGATCTGAATATGGACTTTGTGACTGGATTACCCTATTCGTGTCGCCAGCATGATTCTATTCGGATTATTGTAGACAGGTTGACTATGTCAGCTCATTTCTTGCCAGTTCACACATCCTACACAGTTGAAGATTATGCTAAGTTGTATATCAGAGAGTTAGTCAGATTGCATGGAGTTCCTTTATCTATCAGCTCAGATAGGGGTACTCAGTTTACCTTTCAGTTTTGGAGAGACTTTCAGAGGGGTCTTGGTACCCAAGTTTATCTTATTTCATCCTTTTATCCACAGACAGATGGTCAGATAGAAAGGACCATTCAGACTCTAGAGAATATGTTGAGGGCATGTGTTCTTGATTTCAAAGGCAGTTGAGATGAGCATTTGTCGTTGATTGAGTTTGCCTATAATAACAGTTACCATGCTAGCATTCAGATGGCCTCATTTGAGGTTCTTTATAGGAGAAGATGTAGATCTCCTATCGATTGGTTCAAAGTGGGTGAGGCTACTTTAATTAGGCCAGATATAGTGTTTAAAACCATGGAAAAAGTCCAGTTTATTCGAGAGAGATTGAAAGCAGTTCAGAGTCATCAGAAATCTTATGCAGACGTAAGGAGAAGAGATCTTGAGTTTGAAGTAGATGACCTTGTGTACTTGAAAGTTTCACCCATGAAGGGGGTGAAGAGATTTGATAAAAAGGGGGAAGCTTAGTCCCCGATATGTAGGCCCCTACCGGATTTTGACTTGTGTTGGGAAGGTAGCGTATGAGTTTGAGTTACTCGTAGATTTGTCCTCAGTTAATCCAGAGATCCATGTATCCTTATTGAAAAAGTGCATGGATGATTCAACTGTTGTAGTTCCACTAGAAAGCGTAGGTATACAAAATAGCCTCTCATACGAAGAAATTCCAATAGAGATCCTTAATCATCAGATTCATAGACTAAGGAACAAAGAATTTCCCTTGGTCAAAGTTTTGTGGCGAAATCTGTCTGTTGAGGGTGCCACTTAGGAAGCAGAAGCAGACATGCGTACCAAGTATCCTCATCTTTTCTTCACAAATTCAAATTCAGCAGAAGGTAACAGTCTTCCTTAATTCAGTTCTTTTTCAGTCTCAAATTTAGTTATATAGTCATCTTTATGTAAATTCATGCACTCACAGATTAGCTTAGCCATTCAGTATGTTCTAGATTCAGTCATGCACTTTGTTTCAGTTGTGCATGTCAACACATAGCCTCAGATTCCTTAGTATTTTTAGTTTAGTCAGCCACATTCGAGGACGAATATTCCCAAGAGGGAGATAATGTAATACCCCACACTTTTTCCTAGCTCAATTTAGCACCTAGAATGTCAAGGGTTAGCTTTAAAAATGAATAACCTTTGATACATATGGAATTTTCTAATTCTAGACCCTCCAGTGTGTAGAAGATTGAATTAGCTTTCCAACGATACCAATTTCACCTCAATCCGATACTCGGTTGAGAAGTAATGGTATTTTTAGTAAAACAGTATGCCATTTAGGCAAGCACCACGTCTCGGTGAAGGAGAAATTCGCAATTGTCAAAATCCAGTAGACCACCGCAATTGGCCCATATTGCATTGAAGTCCCAATTCCCATTTTTTAATTTTCAGTGGCTCTCCGCGATGGCCTCGCATCGGGGTGATGGTCAAAATAGGGCTCATCCCTTTTCAAGTAGCCCAACGCGATAGCCCCGCATCGCGTTGATGGTCAAAATTGGGATCGTCTTTTTTAAAGTGAGCCACCGCGATAGTGGCACATCGCGGTGCATGGACAAATCGAGATTTTTCCAATTTTTGGGTTAATTTTAAAAGGGCAATTTAGTCAATTATCCAACCCTAATTCATGAATAACAGATAATTTAGCCTAGTCTGATCAACACAAATACTACATCTGACTCAGTTCCCGCCTTCTCTGTGGTAATGGACCCGAGTACCTTGATAGAATAGAAAATAACCCCAGAGCTCGTTGCAGGTTTGGAGAAACAAATTGTCGAGCTAAGGCTCATGGTAATGCAAGGTAGAACATCTTCTCAGACTCCTCCAAACATGACTCTGTCCCCTGATGATCGATAAAAAAGTCCTATGTTTTCAACATCGGAAGGAGTTGATCAGGATAGTCACTTTACCACTTCTCAAAATGTTCATGCCTCTCAGAATGATCTTTTTTGTATGCATTCGCTCCTCCAAAGGTTCAGAACATATCCTTGTCACACCATGCTCCACCAGTATATACCTATGTTAATGCTCCACCAGTAGCAGTAACTCAAGGGTTATACCGCTTAGATGTTAATCATTATGTTGAAGCAGAGAATGATCCAAGAATGTACACTGATGAGACGATGAACAGAAAGTTCAAGGTCTTGTAAGATGCAATAAGAAGTCTTCGGGGGCTTGGAAGTAATCAAAGTGTGAAGTATGAAGAGTTGTGTGCATTTCTCGAGATTGAGTTGCCTCCTGGTTATATGATCTCGAAATTTGAAAAGTTTGAGAGGTCTGGAAATTCTTTCTTTCATTTGAAAACTTATTGTGAAAAGTTGATTGGCGTGGTCAAGAATGAAGGAATACGGGTCAAGATATTTAGTCAAAGTTTGAATGAAAAGGCTCTAGAATGGTATGCTAACCAAGATGTGACTAAGTGGCACACTTGGTATAACCTGGAAAATGCTTTTGTGGATCACTACAAGTTTAATGTTGATATCATTCCTGATAGGATCTCTATCACAAAGTTAAGGCAGAAATTAAATGAGAGTTTTCGTGAATATGCCATATGCTGGAGAGAAGAAGCGACCAGTGTACATCCCCCTATGGAAGAAGCTGAAATGATAAGTTACTTCATCCATTCACTAAATCCAGAATATTTTGATCGCATGGCAACAATGGTTGGAAAAACATTTATTGAAATTGTCAAGCCTGGTTAAATGATTGAGGATGGCCTCAAGATAGGAAGGATAATAAATTTGACAGAACTGCAATCCACCCATAAGGGCTTCCAGACTGGATCTTTTGGAAATGAGAAGAAAAAAAGAAGAAAGTAATGGGAGTGATGACTCAAGAAAATTCTTCAAACTACAAGCAACCTCCTCGATATCAATCCAATGCTCGACATGCTCATTATCATGTCTTTAATACACAAGCGACATATCATGCTCAACCTCCACAACAAAACTATCAAAATAATGCTCATCGTGCCAATCATAAAAGGAAGCCTCCCAAAATTTTCACGCCATTGGAAGAATCTCTTACTCGACTGTTTGAAAGGTTGAAAGATGCAAAGCTATTTCATCCAATGAAAGGAAAGCCAGTGAACACTTCTGCTAATTGGTATGATTTAAACAAGCGACGTGCTTACCACTCTGGAGTTATTGGACATGATACAGAGAAATGTATCACTCTCAAGCATAAAATTCAGGATCTGATTAACAAAAAGGTGATAACTCTTGAAGAAGCTCTAACTAATGTTAACAACAGCCCATTACCCAATCACAAGAAGTATTCACTGGAATCATCAATCAGAGAAAGTGTGAATTTTCCTCAAAAGGTGCATTTTTAGCGTCCTTCTATCCTGTATTTGAAAGTTAGCATTTTCTTTCCTTGTAATCGTACTTTCTCATTTTTTTTCTTTGTAACTGCATATTATCGCTTTATTTCCTTGTAATCGCACTTTATGGTTTGATTTCATTGTAATTTTACTCTTTTAGTTGTAATGAACTACATTCGATCTAATTTCCCTTATGGAATACGTAGACGGACTGTATTGGCTTTGGTCACGTTATCAAAAGTATCAAATATCCTTTTGTATGTATGAACTACTTTTGACATGAATTCCCAAGAAAGGGATACGTAAGCGGACTATGTCAGCTTTATTCAACCTCTTAGAAAATTTATCTTCTCATTTTATGTTGGAACGACATTTCCTACCTCAATGGAATACGTAGGTGTCACACTGGCTCGGTCATATTTTCGGTAAAACTCTCATAGAAATTATGGTAAAAAATTTTAGAAGATCTCAAAAATTCATCAAAATGATCATTTCCCAAGTTAAATGAAGATGACGTTGAAGCATGTAATTGGGGCAAAAAAAAATTTAGAAGGATTCAAAAATTTCACAAAACTTGACATTAGCCACAAAGTTGAAAATTAGACGTTGCTGAGATGGGGGCATAATTTTTAAAGTCCCATATTCTTAAAGTACTCCACATCAGAAACAACTCAAGTATTTTCCATTTTAGATTGGGGCAAAATTTTTGAGAAGATCTAAAAAATTCCATACTAAACAATGTCATAAAAAGTTTGAGAGTTTCTAAATCGGGGTAAAAAATTTTAGGGAGATCCTCAAAAATCCCACAACAACCGCACTTCAAACCTGCAAACCGATGATCAACAAGGTGCATCAGAAGAGCAAGGCAATACCAACACAGTCAGTATCTCAAAACTAAAAAAAAATCTTTGGATACAGGAACAGTAGAGTCACAAAGTTGACAAAGTTAAGCATAACAAAGGGCATTATCAGATCCACTGTGGTCTTGCCATTATAATTCAGATAACTTCTCTCCTCCATTGTCCTCTTGATTTATGTTTCTATTACTTTGTTATGATCTCTAACAGTTTCTCTAATTTTATAGGGAAATGATCGAGCATAATGATAGAGATATGGAGATGTTATCCGAACTACCAATTCTAAGTCATCGTGAGTCAAACAACTTCATCTTTATCTTTACACTCCATCTTCTGTTACACTCCTTACTTAGTTATAATAAGTTATTATGTTATTAATGAGTGTTGTTTAAGTTGTACAGGAGGCGTTATAAAAGACTGTCTCTAAGAAATAATGCAAAGTATCCTCCCAAAGTTTGAGGACTCAATCTAGAAGCCCAACACATGCACAAATCCTTTAAAGGACTCCTGATTTAAAGGATGCAGTTCAACGAATCAACTTTTATCTTTGGGTCATCCACCCTTTCAAGTTTCAAATGGACACTTCTATCTTTGGGCCATCCACCCTTTCAAAAGGACATTTCTTGTTGGGGTTATCCACTATTTCAAAAGGACACATCTTATTTGGGCCATCCACCCTTTCAAAAGGACACATCTTATTATATTTGGGTTTTCACCCTTTAAGAGGATACATTGGGCCGTCACCCCGTTCAAAGTGACACATTACATACAAGATAGGTTGTCCGCCTTTCAATGGGGAACATTGGGTCGTCACCACTGTTCAAAGTGACCTATTACATCCAAGATAGATCGTCCTCCTTTCAATGAGACATGTTGGACCATCACCCCGATCAAAGTGACATGTTATATTCAATATTGGTCGTCCTCCTCTCAATGAGACATATTGGGTCGTCACCCCCGTTCAAGCGGCATGTTATATTTTTAATGAGAAACTTTGGGTCGTCACCCCATTTAAAGTGACATGTTTTATCCAATATTAGTCGTCCGCCTTTCAATGAGACACATTGGAATGTCACTCTGTTCAAAGTGGCATATTACATTCCAAATAGGTCATCCATCTTTCAATGAGATGTGTTGGGTCGTCACCCTCATTCAAGTGGCACGTTACATTTTTAATAAGACACGTTGGACGCCACTCCATTCCAAGTGGATTATTATATTCAAGATAGGTCATCCGCCTTTTAATGAGATGTGTTGGACCGTCACTCCATTCAAAGTGATTGTGCAAATTGGTTCAACTATCTCAGCATAGCATGTTCAAATAGGTTTGCACCAATTTACATTTGTGTAATGCTATATTTACAACTAATCATTTGTTTGAGTTGTTGTCGAGAGCATCCAAAATGATGAAATTCTCAAATTAAAACCACAAGTGTGGACGACTCCAAAAAGGACGCAGCACAATGTGAAACTTTTTCTTAGCAGCGAACTGGGACATAGTTCAAAGAGGAATATCGAACTATTTGGACGCGAGCTAAAGGACGACTTCCACCACCATCAAACCACACCCCTATTAGAAGGCATGTGGGATATTTTGAGATATTCTGGTTTCAATTTTACTTTCAGAATACTTCTAAACTTATACTGGAAGTAACCTTCTCTTTTCTTCAAATTCGAATGATAACACACTCAGAGTTCTGGAAACTATGTCTTCTTGTCCATGGATGTGAAGGATTCCAAATTCAAGGTTAAGAGGTTACAAGCCATTTCTCCATAGGCTCAAATAACTTATCACTCATCCCAAGCCAAAGATCGTCTAAAATAAAAAACTATTTTTTCCACCGATTGAGTCGAACTACAAAGCAGTCTGATTTCCTAAATCAATGGGAGATGTAGGCTGAGCTCTATATTGAAAACTCGACTGCATTCTGACCTTCCCCCAATCTTTTTATTCCCAAACTTTTTGATTTTACCAAAATTCAAAATCTGAATAGCTTGTGAATTCTTTAAAAATCATGCTTAAAAATCAAGCGTTATGAACTACAAGTGACTTGAATTCTCATGCAACCTGAGATATGTAGAAAACCCGATACCGGGATTTGGCTATAATTCCACAGAAGTCGTGCAAAAATTAACCCCTTTTGAGAAGCGAATTTGTGGACGGACAAAAATTAGGAACGCCAAACTCCCTTTGCCCAGGGTTATTTGCATCCACCCTACCCAAAGGGAGGGGATAGTTGTTGACACCTAACTTTTACCCTCCACGACTAAGTTTAATTTTGAGTTTCTTCGATTTTAAATAAAATTACGATATTTATTTTATTTGGATAAAAAAATTCAAAATATTTATGTACGTAATTTTATTATTTTAAGTAGCGATTATATATTCTCATATTTTGATAAGATTATATAATTATGATACTTAAATAATTATTTTTACGAAAAAATTAGATTTTAATCAAGGACTATCTTAAAAATTAATTCAAATGGGTAAAGTATTGATTTAAATATAATTTATTCTCAAAAATATTTTATTGGAAAATATGTCTTTGCTTTTACTAAATCAAGAAACACGGGATTAAATTAGTTGATAATTCATTTTAAATTTTTGATTCAATTTAATCAGATTATTAAATTTTACTTTAATTGAAATCAACTTGGCCACAATTGCAATGCAATTGGCCAATTGATTTTCAATATGATTAAAATTTAAATAAAATTGACTCAAATTTCAACCTAGGGCTATTTATTGAATAGTCTAATACCCAACCCCTTTTATTCCATTACTAAAACCAACCCATTTCCCTTTAAACATTGGGCCAACTGGCCAAGATCAGTCGGGCCACTCCCCTCGTACACCACCCCAACAACCCAACAACCATAACCCCTTATATCTCCTTCTAACAACCCACCAACCTGACCCAGCCCAAACCCATTACCTTTTAACCCTTAATTAATTTGAAAAAATTACAGAAAGTGATATACTTAAGACTATAATTATAATAAAATGCAATATTTTGTCAAAATTACAGTTTATAGCAAAAGTAGCATTATTTTGGTGGGACACTGCACACGCGCGTGTTTCCTGATAACTTTTTCTATCTTCACTCCAACACTTTACCTCTTTCCTATCTTACTTTACATTTTATTTATTTATTTTTCAAATTCCGCATATTTTGCAGATTTCCATTCCAATTTTTTGCCTTTTTCTCATATTTTTCTCACATTATATATAGAGATTGTTCTCCATAAAATAAGCTAAGTATCAATTTACAATTATTGCATGTTATCTCTTCCACATATTCTATATTTTTATATTTTATTTGTTCTTCATTGTTCTTGCCCTTTTTTTTAGAAATCTTTTGTTGTATGATTATGGAGGTCTGCTCTAATGTGTGAGTTCGAAACATCATAATGATTCGGAGAAGATAGCCAAAATTTTGAAACAAAAAGAATTGAAAAAAGTTTCACCTTCAAAATTCTCAAAAATACAAAGATCTGAGGGGGAAAAAATTGGAGAATCAAGCAAAATTTTAAGTCCTGATATTGAATACTCTTCTGAATATGATTCGGAAGATGATAAAGTTGAAGATATGTGTATCGTATATATATTTGCGCATGTGCATGTATTTATATTTTTATATGGCAAGGTTTGTATTTTTTGTATTTTTAAGATATGTATTACTGTTTAAGATATGTGTATTGTATTTGTTGTTTAATATGGGACAGATATGTATTTTGTAAATACATATGTAGATATATATGTATTATGTAAAACAAAACATATGCATAATATGTATTTCGCGTTATATTTTTTTATAAAAAGTACATGTAATATAGATTTATGTCATTATTTTGTTCTATAGGTGTTGTGTGATCATATATTCATGGAAAGAGTACTTTCAAGATTTGCACCACATATAGGATGTCACACAGTCAATTATATTGAAGAACGTATCACGACGATGTTATCAAAGAAGTAGTACACGATCTTTTTTCATAAGAATATTTGTGGTGTCTACATGAAGAAGAAGAAATGTGTAGTTCAAGCGCCATTAGATAGATGTATTATGTCACAAATGTATTATAAATTTTTTGAGGGCATGTACATGTATTTATATTTTATATACACAAATGCATATTCATATGTATTTTTATACGGCGTTAGCTTTGTCTTTGAACTGTTTTATGTCATTTTAGAGGGTAACATATGTACTTTTTTTTAACTATTTAAGATATTTATCATGTATTTTTTTATTATCTATATGTATATGTATATAGTTGTCCTTTTGTCATAGAGACTTTGTGTCCTATATGTTTATATATACATGTGAGTCAGATATGTATTTCTGTAAATACATATGCAAATATATATATATATATGTTTTTTTACCGTAAATACATATGCAGATCTTATTTTGTATATTTTTGAACATGTACATGTGATATAGATATTTGTCTTTTAAAAATAAAAGATGGAGATAGAAGAGTAAAAAAATGAAAAAAATAAAAAATATAGAAAAAGACAAAAACGAAAAATAAAAATCCGAAAAAAGTGAAAAAGGAAAAAAAGAAGAAAGAGAAATAGATGCTAGAAATAGAAGTGTAAAAATAAAATAAGAAAATAAATAAGAAAATAAAAATAGAAAAAAAGAAGAAGAAAACGAAAAAAATATGAGAAAGGAAAAAAATAAAATAATAAAGAAAAAAAGAAGAAGAGAAGTAGAAGAGAGAAAAATAAAGCGGAAACAAAAAAATGGAAAAGAAAAGGAAATTAAAATAAAAAATAAAACGATAAAGAAAAAGAAGATGAAAATAACTAACAAGAAAAAAAAGTTACAGATATAAGAGATTGATATTTTGAAATTTTGAAGATCATGAAGATAATAATCTTCATATTTGAGTTTGATATGGAAAATGAATCTACTAATTTAAATAAGAGTAATTTATGGAAAAAGAATCTACTGCTTTAAATACATTGGATAATTATTCCTTATTTAACTCAACTGATTTAAGTAAAACAAGAGCAGTAAATCTTGTTGTATATGTATTTTAGCAGCAACACTTTTATAAAATACAAAATACAAGTTGTTATTTCAGGTAATTATGAAATAGTTGTTATGAAACTCCTAATTATGAGCTTAAGTTTGCTACTTATCAAATTTTTCCTAATTAATTTCAACACCAACTACAACCCATTCCTTTTTTCCCCGAACCGATCCAGCATTAACGACAACCTCGCCAAGCACACCAGCAATACTAACAGCAAACGGCAAAACCGACACCAGAACCAGCAACCCAACCCGCAACCCGACAACCCGACCCAACCAGCTCAGCCAAAAATGACAACAACCCCAATCACCCATCCAACTCAGCAATAACGTTCAAATTCCACAAATTCCAGGTCAAAACTATTTTTTTAAAAATAAAATTCGAAAAGGATAAAACAAGTATTAGTTGTTTTTACTCTTCTTAAAAACTTAATCCTATCTTAAATAAAATCTTTATTAATTACTTATGTTTGTCTGCATGTACGCCATAAATTATAGGAGAAAAAAATAATAAATTGTACGTCTAATCAACAGATAAAAATTTAAAATGTCAAATTTTAAATAACATCAATAACCTATAAATAATATTATAAGAATAATATTTATTTCAATAACTAAATATGTATTAAGATATAAATTGAATGACAGGATAATTATTTACGTTTTTATAATAATTTTTCAAGTAAATTATATTTAATTAATTTAGTAATTTGAAATTAAAAATTAGATATTCAAAAGTATATCAAAATTTGAAGCTAGTGTGTCTTTTTTTAAATATTGATTAAAGTTCATAATTTTCTATGAAAATTGAAATGAGATAAATAATTTAAGATGAAGGAAACATAATAATATAACAAAAACAAAAAAATGATATTGACCAATGATACCCCTGGTCGTCCTTGAGTTATAGTAAATTACTCTTTATCAAGCATGAGATAGATTGAAATACCAATTATACATTTGGTCGTCCTTGAACTCATCTTTCAATAGAATAAAAATATAATAATATAATAACTAGATGATGTATCTCGTGCTATGCAAGGGTCTAATATTTTTTTACTTAATAATATATCATGATTTATTGACAATTAAACATCTTATAAACTTTTTAAAATGAAAAACAAATATAAATATGTTTTTGTGTTATGACAAAAAAGAGACGTTTTTTCATATATTATTTTTCTTTTTCATTTTTTTTTGAGATCTTAGTAATATCTTAGAATTCTCAATCACTGTAACGCCCCAAGATCCCATCCCAAGACGTCACACGGTGCTTATGACCCCGAAGGATCACAAGCTAACCCTTTATTGATATTTGCACCTGTACATTGCATAATATCTAAAATAAATGCGGAAACTAGCCATAAGGTTCAACACATCTATGAATACTCATACTACAGAAAACTGAATACTAATACATCCATCTGAAAGCTTCTGAACTGTAGAGTTGATGGGACAAGTCCCCAACTAACTTCGTCAACTGAAAATAAACAAAGTCTGAAGCAATAATAGTAAACTGAGATTCGTCCTCAAAAGAAGAGGACTCACTTCTACTGCTGCTGACTGGGACTAAACTACTGAGGATACTCTGGATCCTGTGCCTCTGAACCTATGGTGTCAAATAAAACACCATAGCGCAAATGCGTCAGTACAGGAATGTACCGAGTATGTAGACAAGGTAGGCTAATGCAAGGGCTCATGCATGCACAATATCTAAACTGAATAATCATGAAGATGCCGCATGAGAACACATACATGAATGCACAGAACATGAACACAATCATCGCAACTCTAGATACTGAAACTCGGATACCACCTTACTGCAGACTGAACTCACTACTAAAACTGAGATACTGAATCACTGACTCATCTGGTACTGATAACTGAGGATCTGGATGTACTTACATCAAGGACTGAACTCTGAGCTTACTTATTTCGACTGAAAGAATTAGAGATCAACTTTTCTAACCGATTACTTTGGAAGCTTTATCAATGATAAGAAATATGATTATATCTGAATCTGACGATAAGAATATTCAATAGAAATCTGATACTGTGATCAAGCCTTTCTGGCGGCATATCTTTGAATATGATATCAAACAACTGTATATAAGACCAAGCCCATCTGACGGGATGGTCCATAAATCAATGAAACTATCTGAGTTCCTCACTGAGATAAATGATTGTACCACACAATCCTGATTTTTGAAGATTAATTCTAAAACTGAGAATGAATCTGAAATTGAAACTGTGAGAAGTAGTCATCTAACCGGCATACCCCAACCTACCACAGGTGGGGTCCAACCTCAACCCCCGATTGGGAGGGTGCCAATACCATGCCACGGGTAAAGACATTATTTTTTCTCTAAGGTCAGGCTCTCTGGCGGTGACCATCAACAGGACGTCAAGCTTGCTTGATAGGTGACTCATTTTCCTGTGCTGGCTACACAGTTCTGGAACGCAAGAGTTGTTTCTAAGAATCACAACCTCTACTAGCAGGTGAGTTCCCATCCTTGGCTTCGCTCTCTGCTGAATCTTACTCCCAACTGAAAGACACTGATCTGATTCTTAGACTAAACTTAGACTGAGCTGAATCTGATACTGATCATGTTTCTCAAAAGATCTGACTGAGTTACGCTGGGATTACTTAGTTCCGTATCTGATGGAAAAGATATCGAATCATGGTATCTGACTGACGGTATAAGCTTGAATAGATTACTCGAATCGCTTCTGAGGTTAGAATTGCATTACTTGAATACTATTAGATCTGAGATGATTACAGGACTGAGGCTAGATTACTAGCAATACAGAGATTACAGAGATAATTGAGATTACTGAGATTTCTTAAGTTCTGCACTTTTCTGAGGATACAGAGTTCTATAATTCACTGAGTTCTGAGAATCATGGTTCGAATGGAATTATCAAGAAACTGACACGGGCTCTAGACAACAGCTCTATTGTCGGGTATAAATACCCCCAGGACTCGATGACATAAAAGTAAAGCATAATCATTCATTCATCATCACAAGCATTCGTTCATCATCACAATCATTCATGCCTCATCACAATCATTAAAACATCTCATAATCATTAAAGCATCATCATAATCATTAAAGCATTTTCACAGTCGTCGAGGGGTCACTTTAGGCATCTAGGAATCATAATCATATAGTAACGTAGGGGAAACATGCTACTAAATCATACTCCATTCAACAAGGTTTTACCTTAGCTATTTCATACCTATATCAATATTGACACGTGTTTGGATATCACATAGCTTGGGGAAACTTCATACTATCACATTATAACCTACTTGCTAACCACTTGGCATGTATTAAAACTTAGCATATATCAAGAGCACATAATTGGGGAAATTTACTACTATCACATCTCCACTTGTTCACTAAGTTCCTTCAACAAAAATACTAGACATGCACGGGTTCACACTTATTTAAGAATTTCCTACTACCATAGAATAATTCATTCACTTGGGAATTTTATAAAACACTAAGCACAAACTAACTCACAATTTGGGGTTTCCTATTTAATATACTATAATGGCCCTTATGCTTCTCCTAAGCTCTTTATTATGGGGGACATGCTTTGCTTATTCAACCATTTCTACACCCAAAAGTCATGAACACATCGCATGGAAAAACAACTTCAAGAGGTTCTATCACATGAGTTCCACATACTAGGGTCAAGGCTCATAAATTTTGTAGACAAACATAAATAAAAACTCAACAACACATTGAACATTAATTTCAACTCATACAAATCATTAACAACTCATAAACATAAAAATCTTTGAGTTTTAAAAAGGGTGCTTGAGCTTCTTGGATGAAATGGACCCAAGAATCAACTTCTACATACCTTAATCTTTAAAATTGGATGAATTCTAATGCTTGAGACTCTATCCGCACTAGTAATAAATAATTCTCGAAGCCCACACTATGAGGAACTTGATTCTTGAAGAAGTCTTGAAGAATTTATGGATGATTTTTAGAAGATTAGGGTTCTTGATGAAACCCTGGATAGATATTATTGAGAGAATTGGAAGAGAAAATGATGAAATTAGGGTTTTGGAAGAGGTTTCCCGTATTTTGCAAAAATATTCAAAAAATACTGGAAAAATATTGTTGACGTCATCCGTGACAAGCCGTCAAGCCCGTGACGGGCCGTCACGATTATCATCACAAAAAGGGTGGATTTTGTGAGTTTCTGCCTAAGGCTGACGACATTTTGTGATGGGCCGTCAGTTTTGTGACAAGTCGTCACAAAAGGTCGTCACGATTTTCCAGGCTGGCACGCTGGAGTAAAATAAGCATAACTTTTTTCTCTGATATCGGTTTTGGATGAAATTGATATCGTTGGAAAGATAATTCAAAGATCTTTCATTTGACATATCGTAGGTCCTCTAATACGATATATACAAGGAGTTATGGTCGATTGAATTTGACCCAAATTTTGACGGTCACTAAAACTTGAACGATAGGAAAGCTTTCAACTCGCCCATGAGTTAGGGGGCCTCTATGATCTTAATTCATGCTCAAATTAATTCCCACACAATTCAAAGTATTTCATACTTGGGAGGATATTTCTAAAATATTTTGACTCGGATTTTCGCTTTACCAAAATACGCTCTAAGGCTCGGACTAGAAGAGGATTTTGCGGGGCATTAAAATCACTTTGTAATAATACTTATCAAACTTGACACTTTACATGATAATTTACATTATATTAATTTTTAACCCGATTTAAGTATTATTTTATAGGATTTAAACTTTTTATTCTATTTTTAAAAAGGTTGTACACCACGACATTAAAAATTGATCAAATTATCCTAAAAATATTATTTGTAACATAATTTTTTATTAAATTTAAAATATATAGCTATACTACTTTAGTATTTGCAATTATTTTAAAAAATTTAGTTCCTTTGTAATAGAAATTATTTATCTTTCACACTTTTCTCTCATTTTATGTCTTTGTTTATTGAAAGAATTCTTGATTATATATATTCATGTATTTTAAATTTACGTAACATTGAATTTTTAGTGAATCAGAAAAAGTATCAAACTAAATTTGATCATAGATGAAGTGGTATACTCCTATATAATGATATTTTTCATTCTGATATATATGAAATAACTATATATTTTGTAAAATTTTCTTTCAAATTATTTTCAAGTAGTGTATTAAAAGGGAAAGTCTCTTCATATACGATTTGAGAGTATTTTAACATTTTATTTTCAAAAAACAACTTGGAATAAAGTTTTATAATATTTTTGGTTGAATAATTGTCAACTAAATGCAACAATTAAAATTCAAAACTTGTTAAAATGATATTTATTTGAAATAGTTTAATAAACATTAAATTGTAGATTATTTTGCGAATTTTCTTTCGTGTTATATAGCTACGGTGAGAAGTAGTGCATTTTAAAGAAGAGATAAAAGATTGAATGGGAAATGGGGCCACAAAAAGAGATGAGTTTTGGATGATGGATTTTTGAATTTGGTAGTCCTCAAATAAATTTTCTCTGTCCATTTTAATCCTAATTAAATTTTAATAACTATGCAAGTTTTCACCCATTTTAATAAATTTGAACAATTATATGAACTTATTAAATATCATGCAAAAAGTGATGACTCATAAAATAAGTGAAAGTGACACAATGAAAGATCTTTATATGATCAATTAAGAATAAATTAATAATAATAATAAGATAAACCTAATTTGTTTAGTCCTCACAAGATTTTTTTTATTTATTTTATCTCTAATTGGAGTTTTAATAACTTTGTAAGATTTCACCCATTGAAGGAACATCTATCAAAGTATTTTTTGAATTGGACCTTTTAATTATTTTATTCAAATTAAATTTTATCTTAATTTTACATATTAACTTTATTGACGGGATCATACAATAATTCGTAGGATCAAATATTTTTATATTATTTAAATACTATACTTTTTAAAAAATGATTAGCCAATATATGTTTAATTGAGAAAAAATAATAAAGTTAATTCAACATAAGGCAAAAAATTAGATTAGATCGTTAAAAACTTTAATTTAAGAATTTCCAAAAAATAAAAAGGAGAAGATTTTTAGTACATGCATTTGCTCGAAAAATTAAAAAGAAGTCTATAATATACGTTAAAAAAAATATTTCTAAACTTACAAAAACTTTTACTCTCTTCCCTTCAATTTGTCTGATTTTGACTTAGCACAAAATTTTAAAGTAATGAAGATTTTTAAATTTTATGATCTTACTCTAAAGATATGTAGAAAGGATCAAAATTAGGGTTATTCAAAATCAAACCGTAATCAATAACTCAACTGCAAAATTAACTTTCAATTATTGGTAATGAGTTATCGGATTAATGGTTGGTGAACAAATTAAAATTTATAGTTAATGACTTATTGATGCGGGTAGATAACTCATTTTTCTCATCGGATAAATCGTTAACCCGTTAAAAATTATCATATTTACCCCTAGATATATAAAGTATCTCTCGTACAAACTCAAAAATTAGAACCTCAATCAGTATTCTATTTACTTCTTAGATTAGGAAATAAGCAACTTCTTGTAACTTCTAACCATAAAGTGTAGTTGGTCTCCCTAAAAAATAAATGAAAACCCTAAATTAATTCTGAATTAAAAAGACACATTATTCTTGACAACATGAAGGACCACAACAAAAATGAAACAACTCCAATGTGTTCTTCACAAAGTTTAATATAAAACTCAAAAATTTCAAACCATATCAAAGTATTGATTTTTATAGTCGACCTAATAATTAAAAAATATTTCTACATATATTTTAGTTTTGAAGAAAATTTCCATTTGATTTTATTTTATAACCTATTAAAAATATTGCACGAACAAAACTCAACAAGCCTAAATGATTGATAAATAGATGAGCATTATATACAAACAACTTAATCAGTGAAGAAATGGAGGACAAATAGATAACCTTTCAATATTTTATAGTCACTTAGATTTATTCAATACATCACACAATAATCGTCCGTTCATTGCTAATTAATTTGATACTAAATCAACCATTATCATATCAGTTGGATTGCGAATTATTACATTTAAAATCAATGACCAAATAAGCCGAACCGCTAAGCATAATTATCTGTCTGATCTGCCGATAAGCAATCTAACCAAAAATCTTTTAATCTTATGGTCTTAAACATATTATGTGAAAAGTCGAAATTAAGGAGTTCTCAAAAAAGGAAAGAGACATTCTTTCAAACGAACTGGAAAAAAAAAATAGAACAAAAAAATTGAAATTGATATAGAATTTAAAATTTTAGAAATTGTTAAACTATCTTTAACTATTATAATGTAATAAAAAACAAACAAAAAATAAAAGTAATAAAAAGAGAGAAAAAAAATTACAAATATAAATGTTAATATAGTTTTGCCCGAGCCAAATTACTCTACTTAGTGCAATTGCCCTATTCCTACCATGGGAATATCTTTCTTTTTTCCTTCGTATCTATAGTTTAGGATATAAAAGGTTTTAATAGAAAAGGGTATTAGGCTATTTGCTCCTTTTGTTTCTTTCTCCATTCAAAGAAGGAAACTCTTTAAACTAAATTTGACATCTCTAGAACAATATTAATACAGAATCTATTTTCCTAACCCTGACGTCGGATTCCACGTCAAAAGCTATTAGGTATCATATTTTTTTAAGTAATTCTTTCTTCACAGAGAAATATATTTTAAAATTTCCAGTTGGATTTTGAAAGAATGTTATTTGGTTAGGTGAGCTGATCTTGTTGACCAAAACATACTCTACCAACAAAAGAAAATAGTAGGAGTAGTACTTTTTATTTTGTTGAAGGGTGTCAAACGTCAAAGTAACAACATAGTTTGGTAGTTGGATTCTTGAGTTCCATCCCATTACCTAATTTAGTACTCTCCGTTCATTTTTATTTATCACTAATTTTTTAATTAAATTTTTATTTACTTATTATTTTTATATTTCAAGAGAAAACAACTTTTTTTATATCTTATTCATAGCATTAATTATTTTTTTTCTAAATTAATTTTAAGACACAGTGTAAATATTATTTAATAGAGGTACAATGATAAAATAACCATATTATTAATTATTTTCTTAATAAATATGTCAAGTCAAAATATAATAAGTAAAATCGAACGGAGGGAGTAATTTATCGATCACCTAGTATTTATTCTTCATTTTTATTATTTTATTTACTTTATTTTTCTTGCTATTTTATTGTGGTTATTTAGCTTTGATAATATTTTTTTCTAAATTGATGATCTATCGAAAATAACTTCTATATCTCACAAAGATAGAATAAGATTCGCATCTCATATTTCACTTGTTAAATTTTACTGAATATAATCATATACTATCATTGTTGTACCTATATTTCTCTGAACTTTTCTACTTGAATATCCCCCCACCCCCCACCCCCCACCCCACCCCCGTTTATACTATTTTGACAATTATAATTCAATTAGAGAAGATGCTATTGTACAACATCCTTCATAGTTCATACGAAAGGGATAGGAGAAAAGAGAAGACAAAAACAATATGCACAATTTTTCAAGGTAGATTTCGCTCAAAAATGATTTAGAAGTATTTGTTAAAAATATCATAGTCCACAAATTTATTTAAAAGAAAATATTGAAGCAGGAAAAAAAAAGGATATAACTAAGATATTCCTTTCAAATGTCTCCTTCATTCGAGTCCGCAATCGATATGTGCCATTATTTTAAAAAGATGATCCATTTATGCCATAAAAGTGGAATGCCACCGATCTAAGATTGTGCACAAAAAAAAATGCACTTTGCACTATTCTCTGTAATTTAATTGTACACACTAGTGCACTATACGGGATCGTTTGGTAGAGTGTATTGAAATATTAATGCATGCATTAGTTTAATATGTATTAGTAGTATCTTATTTGGTATACTTTTTTACTCTATGTATAACTAATGCAAGCATTAGTTATACTCTCTATTGTGTATTGAGATGTGTATTACTAATACCTCAAAATCCATGGCATTAGTATGGATCTAATGCATGCATTAACATGCTTAAAGACCCTATTACCCCTAAAAAAGAAAATGCATTTTTTCCAACATATATATTGAGGGTATTATGTAAAAAAAATAAAAAAATAGAAATTATGTAATTCATATTTTTTTTAATATATCGAACCAAACACTGCATAAGAAAAATACAAGTATAACTAATGCAAACATAACTAACACAAGCATTACTAGTACATCATATTTTGCATTATTCTTATACGCTCTACCAAACGATGCCTAAAGGTATTATTTTAAAACAATCTGACAAGACAAATTTTGATGGTGCATTATAAAGGCATCTTGAAATGTTTCATACAGCTCCAAAATTCAATACAACAGAAAGCCAATGACTATGCTTGCTAGAGGATATCTCCAATTCAGGATCTACTTTATTCTTCAGATATAGAGCTAGAAAATTACTAAAGTTTCTAATTTTTCACACACCCAAATCTATGAGATTGATATCATTATATCACACTGTAAAGGAATCCATTTCTTCTTATGAGCAGCTACACTCGCCTTCTCTGGAAACTTGAAGACTTGTGCCAACGTGTTAGTTACAAGTTTGAATTAAACAATGTGTTAACCTTCATATAGATAATGCCAAACCAATATCTAGCATAGGACAACAATAACATTTTCTAAAGTTTTAGGAAGTCACAACATTCAGCAATAGGATTTTTCATTTCAAAAGTTTTAGCCACACAAACACATGACATGCTTAAGATCATAAAGTTTTTTCGCCCCTATTGTAGTGCACTAGTTAAGATCACAAACACTTTATAGTGCAATAGTTAACATATATATATATATAATTAGAAAAAAGTGCACAATTAAATTTCAGAAAATAGGACAAAGTGCACTTATTTTGTACGCAATCTGAAAATTAATGAATTGTGCATAAAGGGTGCACAATCTAAAAATTAATGGATTGTGCACTTTTTTTGTGCACAATCTGAAAATTAATGTACTGTGAACAAAAAAGTGCATAATTCATATTTACACGGTGTTTGCCCCATGCCGTTAAAGAAAAAAGGATTGTGCATTTATTTAGTGCACAAAGTATAAATTGGTCACATTTCATTTCCATGACATAGATTGATCATCTTTTTAAAATGATGGCATATATCGATTCCAAACTCCCTTCATTCTTGGTCATGAAACCTTTTCATAAAATTGCTTTCATCTCATCACCTTCACTAATAAGTGGCTTCTATCAATTCTCGAATGTCAAAAGAAACAAATTCATTAATTTTGTTAAAATAAAGTCTCTTTCTTTTGTTTGCTGAACATAAGTAACATTGTCATTTGACTTGAAACAACAACAAACCAAAATAAAACAGATAAAGAAATATTAATTTAAAGATCAAAAATTAATTAAATAAGACATTTTCATATTGTTGTTAAACAATTCTCAATTTATAAACCAATAAGGTTTGAGATTCTGTTTCCTCCCATATATACTTCCCTTTAAATCTGTTATAAAATAAGTGGGTGTTTGGCCATGAAAACTAAAAATTTTGAAGTTAGAGTTGGAGTCAAAGTTGGAGTTGGAGTTGTGTTTGTTCATAAATATAATTGAAGTTATTTTTTATTTTTTTATGAAAGAAGAAAAATAGAAAAAAATGAAAATAACTTTTTCTTGTTTTCCACTTTTCCAAATACAACTCTAAGGGTGTGTTTGGTATGAAGGAAAACATTTTTCAGAAAATATTTTTCAGTTTTCTTATGTTTGGTTGGCTTATATATTTTGGAAAATGTTTTCCAAGCTAACTTATTTTCCTTAAATCTAACAAAAATGACTTCCCTTCAAAAAGTAAAGAAAATATTTTTCAAAACTCTCTTTCAACCTCACTTTAAAGTTGAAATGTTCATACAATTCTCAAAATCATCTACCCCGCCCCCGCCCTCAATACCCTATCACCCCGATACCACCCCTACCCCCACCCCCATCCCTACCCCTACCCCCACCCACCCCCTACCCTTACCCCCACCCCCACCCCCAAAATTTAATTATTTTAAAAAGTATTTCAAAAAAATTTCTTAGTACATCCCCTACCCCCACCCCACCCCTACTCCTACCAACCCCCCTCCAAAAAAAATATCTACATTTTATTAAAAAATTTAAACTTTTCTCTTACCCCCTACCCCTCTTCCCCCCCCCTTACCATCCCCCTTTCCCATCCACCTCCCAACCCCACCTCAAAAAAAAATAAAATATTTTTAAAAAATTTTAAATTTTTTTCTTCCCCCTTCCCCCTCACTCCCCTACCCTGACCCCCAGGTCCTACTAAACCCCCTCCCCCCGCGCCAATTTTTAAATTTTTTTCTTAACAAAAAAAATTCAAAACTTTTTCTTACCCCACTCCTACTATCTATTCTGATACCTGCCAACCAACCCCCTTCCCAAAAAAGAATTTAATTTTTTTATTTTATTTTTTAAAAAAGATTCTAAAATGTATTTTTACGTTTTAGCTAAACACTAAAATGTATTTTTTGAAAAATATTTTTTCATTCACCAACCAAATACTAGAAAATATTTTTCATCCAACAACCAAACATAAGAAAATAAGTAAGAAATCAACTTGTTTTCCAGAAAAATATTTTCTGGGAAAATATTTTTCATGGAAACCATTTTCCTTCATACCAAACACACCCTAAGTTGTGTTTGGAATTCTCATGGCCAAACATAACTTGGAGTTGAATTTGACATAAAGTGAATTTTTTTTTCAAAAAAGTAAAAAAATTCATGGCCAAAATGGCCCTAATTATACTATATACAAGCCTGGCAAAGCAGACATATCTCATCGTGGTGTCTGCTTAATTTGTGATTTTATTATATTATTCCTAATTAATTATTATATATCATTTGCGTATTAGAAAATTAATAATATTTAATAAAAAAAATAAAATAGACATTTATGACATGTCCGCTTCAGCTGCTTCAACCGTAATTTTACTATATCACTCTTAATTAATTATTATAAGTCATCTAAGTATTAAAAAGGGTAAAATAGTCATAACATAATAAATTAACTACTGATGTTTTAAATTAACTTGACATCTTGTATGAGGTCTACTTAAATTTTTTTTACAAGTATCTTTTATAGCAATTTTATTATATCACTTTTAATTAGTTATTATGAGTCATTTAATACATGTTTGTTTCGCTACTTTAATCATGATATTTAGTTGTCTCCCGAAATTATATCAGTGTCACTTAAATTGGCACAAAAGAAAAAGTATGATAAATCAAATTAATTAAAAACTAAAATTATTTTTACAATATAATTGACTATCAATGTCACAAAAGTTTGGACAAGGAGAGTATTATAAATTGCAATAGTTAAAAACTTTAAATAGTAAATTACAATGTTAAAAAGGTATTATAAATTACAATAGCTAACAACTTAAAATATCTAAAAACATCTTAAAAATATAATTGATTATCTAAATTTTATTTATGTCACATAAATTAAGATAAAAAAAATATATATATATATTGAGTCTGTGCTAGCACGAACTCCTCTCTTTTTCTCTGAGTAGATCGCTGGCTTCCAACATGAGTTATTTATTTTATTGTAATTCTCTTCAGAGAGCTAATGTAAGACTCCCTAAGGGGTTGTTTGGTTGGGAAATAAGTTATGTTGTGATTAGTTATGATGGGATTAGTTATACTGAAATTAGTTGTCCTGGGATTAGTTAACTTGGTATTACTTTTTAGTGATTGTTTGGTTTGTGGTACTAAAAATAATATGCATTGCATTCTTTTTAAAAATAGATAGTTTGTTTACAAAAATACCCTTCACCTTATTTAGCTTAACTATTTTCCTTCATATTAAACCATACAAAAAAATTGAAAAGTTACTATTTTTTTAACGTTAGTAGTTTCTATTTCCTAAAAATACATGTTAAGAAATTTATGTTAATATTTCTTAGATGTGTATGAAGCTTTAATATTCATGTTAAATTACTTATTTTGTCCTATATTCTATAAAATGTTGATAATCTCATTTTTTGTTTAAAAAAATTTATCATCAAAAAATGTGAAAAATAATTACTCTCATTTTTCATTATTTAGTATCACATTTCGGAGTTAAATTGTACTTTAAAAAAAAATTTAAATATTTTTAGTTATATTTAAAAAGTAATTTTTATTTAATAATTAAGCATGTAGTAAGTTAGAAAGGGAATGTCAAATTATTAATTACTTGTCCATAATAAGCATGTTGTTCTTGAATTTTGGTGGTATTCTGTGCTTTGCGGGGGACTTTTAACTGATGTGTTATTTTGTACTTTTGTCCTGTTGTCCGGGGTTGAGTAGTGGCTTTGGTGGTAAATGATGGAATAGGGTCATGTCCTTGGGGGTTGGGGGTGGGGTCGGGGTCCGGTGTTGGGTTTAGGTGGGGAAGCAGAGGGCGAGGTATTGGGGGAGGTGTTTCAAGAGATGATAGGTTGAGGGTAGGGTCGTGGAACATAGGGACCCTTTAGGGTAAGTCGATAGAGTTGGTAAAGATCCTTAGGAAGAGAAGGATCAATATTGCGTGTGTCCAAGAAACTAAGTGGGTAGGTTCTAAGTCTAGGGATATGGATGGGTATAAGTTGTGGTACTCAGGTAGTGAGAGGTGTAGGAATAAAGTAGGTATCTTAGTGGATGAAGAGCTTAGAGAGAAGGTAGTGGAGGTTAATAGGGTTAGTGATAGAGTGATGACTATTAAGTTAGTCATTGGGGGGTTTATGTTGAACATTTGTAGTGCTTATGCGCCACAGGTGGGCCTGGACGAGGAGGAGAAGAGGAGATTTTGGGAGGTTTTGGATGAGGAGGTTCGTAGATGCCTAGCTCGGAGAAAATGTTCATAGAAGGGGACTTCAATGGGCATATTAGGGCTTTACCGATAGGTTATGGTGATGTGCATGGAGGCTTTGGTTTTGGGAATAGGAATGATGTAGGAGCTGCTCTTTTAGATTTTGCGAGGGCCTTTGAGTTGGTGGTAGTGAATTTCTGCTTTTCGAAGAAGGAGGAGCATCTGGTTACTTTCCGTAGTAGGTTAGCCAAGACTCAGATTGATTTTTTGTTGCTTAGGAAGGGGGATAGAGCTTTGTGTAAGGATTTTAAGGTCTTTCCGAGTGAGTATCTTGCGACCCAGCATAGACTTCTGGTGGTGGACTTGGTTATTAAGAAGGGGAAAAAGAAAAGGGGTAGGGAGGGTCGAACTAGAGTTAGATGGAGTGACCTGACCCCGGTTAGTGCTATGGAGATAGGGGCAAAGTTGGAGGGGATAGGGGCTTGGGAGTGAGGGGGACGTGGATAGTATGTGGGACACGGCTTCGGGTTGCATCAAGGAGACAGCTAGAGAGGTTTTGGGTGTCTCAAGGAGCTGGTCTGGCTAGCATTTGGGGGATTGGTGGTGGAATAGAGAAGTTAAGAAGAAAGTGGCATCGAAGAAGGCGACTTACGTTAAGATGGTTGAGAGTAAAGATGAAGAAGAGAGGCGAGTGAACAGGTAGGAGTACAAGTTAGCTAAGAAGGAGGTTAAGTTAGCAGTCTCTGCTGCTAAGACAACAATATTTGAGAGATTATATACGGGTTTAGAGGAGAAAGATGGGGAAAAAAGGTTGTATAGGCTTGCCAGAGCTAGGGAGCGTAAGGGTCGGGATCGAGACCAAGTTAAGTGCATTAAGGGGGAATATGACAGAGTGTTGGTGGAAGACATTCTTATTAAGAAAAGATGGCAGTCGTATTTTTATAGGCTCTTGAATGATGAGGGGGACAGAGGCATTGTGTTAGGTGAGTTGAAGCACACCGAAGAATTTTACGATTTCGGCTATTATCGACGCTTTAAGGTGGAGGAGGTTTGTGAGACAATTCGCAAGATGCGAAGAGGCAGGGCGACAGGGCCCGACGAGATTCCGGTGGATTTTTGAAAATTTGCTAGCGGGGCAGGGTTGAGGTGGCTGACCGATTTGTTCAACAACATTTTTAACTCTGCTAAGATGCCTGAGGCATAGAGATGAAGCACAATGATTCCTTTATATAAGAACAAAGGTGATATTCAGAGTTGCAACAACTATCGTGGTATTAAGTTGTTGAGTCACACGATAAAGATTTGGGAGAAATTGGTGGAGCGGAGGTTGAGGAAGATAGTGTCTATTTTGGAGAATCAATTTGGATTTATGCCTGGTCGCTCGACGGCTGAGGCAATTCACTTAGTGAGGAGACTGGTTGAGCAGTATAGAGAGAGGAAGAGAGATCTGCACATGGTGTTTATTGACTTGGAAAAGGCATATGACAAAGTCCCTAGGGAGGTTCTTTGGAGATGCTTGAAGGTGAAGGGTCCCTGTGGCGTACATTTGTTCGATTAGGGACATGTACGAGGGGGCGAAGACTTGGGTAAGGACTGTGGGAGGGGATTCTGAGTATTTTCCGATCTTGATGGGGTTGCACCAGGGATTGACTCTTAGTCCATTTTTATTTGCCATGGTAATGAATGTGTTGACACAGAGTATTCAAGGTGTGGAGCCATGGTGTATGTTTTTTGCAGATGATGTAGTCTTGATTAATGAGTCACGTCGAGGTGTTAAGGATAAGTTGGAGGTTTGGAGACAAACCCTGGAAGATAAAGGTTTCAGGTTGAGTAGGACCAAGACGGAGTACTTGGAGTGCAAGTTTGGTGACTCAAGGCAAGAGGATGAGGTGGTAGTGAAGTTGGAGTCTCAGGTGGTGTGTAAGAAGGATAGTTTTAAGTACCTTGGGTCTATGATTCAGGGGAATGGAGAGATTGATGAGGATGTATCTAATCGCATTGGGGCAGGTTGGTTGAAATGGCGGCTCACCTCGGGAATTTTATGAGATAAGAAGGTGCCCCCTAAGCTTAAAGGCAAATTCTATAGAGTTGCAGTCCAACCGGTTATGTTATATAGAGCGGAGTGTTGGCCGGTTAAGAATTCTCACGTGCAGAAGTTGAAGGTGGCGAAAATAAGGATGTTGCGTTGGATGTGGCGTGTCACGAGAGCTAAAAGGGTTAGGAATGAGATTATTCAGGAGAAAGTGGGAGTGGCGTCGGTGGAGGATAAAATTTGGAAAGTGAGGTTGAGATGGTTTGGGCATGTGATGCGAAGGGGCACGGATGCTCCAGTTTGTAGGTGTGAGAGGTTGGACTTGGATGGTTTCAAGCGGGGTAGGGGTAGACCGAGAAAATATTGGAGAGAAGTGATTAGACGTGATTGTTGAGACTCAATTTTGACCTCCCGATATCCCTTTTAGGCTACTATTTTTATCAAAATTATTTAATTTTAATTATTAATAGTTTTACATATTGTTCTCGCATCAAATACATACTAACGTGTCGCATTTTAGAAAAATGCATAAATTATTTTATTATCTTCTAGTATCATTTTATAATTTTAAACTCACATACTACGTTTTTTCATAATTTTTAAATCATTTTTTCCACATAATTGTGCATACTCTCATTTTTTGTAAATACGTTATATAGTTTTCCATTATTGAGCATTACTTATTATTATTATTATTATTATTATTTATTAATCATTATTATTTATTAATCATTATTATTTATTTATTATTATTTATTATTATGTGTATTATCATTATTATTATTTACAACTACAATTTTAAATAACGACCTAAATTGAAATCTTTGCCTAAATTTATTTACCTTTTGACCCAATTTGTTCTCAATTTCTTACGATCTTAGCCTATTCTAATTAATCTATTACAAATCTAGCCAATTTTCTTCGATTCATGTCAATTTTAGCCACATATATGTCAATATCAACCAAAACTAAATTGTTGACCCTATTTTAATCTCAGCCATCGATCACAATTGATCCAATGGCTGAGATGGCCTCAACCTTGTCTTTCCTTTTTTAATACCAACCAAAACCCTAAACCTAAAACATTTTCCAAATCAATCGCCTCCTCTCTCTAGACGCTCTCTTTCTCTCTCCTCTCTATATTCTCTCTAAAAAACCCTACAACTGTCACCTATCCTTTTCTAGCGAGCCCACGCCGGTGACACCTTCCCCGAGTTTGCCGCTACATCAGCCATGACGCCTCCACCAACAACAGTGAGAACCCAACCTCGCTGCCTTACCTCTTTCTCCGGTGAAACCACCGCCAGAAGCCCTCAAAACCGTCGGAACCTGCCTCCAAAACTCTCTTATTTATTTGTTTAAAAGGAAACACAAATATATATTTTTTCATTAAAATCACCGAATCCATAAAGGACTGCCTACGTATCTCAATAAAATGAGAATCAGGTGTGCGTAGTTCTTGAAGTATATGTCGTACAAAATTCATCCTCAAGACCCCTAAAGGTTCAGGGTTGTTAAGATTTATTTTTCTTTTGTAAAAATTTAGTCTCATGATCCCTAAAGATTCAGGGCTATTAAGATTTATATATATTTTTTTATTTTGTAAAACGTAGCCTCATGATCCCTAAAGATTCTGGATATATATATATATATATATATATATATATATATATATATATATATATAAATTGTACTTGAGAATAAGAAAAATAATTATGAAAGTAATCATATTTTAAAAACATTCCCCAATAAATCTATGAATAATTTTTCAAAATATAGGGTCGTATCCTGGGAAGGACTTCCTACGTATCCCACTAAAGAGTGAGAATCAGACCCTCGTAGTTCATAAAAATCGTAAAACTATGTTACTAAAAAATTTCTCTTTTAAAAATAAAATTTTTATTTCAAAAATGATTCACTAAATGTGACGATAATTTAATCTCTTGCATTTTAATGTTGCTTAAAAGCTGGTCAACACACAAATAGCCTTCCAAACAAATGTCAAAGAGCACGTAGGATGCACATGTTGGTCTTTATAAAGTAGGTTACTTGTCCTAGACAGACCCGACCTCTGTGTCGAGTCCCGCAAAGTCAAATGCATATGACGCAAATAAAACGGCACCTAATAGGGATAACCAGATTCTGAGTTTTCAGTTCTTCTAACTTTAAACCTAATAGGGATAGGTGTCTAGACTGGCTTACCCAAGCGGACACTCAAGCTGGGGAGGGACAACTTGATCGGTAGCAGGGCAACACCGCCTTCGTTGTCGATCCGAACCCCGCCTAACATGTGTGACTATATCCTTCACCAGGTGCCTTGACACTCCGGCTATCTCAAAAAGAAGGTGGGATGCATATGCTGCATTCCCTCTATCCTATTTCAGAGACTCAGAGGGGGTACGCGAGAGAAGACAATATATAATACAGTTCAAATAATATCAAAGCATTAAATGAGCGACAAGTAACACATAAGGCTAATAAATACATTATAAAATAATTAAAGCAAGTAAAGTCAATATCAAAGCTCGAATTCTGATTTATTCCCTAGCAGAGTCGCCATAGATGTCACACCCCTTTTTCGCTCGAGGCAAGTCGAAGGGTTTTTCCAATTAAAGTGATGATTTTTAATAGGGATTAATTTATTTACAGAGTCGCCACTTGGAATCGAGTTATGGTGTTCCAAGTCACCTTTTTGAACCCTTAATCAAAAGAAAATGACTCTTTATTGGCCTGCGAAAACAGAAGACAGGGTAAGAAATTCTGTTGACCGAGGGGAAGGTGTGAGCACCCCTCGAGTCCCGTGGTTCTAGCACGATCGCTTTTATTGACTTATCTTTTCTTAAACTATTTTTGATAAATTACGTTAAGGCCTAAAATTTCTCATTTTATATATCTAAAGTCTTGTCTATTTTTTCATATTAAATAAATCGGTGAAAGTTAAAAAGTATTTATCAAGTTAATTTTTAAAAAATATTTTCCAAGGTGTATTTTTTACATCCTTGAATTTTGAATATCTCGTAAAGATGCGTACGCCGCATTCTTAATTGAGACGATCATTTAACGTACCTAAATTTTGCCTAACGTTAAAGGCATTGATTTGTCTTTTTGTAAACTCATAACAAATTTATTTATTCAAAATAATATTTAATCTTAACAATATACTTGAACAATATTCAATTAAGATGATTAATTAATTTAATAAACAAATAATCATTAAATTCTATTAATAATAATATATATAAAATAAAAGAATAATAAATGAATAAATAAATAAATAAATAATACACAAATTTACCCATATTATGCTAAACTTAATATTATCCTCAAAATTTAATCTCTTTAAATTTATACAAAACCCAAATCATATTTTTATCAGATATATTTAAACACAAAAATTTCAGTAATCTGATTCGAACATAGATTCATGGAGAAAACAAGTAACCCAAAACAAACAATACATAAAATATAAGTGAAATACGATTATTTAAAATAATAAAGATTCAAACTAATGTCATATTTTAATCACCACGTTGATAAGTATTAGAGATATTTTCACATTAGGAGATTAATATACTTCCTAGTAAACGCAAAATACAGCTTCCCTAAAACTACCTAAAAATTAATATTTTAATCGTCAATTTGCAAAAAATAACGTGGAATTAATATTATTGAAAAGGAAAAATTAAAATTAAATTGTTTCTACTACCATTTAAGTAATAGTAAATAATTATTATCTTTTTTAAAGAAAATATATACATTTAAATTTTCCTTCGACGTTTTAGGAACAATATAAACGGATGGCATCGTTTTCCGGCAGATTTTGATGGTGGCCGCGGCTGATGGGTGTTTGATGTAGTTTGTGAATGAATCAGTGTACAAATATATCAATATTCAGTAACACAATTGCATAACTAATAACAATAATTCACATATTCAACTCCATACGCTAAATAATGCAAAAAAAAAAAACACTTGAACACTTTCATTCATACTTTTCTACAGTAAACTTACAACATAAATGAGATATGATTGAAATAAAATCTGTAAGTCAACTTTAATTGAATACAAAAGCAAGATGTTGTCACCGAAATCTTGAACGGAAATATGAGACTCGAATCACAACCTTTTCTCTTATTTGTTTTCTGTTGTATTCACTTTGTTTTCTCTTTTTTTTTTTGTATTTTGATGTTTTCACTCTGTCCATGTGTCTGATGATGTGCAAAGTGTTCATGTACGTAGTTTCTGAGGGGGAAAGTCCTTAAAAAGATGGACTTTTGGGGGGAACTGTTTTTTACTGAGGGGAGGTTTTTTTTAACAGATAAAGGAGGGATCATTTGAAATTCAAATTAAATTTTTTTAATTTTTTTTTATAAAAGATAATACTAATAATAAATCAATAAATAATATAATAAAAATAATAAATATAAATAAAATAATAATTAATCTAATTTTATATTTAACAAAACACAATAACAATTTATAAATAGATAAAAACAAATATAATAAAATAATATTAAAACTATCAATTTATTTATCAAAATTTATAAAAGAAAAACATATATTTTTAAATTTTCATATTATTTTTTTAAAACTAGAATAAAAATAAAAATAATATATGATTAAATATAAATATAAATATTTAATATTGTTAGGCAAGTTAAAATTTAGGGAAGATCAAAAATCACGTGTCTGCATTTTTGCCCCTCTTTGTGTGAAATCTCGAATAGTTTTCATACAAAGAAGTAGACAAAAAAAATAATTTTTGATTCTCCAATTATTTGAAAAGTAAAAATAGGAATAAAAATAAAAGGATAAATGTGACCGAGTCCTGGTTTTTGGACATCCTACCTATCCCGGGTTATAAGGGAATCAGGTCACGAGTAGTTCAAAGGTAACGTGATGAGAGAAAGAGTGAGACGTGAAGTGAGATTCCGTCGAGTTTTCGGTTGACGAATTCTGTTTTTTTTATATTCAACTGACTAATAAAAATCAAAAAATGAAAAACACAAGTGAAAATTGCAATCTCTAGAATCTTGATTTAAGCGTTCACGACTTGAATTTGAAAATTCACCTTATTCTTCAGGCGGGCTTTTGGACTTACATCTTCTTCACCCTGTTCTTCAGGCGGGATCCTGGACTTCCAATTTCTTCACCCTGTTCTTCAGGCGGGCTCCTGGATTTTCTATTTCTTCACCCTGTTCTTCAGGCAAACTCCTGGACTTGCAATTTCTTCACCCTGTTCTTCAGGAGGGCTCCTGGACTTGCAATTTCTTCACCCTATTCTTCAGGCGGGATCCTGGACTTGCAATTTCTTTACCCTGTTCTTCAGGCGGGCTCCTAGACTTAAAATAAATTTCCATTCTTCAGGAGGGTCCTGAGCAGAAAGTAAAATTCAATAAACATGAACAAAATGTTTGCCCCAGTTTGTACTTAGAAAATGACTCGACTAAAAGGTACGTCTTATAGGAATCAAGGAGAATGACTCGACTAAAAGTTACGTCTTATAGGAATCAAGGGAGTGACTCAACTAAAAGGTTCGTCTTATAGGAATCAAGGGGATGACTCGACTAAAAGGTACGTCTTATAGGAATCACGAGGAGTGACTCGACTAAAAGGTTCGTCTTATAGGAATCAAGGGGGATAACTCGACTAAAAGGTACGTCTTATAGGAATCAAGGGAGTGACTCGACTAAAAGGTTCATCTTCTAGTAGTGAATGTTCAAAATAGGAAGTGCTTCACCTAACAAATGAAAACTGACTTATTCAGACTAGGAAGTGCGTCTCCTAGGGGTTGAATTTTTACCATAATTTGATTATCAAACCTGTGCAGCAATATTGTTTCCTGCATTTGTGGAAATGAGGCATTGCAACTCTTGATATTTATGCTCTGAAGTCATTAATTTGAAGGTAACATGTTTCCTGTTTCATCAAAGAAAACTTGTAAGTTCAAAAACATGGTGACAGGTTTGTGGCTTTGGCTTCCGTGGCTATCACTCTTGCTCTCATCATATTTAACCTTGTTTCCAACCATTAGCATCTGTCACCGACTTGCATCATCGTTGACCCAAACTCAGATTATCAGAAGTGACTTTGAAACAAACACAGTATCTCTGCTTTGCCATGCTCTACAAATAAACCCTTTGAACCTTAGCATATTCATGAGTTCCCAGACTCATCTGTTTATAAAACTTTCTACATGTCTAATTTCGGCTCACAATCATGTCTCTTTCATATGTTGTTTTTTGTCTTGCTTTGTGCAATTGAAAAAGCTAGTAGCCAGTTTTAAAATCTTTTCTCACTTGTTATGACACAGACTTGACTCAAAGACATGAGAAAAATGACAATAATTTTTATTTGATGACCAAGATACCAAAAATCAAAAAGAGAAAAATAAAAAGAAAAGAGAAAAACAATAGGCATTTTTTTTAAACGACAGAAGAAAACTTATTTGGGTGTGTGGTAGCCAATTCCAGCAATCATGACATGCATTTTGAATTAAACAACCTGATCTACCCATACTAATCATTACAACTTTTGTTCACTTATTGAGTTTGAAATGGAATTAATCTTGAATATGCTTCCTCTGGATCACAATCCTTCTTCGTCTAGTGACACCTCAATGGGTTTTTGCCAATGCCTATCTCATTTTTATTTCTTTTTCAGCTCACTGTCGCCTTATGGTGCCCAAAAGGGTTTTCACCAATAAGACTCTCATTATTACTCTTTTTTTTTTTGAAAATAATGCTCAACATACGAAACATCATGCACCCATAACATTTTTAACCTTGACATTCTCAAAGATCGATCTGAAGGTCTTTCTTTGGTTGTAACTTGGCTTTTGGAAAAGGTTAGAAAGAAAGGGAGGCATGAGGCTAAAAATTTTACATAATATTAGGTAAAACATACAACTTTTGGAATCGACTCTTTTAAGGAAATAAACTTTGCCCCAGTTTTATTTCATTCTGGGTAATTTAAATTTTCTTTTGGTTGGATTGAACCCCAGAGTAGGGATGCCTACGTATCTTGTCATAGCAAGAATCAGGTCAAACGTAGTTCAGACAACTTGTTCTTCTGCTTGATTTTCTTTCTCTCTGTTTTTTTCTTGACTTTTCTCTCTTTTTCTTCTTCTTCTTTTTTTTTAGAGAGATTTTTCCAGACTTTATTTTTTCTTGACACTTTTTTGACTATTCTTTTTCTTGACACTTTTTTTTTTGAATTTTTTTTCACTCTATTTTGATTCCAAAAGAGGGATATAAAAGAAATAAAACAAAATATCAAAAGGAAAAACAAAGGATGACACAACATTTGGATAGCAGAATGAAATGTCTTCGTCATATCAATCCTTGAAAATGCAAGTACATAACATGCAATATGAAAGTGGGAGATGAAGAACATATGTGACACTTTAATAACACTAACTTTAACTGAGTATGTATGCCACTTCTTCTTTTACACTTGCTCAACATACTATTCCACCTTTGTAGTACATCCCTCACATCGAATGATCCAAGCTTTCGTGGAGCTGATTATCTTTCTGTTTCTCTTGAATAAGGATCTCGCATCCATTATTTGACCTAATTGAGACATGTCTTTCAATTGATGACCAAGTTATTCTCGTAATTCTCAAAATAATTGCCTTAATTTTCAGAAAAGGCTTTAACTTGTCACCAAATGTATCTGCACTCTACCTATTTTCTCTGTTTTTTTTAACTTTAGCCCTTTGATTTCAAGTTCATGCTTAAAACTGGACTTTAAGATCTGGCTGAAATTTCGCAGGTATATCATATTACTAGAACCAACATAAAATGTATTATGTAAAGAAATAAAAAACAACAACACATATTTAAAACACAAATGAGAAGAAGAAAAACACTCCATTTAGTAGAAATCAAAGATAGAAGGGTTTGAACATAAACGACAGAGGGACAAAACAAGATAGATCCCGAACTACAACCCTGAAATAATTCAGATAACAGAAAAAATAACAACACTAACTACCAAACATCTATCCTAACAGGGAGATGGGTGACTTCTCAATTGTTGAGCTTGACATCTTAGCCACCAATTTGCATACCAGCATGACTAGAGCTTTCCTTACTGTCCATATTCTGCACCATAATTGATTTATCTTGAATCATCTTTTCAATTTCTCTTTTTAAATATCGGCAATCTTCAATACTATAACCCTGAGCATCAGAATGATATGCACATCGTGCATTAGGATCAAAATTTCTTAAACGGGGATTAAAAGTGTGCCTAAGGAGAGGAGTAATTATGCCCTCCTGTTCCAATCTTTGAAATAAACTGGCATATAACTCTCCAATTGGTGTGAAGCTATTTCTCGACTTCTGCCTCATTTCATTATTTGGCTTGGATAAAAAATCAGGCTTAGAAGGGTTTTGGTATATTTGTGGAATTAGAGGATGACTTTGAGGAGTTGGTGTGTGCCATTGTGGGTAAGATAGGGGTTGAACATATGGTTGTGCATTATACACTAGATATGGAGGTGGAAGACTGGAGTATAATAGACTTTGGGAGTGATTATGTGGAGCTTGGGCATGAACTTGGTCTTGAGCCTGAGAACGACGACGACGTGGTCTTCTTGACTGTTCTCGTGGTCCAACTGCAATAGTAGATACATCTTCCTCATTCTTTTTCTCTCCAATACTTCCTGAACCCTTTTGAATTACTTGAGTAGTTGTTTTTAATGTTGCAAAACTCACAATGCAACCGGATTTAATTCCATCCTCTATCATCTCTCCTATTTTGAGGACCTCAATAAATGGTTTGCCTAATACAGATAACAAGTGTTGATAATATGTTTCATCATGTGCTTGAATAAACACCTCCACTATCTTGCTTTCTTTCATTGGCGGTTTCACCCTAGCGGCTTGTTCACGCCATCTAATTGCATACTCCCTGAAATTTTCATTGTTGTTCTTCTTGATATTAGTCAGGGATTTCTCATCAGGAATCAGCTCGACATTGTACTTAACTTGTTGCACGAATTCGTTAGCCAAGTCATTCCAACTACTCCACTTATCGATGTCTTGATCCACAACCCCTCTAAGGCTAGATTTGTAAGGCTCTCACTGAAATAAGCCATGAGTAATTCTTCTTTACCTCCAGCACCTCTTAATTGGTTACAATAACGCCTCAAGTGTGCCACCAGATCACCGTGTCCTTCGTACTTATCAAACTTTGGCATTTTGAACCCTAGCGGCAAATGAACGTCGGGAAACATACATAAATCTTTGTATGAAACACTTTTTGATCCTCCTAATTCTTGCATATTTCTCATACTTTGCTCTAAGCTTCTCACTTTCCTGGCCATCTCTTTCCGTTCTTCACTTTTAACAATCTTATCAATCACGATAGGAGAATCTTGTTGATGAGCATGATAATGTGGATTTGGGGTTTTGAAAGTCATTTCAGGAGGATACAATTCATCATGACTTGGTTCACCCATATTCTTTTGTACTGTCGATTGAAGACCCGCAGTAGCTGGTGCTACAAAAGTGAAAAACGGGTTATTTATGACAGACAAATTTGGTGGGTGCATGGTAGAAGTACCAGCAACGCCAAACACATTAGCATATGGGATGAATTCAGGAGGATAAAATGGATCGCTAGTTTGAGCTTGAGCAGGATTTGGATCATACATATTCGCAAGTCCAGGAATTGAGGAAGGCGGGGCTTGTCCATTCAACCAAGATAGGTACATTTTCGTCATTTGTTGTTTCAAAAACTTAATATCTTCCATTGATGCTAATTCTTACGAAATCAATTGATTTTGCTCATGCTAGCTGTCAGACCCTACACCCTCTTTGTAGGTCATCTTTCTCTTTTATTTGTATCTAGTGTTGTACGGATGTGATGCCAGTTTAAACCACAAACTGACCACCAACTACTTTATCTTTCTAAGACCAAGTAGCAAATGGGTGAGTGTTATATTTTTAACACATTATAATATCACGTTGTATGTCATGCTTCTATATGCATTTTCCAATCTATCATGGAAGGCTTTGTGTTTCATCCCGACTTTTCTAGGTGTATTTTTTCAAAAAATTATGATCGAACCCTTTGGAGGGTTTCCTACGTATCATGTCAGGACATGAATCAGATCTTGCGTAGTTCGGAAAGCTGTAAATATGAAGAAACACATTTTTATTTTAATGTGAGAAATGAGAAATATTTTTATTTTTGACTTCATTAATAATAAAAAACACATTTTATTTTCAAAAATAAATTAATATATTTTATATATAAATCAAAAACTCTCTTCTTTATTTGTTTAGAAGGAAACACAAATATATATTTTTCATTAAAATCACCGAATCCATAAAGGACTGCCTACGTATCTAAATAAAATGAGAATCAGGTGTGCGTAGTTCTCGAAGTATATGTCGTACAAAATTCATCCTCAAGACCCCTAAAGGTTCAGGGTTGTTAAGATTTATTTTTCTTTTGTAAAAATTTAGCCTCATGATCCCTAAAGATTCAGGGCTATTAAGATTTATATATATTTTTTTATTTTGTAAAATGTAGCCTCATGATCCCTAAAGATTCTGGGATATATATATATAAATAAATTGTACTTGAGAATAAGAAAAATAATTATGAAAGTAATCATATTTTCAAAACATTCCTCAATAAATCTATGAATAATTTTTCAAAATATAAGGTCGTATCATGGGAAGGACTTCCTACGTATCCTACTAAAGAGTGAGAATCAGACCCTCGTAGTTCATGAAAATCGTAAAACTATGTTACTAAAAAATTTCTCTTTTAAAAATAAAATTTTTCTTTCAAAAATGATTCACTAAATGTGACGATAATTTAATCTCTTGCATTTTAATGTTGCTTAAAAGCCGGTCAACACACAAATAGCCTTCCAAACAAATGTCAAAGAGCACGTAGGATGCACATGTTGGTCTTTATAAAGTAGGTTACCTGTCCTAGACAGACCCGACCTCTGTGTCGAGTCCCGCAAAGTCAAATGCATATGATGCAAATAAAGCGGCACCTAATAGGGATAACCAGATTCTGAGTTTTCAGTTCTTCTAACTTTAAACCTAATAGGGATAGGTGTCTAGACTGGCTTACCCAAGCGGACACTCAAGCTGGGGAGGGACAACTTGATCGGTAGCAGGGCAACACCGCCTTCGTTGTCGATCCGAACCCCGCCTAACATGTGTGACTATATCCTTCACCAGGTGCCTTGACACTCCGGCTATCTCAAAAAGAAGGTGGGATGCATATGCTGCATTCCCTCTATCCTATTTCAGAGACTCAGAGGGGGTACGCGAGAGAAGACAATATATAATACAGTTCAAATAATATCAAAGCATTAAATGAGCGACAAGTAACACATAAGGCTAATAAATACATTATAAAATAATTAAAGCAAGTAAAGTCAATATCAAAGCTCGAATTCTGATTTATTCCCTAGCAGAGTCGCCATAGATGTCACACCCCTTTTTCGCTCGAGGCAAGTCGAAGGGTTTTTCCAATTAAAGTGATGATTTTTAATAGGGATTAATTTATTTACAGAGTCGCCACTTGGAATCGAGTTAAGGTGTTCCAAGTCACCTTTTTGAATCCTTAATCAAAAGAAAATGACTCTTTATTGATCTGCGAAAACAGAAGACAGGGTAAAAAATTCTGTTGACCGAGGGGAAGGTGTGAGCACCCCTCGAGTCCCGTGGTTCTAGCACGGTCGCTTTTATTGACTTATCTTGTCTTAAACTACTTTTGATAAATTATGTTAAGGCCTAAAATTGCTCATTTTATATATCTAAAGTCTCGTCTATTATTTCATATTAAATAAATCGGTGAAAGTTAAAAAGTATTTATCAAGTTAATTTTAGAAAAATATTTGCCAAGATGTATTTTTTACATTCTTGAATTTTGAATATCTCGGAAAGATGCGTACGCCGGATTCTTAATTGAGACGATCATTTAACGTACCTAAATTTTGCCTAACGTTAAAGGCATTGATTTGTCTTTTTGTAAACTCATAACAAATTTATTTATTCAAAATAATATTTAATCTTAACAATATACTTGAACAATATTCATTTAAGATGATTAATTAGTTTAATAAATAAATAATCATTAAATTCTATTATTAATAATATATATAAAATAACAGAATAATAAATAAATAATACACAAATTTACCCATATTATGTTAAACTTAATATTATCCTCAAAATTTAATCTCTTTAAATTTATACAAAACCCAAATCATATTTTTATCAGATATATTTAAACACAAAAATTTTGGTAATCTGATTCGAACATAGATTCATGGAGAAAACAAGTAACCCAAAACAAACAATACATAAAATATAAGTGAAATACGATTATTTAAAATAATAAAGATTCAAACTAATGTCATATTTTAATCACCACGTTGATAAGTATTAGAGATATTGTCACATTAGGAGATTAATATAATTCCTAGTAAAAGCAAAATACAGATTCCCTAAAACTACCTAAAAATTAATATTTTTATAGTCAATTTGCAAAAAATAACGTGGAATTAATATTATTGAAAAGCAAAAATTAAAATTAAATTGTTTCTACTACCATTTAAGTAATAGTAAATAATTATTATCTTTTTTAAAGAAAATATATACTTTTAAATTTTCCTTCGACGTTTTAGGAACAATATAAACGGATGGCATCGTTTTCCGGCAGATTTTGACGGTGGCAGCGGCTGATGGGTGTTTGATGTAGTTTGTGAATGAATCAGTGTACAAATATATCAATATTCAGTAACACAATTGCATAACTAATAATAATAATTCACATATTCAACTCCATACGCTAAATAATGCAAAAAAAAAAAAATCACTTGAACACTTTCATTCATACTTTTCTACAGTAAACTTACAACATAAATGAGATATGATTGAAATAAAACTTGTAAGTCAACTTTAATTGAATACAAAAGCAAGATGTTGTCACCGAAATCTTGAACGGAAATATAAGACTCCAATCACAACCTTTTCTCTTATTTTTTTCTGTTGTATTCACTTTGTTTTCTCTTTTTTTTTTTGTATTTTGATGTTTTCACTCTGTTCAAGTGTCTGATGATGTGGAAAGTGTTCATGTACGTAGTTTCTGAGGGGGAAAGTCCTTAAAAAGATGGACTTTTGGGGGGAACAGTTTTTTACTGAGGGGAGGTTTTTTTTAACAGATAAAGGAGGGATCATTTGAAATTCAAATTAATTTTTTTAATATTTTTTTTAAATAAAAGATAATACTAATAATAAATCAATAAATAATATAATAAAAATACTAAATATAAATAAAATAATAATTAATTTAATTTTATATTTAACAAAACACAATAATAATTTATAAATAGACAAAAACAAATATAATAAAATAATATTAAAACTATCAATTTATTTATCAAAATTTATAAAAGAAAAACATATATTTTTTAATTTTCATATTATTTTTTAAAAACTAGAATAAAAATAAAAATAATATATGATTAAATATAAATATAAATATTTAATATTGCTAGACAAGTTAAAATTTAGGGAAGATCAAAAATCACATGTCTACAATTGATATCTATCTTCCTTATTATGTTTGGACTGATTTTAAAATTAATTGACCTATATAAGTGTGAAAATTTCTTGATTGATTGATTTTATTTTTCCTAATTAACTGACAAAAGATATTCTCTTTTCTTTACTTGTCTGACCCATTCACTAGATAAACCCACCTCTCCTTTCATTGAGGGACAGGTTCACCAGCTATTAAGTTCACAGCTTAAGTTCCACAATTCACAATCAACTACTCTCTTAACAAAAATCATTGGCTACTTTCATACAATAACAATTAGATACTTTAAAGAATCTTTGGTTCTCCTGCAAGGCTGCTGAAAAACACTTTGCATATTTCACTATTACAAATTGCTTGGGTTTTATTACTCTTATTATCTCTTTTACTGTTGTTACTGGTAAGTTAACGAATCAACGTAATTATTTTATTTTCTGTGTATGTGTTGACTGCATGATGGTTTAAGAACATGCCTATAAGAATACTTCGATGTTTGTTCTTGTTTGTTTTCTATTATGTATTATTTCGCAGGTTCAAATACACACTTATAATGTTTCGAAGAGTCGCCGAGATATTAAACTGAATATTGTTATAACTAGTTGTTTTCTTTATTTTGTATTATTTGGTTTGTAATATCTTCGTATAAACATTGTTCTTGATGTAATAATAATTTTGGGGGACTGCTTCAGGGGGCGGGGATTTACGTGCTCTATGAACAGTAAAGGTAGGCACAACCTAGGGTTATGTGCAATACGTGTTACATGAATCATCTAGGCACAAAATTAGGATAATTTTTTATGGTTTATTAATCATCCTTGATCTAACTAAAATCGACACCTTATATTGACATTGAGCATATTAATGTATTTCTATCCCGTTGAATTAATTTTTTAGCATGTTAATGTATTTCTAGCATGTTAGGCATATTAACTTGAATTAAGTATGCCAAGGTTAGTATGATAGCACATGTTGTTAGAAACGTATCATTAAATAATCTGTATATTTCAGAATGTTAAACTTTGGCATTTCTTAAAGTGTTTCAACATGTTAAGCATTAAATTTGAACATGTTGTATCTTTTAACATGTCTAACGTTAAAATAATCTTGTCAATATATTTTTTTACATGTTAACAAACTTTTGGTATGTTAAACAGTTTGCTTAGGCACATTTAGCATGTTCACATTAATTTCTTGCGTGCCCCACGTGTTAATTCGTTGTTCATTAAAAATACAATTTTGGCATAATGAATCTAATTTCAGCATGTTGAAAATGCTAGTTCTCTACAGTTATAGCATGTTAAAATATTAGATTTTAGGTATTTTTGGCCTGTTCTCAGCATATCAACATGAAAATAATGTGCCTTAACGTTTTTTATAGCATGTTTAAGTAACTTTTCAACATGATTAATTAATTTTTCAGCATGTTTAATTAACTTTTTCAGCATGTTTGATTAATTTTTCAGCATGTTTAGTTGACTTCCAGCATGCTAAAATAGTAATTCTCTACATTTTCTACATGTTAATTTGTTCTCCGCATTTAAGTGCATCCCTAACATGTTAACACATTCTTTTATATTTTACTATTTTCTTATATTCTCATTATGGTTTATAATACTTAATTCACGTGCACATCTCTTGACACAATTACCACACTCGTGACACCCCTCATGAACACACATCACATTGTTGCATCCACGAATCACAGTTGTCATTTATCACCACTCGATTGAACATTTAGACACCATGCCTATAGGTTAATGACATAATAATAACTTGTCTGTCTTTGCATGTAATCACATTAATAACCGTTAATTAATCAAGAGGCCAACGTGGGACTATTATGTGCTAGTTGTTGTCCAAAGTGTTACGCGCTTCGAGTTCTAGGCAACATAGCTTTACTTTTGTCTAGAACAAAAATCCAAAATAGTAAAGTCCAACGCCTCTTGTACGATAGGTGGGACGTTAAGTATTACTAAAAACATCAGTTTTATCCTTGTCGTAGAGCACCCTTAGACTTGACCTCCAGCCTAGGTGAGGTGGGACGGGTAGTCATTCGAAAATGATGATCCCAACAGATATTAACGGCGAGGCTAATGACATTATTACTTGTCTAAGAGTTCGATCCTTGGCTCGAATGATGATTAACAAGTTGGGTTTCTGATCCGAATAAAATCAAAAGATTTCTTTGTTTGATTTGGACGATTTTTTTAGTCTTTTTATTTACTTTACATGTTTATTTGGGGTAGTTAGTTTATTACATAAGCAGTCCCCTTTATTATATATTTATGTCATTTCTTTTTCTCGCTTATCTTATTATATGTTTTTTACCGCCTAGATAATTAATAATTAGAAATAATAAAATAACGTTTTGCTCATTAATTATTTTATCACTTAGTCAAACATAAAACAAGAGACATTATTAGATTACGTAGAATCCCCACGTAAAGTATGAATTCGGTCGGGAATCACCTTTGTGGACCTCGAAAGGTGCCTAACACCTTCCTTTCGAGGTAATTTGAACCCTTACCCGAACTCTGGTGAACTAAGACTAAAACAACAAAAATAGGTTCATAGTATCCTAGATCGGTGCCTTAACACACCTTAATTCGTTAGGTGATGACTCTTCATATTATCACCCTCAAAACAATTCCGAAAAGAGTTTGTCAAGGCGAATCCCGCTTTCCGCGAAAAAAATGGGGCGCAACAGAATGGCAACTCTGCTGGGGATATTAGGTTCTAACCATTATGAATTTGTGCATCATGTGGGATTCTCTCTATGTGTTTTTATGTCTGTATAATAATGTTTGCTTTTGACATCATGATTTAATTTCTATATGTTCTCCTTTTATTGTTTATTTTCATCATGAGTTATTAATTTTTTCCCCTTTTATGTGTATTTCATATGACTCCATGTCTATTCTTTTCCCTTTTTCCCCTGTTATAGCTTATGTGTTATCATGCTTATTTATTTGTATATTACTTAGCATGTCATTTTTATTATGTGCTATGTGTTACTGCTTTATATAACTGGCATTTCGCTCATACTTTCCTCCACTTAGAACCTCTTTTATTTTATTTTTACGAACGGTTGCGTGGTTGCACGGACGTTCTTTCTTAAAACACCTTTCGGAAAATATCTTGTGGATTGGTCGATCAGTGGTGCGTTGACAACCACAAACTTTTCCTACTCTCAAGTTGTCCACTTGAGGGAACCATGTCACAAACCCACTCTTGTCCTTTAGATCTTGGCTACAGATTTTTTTAATTAAGAATATGCGTCCCATTAAACGTAAATTGCCATGGCATTCTTGACGCGTTGAATATTAGTCTCATTCAAAGTCCAAAGAGGTTCATGACCTCAAGGGGACTCACAATTACTTGTTATGTGTTGCATTTCTATGTATGTATTGACGTCCTGCCTATCTTGTTATTTCGTTATTGCCTTAGTCACCCCTCACATTTAGTGTTTCTTACTTTAGAGCTCGTTACTCTTAAGACTCTTTTCATGATAGGACCCTACAATGCCCTCTTAGGGCCTATTCAAAACTTTCCTTCAAATTATCCTCCTGACGCTTCGTTAGCATATTAATCATCTCTAGGCTCAACTTTTTCTTTAGTCTCATCCATAATCTCTTAGTTCAACTTATCATTTTAGGACATCATTTTCCTAATGCTTCAAACGTTTACGTACTATTGTCTTACCACAATCCTCGGACATTAATACTAGCATATTCATGTCGTACTCTAGCTTTCACAATCTCTAAGTTACATAGAGCTCTCATAACTTCTATTAACTCCGAATGAGCATAACTCATTATTTTCAAATGAGTAGAATATTCTTTCTAGACTCCCGTACATATTCTTTGTTACTAATTTTAAATCCTTTCTTCTAAGGTTGACTTAAGTCGAACACCAGAAATGGCCAGTCAAGTGATGTTTATCAATTTTGTCAATAGCGACGATGAGCATGAGGATTTGGGGTTGCGTCAAAACAAAGTTATTTCAAACATCAGAAAAATAGAAGGGAAAATAGAGAAAATCAGGGGGATAGTGACTAATCTTCGAGGTTTGGTTGAAATGCCACCAGGTTTTTCAGAGCCACTATCTGAAGTAGACTTCAACTCTCTCATCCACACTACGGAGTCCCCTATGCTGACAACCTCACCTACGTCTGATCATGATATGCCCATGTCCCCAAGGCAATTTTCAATTTCATTGTTAAAAGAACTTATTGAGTTGACAAATACGAATGAGGACAAAGAGACGGAAGGACAGGTCCCTAGCCATGAGGCTGGATCATCTCAACAATCCAAAAAGAATAAGTCACCCAAATCAAGGGAAGAAGACAAGGATAAAATTATAGACCTGAACTTTCCATTGTATGACGGGTCAGGAAACCCTCATTCCCATTTGGAGGCATACCTTGACGAACTAGAAGTTATAGGACAAAGCTATGGTCTCAAGAAGAAAATCTTCGCCAGTTCACTTACTAGTCCTGCATTGATGTGGTATGCCAAAAAAGATACTAGCAAGTGGATCTTTTGGGACAATTTGGCAATTGACTTTATTAGGCAGTTCGACAATAATCTTAAGAGGAAGCTCACAACCGATACTGATTTGATTGAGTCACAGTCCAGAGACAAGGGAAAGACGATCATCAATGGGACATCAAAACCTACAAATCCTGAAGTAAGCATACCCCAACCTCAACTGATATGGTACCAAGCTCCAAAAATTATTTCAATATCTAATTATGTCCAAGCCAATCATCCTCATTCCTTCACAAAACCTCTTTCACAGACTGTTTGGTACCCACTTTCATTTGTTGCTTCAGCATCAAATAATATTTCATCTTCTTACCCAAGTCCACTCACAAATCAACAATCTAACAAATCCACCAAATCTTAATGTAAGCTTCAGAAAAATCTACCAAGATAGTACACTCCTTTGATTGAGCCCATAGCTCAACTTTATGAGAGACTAGGGATGGCTGGCTACATCACTCCTATTCTCACAATTGTCATGAACACATGTGCACCATGTCTTGATCGTTCTAAAACTTGTGCTTATTATTCAGGGATAAAAGGACACACCACGGAAGAGTGTCGAACTTTGAAAAACAAAATTCAAGCATTGATTGACGACAAAGTGATAAACGTGATGAAGATGAATCATGATGATTGAGTTACTAGGATTGACTTGCTAAGGTTCTACACTGGTTGATTCTCCGTTCCAGACTCTCAACATTTGAAGTCCCCTGCTTTACATTTTGCAGTTTCCTTTTTACGTTTTCCTTACTTATATATTGGAACTATGTTCGACCCGATTCCTGTTTAAGAGGGATACGTAGGCGCTCCTGTGGAGTTCGGTCACTTAATAATAAAACATTTTCTTCCCCTCTCTTGAAATACTGTAACTGGGCAGAATTTTTGAGAGGACCTCAAAAATTCTACATGGGCATGATATCGGCATAAATTACGAACTGGGGCAGAATTTTTGAGACGACCTCAAAAATTCTTATAAGCAGATTTTGGAATTCTTACAATGAGTCAGTTCTATACTAGGGCAGAAATTTTTTAGTGATCCTAAAAAATTTCCTAACAAGGGAACAAGGATCTGCAAAATGTTGCACCGTCTCAAAATATGTCGCAATCAACGATTCAACAAAAAAATTTCATGTTTATTCTAACAAATTTTTACTTACTACTTTCAAAATACAAATTTTCTTTTCAAACACGATTTTTCGTTGAAAACATTTAGTTACTATCTGTCTACCCAAGTGAAGGCCCGGACGAAACTCATCAACTAGACGACGACCTCAAGATGAAGAGACTTCATTCAAGGCAGAAGCACAAATCAACCTCCCCTTTTACAAACTCACAATCTTTCTTTGAGTACAGGATCAACAGGTACAGATGACAATAATCACTCCATCACGAAAGAGCATAATTGACAATCAAACATCAAGTCAAGAAGCTTCACAGTCGATCCGACAACAAGACAAATACGATTTCTTATTTTTCATTATCGTTACCGTTATGTTTGTTTGCTACAATGTTCAATCCTATACATACCCACATATATCTGCACTAATCACTTCTGCCAAGTCGAGCTACAAGTGGCAGGTACGGGCCATGATTTCACAATGTATAGAGAAGCCCAAATATTGATCCCATGATGGAGAAACCCCAATGTTTATCCCACGATGAGAAGCCAAGTAGCTGATCACACAATTTCATAATAAATGGAGAAGCCCAAAAACTGATCCCACAATGAGAAGCCGAGTAGCTGATCACATGATTTCACGATGCATGGAGAAGCCCAAAAGCTGATCCCACGATGATAAGCCAAGTAGCTAATCACACGATGAATGGAGAAGACCAAAAGCTGATCCCACGATGAGAAGCCAAGTAGCTGATCACACAATTTCACGATAAATGGGGAAGCCCAGAAGCCGATCCCACGATGATAAGCTGAGTAGATGATCACACGATTTCACGATGCATGGAGAAGCCCAAAAGATGATCCCACGATGAGAAGCCAAGTAGCTGATCACACGATTTCACGATGCATGGAGAAGCCCGAAAGTTGATCCCACGATGAAAAACCAAGTAGCTGATAACATGATGAATGGAGAAGCCCAAAAGTTGATCCCATAATGAGAAGCTGAGTAGCTGATCACACAATTTCATGATGCATGGAGAAGCCCAAAAACTGATCCCACGATGAAAAGCCAAGTAGCTGATCACACGATGAATGGAGAAGCCCAAAAGCTGATCCCACGATGAGAAACTGAGTAGCTGATCACACGATTTCACAATGCATGGAGAAGCCCAAAAGTTGATCCCACGATGAGAAGCTACGTAGCTGATCACACGATTTCACGATGCATGGAGAAGCCTAAAAGATGATCTCACGATGAGAAGCCAAGTAGTTGATCACATGATGAATGGAGAAGCCCCAAAGCTGATCCCACGATGGGAAGCCAAGTAGCTGATCACATGATTTTACAATGCATGGAGAATCCCAAAAGCGGATCCCACAATGAGAAGCCAAGCGGCCGATCACACGATTCCACGATGCGACAGATATGTTTTCTTTATTTCTGCATTCACATTACGTTTTCAATTGTTTATTTCTTAAATGTCTAACCTTTGTTATTTAGTGATGTAAAGACGCTGGTCACAAAGAAGGAATAACAAACAGAGATAATTTTCATTTCTGTTTTCCGGAATACTACCCCATCTATTCATCAACCACGAAAACTCATTTAGAAACTCACCTACCTCAATATTTTCAAACTGCTCCATACATCATAACTCCAAATCTTATTCATTACCGTCTTACCGATCCACGATACCATTGTCGACGCCCTAACCTTTGTGATTAATATTTTTTAGGAGTATTGTTCATTCCTAAATCTAGAACTACACGCGACATGATTCTCGTAAAAATAGAGATGTGTAGGCGACTTAAAACCAAAGTCTCGGCCACACTATTTTTAAACACCTCCCGTTCTTTCTTCCTAGTAAACCGTCATCTCGGTCGGACAAAATTGGCTACTATGTCAACTTTCGTTGCTTGACAATTCTTTTATCATTCTCAAACAATGAAGGGGAAGCTGTTGACATCCAATTTCGACCTCTTGATATCCCTTTTTGGCTGTTATTTTTATCAAAATTATTTAATTTCAATTATTAATAGTTTTACGCATTGTTCTCGCATCAAATACAAACTAACGTGTCACATTTATAACTTTAGAAAAATGCATAAATTATTTTACTATCTTCTAGTATCATTTTATAATTTTAAACTCACATACTACATTTTTTCATAATTTTTAAATCATTTTTTCCACATAATTGTGCATACTCACATTTTTTGTAAATACGTTATATAGTTTTCCATTATTGAGCATTATTTATTATTATTATTATTATTATTATTTATTATTATTATGTGTATTATCATTATTATTATTTACTACTACTACTTTAAATAACGGCCTAAATTGAAATCTTTGCCTAAATTTATTTACCTTTTGACCCAATTTGTACTCAATTTCTTACGATCTTAGCCTATTGTATTTAATCTATTACAAATCGAGCCAATTTTATTCGATTCATGTCAATTTTAGCCACAAATATGTCAATTTCAACCAAAACTAAATTGTTGACCCTATTTTAATCTCAGTCGTCGATCACAATTGATCCAACGGCTGAGATGACCTCAACCTTGTCTTTTCTTTTTTAATACCAACCAAAATCCTAAACCTAAAACATTTTCCAAAACAGCCGCCCCCTTTCTCTAGATGCTATCTCTCTCCTCTCTCTCCATATTCTCTCTAAAAAAAACCTACAATCGCTGCCTCTCCTTTTTCGGCGAGACCACAACGGTGACACCTTCCCTGAGTCTGCCGCTGCACCAACCATGGTGCCTCCACAAACAATGGCGAGAACCCAACCTCGTTGCCTCACCTCCTTCTCCAGTGAAACCACCGCCAGTAGCCCTCAAAATCGCTGGAACCCGCCTCCAACAGCAACGATCAGCTACGACCCACCCCCTTCTCTCCATATTTGCCACCGCCGCCATCCGTCAACACCGGTGAACCCTTCAAGCCGCCATCACCAGCCCCCTTCGTTCGTCACACCACCATCAGGCATTGCCACCAACGATCTCTGTTTGGTTTATTTTCTCAAATACTTCAAGTGGCTTGTTTGTTTTATTTGTTAAATAAATCAGTTTTTAAAATCCACAATCTGTGAAACTCTGTTTTGATATGATCGCAAATGCTTGTCTGTGAAAAGCCTCAAATTCTTAGATTTTGGTCCGTTTTAACTGTGCGTTACTGAACGATTAAGAATTGTTTTTAATCACTTGGTTACTGCTTTATGATCACCTATCATACATAATTACGAACTTCCTTGCTCTATTTTGATTTTAAACGATATGTTTTGCTAAGTATTACAGCTTGAGGACATCTAATCGATCTCGGATTGTATGACAGCTTAGTATTGAATTATACTTGACACGTTTTGATTGATTTTTCTCTATCCCTTGATTAATGAGATTTTAGTATTGAAATTGATAAATTATTTTTGGCATATTCGGATGTCTGGTTGGCTTTAACTTGCGGTGCGTAATATATTTTTGGCAAGATAGGATTCAATTGTGCATAAACAATTTGATAGCTCTATATTTGTTAGTTTTGTCATTTATGGTGAGTAAGTTTTATTATTCTCATCAAATATTCTTATTGACGCATTTATGGTAAATTACGTTTGATTCATATTTTCTTTCTTTTATTTATTTTATTTATTTTTAACTGATTCTATTGCTATGTGTTATCTTTATATTTAAGAAAAGTTTTGTTTATTGATTACATCAAATATGCTCTTTGTTGATTGATATCTCTCTTCCTTATTATGTTTGGAATGATTTTAAAATTAATTGACTTATATAAGTGTGAAAATTTCTTGATTGATTGATTTTATTTTTCCTAATTAACTGACAAAAGATATTCTCTTTCCTTTATTTGTCTGACCCATTCACTATATAAACCCCCCTCTTCTTTCATTGAGGGACAGGTTCACAAGCTCTTAAGTTTACGACTTAAGTTCCACAATTCACAATCAACTACTCTCTTAACAAAAATCATTGGCTACTTTCATACAAAAACAATTAGATACTTTAAAGGTTCATTGGTTCTTCTTCAAGGCTTCTGAAAAACACTTTGTGTATTTCACTATTACAAATTTCTTGGGTTTTATTACTCTTATTATCTCTTTTACTGCTATTACTGGTAAGTTAACGAATCAACGCAATTATTTTATTCTCTGTGTATGTGTTGACTGCATGATGGTTTAGGAACATGCCTATAAGAATACTTCGATATTTGTTCTTGTTTGTTTGCTATTATGTATTGTTTCGCAAGTTCAAATAGACACTTACAAAGTTTCGAAGAGTCGCCAGGATGTTAAACTGAATATTTTTATAGCTAGTTCTTTTCTTTATTTTGTATTATTCGGTTTGTAATATCTTCGTATAAACATTGTTCTTGATGTAATAATAATTTTGGGGAACTGCTTCGGGGGGCGGGGATTTACGTGCTCTGTGAACAGTATAGGTAGGCACAACCTAGGGATATGTGCAATACGTGTTACATGAATCATGTCACACCCTTTTTTCGCCCGCAAGGGTCGAGGCGAAGGGTTTTTTCAATTAAAGTGATAATTTTGAATAGGGATTAATTTATTACAGAGACGCCACTTGGAATTGAGTTTTGGTGTTTCAAGTCACCTTTTTGAATTCCTAATCAAAAGAAAATGACTCTTTGTTATGGTCTGCGAAAATAGAAGATCGGATAAGAAATTCTGTTGACTGAGGGAAGGTGTGAGGCACCCCTCGAGTCCCGTGGTTCTAGCATGGTCGGTTTTATTGACTTATCTTGACTTAAAATAAATTATGTTAAGGCCTAAAATCGCTCATTTTTTAATTATACCGAAAACTTGTCTATTATTTTATATTAAATCGGTGAAAATTAATTTCTTAGAAAAATATTTGTCAAGGTGCATGATTGTATCCTTGAATTTTAAATGTCACGAAAAGATGCGTGTGCCGCATTTTTAATGAAGACGAATATTTTGATGTGTTTAAAAATTACCTAGCGTTAAAATTTGTCTAAATCCTTAATGATAAATTTAATCAAAATTCATTTAATACAATTAATTAAATCAATAAATAATTATTAAATTCTGTTGAAATAATAATAAAATAAATAAAATACACAAATCTACCTACATTATGCTAAATTTAATATTATCCCTAAAATTTAATCTCTTCAAATTAAATAGACTCAAATCATATATTATAAGATAAATCAAACACGAGAATTTCCGAAATATAATTTGAACACAAACTCTTAAAATAAATAAATAAATAAACAATCTGAAATATATGATATTTCATTTCAAGCGAAATATAAATAATAGTAAATTTTATTAATATCAAATTTATTTACTTTATTTTTTTACTAATTATTAAATAAAAATAATTTTTACATTATACTGCAATATGGAGGCTTGGATATTTACTAATATATATATATATATATATATATATATATATATATATATATAATCCTATTTTTTCACGTACACATTCACAGTACTTCACTTTTCTAAAAAAAATTTACTTTTTACTTCTATGTCAACAATGAAGCGATGAAAAGGGGAAAAAACATCGATGGTTAAACGGGAACAACAACTACTCATCGCCGGTGAAGCAATGGCGGTCGAAACCGGCGTGAAAAATGAGGGTGGCGGGTCGCCGGCGATGGAAAGGGGAGAAGGAGGTGCGGCGATAGACGCCGGGAAAGGGAGACAAGCGACAGTCATGGGGCTTCATCGAATTAACATCTTAAATCACAAAATTCAGCCAGATTTGTCTCTTTCGGCGCAACAACAATGGTGATTTACTAATGGTGTCATTTTTTCAGCTAAGGGGTGGTGTTGTCGGCGCCGACCATGGCTTTGACAATAGTAAAGGGGAAAAAGAGAAAGAGAGGCAGTGATGATGGTGGCCGGAGAAGGCGCGCCTGTCGACTGTTGATTCCGGCATCAATGAAAAGGGAGAAAGGGGCGGCGATAGTTTGGGTTTTCCGGCGGTGGGTGTTCGGTTCATAGTGATGTTCTTCGGAGGAGACCGACGATTCCGGTGAATTATTCACTGGAAAACTTATCTTAAACTGATATTTTCTCCTCTGTTTTACTATTTGTCCAAATTATATATGTGTTTCATCTGTGTCTGGGCTCATTTTCCGATCAGTGTGTTATCGTATAGATATATACATGCATATCAGTACAAACATATTCATAATCCTTCTCCGTTCTTTTAAAATATCCACTTTATAAAATTTTAACTCTAATATACTTTTTGATTCATTATTTTACGCAATAAACATATTTGGATAAAAAGTGTACAATATGATTCATTATAATAAATTCACATAAATAATCAACTTTTGCATATTGAATAAATTTATTAAATAACAGTACAAAATGGGATAAGAACCTGTTGATAAATTAAAATAGAAACTCGAACACTGTCATCGAAAATTCAAACGGAACTTCAACTTCAACGTTTTTTCTTTTCCTCTTTTTGTTTCTGATGTTTCCTTTTTCTCAGTCTGGTTTACTTTGTGTTTTTCTTCACTCTGGTCTTTTTTTTTTTTGCACTCTAATAGTCTGATACAGTGTTTGTAGGGAGGTAGATTGTACATTCTTTGTTTCTCTGGGTTGAGAGTCCTTAAATAAAGGACTTTTGGGGGGAACGGTTAATCATCAGATAAAGGGAGGGGGGGAAATTTGAAATTTAAAAATAAATTCTATTCTTTTTTTTTTTAAAATCTATTAATAATAACAAATAAACATAACTAATAAATAGATAATATAATAGAATAATAATAATAATAATAAATAAAATAATAATAAATAATAAATATTTAATTTTTTATATTTAAGAAAACACACTAAAAATTTATAAATAGCCAAAATAAATATAATAAAATAGTACTAAAACTACTAATTTAATTTTTGTATTATTTTTAAAAAATATAACAAAAATAAAAATAAAAATATCTCAAAATTAACTTTATTTAGTTATTTACTTCTTAACTAAGAATTTATTTAAAAAATAAGAGTTAAAATAATACCAGACCAAATATAAATATTTAATACCAAAATATATATATTAAACTCGGGGAGGGTCAAAATCACATGTCTACATTTTGCCCCTCTTTGTTTGAAATCTCGTAGAGTTTTCATACAAAGAAGTAGACAAAGAGATGATTTTTAACCCTCCGATTATTCTAAAAGTAAAGATAAAATAAAATAAAATAAAATAAAAGATGTGACCGAGTCCTGGTTTTGGACCACTTACATATTTCGGGTTTGAGAGAATCAGGTCACATATAGTTCAAAGGTAACATGGTAAGAGAATGAGTTAAACGTCGAGTGAGATTCCGTTCGAGTTTCCGATTTTTGACTTTTTGCTTTTACATTGAAATGAATAACAAAAAATAAAATAAAGATACAAGTGAAAGATCCTATTTATGTTGCTTTTCTGGAATCTTGACTTGAATCTTCATGACTTCTAAAATGATGAGATAGTCGTTATTCTAAGTTGAACTTGGAACACGAAATGTTCCTTCTTGTTGGCTTTTGACGTTAGAGAGGAATTTTATAATTGATTTATTCTTCAAACTTTCTTCCGGCTTGGACTTGAAAATTCACTTGATTCTTCAGGCTGGATCCTGGCTTGCTTTTCCTTCGCCCTGTTCTTCAGGCGGACTCCTGAACTTGATTTTCTTCACCCTGTTCTTTAGGTGGGCTCCTGGACTTTTTTTTTTCTTCATCCTGTTCTTTAGGCGGGCTCCTAGGCTTTTTTGTCACCCTGTTCTTCAGGCGGGCTCCTGGACTTACAATTTCTTCACCCTGTTCTTTAGGCAGGCTCCTAGACTTTCTTTCTTTACCCTGTTCTTTAGGCGGGTTCCTGGACTTCCTTTTTTCTTCACCCTGTTCTTCAGGCAGGCTCATAGACTTACAATTCCTCCACCTTGTTCTTTAGGCGGGCTCCTAGGCTTTCTTTTTTCTTCACCCTGTTCTTCAGGCGGGCTCCTGAACTTACAATTTCTTCACCCTATTCTTCAGGCGGGCTCCTGGACTTTCTTTTTTCTTCACCCTGTTCTTTAGGCGGGCTCTTAGACTTTCTTGTTTCTTCACTCTGTTCTTCAGGCGGGCTCCTGGACTTACAATTTCTTCACTCTGTTCTTTAGGCGGGCTCCTAGACTTTCTTTTTTCTTCACCCTATTCTTTAGGCGGGCTCCTAGACTTTTTTTTTTCTTCACCCTGTTCTTTAGACGGGATCCTAGACTTTCTTTTTTCTTAATCCTGTTCTTCAGGCGGGCTCCTGGACTTTTTTTTTTCTTCACCCTGTTCTTTAGGCGGGCTCCTCGACTTTCTTTTTTCTTCACCCTATTCTTTAGGCGGGCTCCTGGACTTACAATTCCTATACAATAGACACAATTTTTTTTGCCCCAGTTTGTACATAATTGAGATCCAACATCATATGTTGTAATCATGACTCTTGCATTGACAGAAGTATGAAATTGTATTCTTTATTTGAAAACTTTCTATCTCTATTTCAAAAGAAAAAAAAAAGATAAATTGTGAGTTTTAAAAACACGTGGTGGTTGGTTTGTGGCTTTAACTTTCGTGGAAATCACTCTTACCCTTGTCATATTTAACCTTGCTTCCAGCCATTAGTATCCATCACCGACTTGCTGCATCATTGACCCATACTCATATTATCATAAGTGACTTTGAAACAAACACAGTATCTCTGCTTTGCCATGCTTCTCAAATAAACCCTTTGAACCTTAGTATTTTTATGAGTTCCCAGACTTGTTTGTTGACAAAACTTTCTGCATGCCTTATTTCGGTTCACAATCATGTCACTTTTATGTGTTGGATTTTTGTCTTGCTTTATGCAATTGAAGAAGCTGGTAGCCAATTTTGAAATCTTTTCTCACTTGTTATGAAATGGACTCGACTCAAAGACACGAGAAAAATGACAGTAATTTTTATTTGATGACAAAGATACCAGAAATAAAAAAAGAAAAAGAAAAAGGAAAAACAATAGGCATTTTTTTTAAACAACAGAAGAAAACTTATTTGGGTGTGGTAGCCAATTCCAGCAATCATGACATGCATTTTGAATTAAACAACCTGATCTACCTATACTAATCATTACAACTCTTGTCCACTTATTGAGTTTGAAATGAAATCAATCTTGAATATGCTCCCTCTAGATCACAATCCTCCTTCGGCTAGTAACACCTCAATGGGTTTTTGCCAACGCCTATCTCATTTTCATTTCTTTCTCAACTCATTGTCGCCTTATGGTGCCCAAAAGAGTTTTCACCAATCAGACTCTCATTTTTTACTCATTTATTTATTTATTTATTTATTTTCATTCATTTTTTTTAAATAATGCCCAACATACGAAACATCATGCACCCATAACATGTTTAGCCTTGACATTCTCAAAGATCGATCTGAAGGTCTTTCTTTGGTTGTAACTTGGCTTTTGGAAAAGGTTAGAAAGAAAGGGAGACATGTGGCTAAAAAATTTACATAATATTGGGCGAAACATACAACTTTTGGAATTGACTCTTTTTAAGGAAATAAACTTTTGCCCCAGTTTCATTTTATTCTGAGTAATTTGAATTTTCTTTTGGTTGGACCGAACCCAGAGTAGGGCTACCTACGTATCTTGTCATAGCAAGAATCAGGTCAAACGTAGTTCAAAAATCTTGTTCTTTTGCTTGATTTTCTTTCTCTCTGTTTTTTTCTTGATTTTTCTCTCTTTTTCTTCTTTTTTTGAGAGAGAGATATTTTTTTCGACTCTATTTTTTCTTGACACTTTTATGACTCTATTTTTTTGACATTTTTTTTTATTTTTTTTTGTAGATCTATTTTGATTCCAAAAGAGAGATATAAAAGAAATAAAACAAAAGCTCAAAAGGGATAACAAAGGATGACATAACATTTGGATAGTAGAATGAAATGGCTTCATCATATCAATTCTTAAAAATGCAAGTACATAACATGCAATCCAGGAATGAAACATGAAGATCATACGCATCTTTTCAATATTGACCGTGACTAAGCACATGCACGTGTGTCACTTATTTTAAACTTGTAAACCATACAGGTCTACTTGTATTGTACTTTCCTCACAACAGATGACTCTTTTTTTTTAGCTAACTTCCTTTTGCTTCTTCTGACAATAGAAACTATATATTCTCTGATTGATCTCATTCAAAAATGCTTGAGTTGAACCTCCTCATTGAATATCAAGTCATTTTTTATTCGCAAAGTGATTACCTCAAAACATTCAAGTGAGGATGCAACTAGGTCCTCAAAACATCTCAACACTTTACTTATTTTTCTTAAAAAAAAATTTCAACTCTAGGTTCTTGATCGAATGTTTCAACAGTAGATTGGGTTTTAAGATCTGGCTGAAAATTCAACATGCTTATCATATTACCAGAATCACCATAGAAAGAAAGATAATATATATTGAGAAATAAAAACAAAAGGGACACACATTTTGTTGACAGAAAGATAGAAGGGTTTGAACAAAAACGATAAGAAAATCAGACAAGTTAGGTCCTAAACTACAACCCTAAAATAATTCGAGTAACAAAAAAGAAAAGAAAACAAACTACTATACCTCTTCCTAGTAGGGAGAGGGGTGACTTCTCAATTGCTCAGCCTGATAACTTAGCCACTGATTTGCATATCAACATGACTAGAGCTTCCACCACGATCAGAAACATTCCCTTCAACAAATAAGTTCTGGGTCTCCATACTTGACTCATTGTTTCCCACATATTGTGTAATACCACGTGCTGACGAAGAACTCTATGGGGCGGTTGAGGTGCCAACGTTTTGCACCACATTTAATTTTTCTTGAATCATTTTCTCAATTTCTCTTTTCAAAATACGATAACCTTCAGCACTGTGACCTTGCATATTAGAATGATAAGCACATCGTACATTAGGATCAAAATATTTTGAATGTGGATCGGGAATATCCCAGGGATGAGAGTAATCATGCCTCATTGCCTTAATGTTTAGAACAAACTGGTATAGGACTCTCCAATTGGCGTGAAATTATCCTTTGTCTTCCTCCTTATTGCAAACTCTGGCCTCGGATGAAACTTGGATTGAGAGGCTCCTTGGTAAATTTGTGAGTGTCGAGGACGACGTCGAGGGTCCGGGGCACGCCATTATGGATAGAAAGACGAATGAGCATATGACTATGCATTGTTCAAAGGATATTGAGGAAATGGAATGGACTTTCTTGGATTTTAGAGAAAGGAACCTTACTGCATGTGGTTGTGTGGATCTAATATGTAAGCTCGGGATTGAGGCTGACAGTATTGGTGGGTTGGACCTCTCAAACTCTGTTTTGGCCCTGGCATGACAATAAATGTGTTTTCCTTCTTCTTTCCTTTTTCAATTTCCCTTGATCGATTGCAGTATCATCCCAAATGCTTCACAGAATCCTCGTGTCCATCATGCTCCTTAATTTTTGATATCTCAAAGCTTTGAAGAAGGTTGACACTTGAAGACATGCCCCAGTCTTTAATAATGGGGAACGAAGGAGGAGGATGCTCACTGGCCCAAGCTTGGTACATTTCCATCATTTGTTGCCTTAGTCTCAAATTCTCTTCCTTTAAACTCTCATTTTCCCGACTCTTTGTTTAATCCATGAGATCACTCTCTATATCCTTGTTGGACACAACTAAACCTCATTTAGATTTGGTGTGATGAGGAGAACCAACCAAAATACCACAAACCATCCACCTTAAACTAACTGTATAAGAAATAACAAAGGCGTCAGAATGCAATATTTTTTCAAAAACTCTTTTTCTTTTATCTTCTTTTTTGAAGAGATCACCGAACCCAGAAGGGTTGCCTACGTATCTCACTAAGATGAGAATCAGGTGTGCGTAGTTCTCGAGCTGGAGATATGAAGAAGCAAATTTTTCTTTTAATTTGAGAAATGAGAAATATTTTTTGTTTTTGAATTCATTAATAATGATAAAACACATTTTATTTTCAAAAATAAATTAATTTATTTTATATATAGATAAAAAAATCTCTTCTTTATTTATTTAGAAGGAAACACAAATATATTTTTTCTTTAAAATCATCGAATCCATGAAGGACTGTCTACGTATCTCATCAATGTGAGAATCAGGTGTTTGTAGTTCGTGAAAATTAGAGATACGAAGAAATATACTTTTTTGTAATAATGAGAAATTTATTTATTTATTAAATAATATGTTTTTTCATTTTTGAAAACAACTTTTTTTTTATTTTTAGTTTAAAAGGAAAGACAATCAATTTTTAAAAGATCACCGAATCCATTAAAGACTGCCTACGTATCTCACTAAGATGAGAATCAGGTGTGCGTAGTTCTTGAAATTATGTCGTACAAAATTTAGCCTTAAGACTCCTAAAGGTTCAGAGCTATTAAGATTTATATATATTTTTTATTTTGTAAAACTTAGCCTCATGATCCCTAAAGATTCTGGGCTATTAAGATATATATAAAAAATTGAACTTGAGAATAAGAAAAATAATTATGAAAGTAATCATATTTTCAAAACATTCCCTAATAAATCTATGAATATTTTTTTCAAAAGATAGGGTCGTACCCCCAAAAAGGGCTTCCTAAGTATCTCAATTAAGAGTGAGAATCAGACCCTCGTAGTTCATAAAGATCGTAAAACTATGTTACTAAAATTTTTCCTTTCTTTTTAAAAATAAAAATTTTTCTTTGAAAAATGATTCACTAAATATGAGGATAAATTAATCTCTTGCATTTTAAAGTTGCCTAAAGTCGGTCAACAAACAAACAGTCTTTCAAATAAATATCAAAGAGCACGTAAGATGCACATGTTGGTCTTTATAAAGTAGGTCACTTGTCCTAGACAAATCCGACCCCTGTGCCGAGTCCCGCTAAGTCAAATGCATATGATGTAAATAAAGTGGCACCTAATAGGGATAACCAGATTCTGAGTTTTCAGTTCTTCTAAGTTTAAGCCTAACAGGGATAGGTGTCTAGACTGGCTTATCCGAGTGGACACTCGAGCCGGGGAGGGATAACTTGGTCGGTAGTAGGACAACACTGCCTTCGTTGCCGATTTGAACCCCGCCTAACATGTGTGACTATAATCCTTCGCCAGGTGCCTTGACACTCCGGCTATCTCAAAAAGAAAGTAGGATGCATGCGCTGCATTCCTTCTATCCTATTTCAAAGACTCAGAGGGGTGCGCAAGAGAAGACGGTATATAATACAGTTCAATAAATATCAAAGAGGTAAATAAGCGACAAGTAGCACATAAGGTCAACAAACACAATATCAACAATAATTAAAGCAAAAATAAGTCAATATAAAAAGCTCGAATTCTTATTAGTCCCCAGTGGAGTCGCCAGAGATGTCACACCCCTTTTTCGTCCGTAAGGGTCGAAGCGAAGGGTCTTTCCAATTAAAGTGACAATTTTGAATTGGAATTAATTTATTACAGAGTCTCCACTTGGAATTGAGTTTCGGTGTTCCAAGTCACCTTTTTGAATCCCTAATAAAAAAAATGACTCTTTGTTATAGTCTGCGAAAACAGAAGATCGGGTAAGGAATTCTGTTGACCGAGGGAAAGGTGTGAGGCACCCCTCGAGTCCCGTGGTTCTAGCACGGTCGCTTTTATTGACTTATCTTGACTTAAAATAAATTATGTTAAGGCCAAAACTCGCTCATTTTTTAATTATACCGAAAACTTGTCAATTATTTTATATTAAATCGGTGAAAATTAATTTCTTAGAAAAATATTTATCAAGGTGCATGATTGCATCCTTGAATTTTAAATGTCTCGAAAAGATGCGTGTGTCACATTCTTAATTAAGACGAATATTTTGACGTGTTTAAAAATTACCTAGCGTTAAAATTTTTCTAAATCCTTAATGATAAATTTAATCAAAATTCATTTAATAAAATTAATTAAATGAATAAATAATTATTAAATTCTGTTGAAATAATAATAAAATAAATAAAATACACAGACCTACCTACATTATGCTAAATTTAATATTATCCCTAAAATTTAATCTCTTTAAATTAAATAGACTCAAATCATATATTATAAGATAAATCAAACACAAAAATTTCCGAAATATAATTCAAACATAAACTCTTAAGATAAATAAATAAATAAACAATCTAAAATATACGATATTTCATTTCAAGCAAAATATAAATAATAGTAAATTTTATTAATATCAAATTTATTTACTTTATTTTTTACTAATTATTAAATAAAAATAATTTTTACATTATACTACAATATGGAGGCTTGGATATTTACTAATATATATATATATATATATATAATATATATATATATAAAATCCTATTTTTTCACGTACACATTCACAGTACTTCACTTTTCTAAAAAAAATTTACTTTTTACTTCTATGTCAACAATGAAGCGATGAAAAGGGGAAAAACATCGATGGTTGAACGGGAATAACAACTACTTATCGCCGGTGAAGCAACGACGGTCGAAACCGGCGTGAAAAATGGGGGTTGCGAGTCGTCGGCGATGGAAAGGGGAGAGGGGAGGTGCGACGATAGACGCCGGGAAAGGGAGACAAGCGACAACCATGGGGGTTCGTCGGATTAACATCTTAAATCACAAAATCCGACTAGATCTGTCCCTTTCGGCGCAACAACAATGGTGATTTACTGGTGGTGTCGTTTTTCTGGCTAAGGGGTGGTGTTGTCGGCGCCGACCATGACTTTGACGACAGTAAAGGGGAAAAAGAGAAAAGGAGGCAGTGACGATGGTGGCCGGAGAAGGCGCACCTGTCGACTGTTGATTTCGGTGTCAATGAAAAGGGAAAAAAGAGAAAGGGGCGGCGACAGTTTGGGTTTTTCGGTGGCGGGTGTCCGGTTCATAGTGATGTTCGTCGGAGGAGACCGACGATTCCGGTGAATTATTCACCGAAAAACTTATCTTAAACTGTTATTTTTTTCTCTGTTTTACTATTTGTCCAAATTATATGTGTGTTTCATCTGTGTCTGGGCTCGTTTTCCGGTCAGTGTGTTATCGTGTAGATATATACATGCATATCAGTACAAACATATTCATAATCCTTCTCCGTTCTTTTAAAATATCCACTTTATAAAATTTTAACTCTAATATACTTTTTGATTCATTATTTTACGCAACAAACATATTTGGATAAAAAGTGTACAATATGATTCATGATAATGAATTCACATACATACTCAACTTTTGCATATTGAATAAATTTATTAAATAGAAGTACAAAATGGGATAAGAACCTGTCGATAAATTAAAATAGAAACCTGAACACTGTCACCGAAAATTCGAACGGAACTTCAACTTCAATGCTTTTTCTTTTTCTCTCTTTGTTTCTGATGTTTTCTTTTTCTCAGTCTAGTTTACTCTCTGTTTTTCTTCACTCTGGTCTTTTTTTTTTCTTTTTTTGCAGTCTGATACAGTGTCTGTAGGGGGATAGATTGTACGTTCTTTGTTTCTCTGAGGTGAGAGTCCTTAAATAAAAGGACTTTTGGGGGAAACGGTTAATCATCAGATAAGGGGAGGGGGGAAAATTTGAAATTTAAAATAAATTCTATTTTTTTAAAATCTATTAATAATAATAAATAAACATAAATAATAAATAAATAAATAAGATAATAGAATAGTAATAATAATAATAAATAAATAAAAATAATAAATAAAATAATAATAATAAATAATAATAAATATTTAAATTTTTATATTTAAGAAAACACAATAAAAAATTATAAATAGAAAAAATAAATATAATAAAATAGTACTAAAACTACTAATTTAATTTTTGTATTATTTTTAAAAATTAGAACAAAAATAAAAATAAAATATCTCAAAATTAACTTTATTTAGTTATTTACTTCTTAACTAAGAATTTATAAAAAAAAAATAAGAGTTAAAATAATACCGGACCAAATATAAATATTTAATACCAAAATATATATATTAAACTCGGGGAGGGTTAAAATCACATGTCTACAAATCATCTAGGCACAAAATTAGAATTTATTAATATCATTTTCTACAGTTTATTAATCATCCTTGATCTAACTAAAATCGACACCTTATATTGACATTGAGCATATTAATGTATTTCTATCACGTTGAATTGATTTTTTAACATGTTAATGTATTTCTAGCATGTTAGGCATATTAACTTGAATTAAGTATGTCAAGGTTAGCATGATAGCACGTGTTGTTAGAAACGTAGCGTTAAATTGGCTATATATTTCAGCATGTTAAACTTTGACATTTTTTTTCGAAGGGGAGCCTTGGAGTAACTGGTAAAGTTGCTATCATGTGCCCAGGAGGTCACGGGTTCAAGCCTTGGAAACAGCTTCTGGCAAAAATGCAAGGTAAGGCTGCGTACGATACATCCTTGTGGTGGGGCCCTTCCCCGGATATCGCGCATAGCGGTAACTTTAGTGCACCGGACTGCCCTTTTTAACTTTGGCATTTTTAAAAGTGTTTCAACATGTTAAGCATTAAATTTGAAAATGTCGTATCTTTAACATGTCTAACGTTAAAATAATCTTGTCAATATTTTTTTTTACATGTTAACAAACTTTCGGTATGTTAAACAGTTTGCTTAGGCACATTTAGCATGTTCACATTAATTTCTTACGTGCCCCACGTGTTAATTCACTGTTCATTAAAAATATAATTTTGGCATAATGAATCTAATTCCAGCATGTTTAAAATGCTAGTTCTCTACATTTATAGCATGTTAAAATATTAGATTTTAGGCATTCTTGGCCGATTTTCAGCATATCAATATGAAAATACTGCGCCTTAACGTTTTTTTTAGCATGTTTAAGTAACTTTTCAGCATGATTAATTAATTTTTCAGCATGTTTAATTAACTTTTTCAGCATGTTTGATTAATTTTTCAGCATGTTTAGTTGACTTCCAGCATGCTAAAATACTAATTCTCTACATGTTAATTTGTTCTTCGCATTTAAGTGCATCCCTAACATGTTAACGTATTCTTTGATAGTTTACTAGTTTCTTATAGTCTCATTATAATTTATAACACTTAATTCACGAGCACATCTCTTGACACAATTACCACACTCGTGACACCCCTTATAAACACACATCACATTGTTGCATCCACGAATCACAGTTGTCCTTTATCACCACTCGATTGAACATTTAGACACCATGCCTATAGGTTAATGACATAATAATAACTTGTTTGTCTTTGCATGTAATCACATTAATAAACGTTAATTAATCAAGAGGCAAACATGAGACTATTATGTGCTAGTTGTTGTCCAAAGTGTTACACGCTTCGAGTCCTAGGCAACATAGCTTTACTTTTGTCTAGAACAAAAATCCAAAATAGTAAAGTCCAACGCCTCTTGGACGATAGGTGGGACGTTAAGTATAACTAAAAAAGTTAGTTTTATCCTTGCCGTAGAGCGCCCTTAGACTTGACCTCCAGCCTAGGTAGGGTGGGACGGGTAGTCATTCGGAAATGATGATCCCAACAGATATTAACGACGAGGCTAATGACATTATTACTTGTCTAAGAGTTCGGCCCTTGTCTCAGATGATGATTAACAAGTTGAGTTTCTGATCCGAATAAAACCAAAACATTTCTTTGTTTGATTTGGACGATTTCTTTTTTTAGTCTTTTTATTTACTTTACATGTTTAGTTGGGGTAGTTAGTTTATTACATAAGCAGTCCCCTTTATTATATATTTATGTCATTTCTTTTCCTCGCTTATCTTATTATATATTTTTTACCGCTTAGATACTTAATAATTAGAAATAATAAAATAGTGTTTTGCTCATTAATTGTTTTATCACTTAGTCAAACATAAAACAAGAGACCTTATTTGATCACGTAGAATCCCCACGTAAAGTATGAATTCGGTCGAAAACCACCTTTGTGGACCTCGAAAGGTGTCTAACACCTTCCTTTCGAGGTAATTTGAACCCTTATCCGAAATCTGGTGAACTAAGACTAAAACAACAAAAATAGGTTCATAGTAGCCTAAATCGGTGCCCTAACGCACATTAATTCGTTAGGTGGAAACTCTTCACATCATCACCCTCAAAACAATCCCGAAAAGAATTTGTCAAGTTGAATTCCGCTTTCCACAAAGAAAACAGGGTACGACAGTGACATGGAGCAATTACGGCTCACTGAAGACATGACCCTTGATAGGAAGGTTTGGAGGAAGAGTATTAAGGTAGAGGGCTAGGGGGGCAAGTCAAAAGTTGTAGTTAGGAGAGTTTGGTGTAGCTTGGGTGGTAGTGCTAGGGTTAGAGGAGTGGAGTGCCCTTTGTTGGTTAATGTACTTTATTTTTTGGGGTTGTTGTGTCGCTGTTATTTTCATCATGTTGTATGCTTGTGTCGTTTGAATACGATCCTTTGTCTTGAGCCTGGGGTCTTTCGAAAACAGTCTCTCTACTTTTTCGGAGGTAGTGGTATGGACTGCGTACATTTTACCCTCCCAGACCCCACTATGTGGGAATATATTGGGTTTGTTGTTGTTGTTGATAAATTTGTTAGGAAAAATGAAAATCTAAAGTAAGATTAATAAACATTTCTACAAAACAGAAAGATAATAAACCCTTGCATCAATTTTGAATTTGATTGTATAAATAGTTTTTATGGTGTCACTATCATTTTTCCATGACTCATCACTTTTGTAGCATTTAATAAGCTCATATGATTGTTCAAATTTATCAAAATGGATGAAAAATTGTAGAGCAATTAAAATTTAAATTAGGGATAAAATTGATAAAAGAATTTAATGTGAGGACTATCAAAATTTCACATTCTCTCTTATATCTAGTAGTAAAATAATATATATATATATATATATATATATATAATAAAAAGTGATAATCAAAGAATTTAAGGGTAATTTTATCATTTTATAGTTTTATCCCAAGGATAAATTATGTTAGAATTATTGAAAATTTTTATGATGGATGAGTTGTGTGAGTCTCCGTCCTTTGTTTGACAAGTGAAAATATGGGTCCCACGTGGACTTTGTTCCTACACTTTGCCTTTCTTTATTCATTCTTGTTAGTCATTTTCTCTCTCATTTTTTTCTCCCACCCTATTCGTTCAATAATATTTGTCCACTATTAACTTGACACATAAGTTAATAAATAATAAAAATTTAGGATGATTTTACTATATCATTCTTTGAATATAATAAATTAAGTTTGTTAGTAATGAAATTGAGTAATGAATAGTGCCTAATAGCCAAAACAAAATGGACAAAAAATAATTCATTAATTTTTCAAATTAGACAAACACCATTGGATATTTGGTTTTATTAATATGGACAAGTATTATTGTTCAAAGGGAGTAATAAATGTCACAAAAATGCTAAAGCTTTTTCTTTCTATGAAAAATGGAAAATGCTAATTACTCTAAAAATATTTTGTACGAGTTTTTATCTGATTTTTCCCATAAACTTTATATGTGTAACCTAATCACATATAGGGTTTTGCAGATTTATAAAAATTTAAAAAAAAACTTTTTTTTGTAATCTTTTTTCACTTTATTTAAAAATCAGTATTTAACTTCTAATCCAACTTGGAGGGGTATCCAAATTCGAAAAATAGGTTACAACATTTTTTTCAGTTCATTTTTTACTTTTGATATTTTATTTAAGTACATTCATTTATTAATATTATTTTAAAGAGAAAATGCATAAAGCCCCCCTGATGTTGTCCGACTTTTAAAAAAAGATACCTAAACTATACTTTCGACATATTACCTCACGAAATAATTTAAAAATGATATAAATATTCATATTTCAGCTAACTTCAGATGCAGAAAAAACGTGTAAGTCACGCACCAATAAATGCTTGCCACGTGGCATACTTATTTAACATCCTAATATTTATTTTTATTTTTTAATTTTATTTCCTTATACTTCTTTTCCTTTTATCTTTTCTCCTTCTTCTTCATCAATCTCCATTATATTTCTTCTTCAACCTCGTCCATGATTACCTTTGGCATAACTATCATCACCATTGTTACTATAACTTTACCTCCATTATGTCTATCATCTAATCATCCTCAAATAAAAATTAAAATTAAAATTTCCATAAAAGTAAGTATAAAGTTTGACCACTTATTTACCGAAAATAATTAATCAAAATGCTCTAATAAATCTGCTCAATTCATAAGAAAACATACAGTAATTATAAATTAGAGAAGAAATTTATCGAACAAAAATCTTGAAGCAACAAAAAAGAATGGAAAAAAAATGTAAAGAGAGAAGTAAGAAGAACTTTATGGGTCTTCTCAAGGAAGAAGATGAAGATTTGCAGAGATACACCTCTATTATGTGTTTAATTCTCAAGGAAGAATAGAAATAAATGTGTACAAAAAGCTTCTGTTAATATTGAATAGAAAGCTGATGATTGAGAGGATTGAGGAGAAAGAGAGTTAGGGTGATGATGATGTTGTTGTTGCTGTAATTGATGTTGTTATTGAGTTATGGCGATGGAGAAAAAGCTGTCAATGGAGAAGAAGGAATTTTTAAATTATTTGACAAATAAATTACGCGTGGTAGCTTTTAATTGGTAATTTAAGTCAACTTTTGACCCTTCACGCGCCTGCTGTGCGTGTCTACACGCAGAGGCAAAATTTATGTCAAAATAGTGTATTTACAATGATTTAAGTAAGATTCGTGGGGTAATAGGTCGGAAGTATAGTTTAAGTGTCTTTTTGAAAAAATCGGACAACATCGGGGGGAACTTTATGTATTTTCTCTATTTTAAATATTTTTTGTAAAGAGTACATCAAACACAACTCCAACCTCATATATATATATATATGAAAGCTATGTAAAATGCCTACTAAGGACCCATTTGGCCATGAATTATATGCACCTTATTCTGAAATATGTATTTACTTTATTTTGAAATTTTTATTTGGCCATAAAAATACCAAACACAACTTGAAAATGTATTTGAGATTTTGGAAATCTGTTTATTTGTTTTCTCTTTTTTTACTTTTAAATTTTCTTTCAATTTTTTTTTAAATTTTTTATTTTCGTAAAATAACCCCATTTAAATTATATTTCAAGTTAAGTCATATTTTATAAAATATGTTTGAATTCTAAATTATTAGCTCCAATTATTATAGTCAAACACAACTCCAATTTTAAATTCAAAATTTTTAAATAAAGTAAATATGTTTTTAATTTTTATAGCCAAATGCCAACTAAATATTCATAGATTAAATTATAGAATTTTACTGCTCAATTAGAAAAAAATTATAAAATTAAATAATTTTGTACTATCATAATTTTTTTCTATTGCTATTTTGAGTTGGGTAGAAGAGAATAATAAAAGTGAGTAACCAACATGGGTTGTGGTGCAGCGGATGAGACTGCTCCACCCTTAATTAGAGATCGAAGATTCAACTCTAAGTATGGAGAAAACTCTGTTAGGAGCGCTGCCACTTTAATGGGCCCTGCAACGCGCGATCTGAATTAGTCGGGGCTCCAATGCGGGCACCAAACATCGAATGAAAAATAAAAAAATAAAAAAATAAAAGTGAGTAAAAAGAGTGAAAGAGGGAGAAAAATAAAGGTACTGATAGAACCCACATTCCACTTGTCAAGCAAAGGGTGGAAACTCTCACAACTTTTGTTGGTTGAGTCTCGCCCATCATAGAATTTTTCAAAACTATTATACCATTATATGTGTGGGATAACTTATCACGATACTATTTATTAATCTCGAAATAAGTTATTCCGAATATTGACAACCAAACGATGCATCAAAATTTTTATCTCAAAACTTATTTTATCCCAAAATTATATATTTTAGTACCTTACACCAAACGACCCCTAAGAGTTGCTTGCAAGCTGTCTGTCTGAGTAACTTGTTTAAACTTTAAACTGAGTGGTAAAGAAAAGATTCAACAAATAGAAATAAATTGCTTATTATAATATCCTTTTTTCACCTCAAATTTTTAAGATTATTTTCCTTGTATGCTAAATCTTTTTTTCCTAATTTATGAGCAGTCATTTGATATGTGGTTAAGGAAGAAATTTTAATAATTAAGTTTGAGATAAAATTTATATTATGTTTAGTCATAAATTTATACCTTCTATCAATACGATATAAATCTTATTCGAAGCTTCGAAGATGTTTGTAGTTTATAAGCTAAAATTTAAAAACTATTAGTTAGGAATATCTTAGTTTTGGCTTATTTTTTATATTTCTTCACTTAAAAATAAATGTTACGAGCATTTTTTATTTTTTTCAAATATCATAAAATTAAAAAATACTTTAAAAATTTAAAAATATTCAAAAATAAGTTAATTCAAATACTTAATTAATCATGAAATATATTACTTTATCTTATCCAACTTGAAATTACTTTATTTTATTATTCAAGTCGGTAATTAATGTAAAAATTAAAATGGAAAGAAAATATAGTCCGCTTTTAGCCCGAGAAGTGTACATAGCGATGCATGATACCTACCCACATCTCTTAAGAGCCACAAGGAGGCAATCCCTAAATAAATACTCTCAAGAGTCAATTAAAGCCCATTCTTCTCATCTTCACACATTTCTCTCCTCCTCTCTCTTGCCATGGCTTCTTCCTCCCTCCCTCTCTCTCAAGCCATCCTCTCTCGCTCAATCCCTCGCCATGGCTCCTCTTCCTCCACCAACTCCCAATTCTCCCCTTCTTCCCTTTCCCTCCCCACTTTCTCCGGCCTCAAATCCACCACCTCCACCACCTTCCGCCGCCGCACTCTTCCGTCCCCCGTCGCCGTACGGTCGCTGGAAATTAGAGCTTCAGCGGCTGTGGAGACTTTAGAGAAAACGGATAATGCACTGGTTGAGAAATCTGTAAATACGATACGATTTTTGGCAATTGATGCAGTTGAAAAGGCCAATTCAGGTCATCCAGGTTTACCTATGGGATGTGCACCTATGGGACATATATTGTATGATGAGATCATGAGATATAATCCTAAGAATCCTTATTGGTTTAATCGTGATCGCTTTGTTCTCTCCGCTGGACATGGTTGTATGCTTCAGTATGCTTTGCTTCATCTCGCTGGTTATGATGCTGTTAGGGTAACGTCTTTTAACTCTTATTTTATCCGTTAATTGGTGTATGCATGAGTGGATCTATAGATTTTCGTAAAAAACATACTTAAACTATGACGATTTTTGGAGTTTCATACTTTTGAACTATCAGGTGAGTTTTTATTCGAACTATCACCAATTATTTATCAAAATATACCTCAACTATCAATTGTTCCCTTTTTTCCCCATCTGAACGAGTATCTCATTTTTTTCAAGTTCCACATCTCAGCTATCAATTGTTCCATTTTCCTAAGTGAACTATCACTAACTATTTATCAAAACATACTATTTTTTCCAAGTTTCACATCTCAACTATCAATTGTTCCATTTTTCTGCCTTAACATCACCAACTATTTATCAAAACACACCTACAATTTTAGTTGTTCTCTTTTCCTACCTGATATATCATCATCGTTCAGGTAAGAAAAGGTAACGATTGATAGTTGAGGCCTGTTTTGATAAATAGTTGGTGATAGTTCATGTAAGAAACTTGCACACCTAGTAGTTAAGATCTGAAACTCAAAAAATTGAGATACTTTTGATGTGGTTTTGACTCTCTTGTATTTTATTGTTGTGTAATTGGATCTATGTAATGCCCCTCTAGCAAGTAAAATCTTCTCACCTTTTTGAGTTTTGGCATGACCGGGAAATAATTTCCATTATTAGGACATCTTCTGGTGTTCTGCTGATGAAAATATGTTTCACTAAAAGGGGAAATTGCTTGTGGGCTTATGGGGTGCTGTCATTTTTTCTTTACAACTATTTTAGCTCTTACTCCATATCACTTCCTTCAAGCAGCAATTACACATTGTTATTAGTCTTTGATACTCAAAAAGATTTTATTGAAGCACTATCTATTTGCCATAAATACTTTTTTGGAAGTTATTTTTCACTCACAAATCGACCACTCACTTGAAAATCAGTGTGTAAGCCACGGATTACCCTGGAAAGCATTTTTTCATGGAAAACATTTCTCTTCATCCCAATTCCCAAAGGACATGTCTTTCTGGTATCCCACGCTGTTCTGGTATAGCCACTTCATTTGCGTTTGGTGTGGAAGAAAATGTTTTTATGGAAGAATATTTTTCTTGGGGAATCTTTTTCTGTTTAAGTAAAAGTTGAATCCTTCAAGTTGTAGGACAAGATATAAAGATAGTGTTTGATTGACGAAATCTGAGTACAAGTGCTGGTTGAAGTAAAGTGATATGAAAAGGAACGGGTTGTTTGTCAAGGAAAATTAATTCTCATTTTTGGTGCAAAATATTTTGCCAGTGTAACGTTTTTCACAATTTTGGGTAACCAAATTCTGGAAAATAGTTTCCTCATGGAATACATTTTCAAAGAAAAATATCTCCTCCATACTGAGCACTGAAAACTGAAACATGATTTTTGGTACACTTTGGACATTTTACTGATGAATTTATCTTTATCTTTTAGCTTAATGAGCTGATGTTCTTGAAGTGTGTTTTTGTAGTTAGAATTTACTTATATTATATTTTAAGTTAATTTTCGTCATTATGCTTTTTAAATTGTGTTGATTATGATTACTATTGTATTTTGACTAGGAAGAGGACTTGAAGAGCTTCCGCCAGTGGGGAAGCAAAACCCCTGGACACCCTGAAAACTTTGAGACACCTGGTGTTGAAGTCACCACTGGTTAGTGCACTTTTTTATATGTCCGTGTACATTAATTAGATTTCTATCTGGTGGTGGATTACGTATATTTGGGTACGTGGCTTGTCATCGAGAGTTGTATAACTGATTATGATTTTTATTTTCGTGCGGTTAGGGCCTCTTGGACAAGGGATTGCCAATGCCGTTGGCTTGGCCCTCTCAGAGAAGCACTTGGCTGCTCGTTTCAATAAGCCTGGCGCTGAGATTGTAGACCACTACACGTGGGTCTCTCCACTCTCTCTCTCTCTTTTCCTTTTGAATGCCATAAACAATTGTATCACTTAATGCAGCCTGTTTTGTTTGTCTAATGGCACCGGTGATCATGCAGATATTGTATTCTCGGTGATGGTTGCCAGATGGAGGGTATTTCACAAGAAGCGGCTTCTCTTGCTGGACACTGGGGGCTCGGAAAGCTGATTGCTTTCTATGATGACAACCACATCTCAATTGATGGGGACACAGAAATCGCTTTCACTGAGGATGTTGGTGCCCGTTTTGAGGCTCTTGGTTGGCATGTAATCTGGGTGAAGAACGGTAACACTGGTTATGATGAGATTCGTGCTGCCATTAAGGAAGCAAAAGCAGTCACAGACAAACCCACTATGATCAAGGTATTTTACACACTGCATCTTTTTGTTAGGTACTAGGAGGTGATCCTGGGAAAGTTGTATTACGGTTGAGTTATTGTATAGACTTTACTGCATCTTTTTGCCCTTGTTTCTTATTGATAACTTTATTTCATTTTTGCAACCCATTTCCTTTATTTTTGTTTTCTCAATCAGGATGCATGGTTAATTCATTTTAGTAATGTTATTATAGGGTTCCTTCAGAGATATTCAGTTCATATCATTTATCATTAGGTTTACCGAACCTTCCTCCTTTCAGGTGACTACAACCATTGGTTTTGGCTCACCCAACAAGGCAAATAGTTACAGTGTACATGGAAGCGCACTTGGAGCTAAGGAAGTAGAGGCCACGAGGCAGAACTTGGGATGGCCTTATGAGCCTTTCCATGTGCCTGAAGATGTCAAGAGGTACTATTTCGTTCCCGTTTTCCAGATTCATTTGAACATTACTGGTAACTTACTAATAACTATTGGTGCTACTTCTTGCAGCCACTGGAGCCGTCATGTTCCCGAGGGTGCTGCCCTTGAAGCTGGATGGAATACCAAGTTTGCTGAATATGAGAAGAAGTACCCAGAGGAAGCTGCAGACCTCAAATCCATCATCACTGGTGAACTACCTGCTGGCTGGGAGAAAGCTCTTCCTGTAAGTAGTCAATTTCATTGTTCTCTCTCCTATTGAAAAGCTGACTTCAGCTGCTTTTGGTTTGCACTATCTTTATGTTGATTTCTTAGCTTTTGGGTGGAGTTTTTATACCTTGCCTCCTAATATAGACAAGAGTTTGTTTCATTTGTACTCCTGTTCTTTTATCTTCCCTGATTTGGGGAAACCACATTTCCCCAGCAAATCAATTATTTTGCATCACAGTTCCCCAGCAGGCTACCGTCTAACGACCCCCTTGTTGTGTTAAGTCATACTTTACTATCTAATCGTTCTACCTGAATTGATACTCGTCTAGTTCCACAACATGTAAATAAATCTATACTGATTTAGTTATTTGCTTGCTTTCTCAATCTCAGACCTACACACCTGAAAGTCCAGCGGATGCGACCAGAAACCTGTCCCAACAAAACCTGAATGCTCTTGCCAAGGTTCTTCCTGGTTTCCTCGGTGGTAGTGCTGATCTTGCCTCATCAAACATGACCCTCATGAAAATGTTTGGCGATTTCCAAAAGAACACCCCAGAGGAGCGAAATTTAAGGTTTGGTGTTCGTGAACATGGTATGGGAGCCATTTGTAATGGAATTGCTCTCCACAGCCCCGGCTTAATTCCCTACTGTGCCACTTTCTTTGTTTTTACTGACTACATGAGAGCAGCCATTAGAATTTCAGCTTTGTCTGAATCGCGTGTTATCTATGTTATGACCCACGATTCAATTGGTCTTGGAGAAGATGGACCTACACATCAGCCCATTGAGCACTTGGCAAGTTTCCGTGCAATGCCCAATGTTCTGATGTTCCGTCCAGCAGATGGTAATGAGACAGCTGGTGCTTATAAGGTGGCCATCCTCAAGAGTAAGACACCATCAATCCTGGCCCTTTCTCGACAAAAGTTGCCCCAACTCGCTGGAACTTCTATTGAAGGAACAGCAAAGGGTGGCTACGTTACATCAGACAACTCTTCAGGCAACAAGCCTGATGTCATTTTGATTGGTACCGGGTCAGAGCTGGAAATTGCTGTCAAGGCTGCTGATGAACTCAGAAAGGAAGGAAAGGCGGTGAGAGTTGTCTCCCTCGTTTCTTGGGAGCTTTTCGATGAGCAATCAGCGGAGTACAAGGAAAGTGTTCTTCCAGCAGCTGTTACTGCTAGAGTTAGCATTGAAGCTGGATCCACATTTGGGTGGGAGAAGATCGTCGGATCCAAAGGGAAGGCCATTGGAATTGACAGATTCGGTGCCAGTGCCCCTGCTGGAAAAATATACAAGGAGTATGGAATTACAGCAGAGGCTGTAATAACTGCAGCTAAACAAGTCTCTTAAGCTCTTATTACTTGCCCTTGGTTACTGGTGTCTACCAAAGTTGTTTTGTTTTGATTCTGAGATCGGAGACAATGGTGGTAACCGATACCAAGTGGACTCGGCAGTTAATCGTTGCCTGAGTATTTTCAATAAAGATAATTTCTTCATCTGCGTTTCGTTTTCTTCAGTTTGAACAGCGGGGTGTGGCCGGAATGATCTCAAGATGAGGATAGAAATAGGCCTTTATGGATGGCTCCTGACCATGTACACTTAAAAATGTATCTTTGAGTTTGTAATTTTTATTTGGTCGAGTGATAACGAGGTCCAATTTTCAATTGGAATTTCATGTATTCTGGTAACACATGGCTTTCTTTATCTTCACTATAGTTATCCTTTTGCGGCCATCTATTCCAAAGCAATTGGATCTTTTGGCAGCATCGATGACAAAGTATGCAACTGATGGAAGTAAATATGTTCTACCGCTAAACTGTATTTTGTTTCTACAAGCTTTTCTGTTGAAGTTTAAATGGTTGAGAAGTTTTAATCACTAGTGATAATTTTAACTGGTCATATAGCTGATCTGCTGATCAGGAATTGAATAACTGTATTTCTCTTTCATTAGCTTTTGGTTCTAAGCCATGGAAATCTAATCTTCAAAGCAAAAAAATGAGTCTTTCTAGGCTGAATGAGTTTTCTTTATCCATAATTAAATGTTGCAGGTTCAAGTTCCAATAAGATTATGGAGTCATTTCTTCATCCTTAATTGAATGTTTCAAGTTTGTTTTTTAGAAATTGAGACATTTCTGATGGGAAGTAGTACTATTTTTTCCCCTTTAGTTGGTATTACTATTACCTAACGTGAATTTGAGTAGTCGAGTTTAGAGTCGTCAAAATGGGCTTGGCCCTTGAAATCGACCCAACCCACCACACTATAAGGGTTGGGTTGTGATTTTTGAGTCCATTTAAAATCGGGGCTTATAAACCCAGTCCAAGTCAGCCTGTTGGTCCTTGAGGCTTGACTGAGGCTGGGTCGGGCCGGCTCGTGGGTTAAAATATTATTTTAATTTAAATTAAAAATATATGAATATTGTAAAAGAAAAAGTAATAATTAAGAATAGTAGTTATTGAATAAGTTTAATATCCTACATAATGTTTAACTTATTAAGTGTTAAACATTAATCATCAAATATTGATATTTCATTTGTTATTGTTATTCAATTTAAACTTAAAATTAAAGAAAATTGTAAGCAAAAAGAATTAAAAATATAAATAGTGATTACTCAATAAATTTTACCTAGTTATCTTATACAAAATTTTACTAATTTAGCATTAAATAGAGAATATTAAAATTTTTAACCATAAATATAAAAATTGCATCCATCATGAAACGTTCAAACACTTGTTACAGCTACTCGAAATTTATTGCACAACATTACACAATTTCAAAGCGATAATATTTTTAAGTGAATTTTAAATATTATTAATTTTTGATATATAAATTTTTGATATGAATTTAGATGAATGTTGATGCAATGAATTCAAATATGTTGACAATGTATTAGTGTTGAAATATTATAAACCATCGTAGAATTATGTACTTTATATAATAGTATGTTAGAAGTGCGAATGGATTACCATATCTATTAGTTCAAATTGAAAAAGAAAATCTAACAAAAAATTGATAAAAATAAAGGGCTAGCCCACCCCAATCCGCGACCCTATTAGGGATGGGTTGGACCATATATTTTAAGGCACTTTAAGGTGAAGGGGCGGACCGTCCTAACCCATCAAATTCATTGGCCCATGAGGCTTAGGCCGGGTTGGATTGGACCAACCCATTTTGACAACTATAGTTGAGTTAATGAGTTTCAGATAAAAAATTTGTGTGGGCCCTGCAAAAAGGTTTGAGGATGGGTGATTTGTCTCCATCCAAGTTGTGTGGTGGTTGAAACTTTTGGTTGCTCATGAATCTAGGGGTGTTCACGATTTAGTTAAAAATTAAATCGAACCGTGAACCAAATCAAACCGATTAAAAAAATCGACATTTGGTTTGGTTTTAAATTTTAAAAATCGATACTTATGTGATTTGGTTTTGGTTTTACTCTAAAATAACCGACAAAATAACCAAATCGAACCGATAAAAATTATATATATATATATATTATTCATGAATAAAAAATAAATATTTGTTACGTTTTAAATTTTAATCATGAATTTAACTTTAATCGTAATACTTTTAGTCATATGTTTTCATCTAGTTGACAGTATGTTATGAGAGTCTAAATGATTTTCTCACTTTGAATAATAAATGTTACTAATTATGAAAATTATCTTGTTGTCTATGGGATTTTACAGGTGAGTTTCATTGGACTATAGATAATCACTAATTTTGAGCTTTCTTTTTGGTTTCTATTGAGCAAAAAAAATTTATGTGTTCACCTTTTAGGGGTTTATTATATCGTTCTCTTATATGTAGTTTCTAAATAATTTTTGTAGAAGCGTTCATATGGTGTTGTTCGTGGCTTTGCCTAAGTATAATACTAAATTGACATCTTAGTTTCAAGATTAGGGCACAATACTAAATTTGATTGGATTTTTTTTTTTAAATTTCAAGTTTTATAATTAGTTAAAGTTAATAATCGAAAAAATTGAAAAAATCGAACCAAACCGAACTAAACTGACAAGAACCAAACCGACTGTTGTTTTTTTATGTTGGTTTGATTTGGTTTTTGAAATTTAAAAATCGACTAAGTTGATTTGGTTATGATTTTGACCAATTACCGATCCAAACCGACCCATGAACACCCCTACTTATGATTGTTGAAATTATGGCTTTAAACTTTCCTATCCACAGTGTCTCCTTCCACTTTTTGATTGACAATTACTCCCTTCGTTTCAAATTATCCGTCTCAAATTTTCTAATTTGATTTCTCATTTTACTTGTCTTTTTTCATTAATTAAGACAAGACACATTTTTTTCTCCATTATACCCTTAGTAATTGATTACTCCTTGTTATTAGCATTGAATTATCAAATCTTGAAAGATGTTGTAAAGACTTTGGTAATCCTATAATCCTAATTATCCATGCAAAAATTGTTTTGGTATCGTCCATATAATAACTCTATCAATATTGAAACTAACAACATGGCACAATTAATAGGAGCAAAATGGTAATGCTATATTACCAATCATTGTTTTTTTAATAGCAGTGTCATCTTAATTTGGGATGGATAATTTGGGACGGAGAAAGTATGTGAAAGTTATAGGTTCTTAGGTTTATTTTTGTCCACTGTTTTTTTTTCCCGAACTACCAAGTTGTTGAAGATGGTCCCCCTCGATTGGAATAAAATGTTTTGGAGCTTTAACATATTCTTCCTTTCTAATTGTTCGATTAAAATAATGTTTGGATGACTGAAGTTGGTACATTGAATTATCTTGTGATCTTCTCCATTTGCTTTAATCATCCAGATCTCACCTACCCCCTAAAATTTTTGACAAGTTCTGTTCATTTTATGTCATCAGAACATGAAATTTAGGAATTGTAATTTGCGATTTTTAATTTTACCATAATATTTATGTGACTGATCATAATTTTCTATTATAAGTTATGTATTATGGGAGGAAGATTTATATAACGTTTGGATATGTTGGGTGTGTTTGGTATGAAGGAAAACATTTTCCAGAAAATGTTTTTCAATTTTCTCATGTTTGGTTGACTTAATTGTTTTGGAAAATATTTTTTCAAATCAACTTATTTTCCTCAAATATAAGGAAAATGACTTTCCTTCAAAAAGTAAGGAAAACATTTTCCAAAACTTCCTTTTAACATTACTCATAAGTTGAAATGTTCATACAACTCTCAAAATCACTCACCCCTACTCCGATCCCCAATCCCTCACCCCCACCCCCACCCCACCCCATTCAAAATAAATATTTTAAATTTTTTTCTTACCTCATCCCCTACCCAAAATCCAAACACGTAACGTCCCTCCCCCCACCCTCCCCTCTCTAATTTTTTTTTCTTTTTTAAAAATACAAAGTTTTCTTACCCTCCCTCCGCCCAACCCCAACCAACTCCCTCCCCTCTCCCCCTTCCCTCAATTCTGCTCATATTCATGATGTTAGTGTTGTTTTACCTCTTTCTTTGGATTCTATTAGTGTGGTTCGCGAGTTCATGGATGCATTCCCTACAAATTTGCATGGTATTTCACCAGATTATGATATTTACTTTGTCATTAATGTCGAATCAGGCACCAAGCCTATTTCTGTTTTTATTTATAAGATGTCCCTAGTCGAGTTGAAGAAATTGGAAAATCAGTTGCAGAAGTTGTTGGATAAGTGATTTATCTGACCTAATGTATCACCTTGGGGTGTGCCTATCTTGTTTGTGAAGAAAAATGATGGGTCTATGCATATGTGTATTGATTATCGGTAGTTGAACAAGGTAATGACTAAGAATAAGGATCCTTTTCCTCGTATCAGCTTCAGGGTGTTGCGCTGTTTTCAAAGATTGATTTGAGATGCGGGTATCACCAGGTGAGGATTAGGGCTTCAAATATCCTGACGATATCTTGTTAGACTCGATTTGGTTATTATGAGTTCTTGGTCATAACCTTTGGGTTGAAAAATGCCCTAGCTATGTTCATGGAGTTGATGGATTGGGCATTTCGATCGTATCTTGACTCATTTGTTATTGTATTCATAGATTATATCTTGGTTTATTCCAAGAGCGATGACGATTATGAGGAGCATCTATGGATTGTACTTCATAGATTGAGGGCTGAGAAGTTGTATGCTAAGTTCTCCAAGTATGAGTTTTGGTTAGAGCCTGTCTCTTTCTTGGGTCATGTGGTAACTAAGGATGATATTCTGGTTGATCAAGTCAAGATTGCAGCGGTTCTTGATTGATCTAGGCCTACTTCAGATTTGGAGTTTTATTGGCTTGGTAGGTTACCATCAGTATTTTGTTGAGGGTTTCTCATCTATTACAGCTCCGTTGACCAGGTTGACTCAGAAGAAGATCTTTTTCAGTGGTTTGATGCTTGTGAGGCAAACTGTCAAAAGCTCAAGGATTTGTTGACATCAACTCCTATCTTGACTTCACCCAAGGAGGGCGGGGTTTTACCGTCTTTTGTGATACTTCAAATGTTGGGTTAAATATTTTGTTGATGCAGGAGGGTAAGGTGATTGCATATGCTTCTCGCTAATTGAAACCCCATGAGAAGAATTACCCTACCCATGATTTGGAGTTTTGTGCGGTTGTTTTTTATTTAAAGTTGTGGAGGCACTACTTGTATAGAGTCCATTGTAAGATCTTCTCTGATCATTATATCCTTCAATATTTCTTCACCCAGTGAAATCTTAATATGAGGCAGCATCGAATGTTTGAGCTGCTTAAGGATTATAACTTGACCATTCTCTATCATCCGGGTAAGGCTAATGTGATTGCGGATACCGTGAGGCAGAAGTCGACTAGCACGGGTAGCTTGGAGTATCTTTTGACCCAAGAGAGGCCTTTGGTCATAGAGGTTCAGTCTTTGGCTAACCAAATGGTTAGGCTTAATGTTTGGATAGTTGGATATATTTTGGCATTCGTGGAGGCTAGGTCTTCTTTGATGAAACAAATTTAAGATCATCAGTTTGATGATGTTGGTTTGAGATTGATTTGGGATAAGGTGATGAATGGTGAGGCTAAGAAAGCCTCTCTTTATTTAGATGGAGTTTTGAGGATTGAAGTTCGATTTTGTATACCAAGGGTGGGTGATCGGATTAGGTTGATTTTAAAAGAGGCCCATTGTTCCAAGTATTCCATCCATCTGGGAATGACTAAGATGTATCATGATTTGAGACAACATTATTGGTAGGATGGTATGAGGATGGATGTAGTGGACTTTGTAGCTCGTTGCCTGTGTTGCTAGCAGATAAAGGCTGAGCATTTGAGACCTGGTGGTTTGCTTCAGAGGTTACCCATTCTCGAATAGAAGTGGGAATGAATCACTATAGATCTTATGATTGGGTTACCTCATACTTTTCATGGTTTTGATCATGTTTGGTTCGTCATGGATTGATTGATCAAATTTGCTCATTTCATTCTGGTTTAGGTTTCATTCAGTGCTGAGAGGTTGGCCCGTATCTATATTTGTGAGATAGTGCCTCTTCATGGTATGCTAGTGCCTATTTTACTTGGTTAAGGTTCAGTGTTAACATCTCACTTTTTGAAGATATTTCAGGAGGAGTTAGGGTACTGGGGTTTATCTGGGTGCAATATTTCACTCCCAGACTAATGGGCAATCCGAGTGAACTATTCAGGTTTTGGAAGATATGCTCTGCGCGTGTGTGATAAACTTTGGCGGTCAGTGGGAGCGACATCTAACTTTGGCGGAGTTTGTATATAATAATAGCTATCATTCCAATATTGATATGGCTCCTTTTGAAGCTTTATATGGAAGACGTTATCGCTCTCCAGTTGGTTGGTTTGAGGTTTCTGTTATTAGACCTCGAGGTACGGTTTTGCTTTGTGAGTCCACAAATAGAGTTCTAGTTATCCAGGATAAACTCCAAGTGGCTCAAAGGAGGAAGAAGTGTTATGCTGATCTTTGACTTCGTACCTTGAGATTTAGTGTTGGTGATTGTGTTTTTCTTCGAGTTTCGCCCATGAAGGGTGTGATGAAGTTCGGGAAAAGGGGCAAGCTTATTCTCAGATATATTGGTCCATTTGAGATTGTTCGGACTATTGGTGATGTGGCTTATGAGTTGTCTTTTCCCCTGGGTTTATCAGGTTTTCACCCAGATTTTCATGTTTTCATGCTTTGTCATTACATTCTAGATAAGTCTCATGTCATTCGTTGGGATGCAGTTAAGTTAGTTGAGAGGTTGACTTTTGTCGAGGAGCCAGTTTCCATCCTAGCTAGAGATGTCAGACTATTGCATTCTAGAGTAAATCCAGTGGTTAAGGTCCAATAGAATCATCGACCTGTAGATGAGGCTACATAGGAGGTCGAGTCTGATATACGTAGTAGCTATCCTAGCTTTCCGCGAGTTCAGTTTTCTTTCTCTTTCCTTTAGTTCGAGGACAAACTAGATTTTTAGTAGCGGATAATGTAACAACTTGATTTTTGATGATTCATGCGAAATAATTGATTTTGTGTGATTTGACCATTTAACCTCTCCCCGTGGTTGCTTTTTGGCATTTCTGAGGTGTGGGGATGATCGTCAGATGGAGATACAGACTGCACCAACAGATCTAGAACGTCGATTTTTATTGGTAACGTAGTTGGTGTGGTGTCATGGCTATTAAATCACATTTCGACTCTCGATTTGAAAAGTTGTGAAATTGGGTTTCTAGGACCAACTTTATGAAAACGTCATTCTTTCAAAAATCTGATATCGTCGTTAAGTATGTAGTATCGAATTTATTAGGGTATTATAGTTTGTTTGAATTTATAGGATTTTGGATGAATCCCGAGGGGTCCGCAAAGATGGTGCACCCGTGTTCGCGATCAGCCAGTCGCATATGCAATTCAGCTGATTAGCCCCAAGTGTCACGAATGCGACATCTTCGTCGTGATCACGAGTCTCGCATTTGTGATGAAGTGTTTCAATCGCGATACCTGCCATCATGCTAGGTACCGCATACGCAAAACTGTCGCGTATGCGATGCCTGGATCCTTTAAATACCCATGTCTCGCCATTTTTCACCACTTTTGATGGGTTTCGTATTTTTGAGCAATTTTTTCTATTTGTAAGCTTGGTTAATGTTCATAACACCTATTTCAACTATTTTTTTATTTTTTATTATTTAAATATTGTTTTAATGTGGATTTAAAAGAGAAATTTGGGGATTTTTGTCCAGAAGGCCTAACAATTATATTTCTTTGATTTAAACCCCGCCTTTTAGACTGTTTTCACTTGAATGAGTTTCTAATCTTATAATTATCATTTTTCTCTCGATTTTATCATCAAAACAACTTCAGATTCTTGATTTCAAAATGATGTTTTAGGGATTTTATCGATAAAACTTGAAAATGATTTTTTCTTGATTTGAACCTCATTTTTAACTCTTTTTCGCTTGGGTTTTCAAACTTATACTCCTATGTGTATGGGAAATATGTTTTAAAAATAAAATTATGATTTTATCCTTTTTTGGAAATCCATTTTGGGGTCCGTTTTGACCCCGACTCAAGATAGGTAACAGGGTATTGTTGGCTTTTTTTTGATGCGTGAATTCTATATTTATATGTTTTAGTTGATTCTAGGTCTGTTCGCAAAAGGGAAGCTTCGGATTGAAGTCCTTTTGGACTAATTTTCGACATTCGAGGTAAGATATGACTTAGCTTTCTTCAGACTAGACTGGGTAGTTAATGTTGATACAAAATTATGTTAAGGATGTGGGAACTAATCATTAAAATGGCTATAATTATCGTGTTGTGCCCGTGTGAGGGACAATATATGTATTGATGTATTTGGTGATTTTGAAACATTATTTGCTATGTGTGACTATATGGGGTCCGATATGATATTATTGGCCCTATATACTTGAAATTTGTTGTATCATGTTTAATGAAAAAGCCTAATGTGGTACCAATGGTGTATTTTAATGTATTTCACTCTATTGGCATATGGTTTATGTTGAATTTTCATGGATGGTTGGAAATATTGAATGGGTCATTGGCTCACTTGATTGGATATAAAAATTCTCATTTTGGTTGGTTGTGAGAATTACATCCTCATATTATGTACATTTATGAAACATTGATACCATCGTGAAAATTCTGAAAACATTAGCTTTTTCTAACAGAAAATATGACATCTTTAAAAACTCTCTACCGAAGGATGTGCCAAAGAGGAAATATGGACATTATATTGGATATGGATTTTATATGGCTTGACGAACCCCTCATGGGTCCTACATCGGGAAGCTTTAGCTCTGTAGGTGTATACGGAGGTTGTGAGACGACTTCTGCATCATCATCACCATCTTCATTGCATATGTACTTATGTTGTGTTATCTTCCTTGATGTGATTACCTGTTTTTAAGTATACTCTTCCTCATACTTGTATGTGCAATATCTGAATACATGTATTTTCTTTGTTGTGTTTACTTGTTATATATATATGTGAGTAATATAGAACTGTTAGTGGAGACAGTGTGAGCTACCGTTTGAGACATTTTCTAATTGCAGGTGACTTTCCCATATTGTGCATTTTGTATGCTTTATATTTTACTTTACTCAGCCGGCCTATGATACTTATTGAGTACACGTTGACCATACTCACCCCTACTATACTCTTTTGGTGCAGATTATGATTCGACTGCGCCTCATGGCGGTTGATTCGAGTGACTTGTGGAGCTATTCGAGGTAGTGGCTGGATTCTTTCATCTGGAGTTGACTACTACCTTTTTCTTGTATAGACCATGTCTTTATTTTGTTCAGAGACAGAGTTGTTCATGTTTTGGTTATCTTATATATTTGATCTCGAGTTGTACTAGTTATGTTCTTACGCTGTGAACCAGATTTTAGGATTTGGCATGACATCTCGGTTATGTTTCTCCGCATTTATTACAAATTGTATATTCGACTTCATTCTAGAAGCCTTGTCTTGGGTTTTAGGGCTATTTCCCTTTTTATATCAATTTGGTTGATGGGATTACTTGTCAAAGCTTGCCGTGACAAGTGCTATCACAACCCTTGGTTTTGGAGTCGTAACAAAAACACTCTTTATGTACCGTATTGACACCCAATTTAACTCTCCGTTCTTAAAATTAACGTATTTCGGCTTCTTGATCAGTAAAGGACAAGAAATATAATTTTTGCACCTTTTTTTACAATTGTTGATAAATTATTAATAATTATTCTTATTTTAGAATTTTATTAATTTATTATCATATTTTTCACTTTTCATAATTTATTGATAATTCTCCTTATATTAGAATTTTAATCAATTTATTATCTTATTAATATTTTTCACAATCATCTGCTCACGCACACAACATGACATCATATTTTTTATAATCTACAATGCATTCACATTTTGAAGTTAGTTATATTTTCAATTTTTTTTATAATTTTTTTGTAGTTAGATATCAATATCTATAATTTGTACATTATTTAATACAATCCGCAAGTGATAAGTCAAATCAATAATAATTCAATCAAGTCAAGGTCTTGTCACATTTAACAAGACTACACAATGTCTTTGTCCTTTGAATAATATCTTTACATATTTATTAAAAAGATGAAAAAAATCATTGGACAATAATCTGTGGTCTAAATCATACTTCAAAGGGACAAGAGGGTTTAGTGTTTTATTTTTTTGGATAAAAAGAGGGGTCCTTTTGTATTATAAATGGAGGAAAGGGATTTTAGTTGTTGATACACACAAAGACACACGCAAAAAATTAGATTTCACTCTCATAAACTCATGCCTCAATCATTCGTTCCTTTTTTTCCTCTCTCCACTTTTTCCTTCACTGTCGCAGCCCCACCGCCACTGCTCCTTCTCTGGCGAAGCTATTCTGGAGTACATCAACACCACCACAAAACCATTATCAAATGACCCCTCTTCCCTTTCTCCTCTCCCTTCCCGTCTCTCTTTCTCTCCTCTATTCCTTCACCGTTACTGGCTCACCGAAAGTGATGACTGACAAGCTCCAATGCACCACTGTCGTTGTTGTTTGTCCCTCTTCCCATTGCTCTTTTTGCCATATTTTTGTTCAAAATTGCCAGATCTGACCGTTTTCATGCTTCTCCAACATTGCTTTGGCATTTACCATGAAAGCAATGTCTTCCCCTCTGTCACGACTCAAGCCGAGGCCCTAGCCGTAACAAGTATCTCAAACCATGAAGGACCGGGCACTCTTCTAAATCTGGTAATCATGCACAATATTCATATAGTATAAGAAAATTTGCGAAAAATAATACATGACGAAACCATGGTCAATTTCATAATCTTGAACAATTTAAAAAGGAAAATTTTGAATATTCTAAACATGTGACAACAGTCTGCCAAATCTCTAACATTACATTAGCCATCATACGTCTAAGACAAATCTGGGACAAGTCCCCCAGTAGAACATAAAAAAGAAAGAAACAATGATATCTGAAAATCTGGCCTTTCGAAAGAGAGAAGGCTCACTAACTGCAACTTCTGACACACATTGATCTACCGCTATATGGGACCGTGGAACTATGCCTCGACTTTTTAGTCTTGAGAGGGGGAATTAGAAAATAGAACATGGGGATAGATAGAGTAAGGTTCTTATTCTTTTACAAAATAAGAAATCTGAATTAGCGACTAGGATAGGGATATACCTAGAAGCCTTGATTGATTTATTACTGGATGAAATATAAATGAGTTTAGCTTAGTTCTCATATCCCCACTCAATGATGTAGTTGTGGTTCTAAGTTAGATAGGTGATTAGAGGCTTGAGAGACCATGATCATAATAGTAATCCCGTGAAACAACTATCAAGATAAGAAATCTAATTAATAAAGTTCAGTAGCGTTGTATGATTGTTTAGACTGATTTAACCACGGGTTTTCATCTGTTGATTGTCCAAAGTCTTTACTCTCCTGCATTATTTTACTTTACTTTTAGTTTATAAATGCTCAAACTCTTTTTATTACGATTGCACTGATTAATCTAGATAGTTAAACTTGAATTGAATAGTTGTTAAAACAAGTCTCTAAGGGATCGATATTTTGCTCTATGTAAGGCCATTGTATTACTCGGTGAGACCATGTACACTTGTGTGTGTGCTTGGGCGCAATAAGTTTTTGGCGCCGTTGCTGGGGACTTGTAAATTGGCAACTATTTCTGCTTTAGTTTTACTTTTTAGATATTTTTGGTGCTTTACTCTTGGGCTTGGTATTGAATTTGTACGAAACAGGTTTGTAGAGTAGTAGGCTAGCAAGGGATAGGGAATTTGTTGAACCAAGCCCCAAACCCAAGTAATGCTTTCATCAAATGAGGAGAGAAGCAATCCTTCTCCATCATATCTCACAATTTCAAGAGGAACAAGACAATCCTTCTCTAATGGATGAAGATCAACCAGCCTGCAGGACAGTTCGCGAAATGGCAATCCCACTTTAGATAAATCTGACCTCCCCTTTTCAGAAATCGGCTGCTGGAGGTAATTTTAAGCTGAACAGAATATAGTGTAGTTTTTGATCAGTAGTGGACAATCCACGGGGCTTTCACATGAAGATCCACAAGTCTATATGCAGAAATTTCTGGAGATCAGTGACGCATTCATCCCTACGGGTGTGTCAACTAATTATGTTAGACTGACACTATTCCCCTTTTCACTATTGGGGGAAGTGAAAAAGTGGTTGAATGCTGAGCTAGCTAGTTTAATCACAACATGGGATGACTTAGCCCAGAAGTTCCTCATCCGATTCATCCTATTTGGCAAGGCTGCAAGGCTTCGCGTTGAGATTATATGCTTCAAATGGAAGCCATATGAGAATTTATATCATGCTTGGGAGCGGTTCAAAGCTCTTCTTCGAGACTGGTCACATCATTAACAGTCCAACAAGATATTAGCTCACACTTTTGTTGAGGCACTTGGCCATAACATAAAAATTTTGCTAGATTCAACTATAGGTGGTCAAGCTTTGGAATTAACGTATGATGAGCTATATACCTTGGTGAAATGGATTGCATAATTAAATCTTGAGTGGCATTCTATCTTAAGAAATACTACAAAAAAGGTTGTAGGTGTGTTAGAGGTGGACCAATTTACTGCTATATCCGCTCAGATTGATGTATTACAGAATTAGTTAACAAATCAATTCAGCATTATGAAATTGGGGGTTACACAACCTGCAAAAACAATTAACATAATTCAGAAGACAATTACTTGGTGCGTGGTTTGAGGCAAAAGTGTCTATTCTGCGGATATGTGTGCTGCCAATCCAGAGTCAATGATGTTTGTGGGCAATATTTAAAGGCCTAATTATGGGAATGCCTACAATCTAAAGTGGCAGACTCAACCACCAAATCAACAATGGAATGCCTAACAACAGCAGGTTCAGCTACAACAGGTCCATGAAAATCAAACCACAACCTAAAGCAATGTCAAAGAGATGCTAAAGTAAATTATGGACACTCAGGCATAATTGGCTACAAATATAAAGAGCCAGCAAGTGGCTACAAGGAGTTTGGAGTTGCAGATAGGTTAGATAGCAACAACACAGAATACTAGGACTCAAGGTGGTTTGTCAAGTGATACTGAAAATTCTAAACAAGTAATGGAAATTACTTTGAGGAGTGGTAAAGTGCTTAATGAAGAACCTCCAAAGAAAACGAAGGAGGTAGATACTGATTTGGTTCCTAAACAGGTAGATGACCAAGCTGCTAAAAAATTGAGAAAGTCTGAGTACTCGAAAACCAAAGTTGCTGAATAGATGATGCAGAGACTACTACTACCGTTCCCACAGAGGTTGATACCGAAGGAGTATCCATGCTTCAAGAATTTCTTTGACACATTCAGAGAGCTTTACATTAACCTTTCTCTATTAGATATTTTGCAGGGAATGCCCAAGTATGCTAAGTACTTGAAGAAAGTGGTAACTAACAAGGTTAAGCTGCAGGATGTTGAGACAGTATCACTCACTGAGGAGTGTAGCTTTGTGGTGACACAGAAGATGCCCAAAAAGGTCAAAGACCCTAAAAAGTTACTCTTCTCATTCAAATTGAGAATAGTGAGGTGGTACACACACTTAGTGACTTAGGGGCAAACATCAATTTGATGCCCCTCTCCGTTTTCAACACTTTAGGCTTGGGTAAGTCAAGATCGAGATCTATGTTACTGCAATTGGCAAATAGGACTATAGCCTGTCCTGAAGGAGTCATAAAGTTGTTCTTATCAAGCTGGGTAAGTTTGTTATTACTGCTGACTTTATTGTTTTATATTTTTAGGCAGATGAAAAAGTGCCAGTCATCTTGAGACGTCCATTCTTGGTTATAGGAGGAGCATTGATGGATGTACGAGAGGGTATGCTCACAATGAGGCTAGATAATGAAAAAGAAGTTTTTAAAGTGTACAAACCGCTCAACACACTATCCCATTATAAAGATTTGTGTATGATTTCTGTGGTTGAAGGGGATAAGTATGGGGTGGTGGAGTCTATTCCATAAAATACCTCTTCGGTCTTTCTCACGGAGTAGCCCAAGCCACGACCTCCCCATCCCAAAATGATACAAATTAATGAGCCTGAAAAGGCTATTATTGAGAAAGCTGTTGACACTAAATCAGGCGCTGCTTGGGAGGCAACCCAAGTTAAGGTAGGTTTTATTTTCAGTATTTTTAGTTTTTACTTCACTAGTTTTTATTCTTACTAAGTCACAGGTTGATGGAAAGTCTAAGTACTAGAAAACCTAAGCTAAGGAGCATGGCAAAGACTGAGTTTGGGGTCCTCGAACCCCCTTGATGGATAAAGATGCTACTATCTAGGCCTTGAGCCCTCAGGAAGTATTTCTATCTCTACTTTTTAAAGTATACTTTGGGGACAACTCAAATTTTTAAGTGTGGGGTGGGGAAATTCAAAGTTTTAGGGGAATTTTAAAATTTTTTTGTGTTAGGAATAAGTGAGATATTCTTGTTGGTTCTATATTTGATTACATAATGCATGTATTTTGGTTGTAAAAAGCATGTTGATTGTGTGAATTACTACTTTTAAGACCCCTAGGCTCATGATTATGACTCTTGTACTTGTTGGCTTAATGTTGAATTTATGCTATTGTTTGGTTTAGAGTCTATAATTATCCTACTTGAGTTGATCAATTGCCATGTGTGATGTGAGGTTGTAGTATATTCCTTGTTGCATGTGCTGTCTAGAACTTGCCTGGTGCGTATGTAAAACGAAATAAAGAATGTGAGTTTAGGAGATGATATAGGCATTTCTTTGATAACCTTGTATTATACCCTTCTTTTGACCTACCCTTGTACATAATCCTAGTTAGCCCAATTGAGCTTTTAGATTTTTCTTTGGCAGCCTCAGATGTAAGCTAATACCTTCTTTGATTGACCTTAATTAGATCCAAAGCTCCTAAGAGCTTTAATGAATAATTAATTTAGTTAAGGAATTGGAAAGTCAAGTAGGAGAAAGGTGAAATTAAAGCCCCAAGGTAATAGTTATTGGTGTGTAAAAATGGATGTGTCGTGGTTGGGTGTTGAGGAATGAAAAAAATTAAAATTTATTCAAATTGAATCAGTTGTTTATTCAAAATACTCCCACCATAGTGTTTGTGAAAGAGCTTAATTATATGAGGAAAAACAAAAGATATGGGTAGATAGAAGTGGTGAAAGTTGGTTGTTAGAGATTGGTCTTAATTGAAAAATGTGATGTATTAAAGTGCTTAGGGAAAATAGTCACTATTCTTGGCCAAAATAGTTCCTACCCATCTCTTAGCCTACATTACAACCCATAAAGACCTTTTTGATCCTAAGCTTCAACATTCTGATATTAGTGAAGTACTATACTAAGGGCACACCTATGGTTTATTGTGTGAAACTTATGAATTCCTTGTGAGAGTGTGCGAAATTTGATTCTTGTACCCATTTGGTTATAAAGTGCATCTATGTGAGTGATTAGGGGTAACTCTCTTATTGTGAGGGTAAATATTTGATAATGGTTGGGTAAATTGTATGATATATTTGATTGAAAAATTTGCATGAGTTCGGAAAATAAGTGAGTCAATTTTTGAGGCTGGGATGTTTTGAAGTAGTACTATTTAGCTTTATATTATGTTTATGACATGCTTAGTGTAGAAACTTGCATTCTATGTAGTTAATGAAGTACTATCTTGAGTGTATTGCGTGTGGTAGAAGTGTAGAGTAACCTCATCTTATGATTCTTATAGTTCAGAGTTGGTCGAGGATGAACAAGGCTTTAAGTATGGGGTGGTGGTCTGAGATGGTTTTATGCACTTTAGTGCTATTATCCTAGCTTATTTAGACTCGTTTTGAGGACAACTTGTGTGATTAATGAGTATATAATGATATAAATAATTATCTAAGTGTTTAAGTATGCGATTACAATATTTAAAGGTGCTTTAAAACAAGTTTGGATTCGAATTGATCATTTAGAGTTCAACCGAGAAAACTAGTGTTACTAGCTTGAGCTAGGTGTTTGCCTAGTCTATCATGATGGATACTAATATGTTGAATGAATTACTAATGGTTTATATTGTGTAATTATGTGTGTAAAAACTTGTTTGTAGTGTTCAAAGTGCAACTGAATTAAGCAAGAGTCAAAACTAAGTAAAGATCAAAGGGGATGAAACTAGTGATTAGCTTGAGTTTTTAGTTCACCATTATGGATTATTTTTTGTTTTGAGCTCTAATATGTGGTGTATGATGATAAAGGATTCTTTTTTAGTTGATTATGATGATATATGGATGTTTAACAATCTGTAAATCAAGGCAAAACAACACCAAAAGTCTTTGGGTGGAAGGAGAAATGCACAAGGAGAGTTAAACGTCAAGTGGCAATTTCCAGTGAGCCTAAGCGAATTAGGGGCGCTGCGGACCATTATTTAAGGGATAGAGAAACAAATCATGCCCCTTAGTCTAGTGGAGAGATCAAGTAAAAGGGTGGCCTAGTCCCTAGGCCGAAGAAGTGCATCACGTGGCTTAATCCACACACGACAATATCACACTCCTTTAAATACATGACCTTGTACACTTTGTAATTACTTTTGGACGTTTTTGAACTTGTGGAGGGTCTTCTCAACACTTATTTTAGGGTTTATTTCTCTTTAGTTTATCTTTTTAATAGATTTAATCATGTATTCACTGATTTGGATTACGGTTATGTCGATTAGTTGCTAAACGCCCCCTTTCTGGGGTTAAAGCCAAGAACATGCTTACTTTTTCTTTGAATTGAGTTTGTTTGGATTGATTAGTATATTTGATTGTTTATTTATCCTTTTTATCAATATTTTTAGGATTTGCAACCCTTAGAATATATCAATTATCGACTTTGTGATCTCGAGAGGGGGAATTAGAAGATAGAACGTGGGGATAGATAGAGTAAGTTTCTTTTTATTTTATAAAATAAGGAATTTGAATTAGTGACTAGGATAGGGATATAATTAGAAGCCTTTCTTGGTTCACTATGGGATGATATATAAATATGTTTATCTTAGTTCTTACATCCCCGCTCAACAATGTAATTGTGGGTCTAAGTTAGATAGGTGATTAGAGGCTTGAGAGACCATGATCATAATATCAACCCCGTGAATCAATGATCAAGATATGCAATCTAACTAATGAAGTTCAGTTGCGTAGTATGATTGTTTGGTGTGCTTTAACCCCGAGTTTTCATCCATTGATTGTCCAAAGTCTTTGCTTTCCAACATTATTTTACTTTACTTTTAGTTTATAAATGCTCAAACTTTTTTTGTTATGATTATATTAATTAATCTTGATAGTTAAACTTCAATTGAATAGTTGTTAAAACAAGTCTCTGAGGGATTGATATTCGTCTTTTTCTAAGGCCACTGTATTACTTGGTTAGACCACGTACACTTGTGTGTGCACTTGGACGCAATAGCTATGATAAGGAGGCAGGTATCCTTGATCAAATGGGAGCGTAGAGTCTAACTCAGTTTCATACCCTTAAAGGTAACACACATAGGAATAACTTAGGAGGAGAATAGTTGAAGCAAACACAAGTACAAAATTTAGTCAAAATAGAGGGACCTAGTCCCATGTCTTAGGTTAGTACCTATACTAGATGCTTAAGTAATCATAAAATGCTGTCCGAAAATCCTTGTGTTTTTCCTTCTCTAAAGCCATCAATTCCGTTGAAAAATGAAGAGTCACACTTATTTGGTTCAGACATGTCGTTTAAAAGGAACACCTTTTAATGACATCAATCACCTCTTAAACTTGTTAAATCAAATTTTTTTCTCACTCTTCAATGAATCCTATCTATCTTACTAAATCAACAATCTTCTCTAAACCAAACTGGTCCCTTTTCATCTCTCCTACTCTCAAAATCAAATGGTTGATAATTCTACTTCCTCAAATCCTGCTAATATTTCTGAAGTAGAAAACCCCCCACAAAATCAAGCTGAAAATTCCCAATACTTTGATCCTTCAACAACAAAAGCCATAGAAAATATCATCTTGAGTCTCCAATAAGAAGCTGAGCAAACTTTAACCTCTGAGTCATCTATGAAAAATCTAAAACCCTCAATCGAGTCAGTCTCCATTGAACCCTTCTTAATCTTAGAAATTTATGCTCAGCCTATCATGATAGATAATACAAACCAAGGGTTTGGTATCCAATAGAACTAGAAATTTCTCAACCTGAGACTTCTTATTCTCTGGAAAATTCAAAACCACCTAAGAATTTCCAATTCCCTGGTTCATCTAAAAATTTCAAAAAAGCTGAACCCTCATAAACTCAATAAAAACTTAATTCTCCAGGGTAGCTTAGAATTTACTACTGCTTGCATATGATACCAAGGAATGCTCAGTTAGTGGAGAAGAATAGGAAATAAATGATAAGGGTAAAGTGAATAAAAGTAAAGAACTGTTGTTACCTCCAAATGAGGAGGAAATGCCTCTGAGATGGTCTATGAAGAAACAAAGGGGTAGCAAAGGAAAAGAGAGAGTAGTGGACTCTGATATAAAAGTGGCTAGATTCTATTCCACAAGAGGATTTGAAAAGAAATTGTTGGAAGATGCTATGAAGGTTATCAAGTCTTCCACCATGAAAAGAAAAAGGCTCAGGAAGACTACTGTAGTAGAAGAGAAAGAAAATATTGATGTGGTAGAGGTTAAAAGAAGAGAGGAAATTGTTTCAGTGGTTGTTGTTGCAACTGAAGAAAGAAGAAAGGAATTTCATGTGGCTAAGAGGACCAGGTCCTCCGGCACAAAGTCCTATAGCCGTGTAGGAAAGGATAAGAAACTTATATCTATAAAACCGAAGAAAGTCTCTGAGGTACCTAGTCCTAAGAAGAGAAACTATAATTGAAAAGAAAGAGGCAAGTAGTGGGACCAAGAGAAGCAGAAAGGAGGAAGAAATGAAGGATGTGGCTAGAGAGCGAAAGAAGAAAATGTTGATGACACAAAAGGTTTTGTCAGGAAGAACTTTTGATCCTATGATATATTAAAAACCTTGAATGATAAAGCTAGTTAAGTATGTTAGACACCAAGGTTTCCTACACTTATTTGAGGAATTAAAGACACCAAGGTTTCCTACACTTATTTGAGGAATTAACTCCCATAGTGTTTGAGAATGAGGTTAGAGAATTTTATTACACCATGGAATTCTAAGAATATGGGCTAAGTTTGAATGCCCAAGTGCAAGAAAATCCTATCAAACTAGATGAAGAAATATTAGGCAGGATCCTAGATGTACCTTTTGTAGGTGTGAGAACTATGGTAAAGCAATAACCTACAATTGAGTTTATGATTAATGTCTCAAAAATGGGAGGAACCTTAATAGCTGCAGTGAAAAAGAATTTTTTAACTAGTGAGATTTAGTTGGTATATGCGTTCATCAACAAGGTTCTACTACCAAGTTCTGATAAAAGAACCATAACATCAGTTGTTGGCCTGTTTTGATTGAATGCTTGAGTAAATTTGAACTGATTAGTCTGCCTGCTCTGACAATAGAGCATAAACACAAGGTAAGTTTTGGAGAACTTTGGTATGATAGGAACCAAGGAAACTCTAGGTACAATGAAGAAGATGTTCATCCTAACAACTGTAGTAAAGTATGACTGTGTAGAAGGCAAGGCTGGAACAGTGTCTCAAGTATCTGAGTTGCTGGATATTCAAGAAATGTTGGTCAGGAAAATAGAGAAATTAATGATCAAGTTGTCTACTAAGGACATTGAGAAAGTTCACCTAAAAATGCAAAATCAGAGGTTGTCTTCTGAGGGACCAGGTGCCACTGATGAAATTGCTACTGAAAATGCAAAACTCTAGGAAAAAAATGACAAAATTGACTGGAGAAGTTCAATGATTGAATGCTAAAGTGATGGTCCTCACCAAATAGTTGTTGGATGCCCAAAGTGCTGAAAATGCAAGAATGGAGATGCTGCTTACGTCTCTTTCCCCCAAACCTCCCTATACCTAAGCCTTGTTATCCTTGTTCTCTCATCAATCCTGTGTTAGTCTTGAAAACAGTTTATTTTATGTGTTATTTAGGTATGAGTGTACTGGTACTAACTTCTGTTTTGTAAATAAATGAATTCTACTTGCGTGCCTCATTTTTTTTTCTTTATTTTAAAGTTGTTCTTCATGTTAGTATTGCCCCAATGGCCATGAGTTAACTAACCTATGCTTATCTTTATTCTTGGCTTACTATTATTCCTTTTCAATGATGCCAAAAGGGGGAATACTGACTTCATGTATTAAGGACCAGGTGTGTGTGTGTTCAAGGATTGCACTAATGATATTAGGGAACAGGTACCAAGTACAACACATGTGTGATGATGTGTTTAAGTCTGGAGGCACAGTGACAGGGGAAGCATACAAATGCACTAAATGACCAATGGTACATGATGACAAAGAGAAGTAATGGAAGCTTTATAGCAATTGACAATAAAGGACCAGGTCCCTAAGTTGTGGAAGTATGTGTTGCATGATAGGATGGACATTCATATTCAGTAGTGGTAATTACACTTATTAAATAAGATGAATGAGTATTGATGCTCAAAGCTCTGTGGTTGGTTTGTTATCATCAAACAACAACAACAACAACAAAAAACCCAGTGTATTCCCACATAGTGGGGTCTAGGGAGGGTAAGATGTACGCTGTCCATACCACTACCACCGAAGAAGTAGCAAGATTATTTTTGATAGACCCCTGGCTCAAGACACAAGATAATAACCAAATCCGTAATAAAGCATGGAACAAGATGAGAAGACATAAATACTCCACCCAAAAAGAATAATAAACAAATAATAGTAAACAAATTCGTAATAAAGCATGCAACAAGGTGGCATAACAAGAATAATACATCATCCAAGTAAAGCCCTACCCCAATGACCCCAAACTGGCACTGGCCTTCTATCCTAATTTGCATCCTCCAGATCTTCCTATCTAGGGTCATATCCTCAGTGAGCTGTAACTGCTCCATGTCTTTCCTAATTACCTCTCTACAGTATTTCTTTGACCTATGCCTACCCCGCCTGAAGCCATCCAACACAAGCCTTTCACACCTATGAACCGGGGCATCCGTGCCCCCTCATCACGTGCTTGAACCATCCCAATTGAACTTCCTACATCTTGTCCTCCACCGAAGCCACTCCAACTTTTTCCCAAATGGTCTCATTTCGAACTCTATTACCCCTAGTAAGCCCACACATCCAACGCAACATCCGAATTTCTACCATCTTTAATTTTTGAATGTGAGAGTTTTTGACTGGCCAACACTCCGCTCCATACAACATGGCCGGACGGACTGCTACCCTATAGAATTTGCCTTTAAGCTTGGGCGACACCTTTTTATCACACAACACCCCTGAGGTGTGCTTCCACTTCATCCATCCTACCCCAATACGGTGGGAGACATCCTCGTCTACCTTACCATTCCCCTGAATCAAGGACCCATGATACTTGAAATTATCCCTCTTACACACCTCTTGGGAATCCAAACTTACTACCATCTCGTTCTCCTTCCTCAAGTCATCATAAAAAAGTTGGAAAATTATTGTATCTTATTTTGATGATGAGAAACTGACTTCATAGGACTAGGTCCCTGGATGTCAGAGGGTACAGTACAGCTGGAATGCATCTGCACAGTTTTGTCCTCTTGTGTAACAAACTGTGCAGGTGCTACTTGTACTATTTAGGACACCTGGTCCAATGACATTTTAACCCTAATCATCACTCAACTATAAAATGAAAAAGATACTTCTTCATCAAGTGGTTTTTGCAAATCCAAAAATTGAAGAGTGAAAGAAAGACAAAAATTTAATTTCAACATTGCTCAAGTATTGCTCATGTTCTTATTTCTTCTATAAGCTAAAGAGTGAGTATTCTTGAGTGAAGCTTGATTTGTAACTGAATTACTCAGTCTATAAGAGTAGTGTTTTTTTATTTTATTTTCTTAGAGAGTGCTTAGGTAGAGTTGCCTAAATTTGACACTGATTAGAGTTAATCAATTTTAAGAGAGTATTGGAAAAGTTGTCAAAGTGATCTTATAGTAGAGTTATTATAAGTTGGAGAAGTCTAGAGTTAAGTTAATCTTATGTTCTTTAAGTTTCCTGCATTGTGTTGTGTTCTAGGTTAAATTATTGTTTCATTGATTGTGACTGTTCTTGACGGACTTGGTCCCTTACATTTTGGTGCAACTCCCAAGGTTTCATCATAACCAATTACTAATAAGCCAATAAGCTAATTTGTGGTTGGATTAACAATTATGACTCAATTTTGAATAGCCCTAGTGGCAATCGTACTTATAAATTCAAAAATTGGCACGGACTAAGTTCTGACCTAATTCTCATCTGGATTGATCTTGATAAGATATGTAGGCAATCCTTATTTGAGTCCAGTCTCGTTCTTTTTTAAAAAAATTAGAATTTTTACTTGGTTGGTACCAATACAATTAAGAGTGTGTATGAGAAAGAACAAATTGGTATGATAAAAAGAACTGACTTTATTATAAATCATAGATGCTTTTGGTACCTTTTTACACACCCGAGTGACACTTAAAAATTTCTCTTGCATACATCTAAGACAAAAATAAAGTCAACCTCATCATTTCATGTGCAATGTGTGGTAAGCTTTAGATTATCTCATTATATCACATTGTTGATCTAGAACTTAGCCTAAATATTTGGCGGGGAAAATTTTTGTATTACACCTTGTTTAGGATAGGATCGTAGGCCTTCTTTGACTCAATTATGCCTTCCACAGCCCACTGAATGAGATTAATCCCTAGCATTCCCCTCTTTGATCCTAAAACCTTTTCTTTGGACAACCTCATATGAGCATATACCTTTTTGAGTGATTACATGCACTATTACTATCTTGGACCCACTTTCTTGATCGCACTAAATACATGTGAATTGAAAACAAAGATTTAAGATGCCAAAGACAAAGAATATATAATCCCATAAAAAAATGAAAAGATGACTTCAAAAGGAGAACCCCTCCCCCCCCTAAAAAAATGAATAAAAGAGTAGAACTCCAAAAAAAAATAAAAGTAAATTTATTGAAAAGAAAGGGGAGTCCAACACATGATTCAAAAGAAGTCAAAGCAAATATAAAACAAGAATCAACGAAGAACAACAAAGAAGATGAAGCGTCAAAATGCAAAAAATGTCAAAACAACAAATACAGTGTAACGCTTATTGAGGAATTAGTAATTGTCATTCCAAATATCATTCTACCCATCCCCCAACCTATATTACAAGCTGACACAAGTCCTACAAAATTTTATTCTAAGTGTTCTCTCATTAGTGAATACTTACATGAAGGTTAAGCCTATGGTATCAGAATACATGCATTGAATTTCTTTCTAAGTCTACGTATATGTCTCTAGACGTCCCCAAATTCGAAAAGAAAATGACTCAAATATGTGTGAAATGATACTTTCATTCTAGGAAAGAACACTTGAAACAAGAGGATAGGGATAGTTCAAAACCTTTGTTTGAAGCAAGACGAATGATGTGCTATAGAAATATAGCACTTGCGATGCTTAAAACAATGAGAATATGAATGTACTTAAGGCTATTTTGTTAGATTTGATGTTTTTTAGAGTGTTTTGCAGGAAATTAGGTTTTGGATGCTAAATTCGCAAAAAAAAATAAAAAGTGATATTTTTGGCCACTTACTTGATCATTATGGGGTATTCTTGACACTTTATGGATAGTGCGTAACCAAACAATGTGATTGAATTTGAAGATTTGAAGTTTGGTTGCAAGTGCCAGAGTTGAAGATCCCGAGAGTTGACAATGCTTCAAGAATTTGGCCATAACTTTTCACCCCGATATTAGATTGAGGCAAAATTGGTATTATTGGAAAACTAATTCTATCTATCTAATGGTGTGGACTTTTGAACCTTCTAAGTCAACTTGTGCACCATAAGTAGCACATATGGTCCGTATGTAGGCAAACTAAGTACCAAAGGTTAAAATCCCAAAAGTTAGGCTACGGGACTTGTACCCGTGGTCTGTACCTACTCCCACCCTACTGACCTCAGGTACTACCTGTACCCGTGGTCAGGAAGAAGGTATAGGGCACAAGTGGGCACTGACTCAGCTTCTATGGATCATTCCAAAATTGTTTTCTAGGGTTTCTTATTTCCCAAACATACTTATGATGTTTGTAAGTCCTATTATGTATGGGTAATTAAGTTTTCCTATTTTAGTTAGGATTTGATTTCTAGGGTTTCTTGTAACCTATAAATACCCTTTAGGCTTTGAATTCATACATTCACATATTCAGGGGTAGGCCCTTAGGTGCTATCATATACTCTTATTGTTCTTGGTTTGTTTTTGGTTTATTATTCAATTTACGACTTTGGAGGTTCTTCTCTTATTATTGTGAGATTGATTTTGTAATTTTGTATGTGGATTCCATTATTTGTCTTATAACTACGAGCGACTAATTTTCTTATCTAGGGTTGTGAAAACCTAGGCAGATTAACAAAGTAGAGGAAGAGACAAGTCATTCTAGATAATGATTTTTGCATGTATTGGGTTTTATTCAATATTATTGATTTCTTAATGGGTGGACAACGTGAAGATCCTGCCTAGATTATTACTACTTACTCCAAAAGAGGAGTAGTGACTCGAAAGAGAAGATCACAACAATAATTTAAAGTTAATTATCGATCCAAATGGAATATAGTAAATGATCGTTAGTTTTCATCTAATAACTAGAGACTCAAAAGGTAGTAGTTAACTGGGATCAAGATAGGGGTTAGTAAGGCAACATCCTTAGACTCAAAAGGTAAAGGATGAATGTCACAACCCGAGACTACCCCCTAGTTGTAACACGGTGTTTGGAACCACAAATGCTTCCAAGCTAACCCATGAACTGGCATACTGTTGAGAAACTGATTTAATATGTATATAACAAAACATAATTTACTGAGTGAAAGCATAATCATGAGAAAATTTGATTGAATGTAATACTGAATAAGTTTACAACATGATACATTTGAAGAAAGAACTTGATTTACTATATCATGACTCAGTTTGACTAACTATGAATCCTCTACTATACTGACTATAGATAGCTGGGACATGCCTCCAACTACCACTAATAAATACAAATGAATAATCAAAATAAATTATATAAACTACAACAAAATGGAGTCCCTGAAATAAGAGAACTTATCACCTACTGGATAGAAGCTGCAAACTGTCAAAGTGTGATGTGTAGGCTATAACTGGTACCTACATATTAAGACAATGTAGCATATAAACATATATGTGTATCAGTACTTTGGAATGTACTGAGTAATTGGGGGTGAATGCAATAAGTAAAACTGATTAGGAACATAATCTCAAAACATGCGTGCTAAGTGCAAGTAGACTCATCAAGAGACAAAAAATAATTAAAAATTGAAGTATCTTAAAGCACGTGTAACAACTATAATTTGATAAGCTGGTAAATCATTACACTTCTTTACTTAAATCTTTACTTTTGTAAAACAAGTAAAATTGAAGTTGGGAAACGATAAACGTAACTACTGTATGAAAATATCTTGTAAAGCTGAACATGCTGTAAAACTGAACTAAGGATCATGTATGGATAATGAACATGAAAAAAACATGGACATGTAATATATGAGAATGCAAGACCAAGTACAAACATGTTACTGAAACATTCTAAAATTTGAAAGACGAAAGTCTATACAACTGAATAACTAAAAATCTGTACACTTGGTTAAGAAAACCTGAACGGGAATATATTGAAATTCTGACTGAAACTGTGGGAGGTATCATGTAACCGACATGCCCTAATCTAAGTTAAATAGGATCTAACCTGTAACCTAGTTGGAAGGGTATAAATACCATGCCACAGGTACTAACACATGGATGACGATGTGGATCCACAAGGCTTATGTATGGATGGACTAGGGAGTCAAGCCTAAACTGATGGGTGACCCCTGAGAGGAAGTCAAGCCTAAACTGAAGGGTGTCCCCCTAAGAGAAAGTCAAGCCTAAATTGATCCGTGTCCCCTTATATCCTACACTGGCTACGTAGTTTTGGATTATAGGGACTTCTACTAACGACTCTTCCTAACTGATGGGAAAGTCGCCATTCCTGCATTCACTTGGTTATAAATTCTACTCCCAACTGAAAGACACTGAAATACTAACTGGTGCATGCACTAATAACTGATAAGCTTATATCATGGTATTATGAAAATAACAGTGCATACGGATTCTGAGGTAATTATAAAGATATAAACTGATAATGCTCAACATGATCATGGTATTCTAAGTAAATAACAAGACTCATGGTTTCACTGAATTATTACTTGAAAGATCTTAAGCATAAATAAACACATATGTATAGGGTGTTCATAACCCGCCAGCGCTGAATGGCCATAACGCATGATATCAACACTTAAAACTATATGATGGAAATCATGGGTCTAAGACCCAAAACATGAACATTGTACCAAACATGTGAGAATCATGAACTTCAATATGGGAATGTGTTAAACATGAGAAATCAACATGATTACACGACTAATTGGAAATTTTGATGAATAATTAAAGTTTCATCCAAGGTTAAATTAGTCTTTTCCCATGTATTTAATCCACCCAGATGTGGGATTTAATCCGTAAAAATGCATTTAGGTCATTATTTACTAACTTTTCCCCAATTTAAGAGATTCTCTCTCAAAGATAGAAAACCCTAGACTCCAAGTTTTAAGAGGAATCTCAAGAATCCCTCTGAGAGTCTTCAAGAACATCAAGAATTAAGATTTTCAGGTATGTTAGATGTTCATCCACGGATCGTTACCTTCCAGGGATCCTAAGAATCTTTTTTCACAATACAAGATTTATGATTTATAATTTCCGTGTTTGAATTAGATTGAATTCATGTTCATGATGTTGTTTGAGTTTTAATCCATGATTTAGATTACAAGTTCCAAGAATTGATTCTAGTATGTGTTGAATTACATGATATTCATGATAAACCCTTTAATTTGCAAGATGATTGTTGTAGCCATGTTAACCCTATGTGTTTTTGATTTAGTTAACCAAGCATGTTTCCATGTGTTATATAAATTGGCTAAGAGAATGAAATAATGCCATTATAGCATGCTAACATGTATTCCCCATTCGTGTACAAGTTAATGCATTATAAGTGTTTGATGAAATGTCTCTATAAATGAATTATGACCAAGTGAACATTATTATGTTATTCAAGATGATGCTTTGCTTTACTTTTTATGTTATCAAGTCCTGGGGGTATTTAATACCCGATAATCTAGCTGTTTATCTAGAGCCTTAGTAATTAAAGAATAAATTCCTTAGTGTCACGAATAGAAGAACTCAGTCAGTTATCGAACCTTGATAACTCAGTCCAGTCCAATCCAGTCTAATCAGTCAGTGTCATTCAGTTAGGAGTAGGAACTAGCACCGACCAAGTGTAGAGGTGATGACTTCTCCCATCAGGAAGACAAAGTTGTTAGTAGCAGTCCCACACTACAGAACTACATAGCCAGCATAGGATGTAAGAAGTCACCCATCAGATTAAGGCTTGGCTACCTCCCAGGGGTCACCTGTCAGATTAGGCTTGACTTCCTATTTAGGGTCACCCGTTAGATAGGCTTGACCACAATAGTGTCATTACCCATGGCATAGTACTGGCACACTTCCAACTGGGGTTACAGGTTGGACCCCTCTTAGTTTACTCAGGTGGCATATCGGTTAAGTGAGAATTCCCACAGTTTCAGTTTAAGTCTCAGTCTTCAGAATATAACTCAGTTCAGTTCTACAGAATCAAGATTGTTAGATATAGTCACTCAGTCATCAGTAATTTCAGATTATCAGTAATCTCAAGTTATTAGTATATTCAGTTATCAGTTATCAGATTCATCTACAGTATACTCAGTTATAGTATGCACAGTATGTTCAGTAGTTACAAATCCTCCATGTATGCTAATCCAGATCTTGCATATCATTTAGTCAGTTAGTGCTCATGCATATAAACCCATGCATTCAACTTTACCTTATTTAGCATACTAGTACATTCCCACGTACTGATCACACACTCATTTCTTGCGTTATGATGTCTCATATCATAGGTTCAGACGCTCAGGTTCTTGACCACACATAGCCAGTTCTAGTTATCATTCGCTGTTATAATAGTGCATCCTCACACTCCGAGGATGTTAGATTTCTTCAGTATATTTAGTAGTTCATTATTTCAGTAGTCGAAGTTATTTCAGTCATAAGCTCCAGTTAACCCTCAGTCTAACTCATATCTTCCTTCTATTTACAGAACATACCTCTTAAAAGGACAAATAAAAGAAGGAATGAGAATCAGTCAGTTCCTCAGTCTGTTCAGGCAGATCCCCTGAATGAGCATGTCTCCCATGTAGAATTTAAAGTTGTATTTACTACTCTAGCCAATCCAGTCATAGCTTAGAATGAACGGTAGCTACTATTCCGACCAACCCAGTGGCCAATACTATTGTAACTAGAATTTTGGACTTCACTCGAATGAATCCTCCTTCCTTTACGGGATATAAGTTAGAAGAAGACCTACAGGAGTTCCTCAATTAGGTTCAGAAAGTCATAGATAACATGAGAGTGACCTCTAGTGAGGGTGCTAAGTTGGTTGTATATCAATTGTAGGATGTAGCCCATACTTGGTTTAAGCAGTGGAAGGTAGATAAGGGCACAGAAGCAGGGCCAGTAGAGTGGGAAGAGTTGCTACTGCTTTTTTAGATAGATTATTTCCCTTAGAGTTGAGAGAGACCAAAGTGTTAGAATTTATAAATCTCAGGCAGGGCAACATGAGCGTGCAAGATTATTCCCTTAAGTTTACTCAATTAGCCAAATATTTTCCTCTTGTGGTAGCGGACAATAGGTCCAGGATGAGTAAGTTTATGTCTGGGGTGTCAGAGAGTGTGGTTAATGAGTGCAGAACTGCAATGTTAATTAAGGAGATGGACATATCTACACTAATGTTTCTTGCTCAACAGATTGAAAAGCAGAAGGCTAAAGAAAGAGAGAGGGAAAATAAGAGAGATACAACATGTAGTTTCAATTTTAATCAACCTAAGTTAGATGGTGGTAACCATTTCCACTTTTGCCCAAAGTTCTCAATCCCAGCTCTATCCTCAGCCAGTGTACCGATAACCCAGGATAGATTAAGCAATGTTCGTACTAATTTATTTTGCAGAGAGTGTGGTAAAAACCATCAAGAAAAATATAGGGCTAGCAGTAATATTGGGTATGGATGTGGGAAACCGGGACATAGGCTCAGGGAGTGTCGAGTAGCTGCTTAGAGAGGTAAGGATATGCACCATCAGGGTCAGTCTCATCAGTCACTAGTTCAGTCCAGTCGCCCGAATCAGGAGGGCTCCCCTTCTAGTGCCACCCACGGAAAGCATCTAAATAAATTTTATGCACTTCAGTACCAACAAGATCAGGAAAGTCCTTGATATGGTCACTGGTAAGTTACAAATCTCTCACTCATATATTTATGCCTTATTAGATCCATGAGCTTCTCTATCTTTTGTAATTTCTTACATAGTAGTCCATTCTAAGGTTAAACCCTGAAAGAATAGTAGGGTTATTGATTTAGTGACTCACAGACTTAGAATGATGAAATTAATCTAAGGGGGAGATGGTAGTATAGTACATGGTAGAAGACTATGCATGCTTACAGTTCCTAGTATAAGAAATTCCAGTTCACTTGTAGTATGAATCAGGTTCCCTAAGTTCAGAAATTCCAAACTCAGGTCATACAGTTCATGACGGACATATTCATATTTCACAGTATACTCAGTTCTCATGACTCATGTTGCACTCTTAAAGGTCTGTGAAGTTCAATTTATGTCATGTGTTCCTTAGGCCTCAGTAATGTGTCAAAGTCATTCAATCGTGCTTCAGTTAGATGGTGTCTTGTACATCATCATAGTCTTTCTTAAACCTACTTAGTCCTATATTCAGTACCATTACAAACTTGTTATCAGTTACCATCTCATATAATTCTCATATTAGTCATGTGTTTCATGAATCAATTTTAGCCATGTAATCATGCATCAGATATGCATGTTGAGTATGTAAGTTCAGTCTATCAGACCAGTCACATAATTTTGCTTTAGTTGTACATGTCTAGTTCAGTACATAAACTTAGTCTGTCAGTATTCTCTCTGCCTAACTATCCACATTCGAGGATGAATGTTCCCAAGGGGGGATGTTGTAATACCCTGTAATTTTCCAGCTGAGTTTAGTCTTCAGTACATAAGAATCCTTAAGTAGAATTTTTTTATGCTAGGTGAAATTTCCCATATTTAGACCCACCATCTTGTAGGAAATCCAGTTAGCTTTCCAACGATATAAAATTTGGCTAAATTCGATAACCAGATAAGAATTTATGGCTATTTTAAGTTCTAGTCGTAAAATACCATTATTTCAGTCAGTAGCGCGTCGCTTCATAGGTTCAAATGTCAATTGTCAATTTCCAGTGAGACTCCGCAATCTCACCATATCATGTAGGTCCTCCAAATCCCAATTTTTCAAATCCAGTAATGGTCCGTGATTACGCTGCGTCATGCCGTCAACCCAGTTCCTAGCTGTCAGTTTCCAGTGACACGGTTTGGCAAAAAATTAAAGTTTTATCCAAGGTTAAATTAGTATTTTCCCATGTATTTAATCCACCCAGATGTGGAATTTAATCCCTAAAAAGGAATTTAGGTCATTATTAACTCACTTTTCCCCAATTTAAGACATTCTTTCTTAAAGATAGAAGACCCTAGCCTCCAAGTTTCAAGATCAATCTTAAGAATCCATCTGAGAGTCTTCAAGAACATCAAGAATTAAGATTTCCAGGTATGTTAGATGTTCATCCATGGATTCTTACCTTCCATGGAGCCCAAAAATCCTTTTTTACAATACAAGATTTATGATTTTCATGTTTGAATTAGATTGAATTCATGTTCAAGGTGTTGTTTGAGTTTTAATCCATTATTTAGATTAAAAGTTCCAAGAATTGATTCTAGTATGTATTGAATTACATGATATTCATGATAAAGCTTTCAATTTGTAAGATGATTATTGTAGCCATGTTAACCCTGAGTGTTTGTGATTTAGTGAACCAAGCATGTTTCCATGTGTTTGATAAATTATCTATAAGAATAAAATAATGCCATTATAGCATGCCAACATATATTCCTCATTCATGTACAAGTTAATGCATTACAAGTGTTTGATGAAATGTCTCTATGAATGAATTATGACCAAATAAACATTGTTATGTTATTCGAGACGATGATGCTTTACTTTTCATGCTATTGAATCCTGGGGTATTTAATACCCGATAATTTAGCTATTTATCTAGATCCTTAGTAATTATAGAATAAACTCCATAGTTTCATGAATAGAAAAAATCAGTCAGTTATAGAACCCAACTAACTCAGTCCAGTCTAGTCCAGTCCAGTCCAGTCCAGTCTAATCAGTCAGTGTCATTCAGTTGGGAGTAGAAACTAGCACCGAGCAAGTATAGAGGTGACAACGTTTTCCATCAGGAAGGTAGAGTCATTATTAGTAGTCTCACACTACAGCACTACATAGCCAGCATAGGATGTGAGGAGTCACCCTTCAAATTAAGACTTGGCTACCTCCCAGGGGTCACCCATCAGATTAGGCTTGACTTTTTGTTCAGGGTCACCCGTCAGATAGGCTTGACCACAACAGTGTCTTTACCTGTGGCATGGTACTGGATCCCTTCCAACAGGGGTTACAGGTTGGACCCCACTCAGTTTAGTTAGGGGGTATATCGGTTAAGTGAGAATTCCAACAGTTTCAGTTTCAGTCTCAGTCTTCAGAATAGAACTTAGTTCAGTTCTACAGAATCAGGACTATCAAATACAGTCACTTAGTCATCAGTAATTTCAGATTATCAGTAATCTCAGGTTATTAGTATATTCAGTTATCAGTTATCATATTCAGTTCCAGTATGCAAAGTATGTTCAGTAGTTACATATCCTCCATGTATGCTAATCCAACTCTTGCATATCATTCAGTCAGTTAGTGTTCATGCATATAAACTCATACATTCATCTTTACCTCATTTAGCATATCAGTATATTCCAACATACTGATCGCATACTCGTTTCTTACACTATGATGTCTCATGTCATAGGTTCGGACGGTTAGGTTCCTAACCGTACATAGCCAGTTCCAGTTATCATCCACTGTTATAGCAGTGAATCCTCATACTCCGAGGATGTTAGATTTCTTCAGTATATTTAGTAGTTAATTATTTCAGTAGTCGAAGTTAGTTGGGGACTTATCCCATCAACTCTATATTCAAACAGTTAGAGGCTTCTCAGACTAGAATGGTTCAGACAGTTGTTCAATATTTCAATATTTTATTTAGTTTTTATTATAGTATTTTGAACCTTATGGCATTTTAGTCCATCTTCCGCATTATTACAATATTTTTATTCAGTGATCATAGTAGGTACCAGTCATGAGTTAGCTTGTGGTCCTTCGGGGTCATAAGCACCGTGTAGCGTCCGAGGTATAGACTTGGGGAATTTTAATAAATTGGGGGTTTAACATAAAATTCACTTGAATATGAAATGAGAAATTTAAACTTAAAGCATGATATGCACTAACCCTTCATAGAATCATACATGGACATGAATTAAGTTCAAACTGCTAAGGAAAACATGAATTTAACTCATCTTGAACATAATAAATTTCATAATAGAGGAAAAACTCATACTTTACTCATAAAGGAGGGTTTTTGGATCAATGGGTGGAAGGTACCCATTGATGAACTCCCAGATACCTTAATTGAACGAATTCTTGCAGAAACTTGAACCCTTGAATTCTTAAGGAAGAAAGTTTGAATCTCGGGACTTGAATGATGAACTTGTAAAAGGAACCCTATTCTTGATGTTTTCTTGAATATTGTTGAACTTGGAAGCTTGAATTCTTAGATTCTTGGGAAAAAGTGTTTGGATTTTTGTTCTTGGAAAGGGAAGGGTTTACATATGGATTTGATGATGAAAAGTGGGAAAACAATGTCCTTTTGGTGTTTTAATCTGTCACTTGGATACTTGGGGGCAAAGGGAAATGACTAAAATGCCCTTTGGGCTTGTATTTATGGATGCAGGAAAACATTACTCCACGTCGTAGAGCTAGATGCGATAACTTAGTCCCACGTCGCGGCGCTATCATGGTGCTTACTGGTTCTGATAAAAATGATCATAACTTTTTGCTTGAGTGTCAAATTAAGGCAAAATTTGTATCGTTATAAAGATCATTCAATTATATAAAATTTGGTGGGTATTGATCTGAAAAATTCCACATGAATAAAAAGGTATACACTTTCAAAGTTGACCCTTGTAGAATCGAATACCAAAATTTGGCCGAATCAAAGGCTCTTAGCTCAACTTTGCTCTAAGTGATTCCTATGAATATTTTTCACCTCATAAGCACTTCACACACTAGGATAAAGATAATGACACATTTATTCAAAGATAAATAATGGGATTAGAGTTTACACACATAGAAATAATAGTTCAATTTCCAGCTCAAGAATGTGGGGTGTTACATTATATCCTCCTTGGAATCATTCATCCTTAAATAAAACTGGTTAGACTGAGAATACTAACATAACTGCAACCATATACTAAACATGCATAACTTGGAACATGATTTCATAACTGTGTCTGAGTATGATAGATGACCTGAATTGATTTCATGAATACATGTAATGACTAAGAATGGTTATAAGGATGAGATCGAAATGAGAGAGTCAACTTATGTGTAACCATTACCTTAAGCTGTATCTAGTTTTGTGAAGAAAATATGAGAGGTTTAGGACATGAAAACTTGGGGTATTACAACATCTCCCCCTTGGGATCATTCATCCCCCGAATGATACTGACTTGGCTAAAATACTAAGAAAAGACTGAGATGATGCACAGGACACTTACAAACTGAATCATGACTGAATATTTGAATTTGAAACATGATGCATAAACTGAACTAAATTCATAATTTACATGGATGCAAACAAATTGCCTCTTGGAATGGCTATACTCAACAAACTTCAGATAGTAAGACTAGATCAAAAGATGGAAAAAAACATAGGAACTTGTCCTTCTGACTGCTAAATTAAATTGTTGGATATACAAACTAAATTGTACTGAAAGCTTATACTCAACTAGAGTATCTCTTCAACACTTTTTCTAAGAAGTTCTAATAACACTAAGGAGAAAAGAATCTTGGGCATGATTTGAGTGAGATATCTGAATAAGGAATCTTAATATAGCTATAACTCTGTAACATGGAACATAGGACTATGAAACATAAACTAGGATTGAATTACTAGGCCTTAGGAAATGCAACTTCCCAATTCAAGCTTAGCCTCGCTCCTTAAATACTCGCATGGGTACATATAACTACTCCAGCCAAAGTCTAAGTTGAACTACCTTCTCTCACCATGTTTAATCCTAACTCAAAATTAGAAGGTACTACACATAACACCATAATGCTAGTTTGAACCATGAATTCAATACCCCATGCATTTTCACCACTTCTCATCTCAAGAATAATTCTTCTTACCACTTCAACAAATAAATTTAGCCTCTTACAAGGAATTCACTAGGCACAATGCCCCCATACACTTATATACCAACATGACATTCAAGCTTATTATTATAACCACCTACGAACTTCTAAGTAAACCCCCATAAAAACATCTTTCTCATATTCTCTAAACCTCTATCAATAAAAACTTTCTTGCACTATTCTTAAGAAGACACATCTAGAATTCTTAACTAACCATGACATATACCAAAATCTTTGCCTCAATCTTTCTTCAACTTTATAACTTTACATAAAACAAACATACAACAACTTTTTCTCTACAAGAGACATCTACTCTCTCCCATCTAAATAATTGTCCATGACCACTATCTTTACATATAGAGAGGTCACTAAAAGTTAGGACATGAGGACCTAAAGCAATGAAAAAATACTGTACATAACATGGACACTTAGTTTTTGAGATATCACAAGGTTGAGGAGGAGCCACTAGATTGCAGACCATTAGTGGACACACGCCCCATAGATGTGACCAGGACTCGTAGTTTGGATGTGGCTGATGGAACAATGCTTAATTTGCCCAAGAATCATACACGAGATGATGAAATTATTTCTTGTGTGTAAGGGCTATAGATGTTGTAGCTGAAAGTAAGGGGTAGACCAGCCACGAGGGAGGAGATTTACACTGTAGACTGGATTACCCACTTGAACACCATGCTCGAACCTTGTTGTAAATAGGCCCAGATTTTGTAGAGCCTATTGATAATGATGTTCCCATAGATGAGGAGCAGCAGATGAGAGATTTTGATATTAATTCAAAAGAGAAGAAGGAGGATACGAACCCGGATTTGGGAGCAGAGGCCTACGGTCCAGATGTCGATGATGACATGGATGAGGCCTGACTAGGGAGTGCTACACCACCTCATAACTTGGTTATAATTGCAAGCACTGGGGACAGTGCTATTAAGATGGGGTGGCGATTCTCATTCTTCGTACTTCTCATTTGCTACTTTTATTTTTTTGTTATTTGTATTATTTTTGGATATTATTGTTATTGTTGATGTTGTGCTGTGATTGACATTCTAACTATTCAGTCTATAATAGTTAGTAATCATTTTACTTTTTGAATTGGTAATTAGCAGTTGTTTCTTTATTTCATTATTCTTGTTTCTCAATTTTAGTTGCTTATCTAAGTTTAATTTAATTTTAGGAGTAATTTTTTTTACCCTTAAGGAGATTTTAAAAAATCATCATAGTTAGGTGCCTTCCTCTATGATGGATGGATGATAACCATCTTAAGCAGAACTAGTCTTAGAGAATAAATAAGTGTGAAGAACCCATCCACAACTCTAGGGCGATGTACTTTGTGTTAGGCCATATGTCTACTTAACATGAGAAATACTTATTTTAGAGAGAAGCATGTCAAACTTAAAAGGGAGATGCTAGTTTTAGACACCTAATCTCAATTGTGTGACTCTCGGTTAGTTGGATTAATTTTGAATTTATGCAATTACTAGATCGAGAGCCTATAGGGATCCTACTTAAATCTAGCATGTATCATGTGTGAGTAAGATTATCTAGTTATTCCACATGCCTAGTAATGTCTAGAACTTGCCTGGTGTGTTTACAAAGTGAAATAAAGGGTATTGTATTTAGGAGATGATGTAGGCATTTTGTTGATAGCTATGTTTTAGACCTCTTTTACCTACCCTTGTGATTATTACAAGTAAGATCTGTTGAGCCTATTGCCTATTTTGTTTGGCAGCCTTACAAGTAACATGTACACCTTCTTTGTTTGACCTTAAAAAATCCAAATCTTCTAGGCACTTTAGTAAGAAAGTAGTTGAATAAGGAGTTGAAAAACGAGTAGGAAAAATATGATAATTGATAACGCTCAAACTACACTCTTGAATAGGTGTAAACGATCGTCGTCAATATAAAACCCAACTAGGTTGGGGTCAAATACAACAGGGAATAAGGTGTGAACTCAAGTCGGTTGCGATTTAATTCACTAATAGTTTAATGTTTCCTGAAATAGGGGTTTAAATTTCACAAGTAATTGTTTGACACTTTGATTTCGATGTTTGTAACAAAGATTTTATGAGATAACCAAAATTATGTTTACTAGGGCTTACGGTACATGACAGATGCTAAAGGTGACTCAAGATTCTCACGGTGGTTAGGATAACAAGCTATCTTTATCGATGATATGCTCAAGTGTCTCTTGAACTATTTAAGCGTCTAATTTCCTAATCCTCTTGGACTTAGAGAATTGCTAATCACTGCTCAGATTTTACCTCAGGTTAATCAACCTAGTTACAACACTGATTATTAAACGAAGTATTTTCGAGTCTCTGTTGATAATTCACTTCCTACTGTTTATGATTTCTTTTTCAAGCAAATCAAAGTAGGTATTACTGCTACTTGCAACCAACAGACATCAATTAAAATCTCAGAATTATAAAGAAATCCTAACACCTATTGAATCTTGAGTATTTAGCACCTCTTCATGACCTAACCCTAGATCCCATAATACAGGTTAATGAGGTTTATCCACTCATGATGCAAGAAAAAAGTACACAAATTGAATTCATAATTGAGAAGATTATCTTACAACAATGATAAAAATTAAAAAGTATAACTTGAATTGATTCACAAGACAAAACTCCCAAAATATTAGTCTAGAGAGAGAGAGAGAAAAATCATCTGTTGCAAAGTATGTTGATTGATAAGATCTGTATGTCTAGAAAATCCTAAAACAAGGCTTTAAATAGTTAACCCTATATAAGGAAACAAAATAGAAGTTTCAGCTTTTTGTCGGAACAAATGACGATGTCAGTTGGTACAGCGTCCCGACTTCCAGGAGGAACATACAAACCACTCCTGTCATTATTGTTTCTCCAGTGTCCTTGATCCCTGTCTTTATAATCAGGCTTGTCATAAAAGTTCTGACTTTGATTCCCTTGGCTATTGCCTTAGAAACCCCCCTGATTACTCAAATATTTTGCCTCTTTATCTGCATTAGTAGAAACAGTGCACTGAGACTCCACAACCTTAACCTTTTTAGTCTTGCCCGACAGTAAGTGCTTGGTCAGCAGGTCCATCTGAGTGTTTAAGTGGGCAATGTCTTGGTCTCGCTCTTCATCCCTTATACGCTGCTTTGCAGTCATACCACTAGAAATAGTCGGTATAGCTACCATATAATCCATGGTATGCCAAGCCCGACTCTGTTTGGTCATTCTATACAGCATGTTTGAAGCATCTGAAAAAGAAAGGTCCATGAAAAAACCACCTGCAGTATTATCTACAATTGGCTTTGTCACAGAGTTAAAATCTCTGTACAAAGTCTCCATCAAGTGCAAGTCCGTCATGTTATAGTTTGGAAATTGTGCCATCTTCTTCTTGAATCTCTCCTAAGCTTCATACAAAGCTTCAGTTGGGAGCTGCCTGAAGATACTGATTTTATCCCTACACTGCACCCTACTAGAGGGTGGAAAGAACCATTCTAGGAATGCCTCTTTTAACTGTCTTCAGATGGTTATAGAATCGAGCTCTAGCAGATCTAACCACATTGTTGCCTCCCCAGACAGAGATAATGGAAACAATCTTAACTGGATTGCATTCTAGCTCACTCCTGGATTATCAAAATATTTGCAAATGGTGATAAAGTTCACCAAGTGCATGTTCGGATCATCACCAGGCAAGCCTCCAAATAACCCCTTCAGGTTCAGGAGTTGAATCATAGTACTTGTTATGCTGAATTTTGCACCAGGTACCAACGGTGGAGGAATGATAGAACCCGTTGCACCTATTCCGTCCATTCCCTCATAATCGTCATCAAACTTGTAATGGAAAGGGTTTTACCCATATGTTTCTCTGACTGGACGATTTCTATCAAAATTTTGTTGCACTGGTGCAACAATTTGCTCAGCTTGCATTGGGTTTTGAGGATTCAACAATTCCTCATCACCGAAGTCTTTATCATCATGGTTCGAGTGACTTACTTTTTGACCCTAGTTATGTGCGTTCACCAGAGACTTGGCCAAGGCTGCCAGTCTGTCAGCCTCTTGCTGTTCTGCCATTCTCCCGATCAGTTGAGGTTACAGATTAATTGGTAATAACGGTTCTCCGAACCTTCTTGTTTTTGGCATAAACAATAAGGGACCTACAATAAAAACAACAACAAATAAACATAAATCTTGGAAACCTAACTAACAGTTAATTAGCACACACAACTTTTAGTTTTCAACCATATTCCCCGATAACGAAGCCATTTTTGATAACGCTCAAACTACACTCTTGAATGGGTGTAAGCGATCTTTGTCAATTTAAAACCCAACTAGGTTGGGGTCGAATCCCACAGGGAATAAGGTGTGAACTCAAGTCGGTATGATTTAATTCACTGATAGTTTAATGTTTCCTGAAATGGGGGTTTAAGTTTCACAAGTAATTATTTGACACTTTGATTTTGATGTTTGTAATCAAGATTTTATGAGATAACCAGAATTATATTCACTAGGACTTACGGTACATGACAGATGATAAAGGTAACCCAAGATTCTCACGGTGGTTAGGATAACAAGATATCTTTATCGATGATATGCTCAAATGTCTCTTGACCTATTTAAGCATCCAGGGTAATCAACCTAGTTACAACCCTGATTATTAAACGAAGTATTTCCGAGTCCCTGTTGATAATTCACTTCCTACTATTTATGATTTCTTTCTCAAACAAATCAAAGTAGGTATGTCTGCTGTTTGCAACCAACAAACATCAATTAAAATCTCAAAATTATCAAGAAATCCTAACACCTATTGAATCTTGAGTATTTAGCACCTCTTCATAACCTAACCCAAGATCCCATAATTCAGGTTAATGAGGTTTAGCCACTCATGATGCAAGAAAAAAAATACACAAATTGAATTCATAATTAAGAAAATTATCTTACAACTATGATGAAGATCAAAAAGTATAACATGAATTGATTCACAAGACAAAACTCCCAAAATATTGGTCTAGAGAGAGAGAGAGAAAAAAATCATGTGTGGCAAAGTATGTTGATTGATAAGATCTGTATGTCTAGAAAATCCTAAATCAAGGCTTTAAATAGTTATCCCTAAATAAGAAAAAAAATAGAAGTTTCAGCTTTTTGTCGGAATAAATGATGATGTCAGTTGGTGCAGCGTCCCGACTTCCAGGAGGAACATACAAACCACTCCTGTCACTATTGTTTCTCCAGTGTCCTTGTTCCCTGTCTTTATAATCAGGCTTGTCATAAAAGTTCCGACCTTGATTCCCTTGGCTATTGCCTCAGAAACGCCCCTGATTACTCATATATTTTGCCTCCTTATTTGCATTTGTAGCAACAGTGCACTGAGACTCCACAGCCTTAACCTTTTCAGTCATGCCTGACAGCAAGTGCTTGGTTAGCAGGTCCTTCTGAGTCTTTAAGTGGGCCATGTCTTGGTCTCTCTATTCATCCCTTCTGCGCTGCTCCGCAGTCATACCACCAGAAATAGTCGGGCTAGGTACCACATAATCCATGGTATGCCAAGCCCGACTCTGTTTGGTCATTCTATTCAGCATGTCTGAAGAATCTTGAAAAGAGAGGTCAATGAACAAACAACCTGCAGTATTATCTGTAATTGGCCTTGTCACAGTGTTAAAAGTTCTGTACAAAGTCTCCATCAAGTGCAAGTTTGTCATGTTATAGTTTGGACATTGTGCCATCTTCTTCTTGAATCTCTCCCAAGTTTCATACAACGCTTCAGTCGGGAGCTGCCTGAAGTTACTGATTTCTTCCCTCAACTGCACCCTCCTGGAGGGTGGAAAGAACCATTCTAGGAACGCCTCTTTCAACTATCTTCAGTTGGTTATAGAATCGAGCTCCAACTCATTTAACCACATTATTGCCTCCCCAGACAGAGACAATGGAAACAAACTCAACTGGATCGCATTCTAGCTCACTCCCATATTATCAAAAGATTTGAAAATGGTGATAAAGTTCACCAAGGTCATGTTCGGATCATCACCAGGAAAGCCTCCAGACAACCCCTTCAGATTCAGGAGTTGAATCATAGTACTTGTTATGCTGAATTTTGCACCAGGTACCAACGGTGGAGGAATGATAGCACCCGTTGAACCTACTCCATCCATTCCCTCGTCATCGTCATCAACCTCATAATGGAAAGTCTTTTGACCATACCTTTCTCTGATTGGATGATTTCTTTCAAAATTTTGTTGCACCAGTGCAACAATTTGCTCAGTTCGCATTGGGTTTTGAGGATTCAGCAATTCCTCATCACCTAAGTCTTTATCATCATTGTTCGGGTGACTTACTTGTTGACCCTAGTTCTGTACGTTCACCTGAGCCCTGGCCAAGGCTACCAGGGTGTCAGCCTCTCGCTGTTCTGCCATTCTCCCGATCAGCTGAGGTTACGGATTAATTGGTAATAACGGTTCTCCAAACCTTCTTGTTTTTGGCATAAACAACAAGGGACCTGCAATAAACAAAAACAACAAATAAACGTAAATCTAGGAAACCTAACTAATAGTTAATTAGCGCACACAACTTTCAATTTTCAATCGTATTCCCCGACAACAACGCCATTTTTGATAACGCTCAAACTACACTCTTGAATGTGTGTAAGCGATAGTCATTAATATAAAACCCAACTAGGTTGGGGTCAAATACCACAGGGAATAAGGTCTGAACTCAAGTCGGTTGCGATTTAATTCACTGTTAGTTTAATGTTTCCTGAAATGGGGGTTTAAGTTTCACAAGTAATTGTTGGACACTTTGATTTCGATGTTTGTAATCAAGATTTTATGAGATAACAAAAATTATGTTCACTAGGACTTACGGTATATGATAGATGATAAAGGTGACTCAATATTCTCACGGTGGTTAGGATAACAATCTATCTTTATCGATGATATACTCAAATATCTCTCGACCTATTTAAGCATCCAGGTAAATCAACCTAGTTACAACACTGATTAATAAATGAAGTATTTCTGAGTCCCTGTTGATAATTCACTTCCTACTATTTATGATTTCTTTATCAAACAAATCAAAGTAGGTATGTCTGCTGTTTCCAACCAACAAACATCAATTAAATTCTCTGAATTATCAAGATATCCTAACACCTTTTGAATCTTGAGTATTTAGCACCTCTTCATAACCTAACCCTAGATCCCATAATTCAGGTTAATGAGGTTTAGCCACTCATGATGCAAGAAACAAGTACACAAAATGAATTTATAATTAAGAAAATTATCTTACAACTATGATGAAGATAAAAAAGTATAACTTGAATTGATTCACAAGACAAAACTCCCAAAATATTGGTCTAGAGAGAGAGAGAGAAAAATTGTCTATTGCAAAGTATGTTATTAATAAGATCTGTATGTCTAGAAAATCCTAAAACAAGCATTTAAATGGTTAACCCTAAATAAGGAAACAAAATAGAAGTTTCAGCTTTTTGACGGAATAAACGACGATGTCAGTGATGGCTTATCAGGAGTCTAACGGCTTATCACGGATGTCATCAGCTCCTCTGCATTTTTGGCTCTTGCTGCTTAAGGCTGACGACGACGATGATGGCCTATCACCATCTTGACGATGTGCCATGGATTTCATCATAAAAATTTCTTCAACTTCTATCTTCTGTTTAAGGCTGACGGCATCCTTGACAGCTTATCACTCGGACGATGACGTGTCATAGATGTCGTGACAAAACTGTCTTTAACTTCCATCTTTTGTTTAAGGTTGACGATGCTCCTAACGCCTTATCACCAGCCTGGAGACTTATCACAAAGTATCATCACAACTTCAACTCATGCCAAATCTCTGGTTAAGTCTGACGACAACTGTGATAGCCTATCACAGGGCTGACGACTTATCACAGATGTCGTCAGCCACACTTCTCTTCAGATTCCTCCAGATTTTAACTTCTTTGCTTCCATTCTTGTTGGTTGTCTATCCCATCAGCTTAAACTATAAAATCAGACATAAACAAATTAAAAATGATAAAAGTTGCTTAAGACTTCACAATTATTCTTGGTTAAAGATCTTAAATGTGTTAGCAATTTCCCACACATCAACACCCTCAACTTAAAACAATTGCTTGTCCTTAAGAAACTCAAAACAACTAAGAGAATACATAGCATATTCAGTAGCCAATTTTCTCTTTTAAGCTCAAAACATTGTTACCACCTCTAAGGTCCATCTAATTAAAACCAACTGTGTGTCATTGAAGAACAATAATGTAACACAAAGGACTCAAGTGATGGCATCAATCTTAGCTACAACAACCATTCATATACCATTGATGCACTATCTAAACAAGTAAGTAGCTAGCAAGAATACCATTGTACACTCACATAAAATAAATCCCCCTCCCCGCATATAATAAACCAAAAATGTAAATGTGGGGATCATAAAAAGACTCTCACTCTCAAAACAAAGTTCCAATCAGTGTATGCCAAGTACCATAGGCTTGCCCTTATTTTCATTACCAAGACCTTCAGATAGTCTAGCTAGGATCACTATTGGACTTCTTTTAGGCTTATAATGTAGGTTGGGGCTGATATGATATTTAAGGTCATTTAAAGTGACTATGCCTCCTTGACACTACACTACTCTCTTGGGGCTCACTTATTCACCTCTTTTTTATTTTCTTTTCCATTGATAGCATATGTTCAAGTTGGGTGCCTTTTTTTTTCGAATAGCACCCAACTTTTATTCTTCTTTTTCTTTTTTCTACCCTTCTTCATACTCATCTTACACCATGCACCCGTATGATAGCCACCCTCAACTTAGGCTGTTTGCCTAGGTCAAGGTGCACAGTGTCCAAAGAGGACCAGGGACAAACAGGTTCATTATGGTATAAATGGGAAGATGAAAGGTGTCATAAGGAAGAAATAGGCTAATTAGGCTCAAAATAGGGATCATGAGATATAATTCACATAGGGTAGGCTATTTAGGCTAAAAGTGGGTTAATCAACAAAACGACCTATGATACTTTCCTAACCCCTATTCTTTAACCATGGTAAGACTAACCAGGAAAGTTCTAAATTTAGCATACAGAGGGAATTAAGTAGTTGCTCACATACACATGACACGCAAGTATATCGCAGTCCACCACTTATCTAGTTTATGCAATTGTTTAGCAATGATCATCCCACAGCTAGAACTAATGCCACAACATAATTCACAATGGTCACAAGTAAATATAATTCACACAGTCTTCTCCAACAAAACATTGGAGAGGTGTTTAAAAATCAATCAAAAAAATGTCAACTGTTTTTTGTACTTGTATTTCTCCTAGTTACCACAAAATATGTTACAACAATAGACTACCCTACACCCTCAAATCAAAATCAACGAAAAATTAAACTAAGGGTTAGAGTATACCTGGAATGGATCAATCTCGGGTGTCATGGGTTGCTTCCTATGCAGCGCCTAATTTAACGTTGCGTTATGACTTAGGTATCTCAATTACTTCAGACTTCATCAAGACATATAATGGTGATACTTTTCACTAATTCTTTTGGGCGAATGTAAAGCTTGAAACGTTGCCTATTTACCTTGAAGGTACTACCGTCTTCATTTTTGAGTTCCACTACTCTAGATGAGTGGACTTGACTGACTTTAAAAGGGCCTGACTACTTAGATTTTAGCTTACCTGGGAACAATTTGAGTCTGGAATTGAACAGAAGCACCAAGTCACCTTTTTGGAATTCTCGTTTCTCTATTCTCCAATCATGGTATTTTTTCATCTTTTCTTTATACATATCTGCTTGTTCATAGGCCCTGAGATAAAATTCATCCATCTCATTCAATTGCCCCAGTCTCAGCTCTGCTGCTTTCTTCCAAGTCAGATTTAACCTTTTGAGTGCCCATAAGGCCTTGTGCTCCAGCTCTATTGGTAGGTGGCAAGATTTTCCATAAACCAGCTGAAATGGTGACATACCAATGGGTGTAATGAAAGTAGTCCGATATGCCCACAAGGCATCATCGAGCTTTCGAGACCAATCTGTCCAGCTAGAATTCACTATTTTGGCTAGGATGGCTTTAATCTCACAATTTGATACCTCCACTTGACCACTGGTTTGTGGGTGGTATGGAGTATCTACTCTGTGCTATTTCACCCCATATTTTTCCAAAGCTTCTCGAAATATTTTGTTGTAAAAATAAGATCCTCCATCGCTTATGATAGTACGTGGTACTCCAAAGCGTGAGAAGACGTTCTTCTTGAGAAAAGCAACAAGCCTCTTCCCTTCATTATCAGACAAGGCTACAACTTCGACCCATTTTGAGATGTAGTCAATAGCAACTAAAATATACTTCATCCCGTACGATTTTACAAAAGGACCCATGAAATCAATGCCCTAGACATCAAATAATTCCACTTCAAGCATTTTAGTCAAGGGCATCTCATGTCTTTTAGAGATTGACCCCTGCCTCTGCCATTGGTCACATTTTAGCACAAACTCGTGGGAATCCTTGAACAATGTTGGCCAATAATAGCCACTCTGCAACACCTTCCTAGCTGTTCGGTCACCTACCTGGTGACCCCCGACTAGGAAAGCATGATATGCTTCCAATATGCACAATACATCCACTTTCGGCACGCATCTCCTTATAATATTGTCTGCACATCGCCAAAAAAGATACGGCTCATCCCATAAGTAATGTGTCACATCATGCAGGAACTTCTTCCTTTGATAGAAAGAAAGGTTTTCGGGGATGACCTCACTCACAATATAATTTGCATAATCCACATACCAAGGCAATTTTTCCATAGTGGAAGCCAGAATCTCCTCCTCAGGGAGTGCATCCTTTATTTTTATTTCATCACTACTTTCCTGTTCACCTTCCATTCTAGAAAGATGATCTGCAACCTGGGTTTCACAACCTTTCCTATCCTTGACCTCAAAGTCAAATTCTTGCAGTAGCAATACCCATATGATCAACGTTGGTTTAGCATCTTTCTTAGCCATCAAATACCTCAAGGCAGCATGGTCGGTGTGGACCACTACTTTGGTCCCAAGTAGATAAGCTCTGAACTTCTCGAAAGCATACACTACAGGCAGAAGTTCCTGTTCAGTGACGGTGTATTTCTTTTGTGCTCCATTCAGTGCTTTGTTGGCGTAATATATCGGATGGAATAACTTGTCCCTCTTTTGCCCCAATACAGCTCCAAGGGCCACACCACTTGCATCACACATGATCTCAAATGGTTTTTCCCAGTCAGGTAAAGTAACAATAGGGGCCTCAATCAGCATCTTTTTAAGGCATGCAAATGCCTTAGAGCACTTATCATCAAAGGAAAATTTCACCTCCTTCTCCAAAATTTTACAAATTGGATTTGCAATCTTTGAGAAGTCTTTTATAAATCTCTGATAAAAGCCAACATGTCCAAGAAAACTGCGCACTCCTTTCACTGAAATAAGAGGTGGTAGTTTCTCAATAACTTCCACCTTTGCTCAATCAACTTCTATCCCCTTTTCAGAAATTTTGTGGCCGAGAACGATGCCCTCTTTGACCTGGAAATGACATTTTTCCCAGTTAAGCACCAAATTAAATTCAATATATCTTTGCAAAGCTACATTCAAATTTGCCAAACATATCTCAAATGAATCACCCACCATAGAGAAATCATCCATGAATACCTCTATGGTGTCCTCCACCATGTCAGAAAAAATAGACATCATACACCGTTGAAAAGTAGTGGGTGCATTACATAGCCCAAATGGCATCCTTTTAAATGCAAAGGTGCCATATGGGTATGTGAACGTCGTCCTCTCCTATTATTTAGGAGCAATACATATTTGGTTGTATTCAGAATAACCATCCAAGAAGCAATACCACCCCCTGTCAGCTAATCGATCAAGCATTTGGTCTATAAAGGGCATCAAAAAGTGGTCTTTCAGAGTCTAAGAATTTAGCTTGTGGTAGTCCATGCAAACTCTCCACCTAGTTACTGGCCTGAGCGGAATAAATTTATTATTTTCATTAGAAACCACCGCCATACCCTCTTTTTTGGGTACGCATTGAACTGGGCTCACCTACTTGCTGTCAGAACTAGGGTAAACCACTCCTGCATCCAACCATTTAATAATCTCCTTCTTAAACACCTCTTGCATTGGTGGATTAATATGGAGCTAATGCTCTATGGTTGGAATATAATCCTCCTCAAGCTGAATTTTATGTGTGCAGATTCCCGAGGGAATGCCAATAATAACTGCAATGGTCCACCCTATAGCTCTCTTGTGCCTCTGAAGTACTGAGATAAGTGCATTCACCTGTTGTTCCCCCAAATTAGCTGCAATAATAATAGGTAGTGTGTTCCCATTTCCCAAAAACATGTATCGTAGGTGCCCAGGAAATTCCTTCAATTCCAATACCGGAGGCTCCTCAATAGATGGCTTGGCTGGTGGCGTTGGTCGATTAGCCTGTCAAGGTCTATATTTTTAGGAGCATAAGGATATGAACCCATTCCTATCAAGGCATAAACGGTATCTTCATACTCCCCAATGCCTTTACTATCATAATTCATCATGACCGCGGCTAAAGGTTCGATAACAAGTTGCTTAGCTATGGGCACCTCCTGTTCGTCCTCATAATACATATCAACTACTGAGAAAACACTCCTCTCTTTATGCTGCTTCATTGATTGGCCCACATCAAATCGTACCACTTTATCTTTCATCCTGAATAAGAGCTCATTCGCTCTAAAATCAATCAACAAACTTTCTATTGCGATGAAAGGTCGACCCAAGATTATGGGCTCCTCAAAGTCCACTCGCAATCCAGAATGACTAAGTCTGCAGGGAATATAAAGTTGGACACCTTCACTAACACTTCATACAGAATGCTAACAGGTCACTTTATTGACCTATCCGCCATCACGAGTCTCATGTTGGTGGGTGTGGGATTTACCATACCCAACTTTCTATAAATAGTCAGTGGCATCAAATTAACGCTTGCCCCAATATCACATAGTGCTTTGGTGAATTCCATTGTCCCAATTGTGCAGGGAATAGTGACTGCACCAGGGTCTGGCTTCTTATGTACTAGGGTCTTTGAAGAAATAGCACTACAAAGGTAGAGATCTACCTCTAATTCGTAGCGCATCACTCGTTTTTTAGTCACAAGGTCATTCATGAATTTCACATAACCTGGAATTTGCTCAAGTGCTTCAACCAAGGGCACATTTATTGTCAATTGCTTGAGCATTGCCATGAATTTGCTGAATTTGGCATCATCAACCTTTTTCTTCAATCATTAAGGAAAGGAAGGTGGTGGTCTCGAGATAGATTTCAACACCACTTCCTCTTTCTTTTCTTTTCCTTTCTCTAAAACATCAACAGAATTGTCCAGCTTCTCAGACTCCACTGGTTTGCTTTTTTTGGATTTATCAACAACCACCTTACCATCTACAGATTTTCTGACAGAAGGGCCAGGTAAGATCTTACCACTCCTAGTGGTAATCGACATACATGAGCCATCATTCCGCAGATTCTGAACCGTATTACTAGGTAAAGTACCACTTTTTCTTTGGTTCAGTGTTGCAGAAAGTTGGCTCATCTGCTACTCCAACTGCTTGATCGAAGTAGAGTATGAACTAACTAACTGAGTCAGGGTAGAGAATTCACTCTTCATAGTGGTTACCCCTAAGTTTGTAGCCTCAACTCTTTTCAACAATTTTTCCATCATGTCCTCCATGGACATCTTACCAGAGCTAGTTGGTGCAGCGTCCCGACTTCCAGGAGGAACATACAAACCACTCCTGTCATTAATGTTTCTCTAGTGTCCTTGCTCTTTGTCTTTATAATCAGGCTTGTCATAAAAGTTCCGACCTTGATTCCCTTGGCTATTGCCTCAGAAACCCCCCTGATTACTCACATATTTTACCTCCTTATCTGGATTAGTAGTAACAGTGCACTGAGACTCCACAACCTTAACCTTTTCAGTCTTGCCTGACAGCAAGTGCTTGGTCAGCAGGTCCATCTGAGTCTTTAAGTGGGCCATGTCTTGGTCTCTCTTTTCATCCCTTCTGCGCTGCTCCGCAGTCATACTACCAGAAATAGTCGGGCTAGCTACACATAATCCATGGTATGCCAAGCCCGACTCTGTTTGGTCATTCTATTCAGCATGTCTGAAGCATCTTGAAAAGAAAGGTCAATGAACGAACAACCTGTAGTATTATCTACAATTGGCTTTGTCACAGAGTTAAAAGTTCTGTACAAAGTCTCCATCAAGTGCAAGTCCGTCATGTTATAGTTCGGATATTTTGCCATCTTTTTCTTGAATCTCTCCCAAGTTTCATACAACGCTTCAGTTGGGAGCTTCCTGAAGTTACTGATTTCATCCCTCAACTGCACCCTCCTTGAGGGTGGAAAGAACCATTCTAGGAACGCCTCTTTCAATTGTCTTCAGTTGGTTATAGAATCAGGATCCAGCTCATTTAACCACATTGTTGCCTCTCCAAACAGAGACAATGGAAACAATCTCAACTGGATCGTATTCTAGCTCACTCCCGGTTTATCAAAAGATTTGCAAATGGTGATAAAGTTCACCAAGTGCATGTTCGGATCATCACCAGGCAAGCCTCCAAACAACCCCTTCAGGTTCAGGAGTTGAATCATAGTACTTGTTATGTTGAATTTTGCACCAGGTGCCAACGGTGGAGTAATGATAGCACCCGTTTCACCTACTCCATCCATTCCTTTGTCATCGTCATCAACCTCATAATGGAAAGGGTTTTGACCAAACCTTTCTCTGACTGGATGATTTCTGTCAAAATTTTATTGCACTGGTGCAGCAATTTGCTCAGCTCACATTGGTTTTTGAGGATTCAACAATTCCTCATCACCCAAGTCTTTATCATCATGGTTTGGGTGACTTAATTGTTGACCCTAGTTCTGTAAGTTCACCTGAGCCCTGGCCAAGGTTGCCAGTCTGTCAGCCTCTTGCCGTTCTGCCATTCTCCCGATCAACTGAGGTTACGAATTAATTGGTAATAATGGTTCTCCGAACCTTCTTGTTTTTGACATAAACAACAAGGGACCTGCAATAAACAAAAATAATAAATAAACGTAAATCTAGGAAACCTAACTAACAGTCAATTAGCGCACACAACTTTCAGTTTTTAATCATATTCCTCGGCAACAATGCCATTTTTGATAATGCTCAAACTACACTCTTGAATGGGTGTAAGCGATTATCGTCAATATAAAACCCAACTAGGTTGTGGTCGAATCCCACATGGAATAAGGTGTGAACTCAAGTCGGTTGCGATTTAATTCACTGATAGTTTAATGTTTCCTGAAATGGGGGTTTATGTTTCACAAGTAATTATTTGACACTTTGATTTTGATGTGTGTAATCAAGATTTTATGAGATAACCAGAATTATATTCACTAGGACTTACGGTACATGACAGATGATAAAGGTGACTCAATATTCTCATGGTGGTTAGAAAAACAAGCTATCTTTATCGATGATATGCTCAAATGTCTCTCAACCTATTTAAGCATCCAGGCTAATCAACCTAGTTACAACTCTGATTATTAAACGAAGTATTTCCGAGTCCCTATTGATAATTAACTTCCTACTATTTATGATTTCTTTCTCAAGCAAATAAAAGTAGGTATGTCTGCTGTTTGTAACCAACAGACATCAATTAAAATCTCACAGTTATCAAGAAATCCTAACACCTATTGAATCTTGAGTATTTAGCACCTCTTCATAACCTAACCTTAGATCCCATAATTCAGGTTAATGAGGTTTAGCCACTCATGATGCAAGAAAAAAGTACACAAATTGAATTCATAATTAAGAAAATTATCTTACAACTATGATGAAGATAAAAAAGTATAACTTGAATTGATTCACAAGACAAAACTCCCAAAATATTGGTCTAGAGAGAGAGAGAAATCATCTATTGCAATGTATGTTGATTGATAAGATATGTATGTCTAGAAAACCCTAAAACAAGACTTTAAATAGTTAACCCTGATAATATCTAATGGCTTATCACGGATGTCGTCAGCTCCTCTACATTTTTGGCTCTTGCTGCTTAAGGCTGACGATGACGATGATAGACTATCACTATCTTGACGATGTTTCATGGATGTCGTCACAAAACTTTATTCAACTTCCATCTTCTGTTTAAGGCTGACGACATCCTTGATAGCTTATCACCAGGCTAACAACGTGTCATAGATGTTGTCACAAAACTGTCTTCAACTTCCATCTTCTGTTTAAGGCTGGCGATGCTCTTGACGCCTTATCACCAGCCTGACGCCTTATCATAAAGTATCATCACAACTTCAACTCATGCCAAATCTCTAGTTAAGTCTGACGATAACTGTGATAGCCTATCACAAGGCTGACGACTTATCACATATGTCGTCAGCCACACTTCTCTTCAGATTTCTCCAGAGTTCAACTTCTTTGCTTCCATTCTTGTTGGTTCTCTATCCCATCAACTTAAACTATAAAATCAGTCATAAACAGATCAAAAACGACAATAGTTGCTTAAGACTTCGCAATTATTCTTGGGTAAAGGTCTTAAATGTGTTAGAAATTGCTCACACATTAATAATAAAGCTCCAAAAGATAACTATTGGTGTAAGAATTGAGGTACAATGAGGTCGGGAGTTAGGTGATGAATAGAATAAATAATGCTCGAGAAAAATGAATAATGTGTTGAATAAGTAGACTCTCTTCTATAGTGTATCCGAATCAGCTTAATAAGATAGGGCCAAAACAAAAGAAAAAGGGAAGAGAGATTAAAAGAAGAATTAGTTGTTAATTAAGTATTTTTAGTATTTTTGTGAGGTATTAAAGCACTTAGGGAAATTAGCTACTATTTTTACCCAAATAGTTCCTACCCGTCCCTTAGCTTACATTACAAACTTTAAAGACCTATTTGATCCTTAATCCTAATACTCGACTATTTGTGGAGTAATACACTAAGGTAAAGCCTATGGTTCATCATATATCATGTGTGAATTCTTTGCGAGAGTGAGCAAAAGTTATTCTCTGTGTACCCATTCTTATAATAGATTACATTATTATGAGTGAACATGGGTTATCATCTTATTGTGAAGGTGCATATGGAGGATAGTTAGGTGATTTGTAGAATTACTTGATTGAATAATGTGCATAAGTTTGCTAGCATGCTAGAGTCCACTTGTGAGGTTAGAGGGTTTGAAAATTGTAATCCTATGGTTTCATATGCTATATAACATGTTTGAGGTGAAAATTGATGAGTCATGTGCAGTCTGTGTTTGTTCCCAACAAAAATGTCTTGTTCAGATTGTGGTATGAAGCCTAGTTGTGTTATAATGATTGCCTGAGATTATTGGAGAACGAACAAGATTCTAAGTGTGAGGTGGTGACCTTGGACGTATTTATACATCCAAGTGCCAATATTTATCCATATTTGTACTTGTTCTATGATATAAACCTTGTTAATTGTATTGTTATTGAGCTAAAATCGTAATTGTGAGATAATAGACATGATTAGTATTGCAGGGCTCGATCGTGATAAAATCGTGCGTGCTTTGATGCATTAACATGGAGCTATTGGATCATGGAAGCATTTGGAGTTATATGCTGAGCATGAAGACAATAGAAAAAAATTTTGGAAAGAATGGAACAAATTACGGAAGAAAGAAAATATACAAGGAGCTGGAAAGGGAGAAAATGACAAGCCTCTGTGCCACAGACCTTAGCCTCTATGTTAGGCTCTGTGGCATGTTGATGAGTTAAAACCAAATGGCAATTTCCAGTGAAGATCTGCGATAGCCCCATGCCACAAACCTTAGTGTCCGTGATAACCTTCGTGGCACAGAGGCTGGTAAATATCACAAGTGACTTTCCAGTAAGCATCTGCGATACCAGTATGTCACGGACCTTATTCACCATGATAAGGTCTATGACACGGTGAAGTCTTATTTTTGTGCATCTTACCCTACTATAAAAGGAACATTTAATACAATTTGGGATCATTTTTGGCATACGGAAAAAGCAAGGAAAAAATAATTACTAGAGTATTATTAGGGTTCATTAATTTTTAATCTTTCAACATTGATTTTTGTACGATTAATTATATTTCTTTGATGTTAATTTTGAACATGAGTGGCTAAACACTCTTGTTCTGGAGTTGAGGCTAAGAACATGATTGTATTTTGATATTCTTAGAGTGGTTGAACATTGTCTTGTCACATGGGTTGTTCTTAATCTCTTGTTTTTACTATTTTAATGCATGGCCACCATTAAAATATATGGTTAATTGTCTTGTGATCCCGAAAGGAGGAAAATTAGGATTGATCAAAGAGATTATGGAGCAAGTTCTCATTCTTCTACATAACGAAGGATTTGAAGTAGCCTCTTGGATAGTAATATACCTAGTCACCTAGTTTAGTTCAATTGAAGAAAGATAACGTAAAGCATATAAAATAAATCATTGCATCCCCGCTCAATGATGTAGTTGTGATCCGTGTGACGGATGATCGAACGGACTATGCCAGCAACTCCGGAATATCGATTTTAGGTTAGGTAGACCATTGTTTCGGGTACCGGTGCATCCAAGCTCATTTCGACGTATTGATCGAAAAATTGGAAAATTGGAAATATGGGGGTGGACCCACATTTGATCGAAACGACCTCGGATGGAAAATCCAACTTTGTCAAAAGATTCGGAATGTCAATTTTAGTGTGTTAGCATGTTTGGTATGATTTTACAGCTTTTAAATCTCATTTCGACCCTCGGTTTAGAAAATTATGATTTCGGATTTCGGAGATCAATTTTGTAAAAATGAATTTTTCTGGAAAATATGGTAGCGCCATCGCGTTTGAAACGTCAAATTTAGTGTGGTTGCATAGTTCGTTTGCATAAATCAGACTCCGAACGAATTTTGAGCACCCCGTCGAAATCCATTTCGACATAGAAAAAAAAGACTGCACAGTTATTACAGAAAAATCTGCAATATACATAGCAGATTTTTCACCCTTTTTGACCCATTTTGCTCATTTTTCATCTTGCCTCTTGAGAGTTAAACCCTAAAAATTTTGGGAGCTTAAAAGTGAAGTTTGTGGGAGCTTGGAAGCTAGATTAACACATATTTCTTGATTATATTACAGATTTAAGGTAATAATTCACCCTTTTCTTAGTAATTTCTTCATTAATTTCTCAAAACCTCAAAAATCTTAGGGTATGATTTTAAACTCAAATTTTACTCATTTTCACTTGAATAATACTTTTATCTTATAATTTCTAGTTTTTCATCAATTTAACCTTCAAAACAACTCCGATTCTGAATTTTAACCTGAATTTCAAATATTTTACCCGGTAAAGCTCAAAAATGGTTTTTCTTCGATTTGAACCTCATTTTTGACTCGATTTAACATGGATTTTCAGCTGAAGGTTCCTAAAAATATGGGGAATATGTTTTTGAAGTAAAGTTCCATTTTTTCCCTTCTTTTTCGGAAACCCATTTTGGGGGTTCGTTTTGACCTTGAACCAAAATTAGTCAATATGGGTGTCGTTGATTTAATTTTGATGCGTAGATTTCATATTTGATGTTTCTAGTGAAGTTCGGGATTATTCGTAAAAGGTAAGGTTGCGGGTTCAAGTGTAGCGGATCAGTTTCGGCTTTCTAGGTAGGTTATGGCTTAACTCTTCAGACTGAGTTGAGTAGTAAATAATGGTACAAAATGCATGTTAAGGGTGGGAACTAATCATGAAAAATGGATATCTACGTGTTTTGCCCGTGTGGAGGCCTATATGTGATGTAATTGTCAAAATTGAAATATTATGTGATAAGTTTGATCGTGTGGGGTCCAATATGACATTGATAGTCTTGAATACATGTGAGTAATTGTGTTGTATTATTAAATGTGGTACCATTGGTGTATTATGATTAAATTCATACTTTATTGACATATGAGTCGTAGAAATTAATGGATGAAATGAAAATAACAAGTGGATATTGGCTCATGTGGTTGTGGAAATATACCATTATGATTGGTTGTGGAAATATATCATGTGGTTGATTGTGTAAATACTTATTGTGATTGGTTGTGAGCATTACATCTTCATATCATACTCATTCATGAAACATTGGTACCACCGTGGCAACATCTGAGAAACACAGGCAACACCTTTTTAAAAATATTATAACACCTTATAAAACCCTTTCCGAGGGATATGCCGGAAAGGAGATATGAGATATGTGGATTGTATATGGTTTGACGAACCTCCATGGGTCCTACGTCGGAAAGCTTTTGCTCCGTAGGTGTATACGGGGATTGTGCAATTATCCCAGAGGTTGTGCGACAACCTCGTGAACCATTATCATCATCATCATCATATACATTGGACTTACTTTATTGTGTTTATGTTGTGTTGTATTGCCTTATTGACTTGTTATCTATGTGTTTGTCTTACTTTCCTTTACTTGTATTTAATGATCTTGTATCTACATGTTCTCTCTTGTTCTCTTATATGTGACATAATGTATACTTGTGTTTCGTATCTTGGTGTGTTTTTGTGATATATGTGAGATATACTAGAACTATTAGTGCAAGCGGTGTGGGCTACCGTTGTGGGACATTTTCAGATTGCAGGTGACGTACCCTTAGTGTATATTTTGTATGATTTATTTACCACTTTGCTTGGTCGGCCTATGATACCTACTAAGTAAAAGTGGACCGTACTCATGTCTACTGCGCCCTTTCGGTGCAGGTCCTAGCTCGAGTGCACCTCAGCTTACTTGATTCGGGCGATTGTTGGAGCTTCTAAGGTAGCGGTTAGAAATTCATGGGTTCGAAGTTCACCTCTATCTTGCGACAGTTATTATTCCTTTGTGGTTATTTTTTCGATGTATTTAACTCTTGGATTGTATTAGTAGTTCTTACACTATTGACACCTGGTTTTGGGCATGATTGACATTTTGGATAAGTTTTTTCTGCATTGTTATGAATATTTATATGGTTTGACTTCATTCTAGAAGCCTTACCTTGGGGTATTTCTTTCTTATTTCTCTATTCGTATTAGTTTGGGAGATAGACTTACTTGTCAAGGTACGCCACAACAAGTGACATCATGACCCTCGTTTTTGGGTCGTGACAAATTGGTATCAGAAAGCCAGGTTTTATTGGTCTCAACGGTGTAAGAACAAGATGTATAATAGAGTCTCGTGGATCGGTACATAGACTTTCGTATCTATCTATTTCTTATCGCGCTAATTCTTTCATACCCTGTATTCTGAGTTGTACTTCACTCTTTCTACACGAATGGAGTTTATTATACCTCTTATCAGTTGAGAGATGCAGCGAGAGATTATTGGATATCATTTGTTGGTTATAGCTTGTTGATGCTCCTGAGTTGTCATGGGATCAGTTTGTTGATGCCTTTCTGGAGAGATTTATGCCTTTTTGTTTGAGAGATCGTATGTGGGTTGAGGTTGATCATATGGAGCAGGGATCCATGATAGTTGTTGAGTATAAGGCATACTTCCACGCCCTGTCCAGATATGAGTTTGGGAAGATTCAAAAGTTTGTGAAAGGTTTGGTTGTCTCTCTTTAGTTGGCTACATCTCAGATGGTTTTATTTTATGGCTCTTTTTAGAGTATTATGGATTATGTTAAGGTGACAGAGGAAATTCTTATTTCATCTAAGGGAGGCACGAGGTTTTGATGAGTTCAGGAGTCAACCTATTGCAGTAGAAATTTTAGAGGTTCTTATGGATACCATGGTAGGCCACTGTAGCTGATTTTATAGAGTGCAGGTAATCTTATAGAGGTCAACTGGTGGATCTTTTTATTCAGCTATTCAGGATGATTGTTCGAGCTCATTTGTACTTTCTCTTGTTGAGACTGGTCGTAGAGGTTGCTATGTGTGTGATGAGATTGGCCATGTGGCCAAGGACTGTTCTCGTTGTGTATTTAGAGCTACTCCTTTTTCAGCAGTGAAAGGTAGAGGTTTCATTGGAGGTGCGAGAGGTAGAGATAGTGGAGGCTGTGGTGGTGGTTGTGGGGTTACTCAGCCAGTTTGTAGTCGTGGGTTGTGTTATACTATACTATCCAGACTTGGGGCAGAGGCTTCTGATATTGTGATTATAGGTAACTTTCTCATTTGTTTCAGACTTGCATCTGTATTATTTGATCCTGAATCGACTTTATCCTATGTGTCTGTGTATTTTACTTTGGGTTTTGATTCTGTTAGTGAACCTTCTGCCATGCCTAGTTGTGTATCTACCTCGGTAGGTGAATCTTTAGTGGTGGATTGGACATGCTGATCTTGTGTTGTGACTTTTATCGTGCGCGAGACTTTGGTAGACTTGTTTGTGTTAGATATGGTCGATTTTGGTGTTATTTTGGGTATGGATTGGTTGGCTCCTTATCATGTTGTCTTAGATTGTTTTTCTAAGATTGTGACTTTAGGTTTAACGAGTGTGCCAAGAATGGATTGGGAGGGTACACTTATTTCGGGTCCTAAGAGGGTTATATCTTATGTTTAGGCTCGTAAATTGGTTGAAAAAGGGATGTTTATCTTAGTTCGCTTATATTCATGACACCAGTGTTGTTTCATCTCCTTTCTTGGATTCTGTACGTGTTGTCTGTGAGTTTATGGAGGTGTTCCCTACGGACTTGCCTAGTATGCCTTCGGATCGAGATATTGATTTTATTATTGATGTTGAGTCGGGTACCAAGCCCATTTCTATTTCTCCCCATAGGATGGCCCCAGCAGAGTTGAAGGAACTGAAGGATCAGTTGTAGGATTTATTAGATAAGGGATTTATTCGACCTAGTATTTTACCTTGGGGTGCGTCTGTCTTGTTTGTAAAGAAAGAGAATGGGTCTATGCGGATGTGTATTAATTATCGACAGTTGAATAAGGTAACAATTAAGAATAAGTATCCTCTTTCTCGCATTGATGATTTATTTGATCAGCTTCAGGGTGCTACGGTGTTTTTGAAGATTGATTTGCGGTTCGGTTATCACCAATTGAGGATTAGGGCTTTGGATATTCTGAAAATAGCTTTTCAGACTCGATATGGTCATTATGAGTTCTTGGTCATGTCTTTTGGGTTAATCAATTCCCCTGCCATGTTTGTGGAGTTGATGAACTGGGTGTTTCGACTGTATCTCGACTCCTTGGTGATCGTATTTATAGATGATATCTTAGTTTATTCCAAGAGTGAGGTTGAGCATGATGAGCATTTGTGGATTATGCTTTAGAGATTGAGAGATGAGAAGTTGTATGCTAAGTTCTCTAAGTGCGATTTTTAGTTAGAGTCTATTTCTTTCTTGGGTCATGTGGCGACTAACAAAGGTATTATGGTTGATCCAGCTAAGGTTGCAGCGGTTCATGATTGGGCTAGACCTATTTCGCCTACCGAGATTTTGAGTTTAATTGGCTTGGCCGAGTATTATTAGTGTTTTGCTAAGGGTTTGTCTTCCATCGCGGCTCCATTGACCAAGTTGACCTAGAAGAAGATTCCTTTTCAGCGGTTCGATGTTTGTGAGGCGGGCTTTCAAAAGGTCAAGGATTTATTGACTTCAGCTTCTATTTTGTCTTTGAACAAAAAGAGCATTGGCGTTATGTCTTTTGTGATGCTTCAAGTGTTGGATTAAATGTTGTGTTGATGCAGGAGGGCAAGGTAATCGTGTACGCATCTCGTCAAGATTGAAGCCTCATGAGAGGATTTATCTTACCCATGATTTGGAGTTGTGCGCAGTTGTGTTTGCCTTGAATTTTTGGGGGCACTACTTGTATGGATTCCATTGTGAGATCTTCTCAGATCATCGTAGCCTTCGGTACTTCTTTATCAGCGAGATCTTCTTAGGAGGCAGTGTCGTTGGCTTGAGTTGCTTAAGGATTATGACTTGACTATGTATCTTCCATCAGGGAAAGACTAATATGGTGGCGGATGACTTGAGCCGAAAGTCGACTAACATGGGTAGCTTAGTGCATCTTTTGATTCAGGAGAGTCCATTGGCCTTAGAGGTTCAGTCTTTGGCTAACCAGATGGTTAGGCTTGATACTTCGACCCCAGGGCGTGTTTTGGCATTTATGAAGGCTAGATCATCTTTGATAGAGTAGATTCGAGCTCATTAGTTTGGCGACGTTGGATTGAGGTTAATTCGAGATAAGGTATAGAGTGGGGAGGCTCAGTAAGCCTCACTTGATTCGGATGGAGTTTTGAGGATTGGGGGATGAGTTGTGTGCCGAGAGTGGTGATCGTATTAGGTTAATCTTGGGGGAGGCCCATTGTTTCAGATATTCTATCTATCCAGGTGTGACTAAGATGTATCGTGATTTGTGGCAGCACTACTGGTGGGGTGGTATGAGATGAGATATAGCAGATTTTTTATCTCATTGCCTATTTTGTCAGCAGGTGAAGGTCGAACATTTGAGACCTGGTGGTTTGCTCCAGAGGTTACCCGTTCCTGAGTGGAAGTGGGAATGCATCACTATGGACTTTGTGACTTGTTTGCCTCGTACATTTCATGGTTCTGATAGTGCTTGGGTCATCCTGGATCGATTGACCAAGTCAGCTTATTTTATTCTAGTTTGGGTCTCATTCAGTGCTGAGAGGTTAGCCCTTATTGTCATTCGTGAGATTGTGTATCTTCATGGTGTGCCGTGTCCATTATTTTAGGTCGAGGTTTTGTGTTTATATTTCACTGTTAGAAGACTTTTCAGAATAAGTTGGGTACATGGGTTGATCTTAGCACAATGTTTCACCCCCAGACTGATGGCCAGTCAGAGCGGACTATCTAGGTTTTGGGAGGATATACTTCACGCATGCGCGATGGATTTTGGTGGCCAGTGGGAGCAACATTTGGCTTTAGCAGAGTTTTCATATAGTAATAGTTACCATTCCAGTGTTGATATGGCTCCTTTTGAGGCGTTGTATGGTTGGCGTTGTCGCTCTCCATTAGGTTGGTTCGACGTTTCAAAGGTGAGACCTCGAGGTACAGACTTTCTTCGTGAGTAGTTGGATAGAGTCTGAGTCTTTCAGGAGAGACTTAGAGTGGCTCAGAGTTTGCAGAAGTGCTATGTTGATCATAGACTTCGTTCCTTGAGATTTGGTATTGGTGATCGCATTTTCCTTCGAGTTTTACCCATGACGGGTGTGATGAGGCTTGGGAAGAGGGGAAAGCTTAGCCCCAGGTATATTGATCCATTTGAGATTCTTCGGACTGTTGGTGATGTGGCTTATGAGTTGGCTTTGCTCCCCGATCTATCAGCTGTTCATCTAAGTTTTTCATATTTCTATGCTTCGTCGCTATATTCCTAATGAGTCGCATATTATTCGTTAGGAGTCAGTTCAGCTAGATCAGTGGTTGTCCTTTGTTGAGGAGCCAGTATCCATTTTGGCTAGGGATGTTAGACAGTTGCGCTCTAAAGTGATCCTTGTGGTTCAGGTCCAGTGGAAACTTTGACCTGTAGATGTGGTTACTTGGGAGATTGAGTCTGATATGCGTAGTTCCTATCCCCAGCTTTTCATTGATTCAGGTATTTCCTTGCCTTAGTTCGAAGACGAACTAGATTTTTAGTGGTGGATGATGTAACGACCTAAAAATTTGTTGAAATATGTGAAATTTTTGATTTAGTATGATTTGACTATTTTACCCCTCCCCGTTGTTGCAATATGGTATTTATGGGGTGTGGGAGTGGTTGACATGATTTTTGATGCATTTTGGTACCATTTATGCAATATTGTGGTTTTTGATGGCTTCGAGAGCCTTATTTCGAACTAATGTGGATATATTTTGATCCGTATGATGGATGACCGAACGGACTACGCCAGCAGCTCCGGAATATCGATTTTAGGCTAGGTAGACCCTTGGTTTGGGTCTCGGTGCACCCAAGCTCATTTCGACCTATTGATCGGAAAGTTGGAAATTAGAAATATGGGTGTGGGACCCACATTTGATCGAAACAATCTCGGATGGAAAATCTGACTTCGCCAGCAGTTCTGGAATGTCAATCTAAGTGTGTAAGCATGTTTGGTATGATTTTACAGCTTTTAAATCTCATTTCGACCCTCGATTTGGAAAATTATGATTTCGGGTTTCGGGGGTCAATTTTGTGAAAACAATTTTTTCTGGAAAATCTAGTAGTTCCATCGCGTCCGGAATGTCAAATTTAGTATAGTTTCATAGTTTGTTTGCATAAATCAGACTCCGAACGAATTCCGAGCACCCCGTCGAAATCCATATCGACTTGGAAAAAAAGTGCACAGTTATTGCAGAAAAATCTGCAAATATATAACAGATTTTTCACCCTTTTTGTCCCATTTTGCTCATTTTTCATCTTGCCTTTTGAGAGTTAAATCCTAAATATTTTGGGATCTTAAAAGTGAAGTTTGTGGGAGCTTGGGAAACTAGATTAACACCTATTTCTTGATTATATTACGGATTTAAGGTAAAAATTCACCCTTTTCTTAGTAATTTCTTCATTAATTTCTCAAAACCCCAAAAATCTTAGGATATAATTTTAAACCCAAATTTCACTCATTTTCACTTGAATAATACTTTTATCATATAATTACTAGTTTTTCATCAATTTAACCATCAAAACAACTCCGATTCTAGATTTTAACCTGGATTTTAAATATTTTATCCGGTAAAGCTTAAAAATGGTTTTTCTTCAATTTGAACCTTGTTTTTTACTCGATTTAACTTGAATTTTTAGCTGAAGGTTCCTAAAAATATGGGGAACATATTTTTGAAGTAAAGTTTTGATTTTGCCCTTCTTTTTCGGAAACTCATTTTTGGGGTCCGTTTTGACCCCGAACCAAAAGTAGTCAATATGGGTGTCGTTGGTTTCATTTTGATGCGTAGATTTCATATTTGATGTTTCTAGTGAAGTTCGAAATTTTTCGTAAAAGGTAAGATTGCGGGTTCAAATGTAGCGGACCGGTTTCGACTTTCGAGGTAGATTATGCCTTAACTCTTCAGATTGGGCTGAGTAGTAAATGATAGTGCAAAATGCATGTTAAGGGTGGGAACTAATAATGAAAAATGTCTATCTAAGTGTTGTGCCCGTGTGGGGGCCTATATGTGATGTAATTGTCAAAATTGAAATATTATGTCATATGTTTGACCGTGTGGGGTCCTATATGACATTGATAGTCTTGAACACATGTGAGTATTGTGTTGTATTTCTTAATGTGGTACCATTGGTGTATTATGACTATATTCATACTTTATTGACATATGAGACATGTGGAAATTCATGGATGAAATGAAAATAACGAGTGGATATTGGCTCATGTGGTTGTGGAAATGTACCATTGTGGTTGGTTGTGGAAATATATCATGTGGTTGATTGTGAAAATACTTATTGTGATTGGTTGTGAGCATTACATCTTCATATCATACTCATTCATGAAACATTGGTACCACCGTGGCAATATCTAAGAAACACTGGCAACACCTTTTTAAAAATATTGTAACACCTTATAAAACCCTTTCCGAGGGATATGCCAAAAAGGAGATATGAGATATGTGGATTGTATATGGGTTGAAGAACCCCCCATGGGTCCTACATCAGGAAGCTTTAGCTCCGTAGGTATATACGGGGATTGTGCAATGATCCCGGAGGTTGTGCGACAACCTCGTGCATCATCATCATCATCATTATCATATACATTGCACTTACTTTATTGTGTTTATGTTGTGTTGTATTGCCTTATTGACTTGTCATCTATGTGTTTGTCTTACTTTTCTTTACTTGTATTTGATGATCTTGTATCTACATGTTCTCTCTTGTTCTATTATATGTGACATAATGTATACTTGTATTTCGTATCTTGGTGTGTTTTTGTAATATATGTGAGATATACTAGAACTATTAGTGCAAGCGGTGTGGCCTACCATTGTGGGACATTTTCTGATTGCAGGTGACGTGCCCTTAGTGTATATTTTGTATGCTTTACTTACCACTTTGCTTGGTCGGCCTATGATACCTACTGAGTACAAGTGAACCGTACTCATGCCTACTGCGCTCTTTCGGTGTAGGTCCTAGCTCAATTATGCCTCAGCTTACCTGATTCGGGCGATTGTTGGAGTTTTCAAGGTAGTGATTGGACATTCATATGTCCGAAGTTCACCTCTATCTTTCTATACTAGTTATGTCTTTATTAGTATTCAGAGATAGTTATTATTCCTTTGTGGTTATTTTTCTGATATATTTGACTCTTGGATTGTATTAGTAGTTCTTACACTATTGACACCTGGTTTTGATCATGATTGACATTTTGGATAAGTTCTTTCCGCATTGTTATGAATATTTATATGGTTCGGCTTCATTCTAGAAACCTTACCTTGGGGTATTTCTGTCTTTTTTCTCTATTCGTATCATTTTGGGTGGTAGGCTTACTTGTCAAGGTATGCCGCGACAAGTGTCATCATGATCCTCATTTTTGGATCATGACATAATGCTTATGGCGGAGTAATGCAAAGAGAAGATGGAGACGTGGAAAAGGGGTTAGAAGAAGATTACACCTTCTTTTATGATTGATATCTCTAGTTAGCCAAACAAAATTATTCTTAAGTGTGTTACAACGTGAAATGCCATCAATTTTACCAAGTAAAAATTGATCTTCTAAAACACTTGAATACATTATTGTCGAAACAAAAGTTGATTAAAATACTAATCAATTAGTCCACGTTGGTTTGATATCCGATTCTTTTGAGTTACGATATTACTTGTACGATCATGTGCACTTGTGTGTGCGATAGACCGCAACAGTATTCTTTAATTTCTGTTTCAAAATCCAAAGCAGAGTATGTTTTTATATAGAAAACTGCAAAAAATTTAAAAAAAATATCTAATTTGTCAAAAAAGAGGGTGATCGAGAATATTAATTCCATTGATATGATTTCTGATGATCGCGATAGTAAAGAAATCAAAAACCTAAAAACTGATTAATGTAATGGACATGAAAAAACAAATATCAAAATGTGCATTTTAGTAATGGTTATGGCGGAGTAATGCAAAGAGAAGAGTAAGACGTGAAAGAGGGGTTAGAAGAAGACTACACCTTCTTTTATGATTGATATCTCTGGTTAGCCAAACAAAATTATTCTTAGGTGTGTTACAACGTGAAATGCCATCAATTTTACCGAGTAAAAGTGGGTCAATTTATTAAGATATTTTTAATCCTAGAATCAAACTAATGATATAATTGATTCATTTGAATAATTGAATGGCACCCTTTCCCCTTTAAATGATAATAATATATTCATTTAAAATTTATTCTTTGAATTTAATTTAAAATCTAAAGTTGTTAGTAATATATGTCAATTTTTAATATGCAAAGTTATCGAGTCTGGAGCCTAAAGGACAAGTGTTTTTTATTAAAACTTTCAAAGGGGCATATCAAATTGAAAAATATCAAAGCAAACAAGGTAAACACAGGTGATTACATTGTCCATTAAAAGTTAACGTTGCTTGGTTACATGCTAAAGTGCAAGGTAAAATTATAATTTTACCTTACAAGATAAATGGACCCGCTTACCTTATTTTGACTGAAAAAGTTGGGGGAGGGGGGAAATTTAATGACATCGATGTAGTCCCTCCGTTCATCTTTATTTATTCACTTTTCTATTTTGGATGTCCAACAATACTTGTCCAATTTATGAAATTAATGGATAATTTATTTATTTTTACCTATTTTACCCTTGGTATTAAATACAATACATCATTCATTGCATTTTTCAAAATCAAATTTATTATATTTAAAGGGTGATATAGTAAAAATCACCCATCTATTTATTGTGTCTTAAGGCATATGTCAAGTAAAAAATGAATAAGTGTTTATGGACGGAGAGAGTATTTAGTGAAGAATTTATTTCAACTGTAGTGTAAGGTAAGGAGACTATTTGACCTTACGAGGTAATATTTATCCCTTACCTTGTTAGTTTTCTTTTATAAACCACCAGTTCCAAATTTTTTATTCACATTACTTGTTTGTTACCCGTTTCACTCTCTTCATTCACCTTACTTGGGTGTTTATTCTTGTTCTAGTTCAAAGTATATTTCATCAAAAATTCTGCACTTTAAGGTATATTTTAGTCACATTTTTATATAATTATTTCATTACCTAACAACATGTAGTATTAATATTATCGATCATCTTTTTAGCTTACTAATTTGCCAAATGTTGTTGTTATCATACCAACTTGTTAAACCTATGCCTAAATCTATGTTAAGTCATTATTTCTATCTTATTTTTACAAAAAAAAAAAATTATTTTGTACATAACAAAGATATTAAATTTGGTCATGCGTTTGTAAACAACTTGCTGTTTAGGCTCCGGTCTCTCTTTAGTTGCATGCATATATAAATTAGTCAATTCATCAAATTATTACTTGAAATAAATGTTCATGAAATACATATAAAACTACTTTTATTTTTCTTTTTGTATGGATATAGAATATCAACAGTTTGTCCATCCAGGACCATCACAGTATGATGTATATGCCGCACAAAGAAAGCATCGGTCCGAGGCTATTTGGAGAGGCACATTAAATGGAGAAAAGACATGTTTGATAGTGCGGCGTGATGATAATGATTTTTGACAATACATTAGTTGTCTGTTTCAAATAAGAGTTTCACCAAATATTGGTTGTTCGTTGGACATAAAATAATGCGAATATCAACCAAAAATAACCCCATCATCTTTCGGTTTAGTAATGCCTATTTTACTCCTAAACAATCTTTTCAAACGATCATATTTGAGAGATAAAGAAAACGGCTGAACCACTATATGACGCCGACAATATCGAATCAAATCTCCATCATGCAAAACTACACCACCCTGATGTCAATTTACTCTTACCTTATCATCATCCATCTTAAAGTAAAAAATGAATAAGTTATGAACTTTGACAATTTTTTTTAGTTGATGCAAATGAAAGAAACTGCACTCATACTCTTTATATAGCACCGTGAATTTTGAAATTGTTACAATGCAAACATGAGATCCTACCTTACAAGGTGAACATGAAATCTTACTTTACAAGGTGAGACGACTTACAATCAACCAGCAAAATCCCTAGTCAAAATCCCATCTTGCAGACACTCCTTTCTTTTTTTCAATCAAAGGATAAGTTAAGTGACTCAATTTACTTTACCTGACACTTTTTCAGTCACTCTTCCATTAACAAATAAGGTAAGATAAGGTAAGCGGGTTCATTTACCTTATAAGATAAAATAGCAATTTTACCTTGTCCTGATAAAAAAAACTTGCCCTTTACGCTCCGAACTTCAAAGTTATCTCTCTTTCTATAAATTTTTAGTTTTTACTTTTTTTCTATAAATAATACTTCCTCTATTTTAATTTATTTGGTTATAATTTAATTCAAAATTAAAAAGTTAATAAGAAAATAAATTTTTTTAAATTTTATAAACTCAAATTCTGAAACAGCCGTACAATATCTTTTTCTAAGAATAGCTATAATAATTTTAAAACCGTCGTCGCTGATAAATAGACTGGCTGACCACAACAATGTCATATTCTATCTATCTCAATTTATATCAATCTCAATTTATATCAGCTAGTTTAACACAATACGTAATTTCTTAAAAAAATAAAATTTAAAATTTATAATTTAAAATAAATGATAAATGTTATTATATAAAATAGACATTTTAAAATTAATTATTATTAAATATAAAAATATTTATTCTTTTTGAACGGACTTAACAAGGTAAAAAGAAAATGAGTCTTGAGACAGAAAATGAAGTTTATGACTCCTGGCTTCTTTTTCTATATGCAACTCTGTTTGATTCCCATTTCATTTGCAGTAAATTACAATCAGTGCATCAGTTCTTTTAAAATAAATTTATGAGATACTTTTTTAATGACATGAAATATTCAATGTAGAGGCATCTGAATGCACAAGACACGGAAATAGTGTACATGCCAGATCTCAGCCCCATTTCATTATTGGCAACGTACAGAGCTGAATACACTATCGACAAAGCGCACAAGAGACTCTAATTTATTGCCTTTTTCATACAACTATCACACAAACAAATTAATAAAAGCTGCTGTAGAGATTCAAATAGGGGAAGAAACAATGCTAAGTGGAAGGAGAAGAAGTTTAATTAAATAGGCTGACGGAGAAAGCTATGAATAACCGTCTTCCACTTCCCTCAAACACCATATGGTATTCATCCTCATCATAGCATTATTATCTGTAACGAGATTTATTAGAAAACTTTATGGGCTCGTTTGATTGAAAAAAAAATTATTATCTAGAGATTAGTTATTTCAAGATTATTATCTCGCTCTCATTATGAAATAAAATTAACATTACAACACCAAGAAAACTAATTGAGCATATTTATTTCTTATCCCTCTACCCAAACAATCTCTAACTACTTGAAAAAGAAAATGGAAACAATCTCTAACTACTTGAAAAAGCAAATGGATTAAAGAAGGACCTCAGTGTGTGTAACAATCAGATCACTGATAATTAAATTTCTCTGAAATTCGCTAAGATAATTTTAGTTATCATCATAAGCCCTTCTCTCTCCAACTTAAAATACGACAACATGACATCCATTAAATATAAAATCGACTTTTTTCAAACAAGTTATAAGAATGCATTTTTTTTTTTAAGAAAAAACGGTTTAAAACCCCCTAAAATGAAAAAATGATAAAAAGAGTGTGCTCAGACAGCCAAGGGTTTGTCTTCAACCAATCAGAGGTTTGAATCCCCCAAGGATCAGAAACTCTAGTCCACAAATTGCTTCATCACCGCAGACAAATTTTGGGGATCAGAAACTCTAGTCCACAAATTGCTTCATCACCGCAGACAAATTTTATCAAGAAGAGAATAACTGAATTTTAAGAAAAAAGAAAAGAATTTGAACTTACGTAAAGGAATAAGAGGACATGGCAGTCAGCAGCATATCAAGAATAAGTTGAATAAAGAAGATGCGAAGAGGTTGATTATATATAGAATTTGATGGTGCTAGCGGCTAGAGTTATTATTGGATTAAATAACATAATACCAACTTTTGGAGGTAATTACACTCTCTTCCACTTTTTTAATTACTTTACTTTCTCTTCTTCTTAATATACATAATATAGTCGACATATACATAACATTCTGTGTATATGTTGGAATTTTTGTAATATGTTTAGGGAGTTGAGATTTTTTGTAATATTGGAAACATAAGTTGTGTATTTGTGTAATTTTTAGTTATTATTGTGAGGTAAGTCTATTAAATGGGTCGTAAGCCCATTCGGCCCAGTAAAACCTGGCCCGGTGAGCCTACGGGCTAATGGACTGACGGTCTTGGGCTAGGCCATTTTTTAGTTTGGGCCCGATTGACCCAGCCCAAAGTCAACCCAAACCAGGTCCAACAATTGCCCGGCCCGGCCCGATAATAATTTTTTTTCAAAAAAAATTTGAGAAAACTAGCCGTTTTGGGCCAATGGACCGTTGGGCCCAACGGCTATATAGCTGTTTGGAGCCTCCAACGGCCATATGACCCAATTTTTTTTTTTAAAAAGAAAAAATTAAATTTAAAATATTTTTTTTTAATTCTAAAAAATTCCTATAAATACTATACACTTTCAAATTATTTTTCACACAATTCTCATCCTCTCAAATCTCATTCTCTCTCAAATATTCTAAATATCTCCTAAAGGCTCAATTTTATTTTTTAATTTTGCGATTACAAGTATGAGTGAAAGTTTTTTAAAGTCGCAACTTTCGGATACTTTTAAAATTTGATATTGTTGTTCCATCTTTTACTTTTAATTTTTTTAATTAGTGTATTAATTGTTGAATATTTATTTTTATTATTTTTGTGTATTTTGATTTTTTTTTAGTTTGATTTATACTATGGATAAATTAAGAAACCTCGGTAAAAGTGTCAATTTTTTTTTTCCCGAAAGTGGTAGTGGTAGTAAAAGGCAAATTAGTGGCGGTAGGGGTAGTTCAAGTAGTAGATATACCTGTGTGCCTCAGGTACCGCTTAGTCAACCTTTTGAGGAAGAAGTAGGTGTAGGTGCTCACGATATGGATTATTTAGAAGCTCAAAAAAATTACGGTATAGAAGAAGAAAATGAAGTAGATGCGGTTAATTTAGATGAAGATAATGAAAATATTGGTGAGACATTCGCAGTAGAAAATGCTAATGTTAGATCTGAATCAGTTAATCTTCCTCCCCGTCCTCCCATTGTCCCTAATACTCGTAGAAAAACTAGTATTGCATGACAATTTTTTACACCTTTAGAAGAACAGTCTAAGGTGCAATGCAATAGTTGTCAACAAGTATATGAGCATAAAAGAGGAGGCAATCAAGGGGGTACGGGTTCGTTGATGAGACATATAAGAGATAATCACGCTAGAGAGTTTCTTATTGCAAAAGGTGATGAGGCTGTTGGTGGGCCAATACAAACTAGAATGAACCCGACAACCGGTCAGTTAACTAAGAATTATAATAAATTGAGGGGCCCAGAAGAATTAACAAAAATGATAGCTGTGGGTTGTTTGCCTTTCACTTTTCCTTCTTCGAATTCTTTTATTCAGTATATTCAAGCAATTTATAATCCAATGTTTAATGATATTCCTAAAAGTATTTGTCGGGTCGATATTTTTAGACTTCATTCACAATATGTTTATTATTTATCTACATTGTTAAAAAATATTCTATGTAGAATGGCCCTAACTTCTGATCGTGGTCGTGCTATTAATAAAAATGATTATTTAGCCATTATTTGTCACTGGATAGATAATAATTTTGTTATACAAAAACGTATTCTAGCTTTTTTGTATGATGAAGATCGTGGACATACTGAAGAATTTATTTTTGAATCGATTAGTAAAGTTACAGAATTTTATGGTATTGAAAGAAAAGTCTTATGTATTGCTTTTGATAATACTTCTAACAACAAGACTGCTATTGAAAAGTTAAAAACTAATCTCTCTCCGCCGTTACTTGAAATATTTCATGTTAAGTGTGCATGTCATATATATAATTTAATTGTAAGAGATGATCTTGAATTTTTTGAGCTTTATATTGAAAAAACTCGGCTTGCTGTTGGTTTTATTCAAGGAAATAATCGAAAAAAAAGAATTAGAGAATTTAAAGTTAAATGTGAACAAAATGGACTTAGACCGATATTGATGCCTGAAGAATGTGATGCCAGATTGAATGCTACATATGATTATTTAAAAATTTGTCATGCTTAAAGAGTTCCTATTACACTAACTTTTAACCAATATTGTGGTTCATTTGCTGATTCGGCTGAATGTATGCTACATGATTCTGTTTGGGTTGTAATTGATGATCTTGTTAAGTTTTTGAATTTTTTTTATATAGATACAGTTGAATTTTTTGGTGCTTATTATCCTACTATTTGTAACATTTTAGCATATATAGCTGATATTTCTGCTTTGCTTAAAGAATATAAGAATAAAGAAGGCTACAAAGAAGCTGTTGGTGCTATGTTTGCTAAATTTAAAAAATATTTTTTTTCGATTCCCTCTATTTACTTAGTTGGGGCTATACTAAATTCATGTATGAAATATAATACTATGTACCACTTTGGTTCTCTTATTTATTCTAACTTAGAGATAAATGTTTAACCTGAATCTGAAGATGAAGAACAAGAACAACTAGATTTGCACGGCTATGAGTGATGCGAATATTTACATAGAAAAATTATATAACCATTATGCTGATTTACTTGATGTAGCTATACCGACAAATATCACTCCAAATGTCGCTGCTCATCCTCCCAAGGAGCCATCATCTTCTAAAAGGCCAGCATATAGTGATTTTCCTGATCACTTTTATGATTTAAATATTTGAAACAGTATTAAGGCGGGAACTTAGACAACAACTTCTCGAAAAGAGCTTAAGTATTATCTTTGAACACCGATAGAGGATCGTAGACGACGGATCAACGCGTTGAATTGGTGGAAAAATAATGAAAGAAAATATCCTGTGCTTTTAAGATTAGCTAAAGATATATTGAGTGTTTCAATGTCAATCAACGCGTTGGATTGGTGGAAGAATAATGAAAGAAAATATCCTGTGCTTTTAAGATTAGCTAAAGATATATTGAATGTTTCAATGTCAATCATTGCATCGGAGAGCACTTTTAGTCAGGGACGACAACAGCTTGGAGACAACCGACACTCATTGGGAAACAATGCTATGAATGTTCTAGTTTGCCTTAGAGATTGGATTAGAGTGGAACGAAGAAATCAAGGAATAAAGGTGGAGCCGAAATACGAACAGACTATTGAAGAAATTATGACTTCAAGAGAGAACTCAACACAATCAAGTCCAATGCATGGGTTTGCCCCAATTGATTTTGACTATCCTATGCCAGTTCCCGTTAATATTAACATGGATGAGTTAGAAAAAATAATGTAAAATTTGTAAATTTTTCATTCATGTACATTATAAATTTTGGATTATTTTGCAATCAATAAAATATAACATTCATTCACTCCTTTGTAATTTTTTCTATTTAAATTGAATTTCTAGTTTAAATTAAATCCTTAGTTTTAATATATTACTAATTTACTATTAAGCTTTACACTAAGTAATAGACAATTAAACATAACAAACATATATACACATAATGAAAAAATAAATTTCTTTTAAGTTCAAAACCTCAAGTATAATTATATTAAGTAACATATTTTTATAGTCTCTAAATCGTAATACATGTGTACATATTTTGTATACACTTTAAAGTAGTATATATATTTAACGTATACATGTGTTAATATTTTCTAAAGTAGTATATATATAGTGTATATATGCTGTGTCTATATTATTTAAAGTAGTACATATTGAATGGTACGTATATATGTGTATATATTTTCTGTAGACTCTAAAGTAACATATATTTAATGTATACATGTGTATATATTTTATAAAGTAGTATATATAGTGTGTATATGTTGTATGTATATTGTTTAAAGTAGTACATATATTATATCGTAATCATACGTATATATGTGTACATATTTTGTATACACTCTACAGTAGTATATATATTTAATGTATACATGTGTATATGTTTTATAAAGTAGTATATAACTATATATATACTATATAGTGTGTATATGTTGTATGTATATTATTTAAAGTAGCACATATATTGTATGGTACACTTATATGTGTATATATTTTCTATAGACTCTAAAGTAGTATATATGTAACGTATACATGTGTATATGTTTTATAAAGTAGTATATATATAGTGTGTATATGTTGTATGTATATTATTTAAAGTACTACATATAATATATCGTAATCGTACGTATATATGTGTACATATTTTGTATACACTCTAAAGTAGTATATATATTTAACGTATACATGTGTATATGTTTTATATAGTAGTATATAACTATATATATAGTGTGTATATATTGTATGTATATTATTTAAAGTAGTACATATATTGCATGGTACGTATATATGTGTATATATTTTCTATAGACTCTAAAGTAGTATATATATTTAACGTATAGTCGTATACATGTGTGTATGTGTATATGTTTTCTAAATTCTAATGTAGTATATATATAGTGTATATATATTGTGTGTATATTATTTAACATATTTAAAATGTATATAGATGGGTATATATAGTGTATATTGGAGAGAAAACTTTTAATTTTTTTTTTTTTTTTTTTAGGTCTGACCCGATTTTGATTGGGTAGACCCAGATTGGACCGGTCTAAGTATAATGGGCCAGTCCCGGTTTGTTTTTAAAAAAACTGTTTGGCTCGGTACCGGACCAACCCATTTAAACAGGCCCGGAACCGGATCGGCCCACGACTCGGTAAACTAACATGGGACAGTTCTGGGTTGACCCGGCCCATCCCCTTTGATTGACTTATTGTGAGGTGTTACAACAAGGGTTCTTAATGGGCGCGCACAAATTTCACCTTTCATTTTCTTTTGGATCAAATAGTTTTTTTTGGACATAATTAGGACCATCAACTAGTCTATTTTTTGGAATACTTCCAAATATATATATATAAGGAAAAGGAAAAAAGACACGGATTGACCTTTTCATAAATAAATGGCCAAAGTTTGGCCTATTAAACATTTCATGACTTGTCGGCTTTTTTATTTCCATTTTATAGCCTTTTGACTATAGTTATTCTAATATGCAGTCTTTCTTCTTCTTTGTCAATTTCTTTTTCTAAAAGGGTTTCTCTATTTTTTTTTCTTTTTTTTTTTGCATCTTCTTTAAATATTCTTCTTACCTTTTCTATGTTATGAGATCGACAAATATGAGCAAATAATGCAAAAGATCAACAAATTAAAGTATTTTAATGATGCTATTTGGGTGGGAATAGCTCTATTTAGATATTATTTTGAGTGTTTTATTTATGCTTGTTATAATTGGTTTAGCAATAATTATGAACAATTTTAATGGTGAAAAATGGTGATTTGGGCTATTGGGTAGATTTGGTGAAAATAGAACTATGGATGTGGGGCCCATATTTAATTGAAATGACCTTGAAAGGAAATTTTAACGGTTTCGTTGATCCAAAATAATCGAATTTGGTTTTGTAGCACAGTTTGTTTGCATGCATAGGATTTTAAATGAATCCCGAACCCTCGGCCAATGTCCTTGAGAACTTGGTGACACTACCGGTTCACAACATCTTGTGTAGGCCAATCTTGGCCTTTGACTTTGTGAGGCCTTAGCTACATTTGCGAAGGTTAAGGATCTTAACCTCCACGTTTTTGAGTCAGTAGTTGCATTCACGAAGGGTAATCCAGCCAGGACAACTCATCTTTATTCATTGCATTTGCGGTGGACCGACTGTATTCGTAAAGGCTTATCCTGGACTGATCCTATATTTACGATAGAGGAGTTCACAAAGAACCCCTGGCAGCCGCTTTGTATTTTCTCATGCTCAATCCTTAGCCTATTTTTTGGGCTTTTTCTATCATTAAAGTTCCCAAGTGGTTAAAAATTCATGGGAAATCATAAATTAGAGTTGGGAGCGTGTAGTGGTTGTTGAGTTGATCAGTCCCAAATACTTCCTTTCTATGTTTCTGTCATGATTATCCAAAAATTCTTGATTTTTCTCTCTTATTTTTCCTTAACTATTGGTGCTGATTTGAACCCCAAGCGAAAATCTATTCATGCTTAACTTTTAAGCAAGCATTCCTTGTCCTCTGAGGGACCTTGCATCGGATTAAATTTTACAATTCCATTAGCAAGTCCCAGTGGCCTATTTTTCACCTGATTTTAGGCTCAAAGTTTTATACCTCAATAGGGATATGGTTTTACTCGTATCAATGTCTAGATTATGTTTTTGATAGTGTGACATAATTTTGAGATTATAGAGCAAAGATGAGCGATTCATGGTTGGTTTGAGGCTGTGGTTCGGCGTCGAGGTAGGCTTTGATCTACTTTTATCTGTGAGATTGTATATTGTATATATCGCGTGCTAGGTAGGGATTATAGGTTATGTTTATACCTAGATATATCAAGACTTGACCTAATTAGGGGTTTTAAGATATAAATGTAACCTAAATCTTATCCTAGAATACTTGTTAAGGCTGTAGGATACTATTACACCTGATTATAGAATTGACTAACCATAGATTTGCAAAAGAGATCCTTAGTAAAAGTTGTATTGTATTACTTCATATTTTGAGGGATATTTTTATATTAGACCCTTCTAGTAAACTTATTCCTTGTTTACCTTAGTTTTTTTATTTATGGCATTAATATCTTGTTGAGGTACATATTGTTGGGCCCCAACCTCCAGGCCATGATTACGATACAAGTTGAACACCAGTTTAGTATTCTTTACCCTGTAAGGATGTTGTTGCAGTTTATAGTTGCTTATGGTTGTATTATTTGGATACTGGTGATGTCATCCATACAGCTAGGCACATTTATATCTATCTAGTGGTACGATTCAAAGCTAAAACCATGATTTTACTACCGTTTTCTTAAAAGGGATTTATTCTAACTTGTCCCACTTTTAAATTATTTTCTTAAAATAGAAGTTATACCACTCTTATTAAAGGACTGAGATATTTTAAATTAATTATATTACATTGAAAATTTAGACCGAGATTGTTCCGGACCATTTTTGATCCACTCTCTTTTACTGCTACCTGCTACTTTAATTAAAATAAACTCCAACCCTTTCTAAATTACTATACTATTTATGTCTCCGATTTGATCTCAGGCAATGGATTTAAATATATTCACTCATTTAGTTTCAGTTTGAGTCCCACATTCCTTGTGATACTCTCTCTCTCTATATTTATATATACACACGCACACACACACACACATACACACACATATATATAATTGGTTGAGCCATTGGAATGGAATGGGATACGAATCATCCACTTAGCTCAAGCCGAGGAAAGATATCTAGTACTGGACGGAGTAGATTTGGAATGAAGGATTATGAAAGTCCATGTTTGGACCAGAAAGTGTATATAGATATCCTAAATCCCTTATGGTCCCCTCCGTTCGATGAGCCACAGTATTGGAGTAGGATGGTCACTGTAGGTCTTGCCATTATAAGCTATTAAGCTGGAGGAGGTGTATACATTTAGTACGTTATATGTAACGCCCAGAGACTACACTCTAAGTATCACACGATGCTTACAATCCCGAAGAACCACAAGCTAAACTATGACTGGTACCTACTGTAAGCACTGAATAATAATAATACTGAAAATATATGCAGAAGTTAGGCTGAAATTGCCATAAGGTTCATAAACTGAAAACAAATACTAAATATTGATAATAATACTAAAAAACTAAACATCTGTCTGAAATAGTCTAGTTCGAAAGCCTCTAACTGTTTGAATATGGAATTGATGGGACAAGTCCCCAACTAACTCCGACTACCGAACCTACTGAACTATTGGAATGCGGAAATAAATAACTCTGTCCTCAAAATATGAGGACTCACCACTATAACTGCTGCTGATAACCTGAGCTGCTAAGTACGGTCAGGAGCTCATGCGTCTGAAAAGTACTAAGTTCTGATGTCTAAGTAACTGATAACTGATAACCATGGTTCTATAGAACTATCTGAGTTTTTTTATTTATTATGAAACTGAATACTGATTATTGAGTACTGAATACTAAAATTATAACTGTGGAAGTGTTTATCTAACCAACATACCCCGATTATAAATTGAGTTGGGGTCCAACCTGTGACCCCAGTTGGAAGGGTGTTATCACCTTGCCAAGGGATACTAAAAATATTGTGTCAACCTTAATCTAGCAAGAAGACTCATGAATTATATATATAGTTGTGTCAGCCTTAATCTGACAGGATGATGACTTACCCTATGCTGGCTACGTAGAACTGTAATGCAGGGAGTACTACTAAGGGTCAAACCTTTTGCTGACAGGAATACCCCACCCCTGAGTTTGCTCGATGCTGAATCCTACTCCCAACTGAATAAACACTGAACTGATCACTAGACTGTACTTGACTTGACTGAACTGTTACTGATAGTGTTGACTGACTGAACTGGATTGAGTTCACTGAGTTCTGTAACTGACTGAGTACTACTGTTCATGAATTTACTATGACTATTCTGTAGGTACTGTAATTCTAGGTAAACATCTAGATTGTCGGGTATTGAATACCCCTAGGACTCGATAGCATCAATAGTAAAACATGGCAAAATTTTGAAGGCATTACATTAATTACTTGTCCACCATGCATTCATTTAGATATTGTAACGCCTCGATTCCCGAGAATCGGAACGCCACACGGTGCTTATGATCGCGAAGGACCACAAGCTAACCCCTTTTTGATATCTGTACCTGTTCACTGCATAATATAATAAAATACATGCGTAAACTTTCCATAAGGTTCAAACATCTAAAAATATGCAATACTGGAAACCACACACTAACACATCTGTCTAAAAAGCCTCTAACTGTCTAAACTGTGGAGTTGAAGGGACAATCCCCCAACTAACTCCATCTACTAAAATCAACAAAACAATGAAATGGAATATCCTCGGATGATAAGGACTAACTGCTGCACCCACTGCTACAAGATCTGATAGCTAAACATACTCTGGATCACGCTCTTCTGAACCTATGGTGTAACATAAGAGAAAACACCATAGCGCAAATACGTCAGTACAAAAATGTACCGAGTATGCAAGGAATGGGTAAGGTTAAATAAATATAGCTTATGCATGAACATAACCATCTGTACCACATGCCTTCGCGGGAGTAAACATGTATAGAAATTATGCAGTATTTAAACATAAACATCTCTGATCAATAATGCATGCATAAATGCATAGGGTATAACCGAATTCATGCTAATATGTGACACCGACCACCATGACCTTAATACCATACTTCTATCATCGATAACCGAATTCGTACACATAAGTCTTTATGATAATCTGAGAAACTGATACCGATATTTGAGATCAAGTCCACTAACCCTGAAACACTGAATAACTGAACCTGAGATCAACCCTCATCTAGCAGGAAGTCTCAATTCTCACTGATACGGATTAAATACATTCGAGAGCTACCCTCATCTAGCAGGAAGTCTCTCCATAATGATAATAAATAAGTTTGAGAGTGATTTCCGAGATTACTGAGTTTTCTCCAAGTTTTGAAACTAACCGGGAGTTCATTGTCCATCGCTCTATTGAGAGTACCGTGAAACTGACTCGGAATTTCAATAAACATGACTCTTATGGACAAGGGAGTTTCCTATAACCGACAACCCCACGTAAGCTACGTGGAATACCAACATTTGAAACCCCCGTTGGCGGGAGCGTCATACTCTTTGCCAGGGAGTACGACCTTAAAACTACAATAATCACAATCGGGCTCTCTGGCCAATAATATCATCATCAAACAACCCTACGGTGGCACATAGGTTTGGGGAAATACCAAATTTCCCTCTCGGTGCTAAGTACTACTCCCCGACAAGCTCAGAACGCGTTAGGGATTCCACTTCAAAATATCTCAAGGGTCAACAATGATGACCAAAATCATGTATCTTTCTCAAATTATTAAATAATCATTTGTGGATCCCTAACTCGACTCAAATCAAGAATATTTTCCAACATCGAAACGTATCACCTATTTTTTTAAAACCACCACAACATCAATAACACCAAAACAATGCCAAGGCTCATCATAGCCCTCCAACTTCAACATCAACAACTTCAACACGCCTCAATTCACAATCCAACTCGCATTTTAAAGACACTTGAAACAATAATCAATAGGGACATAAGGTTTTCAATACCACTTATCACATCATAACGTGGAAATAATGGAATACTTGTATAATTCAAGGCTTAAAAATTCAAATCATCATATATTCAAAATCAAGGAATTTTGGACATAAATCCATTTCAAAATCATATATGTATCGAATATCATAATTTCATACCTCATTAATAACATTATCCAATGTAAAATCATCTTTCCAATTCATGATACAACTTTATTCGCATAATTATTTCAACAAACACTAGCATTAAAATCACGTTGGACATAAGCATCGAACATCGACTAGTCATTTAGGACCTATTATATTATAAAAACATAATCTCTAGTCTCTTAGGCATTTTCACAAACACCTTGCATGCATCTCTTAAGCATAGGTGGATTCGTCTAGTTTACAATTATTCAACTACCCAATTCACATATTTATACACCACATACCAAATTTCATCCACCCTTTTCATGCTTAGATTTATGTACCATAGGGATTTCCTGACAACATCTCTTAATGATACAACCTCATTCACATCGACATTTCAACAAACACATAACATGCATAGCTTAGCACATAATTGGGAATTTCATACTTAACATGTCAACGTGGCACCAAATTATATGACAATATTAATATTCTACTCTCCTAACATTTCCTTCGGTTTACACACTACACCACAATGTCTTACAAGTCATTTCCTTAAATACTTACTACACCTTCTATTGGTCCTTACATGATTAGGTTCATAAACCATAGGAGTTTCACGACATCTTATATTAATACCACCTCAATTCACATAAATACCTCGACAAGACTCATAACATGTATAACAGAATCTCCCAATACTTACTACTACCAAGAATCATAACTCAATTAACCAATTCTCCACACGCGGATACATCATGGTATAAACATAGTACACACACATGGAAAACACAATTACCTCAATATCACTCATCTTGGCGTCACAACAATTCGCTACTTTAATCAACATAACCACATAATTTCAACATACTTTTGAAAAGACTCTATAATCATGTTACAAGGTCATCAAGTATCTCTAAAACATCTCTTCGGGCGTTTAAGAATTACATCTAAGTCAAATAATTAATTCATTCTTACTTAGACATTTTCACAATCACCTTGCATGCATTCTTTTAAGGCTTAGATCAAATATTGAATTTCATATCGAATAACACCAACAATTCACACCACTTTCATCCATTATACACAATCATGTTCCAATTACTCAACCATACCATACACCTCAATTTGAATTTACATCTCATCACAATAATTCAACTCAATCCAATACATAAAAATCACACCTATCACATTAGTATTTATAACATCATCTTTATAACCATACCAAAGTATCAACATCAATTTGATATGAAACATATCATGAAAATCATAAACATATGTATATATATATTTTCGAAAATAGGATACTTAGGCTTTATGGATGGAAGGAATCCATAAATGAACACTTGCATACCTTAGATTTAGTAACCGAAGAGATTGACAGAAGCAATTCGCGAAGCGAAGCCTCGAATCAATTTTTCCCCAATTGGAACCCTAACCCTAACTCCTCTTCTTCTCTATATATATATATATATATATATATATATGCATATATTTTGAGAGAGAGATATAAGAGAAATGAGAGAAAATAAATGACAATTGTCATCTCAAAGGGGTCATCTATAGAGGGTTACAATAATGAGAAATCACCAAAATACCTTTAAAAATCAATCAATGTCAAATCTGCCCTTCAGTGATCTATCTGCTAGGCTGAAGTAAATTGGCTATAACTTTTTACTCCGATGTCCAAATTGGATAAAACCAATTTCATTGGAAAGAAGACTCTCAGGGATTTTCGTTGATATTTAGAAGCTCACACAGTTCATTATGTACAAGGAGTTATGATCGTTTGAAGTTGACCAAAAAAATTGCCTGTCTGCAGTACTTTTTCCTGCACATTTTACTGTTCACAGTTTGATCGGAATGGTCGTAGTTTGATCGGAATGGTCGTAACTCATCGCTCGAGTGTCCGTTTTGGGTGATCCACATATCGTTGGAAAGATTATTCGATGATCTACAAAATGGTGGGTCGAAATCCAAGAATTGACACACATAAAAATTATAAATCGTTCTAAAAGAGAGGACCCAATACGTTTACACACAAAATTTTGACGAAATTTTTTTTGGGGCATTACATCATCTTCCCCTTTGAAACATTCGTCCTCGAATGTGAAGGAATGATCAAGAACACTAATCGACTGTGTTTATTCATAACAACAACACATCTCAAAACATAACCACACAACTGAAGCAACCAATACTCTGTGTACTTTCACTAGTCATGCACATCTATCGCATAAAACATTCAACAACCCACTCATGGGTAAATTTTCTCAACACACATGCATCTCAAATGCACAGAATCATAACCCAACTAATCTCTTCAATACATGTTCAAACATTCCCACAATTCGAGTTCCTTTCTATTGAACGTGCATATTAAATACGAATATACCTAATATACCAAATTCTCGAAAGCATAACTAGAAATGCAATGAACGATGAGGTTAACATCATAGAAAGAGCATGGACATGCAATTATTATAACATTATGGGGTATCTCCCCCTTGGGACCCAAGGTCCCTCTAGACATATTTCACTGAAATAAGAATGGGTCGGGAACTGTCTCCCTTTACTGATTTTCCATACCTACTGGCACCACTACCAGATTCTGAGGGCCTGACTTGTCACTTTCTCTATCATCCTCCTCTCAGCTTTAAGTCATCGTCAGACACTTTTGAACACTTGGCTAAACCCCAAAATGAACTACAACCAATGTACTCTAGAGTCTGAGGCACAACGGTGCACAAAATGATAACTTAATTCATCCAGAAAGACTACACCTGAAAACATAAATTCAATACCAATGCTACTTCTTGGAATACAACTCTTATCTTTCCTTAGTCTCTACAATCATCATCATATACATACACTCTTTTCAACACCTACTTGTCTCACTAAACACATTATCTGCTTCAATTTCTTCATAGGCTACTAATACCACATTCACAACTTAATACTTAGTTTGGAGTCCACAAACTTACATTCTTCAAAGATTCAAGCTTATCTTCTAAAACATAACATGAATATCCATAAATCTTTAATAAACATACTATTCTCATTCTAGCCTTCAAATATCACGTCTCTTAAACTTATACTTCTCCACACCATGAGAATCGCAGCTATATCTCTATCAATCAACACATATAATTCCCAAATCCCACACTTAGATTCTTACATATATAATTTCAAGCCTATTCATTCACCATATACACAGCTAACCCCATAAGGCATACTCTGCTCACTTTAGAGAACACTGTCCCGAAACTATCTGCGGAGACCGTCAGAGAAAGTTCTATTTGAAAGACTTTGGCTTCACTACTTCTGTTACCTTAAGAGTAAGGTAAATCGGACATAAGTAGATCATTACAAGAGTCTACATAACTCTCTTGGAAAATCTTGCTATAGCACGATCTGGATCATGAAAGAACGGAAACTCTTCTAAACATCCCATAGCCTCCCGTACATGAATGTAGCGCACAACACACTCTTGTACAAGACTCTACTAGATGCGGATTTTCAGAATCCCTAGGACACTGTTGAACCTTAGGCTCTAATACCAAGATTTGTAATGCCCTGATTCCCTAGAACCGAAACGACACACGGTGCTTATGATCACGAAGGAGCACAAGCTAACCCTTTTTTGATATCTATACCTGTTCACTGCATAATATAATAAAATACATGCGTAAACTTTCCATAAGGTTCAAACATCTAAAAATATACAATACTGGAAACCACACACTAATACATCTGTCTGAAAAGCCTTTAGCTGTCTAAACTGTGGAGTTGAAGGGACAATCCCCCAACTAAATCCATCTACTAAAATCAACAAAACACTAAAATGGAATATCCTCAGATGATGAGGACTCACTTCTTCACCCACTTCTACAAGATCTGATAGCTAAATATACTCTGGATCACGCTCTTCTGAACCTATGGTGTAACATAAGAGAAAACACCATAGCGCAAATGCGTCAGTACAAAAATATACTGAGTATGCAAGGATAGGGTAAGGTTAAATATATATAGCTTATACATGAACATAACCATCTATACCACATGCCTTCGCGGGAGTAAATTGTAATACCCCGCATGTTTCTAAGCTAGGAAGTGAATAAGTATTCCTACGTATGAAATCTCCTATCCTATGATTCATACTTAAGTACATGACTTACAAGGAATATCCTAGTGATAGGATAGCTTATGATGCATTAAGAATGTTCATATTAGTCACTTAAGGTAATACAAGCTAAGAGTTTTTGAATCCATCAATTTTTAGTGTTTGATTTTGCAAGGGTCATCGTTGAAAGAGTATAACTCGATGTTAATGTGGTATTTTGGCTGATTTAGGCCCACAAAATTGTAGATAATTGAATTATCTTTCCAACAATACCAATTTTGCCTTAATTCAATACCCGAGCGAAAAGTTATGCCCATTTTTGTGAGAGACAGTAAGCATAGGCGATTGGTTAGGCGCTGCCCAACCCAAGCATAGGCGATTGGTTAGGCGCCGCCCAACCTAGATTAGGAAATCACTTGGACGCCACCTAAGTCAGTTCCAGGTGCCAAAAACACTCCGTTTTGAGTTATTTTAAGGGTAATTAAGTCTTTTAACACTCCTTACACGTCCCTAAACTTAACCCTACGAAATATATAGCTTCTAAATATATTACAACCCTATTATCACCTCAAAGCTCATCATCCAAGATCACTAAAAGATAAAAACAACTAGGGTTGCATAACTAAGCTTGAAGATCCTATTTCAAGGAAATTCCTCTGTCAATCATCAAGAATCTTCCTTCTAAGGTATGCGTGAGTTGATTCATGGACTCTTTTCATCCATGAAGCTCAAGAACCATCTTCTAAATTATGTATTATGATTGTTATGTTGTTGATGGTTGATGTTCATATAGTTGGAGTTTGATGATGCCTAAGATGGGATCTTTGTATGTTTTATGTGAGGATATGGTGGTATTTAATGTATAAACATGTGAAATTGGTGGTTGAATGTTTGAAATCTTGATGAATCCACCTATGCCTAAGATGTGCATGTAAGTTTTTTGTGAAAATACCTAAGGGAATAGAAATCATGCATTTATGACATAATAAGTCCTAAGTGACTATTCCATGTTCTAAGTTTATGTTCAACGTGATCCCCATGCTATTGTCTTGAATTGAAGAAGTTGTATGAGATGATCATGATATTGTAGTGATATGGAATGACCATGTTATTGAAGCCATGCAAGTATATAGATGTTGTGTGCATTCCCGATGATGTGATAGTTTGTTGAAGATCATTCTTATTATGAACTCCTTACTTATGATATTGTGAATTGTGGACTCAAATCTTGTGATCAAGTCAGTCAAGTGTGTCAGTTTCCTTTCATCGAGTCCTGGGGGTACTTGTACCCGAAAACTATAGCTGTGTGCCTAGAGCTAGTGTCATTCTTCAAGACACCCTCAGTCAAGCTATGTTCCATAGATTGCAGTTAGTCATGTGACTCAGGAAAGACTCAGAAATCTCATGAAAACTCAGTACTCAGTAAGATCGACAATCTCATGACTTAGCTAGATATCAGATGTTAGTAGTGTTCCGTCAGTCCAAGGAACTCAGTAAACTCAGAATCAGTTCAGTTAAGTTAGTAAATTTAGCGCAGTTAATCTTTTCAGAGTCTTTCAGTTGGGAGTAGGGACTAGCACCGAGCGAGTACAGGGATGACGGTTTTCCCGTTATAAAGGCAGAGCCGTTAGCAGCAATCCCTGTACTCCAGAACTGCGTAGCCAGCGCAGGACAAGAGTCACCCATCATATTAAGGCTAAACTTGATTATTATATTGCCTTAGGCTTGATTTCCTATTCAAGGTCACCCGTTAGAGAGGCTTGACCATAGCAGAGGTCTCTACCCGTGGTATGGTATTGGCACCTTTTCAATCAGGGAAAAGATTGAACCCCACCAGTACAGTAGCGGGGCATGTCGGTTAGGTTACTACCTCCCACAGTTATAGTACAGTTACAATTTTAGTATCGGTCTTCAAGTAGAAATCAGGAATCAGGATGGTCAGATACAGTCATCGATCTCAGTAAGGAACTCAGATAGTTCCATTGATTCCTGGACCATCCCATCAGAGAGGCTTGGTCCCATATTCAGATTCTTATTATTATATCTAGAGGTCACCCGGCAGACAGGCTTGATTTCAATCTCAGTTTCAGTCGAGTATTCTCATTATCAATTTCAGAGATCACTCATCAGCTAGGACTGATCTCAGACTTAGATGTTCAGGTACAGTTTGGAACTCAGATAGTTTTCCTCAGAATTAGGACTGTTAGATACAGTCATCCATGTCATCAGTCATTCAGTATCTCAGTATCACGAAATTCATGTTGTCAGAGTTCAAACTCAAGTAGTCAGTATCTCCACGAGTTCTGTAGCAGTTTCGTATGTATGTATGTATGTATGTATTCTCACGTTCATACTAGTCAGCATGTTCATGCATATAAACCCCATGCATTTAGCCTACCCCCACATATACTCAGTACTTTAGTTGTACTGATGCATTTACGCTATGGTGATTTCTTTTTATGTTACACCATAGGTTCTTAGGTGCAGATTCCAGATCAGTAGTATCAGTTCAGTATGCAGTGAGTCCTCATCTTTTAAGGACATGATCATTATATTTATTATTCCAGTATTTCAGTTTATTCTCAGTTTAGGGAGTTAGTTGGAGACATGTTCCTTCAACTCCTTATTCAGACAGTTTAGAGGCTTTCAGACGATTATAGAGTTTTTTAGATTTAGACTTTAGTATTTTCAGTTTTGTTTTAGTATTGTGATACCACCTTATTTCAGATATCTTATTATTCAAGATTGAACCTTTCACTCTTTTTGTCCAAGTTTCCACATTTTATATGAATATTATGCAGTTACAGGTACAGATATCAGTCATGGATTAGCTTGTGGTCCTTCGGGGTCATGACCACCGTGTAGCATACCGGTTCAGCGAAGCGGGGTGTTACATAAACATGTATAGAAATTATGCAGTATTTAAACATGAACATGTCTGATCAATAATGCATGCTTAAATGCATAACGTATAACCAAAATTATGCCAATATGTGACACCGACCACCATGACCTTAATACCATACTTCTATTATCGATAACCAAATTCGTACACACAAGTCTTTATGATAATCTGAGAAACTGATACCGATATTTGAGATCGAGTCCACTGACCCTGAAACACTGAATAACTAAACCTGAGATCAACCCTCATCTAGAAGGAAGTCTCTCCATAATGATAATAAATAAGTTCGAGAGTGATTTCCGAGATTACTGAGTTTTCCCCAAGTTTTAAAACTAATCGGGAGTTCATTGTTCATCACTCGATTGAGAATACCGTGAAACTGACTCGGTATTTCAATAAACATGACTCTTATGGACAGGGGAGTTTTCTATAACCGACAACACCACGTGAGCTACATGGAATACCAACATTTAAAACCCCCATTGGCGGGAGCGTCATACTCTTTGTCAGGGAGTACAACCTTAAAACCGCAATAATCACAATCGGGCTCTTTGGCCAATAATATCATCATCAAATAACCCTACGGTGGCACATAGGTTTGGGGAAATACCAAATTTCCCTCTCGGTGCTAAGTACTACTCCCTGACAAGCTCAGAACGCGTTAGGGATTCCACTTCAAAACATCTCAAGGGTTAACAATGAAGACCAAAATCATGTATCTTTCTCAAATTATTAAATAATCATTTGTGGATCCCTAACTCGACTCAAATCAAGAATATTGTCCAACATCGAAACGTATCAACTTTTTTTTTAAAACCACCACAACATCAATAACACCAAAACAATGACAAGGCTCATCATAGCCCTCCAACTTCAACGTCAACACGCCTCAATTCACAATCCAACTCACATTTTAAAGACACTTGAAACAATAATCAATAGGGACATAAATTTTTCAATACCACTTATCACATCATAACGTGGAAATAATAGAATACTTGTATAATTCAAGGATTAACAATTCAAATCATCATATATTCAAAATCAAGGAATTTTGGACCTAAATCCATTTCAAAATCATATATGTATCGAATATCATAATTTCATACCTCATTAATAACATTATCCAATGTAAAATCATCTTTCCAATTCATGATACAACTTTATTCACATAATTATTTCAACAAACACATAGCATGGAAATCATGTTGGACATAAGCATCGAACATCGACTAGTCATTTAGGACCTATTATATTGTAAAAACATAATCTCTAGTCTCTTAGGCATTTTCACAAACACCTTGCATGCATCTATTAAGCATAGGTGGATTCGTCTAGTTTACAATTATTCAACTACCCAATTCACATATTTATACACCACATACCACCATAATGTCACACAACCATACCAAATTTCATCCACCCTTTTCATGCTTAGATTTATGTACCATAGGGATTTCCTGACAACATCTCTTAATGATACAACCTCATTCACATCGACATTTCAACAAACACATAACATGCATAGCTTAGCACATAATTGGGAATTTCATACTTAACATGTCAACGTGGCACCAAATTATATGACAATATTAATATTCTACTCTCCTAACATTTCCTTCGGTTTACACACTACACCACAATGTCTTACAAGTCATTTCCTTAAATACTTACTACACCTTCTATTGGTCCTTACATGATTAGGTTCATAAACCATAGGAGTTTCATGACATCTTATATTAATACCACCTCAATTCACATAAATACCTCGACAAGACTCATAACATGTATAACATAATCTCCCAATACTTACTACTACCAAGAATCATAACTCTATTAACCAATTCACCACACGCGGATACATCATGGTATAAACATAGTACACACAAATGTAAAATACAATTACCTCAATATCACTTATCTTGGCGTCACAACAATTCGCTACTTTAATCAACATAACCACATAATTTCAACATACTTTTGAAAAGACTCTATAATCATGTTACAAGGTCATCAAGTATCTCTAAAACATCTCTTCGGGCGTTTAAGAATTACATCTAAGTCAAATAATTAATTCATTCTTACTTAGACATTTTCACAATCACCTTGCATGCATTATTTTAAGGCTTAGATCAAATATTGAATTTGATATCGCATAACACCAATAATTCACACCAGTTTCATCCATTATACACAATCATGTTCCAATCACACAACCATACCATACACCTCAATTTCTATTTATATCTCATCACAACAATTCAACTCAATCCAATACATAAAAATCATACCTATCACATTAGTATTTATAACATCATCTTTATAACCATACCAAAGTATCAACATCAATTTGATATGACACATATCATGAAAATCATAAACATATGTATATATATATTTTCGAAAATAGGATACTTAGGCTTTATGGACGGAAGGAATCCATAAATGAACACTTGCATACCTTAGATTTCATAGCCGAAGAGATTGACGGAAGCAATTCGCGAAGCGAAGCCTTGAATCGATTTCCCCCCAATTGGAACCTTAACCCTAACTCCTCTTCTTCTATATATATATGCATATATTTTGAGAGAGAGATATAAGAGAAATGAGAGAAAATGAATGACAATTCTCATCTCAAAGGGTATATATATAGAGGGTTACAATAATTTGAAATGACCAAAATACCTTTAAAAATCAATCAATGTCAAATCTGCCCTTTAGTGATCTATCCGATAGGCTGAAGTAAATTGGCCATAACTTTTTACTCCGATGTCCAAATTGGATGAAACCAATTTCATTGGAAAGAAGACTCTCAGGGATTTCCGTTGATATATAGAAGCTCATACAGTTCATTATGTACAAGGAGTTATGATTATTTGAAGTTTACCAAAAAAATCGCCTGGCTGCAGTACTTTTTCCTGCACGTTTTACTGTTCACAGTTCGATCGGAATGGTCGTAGTTTGATCGAAATGGTCGTAACTCATTGCTCGAGTGTCCGTTTTGGGTGATACACATATCGTTGGAAAGATTATTCGATGCTGTACGAAATGGTTGGTCGAAATATAAGAAATGACACACATAAAAATTATAAATCATTCTAAAATATAGCACCCAATACGTTTACGCACAAAATTTCGACGAAAAATTTTCCAGGGTATTACAGATATTTTGTCAAACATTTGAGAGACATGAACTTATGCATGTATGGGAACACATGACAACATTTCATGAATTCACTCCACATTTACATACGCATACTATCAAACACTTGGGGAGCATAATTAATGCACATAGAAATCATCAAGATATAAATATCATGGCTACAACATTCAACTTGCAAATTCAAGAGTTTAACATGAGGGTAACATGAGTCTATATACTTTCTAATTAATTCACTTGAAACTTGTATGAATCTTGATTTGAAAACCATACAATAATATATACATAAACACAATCCAATTCAAATATGTAAATCATGAAATCAATAAACTTGTAGTTTTAAAAAGGATTGTTAAACTCCAAGGGTGGAAGGAAACCCAAGGATGAACACATAACATACCTTAATTGTTGATTTCTTGAGAATTGTGGTGAATTCTTGGGACTTGAATCTTGAGCTTTATGAACTAGGATTTGTTCTTGAAAGGATTTTGAGAATAAAGAATAAATTTTGCCATTTTGGGGGCTTAATCTCGTGTTTTACCTGAATTGGATGAGGGGAAAAGGACCTATTTTCCTTTGAAAAGTCAAATTTTTAATGAGTAAAAACTGCCCAGTGACGTGATACCCGATGCGCCGTGTCGATGGGATCAACGCAATGCATCACGTCGTGATCGTGTTGACTCACTAGAAATTGCACTGAAGGCTTTGCCTTGAGACGCTGTATCTGATGTGTTGCATCGATGGGGTCGACGTGATGGCCGATGCATCGTGCCTAGATCGCATCGACTCACTATTTTGGATATCCAATTAAGCTTCTAACGACGTTCGAAAAATCTAAAACTCAACCAAGGTGACCTATTGTCATCCCTGATCATGAATTGACTTAAAAATCGATATTTTAAGATCATAAGTATCGGAAATAAAATCATCCTATTAGGAAGGTTAAACGATTCTAAGTCTTAACACTTAGCTAAATTTTTTTCTAAGTATGGGACCCCTTTTGACATGCTATAAAGGATCAAAATGACTAGAATTTGCGGGGTCTTACAATATCTCCCCCTTGGGAATATTCATCCTCGAACGAGACTGACTGAACTGAGAATACTATAAATTAAGTTTATATGCTGAACATGCACAACTGAAGCATGATTACATGACTGAAACTGCTAATAACCGGAGTTTTCATACTGAACATGCATAACTGAAGCATGATTACATGGCTGAACTGATTTTTTAATGCATGACTGTCATGAGGATGATATGCAATTGTAATTGATCCTAAGTTTGTAAAGGTAATCTGAGCATGGAACTGAGTAAATCTAAGGAAGATTGTTACCTCGGGCTGAGTCTGAGTTTGCGGCAAAGAGGTGAGGATACTTGGTTCACATATCTACTTCTTATTTCCAAGTAACTCCCTCAACAGACTGATTCTGCCAAAGAACTTTGACCAAAGAAACTTCTTTGTTCCTTAGTCTGCGAATCTAATGATCACGGATTTTGACTGGGACTTCTTCATAAGAGAGACTGTTCTAAACATCTACACTCTTTATAGGGACTACAATTGCTTGGTCACCAATGCATTACTTTAGGAAGGAGTTGTGAAACACTGGGTGTACTAAAGCTAAGTCTGAAGGCAACTCAAGCTTGTAAGCTACCTTTACAAAACGATTGAGAATTTGGTAAGGACCGAAATATCGGGGACTGAGCTTTCCCTTTATGCCAAACCTCTTCACTCCCTTCATGGGAGAGATTCTCAAGTAGACATAATCACCAATCTCAAACTCGAGATCTTTTCTTCTCACATAAGCATACAATTTCTGTTGTCTTTGAGCTATCTTAAGCCTCTCCCTGATCAACTGAACCTTCTCTAAGGCATCAAATACTAAGTCAGTCTCTTTCAACATAGTCTTGCCTACCTTAAACCAATCAATGGGAGACCAACATATCCTCCCATAAAGTGCCTCAAATAGAGCCATCTGAATACTGGAATGATAGCTGTTGTTATACACGAACTCAATCAAGGGTAAGTAGTTATCCTAACTCCATCTCTCAACATATCTTTTAAAGTCTGAATGGTCCTTTCTGCTTGACCATTTGTCTGAGGGTGAAAGGCTGTACTGAGGCAAATTTAGGTACAAAAATCCTTTAGGAAGGCTTTCTAAAAGTGAGAGGTGAATTACATGCCTCTATCTGAAATGATGAATAATAGAACTTCGTGCAATCTGACCAAATCTCTAACATAGAGCTTGGCATAATCCTCAACTGAGTAAGAGGTATGGACTGGCAAGAAATAAGAGAATTTGGTCATTCTGTCTACAATGATCAAAATTGAATTATGCCGATGACGAGTACGAGACAAACCCGTCAAAAAGTCCATGTTCACTTTCTCCCACTTCAAAGTGGGGATACTGAACTCCTGCATAGACCCACTAGGATTTTGGTGCTCAATCTCCACCTAATGACATATAGAGCACTTAGCCACAAATTCTGCAATATCTCTCTTCATCCCACTCCACTAATAGACTTCCCGCAAGTCATGGTACATCTTAGTGGTCCCTGAATTAATCGACTAACGTGTACCATGTGCTTCTTCAACAATCCTCTATCTCACTCCATCCATACATGGCACACATAACCTATCCTAGCAATGAAACACACCGTTTCCCCCTTGGGAGAAAACCTCTACTTTCTGATCTCTGAATGACTCTTTTAGCTTAACTAAATTGGGATCCCTGTCCTGCTTTTCTTTCACTTCAAAAACCAAGGAAGATTCCAAACTATTTTGCACCCATACATTACCCTCAACTGAATCAACACTACCCATGAAATATCTACTGAGAGCATCATCCACTACATTGGCCTTGCTCGGATGATACAAAACACTCATGTAATTATCTTTCAACAACTCTAACCACTTTCTCTGACACAAGTTGAAGTCTTTCTGAGAAAGTACATACTGCAAACTTTTATGGTCTGTGAGCACATCAACATGTACCCCATACAAATAGTGCCGCCAAATATTTAAGGCAAATACTACAACTGCTAACTCAAGATCATGGGTGGGATAGTTCTTTTCATGAGGCTTAAGCTTTCGAGAGGCATAGGCTATGACCTTATCTCTCTGCATCAAAACACACCCCAAACCAACTCTGGAAGCATCACAATACACAACAAACCCATCTGGACTATCTGGTAAAGTCAAAACTAAGGCTGTAGTTAGTCGAGTCTTCAACTACTGAAAACTCTTCTTACAAGAATCTGACCACTGGAATTTGACTTTCTTCTGAGTCAATCTGGACATGGGGGATGCAATAGATAAAAATCCTTCGTCAAACCATCGATAATAGCCAGCCTAAGCTAAGAAACTCTAGATATCTAACAGAGAGGTGAACCTGGGCCAGTTTCTCACTGCTTTGGTATTTTGAGGATCAACTCTAATTCCATCACTAGATATTATATGACCAAGGAAAGCTACTAACCTTATCCAAAATTTGCACTTACTAAATTTGGCGAACAACTGATGGGCTCTGAGGGTCTGTAATACTATTCAGAGATGGTCTGCATGATCATTTTCACTGCGGGAGTAGACAAGAATGTCACCAATGAAGACTATAACGAACATGTCAAAAAACTTCTTGAACATATGGTTCATCAAGTCCATGAAAGCTGCTGGGGCATTGGTAAGACAAATGGCATGACTAGAAATTCAAAGTGACCATACCGAGTTATGAAAGCTATTTTTGAAATGTCATATTCTCTAACTCTGAGAAGATGATAGCCTGGTCTGAGGTCTATCTTAGAAAAGTAACTGGCACCCTGAAGTTGGTAAAATAAGTCATCGATTCTAGGAAGTGGATACTTATTCTTCACTAAAATTTTGTTCAACTGATGGTAGTCAATAAACATTCTGAGAAAACCGTCTTTTTTTTGCACGAATAGAAATGGTGCACCCAACGGGAAGACACTGGGTCTGATAAATCCCTTATCTAGGAAATCCTTCAACTGCTCTTTTAATTCTTTAAGTTCATCTAGAGCCATTCTGTATGGCGGAATAGTGATGGGATGAATATCTGAAAAAGGTCTATTTCAAAGTCAATTTCCCTTTCGGAGGGACTTTGTGAAGTTCTTGGGGAAACACATCTAGAAACTCTCTTTCTACTGGAACTGACTTAAGATTAGGGGTCTTTGAACTAGATTCTTTAACTCGAATGAGATGATAGATACACCCCTTGGATATAATTTTTCTCGCTCTAATGTATGAAACAAGCTGACCCCTAAGTGCTGAAGTACTACCCCTCCATTTTAGGACAGGTTTATTCTGGAACTGGAAATGAACAACTTTGTTTCTATAATCAACTGAAGAATAGCATGAATAAAGCCAATCCATGCCATGAATGACCTCAAAATCTGTCATCTCTAACTCTACTAAGTCTGTTGAAGTAACTTTCTGAGATACCATAACCAGACAGTTCCTTTATACCCGCGGCTATGATATTGTTACCCACTGGGGTAGAGATTGAGAAGGGCTATGCTAGGATTTCAGGACTGACTCCGAAGTCAATAGCTATATAAGGAGTTACAAAGGACAAAGAAGCTCCTGGATCTAGCAAAGCATAAACGTATAAATGGTAAACTTTTAACGTATTAGTGACCACATCAGGAGAATTTACCTGATCCTATTAGGACTAAAGTGTATAGATCCTATTTGGGTGTTGTCCACTGGTGGCACTAGAAGGGGCACCCTGCTGAGACATGCGATTGGATTGAGCTGGGAGATGATTATGCTGACTCTAGAACCCACCTAAGGATACTTTCTGACCTTATGACCTATCTTGCCACATCGGAAACATATATCACTGCCATCCCTGCAGATACCCTAATGGTTTTTACCATAATTCTGACAAAGAGGATTTGTTCGAGCACTACTAACACTACTTTGAGATTTAGAGTCTGGCGCCCTATCCTTATTACCATTTCTGAACTTAGGCACCGGAGCACTGGCTGAGGACAGAGCTGGAACTAAAGATCTTGGGTAGAACTAAGAATAGTTACGACTCTCTGACTTAGACTAAGTGAAATTGAATCTACCTGTTCTAGCCTTTTTGCTCTCCCTCTCTTTCTCCTTAGTCTTCTGCTTATCTATTTGCTAAGCATGGACCATCAACTTAGCTAAGTCCATATACTTAATCAGCATTGCGATCCTATACTTCTTGACCACACTGTCAAACACACCAAACATGAACTTATTCATCTTAGATTTGCTATCAACTACCACATGAGGAGCATAACTGGCTAATTGAGTAAACTTGAGAGAATAATCCTTCACTATCATGCTGCCCTACTTCAATTTAGTGAATTCTAACACCTTAGCTTCCCTCAACTCCAATAGGAAGAACCTATCTAGAAAGGCAGTAGCAAACTCTTACTATTTTATAGGCCCTGCATTTGTGGCCCTATTTGCCTTTCATTGCTTAAACCATTGTAACGCCCCAAATCTGGTACCTGGAATGCTACACAGGGCTCATGACCCCGAAGGACCACAAGCTAACCAATGACTGATATCTGTACCTGTATACTACATAAAGTACTTTATAATGAGGAAACATGAACTGAAAGGCCATAAGGTTTAATACTGAACATGATCTGAATGATATAACATCCGTGTGGGGTAATAAAATTCCCAAAACAAAACTAAACATACTAAAGTCTGAAACATGATAGTCTAGAAGGCCTTTAACTGTCTGAACTGTCTGAGTAAGGAGTTGATGGGACATATCGCCAACTAACTCAAACTAATAAACTGATTAATGAGATATTAGGGAAATAATCATATCCTCGAATGATGAGGAATCACTTTTAACTCTATCTACGGATATTTAGAATCTATTGTTGCTCTGGAGCTCATGTCTCTGAACCTATGTTTATACGACACCATAGCGCAAATACGTTAGTACTTTGAATGTACTGGTATGCATGTGAGGTAGGCTGAATGTATAGGGTTCATATGCATGAACAATAATAATAACTGACTAACTATCATGAGCGTGAGAATACATGCATGAGACATAACAACTGACACTAATACTGTGATAACATGATTACTAAATCTGAATATAATTAATAACATGAGTGACTATATCTGATAGTCCTGAATCTAATGGAACTATCTTAGTTCCGTACTGTATCTGAGTTGACTATATTTGACAATCCTAAAATCTGAAGAACTATCTGAAATCCATTACTGAGACTGATTGACTATATCTGATAGTCCTGATTCTGTAACATAAAACTGTGGGAAGTAGTTATCTAACCGACATGCCCCTGATACACCATTATGTATGAGTTGGGGTCCAATCTGTAACCCCAATTAGAAGGGTGTCAATACCACGCCATTGGTAAGGATAAGCTGTGGGTGACCCTCATCTGATAGTATCCCTTGTACGAGAATGGTGGGGCCCTTATCTGACTGTTCTTATCCACCTTATCAACCCTTATCGATAGTGTTGATGTCTCAACCTATGATGGCTATATAGTTCTGGAACCCAAGGATGACTGCTAAGGATCATAATCTCATCTGATAGTGTGTGTCCCCATCCTTAGATTTACTCGATGCTAATTTCTACGCCTATCTAAATAGACTCTGAACATGATTTACTGAATTGAACATGGGCTAAGTTACTGAATTCTGTTGACTGATGGAATACTACTGATATCTGAAAACTTACTGTGTTCATGAGACCATGGAGATTTTTTGAGTCATAAGACTGTTTGAAGTCTAAGGATTCATAGCTTGACAGAGAGTACCATGAAAACATGACATGGCTCTAGGCACACAACTAATGTTTTGGGTACAAGTACCCCAAGGACTCGATGGAAGGAAACTGACCAAGCATAACTTACTTGAACATATAACTAACATCATAATCCATAATACATTTATAGAAGCATTTTATCAAAACATGTGATAGACATAACTTGTACATACATGGTGATTTCATGGTATCATGCTAGTTAGGCACTTTTCCTTCATCTAGGCATTTAATCAAACATATTATAGGCATGGTACATGTAAACATCATTGTACAATAATTAAACATCATGGTTCAATTCTAATTTAATCATTCAAGGGCTTAATCATAGGTTTGCATGAATCTATATCTATAGTAATGTAACCCACATAGAATTTATCAACCAACATGGAGTAGAATTGAATTTCTCATTATTCATATGAACAAGAGCAGTCCAATCATGAAATTCATAAGAGAATCCATAAACTTGAATTTAGAAACGGGATTCTTGGGCTTCATGGACGAAAAGAGTTCATGAATGAACACTATGCATACCTTAGTTCGTGATTTAGTGAAGATTGACGGAGAATCTTTCTTGGAATTGGATCATCTATGAAAACCCTAGCTTTTTCTTGAGATGTTTTTGACAGAAGAGAGTGTATTTTGGGTGAAAAGTGGCTAAATCACGTGTTAAAGGGCTTAAATAGGGGTGAGAAGTTGACCCTTTTAACCCTGGATGCGTCATTTAATTTCAGTAAAATTTTTCCGAACTGAACCCCTGGTGCGATGAGGTGCTATCGCGCCATGTCACTAGAATTTGACAATTGGGAAACTGAGGGATGTAGCGACGCGGAGCCATCGCGTTGCCCCTTCTTTTGCGACCTGGAACTTTGGCGTGACGCGAGGGAAATCACGCTGAGACACTGGAAAATGGACAATTATGAATTTGGGACCTGGCATGATGTGAAATAATCGTGGAGCCTTACTAGAATTTTCCAAATCCCATTTCCTCTTGTGGCACGGTGTGCCACTGACTAATATGGCACTGTTTTACGACGGGAACTTGAAATAGTCGTAACTTCTGACCCGATTATCGGATTGGGGAGAATCTTATATTGATGGAAAGCTTATTGAATTTCCCACATGAAAAAAAGTAAAAATCTTGAAAATTCCTCATGGAATAACCATACTTCAATTTAGAATCTAATACTAAACATTCTTGAGATGAAATAAGCTAGGAAAAAGTATGGGGTATTACAACCATGTATGAGCCATATCCTGAAATTGATAGGAAGCTAACTTAGCACTCTCACTAGCAGTTACCCCCATAATATCTATGACCTTCTGCACCATGTCAAGGAATTCCTGTGGGTCCTCTTTCGAATTAGACCCTAAAAATGAAGGAGGGTTCATTCGGGTGAAGTTTTGAATTCTAACTGCAGCCATATTGGACACTGGGTTGGCCTGGATAGAAATTGCACATTTATTCTGGGCTGCCATAGAAAGATCTAGAGTGGTGAAAGTTGCTCTGAATTCTGTGTGTGAAACATGCTCATTCAGGGGATCTTCTTGAATGGGCGGAGGTGCTGGTTGGCTTTCAATTCTTGTTTTGTTAGTATTTTTGGGAGACGTGTTGTAACACCCCAAAATCTGATCCTGAGACATTACACAGTGCTCAATACTATGAGTAGCCTTAATCTAACCCTGTCTGTATGCTAATGAGACTAAACCTTATAATAATGGAAATATAGACATAAAAGTTATACTTGAATTCGGAAACTGTTTGTAATATCTGAGAATAATCTGGACATAACATCTAAGACATCAAAATTGAATAATCTGCATCAAAACTAGCAGTTTAACAATCCTCCACTACTTATACTAGAGAGTCACTGGGACAAATCCCCAGCTAACTCGAACTGTCTGAAAGGAAATGCTAAATCTCATAAACTGATACACTACAAAATCTGAATGAATAAGTCCCCATACTATGAGGACTCACCAACTGTCGAATGTAGATAGAGATGCTCAAACTACTAACGCTGCTGGCACTGAGCACCTGAACCAACATTATGAGACAATATAGCACATAGACGTATATGTGGATCGATACTTAGAGGATGTACTGAGTATATGTGAGTGATATGCAGAAATAAAACATATTCTCATAATCATCATTTATAAAATAATGCATGCTAAATGTAAATTACTCACATAAGCTAGAATATTTGAAATACTGAAATATGTAAAAATAAGAAGAAAAACATACTTTATAAATCTTGTGAGCCATAACATTTAGTTCTAAAAGTTATACTTGTATTCTCCCTTTAAATCATTCTGTCTAAGTGTGGAAGGACTCACTATTGAATCTAAAAATTGAAAGCTGAAATCTGTAGCTATTATTTTTTTTGTAAGGTTTAATCTGAGTAAAACTTGTGAGCCTTTACTGTTAGTTTTCTTAAAGCTTTTCTATTTTTCTTTTACTATTAAGGAGAATACTTCATCTTAAAACCATTGTTGTTAGGCTTTTAAACTTTTAGGGAGAAATACTTTAAAATTGTTTTGAAAATCCTTACTGATAGGGAGGTTCTCTTAATTGACATAAACCATGTGAGCTACATAGAGTCCGACGTCTAGTCCTCCTAAGAAAGAACCCTCACGTTAGGGAGAGGTGCCGTACTCTTGAGAGCAAGCATAACCTCAGCTTAAGTGATCATAACTCTTCCCACTAGGGGCACTTAATCTCAATCCTATGGTGGCATGTAGTTCTGGGGTATGAGACTTTGGAATCATACCCAACTCGGTGCTAAATACTACTCCCTTTAATTTGCTACGCTCATCTCATGGAAATCCACTTTAAAACTCGCATAAGGGTTTATTATGAAACCAGTTATGCATTTATCTAAATAAATATGTAAATGAAGCTATTTTGCTTTTTGTAATCTTTAATAAACCTGTATAGTGGATTTCAAAACTCATCTGAGGATCAAAAGATCAAAACTTTATTGTAAATTTGATATAATCAGCTCATAAGATGCTTAAAGCATCATCTTTCTCAAAATAACAATATTCAATCTTAGGGTAATAACCCATGTATCAAACTCATGTTAAAAATTCATAATAATCATGCTTGATAGTGAAAACAATGACCATTCATCTCAAAATCTGTAATTTACTGCAATAGGCATGAAAATATAAAAATAGACATGCAATTCATCTTCAAAATATCTCAAAATCTCAAAACTTTGCAAATAGCAATAATGGGTATGGACCCTAATTCAAATCTCATGTAATCTCATTCAAAGTCATGTAAATTTGGTATTGAAAACTAATTTTGGGCACAAGGATGAAATAAGATCCTTATTGAAAAACCCTATATACCTTGTTAGATGTTTAGATGAAGGAACCTTGAATTTTGGATTCCTATTGGGTTCTTGATGATGGGTTCTTAATTTTTTTGCCCTGGAAATCCTCACTTTTAAGCTTTCTTGTAGAATCAATGAAGGATTTTGATTTCTTGGATTTTCTTTTTGAAGAGAATGATGAATAATGATCACCACGTGATTTGAGTATGAAAAGTCTTATGTTTTGGACTAATTGGGATCTTGGAAAAATTTCAAAATACCCTCCTTAAACCCTTAAACGTAACTGGAAAAATGTAACTGGGGTCACGATTTAATGGGCCACCGGAATACGCCACTATCGCGGTGGCTCATTGGAATGTGATGATTGGAAAATTAGGGGCCTCCGCGATGCGGAGCTGTCGCGTTATCCCACTGGATTTTGACAATTGGGACCTGAAACTTCAACGCAACACACCACCATTGAGGTTCCCTATAAAAATTATATTTTGGCCTTTGGCGCGATGCGCCACTATAGCATTGGACTACTGGAAATCAACAAATGAAAAAATGGACCCCTACATGACGCGCTAATATTGCAGAGGTCCACTGGAAAATGACACGAAATAAATGGTATTCAGTTTGAAAGCTATCCCTTAAAATTCTAAGGACAAATTTAAGCTAAGAAGAGTACAGGGTATTACAATATCTCCTTCTTAGGAGTATTCGTCCTCGAACGTAGCTAATTAAACTAAAAATACTGAGGAATCTGAAGCTATAAGCTATCATGCACAACTGAAATAAACAGAATGTCTAAATCTCAAATATAATGAGCTACTGAACTGATCTATAAGTGCATGAATTCTCAAGAAAATAACTATATAGTTGAATCTGAGAATGGGAAAAGACTGAATGAAGGAAAACTATTACCTTCAGCTGAATCTTAGTTTGTGGAGAAGGGATGAGGATACTTGGTACGCATGTATGCTTGTGCTTCCCAAGTAGCGCCCTCAATGGACTGATTTCTCCACAGAACTTTGACCAAGGGAACTTCTTTGTTCCTTAGTCTACGGATCTGATGAGTAAGAATCTCTACTAGAATTTTTTCATACAAAAGGCTATTCTAAATATCTGTATTTTCTAGAGGAACTACAACAGCTGAATTGTACATGCACTTTTTCAACAAGGACATATGGAATACTGGATAAACAGAGGATAAATCTGAGGGTAGCTCAAGACCGTACGCCACCTTCCCAACACGACTCAAAATATGGAAGGAACCTATATAACGAGGACTAAACTTCCCTTTCTTGCCAAATCTCTTCACCCCTTTCATGGGTGAAACTTTCAAATACACAAGATCATCAACCTCAAACTTAAGATCTCTTCTTCTTATGTCTGCATAGGATTTCTGATGACTCTGGGCTGCTTTTAATCTCTCTCTAGTTTACTGAACTTTCTCCATGGTTTCAAATACCATGTATGGCCCAATAAAAATGGCCTCACCTATTTCGAACTAACCAACCGATGATATACATCTCCGCCCATAGAGAGCCTCAAATGGAGCCATCTGAATACTAGAATGATAACTGTTATTATAGGCAAACTCAATCAATGGCAAATGCTCATCCCAACTACCTTTGAAATCAAGAACACATTCCCTCAATATTTCCTCTAAATTCTGAATGGTCCTCTCTGCCTAATCATCTGCCTACGGATGAAAGGCTGAACAAAGATGAACTTTGGTACCAAGACCCTTCTAAAAAGCTTTCTAAAACTAAAAGGTAAACTAAGTACCCCTATATAAGATGATGGACAAAGGAACTCCATGAAATCTAACCATCTCTCAGATATACATCTTAGCATAATCCTCATCTATATACGACGTATGAACTGGCAAAAAATACACTGACTTAGTCAATCTGTCTATAATAACACAAATCGAATCGTGATGACGATGCGAATGGAGTAAAATAGTCACAAATCCATATTTACCTCTTCCCACTTCCAACTGGGGATACCAAACTCTTGCAACATACAATGAGGCCTTTGGTGCTCTACCTTAACTTATTGATAAGTCGCACACTTTGCTATGAAATCTGCTATATCTCTTTTCATAGCACTCCACCAATAGATTTCCCACAAGTCGCGGTACACCTTGGTAGCTTCTGGATGAATAGAATAATGCGTACTATGCACTTCCACCATGATCCGCTACCTCAAATTATAAACACAAGGCACACACAATCTACTTTGGTATCTCAACATGCCATCTCCCCCTTGAGAGAAAACTTCTACCCTTTGGTCTATAACTGACTCCTTCAATTTGACCAAACTAGGATCCATGTCTTTCTTCTCCTTCACTTCTAAAACTAGGGAAGATTCAGAACTACTCTGAACCCAAATATTCCTGTTAGTGGAGTCAACCAACCTAACACCCGATCTAGCCAAACGGTGAAATTATCAGGATAACTCTTTCTTATCATTCTCCATATAAGCAATACTGCCCATAGACAATCTACTAAGGGTGTCTTCCACTACATTGGCCTTTTTCGGATGATATAACATACTCATATCATAATCCTTCAGCAACTCCAACCACCTTCTCTCACGGAAATTCAACTCCCTCTAAGTAAATATATACTGCAAGCTTTTGTGACCTGTGAACACATCAATGGGCACCCCATAAATATAATCTCCATATTTTTAAGGCAAACACCACAACAGCTAATTCAAGATCATGGGTTGGGTAATTCTTTTTATGATTCTTAAGTTGTCTATAGGCATAGGCTATGACCTTACCTCTCTACATCAACATACAACCCAAACCAACTCTGGAGGTGTTACAATACACTACAAAACCGTTTATACCATCGGGTAATGGTAGAACTGGGGCTGAAGTGAGTCGAGTCTTCAATTCCTGAAAACTCTTCTCGCAAGAATCTGACCACTGAAACTAACTTTATTTTGGTTCAATATAGACATAGGAGATGCGATAGATGATAAACCCTCAACAAAATATCTGTAATAACCAACTAGACCCAAGAAACTCCTAATATCTGATGGGGAAATAGGTCTAGTCCAATTTTTTTATAGCTTTTGTCTTTTGGGGATCAACTCTAATACCCTCACTGGAAATAATATGACCAAGGAAAGCTACTGACCTTAGCCAAAATTCACACTTGCTGAATTTGGAGAAAACTGGTGATCTCTAAGAGTTTGCAACATAATTGTAAGATGGTCTGCATGATCATCCTCACTACGAGACTAGATAAGAATATCATCGATATAGACTATGACAAACATGTCCAGATACTATTTGAACACTCTGTTCATCAAGCCCATGAAAGCTGTTGGGGCATTAGTTAGCCCGAAGGACATGACTAGAAACTCAAAATGGCTATAACGAGTTCTGAAGGCTGGCTTTGGAATATTACTCTCTCTTACCTTAAGATGGTGATAGCTGGATCTAAGGTCTATCTTCAAAAAATAACTTGCACCTTGGAGTTGATCAAATAAGTCATCAATTCTAGGAAGAAGATATTTGTTTTAGATAGTAACTTTATTCAACTGGAGATAGTCAATGCACATACGCAAAAAACCATCTTTCTTTCGCACGAATAGAATGAGAGAGCCCCAAGAAAAAACCCTAGGCCTTATAAAACCTTTATCTAAGAGATCTTTGAGTTGCTCTTTGAACTCCTTAAGCTCGGAGAGAGCCATATGATATATAGGTTTAAAAATAGGCTGAGTGTCGAGAAGAAAGTCAATACTGAATTCTATTTTCCTATTGGGAGGTACCCCTGGAAAATCCTTGGGAAAGACATTAGGAAACTCATTAACTACATTGACTGACTGAATTATTGGAGTCTCAGACTTAGTGTCTTTAACTTGAACGAGATAATAGATACATCCTTTGGAAATCAACTTTCTGGCTTTAAGATAGGATATGAAATGGCTTTTGGGAGACACTGAATTACCTGACCACTCAAAGACTGGCTTGTCGGGAAATTGAAATTTCACCACACGGTGTGACAATCAATAGATGCATAACAGGAATGAAGCCAATCCATACCAAGAATAAGATCAAAGTAAACCACATCTAACTCTATTAGGTCTACTAACATGACTTTATGAAGGACAGTGATAGGACACTTTTTATAGATTTTTAGCTACAACTGAGTTACTTACTGGAGTAAGAACCAAGAAAGGCTCAGGGATCTTTTTAGAACTTATCTCAAAATTTATTACAACTAATGGGGTCAGATAAGAGAAACTTCACCCAGGGTCTAAAAACACATAAAAATCAAGATGAAAGACACGAAGCATACCCGTAACCACATCTGGTGAATCTTTCTACTCCTGGTAGAATGGTAAAGCATAGAATCGATTCTGGCGCTAACCGCCACCAGTAATAGATGATGCGCCCTGAGGAGGAACTAGGTAACCTAAAGGAGCTAGTGCACTAGCAGCCTGAGTCTGGGGACGAACATCTCTGCTTTTTTGCTTAAAATGCAGGCAATCTTTAATTCCGTAACCTGACTTACCACAACCAAAACAGCCTTTTTATCCAGCCAAGCACTCCCTGGGATAATTCCTACCACACTTAGCACAATAAGGATAATGAGGTCTTCCACTTACACTATTCTGAGATCTGGACATAGAAGACTTACCCCACTTCTCCTGTCTACCTCTGGGAGTGGGAACACTAGTTGAATATAGTGCTGGCATGGATGAACAATTTTGAAACTGTGAACGATTTTCTCCTCCAGACCTATTCTGGCCATAATCAATCTGCCCTATTCTAGCCTTCTTATTTCCCCTCTTACTTTCCTTCAACTTCTCTACCTCAATATGCAGAGCATGCATCATCAATCTAGCAAGATCTATGTCTCTAATAAGAATGACAGTCCTACACTCTTTGACAACCAATCTAGACACTCCAGTCATGAACTTACTCATGCTTGACCTAGGGTCAGCCATCTAATCAGGGAGAATACTTAGACAACTTGCCAAACTTGAGGAAATACTCCTTCACTATCATTGAGCCCTGCCTCAGGTTCATGAATTCTTCTATCTTAGCTTCCCTCATCTCACGTGGGAAGAACTTATCTAGAAATGTATCCTGGAATATCTTCCAAGTCATGGGAGCTGCATTCTTCCCTCTACTCTTCTTCCACCTCACTACCCAGTCATATGCAATATCCTTAAGACTATAGGATGCCAATTCTATACTCTCATCTTTAGAAATATGCATAATTTGGGTAATTTTCTTTATCTCATCAAGATACAACTATGGCTTCTCACCTTTCTTTGAACCAAAGAACTCTAACGGGTTCATTCTCATAAAATACTAAATTCTTGATGTGGCTAGGTCCTCATCTTGGTAAGGTAGGACTACAGCCTGACGGTTACCTTGAACATTAGCTATCACAGCTTGGGCTAGCACTGGAAAGGCAGCCTAAAATTTTACATGTGACACATTCTCATTCAAAGAATCAACGGGCTGAGGTTGTTGGTTATTATTTTTGTGGGCATTAGCTCAACGAGGAGGCATTTTCAACTGTCACATGAAAGCACGAGTTAAAAGAAGATAAAGATACTGTAAGCATAATAGATCATGAAAGAAAGATATGATTTCCTTAAGAACGTTCTGTAGCTTTTTATTCATAAATATGGAATGCTTCACACTCATGACCAAGACTCTACGTAACATGGCTTGTCTGACTCCCTAAGACTCTTAAAACCTTAGGCTCTGATACCAAGTTTGTAACACCCCAAAATCTAATTCTGAGATATCATACGGTGCTTAAGACTATGAGTAGCCTTAAGCTAACCTTGTCTGCATGATACTGAGTCTAAACCTTATAATAATGGAAATATAGACACAAAAGTCATACTAGAATGCGGAAACTATTTGTATATCTGAGAATAATCTGAACATAGCATCTAAAATATCAAAACTTAATAATCTGTATCAAAACTAGTAATCTGACAAGCCTCTACTGCTATTACTAGAGAGTCACTGGACAAACCCTTAGCTAACTTGAACTGTTTGAAAGGAAATGCTAAATATCATAAACTGATAAACTGCAAAATCTGAATAAATAAGTCCCCAAACTATGAGGACTCACCAACTGTCAGATGTATATGAAGTTGCTCAAACTACTCACGCTGTTGACACTAAGAACCTGAACCTACATTATGAGACAATGTTGCACATAGACGTATATATGGATCAGTACTTTGAGGATGTACTGAGTATATGGGGGTGATATGCATAAGTAAAACATTATCTCATAATCATTATTAATAAAACAATGCATGTTAAATGTAAATGACTTACATAAGCTGGAATATCTGAAATACTGAAATATGTAGCAATAAGAAGCAAAACATACTTTATAAATCTTGTGAGCCATAATATGTAGTTCTAAAAGTTATACATGTATTCTTCCTTTAAATCATTCTGTCTAAGTGTGGAAGGACTTATTACTGAATCTAAAAACTGAAAGCTAAAATCTGTAGCTATTATTTTTTTGTAAGGTTTAATCTGAGTAAAACTTATGAGCCTTTACACTTAGTTTTCTAAAGCTTTTCTGTTCTTCTTTTACTATTAAGGAGAATACTTCATCTTAAAACCATTGTTGTTAAGCTTTTAAACTTTTAGGGAGAAATACTTTAAAACTGTTCTAAAAATCCTTACTGATAGAGAGGTTCTCTTAATCGACATAAACCATGCGAGCTACATAGAGTCCAGCTTCTAGTCCTCCTAAGAAAGAACCTTCACGTTAGGGAGAGGTGTCATACTATTGCCAGCGAGTATAACGTCAACTTAAGTGATCACAAATCTTCCCACTATGGGCACTTAATCTCAATCCTACGGTGGCATGTAGTTCTGGAGCATGAGACTTTGGAATCATACCCAACTCGATGCTAAATACTACTCCCTTTAATTTGCTACGCTCATCTCATGGAAATCCACTTTAAAACTCGCATAAGGGTTTATTATGAAACCAGTTATGCATTTATCTGAATAAATATGTAAATGAAGCTATTTTTCTTTCTGTAATCTTTAATAAATCTGTACATTGTATATCAAAACTCATCTGAGGATCAAAAGATCAAAACTTTATTGTAAATTTGATATAATCAGCTCATAAGATGACTAAAGCATCATGTTTCTCAAAATAACAATATTCAATCTTAGGGTAATAATCCATGTATCAAACTCATGTCCAAACATCATAATAATCATGCTTGATAATGAAAACAATGACCATTCATCTCAAAATCTATAATTTACTGCAATAGGTATGAAAATATGAAAATAGACATGCAATTCATCTTTAAAATATCTCAAAATCTCAAAACATTGCAAATAGCAATAATGGGTATGAACCATAATTCAAATCTCATGTAATCTCATTCAAAATTATGTAAATTTGTGATTGAAAACCAATTTTGGACACAAGGATGAAAGAAGATCCTTGTTGAAAATCCCCACATACCTTGTTAGATGATTAAATGAAGGAACCTTGAATTTTGGATTCCTATTGGGTTCTTGATGATGGGTTCTTGATTTTCTTGCCCTTGAAATCCTCAATTTTAAGTTTCTTGGAGAATCAATGGAGAATTTTGATTTCTTGGAGAAGAAGCTTTGGAGCTTTAGGGTTTTTCTTTTGAAGAGAATGATGAATAATGAGCACCAAGAGCTTTGGGTATGAAAAATATTGTGTTTTGGATGGATTGGGAGCTTGGAAAATGTCCAAAATACCCTCTTTAAACCCCTTAACAAAATTCAAAAAATGTAATTGGGGTCCCAATTTAATGGGTCACCGCGATGGATCACTATCATGGTGGCTCACTAGAATTTAACGATTGGAAAAATTGGGGGCCTCCGCTACGTAGAGTTATCGCATTTTCCCACTGTATTTTGATAATTAGGACCTAGAACTTCAACGCGACGCGCCACCATCTTGGTGCCCTATAGGAATGCCATTTTGGCCTTCGACGTGATGCACCACTATAGCGTTGGACTACTGAAAATTGACAAATGGGAAAATGGACCTCTCTGTGATGTACCAATATCATGGAGGTCCACTGGAAAATGAAAATTATGAATTTAACCATCTCCGCAATGCGGTGGCTGCCAAGGTGGTATACTATTAACTTAAAAATGTCTTAACTCCTTCACCGAGTATCGGAATTGGGCGAATTTGGTATCGATGGAAAGCTTATTCAATTTTCCACATGAAATAAATGCTATTCAATTTGGAAGCTATCCCTTAATAGTTTAAGGAAAAATTTAAGCTAAGAAGAGTACGGGGTATTACACATGTTCTGTAAATGGAAGGGAAAATTGGATTAGACAGAAAGTTTAACTTGAGCTCATGCTCACTCGCACGACATGAATACTGAAAGAAGGAAACTTTTCCTAAAAATGCCTTATAGCCTCATTTCCATAAGTGTGGCATGCTACACACCCATGTACAAAACTCTGCTTGATCTTTCAGACTCATTAGGACTTTGTTTAACCTTAGGCTCTAATACTAAGTTTGTAATGCCTCGAGACTGCACCCTGGGCATCACACGGTGCTTACAATTTTGAAGGACCACAAGCTAACCCATGACTGGTACCTGCTGTGAGCATTGAATAATAATAATACTTAAAATATATACAAAAGTTAGGCTAAAATTTCCATAAGGTTCATAAACTAAAAACAAATACTGAATACTGATAATAATACTGAAAAATTGAATATCTATCTGAAATAGTCTAGTTCGATAGCCTCTAACTATCTGAATATGGAGTTAATGGGATAAGTCCCCAACTAACTCCAACTACCGAACCTACTAAACTACTGGAATGCTAAAATAAATAACTCTATCCTCAAAATATGAGGACTCACCACTATAACTGCTGCTGATAACTTGAGTTGCTAAGTACGATTAGGAGCTCGTGTGTCTGAATCTATGGTATGAGACATCATAGCTCAAAAGAAAGAGAATGCATTAGTACTTGGAATATACTGGTATGCTAAGTGAGGCAAGTTGATAAACAAGGGTTCATATGCATGAGATGATAACTGACTGAGTGAACATCATGAAATAACTGAATAAGAGTGCATGCAAAACTGTAACTACTGATCATACTGACTATGCAATACTGTGCATATAACCTCTATCTGAATTAGACTAGAACTTAAGTACTAAGTTCTGATGACTAAGTAACTGATAACTGATAGCCATGGTTCTATAGAACTATCTGAGTTTTTTTATTTAATTCTGAGACTGAATACTAATTATTGAGTACTGAATACTGAAACTGTAACTGTGGGAGTGTTTATCTAACCAAAATACCCCAATTATAAATTGAGTTAGGGTCTAACCTGTGACCCTAGTTGAAAGGGTGTTAGCACTTTGACAAGGGTTACTAATAATGATGTGCAAACCCTAATCTGGCAGGTAGATTCATGAATTGTATATATGGTTGCATCAACCCTAATCTGATAGGAAGACAACTTACCCTATGCTGTCTACGTAGTTCTATAATGCAGGGACTGCTACTAAGGGTCAAATCCTCTACAGATAGGAATGCCCCTATCCTTAGGTTTGCTCAAAGCTGAATCCTACTCCCAACTGAATAGACGCTAAACTAATCACTAGATTGTACTAGGATTGACTGAACTGTTACTGATTGTGTTGACTAACTGAACTGGACTGAGTTCACTGAGTTCTATTACTGACTGAGTACTACTATTTTTGACTTTACTGTGACTATTCTGTAGGTACTATAATTCTAGGTAAACATCTAGATTATCGTGTATTGAATACCCCAGGACTCGATAGCATCAATAGTAAAACATGGAAAAATCTTGAAGGCATTATATTTGTTACTTATCCACCATGCATTTATTTAAACATTTTGTCAAACATTTAAGCGGCATGAACTTATGCATGAATGGGACCACATGACAATATGTCATGAATTCACTACTTAATTTACATAGGTAATCTATCAAACACTTGGGGAGAATAATTAATGCACATAGAAATCATCAAGATATAAATATCATGGCTACAACATTCAACTTGCAAATTCAAGGGTTTAACATGAGGGTCAAATAATTCTACATACTTGTAAATAAATTCACTTGAAACTTGTATGAATCTTGATTTGAAAACCATACAACAATACAAACATGAACACAATCCAATTCAAACATGTAAATCATGAAATCAATGAACTTGTAGTTTTAAAAAGGATTCTTGAACTCCAAGGGTGGAAGGAAACCCAAGGATGAACACCTAACATACCTTAATTATTGATTTCTTGAGAATTATGGTGAATTCTTAAGACTTGAAGAGAGGATTTTGAGAATAAAGAATGAATTTTGCCCTTTTTGGGGCTTAATCTCATGTTTTAACTAAATTGAGTGAGGGAAAAAGGACCTATTTGTCCTTGGAAAGTCAAATTTTTATTGAATAAAAACTGCCCAGTGACGAGATACCCGATGCACCACGTCGATGGGATCGGCGCGATGTCTTATGCTTCACTTCGTGATCGCATTAACTCACTGAAAATTGCATTGAAGGATTTGCCCAGTGACACTGTAGCCGATGCATTGCATCGATAGGGTCGACTTGATGGCCGACGCATCACACTGAGATTGCATTGACTCACTATTTTGGACATCCAATTAAGCTTCTAACGACGTTCGAAAAATCTAAAACTCACCCAAGGTGACCTATTGACATCCCTGATCATGAATCAACTTAAAAGTCAACATTTTAAGATCATAAGTATCGGAAATAAAATCATCCTTTTACGAAGGTTAAAATAATTTTAAGTCTTAACACTTAGCTAAATTTTTTCTAAGTATGAGACCCCTTTTGGCATGCTATAAAGGACCGAAATGACTAGGATTTACGGGGTATTTCATTATAGCACATGATTTGATATGATACTCGGATTGTCTTACATCGCCTGAATCTTTTCATGGCTTGCATTCATTCATATACATCACCTATCACTGGTATAGTTATTTGGCACCTATATCTATCAATCTTATAGGGCGTTGTATATGTATATGTTATGTTTTCTATTTGCTGAGTGATTAATTGTGCCTTCGTGGCTTATGGTGGCTCAGTTAGATTACTGTTTGTCTAGACAATCTGGTGAGATTATTATTATCTGGGTCTTATTGTATAATTTAGGGCAGGATGATTATGGACTGGTCTTTATGGCTTTCGGTACATTTCTAATATTTCACTTCTTTTATGGTAAGATTTAGTATTTCTAGGTTGCTTTATGATTATTTACTTTGGGTAGAGACCCTAATTATGATAGAGATAGCTCACATATTTCTTATGATCCTTGATATGTTAGATTAGTTCCATTAGAGTAGTATCTCGGACTTGGTGGTCAGTATAACACTGTTATTTTCTTTACTAGCCATGATTTGTATATCATTTTCTTTTTTCCTACTACTATTATACATTGCATATACATTTCTTCATTCTACTATTATATATGGTATATTTCTTTCTTTACTTTGCTGTTGTTTATTGTCTAGATACTTATGGTATCACACTTTTCTTGAATCATTTGTATTTCATAATATGCTACCCTTATTACTTTATTAGTATTATTATGCTTAGCTTTATAGATAGCTGCCTGTAATTTATATTCCTGCTTTACATAGTATTTATTCTTGCATTATCTTTAGAAGTCAGTCAGCTGAAGCCTAATGAGTACCATGTTTTTGTAGTCATACAATATTTCTGTAGCTTGCATATTGCAGTACGATTTCTCGCCATTGATGTGTACATACAAAACAACCATAGATCAAAGATTCTGGGTGAGGTACTGACGTTCGGAGCATTCTTGCTCTCTCTTTTATAGTTGGTCTGCTCTTTATTTTATATGTTAGAGACATTTCTATGTGTGTGTGTGTGTCATGCTTTCTTTATACTCCTATTGTATTAGAAACTCTTGGACTAACTTCACCAGGTTTTAGGGTTCTATTTACCTCTTGTTGTTTTCTTTGTCTTTTATTTAGTCTGCTTTCATTTTCCTTATTAATCCATTATTAGCTGTTCTAGATTACAGGCTGTCTCACCTAATAATGGGTTATGGTAGGTGTCATTATGACCTGAGAAATCAGGTCGAGATATTCTTCTTCATCTGTTTTGGCTTGTAGACTTAACAAGTCCCTTTATGGTCTTAGACTGGCATCCAGGCAATGGTAGGCAAAACTATGATTTGCCTTCCAATCCAAAGTTTTTATTCCTGGTATGAATAATTACTCTGGTTTTAGAAAATTGAACGAGTCTAACCTTACTAAGGTGGCTATGTATGTGGATGATATTCTTTTGGCTGATGATGATGAATCAAATTTTACATCCCTCAAATAATTTTTTGACACACAGTTCAAGATCAAGGACCTTGGTATCATTCATTATTTCCTTGGTTTGGATATCCTTCATTTTCCACAAGGTTACCTACTCAGTCAGCATAAATTTGCTCTTAATTTGTTGTTTGATTTTCAGTGCACAACTGTGACTCCTGTGGTTTCTCCCCTTGACCCTCATGTCAAGATCATATAAGATTCTTGTGATTTAATTGATTATCCTTTGTAGGGAAACTAAATTTTCTGCAGTATACCAACTAGATTTATCTTGCAATGTTCAACACTTAAGCTAGATCATAGCTTCTCCTAGAGTTCCTCATCTTTCTACAGCTCATCATATTTTGAGATATTTGGTTGGTGCACCTAGCTTGGTCCTTTTATTTAATAATGCCCCTAACTTTTCCCTCAAGGGATATTATGACTCTGATTAGGCTAGTTGTACAGCCTCAAGGAAATCCTTTTCTGGTTATATTCTATTCCTTGGTGGTTGTCCTATTTCTTAAAAATCTAAGAAGCAACCTACCATTGCTCATCTACTGCTAAAGTTGAGTAAGGGGATTTGAGACTTTTAATTGTTGAAATTACTTATCTTTTATGCTTTTGAATAAGTTAGGTGTTCATAATCATTCCCCTGTAGATCTGTTTTGTGATTGTAATATTGCTATTCACATACTAAAAATCCTATTTTCCATAAACACACAAAAAGATATTAAGGTGGATTGCCATTTTATCTGAAATGCTTTGGCTGATGGTCTCACTTCCCTCCACTCCATTTCCACTACGGGAAAACTTGCTAATATTTTACCAATTTTTTTCTTGGTGTTCAACAACAATCATTCATTTCCAAGCATGGAATGACAGACCTATCTAGCGTGAGAGAGGCTGTTGAGCATATAGACAAGTCTGAATTTAATTACTCCTTATAAAATCTCCCTATGTTGTAATAGTAATTAGTTGGGCCTGATCTATTAGTTGCTGGACCATTTCATTATTTGAAATTATTAAGTACCCGACCCACTTGTAGTAAAAACATCTTATGTGAATATTGTTGCACAACTGTAGTTTTACACTTGAAATGAAAAGAAAAGTTCCTCCTTCTCCCAATTATTTTTCTCTCTACATTTCTCGAAGATTTTAGAATTGTATAGAAATGGATAATCTTCTCCATGAATCTCTTCGTTAACATATTTCTCTCAGTAAAATTTTTGCCTTAACTTCTTAGTAATTCTTTTCTTTCCTTTCTTTTTCTCTTTCTTGATAATTTTCATAATTGGGTCAACTTGATTTAACTTTCAAATAAGCACATAAGATGCGTAACATACATATTTATCATATTGATAAATTTAGTAAGTAGATGATCTTTATTTTCTTTTGAAATATTACTAATAAAAAGGACAAAGGAGATTTAAAGAACAATAATATTTTAATCTTAGTTCTCAGACATGGTGGTTTATGGATTCAGAAAGCATTCTTGTAGTTGAGAAACATTAGGGCACAAGTAGAGGAAATGAAATGAGAAGAAGACTAGAAGTGTTGATCTACAAATTTAAAAGTAGAATAGTTGGGCCCTGGGCGTGGGGTGGGGATGGGGTGGGGAGGTGTTAGCTGTGTAAACTATAGAAATGACCCTATGTAACACCCTTAAAACTTCGAGCATTTTATTTTTGGCCTATCCGTGTTTGAAACATTGATTTTTGACCTAAATTGTGTTTAGATATGTTAAAAGGAAGTCCCAATAGTGTTTTGAAATTTTTAGAAGGGGTTCGGGGCTATTTTAGAGTTTCGAGGTAGTATGCTTCCGCGATATCCCTGTGTCACAGAGGATAATCTCTGTGATATGGTCCATGATATGGAGGATAATCTCTGCATTAGGGTTCGTGGCACAGAGGTTAGCCTCTATGATAAGGTCTGTGCCACACCCCTATGTAAAATCCGTGCAGTTTTGTTTTAATTACTTGGAATGAGAGGTATTAGTATTTTTTCACCTATGTATGACCCTTAGGACTTATATAGCCTATTTCTTCTAGTTTTAAGAGATGAACAATCCCTAATTCCACTCTAAAACACAAAACCCACGAAAATCTTAAGGTTTTGATCGTATGTTTATCTTTTGGGTTCCAAGTTCCAAATTGCTTCAAGATTCTTGTGTGTCTAAGGTATGTACCTCTTTTCCAAAGGCTTTTTTTTTTGTTAAAAGCATGTATTTAATTGTGATTCATGTGATTTAATTACTGATTATGAATGTAGGTTGAGGGCTCTTGAACATATTTGATCGAATTGCTTTTCCCATGGCTTTTATGCATTATTCATGATTTGAATTGATAGTTTTGAACTAATTAGGGTGCATGGGGATGGGTAATTAGTGGGGGGGGGGTCATAGATTCCCGCAAACTGATGATTTTTATATGGCAATTGGTATAACCTCAACCCAAACTTGTGAAACTTGCTTTGAACATAAGAATATGCATGTTGGACTATTTTCAAAACCTTGCATCACATAAAAGGTTAACAGGACATAAAGTTGGCTTAAAATTGAAAACTTTAGAGTCCTTTTGGCGGACTGGGTTACAGTCCCTTTAGCTAGATGATTTGGTTCCTACTTGAAACTTTTGATTCCTATTGGCTAACTAGGTTAGAGTCCTATTGGCTAATGGTTTAGTTCCTACTTGGAACTTTAGAGTCCTATTGGCTGACTGGGTTAGAGTTCCTTTGGCGGAAGGTTGGATTTGGTTAAATAACATGCGCTTTCAAGCAATAGTCGGCATGACGATACCACTTTATAATGCCTTAATGAATGACTCCTTGAATGGTTTGTGTGCTAAATGCTTTAATTGGGATTAAAGGGGATTGTGTAGCAAGTCCGCGAAGGTGGAGGTCCTGAAGAGATCAATACTTAAAACCATATTTTCCGACATGGGGGTTTAAATGGCCGGGTGGTTTAAGTCCCCTATATCATATGATCGGGAGGTTTGAGTCTCCTGTATTACATGATCTGGGTGCTTAAAACACCATTAGTATTTAATTGGGAGGTTTGAGTCCCCCGTGAATATATATGATGATTATTCACTGATTCATATGGCTACACGCACTGGGGACCGACCAAATGGTGAGAACAGAGGCCCATATAGCCCATCGGTACTGATGTGCTATAGAAATATTGCACTTTCTCTTTTTAAAATAAGGAAAATATACCAGTTTCTAAGGTTGTTTTGTTAGATATGATGTGTTTTGGGTATGTCTTGCTGGAAATCATGTTTTGGATGCTAAGTTCGTGAAAAAGATAAAAAAGGTATTTTTGGCTACTTATGTGAGAAATTATGGATGTTCAGGACACTTTTTGAATTGCTCATGACTAAAGCATGTGCGGGAATTGAAGATGAGCTGAAAAAATAACTTTCAACACTTGTTAAGTCAACATGTGGACGACATATATTACATGTGGCTGCATATAGGCAAAGCATGTGTCAGAAGCCCAAAAAACCGAGAGCAGACCTGCAGAATTTTCGGGTCTGAGCATATGTGGTCACCACATACGCCCAACCTCAGGTCGCATATGCCATATGCGCCCAAGGCCAGGCCGCATATGCCATATGCGCCCAAGGCCAGGCCGCATGTGGAGACCACATATAGCCACCGACCCTTTTTTCTCTTTTTTTTGTTCGAGCTTTGGTTTTAGGGTTTCCTTGTACTTTAAATACCCTTATGTGTTATTTAGTAGAAGTTACAAACTCTTGATACTTACAAATATATTTTGATTCCAAAGTTTGATTTTACTCTTGGAATTCTCTGTTGGCCTCCCAAGTTTATGTTTTAATAATGACAAACTCACAAGTGTATCTCTGCAACTGGTAATAATGGAAAGATAAAGAAAGTTGACTTCAAAAATAGAGGGACATCAAGAATGGAAAGAAATCCACCATATCCAAGTAACATCCAAGTAAAATCAATCATGAGAAGATAAATATAAGGGGCATCATAGTCCTAAATATTACAGAAAATCATGACACAATATCTCGCCAATGATATGGAAGACCTCAGCATGGAAAGCAAATCAATCGAGCATGACAAAAATAGAAGAAGGATCAACCCTTCACAACCATGGTTGTAATCCCCAGATTAATGGTAGAACAAATCAATCAAGAAGAGAAGATCACAAGTACATTGGCAAGCCATCAAAATCAAAAAGGAAATATAAATCATGGACATATCTAAAATGGACGTGATTCAACAACCGTATATAGACATTATACACAGCTAAATTTCTCAGTAAAGAAATCAATTCATATCCTTTATTGAGAAGAAATCCCTTGGGTTTCCTTATGAAGGGTAGCAGTCAAAGACTACAAAAGGAGAAGACCAAAGATAGACACTCTTTATGAAACTTCAAGGGGAAAATTCAAAGTGTCTTATTCTTAGTCTTACAAAGCTTTGTAACGGTAGTTTACAATTTTCATATAAAGAGTAGGATTGAGTCATCTTTGTAACATCAACTGAAGCTATGACACAAAATCTGAAGAGTAAAATAAGTCTTCAAAACTTGTTTCCTATCATTGTACTCGAACCAAACCTTCAACGATCTAAAGGAAACCTGAAACCCAAGGGGACTAGACGTAAGCACTGGATTGGTGTGCCGAACTAGGATAAATCTGTGTTTTTTAAATTATGATTTATTATTTACGTGCTTAATTATTTAAGTTTGATTTCTTTGTAAAGTGTGTTGATCTTCAGGCGAGTCGACTATGAGGAGTCAGTAGTCGACTCATAAAAGAAAATTTCAATTCACCCCCTCTTGAATATCAGTTGGTATCAGAGAAGGTCTCATTGATAGCATTGGATAACCGCAGGTCAACAAAGATTAAATGGCCAATTACCAAATTCACGGTGCTCTTCTATAGGATGGTCACTCCTCCACAAGACCACCATACTTCAATGGATAACACTATTCATACTGGAAAAAAAGATTCACCATCTTTGTCAAATCAAATGACTACCAAGCCTGGGTTTTCATAAATAAGGGTCCTAAGCCAATTCCAGGGCTCAAGGAAAAATAAAAGGATAAGGATAAAGAATCCAGTAGTACTGATATGTAAGATTTTGAAAATTTTTATATTACCAAATTAAAATAAGAGGCAATCCAAACTAACGTATGTGCTATAAGTTTTCTTTTGTGTGCAGTTAGCAAAGAAAAATACGATAAGATCTCAATGTGTGAGACAACAAAAGAAATATGGGACAAACTAGAGGTAACCTATGAAGGAACCACCAAAGTCAAGAAGTCAAAAATTGCTGCTCTTGTGAATGAATATGAGTTATTCAAAATAGAGGAAAATAAGGATATTGAAACAATGTTCGCCAGATTCAGAAAAATCGTGTGCGAACTGAAGTTGCTGGGGATGATCTATCCTCATATCTTGCAAGTCCAGAAGCTGGTCCAAAGTCTCTCAAAGACTTGGGATACCAAGGCTACCATTTTGGAAGATGGAGACCTTTAAAACATGACATATTATGAACTGCGAGGTAACCTTATTGCATATGAGGAAAATTATATCAACAGGTTTCACAAGGATGGAAGAAAGAAAATAGTAGCCTTCAATGCTACTCTAACCAAAGAGGAGGATATTCTGGAAAATGCTGATAGGAAAGGAATAGCCCTTATAAACTGTGGGGTAAGGCAGATCATGAGACAGAGACAACAAAGATCCCAGGGAGTCAAGAACAATGACGCCATCAGAAATAATGATCTCTGTTACTACTATGGAAGTCTTGGATATTTCAAATAAAACTGTCCAGAATTGTGTCGACGATCGTCCAAAAAGATTCAGAATTTTGGAGCCTGGAGCGATAAAGATGAAACTGAAGAAGAAACAGAGGCTGCAAATATGTGCTTTATGGCAACAAGTGGACCTAGTGAGGTAAGGCCACATAACTGTCATAACTATAATACTCTTGAGTGTAATCTGGATATACCAACTGATGAACTTCAAAAAATTATAGATGAATAGAATAAGCTTTCTCAAGAAAAGAAAAGTTCTGAAGTTCGTTTTAAACAAAAACTCCTAGAAGAACAACAAAACTGGTAAATAGAAATTGAGGCATATCCAATTGAAAATGACTTGCTTCATGAAGATCTTGGCGACGCAAAAACCAAATTAAACAATATAAAAAGGTCCCCAAGCCATAGTTTCATAGGAATAAACTCCATAAAAAGGAATTCGAGTTTCTTCTCAGGGTCGATTAAATCAGCTAAGCCCTCATTTTATTTTTGAGGACCCATCTACTTTACTTATGGATAAAGAGGGAATAAATCCTACAGCTACAGGAATAATCCTAAAAGTGAGTGGGTTTTGAAGCCTAAGGAAAGCACATCTAACCAGGAAGGACCCATGTAACACCCTAATTTTCTGAACCGGAATGCTACACGGTGCTCATGACCCCAAAGGACCAAAAGTTAACTCATGACTGATATCTATACCTGTATACTGCATAAGAGACTGAAAAATACGGAAACATAAACTAAAAGGCCATAAGGTTCAATACTAATACATAACTGAAGATATGGTATAAAAATACCAAAACAAATCTAAAATAACTGTCCAAACATACTATAGTCTAAAACCCTCTAAAATTTTTGAATAAGGAGTTGATGGGACATGTCCCCAACTAACTCCAACTACTAAAATAAACTGAAAACTGAAACAGTAATGAAATCATCATGTCCTAGAAAGATGAGGACTCACTTCTAACTCTGACTGCGGAGATTGGAATCTACTGCTAATGCTCTGGAGCTCATGCTTCTAAACCTATGGTATAAGACACCATATCACGAATGCATCAGTACTTTGAATATACTGGTATACAAGTGAGGTAGGCTTAATGCATGGGGTTTATATGCATGAACAATAATAACTGACTGACTAACATAAATGCGAGAATACATACATGGCTACATAACAGTAACTGAGACCATAATAGGAATGAATACTGAGTTCTGGATAGTGAGGTTACTAATAACATGGATTTACTGATATCTGAGTACGTGAATACTTGGATACTGAATAACTGAGTTTACTGATTTTGATATCTGAGTCACTGATAAGTGAGGAATTGATACTGTGTTGCTAAATACTGAAGGACTGAAACTATATTACTGAAATATGAATAATTATTTCTGATAGTTCGGATTATGAAGAACTAATCTGGTTGACTGTATCTGACAGTCCTGAAGCTGAAAACTGATTACATGAGTTTTGATAGATGATATATTTGATAACATGAGTTCTGAGAACTGATATATCTGATAACATGAGTGACTGTATTTGACATTCCTGAATCTGATGGAACTAGATGAGTTCCGTACTAAATCTGAGTTGACTGTATCTGACAGTCCTGAAATTTAAAGAACTATCTGAGTTCTCTTACTGAGATGAGACTGAAACTGAGGTTGTGGGAAGTAGTTATCTAATCGACACACCCCATATATGCTATTATAGTTGAGCTAGGGTCCAATCAATGCATTGACTGGAAGGGTGTCAATACCGCGCCACTGGTAAGGACAAGTTGTGAGTGACCCTTTTCTGGCAGGTACTAAAAAATGAGAATGGTGGGAACCCTAAACTAACAGGTTAAGCCACCTCATCAACCCTAATATGACAGGTTAAGATGTCTCAACCTACGCTGGCTACGTAGTTCTAGAACACAAGGATGACTGCTAAGAATCACACCCTAAACTGGCAGGTGAGTTCCCATCCTTGGGTTCACTCGGTACTGAATCCTACTCCTATATGAACAGACATTAAACATGACTTAACTATACTGAACATGGACTGAGTTTACTTAATTTCATTAATTGACGGAATACTGTTGAATCTGTTAATGGACTGAGTTCATGAGATTTCTGAGAGTACGAAATTACTTATATTACTGAAGTTATTGAGTACTGAGTAGGACTGAGCTGATACTGAATTTACATGAGTTTTCATGAGTCATGAGACTGACTAAAGTCTACTGAACATGGATTGAATGAGAGTATCGTGAAAATATGACATGGCTCTAGGCACCCAGCAATATTTTTTGGGTACAAGTACCCCCAGGACTCGATGGAAGGAAATTGACAAACATGACGTTCTTGAATACATGATCAACATCAACAATCCAAAATATCATAACTTGGGGGATTTCATGGAGTACATGGTTAGCATACATCTTATACATAAGTAGAATTTGCAAGTAAGAATAGAATAATCTCATAACAATAGTACATGATCAATCCAACAACATTTACATGACACATTACCAGCATGGAAGTCATTGGAACATAGGGGCATATAATGAATCCTTCACTTAGTCACAATTTAGCTATACAACATGATTTCTAGTTTCTTAGGTATTTTATCAAAAACCTTACATGAAAAACTTAGGCATAGGTGTAATCAACAAATTATTCATCCTGAACAACCAAATTTACATGTTTTCAACTCATATACTGCCATAGATTTATAAAAACACATAAGGATTCAAACTTGGGAATCATTCAACATCAACAACATAAACATAATCTATTCACCACATAAATATCGTAATATAGAATTTAAAAGAGGGTTTTTAGTCTTCATGGATGGAAGGAATCGATGAATAAACACTATGCATACCTTAGATGGAAGATTTTTGAAAATTAACGGTGGAACTTTCTTGAAATTGAATCCCCAATCAACTAGTTTTATTGGAGCCTGAGATAAATCATGGAGTAATAAAAACCCAAATCTTGAAGCTTGATCTTGAAAGAAATATAACTTTTCTTGATTTCTTGACTAGGGTTCTTTGTCCCTTTGATAAAAAATAAGTTCTTCTTGAATTTGAAGAACTTGAATATCTTAGATTCTTGAAGAAGGGTTTGAATCTTATTCTTGGGTTTTGATCTTGAAAGAAACCCTAATTTTGATGTTATGGATGAATGAGGAGTTATGTTCCTTGACTTGACATGATTGGGTGTTAAATAGGGTGGAAAAAGACCTAAGAATCTCTTTAAAATGGCGTTTCAGCGCTGTTTCGAATAAAACTGATGGTCTGAGTGACGGAATGTCACTCTGGTGAGAACCGTCACTCTAACCATCACTTTTGGTCCAGAAAACAGCCTCACTGGGTCATTTGTGACGGCAAAAGTGACGGTCCATCATTTTGTCCGTCACTCCTGGATAGCTCGGGCAACTTTGAGTAAAATGGACATAACTTTTTACTCCAATGCCGGATTTTGGCAAAAATGGTATAGTTGGAAAGATAATTAATTTATCTATCTGTTGGTAGCTCATGAGCTCAAAAATTCTCTATAGAATGGGAGATATGAAATTGATAGGTTAAGATATCTCAACCTATGGTGGCTACGTAGTTCTAGAACACAAGGATGACTGCTATGAATCACACCCTAAACTAGCAGGTGAGTTCCACTCATTGGGTTCACTCTCTACTGATTCCTACTCCCATCTAAATAGACATTGAACATGACTTAACCAAACTAAACATGGACTGAGTTTACTGAATTTCGTTGACTGATGGAATACTATTGAATCTGTTAACGGACTAAGTTCATGAGATTTTTGAGAGTACTAAATTACTGAGATTACTAAAGTTACTGAGTATCGAGTAGGACTGAGCTGATACTGAATTTACATGATTTTTCCTGAGTCATGAGACTGACTGAAGTCTACTGAACATGGCTTAATTGAGAGTATTATGAAAACATGAAATAGCTCTAGGCACACAACTATATTTTTCGGGTACAAGTACCCCCAGGACTCGATGGAAGGAAACTGACAAACATGACTTTCTTGAATACATGATCAACATCAACATTCCATAATATCATAACTTGGGGGATTTCATGGAGTACATTGGTATCATACATCTTATACATAAGTAGGATTTGCAAGTAATCATAGCATAAACACATAAGAATAGTTCATGATCAATCTAACAAAAATGACAAGACACATTATCTCCATGGAAGTCATTGGAACATAGGGGCATATCATGAATCCATCACTTAGTCACAATTTAGCTATATTGCATGATTTCTAGTTTCATAGGTGTTTTATCAAACACCTTACAACAACTTAGGCATAGGTGTAATAAACAAATTATTCATCATGAACAACCAAATTTACATGTTTCCAACTCATATGATGTCATAGATTTATAAAAACACATAAGAATTCCAACTTGGGAATCATTCAACATCAACAACATGAACATAATTAATTCACCACATAAATATCATGATATAAAATTTTAAAAAGGGTTCTTGGGCTAATCTGATAGGTTAAGATGTCTCAACCTACGGTGGCTACGTAGTTCTAGAACACAAGGATGACTGCTAAGAATCACACCCTAAACTGTCAGGTGAGTTCCCATCATTGGGTTCACTCGGTGCTGAATCCTACTCCCATCTGAATAGACATTTATTTTTGGTCCAGAAAATGGCCTCACTGGTTCAGTTGTAATGGCCAAAGTGACGGTCCATCACTGACTTGATGGTCCGTCATTTTGTCCGTCACTCCTGGACAGCTCGGGCAGTTCTCAGTAAAATGGACATAACTTTTTACTCAGATGCCAGATTTTTGCAAAATTGGTATCATTGTAAAGCTAATTCATTTATATATCTATTAGTGTGTCATGAGCTTAAAAATTCTCTGTATAATGGGAGATATACTCATTTGAAGTTGACTATGGCAACGTCCTTCTCAAGAATTCAATCGGTAAGGAATGTTTTGATTCGTCCAATAGCTAGGACGTATTTGAGGCCTTAATATACATATAAATTGATCATAAAACTACCAAATCACTTTAATTTATTTTTCATGAGATTGAATCATGGTTCTACTATTGGTTGGGATTCTTGGGGTATTACAATATCTCCCCCTTGGGATCATTCGTCCTCGAATGAGACTGATAGAGAGAGGGAAAAAACATAAAATGATGTACCTACTGAACATGAATAACTGGAACCTGATTTCATGGCTAGCATGACTGATAACTGAACATATCATACTGAACATGCATGTCTGATGTATGACTGATAAGCTGAATTCGTGCATATCTGATATAGGGAAAATTGACTCATGAATTCATGACTGAATGTCCTGATGAACTAAATTTATCACAATGAGAATGCATGAATGGAAACATGAGAACATAACTAAGATTGATACATGATGCATGAACTGTATTCTGTGAACTGAACTGAGTCTTGAATAGATGGTGTACAATTGAGGTTGGAGCTTGAGGGTCAACTTATGATTATGCCTTACTCCAAACTAGATTCATTACGAAAAAGAAAGTAGGATATTTAAGTCATGAAAGTTTGGGGGATTATAGCGTATCTCCCCCTTGGGACACTAGGCCCCTCCAGGAATACTGACTTAGCTGAGCTACTGAGGAAAATTGAGGCGATGCACAAGGAACCTAGAAACTAAATCAATACTGATTTTCTGAGATTTGAAACTTGAGGCCAAATACATGATCTAAGATGAAGAAACTAAACTTCATGCACTGCAACTGAGACAACTGAAAGATTTACAAGGTGCTGAGCACTACTGAATGAATATACTAACTTATCTGTTTAACTGAATAACTGATAGATGAATACTGCGTATGTGAGACTTGTCTGTACTTAGTCCGAATAACTGGGCTAAGGCTTTAAAATATTATGCATAGGGGGTAATGATTAACTGGATAATAGAGGTGACTGAGTATGAATGAGCAAAACTGTATAACTTTAAGAATGCAAGGCTAGGTGTATAACATGATTTGGAAACACCCTGTAGACTGAGGTACTAAAATACTACTGACTGAGTAACTAATAGCTGTAGCATAGGTCAAGCAAGTCTGAAACTGAACTGAGTTTCTGATTTGATTACTAAACTGAAGTTGGCATTTTAACTAAAATATAATTGGGACTCATAATCGAGCTAGATGCTGGATTTGGATAACTAAATACTGATAACTGTGGTTTAGACTGATACTAAAACACTTAATGCTGAGACTAAATAATGATTTATGAGTACTGAATACTAAAACTAGATACTGGGTCTTGATAACTGAGTACTGATGGCTGAAGGTTAGGCTAATACTGAAATTCTTGATTTTGAGTCTGAACACTGATTACTAAAATTATAACTGAGTTATGATAGTTGCACAATGAAGGATGACATAAGTCAAGGCTTTGAATGTACACTCATACTCTAAAATTTCCCAATTTCTAAATACTACCTCTTGCTAACCATTTACGTGTACACTTATCATAACATTCAAGCCTATCTTAATCACTACACCATCACGTAATATCAGCATGCAACAATCTTTTCTTAACACATAATATTTACTTGCTCCCATATGAGCAACTGCTCACCACTACACTATTTCAATAAAAAAGATCTTACTAAAGGATTAAATCAAGAGGACCTGAAACATGAATGGATACTAACTGAACTTGACACTTGAATTGAAGCCTAAGGAATAGAATGTCAACAACATGGATTTACCAAAAAGGTCTGAACTGAGCATATACATGACATAGTCTGAATTTGTCTTATCTGTAGGGGCATAGCATGAGTCATGGAAACTAAATATACTGTAAGGCGTGACAAATGTACATTAGTCATGAGCTGCATGGCCTGAGTCTGAAATTTCTGAATTCGTGGGACATAATTCGTAACACTGAGGAAGCTGATACTCCTTATAATAGAAATTGGAATCACATATGATTCTATGGAAAGTGTGCAAATATAATCTGTGTTCATGGGACTGAGATGTGACACATGCATAGGTATCATGTTGACTTAAGTACAAAACCTTACACAGAGATAAGTATGAGTCAAGACTTGTCTTCCCTTACTATTTTTCTATACATACTGGCACTACTACAGGAATCTGAGAGACTGCCTTGGTTGCTTGATCTATAATCTCCCCCTTAGCTTTAAGCCATCATCTTGAATATGTGAGCACTTACTAAACTCTAAACTGAAATGCAATCTTAATCACATACTCACACTCTGTCAAACGTATGCTTTCCTTACTAAGACCATTAGCTGCTTCTGTTGCTTCATATACTACTAATATTACATCCACACTTTCATACTTAATTCAAATCAATAAACTTAAATTCTAGATTACACTGTTCAAGCCTACTAATTTACTCTGGTATACCTATCTCTATGAATACAGAATCTGATCAAACTGGACAATACTATCCCAACTCTACCACTGTTAACTCCTAAGTTCATGTTTAAAAATTCTAGGTCTATGCTGTCATAGAATTCTGAGAAAGGATCTAAGGGCATATTTTGAGTTTGAGACAAATCCCATAACTGACTGCAGGGACTATCTGAGAAAGCCCTATCTCTAGGACTTGATCTTCACTATTTCTGTTACTTTGAAAGTAAGGTGGAGTTAACATGCATGGAGCATGATGAGAATCTATATGAGTTTTCTTAGAAAACTTTTCTATAGCATGATCTGAGACATGAAAGAAGAGAAACTGTTTCTAAAACATCTCATAGACTCCTGCATATAAGTGTGGTGCACAACACACGCATGTTCAAGACTCTATTAGATGCGGTTTTTCAGACTTCCTAGGACACTGTTGAACCTTAGGCTCTGATACCAAGTTTGTAACACCCCAATTTTTTGAACTGGAAAGCTACACGGTGCTCATGACCCCGAAGGACCACAAGCTAACCCATGACTGATATCTGTACCTGTATACTGTGTAAAAGATTGAAAAATTCAGAAACATAAACTGAAAGGTGATAAGGTTCAATACTAATACATAACTAAAGATATGGTATAACAATACCAAAATAAATTTGAAATAACTGTCTGAACATACTATAGTCTAAAAGCCTCTAAACTATCTGAATAAGGAATTGATGGGATATATCCCCAACTAACTCCAACTACTGAGATAAACTGAAAACTAAAACAGTAATGAAATCATCATGTCCTCGAAAGATGAGGACTCACTTCTAACTCTGACTGGTGAGACTAGAATCTACTACTGATGCTCTGGAGCTCGTTCTTCTAAACTTATGGTATAAGAAACCATATCATGAATTCATTAGTACTTTAAATGTATTGGTATGCAAGTGAGGTAGGCTAGATGCATGGGGTTCATACGCATGAACAATAATAACTGAATGACGAACATGAACGTGAGAATACATACATGGCTACGCAACTATAATTGAGACCATGATAGGACTGAATACTGATTTTTGTCTACTGAGGTTACTAATAACATAGATTTACTAATATCTGAGTACGTGAATGCTGGGATACTGAATAACTGAGTTTACTGATCCTGATATCTGAGTCACTAATAAGTGAGGAACTGATACTGTATTGCTAAATACTGAAGGACTGAAAAAATATTACTGATACATGAATAATTATGTCTGACAGTTCGAATTAGGAAGAACTGATCTGGTTGACTGTATCTGACATTCTTGAAGCTGAAGACTGATTACATGAGTTCTGATAGCTGATATATTTGATAACATGAGTTCTGAGAACTGATATATCTGATAACATGAGTGACTGTATTTAACATTCCTAAATATGATGGAACTAGCTGAGTTCCATACTGAATCTGAGTTTACTGTATCTGACATCCTGAAATCTGAAAAACTATTTGAGTTCTCTTACTGAGTTTGAGACTGAAGCTGAGATTGTGGGAAGTAGTTATCTAACCGACACACCTAATATATGCTATTATAGTTTAGCTGGGGTCCAATCTATGCCCTGAATGGAAGGGTGTCAATACCGCGCCACTGGTAAGGACAAGCTGTGAGTGACCCTTATCTGGCAGGTACTAAAAAATGAGAACGGTGGGAACCCTAAACTAACAGGTTAAGCCACCTCATCAACACTAATCTGATAGGTTAAGATGTCTCAACCTACGATGGCTACATAGTTCTAGAACACAAGGATGACTGCTAAGAATCACACCCTAAACTGGCAGGTGAGTTCCTATTATTGGGTTCACTCGGTGCTGAATCCTACTCCAATATGAATAGACATTGAACATGACTTAACCAAACTAAACATGGACTGAGTTTACTAAATTTCGTCGACTGATGGAATACTGTTGAATCTGTTAACAGACTGAGTTCATGAAATTTCTGAGAGTACTAAATTACTGAGATTACTGAAGTTACTGAGTACCGAGTAGGACTGAGCTGATACTGAATTTACCTGAGTTTACCTTAGTCATGAAACTGACTGAAGTCTACTGAACATGGCTTGATTGAGGGTATTGTGAAAACATGACATGGCTCTAGGCACACAACTATATTTTTTGGGTACAAGTACCCCCAGGACTCGATGGAAGGAAACTGACAAACATGACTTTCTTGAATACATGATCAACATCAAGATTCCATAATATCATAACTTGGGTGATTTTATGGAGTACATGGTTATCATACATATTATACATAAGTAGGATTTGCAAGTAATCATAGCATAATCTCATAAGAATAGTTCATGAGCAATCTAACAAAAATGACAAGACACATTATCTCCATGGAAGTCATTGGAACATAGGGGCATATCATGAATCCTTCACTTAGTCACAAGTTAGTATATTGCATGATTTCTAGTTTCTTAGGCATTTTATCAAACACCTTACATGAACAAATTAGTCATAGGTGTAATCAACAAATTATTCATCATGAACAACAAAAGTTACATGTTTCCAACTCATATGATGTCATAGATTTATAAAAACACATAAGGTTCCAACTTGGGAATCATTGAACATCAACAACATGAACATAATCCATTCACCTTATAAATATCATGATATAGAATTTTAAAAAGGGTTCTTGGGCTTCAAGGATGGAAGGAATCCATGAATAAACACTATGTATACCTTAGATGGAAGATTTTTGAAGATTAACGGTGGAACTTTCTTGAAATTGAATCCCCAATTAACTAGTTTTCTTGGAGCTTGAGATAAATCATGGAGTAATAAGAACCCAAATATTGAAGCTTGATATTGAAAGATATATAACTTTTCTTGATTTCTTGACTAGGGTTATTTGTCCCTTTGATAGAAAATAAGTTGTTTTTGAGTTTGAAGAACTTGAATATCTTAGATTCTTGAAGAAGGGTTTGAATCTTGTTCTTGGGCTTTGATCTTGAAAGAAACCCTAATTTTGATGTTATGGATGAATGAGGATTTATGTAATTTTATTTGACATGATTGGGTGTTAAATAGGGTGGAAAAAGACCTAAGAATCTCTTTAAAATGACGTTTCAGTGCTGTTTCGAACAAAACTGACGGTTTGAGTGACAGACCGTCACTCTGGTGACTAACCGTCACTCTAACATTTATTTTTGGTCCAGAAAACGGACTCACTGGTTCAGTTGTGATGGATAAAGTCATGGTCCTTCACTGACTTGACGGTCCATCATTTTGTCCGTCACTCCTGGACAGCTCGGGCAGTTCTCAGTAAAACGGACATAACTTTTTACTCAGATGCCAGATTTTTCCAAAATTGGTATAGTTGTAAAGCTAATTCATTTATATATCTGTTAGTGGGTCATGATCTCAAAAATTCTCTGTATAATGGGAGATATACTCATTTGAAGTTGACTATGGCAATGCCCTTCTCAAGAATTCAATCTGTTAGGAATGTTTTGATTCGTCCAATAGCTAGGATGTGTTTGAGGCCTTAATATACATATAAATTGATCATAAAACTACCAAATCACTATAATTTATTTCTCATGAGATTGAATCATGGTTCTACTATAGGTTGGGATTCTCGGGGTATTACAACCCAAGGCCACTTGGGTACCTAAACAAAATTAATCTTCTTTCTTTGCAGGAACAAATCCACAAGATATTTAGAAAAGGGATATGGGTCATTGCTAGTGGATGTTCTAGACATATGTCTGGAAAGAATGAGAACTTTTCTTCCCTAAATAAAGTAGATGGGGGATCAGTCACATTTGGTGACAATGCCAGAGGCAACTTCATTGGAGTCGGCTCAGTAAGACTCAGCTCTTCATGAGAATTCACCGAAGTATACCTTGTAGACAGTCTTAAGCACAACCCTTTCAACATCAATAACCTATGTGATGCCGGGTTTGGAGTGCTCTTCAAAGCTGAAAGCTTCTCAATTAAACACGACAAAAGAAATATCTCCCTTATCGGTGAACGCGTTGATAACATTTATGTTTTATATAGTCCTGACTTTGCCATCCTGACCTTCCTCACTGTGCAAGACAATGATACTTGGTTGTGGAACAGGAAGATCGGGCATGCCAGTATGCACATTATTGATAAACTGTTTAGGCTTGATTTGGTGAAAGGTCTGCCAAAACTGAAGTTTAAAAATGATCACATCTGTGATGTTTGCCAACTGGGTAAATAGACTAGAACATCTCTCAAAGCCAAGGACATTGTCTCTTCTACTAAGCCTATTCAAATAATCCACATGGATCTATTTGGTCCCACCAAAACCGTATTCATTGGTGGAAAAAGATATGTTTTTGTCATAGTTGATGATTACTCACAATTTACTTGGGTTTTGTTTATTGCACATAAATATTAAGCTTTCACAAATTTTGAGATTTTTTGTAGAAAAATACAGAGAGAAACCAGGTACCTCATCATCTACATTCACAGTGATCATGGATGAGAATTTGAAAATAAGGCGTTTGAAGAATGTTGTGCTCAAAATGGATACTCTCAAAACTTCTCTTCATCGCGATCTCCCTAACAAAATGGTGTAGTGGAATGAAAGAATCGGTCCTTACAGGAAACCACTAGAACAATACTGTTAGAGTATAATCTCCTAGATCACTTTTGGGCAGAAACAGTTAGTACATCATGTCATATCATCAACAGGTGTCTGATTAGACCTATTTTAAAGAAAACACCTTATGAACTCTGAAGAGGAAAGAAGCTCAACATCGGCTGTAAATGTTTTATTGACAATAATGGCAAGAATACCCTAGGAAAATTCGATCCACGAAGTGACGAAGGTATTTTTCTTAGGTATTCTCCCACTAATCATGCTTATAGGGATTTTAATAAAACAACTTTGGTTGTTGAGGTATCTATGGACATTGACTTTGATAAATCTAACAACATCACTATAAGTATAAGTGTTGATAAAGAATAGGTAAGTAATGTACAGTCTGGAGAAGATCTCCGCACAACTCTAGAGCCCTTTCAATACAAGTCAACTACACGCTCAACAAAGTCGACTCCTACAGCAGAAACATGGAGGCCAATCATTCCAAAAGAGTTGAATCAGGATGGCAGCCATCCAAATGAACTCATCATTGGAAATCCAGAAGACAAAGTGAAAACCTAAGTATTATTAAGGAAACAAGCATTCATTGCCATCGTATCCCAAAACAAACCAAGGAAAATTGATAAAGCTCTCAATGATGAACATAGGTTGTAGCTATGAAGGAAGAACTAGAACAATTTAAATGAAATCAATTTTGGACACTAGTTAAAAGGCCAAGAAACTACCCAGTAATTAGAACTAGATGGGTCTACAGAAATAAGGTAAATGAAGAAGGTAAAGTTATCAGAAATAAAGTCAGTCTCGTAGCTCAAGGCTACTTTCAGAAGGAAAGTACTGATTACGATGAAACCTTTGCCCCTGTATCCAGGTTAGAGTCAATACAAATTTTACCAGCTTGTGCCACATTTAATTTTTTTAAATTATATCAAATAAATGTAAAAAGTGCTTTCTTAAATGGCTTTATTCATGAGGAAGTTTTCATAAAACAACCCCTTGGATTTGAAGATCCTTGGTATGATAGACTTTTATTTCTCTCTCGACCACAGAAGTTGAATACATAGCTGTCGGAAGCTGTAGCACTCAAATTCTATGGATTATGCATCAGCTTCTTGACTTCGACTTAGATTTTAAATCTATTCCTATAATGTGTGATAACACTAGTGCCATCAACCTATCTAAGTACACTGTGCATCACTCTAGGGCTAACCATATTGATATCAAACATTATTTCATTTGATATCATGTTGAAAATGGTGACTTTTGCCTAAACTTTATTGGCTCTAAAAATCAAATAGCAGATATCTTTACAAAACCTCTACTAGAAAAAAGATTTTGCTCTCTACGAAAAAGGCTTGGTATCATTAGCATTCATGATATTTAGAAACCTCTTATCTGTGTATTTCACTGTTTGTATATTACCTGTATATTATTTCTTTTTGATTAGGTCAAAGGGAGAGAAGGACAAAAACATCAGAGAGCCTACCAATTAGGGGGAGAAAAACAAGCTCAAATGTCTGCTAATAATTACATAAGTCAGGGGGAGAAAGCTGACAAACAAGGAAGTTAATAGATGTTTACTCTTGTTGTCATTATAAAAAGGGGGAGATTGTTGGCCTCCTAAGTTTATGTTTTAATAATTACAAACTCACAAGTGTATCTCTGCAACTGGTAATAATGGAAAGATAAAGGAAGTCGTCTTCAGAAATAGAGTGACATTAAGAATGGAAAGATATCTACCATATCCAAGTAGCATCCAAGTAAAATCAATCATGATAAGACAAATGGAAGGAGCATCATAGTACCAAATATTATGGAAAATCATGTCATAATATATTGTCAATGATATGGAGGACCTCGGCATGACAAGTAGATAAATCAAGCATCACAAAAATAGAAAAAGGATCAACCCTCCCACAATCATGGTTGCAATCTCCAGATTCACAGCAGAACGAATCAATCAAGAAGAGAAGATCACAAGTACAATGGAGAGGCATCAAAATAAAAAATAAAATATAAATCATGGACATATCTGATATAGACGTGATTCAAAATCCGTATATGGACATATATGATATGGAAATTATTCATAGCTACATTCCTCAATCAAGGAATCAATTCATATCCTTAATTAAGATGAAATCCCTTGGGTTTTCTTATAAAGGGTAGCAGCCGAAGACTATAAAAGGAGAAGACCAAAGACAGACACTCTTTATGAAACTTCAAGGAGAAAATTCAAAGTGTCTCATTCTTAGTCTTATAAAGCTTTATAATGTTAGTTTGTAATTGTTATATAAATAGTAGGATTGATTAATCTTTGTAACATCAACTGAAGCCGTGTCATAAGATCTGAAGAGTAAAATAAGTCTTCAAAACTTGTTTCCTATCATTGTACTCAAACCAAACCTTCAATGATCTAAAGAAAACTTGAAACCCAAGGGGACTGGACGTAGGCACTCGATTGGTGTGCCGAACCAGGATAAATTATTGTGTTGTTTACTTTATGCTTTATTCTTTACTTGATTAACTATTTAAGTTTAATTTGTTTGTGAAGTATGTTTATCTACAGAAGAGTCGACTGTGAGGAGTCAGTAGTCAACTCACAGAAGAAAATTTCAATTGACCCCCTCTTGAATTTCATTTTCTTATGTTGATTTTAGTTGATTGATTCAGTTACAATTTTGGATTTTTGCTTGTGATTATTGTAATTTCATCTTATGCTTTCAATAATGAATGTTATTGATTACTTCACATACATGAGTGGCTAAAAACCCTTAGCTAGGGTTGTGAAAACCCTGGAGGATTGACGAAGTAAGGGAAATGCTATTGTTGTTCTTAATCGATATCCATGCATGCATTGTATTATCTTTACATTAATAGTTATCTTAGCAGTTGAAAATGTTAAGATCCTTCCTAGATTATTGCTACTTACTCCAAATGAGGATTAGTGACTAGGAAATTATAATGACAATAGTAATTTGTAGTTTAACTATCGATCAATGCTACTAGGTATTATCGAAGTAAGATGGTTAGATTTCATCTAATAACTCAAGACTCAAAAGGTAAAGTTAACTGGGATCAAGATAAGGGTTAGTAAGGAGACATGCTATGAAGGGTAAAATCCATCTATTCGTCCAAAAGACTGTAGAAGGTAAATAACTTATCGATTCTGCATACAAGGTATTTGGTTGGTTCAACAAAGCATGATAATCCTATGGGGTTGAGAAGCCAGGGGGAACACATTCCTAGTATTTACTTACAACTTATTACAACCTAAGTTGATATTCTCCACTTGTTCGACAGTGCTACTGTAACGCCTCGAGATCCCATCCCGAGATGTCACATGGTGCTTATGGACCCAAAGGACCACAAGCTAACCCTTTTTTGATATCTGTACCAGTACACTTCATAATATCTGAAATAAAAGTGGAAACTTACCATAAGGTTCAACACATCTATACATACTCAAAACTGAAAACTGAATACTAATACATTTGTCTGAAAAGCCTCTAAACTGTCTAACTGTGGAGTTGATGGGACAAGTCCCCAAATAACTTCGTCAAGTAAAAATAAACAAAATCTGAAACAATAATAGTAAACTAAGATTTGTCCTCGAAAGAAGAGGAATCACTACTACTGCTGCTGATGGGGACTGAACTGCCGAGGATAATCTGGATCCTGTGCCTCTGAACCTATGGTGTCAAATAAAACACCATAGAGAAAATGCATCAGTACATGAATGTACCGAGTATGTAAACGAGGTAGGATAATGCAAGGGCTCATGTATGCACAATATCTAAGCTGAATAATCATGAAAGATGCCTCATGAGAACACATACATGAATGCACAAAACATGAACACAATCATCGCAACTCTAGATACTGAAACTCTCATACCACTTACTGCAGACTGAACTCATTACTGACACTAAGATACTGAATCACTGAATCCTCTGATACTGATAACTGAGGATCTGGATGTGCTTATATCAAGGACTGTACTCTGAGCTTACTACTTTCGACTGACAGAATTAGAGATCAACTTTGCTAACAGATTATTCTGGAAGCGATTATCAATGATAAGAAGTATGATTATATCTGAATCTGACGACAATAATATTCAATAAAAATCTAATACTGTGATCAAGCCTGTCTGGCGACATATCTCTGAATATGATATCAATCAACAATATATATGACCAAGCCTATCTGTCGGGATGGTCCATGAATTAACGGAACTATCTGAGTTCCTCATAAAGATAGATGACTGTATCTGATAGTTCTAATTTCTGAAGATTGATTCTAAAACTGAGACTGAATCTAAACTGAAACTGTGAGAAATAGTTTCATTTGATATATTTTAATCTAATTCAAAGATATTTCATTTGATATATAGAAAGCCACCCATTTATTCATATACAACGAGTTATGGTCGATTGAAGTTGACCCAAAGTTTTACGGTAACTAAAACTTGAACGATAGGAAAGATTTCAACTCGACCATGAGTTATGGGACCTCTATGATCTTAATTCATGCTCAAATAGATTCCCAAACGATTCAAAGTATTTCATACTTGGGAGGATATTTCTGAAACATTTTGACTCGGATTTTTTCTTTATCAAATACGCTCTAAGGCTCAGACTGGAAGAGGATTTTGCGAGGCATTACATTATCTCCCCCTTGAGAACATTCATCCTTGAATGTCACTTAATAGACTGAGATTACGGATCAACAGAACTTACTCAAGAAATGGAAACATCTCAGATCAGGACTACGTAACTGGAACGACTGACATATAGAGTACTCACACTGGGCATGCATATATGATGCATGGAATACTCGACTGATGATACTCATAGCTAAATTCTCATAATACACATGCATATATGATGCATGGACTCATAAATGGGATGATCTCATGAATACACGACTAAACACATGCTGACAAGCTGAACTCTTTCTACTAAATGTGCATATCTAATGCATGAATGTCCGGCTAAGCTGACTTTTGAAAGAACGACTTGACAATGCAACAATGATTGATGCTAACTTTATAAGGAAAATATGAACATGCATCGAGATGAATCTAATGTCATGCAACATCATAATACCATGGGGTATCTCCCCCTTGGGACTCTATGTCCCTCTAAACACACTTTACTAAAATAATGGAGCGGTGCGTGGGGAACCTACAGACTGGGTCATAATTGATCGATCAAGATATGAAACTTATGCATGACTCATGCTAACATATAAGCTCAAAATAAGTGCAAAGGATCTATCAATGCATAACATAAAGATAAAGGGCTCATAACATACCCGGGTTAATTTCAGGGGATTTTTCCAGATCAAGGCGAGCCTGAAGTGCATACAATCTATTTTGAGCTGAAGGATGACTACGCTGACTTCGTGGACCTAGATTAGGATAGTCTCGAACTTTGTGACTGGTATCGCCACATCTAAAGCACACACCACCACCAGCTCTACATACACCCTTATGATTCTTACCATATTCTTTACACAATGGGTAGGTACGAACACCACTAGTACTACTCTGGGCTTTGGAGCTTGGAGCTCCCTCAAATATGACACCCCCAAATACAGGTGCGAGTACACTAGCTGAAGATGGAGCTGGAACTAAAAACCTCCGACCATACTGAGAAATACTACCATCTTGAGACCCTGACTGCGAGAAACCACGACTACCTGTCTTGGCTCTCTTACTCACTCTCCGTCTCTCCTTCATCTTATTTGCCTCAATCTATTGCACATGAATAATTAGCCTAGAAATATCCATATCTCTATTGAGCATGGAAGCGCTACACTCTTTTAACACATCACTTGATACCCCAGTCAAAAACTTACTCATACTCGCTCTAGGGTCAGCTATCAAGTCAGGAGCATACTTAACTAATTGGTTTAACTTAAGACAATGCTCTTTCACTGTCATGGAGCCTTTACTTAGATTCATAAACTATTCTTCCTTAGCTTCTCTCATTTCTAGCGGGAAAAACCTATCTAGAAAGTCACTCTAAAACTCTAGCCAAGTCACGGGAGCTGCATTCTCCTCTCTACTTTTCTCCCATATCACTACCCAATCATGAGTAATATCTTTCAACCTATAAGATGCTAACTCAACACTCTCCTCCTCTGACACATGCATAATCTAGGTGATCTTCTTTACCTCCTCAAGAAACAACTGTGGATCCTCGCCTACTACTGATCCAAAGAATTCAGGCGGGTTTATTTTCATGAAGCTTCTAATCCTGGTTGCGGAAAAATTCCCATCTTGCTAAGGTGGAACTGCAGCCTGACGGTTGCCAAGAACATTAGTCACCACCTGGGCTAGAACCTGGAAAGCTTCCCAAAACTCTGCATGTGACACACTCTCACTTTTAGGATCTACTGGCTGAGGGGGCTGATCATCAACCCTATGGACAAAGTCTCTACGAGGAGGCATACTCTGTAAATGAAAGAATGAAGTGGATTAGACTGAGGATCAACTTGAGATCATGCTCACTCACACGAAATGATCACTGAAAGAAGAGGAACTGCTCCTAAGAACATCCTGTAGCCTCTTGTACATAAATGTAGCGCGCTACACACCCATGTACAAGACTCACCTAGATGAGGCTTTTCAGAATCCCTACGATACTCTTGAACCTTAGGCTCTGATACCAAGTTTTTAACTCCCCAAGATCCCATCCCGAGATGTCACACGGTCCTTATGGACCCGAAGGACCACAAGCTAACCCTTTTCTGATATCTGTACCTGTAGACTGCATAATATCTGAAATAAATACGAAAACTTTCCATAAGGTTCAACACATCTATACATACTCAAAACTGAAAACTGAATACTAATGAATTCGTCTGAAAAACCTCTAAAATATCTGAACTGTGGAGTTGATGGGACAGGTCCCCAACTAACTCCGTTAACTGAAAATAAACAAAATTTGAAACAATAATAGTAAACTGAGATTTGTCCTCGAAAGAAGAGGACTCACTGCTACTGCTGCTGACGGGGACCGAACTGCTGAGGATAATCTGGATCCTATGCCTCTTAACCTATAGTGTTAAATAAAACACTATAGCACAAATGCGTCAGTATAGGAATGTACCGAGTATATAGATGAGGTAGGCTAATGCAAGGGCTCATGCATGCACAATATCTAAACTGAATAATCATGAAAGATTCCACATGAGAACACATACATGAATGCATAGAACATGAACACAATCATCGTAACTCTAGATACTGAAACTCGTATACCACTTTGATGTAGACTGAACTCACTACTGACACTGAGATACTGAATCACTGACTCCTCTGATACTGATAACTGAGGATCTGGATGTTCTTACATCAAGGACTATACTCCGAGCTTACTGCTTTTGACTGACAGAATTAGAGATCAACTTTGCTAACAGATTATTCTGGAAGTGATTATCAATGATAAGAAGTATGATTATATCTGAATCTGACGACAAAAATATTCATTAGAAATTTGATACTATGATCAAGCCTGTCCGGCGGCATATCTCTGAATATGATATCAATCAACTATATATGTGACCAAGCCTATCTGTCGGGATGGTCCATGAATCAACGAAACTATCTGAGTTCCTCATAAAGATAGATGACTGTATATGACAGTCCTGATTTCTAAAGATTGATTCTGAAACTGAGACTAAATCTGAAACTAAAACAATGGGAAGTAGTCTCTTAACCGACATTCCCCAACCTACCATAGGTGGGGTCCAACCTCTACCCCCGATTGGGAGGGTGCCAATACCATGCCACAGGTAAAGATATTATCTTTATGTGCATTATCTTTATGTGACCCTCATCTATTAGGTGCTCAATCAAGAACGGTGGAACCCTCATCTAACAGGTCAATCCACCTCATCTACCCTCATCTAACAAGTATGATGTCTCTCATCTACCCTCAACTAGTAGGTATGATGTCTCAACCTACACTGGCTACGTAGTTCTGGAGCACAAAGATTTTATCTAAGAATCACACTCTCTACTAGTAGGTGAGTTCCCATCCTTAAGCTCGCTCGGTGCTAGTTTCTACTCCCAACTAAAAGACTCTGACTGAATTCTTAACTGAGCAAAGCTGAATGGAATCTGATACCGATCATGTTTCTCAAAAGAGCTAACTGAGTTATGCTGAGATTACTTAGTTCTGTATCTGACGGAAAAGACATCAAATCATAGTATCTGACTGACGATACAGAGCTTGAATAGATTACTCAAATCACTTCTGAGATTAGAATTGAATCACTTGAATACTATTAGATCTGAGTTGATTGTAGGACTAAGGCTAGATTACTAGCGATACAAAGATTACAGAGATTTCTGAGATTACTGAGCTTTCTTAAGTTCCTTACTTGTCTGAGGATACAGAGTTCTATAGTTCACTGAGTTCTGAGAATCATGGCATAACTAAAATTATTGAGAAACTGACACGGGCTCTAGACAACAACTCTATTTTCGGGTATAAATACCCCAGTACTCGATAGCATAAAAGTAAGCATCATCATTCATTCATCATCACAAGCATTCATGCATCATCACAATCATTCAAGCATCTTCATAAGTAATTAAGGAATCATACCATATGTTCATTTCCACAGTCATTAAACATCACCTCAAGCATTTAAGGATCTCAAACTTCTATTCATCATCACAGTCTCCAAGGAGTCACTTTAAGTAACTAAAAATCATAATCATATAATAATGTAGGGGAAACATGCTACTAGATTGTACTCCCTTCAACAAGGTTTTACCTCAGCTATTTCATACCTATATCGATCTTGACATATATTTGGATATCCCATGGCTTGGGGAGACTTCATACTATCATGTCATAACTTACTTGCTAACCACTTGGAATGTATTAAAAGCTTAACATATATCAAGAGCACATAATTGGGGGAATTTACAACCATCATATCTCGACTTGTTCACTAGGGTCTTTCAACAACCACTAGACATGACTGATTTTACACCTACATTGGAATTTCATGTTATCTTGGCACATTTCACTCACTAAGGCATTTTATCAAACACTAGGTATGAATGGACTAGCTCACAATTTGAGGTTTCCTATTCAACATACTATAGTGGACCTTATGCTTCACCTAAGATCTTTATCAAACCTATGGGGAACGTTCTTCACTTATTCAACCATTTCTACACCCAAAAGTCATGAACACATAACATGGAAAAACAACTTCAAGAGGGTCTTTCACAAACATCACATGAATTCCATATACTAGGATCAAAGCTCATAAATTTTGTAGGCAAACATAAATCAAAACTCAAAAACACGTTAAACATCTATTTCAACTCATACAAATCATTAACAACTCATAAACATAAAAGTCTTTTAGTTTTAAAAAGGGTTCTAGAGCTTGTTGGATGAAAGGGACCCAAGAATCAACATCTACATACCTTAACTTTTGAAATTGGATGAACTTTAGTGATTGAAACTTTATCCACACTTGAAATAAATAAATTCTTGAAGCCAACACTATGAGGAACTTGATTCTTGAAGAAACCTTGAAGAATTTATGGATGAATTTTGGAAGATTAGGGTTCTTGAATGAAACCCTAGATATTCTTGAGAGAATTAAAAAAGAAAATGATTGAATTAGGGTTTGAATGAGGGTTCCTCATATTTATAGAGGCTAAAAAAAGGTGGGAAATGACCAAAATACCCTTGCAAAAATGCCCTTGAATTGCTTAAAAAATATACTTGACGCCATCCGTGATAGACCGTCAGGTCCGTGATAGGCTGTCACGAATGGTCGTCACAAAAGGGGTCCAAATTCTTGATTTTCTGCCCAGGGCTGACGACGTCATTAGAAATGTCGTCAAAATTTGACGACATCATCAAAAAGGTTGTCAGAAACGTGATAGCCCGTCAGAAACATCGTCACCGTTTTCCAGCTTGACATGCTGGAATAAAATGGGGATAACTCTTTGCTCCGATATCGGATTTAGGCAAAATTGGTATAGTTGGAAAGATAATTCAAATATATTTCATTTGATATATAGAAATCCACCCATTTATTCATATACAACGAGTTATGGTCGATTGAAGTTGACCCAAATTTTTACGGTCACTAAAACTTGAATAATAGGAAAGCTTTCAACTCGACCATGAGTTAGGGGACCTCTATGATCTTAATTCTTACTCAAATAGATTCCCACACGATTAAAAGTATTTCATATTTGGGAGGATATTTCTAAAACATTTTGACTTAGATTTTTGCTTTACTAAATACCCTCTAAGGTTTAGACTGGAAGAGGATTTTGCAGGGCATTGCAGCTACTCAAAACCCCTATTTAATTTTCCAGTTCCACCCGTTGATTACAACAATTGTAAGACACGATTCTACGTATTTCCTTAGGATTCAACCGCAACCTCTTTTGGGTTACTATACTTTTTAAAGTGATTGTATCTTATTCAGACTGGTGGTGTAACTTGAACATAACCAAATTCTGGCATCGCTGCTAAGGAATACAGTGTTGATTTCTGAATTGACGTTGTTTCAATTTTTAGATTTTTATTTTTGTTTTTGTTCTTAGTTTCTGTATACACCAGTGTATGCCTAACAGACAGAGTAGAGGCAATCGCTTCCTCCTAGTAAATCTGAATCTAAAGAGGATCCTACAAATACCTAGTAGTATGGTGGAACAAACAAGAGATGATATTCTTGAAGGGGTTTGTGATGATGTGCCTTACCCTCCTCATGAAGGAGACAGGATATTGTCTATTGTCAAACTGCTGAGCTTTTAGATCAAGTTGAAAATAAGAAGAGCGAAATAGAGTAAGCTCAGTGAGTAGATAGGGAGGCTAAGCGAGCAAAACAAAGACAAGAAGCAGAACGCCGAGCAGCACTAGCTGGAAATCATAAAAAAGCTAGAGGTTCTCGATTTCAAGTGATTCTAGCATATTAGTATGTGCAGTCACATATAGATGATGAAGAAGATTTGGGATGCATTAAGCCGGCAAAGAGTAGAGCCATTATTCTTCTTGTTTTACCCCAGACATAAAGTTTGACATAACAAGTGCAATGATCCAACTCTTAAATCTGAAGGGTGTATTTGTGGGTTTGCCTGCTGATGATGCAAATATGCACCTTGCTAATTTTATTGGGATCTGTAGTTTGCATACAATTCCATGGGTGAATCAGGAAGAACTTAGACTGAGGTTGTTTCCCTGCTCACTTACATAAGAAACATCTTTATGGCTAGGGGAATTTCTAATAGGATCTATCACTACATGGAATGAGTTGCGCTGTGAATTCTTAAATTGGTTCTTTCCTTCATCCAGGATATTGTATTTTAAAGATAATATCTATAACTTCAGGAAGCTACAGTCAGAATCTATGTACGAGGCATGGTTTAGGTTCAAGAAGAATCTAAGAATGGTGCCCAATCATCAGATGTTCAACACAAGCTTATTGGAGATATTTTATCGAGCCTTGACCATCAGTTTCATAGCTATGGAAGACACCATATCTGGAGGAGATTTTATGAGAATACGTTGGGAGGCAACTTTAGAGATGCTATATAAGATCTCGCTCACTAACTAAGGGTGGAAAACTTGGGAGGATGAGAGTGGATCTGACACATATGCTATTGGTGCCTCTTGCACCTAAAAGGTAGCTGATGATTCGATAGAGCGAGAGATTGCATTAGTAAGAACTGATCTAGGGTTAGTAACAAAGAAGTTTTTAGAAAATAGTTCAGAGAAAGTGAACACAATATGAGTACACATTTTAGCTTCCAAAGTGTATGAGTTAGAATTGAAGGAGGAACCAAATTATCTGGATCGTCAGTTAGCGGGTTTTTGAGCTAAATGGAAAAGGAACCTAGGTTGGAACTACTATGACCGATACATAGACTATAGTTGGGGGAGAGATAGTGACTGGAAGAAGAAGGAAGACTACTGAGAGAAGTTAGATCGGTACATTCTACCTGGCAGAAGAGATACAAAATCAAGAATAGAAGAGATGCTAACCAACCTGGTAAAGGATCAAGAAAATTAGGAGGTTAACCTTAAGTATATTAAGATCGAGATTTCAGGGTTGACCTAAAAGGTAGAATCTCATGCCACTACTATCAAGAAGTTGGAGCACCAGTTTGGAGACATGTCAGCAACTCTGAACCAATGACATCCAGTTACCCTTCTAAGCAATGCTGTTCAAAAAATAAAAAATGGTGGTCATGTTCTTTCCATTACCACGAGGAGTGGTATTAATTCTATGGATACCCCACTACCTTTTGTGGAAGCACCAAGGCATAATGAGGCTTCTATTGATGAGACGCCTATTATGGAGTCAGAAATGGAAATAGGCGATGATGATACCGTCGATAAGGAAAAAGGTAAGGGTTCAATTATTGAGCAGGAAATAAGACAAATTCCAAGACCACCCCCACCTTTTCCTTCGTGACTAAAGTAGAAAAGAGGAAGAAAAATTTAAGTAATTCATAGAGATGCTTAAAGAATTGAGCTTGCATATTCCTCTTCTTGAAGCATTGGAGCAGATGCCTGGATATGATAGGTTTATGAAGCAATTGGTAAAAACAAAGAAGGGATCTATGATTGAGGATGTTTATGTCTTGCACCACTATAGTGTAGTCACTACTAGGTCCCTAGCCCAAAAAGTATGATTATGGAGAATTCACTATACAATGCACTATTGGGATATCCCACTTTGCTAGAGCCTTATGTGATGTAGGAGCCAACATAAATTTGATGCCACTGGCTATATTCAAGCAATTAGGATTGAACCCTCCTGAACCAACTTCAATGCGGCTATTTATGGATGACCACACGGTGAAGAAACCTATGGGAATTTCTTTTGATGTGATTGCGAGAGTGGAGAACTTTATCTTCTCGAATGACTTTGTCATTCTAGATTGTGAGGTTTACATTGAGATGCCTATCATATTAGTGAGACCGTTTATGGCCACAGGTAAATTAATGGTTGACATTGAGAAAAGAAAGTTAAAATTCAGAGTTAACGGTGAGAAAACCATATTCAACATTCAAAAATCAATGAAGCAACCTACCGACATGAGGGTGGTGTCGATGATTGATTGTACTGATTACCCTGATGGGTATTCTTATGGGTATCTTGATCAATTCTGAGTAATCAAGATATCCGCGTCGTGCAACGATGTTAAATCAAGCGCTGGGTGGGAGGCAACCTACTATTTTAGTGTTCACTTTTATTTGTTTTGTTTTTGTAGATCTTTTGCTTATAATCATATTCAAAACATGATATGTTTGCTACATTCATAAATTTCTAGGTAAGGTAACTGTGTAACTAACCCATCATGGTCACGAGTCCCACACGGGCTAGGTAAGTTGGAGCATTAAAATGAAAAGATGAAATTTTTGAGGATTAGAATGGAAAGTTATGGACTTTGTTACATATTTATACTTTTGGAACCATAAATGCAAGTTATGGGACCATAAGTATCTAGGACCATGTCATAATACCAAAGATTTTATCTCATATGCGCCCAACACATGCGGGTTGCATGTGGCACAAGCGCCCCATGCCTGGCCGCATGTGGAAGCCACAGGTAGGTAACTTGTGGACCCAAATTTTAATTAAAATTTTGGTCCCACCAACACATATTTATGACCTAAAACAACCCCATCTATATTAAAACATCTTTAGCCTTATTCTAACTCATTCAAATCCTCAAAACTTCAACTTTCTCTTTAAATTGAAACTTCCCTCTTAATTCATAAACTAACCCTGCATTGAAACTTTTTTGAGGTACCAACTTCTTCTAACACATTAAAAACAAGTTCCAACTTCAGTTTTGCTTGATTTCTTCATTGTTCACTTCTGGATTCTCATAAAAGAGGTAACTTACTCGGCTCCTAATGGTTATGTACTGACTTATTTATTGAATAAACAAGTTGATAAGTGTAATCCTATGTAAAATATATAGAATCTATCATGATTGAATGTAGGAGTCTAGAAGTAGCCTAAAATCTTAATGTAGGGCCTTGTTTTGACTTAAATTTTAAGATTAGACCTCAACCGGAAGTTGAACTTGAAAAAATCGAGTAATACCAAAGTTGAGCATGTTAGTTTGCTTTGTAAATCATGATTATTTATATATGTGTGCACATTGTACTTGTTGGGACTTTAAATAAATTATAAGGGTGTGAAAATTGAGGAAAAATTTGAACTTTTTGAATTTTGAGTTTTTCTTCAACTTTCATAATCCCTAATATTTGTTGGAAACTAACGACTTATTTTTTAGGTACACATGGAACCAAAAGCTTCTAGAAAGAAAAAAGCTGAGACATCAAGGAGACAGGATAAGTCCCCAGAGCCTATTAGTTCGGTGGAGGAGCATCTGATTACACGACTTAGAGATGCTGCAGATAGGGTGAATCGCAGAGTTACCAGAGGATAGATATGCTAGGAAGTCGATACTATTATATTGGGAGCTATAGGAAAGTCCCTACTTGAGTAGTCACAGTAGGGCAGATACCATCCCTTACTCGACCTAAGTCTCAGGCTGAGAAATCTCAGATTATCCAGATTGTATAGGTGCGTGTAGCCCGATCGAGATGAAGTCAGCATGAAGATCACCTCCATATTCTTCTCTGATGAGTGATAATGATGATGCTAAAGAGACAGATTTTGAGTCATCTTCACAGAGAATAGCTTAGGAGCCCAGTCTAAGGAGGGGTTCCAGGATTCATCTGAGAATGCAGAGCATGGGAAGTCATCAGTGGTGCCCATTCTGAGGAGGGTACTTCCACTCATATATAATAGTCAGATGTACCCTCTATTAGGAAGGTACAGAGAAGGCTTCCCATAAAGCACCAGTACAATAAGAATAGAGTCCCTCACCCACACATACCTTGGAGACACCTCTTGAGGAGGAAAATTTGAGGTGGTGTATAGAAGAGTTGCATGAGATATTTGACGTAGAAAATCATATTTTAGAGGCCGAATAACCTAAGAGGCTTATTTATGAGGAGAGATGGATTAATCTATCTGGGCTGAGTTGAGCACCATAGTTATGGTCTGCCTTTGTCGATATCTATTAGAATGGATGACTAGAACACTCAGTTTTTATAACCTGGCTATAGTGTGAGAGTTTTATGCTCTTATCATGCCATAATAGTTATTATGATGCATAGAGCTCCAGGCCCAATGAGACATATAGAGAAGCCACATCTTGATCAAACACTTATGAGAGGGGTCTGAGTTGATCTTTCAGCAGAGACTATCCACTGGGTCATTTTTGGTCCAACTTATATACTCCCGTATCTACATCAGAGTGTGACTATAAATTGAGAGTCGCATGAGACAATATATTATGCGAGAGACTGAGCATATATAAGAGAGGGTTGAGATGGCTAGGTGGATAGCCATCTATATATTACCTTTGGGTGATAAAGCCCCATAGATCGAGGGCCATGGTGTGATAAAAAGGGTACATTAACTTTTGATGCCATGTTTTGGTGGTTCCTTATTCGATATTCACTGTTTCTCACAACCTCAGATAATGTGTTGACTTGGGAGGGAGCAACCCTGGTTGCTAGTTTGATGGCCAAATATTCTATTGATTTTGTATCTATCCTCTGACATGAAATCCATGATATACCATTTAAGGACACAACTAATTTTCCATTTCTCTTCCTTATTTTGAGGTTATGTGATAAGGCCGGTGTACCTGAGATACCAAATATAAATGGGAGAGTACCTGTGACATCCACTGTGTAGACTAAGAGTATGAAGGATCCAACATATCTGGCCCTTTCCTGGAGATCTAGTGAGCTAGCGGTAGTACCTCGGGCCCAGACTGAGGGTCCATAAGTTTCCATAAAACCTAGTGTCATACATAGAGGTGATGGGAGCCAGTGTTGATATTAAGGAAGGGGAGTAGAGAGAGGCCCTCAGATTTAAATACACAGGGAGAGGGGACAACAACCACTTATTCATTAGCCCAGTCTTAAGCTCAGAGACGATTAGCATATTTTCAGAGCCTACTCGCCCATCCACTACAATTTCTACTATAGTTAGGATTACTATATCTCAAGAGTTCTTAAAGAACTTAGTGGACAGTCAATGGGCCACTGATGCTTGATTGTGGGTTCTTGAGACTGAGATGACTACACTTTATGAGAAAATGCATTCAAGGGTTCAGACTAGATTTGAGAGGGTAGAGCCTAGATGGGAGGCCGCATAGAAAACTACTCCTTTTGATCTACGTTCTAATTTATAAGCACACCTTGATGAGTTTGATAGATAGGTTACAACCCAATTTATAGAGACAGAGTTGCCAATTCTAGCCCAGATGAGAGAGGAGATAGATACATTGTGAGTAGATGTACACTCTTTTATAAAGAGCCATGTGGCATCCACTTCTTCAATCATACCCCCAATGGTCCAAATATCTTCTCCGCGCACTCCCAGATATTTTGATTTCTTTGTGAAGGATGATGAGGAGGTCTCGGTAGTTGGGGCTAAGAGTGTTCACATTGGACACTTGCAGGATCTTGGTATGCCATTTGATTAGGCCGTTAAAAAGGATAAATATGATTTGATGGATTCTGTAGTCATTGATAGACAAAGACGTGTAGCTATAGAAACAGGTGCATCTTATAATAGTACACCGCCACCACTACCGCCTCCGCCAATTGATATTTACCTATTTGGTGATGCTCCTGAAATGAATACTTAGTGCATCCTAGGCATGTTCTCAGTTTCCTTTGTTTTGTATTATTTTTGTGCATTGAGGATATGGCATAAGTTTTTAGTTGGGGGTGAATATACCATAGCTGCCGTAGGTTTTTGTTGTCATGCTTCTATTCCTGTCGACTACGGTATCATTGAAGAACCAATATGTCTAGGTTAATTTGTGTCGTATTGTGTTTTGTTTCATATTGTGATGTGTTTTTGTGTAAGTAGAAGATTTTTAAGTATTTAGGGCAATATTCATGTTTTGATTGATATTTGATACCCCTCTAAATATTTTGTGTTTTAGAACTATGAATGTATATATGTGTGAACATTATGGATCCTATTATGGCATTAGGATTAGGGATATGATAATCACTTGCTAATAGTTGCATGAACCAAATAAGTAGTAGGTTATAAAATTGACTCTGTTCTATGTGTGTGTGAGATTCTGCTTAGTTCCCTTTGTGTGAGGAATTCAGAACTTGTCTATGTTGAAGGATAGTCGGTTAGGAAAGGATCATAGGCCATTTTTTATTTTCGTCCACTTTTAGACTAAATGACCATCCTTATATGTAATAGTATCCCTTGACTTTGAGGGACCTGGTCCCTCACAGTGTGGTGCAACACTTAAGGTTTCAACAATTGGTATCAGAGCTAGAACACTCTAAAAGTTTCACACCTAGAGTGATTTGGTTAGCATGGATGCTCTACCTAACCTGGAAGAAGGGAAATCTACCACTAGGCCACCTCTATTTAATGGACAGTACTATGGATGGTGGAAAACTAGGAAGTTTGACTTTATCATGGCTAAGGACTGTGAAGTTATGGATATAATTCTTGATGGTCCTTATGTTCTAGTTAGATAATTCAAAGAAGTATAGGTTACAAGGAACGTTGTTAAAAGCAGGAGGGAGTTTAATAATGAAGATAGAAAGAAAGTTGAAAAGAATTACAAGGCCAAGAACTGTTAGTTTGTAGTATAGGACCTGATGAATAAACATAATTTCTACCTATGAAAATGCCAAGGAGGTCTGGGATATCTTGAAAATTGCTCATGAAGGTATCACTGATGTGAAAGATTCAAAAGTGGACATACAGACTACTCAGTATGATACCTTAACCATGAAAGAAGGAGAATCAATCTAAGAAATACATACAGGATTCACTTTTATCACAAATAAGATTCACTTCTTAAGAGAAGTTTATCCATTGTATAAGCAAGTGAGAAAGATTCTTGGTGTCCTTCCTAAGTTCTGGGAAAGCAAAGTGGATGCTATAACTGAGGCAAAAAACCTGAATACCCTTACTATCGATGAACTGATTAGAAATCTAAAGAATTATGATCTAAAGAAGCAACAAGGGCTAGATTAGAATGAAGTAAAATGAGAAAAATCTCTGGTATTAAATGCTTTAAAGAATTATTTAGGTAAAGAAGACACTGATGTTTCCTATTTGGCAAACAAGATTGTTAGAGCCATTAAAAAGAGTGGTCAGTTACAAAGAAAAGGAAGTAGAAGTAAAAAGGGGAGAAATACTGAGGTGTGTTACAAATATGGAGTCCTGAGCATTTCATTAAGAACTATCTAATGCACAAATTAGATTACCACGAATACCTTAATACTGGAGGTAACAAAGAAAAGAGAAGGGACCAGGTCCCTAAAAATTCAAGAGGGAAGGTTGTAACTAGTTATGAAGTAAATCAAGCTCTAGCAGCATGGGAAGATTCTTCCAGTGAATCTAATGAAAATGAGAAGCCTAGAGATGTCTCTATGTTAGCAGTGGAAGATAGTTCAATTATCCAAGATTCATTATTTTTCTTTATGGCCAACATGATGAGTGGTGAATTTACCACTCATTTGCATTCAAAATTCATGCACACTACTACAATTTGAATGTAAAAATGAGACAAATTTGTGATTTAATGCACTAATTTCAACATTTTGTACGCTTATAGGTGATGATAAAAGGAGATGTGGATTTGAGCTGAAAAGGATCAAAAAGAGAAGAGAAGTGCAGCTGGAAGACCTGGAGCAGAATTTGGTCTCAGTTACCACAATCATGGTTTGAGGGACACGATTGCGGTATGTTAAATTGGTCCAAGGTATACGATCGTGGTATTCTTAGTGCGGTCGCGACAACCACGATCGCGGCTAGGCAAGTTTATGCCCAGGGGCAATTCTGTTATTTTGCCCAGCCGACACCAAATCCCTTATAATGCTAAAACCCTTTCCCATTTGGAATATCACACTTTGAACAATTGAACTTTGGAGAATTTGTAACCATACTAATTGGAAAAACTTTTGTGTTTGAATTTTCCAATTTGAGTTTGGTGAAATTGAAGTTAAATTTAAGAATCCTCTTGTTTCCAATTTCCATGGATATCTTGAATGAACCTTTTGATATATCTCTTCTCTTTAACTTTATGAGTAACTAAATTTTATTGTCTTAGGATTATGTTGAACTAAGGTTCAATTATGTGTGGGTTGTGATGTATTTGTGTAGATTCTTGTTTGTTAATGATGGGTTTAACTATTGCTTGTTTGAATTAGTTGGGGTTTGTGGGTAAAACCCCTAAATACCCAAAATGGATTTGTGGGTGAAAACCCTAAATTTTTGAAGGCTCACGTCATCCTCAAAAGAGGGATATGGGTGAACTTTTGGAACCCATAGTATCCTTGAAAGAGGGATATGGGTGACAAAGCAATAGTGGACAATAATGGATGTAGTTTGCTATCTTTTCACTATCAGGGTGAGTAGATAGTTAGCTATATCTTGGGCATCTTCCTAGAAATAGGGATGCCCAATTGAGGTATCAGGAGGTTTTAATTGGCACACTCGTGAGGTACTGGAAAGGGTCAATGATTGGTATTTATGAGGTTCTATTGGCAAAATAGCCTCAAGGACCTTTAACCTAGCCTACCATATCATTAATGACTAGAATTTGCATCAAATCATCATGCACCCATGCATAAAGTACCCTTAAGTAGACATAATTCCAAGATCTTTCTCATATTGAATTTTAAATCACAATTGTTACCTTTAGTTTGTTAATTTGAATATACTTTGATCAATCCTTGTTCCAAATCAACCCCCTATTTTAAATCATGTATTTTACTTTGTCTACATTATGGGTATCTTTTTAGTAACTATTAACACCCACAAGAATAGAAAGCTAATTTCTCTCCTCATGGATTCGACCCCAACATAAGTTGAGTTGTTGACAACGACCATACTTTACTAATTTAAATGGTATAGGTGAGCATTGTCAAAATGGCACTGCTCCCGAGGAGTGAAATTTAGTTTTCACTTGTGCGGTGTTAAGTATTACTTTGGGTATGCCTATAGTGGTGTGTATTTATTTTGGTTATTATTTTTGTTTTCTTTTAGATGATCTCCATAGGTTCCACGAAACTATGAGTGACAATGCAAGTTTTGGTGGGTCCTCTGATGATCCTCTTGATGATGAGGAGAAACTTCATGACATTAGGCGTACAAGTGCCATCCGTATCCCGCCTACTCATGGGAATGGAGTCTTTTATGTCACGAGTGTCATGTTGCATATGCTAAAAATGAAGGGACTTTTTTGGGGGGCAATATTATGAGGAACCTAACTTGCATTTGAAGAACTTCGTAGAAGTGTGTGCACCCTTTGATATTGGACACATAACCTAAGAGTCCGTCCAGTTGTGACTCTTCCCATTCTCTCTAATGGGAGAGGAATTATTGTTTCTTTGATCTATCCTGAGAAGGTCAATCACTTCATGGGATGAACTTACCGTTGTGATTCTTGAATGGTATTTCCCACCATCTAAGATGCTTCAATTGCGTGATGAAATCATTAACTTTAGGAAAATAAATAGAGAACCCTTGTATGAGGTGCGGGAAAGATTTAATGGTAAACTCATATAATGTCCCAACCATGAGGTCCTGGAGAAAATGTCACGACCTGAGGCAACCCCTAGTCGTGACAACAGTACTTACGGTAACAAATGACCATAAGCTAACCCATGAGCTGGTACCTGCAGTGAGCATAGAGTAAAATAGTAAAATGAACATGTACGGAAAACAACTAATAAAGCCATAAGGTCTGAATACTAAAAATACAATCAAATCACAAGTCTAAACATCTAATAAAATGCAGAAACACAATTTATAAGACTGATAAACTGAATGTCAGAAAGCCTCTAAACTGACTGAGGATTTGATGGGCTAAGTCCCCAACTAACTCCAACTGATTGAATATACTGAACTTCCAAAATAAACCATCACGTCCCCGATAGATGAGGACTCACCACTGCTGCTGCTGAGTAACACTGGGATGTCTAACTGCAGTCGAGGAACTGAGCATCCTAACCTATGATATAACACATCATAGCGCAATGAAGATTATGCGATCAGTACTTTGAATGTACTAGTATATGCCATGAGGTCAGGCTAAAATACATGGGTACTGTGTATATGAGATAAGGACTAATTGTAAATCATGACATAGATGAACATGAATGCATGAAAACTGTAACGTCTGAGAATGCAAGACCAAGCATAAATCTAAAATATGAAATGTCTGTAATTTGAAAGACTGAAAACAATATAACTGATAAACTGAAAATCTGTGTACTTGGTCAAATCAACCTGAATTTAAACTGTACTGAATACTGTACTAAAACTGTGGGAGGTATCATCTAACCGACATGCCCCAATTTAAGCTAATTGGGGTCCAAACTATAACCCAAGTTGGAAAGATGTCAGTACCGTGCCACGGGTACTAATAATGGCTATGTGGATCAACTAAGCTGGTGTTCCGAAGGACTAAAGAGTCACCCTATACTAGCAGGAAACTCATGTGATATGTGTCAACCCTAAACTAGAAGGAAGACATTGCAAACCTATGCTAGCTACATAGTTCTATAACTCAGGGATTGCTACTTAGGGTCAAACCCTAAACTGGCAGGAATGCCTCTGTCCCTGGATTCGCTCGGTGCTAATCCTACTCCCAACTGAATGAAACTGATTACACTAAGTTTAACTGAGCAACAACTGATCATAATAACTGACTTAATGAGAATGATCATGGTTTATCTAAAATCATTCTAAAGATACTAAAATTATATAAACAACTAGGTATCGAGTATTCATAACCCACCAACATCGAATGAAAATAACTATAATGACATATAAAGCTTTAAAATCTATAGTAGAGGATCATTGCTCAAAACCCAACATTTAGACATTTCATCAAACATATGAGAGTAATGAATGTAAGCATGATAATGGGTAAAGCATGCAAGGATAATGTGATTACAGTACGAAACCATGAATTAGGGATTTCAATATTCAAAATATGTAATGGCTCATCCCATCGAAAACACTTGTAACCATAACTCAAAATCTAAATCAATAATAGCTTCATGGAGATAATTCAACTTAAACATGTAAAAACTCATAATTTAAAAATGAAAAGAGATTCTTGGACTCCATGGGTGAAAAGGGCCCATGGATAAACATCACACATACCATAAACCCTTAAGATTAAAAGAGAAACACCAATATTGATGCTTTCTTGAAGGTTCTTGGATTTGAGAACTTGAATTTCTTGGTTTCCTTGGAGAGAAAATAGTGGAAATTGGTGTTCTTGGGAGGTGAATAGAGTTTCTTTGAGAGGAGAATTGAAGAAGATGGGCAAATAATGCCCCTAATGACGTTATAATTCATGAATTGAGGGGGAATGACACAATTTCTCCTCAAGCAATTAAATTTGTAACTGGAATGTGGTTTATAGGGTCACTGATACACCTAAATTACACCTCTCTTACGAGAGAGTAAGCGGTCACTGTCAAATATAGAACCCAACTAGGTTGGGGTCGAATCCCATAGGAAATATGGTGCTAATTAAGTTGTATAGTTGAATTTTAATCATTCATTTCTGTAAAACAAAAAGGGGGAATTTGATTCAGTTTACAAATTAATGGTTTCAGTTTAACAAGATGAAATATGTGTAGTAGTATTCAAATTCAGAGAAATAGCAAGCTAGGGTTATGCCAACCTTGTAGTTTTTAATACTTTCCAACTATGGGCTTTACGAATTCATACATGTATCATGTTTACATAGAAACATATTGTATTTAATAACATAATCCTAGTGTTTCTCAACCATCAAGGACTAATTCACTTTAGTTCTCTCGAATCAAAAGTGTTTACTAAAACAATACGAAATCTCCAAGTAGTTAATCATGTTAAGGTATTAATATATGAAATAGGAGTTGTAAATCCTATTTTCTTGTCACTACTATCTTTTCCGAAAAACAACCTTTCTCTCGAATAAGTTGTGTTTTAAGGAATATCCTCTATGTTTGCAACCACGAGAATTCAAGATAAACGAAGAGTGTATGATATAAACAAATCAATGCATAATGAATTCAAAACCCAAAGTAATAGATTGTATGCTATAATAATTCCATAACCCTAACTAATAAACTTAGCTACTCATGAACAAAACGGGAAATACAAGAGAAATATTCATCATACTAAAAAGTAAACAAAATCTTGGTGGAGAAGATGAAGTAACGTTTCTCCCTTGGTGCTAAGCTGCCACTTTCCTCTCTTAAAATAATACAGAATAATCAATATTGAATAAAAATTCAGCATCAAGTCTTTTAATAATCTCTTCTCTCATAATTGCCTTCTAAGTCCCTAAACTAATTATAAATGACAAATTAGTCTTGGACATAGTTTCTAGGCACCACATTTGGTCCAACAAGCTACTTTTCTCTTGTGTGATTTTTCATCCGCAATCCATAGTCCCATCATGTCTATATCTACCTCATTAACACCTGAAATCATACTAATCACGTAGGTTAGCTCAATTACATCAAAGTAGAGTAAAAAAATAAGAAATTAGGCACTTTGTTCTCAAAACTTAGCTAAAATATGGGTAAGTTATGGTGCTTAGGAGTATAAATATACCTAAGATCACCATGCCACACTTAAAGATTTGTTCGTCCTCGAACAACTTATCCATTTAGGCATACACAAGATTTAAAACCCACAAAGGATACACAAGATGCTCAAACAGGCTAACAGAATAATTATTAACAAAAAGTAGATTCATGAATCATTACTAGAGACAACCTATCCTCAAGAATAGGCTCATTAAGTTGGAAAATTCATGCTTACTATTTAAGAAATGAAATCATATAAATTACCCAACCTTCATCTACCATGTGCCCTCACAACAAGAAAGTTACCCATAATCACTCACTATCATGAAATTTCTAACAATATGGGTATAAGAATCAAATTGCAGTCACTCTTACAAAGAACTCTCAAATTACAACTGATGACCATATGCTTTCCCTTAGTGTAATGCTCCACTAATATCAAAATACTAAGATTAGGATCAAATAGGTCTTTTATGGGTTGTAATGCAAGCTAAAGGATGGGTAGGAACTATTTTGGCCAGAAATAGTGACTATCTTCCCTAAGCTCTTTAATACATGATATTATACAACTAAGACTAATTTCTAACAACTAATTTACACCATTTTCATCTATCCATATCTTTTATTTTCACCTCATCCCATTAAACTCAATTAGTAACACTATGGTGGGAGTATGCAACTCATTCAAATATATATATATATATATATATATATATTTCACCCATTTCACATTACGCACCCCTATGATAGCCATCCTTAACTTAAGCAATTTGCCTTAGTTGGGGTGCATAATGTCCAAGAAGGACCAGGGCCAAAACAGGTTTATTGTAACATATACAGATTAAATTTTGAAGTTTTTCAACAATTTTCGCTACTCCCAACCTCATCAATTTCACACGCCAATAACTAGACTTCGGGGCATCAATTTCACCTTTTTTCTTTTATTGTCAAACTCCTAACTCAAATTGATTTTACATTAAAGCGCTTAGGAGTTTTTAGATCAAATTATGGTCTATTAAAGAGCGGGTTAGGCTACATATGAGGCAAACAAAAGAACAAGATAAAGGCTCAATGGGGCTATCTAAGATAATGCCCAAAGGTAGGTCAAAAGAAGGCATGAACAATGGCTGTCAAAGAAATGCCTAAATAATATCCTAAACTCACAATCTTTATTTCGTTTTGTACGCACACCAGACAAGTTCTAGCATCAGTTGCAATAAGGAATATACAACAGTCTTACATACTCATGGAAAATGGTCAACTCAATTAGGAGCATTATAGATTCTCAACCCAACAATTAAATGAATTCAACTAAAACCAACAATCACAACAAGAGTCACAACTAGAGACTAGGTGTTTCAAACGTAATGATCCATCACATACTCATTCTATAATGCCATGTGATCCACAAGAACATTTACATGCAACAATTGACTAATTTTCTCTTAAGACGGTCGTCATCCATCCATTATCGAGAAAAACACCTAACTATCACTAAATCAAACAAACATCTAACAAGAAACAAAATAAACAAAATAACTAATCCTATCACAGAAGTATACTAAGGAGAAGGTACTAATTCTTACAAAACAAGCAACAAAGTAACCAACGACCCCACACTTAATCTAAGCACTATACCCAGTACAAAAAACAATCTAAAGAACCTGGATAATAGTACTCTTCATCCACATTAAGAGTCATGCCACCTGTATGGAGATCATCATCGGAGCCATTTTTCCTGTATTCATCACATCACCCATATCAGCCACACATAATAAAACTAACTACAATTAAGATGAAGGTGGTGAAGTCACCACCTCACACTTAATTTGTTAGTATAAATCAATTAAGTGTTATTGTCGGGTACTCAGACTTCGCCGACATACACATTGATATGGTGCACCAACAGTAGTCATAATACAATTCACTCACTTTAATTTCCCTAATTCTATTTCAATGAAGCACTTTTTAAACAAAATCATGCCTTACAACTTCAACCATATAAAGATATAAAGAACACCATAACTTTCACATGATTTTCTCAATATTATGTTCAACACAATAAGATGGAAACTAATGGTTACACAACTACCATGTTGGTTGTGAACAATTCACTCACATGTACAAGCTCAAGTACTACAACAATGGTGCTTATCCTTCCAAGATGTTCAAAATCCTTCTTTGACATAGACATGGAAAGAATTTAATTCATAATCCTCAAGAAATCAATTAACTATAACAAAAGGTCACAATAACTAAAGGTTAAGAAAGTAAAACTTACCTTGAAGATGGAAGATTGAGGAAGGAAGGGGGAAATTCTTGAGCTTGTTAAGCAAAGAGTAATCTTGAAGGATAAAGAGAATGGTGTGGGAGAAATCATGTATGGCTTGGGGGTGAAATAAGGATGAATTTGGGAATTTAGGATGTAAAGTCTATTGAAGAATGAAATCCAGGTCGGGTTGACCCAAGTTAAAGTTAGATTCATGTTGGAATTTGAAGGGTGTGCAACTCATATATTATCGCACATCATTAAGTGTACGTCACACAACCTATCACTCAACAAAAATAGTGAGCATATGCGTTGGTCTAGGCGGCGCATAAGTAAATGCACAACCTCAAGTGTGCGTTGCACAACCTGCTGCATAAGGTGAGTTAGGCTCCGCATTTGTTATCACATAAGTTAGGCTAGGCGCCACATAGGTAGTTGCACAAGTGAAATAGTGAAGGTATGTGGTTGGGTGTGCGACGCACAAGCCATCACCAAATTTAAGGTGTGCGCTGCATAAGGTATAGCATATGTGAGGGTGCTCTTAGACTATGTCTTAGGCAACGCCTTTGCCATGGCCTCGGTAAACTTGGGCACCACACACCCTGTAGTACACTTAAACTTGGACGCCATACACCCTATTCTTCATATAAAAAATTAAGAAAGGTCCATACCGCGGAGGCTTCACCCCACACCCCCATTGAGTTCAGTGGTGGGATCTGGGATCGGGACTATCGACCCAATCCCTATGCTACCACCATAGACCACCTTGAAAATCACAAAATAAAGTCGCAACGCAAAACTTTAGGGGCGGATTAACATAATTTGGGTCACAACTCTAACACGAGTCATGACTCGAGCCTTCGCATTTGACCACTCTAACTTTTCTGTAATGTCACTGTTACTTCTAACTTACCACCATTGATATGGCTCAATTCCAAACCAAATTTGGTAACAATCACCTCCTTAGTACTTCATACACCTACACTTAATAAAAAAAACTAAAAATGATTTGAAGGATGGGTTGCCTCCCACCAAGCGGCGTAGTTTTGGTCATGGCTCGAATCTTATTTTTTTATTTTTATTTAACATGATAAAGTGAAAATAAAATCATGGATTGCCTCCCATGAAGTGCCTAATTTAACGTCGCGACACGACTTGATTATCTTGACTACTCAGACTTAGTTAAGATACACTGATGATACCATTTGTACCTCATTTGTTGGATCTAGAAAATTATTTATTCCAAGTCCAGCCACTTTGAAGTCACTCACATCCTTACTTGCAAGTTCAATCAATCCAGCTATGGTCTCCACAACAGGTCTATCCTTAACTGGTATATCTCGCTCATCTTCGTAGAATACATCAACAATTGAAAATACACTCATCTCTTTTTGTTGTTTCATGGATTTACATACTTCAAAATTAACCTCTTTCCCATTGAGCCTAAATTTTAGCTCATTCAACTCCAGGTCAACTAATATCTCCCGGTTGCTAGAACGGCCTGCCTAAAATTATGGGTACTTCAAAGTCCACTTCGCAATCAAGAATTACAAAGTCAGAAGGAAATATAAAATTGGCCATCTTTACAAGTACATCATGTAGAATCCCAACTGGCCTTTTCACCGATCTATCCGCCATTACAAGTCACATGTTTATGGGTGTGGGGTCTCCCAAACCCAACTTTTTATAAATATCTAGAAGCATCAGATTGATGCAAGCTCCCAGATCACATAAGGCCTTAGCAAAATCCAGAGACCCAATCGTACAAGGGATGGTGAATGCTCCTGGGTCTGCCTTCTTCTGCACCACTGACCTTGTAGAAATAACACTACAATAATAGAGATTATCTCCTGGTTCATAGCTTACCACTCTTTTCTTCATCACAAGATATTTCATAAATTTAGCATATCCTGGCATCTGCTCAAGTGCTTCAACTAAAGGCACATTCACTGTCAATTGCTTCAACATAGCCAAGAATTTGTTAAACTTGCCTTCATATTCTTTCTTCTTTAATCATTGTGGAAATAGGGGTGGTAGCCTTGGGATTTCAACTGGAGCAAATTTTATCTCCTTTCTTATGCCTTGCTCCACATCACTAACATGCTTTGGCTTAGGTGGTTTTTCCACTTCCACACTCTTCTTTTCTGAACCTCCTAACTCTATAGGCACCACTAAAGATTCATCAACTATCTACTAATACATTTCGACCATATTATTATGAGAGGATGCTCCTAATCCTGGACTAGATAACATCTTACCACTCCTAGTTGTAATAGCCATACACGATCCATCAATCCTCAAATTCTGAACTATATTACTTGGTAGAGTCCCATGCTGTCTTTGGTTAAATGCTGCATATAATTGGATCATCTATTGCTCTAGTTGTTTAATAGCAGTTGAGTGCAAATTTACTAGTTGACTCATGGAAGATATGTCACTTTTCATTATAGTCACCCCAGAATTGGTCACCTTAACTCCCTTTAATAGTTTCTCCATCATGTCCTCCGTGGATATTTTTCCTAAACTGGTGGCAGTATTATCACGACTTCTAGGAGGTACATACAGTCTACTCCTATCACTTTTATTCTTCCAATCTCCTGGATGGTTCCAACCTTGTTTTCCTTGACCATCGGTTCAGAAACCCCTTGGTTATGCAAGTAGTTAGCCTCTTTCTCGGGGTTTGATTAAGCTCCCTTACCATGGGACCCCACAACTTTTACCTTTTCTACATTCACTGATAGTAAATATTTTGTGAGTAGATCCATCTGTGTTTTTATGTGAGCTATATCGTGATCACACTCCTCTTCTCTCCTACACTGCTCTACTGATATTACACTAGACCCAGTATTTCTTGCTACCACAGAATCTCTGGTATGCCAAGCTCAAATTGTCTTAGTAATTCTTTCTAACATATCCGCGGCCTCAGTAAAGGTGAGCTCCATAAAATCTCCTCCTGCAGCATTATCCACTATTGGATTTGTAAGTGAGTTTAAAGCTCTATATAATATTTCCATCAAATGTTCATCAGTCATCTTATGGTTTGGGCATTGAATCAACTTCTTTGTAAACCTCGCCCAAGTCTCATGCAAATCTTTATTTTCCAATTTCCTAAAGTTGCTGATCTCATCCCTCAATTGTAACATTCTGGAGGGTAGAAAGAACCTTTCTAGGAAATCTCATTTCAATTGCCTCTACTTTGTTATAGAATCAGGAGTCATCTTATTCAACCACATAGTTGCCTCTCCAGGCAGAGACAGTGGGAAAAATCTTAAACGAATAGAATTTTTCCCACCCCAGGATTATCAAATGACTTACAAATACAAATGAAATTCACCAAATGTTGATTTGGATCATCACTAGGTACTCCACCAAAGAGTCCTTTCAGATTCAGTAGCGGATCATAGTACTGATGAAGTTGAATTTCACCTTAGGAGCTAGTGGTGGTAGAATGATTGCCCCTATAGACCTGTTCCATCTAAATCATCCTCATCGTTGTTAACATCAAACTGTGCAGCTTGGCGGTCTAGTCTTTCTCTAAATGGATGATTTTAATTTACAAGTGCAACTACCCCTGCTGCATGCCTCTTATTAGACGGGTTAATTAAATCATCATCTCCTAGGTACTCTTCATCTAGATTAGGTACCCGACCTGGGTTATCTGCATTCTGTTGATTTAATTGAGCATTAGCCAAAGCGGCTAATCTTTTAGCTTCCTGTTGGTTAGCCATTCTTTAAATGAGATGAGGTTCAGGATTAAAGGGTAATAATGGTTCTTTTGAACTTCTGGTTTGTGGCATAAATAAAAATGAGCCTGTAACAAACAAAAACAATAAATAAACGTAAAATAAGGAAACTTACCTAACAGTTAATTAACATACATAAACTCAATCGACAATCGTATTCTCCGATAACGGCGCCAAAATTTGATACGTCCAAATTACACCTCTCTTATGAGAGAGTAAGTGGTCGCTGTCAAATATAGAACCCAACTAGGTTGGGATAGAATTCCACAAGGAATATGGTGCTAATTAATTTGTATGAAGATTAGTTGACTTTTAATCATTCATTTCCGTAAAACAAAAAGGGGGAATTTGATTCAGTTCACAAATTAATGGTTTCAGTTTAACAAGATGAAATATATGTAGTAGTATTCAAATTCAGAGAAATAGCAAGCTAGGGTTATGTCCACCTTGTAGTTTTCAATTCTTTCTAACTATGGGATTTATGAATTCATACATGTATCATGTTTACAGAGAAACATATTGTATTTAATAACATAATCCTAGTGTTTCTCAACCATCAAGGACTAATTCACTTTAGTTCTCTCGAATCAAAAGTGTTTACTAAAACAATACGGAATCTCCAAGTAGTTAATCTTGTTAAGGAATTAACATATGAAATAGGGGTTGGAAGTCCTATTTTCTTGTCACTACTCTCTTTTCCGAACAAGAACCTTTCTTTCGAACAAGTTGTGTTTTAAGGCACCTCCTCTATGTTTGCAACCACGAGAATTCAAGATAAACGAAGAGAGTATGATGTAAATAAATCAATGCTTAATGAATTAAAAATCCAAAGTAATAGATTTTATGCTACAAGGCTTCCATAACCCTAACTAATAAACTTAGCTTCTCATGAATAAAATGGTAATTACAAGAGAAATATTCATCATACCAAAAAGTAAACAAAATCTTGATGGAGAAGATGAAGTAGCGTTTCTCCCTTGGTGCTAAGCTGCCACTCTCCTCTCTCAAAATAATACAGAATAATCAATAATGAATAAAAATTCAGCATCAAGTCATTTAATAATCTCTTCTCTTATAATTGGCTTCTAAGTCCCTAAACTAATTATAAATGACAAATTAGTCTTGGACATAGTTTCTAGGCGCCACATTTGGTCCAACAAGATACTTTTCTCTTGTGTGATTTGTCATCTGCTGTCTGTAGTCCCATTATGTCTCTATCCACCTCATTGACACCTGAAATCATACTAATCACATAGGTTAGCTCAATTACATCAAAGTAGAATAAAAAAATAAGAAACTAGGCACTTTGTTCTCAAAACTTAGCTAAAATATGGGTAAGTTATGGTGCTTAGGAGTATAAATACACCCACAATCAGTCACCACGACGTGATGAGGGTTCCATCGCTATAACTTCATGATGCGGCCTTATCGCAATGAGTTGTTGGAATCGTGATCCAAACATGAACCAATCCCTATCCAAAAAATCTGAAACTTCTCCAAGACATGTACCTTACACCCCTGACTATAAATTAACTCAAAAATTAATGTCTCGAGGTCGGGAAGACCAATTTAAAAATCCTTAAAGTTAAGAGGCCTCTAAAATGACTATGTCCCCAACACTTAGTGAAATTTTCAGGTTTTAAGTTTCTTATACATGTAACTAGGAGCTGAACTGAGCTAAGAATAATACAGGGTATTATAATATCTCCCCCTTGGGAACATTCCTCCTCGAATGGGACTGATTAAGTTGAAAGTTCTAAACTAAAGCAACTGAGATCACATACTGAACATACATAACTAAAAACATGATTACATGATTGGATATGAAACATGATACATGAACTGAACTGATTTCTTGAATGCATTCAATAACGTGAGAATGGTTATAAGGCTAGTTAAAAATGAGTGAGTCAACTTATGAGTAACCATTACCTTAGGATGGGTCTAGTTTCATGAAGAAAATTGGAGAGGTTTAAGACATGAAAACTCGGGGTATTACAACATCTCCCTCTTAGGATTAATCTTCCCACCAAATGATACTGACTTGGCTGAAATACTAAGGAAAGGCTGAGATGATGCACATGACACTTACGAACTAAATCATGACTAAATATATGGATCTGAAACATGAGGTATGAACTGAACTGAATTCGTAATTTATATGGATGCAAATAATTACCTCTTAGAATGGCCATACTCATGAAACTTCGAATAGTAAGACTAGATCGAAAGATGGAAAAATAAGAGGAATTTGTCTATCTGATTGCTAAACTAAATTGCTTTCTATACAGACTGAATTATACTAAAAGTTTATACTCAACAGAAGTATTTCTTCAACACTCTTTCTAAGAAGTTCTAATAACAGTAGGAACCAAAGAACTTGGGCATGATCTGAATAAGATATATGAGTAAGGACTCTTAATATGACTATAACTCTGTAACTTGGAACATAGGCCTATGAAACATAAACTAGGATAGAATTACTAGGCCTTATACAATGCAATTTCCCAATTCAAGATTATCCTCACTCCTTAAATATTCACATGGGTACATATAATAACTCCAACCAAAGTCTGAGTTGAACTACCTGCTCTCACCATTTTCAAGCCTAACTCATAATTATAAGGTACTGCAAATAACACCATAATGCTAGTCTGAACCTTGAATTCAATACCCCATGCATTTTCACAACTTTTCACATCAAGAACCATTCTTCTTACCCCCCCAACAAATAAATTCAGCCTCTTACTAGGAATTTACTAGCGCACAATGCACCCATCCACTTCCATACCAACATGACATTTAAGACAATCATTATAACCACATATAAACTTCCAGGTAAACACCCATAAAAGTATCTTTCTTATATTCTCTAAACCTCTATCAATAACAACTTTCATAAACTATCCCCAAGAAGACACACTTAGAATTCTCAACTAATCAAGGCATATACAAAAAGTTTAACCTCAATATTCCTTCACCCTTATAGCCTTATATATAAAATAAGCATGCAACAATTTTTCCAAAACAAGAAATATTTACTCTCTCCTATTAAACAATTGATCATTAATTTTTTTTCATCACCAAAATCTTAACATTATGGAGAGGTCATTAAAAGCTTAGAACATGAGGACCTAAAACATAAAAGAATGCTATGCATAACTTTAACACTTAACTGAGGCCTAAGGAATAGAGTATCAAAAGCATGAATTCAAAAGAGATTTAAATTGAGGACATACATTACATAATCTGAATTTCATTAATTATTATAACATACCATGAGTTCTGGGAACTGAGCATACTATAAAGCATGGGTACCTGAGTCATGAACTGCATGACCTGAGTTTGGAGTTCATAAATTCATGGAACATAATTCGTAATGTTGAGCAAACTAGAACTCCTTATACTAGGAACTGGAAGCGTACATGATTCTATGGAAAGTACAGGGATATGAGTTTTGATCATGGAGATAACTTGTAAGGCATGAGTAGATATCGTGACGACTAAAAAATAAAACATTGCACTGAGATAAGGATAGGTTGGGAATCATCCTCCCTTACTGCTATTCTACAACACACTAGCATCACTACTAAAATCTAAGGGCCTGACTTGGTTACTTGTTCTATCATGTCCCTCTTAGATTTTAGCCATCATTCTAAGTCCGTGGACCACTTTAATAAACTCTAAGATAAATTGTAATCATTTTGCCCTAGAGTTCGAGATATAATAATACACATAAATTATAATCTCAACCCGAAAGACTACACCTAAAAGTGTAAAACCCACTGCTAACCCACTGTTTTAGGCCTACTGATTCACCTTTCATACAACTAGCCCCATGGATACATCATCTACTAACTACCGATAAATGCCATCCCCACCTTACTGATTTTAAACTTGTGAATTTATACTTCTAACTCTAGATCATATGCTGTCATAGGATTTTGAGAAGGGACCTGAAAGCACATCCCTTAAATATCGTTATTTTTTCTCTAAGATATGAAATGATCTGACCCTAAGAACTGAGATACTACCCCTTCATTCAATAACTGGTTCATTGGAAAACTGAAAATGAATGACACTATTTCTACAGTCAACTAACACATAACATGAGTGGAGCCAATCCATGCCGAGAATGACATCAAAAGTAGTCATCTCTAACTCCACAAGATCTAATAAAGTGATTTTCTGAGATACTATAATCGAGTAATTTTTGTATACTCGTCTGGCTATAATAGATTTACCCACTAGGGCAGATACTGAAAAAGACTCTACTAATATTTCTGGACTAACACTGAAATTGACAGGTACATAAAGAGTCACCAGAGAAAGTGAAGCTCTAGGATCTAATAAAACATAAATATGAAGATGAAAGACCTGTAACACATATGTAACCACATCAAGAGAACTTTCTTGATAATGTCGTGACTGGAGTACAAATAATTTGTTCTAGCATTGACCACTGGTGTCACTAGAAGTGATTCCTTATTGAGTTAGATAACTTTCTGGTGTTGCTGAAGATTTAGTTTAACCCTATGAGCGACCATTTCTACCCTTCCACATACTTACAGGGTACTCCCTCATCTCGTGGCCTAGATTTCCACACCTAAAACACACATAACTACTAGACTTACACATACCCTGATGATTCCTACCACCCCTCCCATAGAGCAAATTAGTTCGACCACTGTTAACGCTACTCTGGGGCCTAGACCTTAGCGCTCTATCTCAACTATTATTCCTAAACTTTGGCACTAGCGCACTAGCTGAAGAAGGATATGGGTTTAAGAATTTTTGGTGGAACTAGGAATGGTTACCACTCTCTGACCTTGACTTAAAACTACCTGTTCTGGCCTTCTTATTGTCTCTCTCTTTCTCTCCATTCTCTCCTCCTTAATTTGCAGAGCATCAACCATAAGCCTAGATAGAAAAATAACCTGATGACCATTCTGAGCAACTACTGAATGAGCTAAGGCAGTGAAAATAGCTCTGAATTTGGTGTGAGAGACATGCTTATTCAGGGGATCTTCCTAAATAGGCGAATGTGCGGCTGCTTCCCATTCCTTCTTTTGTTATTTCTTTTAGGAGACAGTGTCTATAAAAAAATAAAGGATAAGTCAGGAAGAGAGTTTAAATAGAACTCATGATCTTTTGCATGACACAAATACTAAAAGAAGGGAACCTTTTCCTAAAACATCTTGTAGCCTTGTGTCCATAAGTATGGCGCGCTTCAGACCCATGCATAAGACTCTACTAAATATGGCTTTCAGACCCCCTAGGACACTGTAAAACCTTAGGATCTGATACCAATTTTTGTTACAACCCGAGGCTACACCCTTATTGAGACAATAGTGCTTACGATCATAAGTGACCACAAGCTAACCCATAAGTTGGTACCTACTATGAGCACTGAATAAAATAGTAAAATAGACATATGTAGAAAATAATTTATAAAGCTATATGGTTTGAATACTGAAAATACAATCAAATCACAAGTCTGAACATCTAATAAAATAAAAAATATAACTAATAAGACTGATAAACTGACTAGCTGCCTAATTGATTGTCTGAATGTCTAAAAGCCTCTAAACTGATTGAGGAGTTGATGGGACATGTCCCCAACTAACATCGATTGACTTAAAGTACTGAATTACTGAACAACTGAAATAAACCATCATGTCCCTGATAGATGAGGAATTACCACTACTAATGCTGAGTAATGCTAGGATATCTAACTGTGGTCAGGGAACTAAGCATCCAAACCTATGATATAATACATCATAGTGCAAATAAGAGTATATAGTTATTACTTTAAATGTACTAGTATATGCGATGAGGTCAGGCTGATATATATGGGGTACAATGCATATGAGATAAGGACTAACTGTAAAGCATGGGATAATTGAACATGAATGAATGAAAACTTTAACATTTGATAATGCAAGACCAAACATAAATCTGAAATCTAAAATACGTCTATAATCTAATAGACTGAAAGCTATATAACTGCTAAACTAAAAATCGATAGACTTGGTCAAGCAGACCTGAATTAAAACTATACTGAATACTGTATTGAAACTGTGAGAGGTATCATATAACTGACATGCCCTAATTTGATCTAATTGGGATCCAAACTGTAACCCCAGTTGGTAGGGTATCAGTATAATTTCACGGGTACTAACAATGGCTGTGTTGATCTATTAAACTACTGTCTCGAAGGACTGAAGAGTCAACCTATACTGGAAAGAAACTCATGTGATATGTGTCATCCCTAAACTGGCAAGAAGACATCTCAAACCTACGCTGGCTACGTAGTTTTGTAACTCAGGGATCCTTTTGCCAAACCCTAAACTTGTAGGAATGCCCCCATCCCTGGGTTTGCTCAGTGCTGCATCCTGATCCCAACAGAATAACATTGATTACTGGACTGAACTAAGTTTAATTAAGCTACAACTAATCATAATAACTGACTGAATGACAATGCTCATGGTTTATTTAAAATTATTCTGAAGATACTGAAATTATTAAAACAACTAGGTATCGGGTATTCATAACCTACCTGCACTAAATTGAAATAACAACGATGACATCTAAATCTTTAAAATCCATAGTAGGGGATCATTGCTCAAAACCCAACATTTAGAAATTTCATAAAACACATGAGATTCATAAATATAAGAATGGTAATGGGTAAAACATGCAAGGGTAGCATGATTACAATACTAAAACCATGAATTAGGTATTTCAATACGAAGATTTTAATATACAAAACATGTAATGGCTCATCCCATCGAATACACATATAAAGATAACTCTAAATCAAAATCAATAATATCTTCATGGATATAATTTAACTTGAACATGTAAATAATTATAATTTTAAAAATAAAAAGGGATTCTTGGAATCCATGGGTAAAAAGGTTCCATGGATGAACATCACACATATCTTAAATCCTTAAGCTTGAAACAGAAATGATGAGTGAAGATCTTACCACTCATTTTATCAAAACATTTGTGCCCACTACCATGCTTTATATAAGAAAATGAGACATCCTCATGATTTAAATGCACTAATAAACACAATTTATAGGTAAATAGTTGATAAGGTGAAAAGATATGGATCATAGCTAAAAAGGGGTCAAACGAAAGCAAAATAGAGTGTAGCTAGAGACCTGGAGCAGTTTAGCCTCAGTTATCACGATCGCGGTCATAGTCAGTCAAGATAGTCAGCATAATATGATAGCAGAGCACAACCGTGGTCGCATAGCCGCAATCGCGGTCAAACCTACACGATTGTGGTTCAGCAGGAATATGACCTAGGACAGATTTATAAAATTGCATAGATGAATCCCAAGTCATATATAGGCAAAAAACCTTTTTTCTTTGGATATTTCTTACCTTATAGATATTTTTGAATTGAAAGAAATAAACCTTAAATGGGTAAGTGTGTAACTGCTCTTGGAGGCTTAATTTGTTAGTAATTTTAAGAAGAATGAATGTTTTGGATAATCCTCATGGTATATCTATTTTTTATTTCTTCATGAGTAGCTAAGTAATTTAGTCTTGGGATTATGCTGAACTAAAGTGTAATTGTGTATGGGTGTTGTTGTGTTAGCATGTTTTTTAGTTGTTGAATATGGATTCCACCATTGTTTAGGTTAATGATTTGGAATTTTATGTGTGAAAACCCTAAATCTCCAAATGGGTTTGATGGTGAAAACCCCAAACTCTAAAAACCATTCACCATCCTTGGAAGAAGGATGGAGGTAAAGTTGAGGTAACCTATAACATCCTTGAAAGAGGGTTATAGAGGATAATTTAATGGTGGACAATTAAGTCTATGGTTTATTACTTTTTGTAATCTTAGAGATAAGTGTGACTGGAGTGTAAGCCATGTCAAGAGCATCATCCTAGAAATGGGGATGCTTGATTGAGGTTGTGGGTGATTACGAATGGCACACTTGTTAGGTGCTTGAAAGGTTCAATGGGTGAAATCATTGTAGTTTTATTGAAAGATTGACTATAATGACTTTCGACCTAACCTATCCCTTGAGCAACAACTAAACTTCATGCTAAACCATCATCAACCCATACGCTTTATCTTTAGATCAACATAATCCCAAGATCCTCTCTAATCTTGATTTTAAATCAAAAGTGTCATCATCGTGCATTGGTAGTGAAAAATTGTTATAGACCAATCCCTCCATTTTATTTTACATGTCTCACTTATAATCATTCCGGGTAACGTTTTAGTAATTAGAGCACCCATAAGACTTGAAATTTATATTTTTCTCCTTGTGGATTCGATCCCAATACTAGTTGGGTTATTGACAATGACCACCTCATCCCTCAATCATGGGAGTGAGTTGAGCATTGTTAAAATGGAACTGTTGCCGGGGATTGGAATATAGATTTCACTTGTATGGTGTGATTCTTACCTGGGAATACTCGCGGTGTTGTAATTTACTTTATTTATTATTTTTGATCTTTTGTAGACATTTGAAGTGTTAACTGAACAATGAGTGATAGAGCAAGAAATATGGGCCCCCTTGATACTCCTCTAGATGATGAGAACCCACTAAATGAAGCAGGACAAACGAGTCCAATCCATATCCCACCAACTAATATGAATGGAGTCTTCCATTTGACTAGTGTCATACTTCACATGTTGCAAATGAAAGGATTATACAAGGGTCAAGCCTTTAAGGACCCAAATATCCATTTGAAGAATTTTGTAAAATTGTGTGTGCCGTTTAATAGAGCACACATTACTCAAGAATCTATTTAGGTTCGCCTCTTCCCATTTTCACTAATAGGCAAGATGGTTTTATGGCTTCGCCCACTTCCACCCGGCTCTATTACCTCTTGGGACGAGCTTATTGTGGTGTTTCTTTATAGATATTTCCTACCATAAACAATACTTCAAAAGAGGGATGAGATTGTTAATTTTTGACAAATGAATGGAGAGTCATTTTTTAAAGCTTAGGAGAGGTTTAATGGTAAGCTAGATCAATGCCCAAATCATGAAGTCCTGGAGAATATGCTTCTCGAGATCTTCTACCATGCCCTTGATCCATTAAGCAAAATGGTGGTACATAATGCAGCGGGCGGTTCTCTAGTGAAGTTGAACCACCGTGTGGCCTTTCTATTGATTAGAGAAGTGTCAAAGAAAAATAGGGGTTGGCATACCTGAGAAACTAAAGATCCCAAGATCCCTTATGCTAATTATATGATCAATAATGAATTAAGAAAGAAAAATGAAGAAAAAGAGGAGAACACAGAGAAAATGATGACCCAACTTGAAATCTTGACAAAGCATGTTATGGGTGCACCAGTAAAAGTGGTAAACTCCATAGCATCAAAATATTATGAAGATGATGAATAAGCAAAGAAGTTGGATGAGGAAATCTAATATTTGGATAACTACTCGGGGGGCTCCCTCCCCACCTATCAAAGGATAGGATGGAACCAAGGTTGGATGGACCGTGAGAGGGAAAGAGATTGGAGAGATCAGGAATGCAATTATGATAGTTATGTTCCCCCTCATGATTGAGATAACACCAAGGAGTCAAGTGCAATTGACCCTAAAAAATTCAAGACCGAGGATATGTTAGCAAGAATATTGAATAGAGTGGAAGGTACAAACAAAATGGTCCGTGAGTTGAAAGGTTACTTTTGTCAACTTTCCCAAACTGTGATGTTTCACTCTGCCTTTATTAAGCAATTAGAGAACTAACATGATTGCTAATCCAAAGAATGATACCCAAGTTCTAGCGATTGTCACAAGGAGTGTAAAGACCCTTGATAAACACTTTACAGGAGACTTGATTGAGAATATGGCCAAAGTGAAGGTAAAAGAGGTGTTACCTTAAAGTCAAGAAGGAAATGATGAGAAGGAAACTGATGAAAGTGATGAAGAAGTGGCTGAGATTAAAAAGCCACAAAGTGAAGCAAGGCCCACAATCCAAGTTCTTTTCCCATTCCCTCAACTATTGCATAAAAAAGAGGATGGTGAAAAATTAAGGAAGTTCATGGCAAAACTTAGCAACCTAACGATAAATATCCCGTCGCTTGAGGCAATCCAAGAGATTATGGGATATGCTAAGTTGATGAAAAAGTTGATGTATAAAAAGAAACTTATTGAAGGTGATACCATTAAGGTCACTCATGGGTGTATTGCTATCATGGATAGTAAGGTTGCGGAAATGAAAGATGACCCCGGAGCATTCACCATTCCTTGTACAATTGGGACACATGAGTTTGCAAATGATCTATGTGAACTTGGTGCGAGCATAAACTTAATGAATTTTGTCATCTAAAAGAAGATCGAATTAGATGCCCCTACATCGACCTCTATATGACTTCTCATGGCGGACCGATCCATCAAAAGGCCGGTGGAAATCTTATTTGATGTCCTTATAAAAGTGGACAAGTTCATACTCCTGGCGGATTTTATGATGTTGGATTGTAAAATGGACCAAGAGGAACCTATCATCCTTGGTCGTCTTTTCTTAGCCATCGAGAGATCCATTGTCAATCTCGAGATGGGGGAGATAAATTTTAGGGTGCAAGAGTATGAAGTCTCTTTCAATATTTGCAAGTCAAAGAAACAAACCACGGAGCTTCAAGTAATATTAGTAGTTGATGTTGAAAATGAGAAGTTGAATGAGGAGAGGTGTAAAGACCCACTTTGAGAATAAAGGAATGAAGAAGTCATGCCACGACGATAACTAAGGATCTAGGTGGTAGGCAACCTACAAATTCCACGAGAGTGGCTTGTATCCTTTTTGTTTTGTTTATGTAGGATAGATGTTATCTCTTGCATATGAATAACCTATGCATTTGTGGCACTATGGAGTGTATTGGATGAGATTGAAAAGGGGAAAGTGTGTAATTTTGCATTAAAAATTGAACATGGGAAAAATTTATAAAAATTAAGTAAACAGTTGAACAGGGGAAAATAGGGGAGCATAACTACTCTCAATTACCATGATCACGGTCCCCAAACGCGACCACAATGATGCGGATGTCCGCAATCACGGCCACCTGACAGTGATTAGAGCCACTTCAGTCATTTAACCCCTCATTTCCCCTCATTTCTCTCACACTACCTTTAAAGATTATACTCTCTAATTTGGGCTAATTTTTGGCCAAGTTTTTCACCTCTCAAACAATATCTTTGCACCCCTATTGCTTCACAACTCTAGTAAGTGTCATGAATATGCGTTTTTATTTTTTAAAGATAGGCCTTAGAATACATGGTTAAGAGAGGGCCTAAAGTTTTAATTGTTATGACTTCTATGTTATCATACTTGGTGTGGGGTGATGTTAGCTTCTTAGATAATGTATGCACATAGGTGGGACATCTTGAATACCCAATAATGTGTGAAAAATATAGACAAATAAGTTGTGCACACCAGGTGTTTGACACTTTGCCCAAATGAACTTTAATAGGGGTAACTACTTTTTAAAGGGCACACTCAAAAATTTATTACGATTGCTCAATTATTTTTCCTGTACACCCATATTATACAACATGCTAGTAACCCAACTTGGAAGATATCAGAACATGAGAAGCTGGCATGAAACCAGCATCAGGTACTGCGACTGCGGTCAAATGGCCGCGATTGCGGCAACACAAATGCAGACATGGGTCGTGATCACAGTATCCGGGGCCTATTTCTTTTCATGGAAAAAATCCTGCACTTCTAATTTTTAACCTAGAACCACCAAGCACTTGTTCCAATGATCATTAATGAGCAATGTGATATAGTTTGCATGTTAAAATGTCATTGATTGATATAATGTATTCCTAGTGATTTCAGGAAAACCTCATGGACAAGTATGATCATATCTAATCCATGGCACCCGAATTCCACACTGACTACTACAATGATCTACCGAGGACAAAGATGCTCCCGGAAAAAGGAATTTGCATGGAAAATATGCCAAAGAAACTACCGGTATTGCATGACAAACTTGAAGCCATAGGGTGGCAGTGTTTAGCCCCAGATCCATGCATTGAAAATGAATAATGGGTCTGTGTATTTTATGCCAATATCAGTAAAGTATCTTTTTCGGACCCGTTCAATATGACTATCAAGATTCGGGGAAAACCAGTTAAATTTAGGGATAAGCAAATCAATGATATTTATAGGATCAAACATGCAAACATGGGTGAAGTCAAATCAAAGGGGTGAAAATTGAGGAGTTGGTTGGCGCAATGGCTAGGCCCTGAAAAGAAAGTCTCTTGGACCAAGACTAAAAGCAATATATCCATGAACGACTTCACTTCCGAGGCTCACATATGGTTGCACATCATTTGTAGATGAGTTTACCCTTGTACCCACATGACAACAATCCCATAATTACGTGCTCGGATGGTTTCTTGTATTCTAAACAAAATCCTACTGGATGTTGGTCAACTCGTGGTTAATGAAATCAATTATTTCAAGAACCAAGGTGGTACACATCTCTTCATCCCTTCTTTAATTACTGAGATTTGTAGGAAAGTGGGGATGGAAGAGTATGCTAGTGATACATGGATACATCCTAGTGACCTCATCTACTCCTTAAGGACTCGAGGAGATGGCGCACTCGGAAAAAGAATAAAAGGAAAGATCAACTTGGAAAATCCATCATGTAGTGAGCTCGAGTGTCATAGGCCAAACACCAAGGGACCTCTTGAGGAGATTAGAGTAAATATTGCAACCATCAAAGATCTTGTGTCTAGTTTTCCTTGAGGACCGGGAGAGCCTTTCACTACCTATCATTAATATGTGTCACATGCCAATTATGAGAAGTACATAGAGGACCAAAAGAAGAAAGAGGCTACCATTTCTAAGCTTGAGAAGTCCTACTCTTTGGTGGAGTCACACCGAGACCTTTAGATTGAATATGAAAAAATGGTTACAAGAGAGACGAAGAGAGATGAGTTCTTTATCAAGATGTGGAAGGGGGTAAAGGGTCTATGGAAGGTCCTAAAACCTCGAGATAGACTTCCTTCCTCTTGGGTGGAGAGTGATGATAAGGACCCAACAGTGTGGAATGATCATGAGGAGAATGGTGATGATGAAGTGTAAGACCCCGCAAAGATCCTAGCTTAATTCAGTCCTTTAAGCTTGTTAAGGGGTCCCAGATTTAGAAAATTTTAGCTAAGTATTCAGACTTAGTTTATTTTTGGACTTTGAAAGTTGGCAATCTCATTTCGCGACCTTAAATTCCTTTAAATGTCTATATTTTAGTTAATTCGTGATTAGGGAGGTCAATAGGTATTCCCGAACAATTTTTGGATTTTTTGGACTTTGTTTGAAGCTCCTTTGGAATCCCAAAAGAGTGTACCAACGCGATATTGGCGTGCCGTGTGGCCTATCATGTTGGTTAATATTTTACCCATCTACCAATATCAAATTCTAGTAAGTCAACATAATAATGGAGTGACACATTATCTATTGTGTCGGTACCATCGACGCGCCACGTCGACCTGCGTGTCGACAATCCAGTTTCCACTCATTAAAAGATTGTATTCTTTGGGGTATTTGGGTCTTTTTACCCCGACTCTCATCCCTCAAAACACAAAATTTAATACCCTAGGAAGCAAATAAACCCATTCTTCCTCAATTTCTCTCAAGAACAAGCCTTAGTTTTTTGTTTTTAAATTTCAAATCAAGAACTCAAGATTTCACCATTAATTTCCAGAAATTCTTCAACAAGGTATGTAAAGTGTTCATCCAAGGGACCCTTCCACCCTTGGAGTTCAAGAAACTTCTTTTAAAAACATGAATTATGATTTCCATGTTGTGGGTTTGAATGAAATCATGTTGATGTTGTGGAATGTGTTCCAAGTTGAAATCTTTATCTGTTTCTTGATATTATGATAACATGTAAGTTGGATTTTGATTCTCTTAAATTGAAACCCTTTAAGTATGAAGTCATGATGTATTAGAATTGTTGATCATACCCAAGTATGCTACACCTGCCATGTGTTTGATAAAATGCTAAATTGAGACTATGGTGCTTTTGTGATTCTTTGGTGGTCTAAAAGATGAACTTATGCTATACCCACATGTTCACAATGTCTTCCATGTTAAATATATACCTTGTATGTGTTTGATGGATTGTTCATGAGATTTGTTTAATGAAATTATGATGTGTTAGTATGCATTCCTATTTATGTGGAAGTTCATGACTTTCACGTGATTGATGAAATGCCTTAAAGATCGTATTGTGAGTTGTTGACTATTGTCAAGTATTCAAGAATTTTCATGTCTTATTATTTTCATGCTATCAAGTCCTAGGGGTATTTAATACCCAATAATTTAGCTGTGTGCCTAGAGCCAGTGTCACTTACAAAATAATCTCCATCATGTCACGATCAGTAATACTCTATTTCAATTACAGAACTCAAGAAAATTTAGTAAAATCAGTATCAATCCAGTCTTATTTAGTATTCAGTAAACTCAGTCAGATAATAGAACTCAGTAGTATTCTATCAGTCGACGAAACTCAACAAACTTAGCTCAGTTCAGTTAATCAGTACAATCAGTAAAAAATTAGTCCAACCTAGTATGAACTAGGAAATCAGTTCAGTATCTATTCAGTTGGGAGTAGGATTTATCACCGAGTGAACCCAAGGATGGGGACTCACCTGCCAGCAGAGGGTGTGATCCTTAGAAGCAGTCTTTGTGTTCAAAAACTACGTATCCAGTGTATGTTGAGACATCAAACCTAACAGATGAGGGTTGATGAGGTGTCTCAACCAGTCAGTTGAGGCTCCCATAATTCTCATTAGAGTACCTAACAGATAAGGGTAACTCTTATATTGTCCTTACCCATCGCATCGTATTGACACCCTTCTAACTGGGGTTACAGGTTGGACCCCGCATCTATTTTAAAAAAAGGCATATCGGTTAGATGATTACCTCTGATAGTCTCAGTCTTAATTGATAATGCTCAAATTACACTCTTGAATGGGTGTAAGCGATCATTGTCAATATGAAACCCAACTAGGTTGGGGTCGAATCCCATAGGAAATAGGGTGTGAACTTCGATTTATTTACGAAATGCTTTACTGATAGATTACTGTTTCTGAAAGATGGGGGGTTTCAGTTTCACAGAAAGTCAAATGTCACTTTCAATACATCAGTGTTTGTAATCAAGATAAATGGGAAACCAGAGTTATGCTCACCATGGCTTTTGGGATTTGACAGATACTAGGTAATGATTGGGATTCTTGAAGTACGTAGAACAACAGACTATCCTTGACTATGATACTTTCTGACTTATCTCTCAACCTCACCAGACAATTTATTATCTAATTCTCTCGAACTTAGATAACTTATCTATTACCAATAAGATATTATCTCAGGTATATTAATCTAGTTACGGCATCAATCATTAAATAGAAGGTTGGTAGCTTCCGAGTCCCTGTTGATAATTCACGACCTCTAGTCTATTTCTCTGTTAGAAGAAAATAAAACCTAAGGCATAATCTAATGTTCGCAACAACTAGATTTCAGTTAAAACAATAGAATTTCAAGATGTTCTACTACTCCTTGAATCCATTAAACACCTGGCATTATATCAAACCCTAATCCATGGATCCCATAACTCCAGCTAATGGAATTAGCCTCTCATGATTTGATGAATGAAATAACAAGTTGAATTCATGATGATAAGGATCAACTTACAAATGGATGAAAAACAACAAGTAGTTCCTTCAATTTAATAACCAGGTGAAATACCAAAAATAATTGATAAGAAACAAGAAGAATAATTGATGAAAGAGAGCAATGTGCGTCCCTCTCTTTTCAGAGTTAATGTCTCATAGATAATGACCAATTCCCCAGTTTAAAAATCCTAAAATAAGTCTTTAAATAGTCAACCCTAATTAAGGAAACAAAATTAAAGTTTCAGTTTTCTCATCGAATTAGACAATGATGCTTTTGATGGTGCGTCAGACACCTGACGACGTGTGTGAGATGTCGTCAAAGATTCCAGTGAATTGTTATCTTCTGACTCTTCAGACGGTAATCCTGATGGTGTGTCAAATATCTTGACAGCGCATCAAAGATCTTGACGGCGCTTGCAAACTGGTGTCACACTTCACTGGAAATTAGCATACTCTGCCCTCTGGTTGACGATGATTTTGATGAGATGTCAAATATTTGACAGACCTTCCGAATCATCATCACAGTTCATCTAATCTTCTTAGGTTCTGTCTAATATTGACGGTGACTTTGACAGCCTGTCCCATGTATGACGGCGCTTCAAAATGATCGTCAGATACATTTCAGCTTATTTCCACCAGATTTCAACTGTTTTATTCTTCTTTCCTTTAGTTTCCTCCCCGATCACTTTTATCTGCATTAACACACACAAACGATCAAAAATAACAAAATTTACTTAAGAATTCCCAATTATTCAGAGTTAAAATCTTCTAATGTGTTAGCATTGGCTCACACATCAACACCCTCAACTTAAACAATTGCTTGTCCTCAAGCAACCAAAATATAACTAGGAGTACACAAAGTACAATTTGACAGCTAACTACTCTTATCAGTTCAGAATACATGCACCATCTCCATGATCAATCAAAATAAAATCAACTGTGTCTAATATTTGAAAACAACCATGTGACTTACAAGCATCTAGATATGGAAAAAATCTCAGTAATAACAACCTAGCACATACCTGAATTACATTCTCCAAACAAAGTAGTGAATAGCAACATACCTGGTGTGCCCTCACAATAAAAAAATATTTTTTTCACTTAGATTTACGTGTATTAACATAGGGATAAATGTAAGACTCACTCTCAGAATGAAGTTCTAACATTGCGTATCGAATGCCATAGGCTTGTCCTTATAGTCAGTACCAAAGTCTTCAGATAAGTCAGTTAGGATCACTATAGGGCTTTTCTAAGATTGTAACATAGGCTAGGGGATGGTATAACATTCGAGGGTATTTTATAGTGACTACACCTCCTTGGAACTATATTAAATCATGGGGTTTCGACTTTTAACCTTCTTTTCTTCCCTCTTATATTTGTCAAGTATTCTCAAGATGGGTGCTGTCTGTTCAAGCATTAGATCAACTTTTTCAGTTTTCTCTTTTCTATTTGCTTTTTCACTACACCCAACTTGTTATTCATTTTCCTTATTTTACCTCTCTTCATACTCATAATGCATCACATACCCCTATAGTAGCCACCCTCAACTTAGGCCATTTTCCTAAGTCAAGGTGCACAGTGTCTAAGGAGGACCAGGGCCAAAATAGGTTCATTATGATGTAATGGGAAGGTGGAAGGTGTGCAAGAAAGAATTAAGCTATTTAGACTCAAAAATGGATCAAGGGATATTGTTCACACTTGGATGGTCATTTAAGCTAAAATGGGTTAACATGCAAAAACAACCTATGATCCTTTCCTAAACGCCTATCCTATGACTATGGCAAGACAAACTGGGCAAGTTCTAGATTCAATGCATAATGGAAACTTAGTAAGACCTTACACACACATGGAACACAAGTATATAGCACATAACTACTAATCCGTTTCATGCATTTGTTTTCTACAAGTTATTTATTTTCCACGCTAGTGCCACAAACAGATACACAGTTGTCACACTAGATGCAATTCATATAGTTCACAGCATATCAGACCACTGGAGAGGTACTTAAAATTCACAAAATGAGCTAACTGCCTCAAGTATTTGCACTACTCCTAATTATCCACAGAATATGTTACAACAATAGTTTCCCAATACCCTCAACGTAAAATCAAGAAATAAAAAGCACCAAGGGTTAGGATATATCTAAAAATAGTCAAGCCTATGGGTCCTGGGTCTCCGACTCTGCTATCGCAAAATCAGCTGTCTTTTCCCCACTCGTAGCATCTGCCTTTGCAGTAGCTGGAGCCTGGCTTAATGAAGAACCTACAACTCTAGCTCTGATGGCTGCTTCCCATTTCTCTGTATCAGCCAGAGACTCCAGTCTTGCCCTTTTCAAGTTCTCCTTCTCTTCCTTCTTCTTTACCTTCTTTTTAGCCTTTCTCCCTTCTTCACTATCAGGCTCATCTCTTTTACTTTTTTCTTTATTTCCCCTTTTTTCTTATTTTTCTTCGGGGAATCCACAGTAAGATCAAGTATAGGAATGTCTTTCTCTACATCATGTATGGCTGATCCTGTTGGCACCATAATGTGGTGCTGCTGCAGCATCCCAACCTCAGACTTCACCTTGTCTAATACAACCATAAAAGTAGAGAGATTAGTATCTGTCATCTCTCTTGCCCGAGCATCGAATCTGTTCTCAAGATCTGCCACCCGCCCAGGCAAGGTCATGAAAGGTTCTAGTGCAGCATCGAGTGGAACTTTGACTCTTTTGTCTACAGCAACAATAAATTGTTTGGCGAAGGCCTGTAGTTTCACCTCACACCAATTCGCTTACTTAGCCACCTTCCTGATATCAATCGGCTGAAATGCCGACCATGTTTGCTGTTGGAGGAACTGAAGCAGTCGACTCACTTTGAGGTACTGAACCTACCTGAGCTGAATGTGCTACTGGTGGTGGTGGTATAGTTTTAGGGCTTTGCACCCCCAAAGTTGGTGCTGAAATAGTCTCAGTGACTAGAGGATCTGCTGCACCAACTGCATCTTGATCAAGTCGTAAGCCCGGCTGAATTTTATTTTTGCTGACAAGGTTGTGAGTCTTCCTAGCATGTATCTCATCATCAATACCTGAAATCTCAGGTACATGAGCTTCTTCATACAACCTAGTAATTAGACATGGGAATGGATATGCAGCATCGGGTCTTGCGAGTCGAATCTTGATCTCTTCTGCTATAATTTCTCCAAAATCCAAGGGGTTTTTTATCTGTCAAGCTTGCAACTAATATTGCTCGATCATCCCCTAATATGTTTTCTCCCTTGGTGGGTTTCAGATGAATCTGTATTAAACCCCACCAAAATCTTGCCTCTAAATTTAAAGACAATTTGGTAATCTTTTCTGCCGGATTATTCAACCACTCTGGTTCCCCATCTGCTATGAGAGTCACAAGCCACTTGCGCTGATTTTCCCGATGCTTCAACCGGGCATAGAATGTAGGTGAGGTGGCTTGTGGGATAAAGGATGGCCTATAAAGAAACCTATTTATGGTGGCATCTGATACATCCACCCTCACTCCACGTACTTCAACTTTGGTCAGAAGAGGCTTATATGAGGTTCTATCCCCTTCTTTGCACATATTTTCCACCGTAGCCTGGTAGTTCGCATAGAACTCCCAGACCAACGAAGGAAAGTAAACATATCTTCCCATAGTAGTCCACTCCAGACCATACTCCTTGAGTTTATGCATCACCTCAGGGCATCTGATCAAACCTGTAGTGATAATCTTCTTCTCCTCTAGAATTAGCCTTATGGTACTTCATCGATCTGTTCTGCGAAGTCCATCCAAATAGATCGTTTCAGCCCCAGGGATTTTCCATCTCATATTGTTCCTAACCTAGGGGTTTTTGCATTTCACCAAAGTTCCCTGTATTGGAGAATCCTTATCACCTTGCTGCTCTGAAGATGGTGATTCAGACTCAATTTCTTCAGCTGTAGGCCTCTCAGAATCTTCAGTTTCAACTTCTTGTTCAGTGCTCTCAGACCCCTGCTCAGTGTGTTCTAATCCTTGTTCCTCTGAAGCATGCTCAGATGAGGTTGTCACCTCAGTATCATCAGTATCCTCCACCTCAATAGGATTAGGTAGAGGCGGAGTATTTGGACTAGTCCTCTTTCTTTTCCATATGAGCAAAGGCTCCTCGTCTTCATAATCAGAGTCCTCATTGACAAGTTGTCGAGGTACACTCTCTTTAGCTGCTTTCTTTAGTGTGGTTGGATTCTTCCTCTTGGGTGCCATGCTCATTTCTATTCAACGTAGAAATCCTCAATTAGTACTCATAATCAAACAAGAAAAAAAGAAGGATTACCTCAGTTCAACATCAACACTGTTTTTAGTTCCCAGGTTTGACCGCGCTTCAAAAGCATCGTCATCCTTTTCCACAATCTACAAAATTTTCTCAGCTTTTAACGGCATTTTTGAATGGCCATAACACAGGTGCAAGGCCGTGAACATTGACGTCAGACAACATTATAACTTCTAACTTCTTTTTTACTTGATTTTTCTTCTACCATTATTCTTAATTTCAACTTAGGTCGTGTTCTTTACTGAGATTTCCATGAAATTATACCGCATTCTCCTACAAACCCTAGTTTTTGAAGGATCTTGAAGAATGTTAATGGGTTCATCTCACTCCTTTGAAACCAAGATTTCTTGTTGTTCACAATTGATCCAAAGAAAGATAAAGTTGAAGTTTTTCTCATACCTAGATGTCGACACTTAGCTGATATACTCTGAGCACCTAGACTTGTGAGTGAGAGAAAAATGAGATGAGAGAGGAAGAAGATTTCTTGACTTAACTCTCAGGCTTTAACAAGGAAAGTCTTAAAATTTTGCCTTAGAAGGGATTAAATTTGAAAAAGGAAGGGAAATAACTCTCTAAGGAAAGAAAACCAAAACTGGAAGAGAAATATCTAAAGTACGCGGGAATGTGAACAACTGTTGTTGGGCTGGGTTAGCCCAAAATTTTTAAGATGGGCTCAACACATTTGACGGCCTTTTTGATAGAGCGTCAGATACCGGACGACGCTTCAAAATTGTCATCAACCTTAATAGAATAAGGCTTTGACTTGATTATTTTGACGCCATTTCTCATGGCTTGTCATACTTGTGACAGCCCATCAAAATTGACGTCAACCTTCTCATGCTGACTGAATCCAGTTCACCTCCTTTGTACAACGCTTATCTACAAAAATTAAAAACATAAGTGCAATAAAATTAAAACTTTGGGTTGCCTCCTAAACAACGCCTGATTTAACGTCGTGACACGACTTGATTATCTTGACTACTCAGACTTCATCAAGATAATGTATCGATACCTCATTACCATTTTCCTGGAATACATCCACAACTGAGAAGATAGTCATCTCCTCCAACTGCTTTATTGGAGGGTGAGTTTTGAATCTGGCCTCAATTTTTCCATACCTGAACTTTAGCTCATTGAGCTCTATCTCAACCAATAATCTTCCCGTGGATAATAGTGGTCTACCCAAAATGATGGGTACCTTAAAATCAATATCATAATCCAATATCACAAAATCTGTAGGCAAAATAAAGTCATCCACCTTTATCGACACATCATGCAATATACCAACTGGTCGTTTCACCGATCTGTCTTCCATCACAAGATGCATTTTTGTGGGGGAAGGTTCCCCCAATCCAAGATTTTTGTAGATATCAAGTGGCATCAGATTAATACTTGCTCCTAAGTCACATAAATCTTTAGTAAAATTCATGGACCCAACTGTGTACGGTATGGTAAATGCTCCAGGGTCAGGCTTTTTCTGCACTAAGGATTGTGAAGAAACAACACTACAGTGGTGGATGTTGTCCACCGGCTCACAGTTTACCTTCCGCTTCTTTGTTAACAGTTCCTTCATAAATTTAACATAGTTCGGCATTTGATCAAGTGCCTCCATCAATGGCACATTCACCGTCAGTTGTTTCATTATTGCCATAAATTTGCTAAATTTTTCGTTATCTACTTTCTTCTTAAATCTCTGAGGAAAGGGAGGTGGTGGTCTTGGCATTTCTTTCAATACCACTTCCCCTTTATTTTTGTCTTTTTTCTCTAAAATATTAACAAAGCCATCTAGCTTCTCAGACTCCACAGGATTGCTTCCTTCTGACTCATCAACACTCACCTCCTTCTCCACAGCTTTGCCTATAGAAGGTCCAGATAACATTTTTCCACTCCGAGTGGTAATTGCCAAACAAGAGCCATCAATCCGCGGGTTCTAAACCGTATCGCTAGGTAAAGTAACATCTTTTCTCTTGTTTAGAGTAGCCAAAAGTTGTCTCATCTGTTGCTCCAACTACTTAATAGAAGTAGAGTGTGATCTAACTAACTGACTGAGGGTAGAAAATTTGCTTTTTATAGTAGTTACCCCTAAGTTGGTAGCTTCAACTACCTTCAACAACTTTTCCATCATGTCCTCCATGGACATCTTTCTAGAACTAGTCTTCACAGCATCCTAACTTCCATGAGGAATATACAAACCACTCCTATCATTATTGTTTCTCCAATGTCCCTACTCCCTATCTTTACAATCAGGATATTCATAGAAAGTCCGACCTTGGTTCCCTTGGATATTGCCTCAGAAACCCCCCTTAATACTCACATAATTTGCCTAAGCATCAACACCTGTAGACACAGTACCCTGAGATTCCACGGCCTTAACCATTTCAGTCTTGTCGGATAGCAAGTGCTTGGCAAGCAAGTCCATTTGCGTCTTCAAATGGGCCATGTCCTGATCTCTCTCCTTATCTCTTCTATGATGCTTTACAGTAATACCACCAATAATAGTCAGGATAGACACTACAGAATCCCTAGTGTTCCAATCCCGACTCTGCTTGGTCATTCTATTCAGCATGTCAGAAGCATCTAGAAAAGAGAGGTCAATGAACGAACTACCTGCAGTGTTGTCAACAATAGAATTCGTCACAGATTTGAAAGCTCTATACAAATTCTCCATCAAGTTCAGTTCCGTCATATTATGGTTCAAACACTGTGCAAGTTTCTTCTTAAATCTTTCCCAGGTTTCGTGCAGTGCTTCAGTCGAAAACTGTCTGAAGTTGCTAATTTTGTCCCTCAACTATACCCTTCTAGAGGGTGGAAAGAACCATTCTGGGAATGTGTCTTTCAACTATCTCTATTTGGTTATAGAATCGGGATCTAAATCATTCAACCACATTATTGCCTACCCAGATAGAGACAAAGGAAAAAATCTCAACCTGATCGCATTCTGGCTCACTCTCAGATTGTCAAATGATTTGTAAATGGTGATGAAGTTCACCAAATGCATGTGAGGATCATCACCAGTAAAGCCTCCAAATAACCTCTTCAGATTTAGGAGTTGGATCATGGTACTTGTTATGCTGAATTTTGCACCTGGTGCCAACGGTGGAGGAATGATAGCACCCATTACACCAGCTCCGTCCATTCCTTCATCATCTTTATCAGCCTCATATTTCATAGGCTGTTGCCCATATCTTCCTCGGACTGGATGATTTCTGTTGACATTTCTCTGCACTGGTGTAATAACTTTCTCAACTCGCCTTGGGTTTTGAGGATTCAAGAATTCCTCATTACCCAAGTCTTCATCATCAGGGTTCTGGTGACGTGCTTTTTGACCTAAATTTTTCACATTCACCTGAGTCCTGGCCATAGCATCTAGTCTTTCTGCTTCCTGTTGTTCATCCATTCTTCCTATCAGTTGAGGTTACGGATTGATTGGTAATAGTGGTTCTATGGAACTTTGTGTTTGGCATAAACAACAAAGTACCTACAATAAACAAAAATAACAAATAAACGTGAATCAAGGAAACTTAACTATCAACAAATTTTTGCGTACAAACTTTTAGTCTACAACCTATTCCCGGCAACGGCGCCATTTTTGATAACGCTCAAATTACACTCTTGAATGGGTGTAAGCGATCTTTGTCAATAGAAAACCAAACTAGGTTAGGATTGAATCCCACAGGGAATAGGGTGTGAACTTCAATTTGTTTACGAAATACTTTACTAATAGTTTACTATTTTCAAAAGCTGGGGGTTTAAGTTTCACAGAAAGTCAAATGTCACTTTCAATACTTTAGTGTTTGTAATTAAGATAAATGGGAAACCAGAGTTATGTTCACCATGGCTTTTGGGAGTTGACCGATACTAGGTAATGATTAGGATTCTTGAAGTACATAGAACAACAGACTATCCTTGACTATGATACTTTTTGACTTATCTCTCGACCTCACCATACAATTTATTATCCAATTATCTCAAACTTAGATAACTTATCTATTTCCAATAGGATGTTATCTCATGTAGATTAATCCAGTTACGACATCAATTATTAAATAGAAGGTTGGTAGCTTTCGAGTCCCTGTTGATAATTCACCTCTAGTCTATTTCTCCGTTAGAAGTAAATAAAACCTAAGACATAATCTAATGTTTGGAACCACTAGATTTCAGTTAAAACAATAGAATTTCAAGATGTTCTATAACTCTTTGAATCTGTTAAACACCTAGCATCATATCGAACCCTAATCCATGGATCCCATAACTCCAGCTAATGGAATTAGATGCTTATGGTTTGATGAACGAAATAACAAGTTGAATTCATAATGATAAGGATTAACTTATGCATGGATGAAAAACAACAAGTAGTTCCTTCAATTTAATCACAAGGTAGAAGAGCAAAAATAGTTGATAAGAAATAAGAAGAATAATTGATGAAAGAGAGAAATGTACGTCCCTCTCTTCTCAGAGTAAATGTCTCATAGATAATGACCAATCCCCCGGTTTAAAAAATCCTAAAACAAGTCTTTAAATAGTCAACCCTAATTAAGGAAACAAAATTAAAGTTTCAATTTTCTCTTCAAATTAGACGACGATGCTTTTGACGGCGCGTCAGACACCTGACGATGTGTGAGAGATGTCGACAAAGATTCCAGTGAATTGTTATCTTTTGACTCTTCAGACGGTAATCCTGATGGCGTATCAAAGATATTGACAACACTTGCAAACTGGCGTCACACTTTACTGGAAATCAGCATACTCTGCCCTCTGGTTGACGACAATTTTGATGAGATGTCAAATATTTGAAGGCCCTTCCGAATCATCGTCATAGTTCATCTAATCTTCTTATGTTCTTTCTAATCTTGACGGTGACTTTGACAGCCTGTCCTATGTATGACGGTGCTTCAAAATGATCATTAGATACATTTCAGCTTATTTCCACCAAATTTTAACTGTTTTATTCTTCTTTCCTTTAGTTTCCTCCCCAATCACTTGTATCTGCATTAACACACACAAATGATCAAAAACAACAAAAGTTGCTTAAGGCTTCATAATTATTCAGAGTTAAAAGATTCAAATGTGTTATCATCGTCTCACACATCATTAATCTTCAGTAAAGAGCTCAGATAGTTCTATAGATTTTAGGACTGTCAGATATAGTCACTCAGCTCAGTACGGAACTTAGCTAGTTCCATCAAAAACAAGAATATCAGACACAGTCACTCAATAAATAGTATTTTAGTTATCAGTTATATTAGTTATCAGTATCCATGGTATCAGTAAACTAAGTATTCAAAATCCTTTTGACTTCAGTTACAGTTATGTATTCATGAATGTATTCTTACGCAGTCATGTTCATGTTATTTAGTCAATTATAGTTCATGCACATGAACCCTTGCATTTAGCCTTACCTCACTTTGCGTACCAGTACATTCATACGTACTGACACATACTTTTTTTAACTCTATGGTTTTTTATACCATAGGTTCAAATGTATGGGCCCCAGAGCATTCTTAATAGTTCAGACATTCAGCCAGCAGCAGTAGACTAGTAGTGAGTCCTTATCATTCGAGGATATTCTTTTATTTCATTATCTCATTAGATTTAACATTTCAGTAGATGGAGTTAGTTGGGGGATTGTCCCATCAACTCCTTATTCAGATAATTCAGTTTAGAGGCTTTTCAGACTAGATGTTCAGATAGTATTAAGTATTTCAGATTTTGATATTTTATCAGACTTTATCATTTTCTTTTCATCAGTATTACAGTTTGAAGGTTATGACATTTCAGCCTTTTATTCTGCATTATACCGTATTATTATTCAGTTATTAGAGTAGGTACCAGTCATGGGTTAGCTTGTGGTCCTTTGGGATTATGAGCACCATGTAGCGTCTGGGATACTGACTCGGGGCGTTACATGCAGAATCCAAGAGTGAAAATAACCCTTGATGCAGTTTTAGGTAGCACACTTATATCTTTTAACCTTGATTGTTTATGCAGTGGGGACACTGCTCTCTATTCAGTTTGGAGTGTCTCCTTATTTATTTGATTTGGGCCTGTATTATTGATATTTCTACATAATTTTTTGCTTTTTTTTGGATGATTCTTAGTTTTATTTAGGTTTTAATATTCGGGAACTCTAATGGTGTCCATATTTGCATGGATTAGTTACTTTTCTATTAGTTTGCTACTTTAGTTTAGTTTTAATCGATGAGCTTTTTTCTCTGATAGACTAATTGATGGCATTCTTAAGGGGGAAACGTCATTATTGGGCTTTTAACCATGGATGTAGGGGTAGTCTGAGTACCCATGGCATCATGGTCAATACAAGGGAAGTCTAAGTACCCGTGGCATTGATGATTTAGGGATAACAATCATACCTATTGGCGAAGTTTAAGTAGACATATGGGTGGTTCTCCCATATTTTAGCCACAATGAGAGACATCAACTAGGGGTTGTTGTCGTGATTAGAAAATTATGAGAGGTGCGGATGCAAAACAAATAACCCCCTCCGTCTAAAATATTTGCAAAATTTGAGGGCATGGACGTGAGTAACCTTGTGACAAAACTTTCCCATCTTTCTATGACTCTGAAAATTAACTTTAGAAAAATAGTTAATACTCCATCTTTGTCTCGAGCGGGTAGTATAATTGAAACCCCTTGACAATATTTACATACCATGTGTGTTAGCTTAATTGTCTACATCTCATGTGTACTTGTACCATCTAAAACTTTCCCTATTACTCTTTCAAAGATAAATTTTGATTGTGCTTGTTTGGTAAAATGATCATAGGCCATCTTGTGATTTTGGTAGAACACTTTATCTTAAAAAGCCTACCAATACCCAGGAGTTACCCCTAGTCACCCTCTCTGAGCCTTTGGACTTTTCTTTGGAAAATATATTAAAAGACATGACCCTTTTATTCATCCTCTCTTGAACCCTATTCTCCTTGAACTTAAAATACAATTGAGGCTAAAAGACTAAGTTGGGGGTGGAGGAACTATAAAGAAGTGTAGTGGAGCCACGAATTCATAAGAAAGTACCTATATGTTTAAACAAGTAAGCATTTTTATTTGAAGAAAGAGAAATCCATTAAAAGAACAAAATGCATAAATTTTAAATGCATTGCAAAAAGAGTAAAAAAAGAGGTGAAGAACATGCAAGTAAAGTAAAAGGGGTAAAATAGGCAAATAAATAAAGGAAAAAGAAGTGGCCCAAATAGAAATGCATAAAAAGATTATGATGTAGAAGTTCAAGGAGGGTTTAGCCTTATCATCCTAAGTTAATATCCTACCCTACCCTAAACCTGCATTACAAGATCAAAAAGCCCTTTGTGATTCCCAACCAAGTGTGGTCATTGTAGTGGTGATTGAAAATTGGGGTAAACCTATGGCATGATACTTGTTAACATGGAGAAATTCTTGAGAGAGTGAGTGTTTGCACTTAAAATTCCTTGTTGCATAATTAGTAACTAGGTGTGCGAATTTTTTTCTTTCTTGTGAGAAGGTATGTGAACTAGTTGAGATGGGTGATTTTTTCATCTTCCGTACAATGAGATAAATGGATGTATAACTTGGTTGTATTCAAAAAGTGAGTTGTTTCTAGAGTGTTAATGGTTGTTACATGTTTGCTCCTCAAAGTCTAATGCATCTTTCAAATATTCCATTTTATTGAGAGGTGTTGTTGAAACCATTTTTACCATATGCAAAGAGCTTTTTGTGGTAGCCATCAAGTTTAAGTCATCATGATCATTGGGTGATAAAATGATGGAAAACACGTGAAATTATCGAATAGAAATGGGTATTGTTTCTTTAGGATAATCAAAGTTTTAAGTTAGGGGTGTTGATGAGTGGTGATTTTACCACTTATTTGCACCAAACATTTGTGCACACTACCATGCTTTGTATAAGAAAATGAGACATCATCATGATTTAAATGAACTAATAACCACACTTTGCAGGTATATGGTTGAGAAGGTGAAAAGATGTGGACCGAAGCTAAAAAGGGGTAAAACAAAAACAAAAGGGAGTGTAGCTGGAGACCTGGAGCAGTTCACCCTTAGTTACCGTGAACTCGGTCTGAAGTCCATAGTCGCGGTCAGTTAAGATGGTAACCTTAATGCTATCGTGGAGCACAACCGTGGTCGCATAGCTGCAATCGCGATCAAATCTGCACAATTGCGGTTCAATGGGAATGTTACCCAGGGGCAGTTTTATAAAATTGCATAGACGAATCCCAAGTCATATATAGGAAAAAACCCTTTCTTCTTTGGATATTTCTTACCTCATAGATATTTTTGAATTGAAAGCAAGAAACCCTAATTGGGCAAGTGTGTAACAACTCTTGGAGGCTTAATTTCTTAGTAATTTTGTGAAGAATGAATGTTTTGGATTATCCCCATGGTATATCTCTTTTTAATGTTTTCAAAAGTAGCTAAGCAATTTAGTCTTGAGATTATGTTGAACTAAAGTATAATTGTGTGTGGGTGTTGTTATGTTGCATGATTTTTAGTTGTTGAATATGGATTCCCCCATTACTTGGGTTAAGGAGTTGGAATTTGATGGGTGAAAACCCCAAATCTCCAAATAGGTTTGATGGGTGAAAACATCAAATCTCCAAATAGGTTTATCGATGAAAACCCCAAACATTAAAAACCCTTTGTCAATCTTGAAAGAGGGTTGAAGGTGAACTTGAGATAACCCATAGCATACTTGAAAGAGGGTTATAAGGGGAAAAGGTAATGGTGGACAATTAAGTCTATGATTTACTACCTTTTGCAATCTTAGAAATAAGTGTGATTGGAGTGTAAGCTATATCAAGAGAATCATCCTAGAAATAGGGAAGCTTGATTGAGGTTTGTGGGTGATTACAAATGTCACACTTGTCAGGTGCTCGAAAGAGTCAATGGGTGAAATCATTGTAGTTTTATTGAAAGATAGACTACAATGACTTTTGACCTAGGCTATCCCTTTATCAACAACTAAACTTCATGATAAACCATCATCAATCCACACGCTTTACCTTTAGGTAGACATAATCTCAAGATCCTCTCTAATCTTTATTTTAAATCAAAAGTGTCATATTCGTGCATTGGTAGTCAAAATTTTTTACAAATCAATCCCCCTATTTTATTTTACATGTCTTGCTTATTATCATTCTGGGTAACCTTTTTGTAATTAGAGCACCCAAACTACTTGAAATTTATATTTTGCTACTTGTGGATTCGACTCCAATGCTAGATGGGTTATTGACAATGACCACCTCACCCCTCAATTATGGGAGTGAGTTGAGCATTATTAAGAAACATCAATCTTGATGCTTTCGTGAAGGTTCTTGGATTTGGGAACTTGAATTTCTTGGTTTTCATGGAGAGAAAGTAATGGAAATTGGTGTTCTTGGGAGGTTAATAGTTTTTCTTTAAGAGGAGAATTGAAAAAAATGGGAAAATAATTCCATACCTGACGTTATAATTCATGAATTGAGGGGGAATGACACATTTTTCCCCCAAGTAATTAAATTCGTAACTTCTATGCAGTTTATAAGGTCATCACTACGCGATGAGGGTTCCATCGCTATAACCACCGCGACGCAGCCCTATAAAGATGAGCAACTAGAATTGTGATCCAAATATGACCCAGTCCCCATTCGAAAAATCCAAAACATCTTTGAGACATGTTTTTTTCACCCTTGAACATGAATTAACTCAAAAAATAATGTCTCGAGGTAGGGAAGACCAATTTTAAAATCCCCGAAGTTAAGAGGCCTTAAAAATGACTAAGTCCCCAACACTTAGTGAAATTTTCAGGTTTTAAAACTCTTATACATGCAACTAGGAGCTGAACTAAGCTAAGAATAATATGAGGTATTATAGAAGATGTTTCTCTAAATCTTCTACCAGGATTTTGATCCACTCAACAAAACCGTGGTAGACAATGCGGCGGGGGCTCTCTTGTGAAGTTGACTTATCATGCAGCTACAACCTTGCTTGAGGAAGTGACCAAGCAAAACCCGAGGGTGTCATAGCCATGATGTCGAGGTACCAAAAGGCTCTCCTACTATCTTCTTTATTGATAAAGAGAAAAAGAGGAGAGATGAAGAGAGGGAGGAAAACATGGAAAAAATGATGACACAATTAGATATTTTAACTAAGCATGTGATGGGTCCACCCATAAAAATGGTGAATACCGTGGCATCCAAGGACTATGATGATGAAGAGTCCAAGAGGATTGATAAAGAGATTTGGTATTTGCTAACTATTCGGGGGGTTCCTGCCCGGCCTATTGTAATGCCTTGATTTTCTATAATTGGAATGCCACACATTGCTTATGACCCCGAAGGACCACAAGATAACCCTTTTCTGATATCTGTACCTGAGCACCGCATAATATAGGTAATAAATATGGAAAACTGGCGAAATATTGCCATAAGGTTCAAAACATCTAAAATACTCAAAACACAAAACTGACTACTGCTATATTTATCCGAAAAGCTTCTAAACTGTTTGAACTGTAGATTTTATGGGACATGTCCCTAACTAACTCCGTCTACTAAAAATAAACTGAGTCTAATTTCATAATAAAATAAGGATCATCCTCGAATGATGAGGACTCACTGCTAAGTCAACTGTTCCTGGCTGAGTCTGGACTGCTAAGGATGCCCTGACTCTCTTTCTTCTGAACCTATGGTATAAGACACCATAGCGTAAGAGAAAAGTATGTGTCAGTACTTTGAATGTACTGGTATGCTAGCTGAGGTAAGTCTAAATGCAAGGGCTTATGCATGAACATAACTTAACTGAATAACATGAGAGTACTGAATGAGTATACATGTATGGACTGAATACTACCTTCTGAATACTTGAACTTCTGACAACTGAGTTTACTAATACTGATATCTATGTTTACTAACACTGAGAGTCTGAATAACTAAGTCTACTGATAACTGAACTTTGATCTAACTAATATCAACTGATTGAAACTGAGATCAAACCTATCTAGTGGATGATCTTCAAATCTAGTAATAATGATGAAGAATGATTGAATCTGAGTTTGAGATCAGTCCTATCTAGCGGGCGATCTCTGAATCAATTAATACTAGCGGAAGATCTCTGAAACAATTAATACTGATACTGGTTAACTTCATGTGAGACCAGGCCTTTCTAGCGGGTGGTCTATGAATCTATGGAACTATCTAAGTACCTCACTGATCTAAATGACCGTATCTGACAATCCTGATTTCTGAGTGCTGCTATGATGACTGAGACTGAACTATAACTATGGGAGTCCTCACTTAACTGACATACCCCATATCTGAACTAGTGGGGTCCAACCTATAACCCCAGCTAGAAAGGAATCAATACCGTTCCACGGGTAAAGACCTCTACTATGGTCAAGCCTCTCTAATGGGTGACCTTGAATAGGAAGTCAAGCCTAAGGAAGTATGATAGTCAAATCTTAGTCTAACAGGTGACTCCTAGTCCTGCACTGGCTACATAGTTTTGGAGTTCAGGGACTGTTACTAACGACTCTACCTCTCTAACGGGGAAGCCATCATCCCTACACTCTCTCGGTGCTAGTTCCTACTCCTAACTGAAGGACTCTGAACTGATTCTTAACTAAACTTAGACTAGGCTAAATTTGAATACTACTAAATACTGATTACTTCTGAATACTGTTAAGTCAGAACTAAATACTAAGTTGGATTAGACAGATACTGAGACTGGATTGCACTTATACTGAGATCACTAAATTTCCTTAAGTTCTGTGACTGTTTGAATTCTACTGAGCATAGCATGACTGAGATTATCTTGAGACTAACTCAGTTATATACAAGAAGCTAAATTTTGGGTATTAGATACCCCCAAGACTCGATAACATAAATATCATAAAATAGGACAACTCGTACATGACATAACAATAGGCTATCATTCACAACATAATCAATGCGACGTCTTACCAATCACTTGAATATCATGAGTATGTAATGGTATAGAAAGTGCATACAAATATCTCAAAGTTAACTCAATAAGGAATACACGTGAATGGGAATGCATACAACATATCGTAAATCATTCAATAAGGCTTTTTAGCAAATAATTGGCTTACATGAACTTATACATAATTGGGGATTTCTTAATAACCATGCTATGTTGACTCTATTTCCTTTACATAAGCATTTTGTCAAATATGTGGGGAGCATGCTTTAGTTATACAACAAATACTACACCACAAGTGTTATGATTTCATCAACCAACATGCAACTTGACGAGGGTTTATCATGATCATCACAGAATTAATCACATGCTAGAATCAATTCTAAATACCTGTAGTCTAAATCATGAATTAAAATTCAAAAACACATAATCATGAACTTCAATATACACATAATCATGAACTTCAATATACATAAATCATGAAATCTCATAAATACATAAAATTTGTAATTTTAAAAAAGGATTCTTGGACTTCTTGGGTGGAAGAAACCCAAGAATCAACATCTAACATATCTTAGGAGACTCTTTCTTAAAGGTTCTTGGAGAGATTCTTGGTTTCTTAAAGAAGGGTTTGGATCTTGTTCTTGGGTTTTTGATCTTGATAGAAACCCTAGATTTTGGACCAGAACTGAGACCTACTGCCTCATTGCGACGGCCTAGGGCGATGGTCCATCGCTAGCTCGATGGTTCATCGATCCTGACCATCAAACTTGGCCAGTTAATGGGACTATTGCCTCATGGAAACGTCTATGGGAAATGGTCCATCACTAGCTCGACGGTCTGTCGGCCTGCCCATCGCACCTGGACAGTTCAGACAGCTTTCTGTAAAACGTCCATAACTTTTTACCCCGACATCAATTTTTGACGAATTTGGTATCAACGGGAAGCTTATTCAATTCTCCACTTGAAAAAAAAGTCTATATTAGGGAAATTATACACGGTTTAAAATATTTCTCACTTAGGAAGTCATCCCTTACTCTTCTTAAGGATGAAACTCGACTTAAAGAAAGTTTGGGATACTACACCTATCAAAGGAAAGGTAGAAACTAAGGTTGGATGAAACATGATCATTACCATGAATGGAGGGAAAAAGAATAAGATTATGATCATTATGTGCCTCCACCTGATCGGGAAAAGAAAAACTATGCAAATCCCATTGACCCTGAAAAATACAAAATCGAAGATGTCTTGGAAAGAATTTTTATGAAAGTGAATGGAACAGACAAGATAGCCTGTGAATTAAAAGGCAACTGTTCATAAATCAACCAAATGGTTGTGTCCTACTCCTCTTATATTAAGAAATTGGAAATACAAATAGGTGAAATCTCCTTACAACTAAATGCTAGAGCAAAGGGGGGCCTTTTCAGTGACACTATTGAGAACCCAAAAAATAATACTTAAGGTTTAGCAAGAGTCACTTGGAGTGGAAACACCCTCAAGGATAATTTGAGAAAAGTTGATAGAGAAAGTGTGGGTGACAAAGATCCTAACAATGAGCACATGAATGAGAATAAAAATGTTGTGGTTAAGCCAAGAGAAGAAACTCCTAAATCTCAAGAAGAAGAGGATGGAAAAGAACTGGTGGAATTTGATGAAGAGGTGGTAAAAAATAAGGAGCAACGAAGTATACATTTCCCATCATAAAATTCCTTCTCCATTTTAACAAAGTCTTAGGAGAAAAGAGGAGAGTGACAAGCTCAAGAAATTCATGGCTAATCTTAGCAACTTCTCTATCAATATCCCATTACTTGAGGCTATCCAAGAGATTTTGAGATATGCTAAGATTATGAAGGAATTTATGTCAAAGAATAATCTTGTTGAAGGTGACACCATTGATGTATCCCATGGGTATAGTACTATCATGAGTTGTGCAATGGCGAAAAACAAGGACTTTAGGGCTTTTATAATTCCATACACCATTGGGACTTATAAGTTTGAAAAATCTTTATGTAACCTATGTGCGAGTATTAATATCATGAAATTTGAAATATATTAGAGTTGGATTCTGTATCCCAACTCCAACATCGATGAGGCTTTTGATAGCAGACTGGTCTATCAAGAAACTAGTTGGTGTTTTGTTCGACGTGTTAGTGAAAGTGGATAGATTCATCCTTTCAATGGATTTTGTGATGATCGATTGTGAGATGAACCAAGAGGGTCCTATTATCCTTGGTCAACCTTTACCATCTACCGAAACAGACCTTATTAATTTAGAGCTTGGGGAGATACAGTTTAGAGTTCATAATGGTGAAGACTCCTTTCGGATATGCAAAATGAAGAAACAACCCGTGGAGCTTCAAATGGTATAGGTTATAGATATTTAATATGTGGAAGTGAATGATGGCTCCCTCGGGGATCCAACTTGAAAAAAATAAAGGACGTCGTGCCACGACGTTAACTAAGGCACTATGTGGAAGGCAACCTTCAAATGCCATGAAAGTAGCTCGTATCCATTGTTTTTAATTTAGTAGAATAGATTTTAATTTTTCATTGATTATTACAGGAATTTGTTGCACTTTGTAGTGTTTTTTATTAAGTTTAGAAGAGGAAAACGTGAAATTTTTGCATGTTGAACTGAATAGGGGAAAATATGTCAAAACAGAGTAATAAGATGAACAAGGGAAAACAGAGGTGCAAAAATACCCTCAATTACCACAATCGCAGGCTCTGTGCCTCTGTAATTATGGACACCTACTTTTTATGATAGTGTATCCTTGACTATGATCGCAGTCAAATCTATATAAAAAGACCATCGATCTGCCATTTGCTGACACTCCCTCGCCAAATTCTCTCTCAAATTATACCAACTCTTGGTCATATGTTGGGAATCCAAATGCATTGTAACATATATATTTCATCAATTCCATCACTAAGTTCTTTGAATTCATACTTTATTTTTTGAAAATAGGCCATAGAGTGCATGAAATAGGGAAGGACTAAAACTGTCTTTCATTGCTCAATCTTTCTTAAATTGTACTTGTGTGGTGGTTAGCTGTTATAAATAGTGTACAGACATGTAGGGAAGTCTTGAGTACCAAAATTGTGTTTCAAATTGAGTAAAATGTATTGTGCACACCAAGTGCTCGATCATACACCCAAATGAGTCCATAACTAGTTATTTTTGCATTTTAGGGGCATGATCGAGTACTTAGAAGCCTTGTTCAATGTTCTTAATGATTAATAGCTATTTTGGAACATGATTTGGCTCTTAAATTATTGAAATTTTTGGCCAGACATGGTCTCAGATACCACGATTGCAGACATTGGATCGCAGTTACGGCACCACGATTGTGGCTCAGTGGCTCAAGATCGCCATATCTAAGGTTGAATATCATCTTGGGATAAAAATTGGGCACTTTTAATTCTTATAAAAACACCACCAATTAACTATCCCATGAGCTTTATTGGGCAACCAACCCCTTTGATGATATTTCTATTGAGATAAGGACAATTAAGAAGCTGTTGTCCAAGTTGCCTCAGAGTCCAGGAGAGCCATCCACTACCCTCCATTAATTGGTGGCCTATTTAGATTTTGAGAAGTATTTATAGGACAAGAAGACACAGAAAGCCACCATTGCTAGGATTGAGAGAAGCTGCTTATCATTGAAAGAGTCTTACAAGAAGCTTTAAGATTTTGTGAGAAGATAAATAAAAGGGAAAAAAAGAGGGACAAGTTATATAACAAGATTTGGAAGGGGGTAAAGGGTCTATGAAAGGTCCTAAAACCCCAAGATAGACTACCTTCTTAAATAGTGGAGAGTAATAATGAGGCCCCAGTTGGGTGGTTGGGTTTTGAGGATACAAGAGATGATGCAGAGTTTGAGGGAGAGAGAAACTCTTCATGCGGTTTCAGGGAGAACCCTTATCTCTCTTTTTACTTTATTGTTTATGTAGTAAGGACACAACAATCTTCTTAGTAGGGGGTGCATGTCTCTGTATTCTATTCATTTGGGCCTGCATTATTTAGATTTTTTGGGATATTTTAATGACATTTTTGATGATTTTTATTTTTTCTGTTGGGTTTTAATATTTTAGAACTCTGATGGTTCCCACATTTTCATAGATTAGTCATTTGGTTTCATTTTTAGATTTTTACTTTATATTTATTTTGCTTATGGTGATATCGGATGAGCCTTTCTATATGATGGATTGAGTGATGATATTCTTAAATAAAAATCACCATGATTGGGCTTTGAGACATAGATGTTGGGGAAGACTGAGTACCTGTAGTATCAAAGCTATAAACGTAAGGGAAATTTAAGTACCTGTAGCGTTTTGGATTTGGGATCACACTTATAATTATGGTGAAGTCTGAGTAGCCATATGGTTTGCCCGTATTAAAGTCGAAATGTGAGACATTGACTTGGTTTGGTGCCATAAATAGAAAATTAGGTGTGGTGCAAATGCGATGCAAACACCCCTCTCTGTTGAAACATTTATTAAAATCAAGGGCACGGACGTAAGTGACCTTGTAACAATACTTTACCTCTTTTTGTGACTCCAAAGCTTTGGCTTTTAGAAATTGGTAGATACTCCATTTGGTCTCTAGTGGGAAGGGTAATTAAGTCCTTTTGAGGAGTTTGCATGCCATGTGTGGTGAACTTTTTGGTCTAAATCTCATGCCTACTTGTACCATCTAAAATTTGCCCCGTTAGTCTCTCAAGGCTAATTTTGATTATGCTTGGTTGGTGAAATGATCCTAGGTCATCTTTTTGAACATAGAACCCAATTTAGCCTAAATATCCTACCCATGCTTAGGATAGTACTATAGTCACCCAATTCGAGCCTTCAAGTCATTCTTTGGCAACTATGTTAGAAGCTTTGATCCATTTAAAAATTTCCTTCTCTTAATCCCTACCCTCCTTGATTAAAAAATATCAAAATTAAGGCTAAATGCCTAAGTTGGGGGTGGTAAGTTTCAAAGAGATGACCCTGGGTCCATGGAAGTGTAAATAGACGTGTATGAGCTAAGCAATGAAGAAAGTGAAAAAGAAAGAAATGATAAAAAGAAGAATGAGGCATAAATTGCAAAAGAAATAAGCAAATAATGAATGGCTCCCACAATTTGGGTAAGTCAAGGTAGCTAAAATAGGCATGTATAAAGTGTGAATACAAAAGAAGTGGTCCATGGTCAAAAAGTTTGAAGGATGAAATAGTGTAATATATATGTTCAAGGAGGGTGTAGACACTTTGTCCGAAATGATATCCTACCCTTCCCCAAACCTACATTACAAGCTAAAAAATCCCTTCAAGATCTCCAACCAAGTGAATTCATTTTAGTTGTTAGTGAAAATAAGGTTAAGCCTATGGTATGGTATTTGTTAGCATCGAGAGTCTTCGTGTGAGAGAAAGTATTTCACTTAAATCCCTTGTTGCATATTTGATAAGTTGGTGTGTCTGGGATTTTTCTTCTTGTGAGGAGGCATGTAAATAAATTTAGGTAGGTGATATTCTCATTTACCAAAAGATGAGACAATAGGAGTATAGTGGAGTTGAGTTTAATAGAGAGTTACTTCTAGAGTGTTAGTGATTGTTGCATTGTTGTTCTTTAAAGTCCTTTTCATCCTAGAAAATTGTATTTCATGATGAGGGGTATTGTGAGAATATCTTTGCCCATGTTTGAAGAGCCACTTATGGTAGCAATCAAGTTTGTGATTATTGTAATCATTGGGTTATATAAATGGGCTTTAATTTCCATTATCTCATTGAGTGAGAAGTAGTGTTGTTTGAGGATAAGAAAAGGTTTAAGTTGGGGGTGTTGATGAGTGGTGAATTTGTAACCCTACTAATTGGGGAAACTTTTGTGTATGAATTTTCCAATTTGTGTTTGGTGAATTTGAAGTTAAATGTAAGAATCCTCTTGTTTCCCATTGCCATGTATGTCTTGAATGAACCTTTTGTTATATCTCATCTCTTTAACTTTAGGAGTAGCTAAATTTTCATGTCTTGGGATTATGTTGAACTAAGGTGCAATTATGTGTAAATTATGATGTATTTATGTAGATTCTAGTTTGTTGATGATGGGTTTAACTATTACTTGTTTGAATTAGTTGTGGTTTGTGGGTGAAAACCTCAAATACCCAAAATAGATTTATGGGTGAACACCCTAAATGCTTGAAAACTCACGTCATCCTCAAAAAAAGGGATATGGGTGAAACTTTGGGACCTATTCATCCTTGAAAGAGGGATATGGGTGACAAAGAAATAGTGGACAATAATGGATGTAGTTTTATATCTTTTCACTATCTTAGAAATAAGGGTGAGTAGAGAGTTAGATATATCTTGGGCATCTTCTTAGAAATAAGAATGGCTAATTGAGGTATTAGGTGATTTTAATTGACATACTCGTTAGGTACTCGAAAGGGTAAATAAGTGATATTCATAGGGTTTTATTGACAATTTAGCCTCAAGGACCTTCAACCTAGCCTACCATATCATTAATGACTAGAATTTGCATCAAATCATCATTCACCCATGCATAGCGTGCCTTTAGGTAGACATAATCCGAAGATCTTTCTCATATTGAATTTCAAATCACAATTGTTGCCTTTAGTTTGTTAATTTGAATATAATTTGATCAATCCTTCTTCCAAATCAACCCCCTATTTTAAATCATGTATTTTACTTTGTCTATATTATGGGTATCTTTTTAGTAACTATTAAAACCCATAGGAATAGAAAGATAATTTTGTTCCTCGTGGATTTGACCTCAATATAAGTTGAGCGATTAGCAATGACCATTCTCTACCAATTTAAATAGTATAGGTAAGCGTTATCATAACAAAGAAGATGAAGAAGAAAAAGAGGTAACTATTTCTGACATTAAGGATAACCTAGATAAATACTTTGCTAGGAAGATAAAAAAGCTTTCTAGTGTCTTGATTGACTTTGTATGTGAACTGGATGCTGGGAAAATTGCTTTGAAAGAAAAAGTTGAAAATCAAGAACTTGAACTGATTGCTTTAACTCTCTAAATTTCTGAAACTGAAGAATTGTTCACAAAGATATAATCTAAAAATCTGAGTTTGTTGAGTAATATGAAGAAAGTAAATGAGGTAGATGGAAAACAGAAGAAAGAAGCTTAAAGGCTTCAAATTTATCTTGAGTAAAGGTTGAGGGATTCTCAAAAACACCTTATGTCTGCACTCCACAAGAATGAAGAGTTAGAAAAGGACTTGGTCCGTTTAAAAGAGGAGATTAACAAATCTCTTAAATGAACTGCACCTTCACAAATCCTTTCTAATTTGACTAGTTAAGGTGCAAATAATGGAAAGGAGATTGGTTATCAAGGAGAATTCCAACCCGCTAGATCTCAAGGAAAGGCTGCTCCTAATAATAGAAACAAAGTTCACAAACCTCGATGCACTCATTGTGGAAGAGATGGGCACATGGAGAAAAATTGTCAAAGATGGCTTAGAGCTAAAATAAATGGTTCTAGAGATGTTAAGCAAGGGAAATCACATCCTAAGGGTTTCAAGTCTTTGGAAATTGTGAAGAGGAAGCTATCAATACCTAAATCATCCAAGAAGGTTTTGATCACACCATTGTCCTCCTATTAGGAACTTAAAATCAAATGGGTTACCAAATCCAACATATGAACATGATTCCAAGTATAAGAAAGGGGATTGAAGTCAAGAATGGGTTGTTGATAGTATGTGTTCTAAGCTTAATATTGGCTCTCGCTCAAGATACTTAGAAATGGAAGTGTCTCATTTTGAAATAGTTGATTTCAAGGGACCTGGTCCTAAAAGAATTTATTTTAGAAGAAGGAACATGAGGTAGTATGAGTGAAGTAAAGACTAGGACCTGGTCCTCAAACCCATTCTAAAAAGCAAGTTAAGATTATTCTTGATCAAAATACGCTGATCTGATATTTGAGTCATTATCAATCCTAAAAATTAGCAATGTTAAGGAGAAAGGTATCCATGATAAAGTAAGTGCATGTTAATCTAACTCAGTTCCATACCATTATGGGTATACACCTATGGTAACAACTTAAGAGGAGAACAGTTAAAGCAAACACAAGTACATAATTCAGTAAAAAAGAGAGGGACCTAGTCCCACCTCTCAAGTTAGTACCAAAATAATGTTCCTTGAGATTTTGTTAAATTTTTGTTTAAAAAGTCCACATATTTTCTCCTATTTGAACAAAAGCTGTTAATTGAAAAACAAATATGAAGAGTCACACCTTTTGTGATTAAATGCGTCAATCCAAATATGCCTCATCTGTTTTCATTATTTTAAAGTTGTTCTTTATGTTAGTGTTGTCTCAGTGGCCATGAGGTAACTAACATGTGCTTATTTTAATCTTGGTTTATTGTTATTCCTTTTCTATGATGCCAAAAGGGAGAATATTGACTTCATGTGTTTGGGTCTGGAGGAATATTGACAAGGGAAAATATGCAAATACACTAAATGACCAATGGTACATAATAATAGGGGGTAAGTGAAGCTTGATAGAAATTGACAATAAGGGACCAGGTCCCTATGTTGTATGATGTTGGAAGCATGATGATTAAATGATAGGGGGAACATTCATCTTCTGTAGTGATAATCACACTGATTAAATATGATGAATGTGTATTGATGCTCAAGAATGTGTGGATGATTTGTCATCATCAAAAAATAGGAAATTATTGTATCTTATTTATGATGCACAGATGACTACAAGGGACAAGGTCCCTGGATGTTGAAGGAAATAGTACAACTGCACGCATCTGCACAGTTTTGTCTTCTTGTGTAAAAAACTACGCTGATGCTTCTTGTAATATTTAGGACAACTAGTCCAGTGGTATTTCAACCCTAATCATCACTCATCTATAAAATTAAAAGGATGATTCTCTATCAAGTGGTTTTTGCAAATTCAAAACAATGTTAAAGAGAGAAAAAAAGAAAAAAACTCAATTTTCAACGTTGCTCAAGTATTGTTCATGTTCTTATTTCTTTTGTGAGAGAAAAGAGTGACCGTTCTTGAGTGAAGCTTGATTTTTAACTGAATCACTCAGTCCAAAAGAATAATTCTCTTTTGTTTTCTTTGCTTAGAGAGTGCTTAGGTAGAGTTGCCTATGTTTTATACTTATTAGAGTTAATCAGTTTTGAGAGTCTTGGAAGAGTTGTTAAGGTTAGATTGTAGTAGAGTTATTACATGCTGGAAAATCTTAGAGTTAGGTTCATTGGAGTCCGCAATCAAGAGTTTAATTATAGTGGACCATTCGAGAGCTTGTGAGGGCAAGCCATGGTTTTTCCTCTCTTGAGTAAGGGGGTTTCCATGTTAAATATTTTTTCTTTTACTTTTCCTGCACAATATCATGTTCCTGGTTACTTTACTATGTTTCTGCTTATGATTGACTTTGAGGGATATGGTCCCTCACAATGTGGTGCAACCCTCCAGGGTTTCAACAATGTGCCACATGCGCGCCCAAGGCTAGGCTGCATGTGGAGACCACATGTAGCCACCAACCTTCTTTTCTCTTTTTTTGTTTACGCTTTGGTTTTAGGGTTTTATTATGTACTATAAATATCCCTTATGTGTTTTTAGTAGAAGTTACACACTCTTGATACTTACATATATATTTCAATTCCAAGATTGAATATTAGTCTTGGAATTTTCTTGTATTGATTTTGGTTGATTAGTTCAGTTACAGTTTTGGGTTTTTACATATGATTATTATGATTTCATCTTATGCTTTCTATCATGAATGTTGTTGATTACTTCACAAATATGCGCAGCTAAAAACCCTTAGCTAGGGTTGTGGAAACCTTGGCGGATTGACGAAGTAGGGAAAGTTCTATTGTTGTTTTGAACTGATAACCAAGCATGCATTGTATAATTTTCACTTTAATAGTTATCTTAGGGGTTGAAAACATTAGGATCCTTCCTATATTATTTCTACTTACTCTAAAAGAGGAGTAGTGACTAGGAAAAGATAATGACAATAGTAATTTAGTGTTTAATTATCGATCCACGTTACTTGGTATTATTTAAGTAAGATGGTTAGATTTCATCGAATAACTCGAGATTCAAAAGGTAATAGTTAACTAGGATCAAGATAAAGATTAGTAAGGGAACATACTAAGACTTAAAAGGTAAAAGGTGAAATCCTTCTGCTCGTCCAAAAGACTATAGAAGGTACATAATTTATTGATTTTGCATGCAAGGTATCGGGTTAGTTGAACAAAGCATGATAAGACTTCATAGTTGAGAGTCTAGGGGAAACACAATCCTAGTGTTCACTTATGACTGATTACAACTGAAGTTGATATTCGTTACTTGTTCGACACTGCTACTCAAAACCCCTCATTTACTTTTCTAGTTCCACCAATTGATTACAATAGTCGAGAGCCATGATTCCACGTATGCCCTTTGGATTTGACCCCAACCTTTGTTGGTTTACTATATTTGGCAGAGACCGTATCATCTTCAGAGTGGAGGTGTAGCTTGGACATCACCAGGTACTAATATGACAGTTAAGCTACTCAGTCTAAGATAATGTTTTACTTTTATGCTAAGCCTTTTTCCCTATTCTAGCATGATATATATTATGTATGTACATTGTGTGCATGTAGATTTTACTTGGAATTATTTTATCCCTATTCCCTGAGTTCCATAGTAGTGCTCATCCCACTAACTATATCCCCACGCGATGCCGAAATTAAAAATAATTCTACTTGTCCTGCGTAGTGATTAGGTGATCATGGGATAGCTCATGAGTCAGATTGAAGTGGTGAGCTTTCATACTTTGGAAGACCTTATTTCATGATTTGGTCTCCTTATGTTATATACTTTTCTTTGGTTTGGATTTGGCTAATCGTCGGGGGCATGTCCCTACTTATATTAATTTGGTTATGACTAAAGTCTTTATAGATTATTGTGAACTTAGGTTTGGTTGTTGGATTCTTAGACTTTTTTTAAGTCATAATTATCTATTTTGTTTTATGTTTGGAATTCCACTGCTATATGTATAGTCTGTTCTATTTGACTAGGCAACGGGGGTGTCTTCAATCCTAGTTGGATTTGAGATACCCATCATGGCCAATCCCTAGTTCATATTATGACAAAGTTGGTATCAGAGCCTAGGTTCCTACTCAGTTTGATGTCCATAAAAACGTGTCAAGTAGAGTCTCTTTTATGGGTATGTAGCATGCCACACCTATAAGGGAGAGGCTTCGAGACATTTTGGAATGTTTCCCCTTTTTGTTGTTCTATACTCGAGCTATAGGGTATAAGGTATTGAAAATTTCTCTAATTCCTATTTAATCCCCTTTCAGATCATGCCTCCCAGAAGATATAATACTCGTGGAGCCTCATTTGTCCCGCCTGAGGACAAATTGGAAAAAACTCTTCCTACGTATAGGGTACAGACCTGGTCTAGGGTCGCTGCTTGTGATTTCCCTATAAAGTTCCATCGGTCTCCACAAATCCTTCTTTGGCTGATGGAACCCATGCTCAGTCACCCCCTGGAGATATTACCAATGTCGAGTTCCACTATTCTATTCATCTATTGACCTAGTTGGTGATATCTCAGTCACACCAGTTGGGTCCTGCTGGTACTGCTGTGACTTCTTTAGAGGTTACTCAAGTTGGGCAGTTTATAAGGATAAACCCTTTGGTTTTCATGGGCACTAAGGTTAATGAGGATCCTCAAGGCTTTATAGATGATATGGAGAAGATCTTTTGAGTAATGCATACTACTAATGTAGAGGGTATGGAGTTCATTGCTTATCAGTTGAATGATGTAGAGTATTAATGGTATAAAGAGTGGGACTAGTCTAGGGGTGATGATGTAGAGGTGGCATTGTGGGATGAATTTTCTAGTGCCTTTCTAGAGCTCTTCTTTCCTTAGAAGTTGAGGAAGGTAAAATCTGAGGAGTTCAAGATTTGAAGCAAGCAAAAATGTCTGTGAAGGAGTTTGCCTTGAAATTTCATCAACTTTCTCATTATGCTCCAGAGTTAGTGTCTAGCATGAGGGCTAGAATGAGAATATTTTCTTTTGGCTTATCCCATGATTTAATTTTAGAGAGCAAGGCTGCCTTTTAAAATAAGGATTTAGACATCTCTAGATTTTTGGTGTATATGAAACTAGTTAAAGAGGAAAAGAAGAAGTAAGTAGAGATGGGGGAGAGGCAAAGTAAGAAGTTTTGGTATGCAAATCAGGATAGAGGCTAGTAACAGTGTGGTAGAGATGGTGGAAAATGGTCTAAGAATAAGTGGGGCAATTTGGGTTCCTATTCTACAGCTAGTGCTCCTTATCCTAAGTCATCTGGTGGTTGTTACTTTTAGAGCAACAGTGTCTTTAAGGTAAAAGGTGCCTAGTCTCAGGACAGTAGGGCCCAGTCAGCTTCATCCCATCTTCTTTGTAGATTTTATGGACAGTTGTATCGTGGGCTTTATTATGAGGGGAGTAATAAGTGTTTCAGATATGGACAGCCTAGCAAGTTTCAGAGGAAATTTCCTACAGGTAATTTTTCTACTAAGGCTAATAAGGTTCTTGTATCTACCTCTTTGGCTCCGACACCAAAGGGATCTACTTCTGTATACGACATTGGTCAAGACTTTCTGTATGATCTTGCTTCCCATAATGATACAGAGGCATCTTCGGATATTATTACTAGTACGTTACAATGTTTCTTCAGTGATGTGTATTTTTTGCTTGATCCAGGGTCTACTTTTTCTTATGTGATCCCATATGTGGATTTTTATTTTGGTTTTGGTCTTGAGCGTATTTCAGATCCCTTTTTTGTGTCTACCAAGTGGGTGACTCTATTGTGGCTAGGAGAGTCTATAGGGTTGTTTGGTATCTATCTATGGTAGAGAGACTTTGGTATATTTGATAGAATTGGATATGGTTGATTTCTATGTCATTCGAAGGATTGATTGGCTCCATTCGTGCTATACTTCTTTAGATTGTCAGACCCATAAGGTTATTTTCAAATTTCCCTAATTATCTAGTTATTGAGTGGGAAGGAAGTTCCCTGATGCCTAAGGGAAGGTTCGTATCTTATCTTAGAGCCCGAAAGTTAATTTTCAAGGGGTGTCTTTATTATTTGGTCTGGGTTAAAGATTCTAACTTAGAGCTTCCATCGTTACAAACCATTCCTGTGGTTAATAAATTTCCTGAGGTCTTGCCTGATGATCTTTTGGGTGTATCTCTTGATAGGGAAATCAATTTTAGGATCGATCTTCTCCCGAACACTCATCCTATCTCTATCCTTCCTGTAGAATAGCTCCAACTTAGTTGAAGGAGCTGAAGAAGCAATTGAAAGATCTCCTTGATAAGGGTTTTATCCTCTTTAGTATTTTCTCGTGGGGTGATCCTATTCAATTCATGCATAAAAATAATGGTTCACTTCAAATGTGTATAGATTACTTCTAGCTAAATAAAATGACTGTGAAAAATAAATACCCTCTTCTGAGAATTGATGATTTATTCAACCAAATCCAAGGTGCTAAGTGTTTTTCTAAGATTAATCTTTGGTCGGGTTATCATCAGTAAAAGATTAGGGAGGTGGATATCTCTAAGACTGCTTTCTGTACCCGGCATAGACATTTTGTGTTCTTGGTAATATCATTTGGGTTGACCAATGCCTCGGTGGCAATTATGGATCTTATGAATTTGGTATTCTGTCAGTTCTTGGATTTGTTCATCATTGTGTTTATAGATGATATTCTGGTGTATTTCAATAGTGAGGCAGATCATGCCTATCACCTCCATTTAGTATTGTAGACCCTTAAGGATCAACTGTTGTATGTGAAGTTTTCTAAGTGTGAGTTCTGGTTGAATTTAGTGACTTTTTTGGGTTATGTTGTTTCTAGTAAAGGGATCATGGTGGATCCATAATAGTTTGAGGCAGTGAAGAAGTGGCATAGATCCACGACTCCAACCAATATTTAGAGCTTCTTAGGGTTTGTTGGGTATTAAAGGAGGTTTGTGGAGAGCTTCTCTTCAATTGCTTCTCTGTTGATGAAGCTAACTCAGAAGAATGTGAAATTTCTATGGTTGGATGCTTGTGAGGGAAGTTTTGAGAAGTTGAAAGATAATTTAACTTCTGCTCCAGTCTTGACCCTGCCCGATGGTATTAATGGGTTTGCTGTTTACTAGGATGCATCCCGTGTGGGACTGGTTTGTTTATTGATGCAACATGGCAAGGTTGTGGCCTATGCTTCTAAGCAACTAAAATTTTATTAGAAGAACTATCTGACACAAGATTTGGAGTTTTTGTCTATGGTGTTTGCATTGAAGATCTGGCATCACTATTTGTATAGGGTTCATGTCGACATCTTCTCCGACCATAAGAGTTTGCAATATGTGTTCACCTAGAAGGAGTTGAATCTCAGGAAAAAGAGATGGCTTGCATTGATCAAGGACTATGATATGAGTTCAGGTAAAGCTAATGTGATTACTGATTCTCTTACAAGGTTATCTGAGGGGAGCTTATCTCATGTGGATTTAGAGAAGCAAGAGTTGGTGAGAGATATTCACCGATTGGCTAATCTTGGATTTTTTATTTTAGACTCTAAGGATAGAGGGGTGACATTCCAAGAAGTGGTGAATTCATCTCTTGGTGTTGAGGTAAAAGAGAAAAAGGTTTTGGATCCTATCTTAATACTGAGCAAAGATGATATAGGCCAATAAAAAGTCATGGCTCTTAAGATTTGTGGTGATGGTATCTTAACGTACCAAGGTAGATTGTGCATTTTTGATGTTGATGGGTTGAGAGGATGAATTTTGGTCGAAGCTCACGAGTCACGATATACGGTTCATCCTGGATTGACAAAGATGTACCATAATTTAAAGGGAATTTATTGGTGAAATAATATAAAGCGAGATATGGATAATTTTATGGCTAAGTGCATGGTGTGTCAAAAAGTGAAGGTGAAGCACTTGAGTCCCAGTTGGTTTTCCCAATAGATCGAGTTTCCTATATGGAAGTCGGAAGTAATAAATATGGACTTCATTACTGGTCTTCCACGGTCTCGTAATCAGTTTTATTAAATTTTGGTCATTGTTTGTAGGATTTCTCACATCTTGCCTAAGGAGACTGATGTGCTATGAATTTATTGCATTTTAGATAATTAAAACTATGAGAATATGCATGTACTTAAGGCTATTTTGTTAGATTTGATATGTGTTGAAGTATTTTGTAGGAAATTATGTTTTGGATGCTAAATTCAAGAAAAAGATGAAAGGGGATGCTTTTGGATACTTGGTAATTTTTGGGCGTATGTGGAACTTACCGTGCATGGGTGACCTAAGTACGTATCAGAAGTCAAATTCCAGAGGCTCAGAAGAAAGAAGAAAGAGTGGTCGTGCTCATTGGCAGCTCTGGCAGTGCTTCAATAATTAAAAGATGAAAGGGGATGCTTTTGGATACTTGGTAATTTTTGGGCATATGTGGAACTTACCGTGCGTGGGTGACCTAAGTACGTATCAGAAGTCAAATTCCAGAGGCTCAGAAGAAAGAAGAAAGAGTGGTCGTGCTCATTGGCAGCTCTGGCAGTGCTTCAATAATTTGGCCATAATGTTTCACCACGATATTTGATTTAGGCGAAATTAGTATTGTTGGAAAGATAATTCAATTATCTATGTGATAGTAGGAGTTTAACGCTTACCTTTGTCTACTTGCGGACCACGTATAGGTAAGGTAAGTACAAAAATTCCAAAAATTCGTGAATGAATAGTGCAGGAAATTTTTCCAGCACTTACCTGGGTTTACATGTAGACCGCATATAGCACATGCACCCACTGGTAGACCACATGTGGACATAGTTAAGCAGCGATGCAGATAAACTTTTACAGATCATTCTAAAATAATTTCCTAGGATTTTCAGGTATCCCAATTACACTCCTTTGATGTTTTTAATTCTTATTAGGTACGACTATTTATGTTTTTCTATTTTAGTTAAGATTTGATTTCTAGGGTTCCTTGTAATCTGTAAATACCCTTTAGGGTTTGTATTAATTAAAACATTCACATATTGATTGATTTAGAATGAGGCCCTTCGGGGCAAAGTTCACAAATATCTTGTTGTTCTTGGTTTTTAATTCAATTTAAGACATTGGGATTTATTATTTCATTACTGTGAGATTGATTCTGAAATTTTGTCAGTGGATTCCATGATTGATCCCATAACTATGAACGACTAATTACCTTAGCTAGAGTTGTGGAAACCTTGGTAAATTAACGAAGTAGAGGAAGTGCCAAGATAAATATTCTTGCATGTATTGGGTTTTCTTCATTCTTATTTATTTCTTAGTGGTGGCCAACGCTAAGATCCCACCCAGATTATTTCCACTTACTCCAAAATAGGAGTAGTGTCTAGAAAAAGAAGATCACAATAGTAATTTAAAGATTAATTGTCGATCCAGGTAATAGGTATTATCTAGGTAAGATGGTTATTTATCATCTAACAACTTGAGACTCAAAAGGTAATAGTTTATCGGGATCCTTGATAAGGGTTAGTAAGGCTACATCCTAATAGTCAAAAGGTAAAGATGAAATGTATCAACTAGTCCAAAAGATAGTCGATGGTACATAACTTATCAGATATTGCAACCAATTCTTCTTCTTTTTCTATTTCAACAAACCAACGTTTTACTTTCCTGTATTGCCTGGTGGTTTCAATAAGTTTGAGAAAATTTTTCAGCCTATTCCTTGTGGGATTGACCCCAACCTAGTTGGGTTACTGTATTTGATAGTGACCACTTTATTCTTCTAAGGAGGGGTAGTTTGGGCATTATGATAAAATTGACATTGTTGTCAGGGAATACGATTTTTGAGTTCTTGATTGAAGCTGTTATAGTTATTGTGTTTTATTTTTTATTTCCTATTGTTCCTCTTCTTGACATGACAACTTGTCTAGAGAAAGTGTGGAATGATGATGACTCCCTATTATTGCTCCTTTTTCTTTGGACATGGTGCATTATTGCAAGAGTGTGGCAAATATAGTGTGCGAGCACAAGGATAACCTGTTGGAAATAGTGATACCTTGTCCACAACAATCATGAGATTATTCAAAAGGGTGATAGGTTTGGCTTGGCTATCTACCACTTACAAGTAGAGTTGGATGCAAAAGCTGTTGCGTGTAATGCCCAACAACCTAGTTATGGGTGACATGAGACTAAAAAATTCTGAGAAGCCAACTTGAGAAACTGAAATTGGAGGAGTCTAAAATTGATCATGCTCTTATGGATAGTTTCATTCTTAAGTAGAGAAAACTAGAGTTATGTGGGGATGTAAAAAAGGATGCAATTCCTGAGTTGGGGTATATTGGACCTCATTCGAAGTATTTTTCCATATTGTGTTTGGATAACCAGATCTTGATTGAACCATCTAAGCCTCAATAAGAGTTCAAGTAAGAGGAAACATATGTCTATATTCTTGAATTTGTTGAGCCAGAATCAATGAAATACATTCCATATGTAAGGGTCAAGAAGTACAACATGCTACATCTATTTCTTGGTTCTTTTATTTTTATAAAAAATCAGAAAAGAAATTAGGGGTGAAATTCATAAGTTCAAAGTGGAAAGAGAAATTTGAAGACAAACTCTTGGGCTACCTTGATGAAGTCTAGGTAATAAAGGTAACCATGGGCTTGTTGGGGAAGTTTGAGTACCCAACCAAGCCCCATCATGCCGCGATGGGAAATCAGGCGCTTCTTGGGAGGCAACCCAAGGTATTTTCTTATTTTATTTGAATTCATAATTGATGTTAGATATCTGCACCTATAGTGTAAAATGTATGTTCTTAACTCTCTTTTTAGTAGTGGTTTGATGCATTAGGGATAATGCATGATTTTAAGTTAAGGGTAGGGCTGTTTGTGGGTCTTGATGTCCTCTTGGGGTTTCTGTTGTTGCGCCTCTTTTCCCTGGAGTCCTTTTCTTAGTAGAGCTGGCATGTTTAGGTCTATTGTGTTTGTTTCATGATGTTTTGTGTTTAACTAGGAGAAAAATAAGTATCTAGGGCAGTTGATATTTTAGAAAGATGATACCCTATTAAACTGTGTGCATGTATACATATGTGACTATTGTATATCTTATTATGGCTTTAGGATTAGGGACAAGATAATCATTGCTAATAATTACATGAATAAGATAAGTAGTATCTTGTAATATTGACTCTGTGGTATCTGTGTGTGAGGTGTTACTTGGTTCCCTTTGTGTGTTAAATTTTAAACTTGCTCGGTTAGTCTTGCCTATGTTGTAGGATAGTTGGTTAGGAAAGAATCATAGGCCATTTTTAATTTTAGTCCATTTTTAGCCTAAATGACATTCCATGTGGAAACCATTATCCCTTGATCCCTGCTTTGAGCCTTATAGCCTATTTCTTGTTTTAGCCTTTCACCTTCACATTTTTGTTACAAAGAACTTGTTTTGGCCCTAGTCCTCCTTGAACATTGTACACCTCAACTCAGGCAAATAGCCTAAGTTAAGGGTGGCTATCATAGGGATGCGTAATGTAAAATGGGTGTGAAAAAGGGAGAGATAAAAGAAAAAAAAGTAGGGCTAGGAATGGTAGCAAAATAAAATCAAAATAAAAAGAAAAGAAAATTATGAAAAAGAAAGAATAAAGAAATCCCACCCAATCTGCATGTTCATAAAAGACTAAAAGGGAGAAATAACGATGGAATAAAAAGAAATTGGTTAAAGTATGGACCCCAAAGTTAGTATAGTTTCAAGGAGTCTTAGTTACTTGATATCCATATGTACCACACCAGACGCTCAAGACTACATTACAAGCCGAGAAAAGTCCTATAGTGATCCTGACTTGATTGCCTGAAAGCTTAGGTGAAAAAAATAATGGCAAGCCTATGGTGTTTGACATACATTGATTCAAACTTCATTTTGAGAGTAAGTGTCTCTTAGCTTTCCTTGCATTGACATGCATTATTTCATATGAGTGAGTGGGACTTCTTTGTTGTGGAGGGAACATGGGTGGTATTGCTAGCTTCTTACTTGTTTAGGTACTATACCTTGTATATATGCATGGTTGGCTATTGTTAATGTAATGCTATAGCTTGATTCCTTTATGTCACATTGTTTTGCTTCATTGATACACACCGTTTGTTTTAAAGTAATAAACTTGGAGAGGGTAATGATCTTGAGCTTAAATTTGATGATTGACTGCTATAGGTATCTTTGGTTTCTCGTGGTTATGCATCATCATATTGTTTTATTATGTTTTGTTGCCTGAGAAAATGTAACATTCTAAGTTGAGGGTGTTGATGTGATATGAATTTATAGCATTTTAGATGCTTAAAACTATGAGAATATGCATTTTCTTAAAGCTATATTGTTAGATTTGATTTGTTTTTGGAGTGTTTTGTAGGAAATTAGGTTTTGGAAGCTAAATACTAGAAAAATATGAAAAGGGATGTTTTTGGACACTTACTTGGTATTTTTTTGGCATATGTGGCACTTACCAGGCATAGGTGACCTAAGTACGTATAAGAAGTCAAAGACAAGAGGCTCAGATGTAAGAACAAAGAAGTGGCTATGGTCATTGGCAACTCTAATAGTGCTTCAATAATTTTTCCATAACCTTTCACCCTAAAATTAGATTAAGGCAAAATTGGTATTGTAGGGAAGCTAATTAAATTATCTATCTGATGATGGGGACTTTGAAACTTGCCTATGCTGCTTGAGGACCCCATGTGACATATGTTGACCGCATCAGGGTAAGGTAAGTACCAGAAATCCAAAATCCTAAGAATGGACAGTGCAAGAAATTTTTCTTGTACTTACCTAGGTCAACATGCAGACCGCATGTGGCACATGTGCCCATTAATAGACCGAATGTGGGCATAGCTAAGTGGCCACCGAGCTTAACTTTTTCGTATTGTTCCAAAATCATTTCCTACGGTTTCCTTATATTCCACTTACACTCCTATAATATTTTTAAGTATTATTAGGTACGGTTAGTTAAGTTTTCCTATTTTAGTTAGGATTTGATTTCTATGGTTTTTTGTAATCTATAAATACCCTTTAGGATTTGTATTCATTCACACATTCATATATTGATTGATTCAGAAGGAGGCTCTTTGGGGCCAAATTCACAAACATCTTGTTGTTCTTGGTTTGCTGTTCAATTTTAGACTTTGGGACTTAATCTTTCATTATTATAAGATTGATTCTATATCTTTTTCTATAGATTCCATTATTGATCCCATAACTATGAACGACTAATTTTCTTAGTTGGGGTTGTGGGAACCCTGCGGATTAATGAAGTAGAGGAAATGCCAAGTCCGTCTATATAAAGATTCTTGCATGTATTGGGTTTTCTTAATGCTTATTGATTTCTTAACAGTGGCCAATGTTAAGATTCGCCTATATTATTGCTACTTAGTCCAAAAGAGGAGTAAAGACTAGGAAAAGAAGATCACAACAGTAATTTGAAGATTAATTACTGATCTAAGCTAATAGGTATTATCTATGTAAGATGGTTATCTATCATTTAATAACTTGAGACTCAAAAGGTAATTGTTGATTGGGATCCAGGATTAGGGTTAGTAAGGCGACATACTGAGACTCAAATGGTAATGGGTGAAATCCATCAATGGTACATAACTTATTTGATCCTGCATGTATGGGCATTGGAATAGTTCGACAGTGTACGATAAATCTACTAAGTTGATAAGCCTAGGGGGACACAAGCCTAGTGTTCTTCTTAGACTGTTTAAAACCAAAACAACCAATTCTTCTCCTTTTTCTATATTAACAAATCCCCCTTTTACTTTACGGCATTGCCCAGTGGTTACGATAAATTTGAGAAGAATTTCTATCCTATTCCCTTTGGGATCAACCCCAACTTACTTGGGTTACTATATTTGACAATGACCACTTTAACCTTTTAAGGATGGGTATTTTGGGCATTATCAAAGACTAATTATTCGTCTTATGATTTTGCTAAGATTTTCATTCAGGAGATCATGAAATCGCACGGTGCTCCAGTTTCTATCATTTCTGATCGTGTACTAAGTTCTCATGGTATCTTTCGGGTTCATTACTGTAATACCACGAACTTTCTTTAAGTAGAGTTTCATCCTTAAGAAGAGTAAGGGCTGACTTTCCAAGTGAGAAATATTTTTAAACCGTTTAGAATTTCCCTAATATCAACTTTTTATCATGTGGAGAATTGAATAAGCTTTCCGTCGATACCAAGTTCATCAAAAACCGATGTCGGGGTAAAAAGTTATGGACATTTTACATAAAGCTGTCTGAACTGCCCAGGTGCGATGGGCAGGCCGACGAACCGTCGAGCTAGTGATGGATCGTCTCCCATAGCCGTCGCGATAAGGCAATAGTCCCATTCACTGGACAAGTGCGACGGTCAGGACCGATGGACCGTCGAGCTAGCGACGGACCGTCGCCCTAGGCCGTCACGATGAGGCAGTAAGTGTTAGTTCTGGTCCAGGTGCAGCAATCAGCACGACTGACCGTTGAACCAGCGACGGACTATCGCACCCCACCGTCGCATGTCCCGTTCAGTGATTTTTTGTCATTTTAGAAAGGGCTTTTTGGTCCTTTTTCACCCCTTTTAGCACCTATTTATATCATATCAAGGCTTATAACTTCATTATTCATATATAACATCAAAATATAGGGTTTCTTTCAAGATCAAAAACTCAAGAACAAGATCATAACCCTTCTTCAAGAAAACTCAAGAAAGCAAGAATCTTTCCAAGAACCTTTAAGAAATAGTCTCCTAAGGTACGTTAGATGTTGATTCTTGGGTTTCTTCCACCTAAGAAGTCCAAAAATCCTTTTTTAAAATTACAAAGTTTATGTATTTATGAGATTTCATGATTTATGTATATTGAAGTTCATGATTATGTGTTGTTGAGTTTTAATTCATGATTTAGACTACAGGTATAAAGAATTGATTCTAGCCTGTGATTAATTATCTGATTTTCATGATAAACCCTCTTCAAGTTGCATGTTGGTTGATGAAATCATGACACTTGGGTGTAGTATTTGTTGTATAACTAAAGCATGCTCCCCACATGTTTGAAAAAATGCTTATTTGAAGGAAATAGAGTCAATATAGCATGGTTAGTAAGAAATCCCCAATTATGTATAAGTTTCGGTAAGCCAATTATTTGTTGAAAAGCCTTATTGAATGATTTATGATATGTTGTATGCATTCCCCTTCACGTGTATTCTTTATTGAGTGAAATTTACGATATTGGTATGCACTTTCTATAACATTACATGTTCATGATATTCAAGTGATTGGTGAGACGTCGCATTGATTATGTTATGTATGATAACCTATTTTCATGTTATGTATGAGTTGTCCTATTTTATGATATTTATGTTATCGTGTCTAGGGGGTATCTAATACCCGAAATTTAGCTGCTTGTCTAGAGCTGAGTTAGTCTCAAGATAATCTTAGTTGTCTTATGCTAAGTAGAATTCAGATAGTTACAGAACTTAAGGAAATTCTGAGATCTCAGTATAAGTGCAATCCGGTCTCAGTATCATTCTAATCCTGGTTAGTATTCAGTTTCGACTCAACAGTACTCTGAAGTAATGAGTATTCAGTAGTACTCAGTAGTATTCAGATTCAACCCAGTCTAAGTTTAGTTAAGAATCATTTCAGAGTCCTTCAGTTGGGAGTAGGAACTAGCACCGAGGGAGTGCAGGGATGACGACTTCCCCATTAGAGAGGTAGAGTCATTAGTAATAGTCTTTGAACTCTAGAACTGTATAGCAAGCACAGGACCAGGATTCACACGTTAGACTAAGTCTTGACTATCATACTACCTTAGGCTTGACTTCCTATTCAGGGTCACCCGTTAGAGAGGCTTGACCATAGTAGCGGTCTTTACCTGTTCCACGGTATTGACACCCTTCTAGATGGGGTTACAGGTTGGACCACACTAGTTCAGATTTGGGGCATGTCGGTTAAGTGAGCACTCCCACAGTTGTAGTTTCAGTATCAGTCTTCAGAGTAGAATTCAGAAATTAGGACTGTCAAATACAGTCACCTATCTAAGTAAGGAACTTTGATAGTTCCATAGTTTTATAGACCACTCACTAGATAGGCCTGGTCTCACATAAAGTTAATCAGTATCAGTACTAATAGATCTAGAGATCACCCGTTAGATAGGCCTAATCTCCAAATCAGTCCATCATTTTTATTATTAAAAGATTCAGATATCTTCCACTAGATAGTCCTAATCTCAAATACAATCATTTCTTTCATTCTTAGTAGATTTTGAGATTATCCGTTAGAGAGGTTTTATCTCAGATTTATTCAGTTGACAGTAGCAAGCTCAGAACTTAGTTATTGATATGAGTAGATTCAGTTATTCAGTATCCCAAAGTTACAAAACTCAGATATCATTATTAGTAGACCCAGTCATAAGTAAGTTAGTATTCAGAAACTAGTATTCAGAGTTCGTATTTAGTGTTACTACGATTCCAGTTTTGATTTGTGCGTTCATGTATATATCCCAATTCAGTATTCTCATGATATTTAGTTAAGTTATATTCATTCATAAGCCCATGCATTCACCTTACCTCATCTAGCATACCAGTACATTGAAAGTACTGATGCATACTTTCCTATGCTATGGTGTCTTATATCCTAGGTTCAGACGTACGGGATCCAGAGCACCCATAGCAGTCTAGACTCAGTCAGCAGCAGTAGACGTAGCAGTGAGTCCTCTTTATTCGAGGATGATCCATATTTTATTATGCAATTAGATTAGGTTTATTTTTAGTAGATGGAGTTAGTTGGGGACATATCCCGTCAACTCCACAGTTCAGACAGTTTAGAGGCGTTTTGGACAGATGTATCAATATTTAATTTTCAGTTTTTTGTATTTTAGATGTTTTGAACCTTATGGCAAATTTCCGCTAGTTTTTCACATTTATTTTAGTATATTATGCAATGCTCAGTTACAGGTACATGTAGAGGGTTAGCTTGTGGTCCTTCGGGATCATGAGCACTATGTGGCATTCCGATTTTAAAAAATTAGGGCGTTACAAACTTGGAATTAGATCCTAAGGTTCAATAATGTCCTATAAGACTGAAAAGCCACATCTAGTAGAGTCTTGTGCATGGGTGTGCTGCGTGCCACACTTATGTATAGGAGGCTATAAGATGTTTTAGGAATAGTTTCCTTTCTTCTAGTATTCACATCGTGTGAGTGAGCATGATCTTGAGTTGAACTCTTAATATAATCAATTTCCTCTTTTCATTTATAGAATATGCCTCCCATAGAGATAATGCCCATAGCATTGATAACCAGCCACCTCATCTCGTACATCCTCCAAATGAGAATGTGTCACATGCACAGTTCTGGGCATCTTTTCAGGCACTAGCCAAAGCTGTGACAACTAATATTTAGTGGAATTATCAGGCTACAGCCACAGCCAGGATCAAAAATTTCTTGAGAATGAACCCGCCAAAATTCTTTGGTTCAGTAGAAGGTGAGGACCCAAATCTTTATCTTGAGGAGGTGAAGAAGATCACCCATATTATGCATATTTTTGAGGAGTAGAGTGTAGAGTTAGAATCCTATAGGATGAAGGATATTTCTCATGATTGGGTAGTAATGTGGAAGAAGAGTAGAGGGGAGGATGCAACTCCTATGACTTGGCAAGAGTTTCAAGATGTCTTTCTAGATAAGTTTTTTCCGCTATAGATGAGAGAAGATAAGGTATAAGAGTTTATAAACCTAAGACAAGTCTCCATGATAGTAAAGAAGTATTGTCTTAAGTTCAATCAGTTAGCTATGTATGCTCCTGCCTTGATAGCTGACCCTAGAGCTAGCATGAGTAAGTTTGTGACTGGTGTATATGGGTTGGTGTTGAAGGAGTGCGGAACTTCTATGCTCAATAGAGAAATAGATCTTTCTAGGTTAATGATGCATGCTCAACAGATAAAGGAAGATAAATCTAAGGAAAGAGAGAGATCTAATAAGAGATCCAGAGCAGGTAGTTACAACTTTTCTCAGGCCGGGTCACAGGGTGGTAGTCGTTCTCAGCATAGCTACAAAATTTTAGTCTCAGATCCATCCTCATCTAGTATACCCATATCAATGTTTTGGGATGTCAGTCAGGATGGGGTGCCAGACTCCAAAATGCAGGATAGTGCATGCAGTGTTTGTACCTATCTGCTTTGTGGAGAGTGTGGCAAGAATCACCTAGGTGTGTGCAAATCTAACAGTCAGGTATGTTTTGGATGTGGTAATACAGGCCACAAAATGTGAGAAAGTTGAGTGCTAGTTCAGAGAGGTAGAGAATTGCGTCAGCAGGGTGCCACTTCCGATGCCAATAGTGGTCAGCGTCAGAAGAGACTCTATGTGCTTCAGACTTATCATGATCAGGAAAGGTTCCCTGATATAGACTCGAGTACATTACGAGTCCTTCATATTTATGATATACATCCTTAAATCCTTTGCTCCCCTTTTGAGCTTAAGTTTTCATCATGAGTTAGTTAGTAGAGCCAGCAAGTCAGTTTAGCAGTCAGACAGTCAGATTTGTATAGTTTGTTATCTCACCTTTTTACCTGATGATGCTATCAAAAATCTTTGGAATGTGAATATTCCAAGATAGAGTATCCTAGTAGTTGTGAGTATATCTCAGTTCACGTATTATGCATCAGTTTCAATCATGACCCAGTTCATAGGTACCCCTTGCACTGCCTCAGTATTTCAGTGAAATATTCTTAGAGGGAGAGAGTCACAAGGGGGAGATACCCCATAATATTCTAATGCTTTCATGTCCTTTGACTCATTCAGTTTCATGTTCAGACTCTCCTTACAAAGTAAATACCAGTTATTATTGCATACTCAGTCATGCATTCCAGAATCAATTATATTCATGTATTAGATATGCATGTTCAGTAGGAAAAAGTTCAGATTTTTAGTTTATACAATCATGAATTCATGAGAGAAACTAAGTCATGCATCCATGCATCAGATATGCATGTCCATTACGAGAATTCAACTTATGAGTAACTTTAGTCGTGTATTCCATGCATCAGATATGCATGTCATATAGTCATGTTTCAGGTGTTTATGTTCCTTAAGTGAGTTCATTCGATCAGTATTCTTATCCTAACAAGTGACATTGGAGGACGAATATTCCTAAGAGGGAGATATTGTAATACCCTAAACTTTCTTTAAGTCGAGTTTCTTCCTTAAGAAGAGTAAGGGCTGACTTCCCAAGTGAGAAATATTTTTAAACCTGGTAGAATTTCCCTAACATATAATTTTATTTGTGTGGAGAATTTAATAAGCTTTCCGTCAATACCAAATTTATCAAAAACCTATGTCGGGGTAAAAAGTTATGGATGTTTTACTGAAAGTTGTCTAAACTGCCCAGGTACAACCGGCAGGACGATAGACCGTCGCCTATAGCCATCGCAATGAGGCAGTAGTCCCATTCACTATCCAAGTGCGACAGTCAGAACCGACAGACCATCGAGCTAGCGACGGATCAGTAGCCCAGGCCATCGCGATGAGGTAGTAAGTCTCAGTTCTAGTCCAGGTGCGACGGTCAGTCCGACGGTCCGTCGACCCAGCGGTGGACTGTCGCATGTCTTATTCAGTGATTTTTTTATCATTTTATAAAGGGATATTTTATCTTTTTCCACCTTTTTAGCACCTATTTATATCAGATCAAGGATTATAACTTCATTATTCATCTATAACATAAAAAGCTAGGGTTTTTTTAGAGATCAAAAACCCAAGAATAAGATCAAAACCCTTTTGTAAGAAAACTCAAGAAACCAAGAATCTCTCCAAGAAACTTCAATAAAGAGTCTCCTAAGGTGTGTTAGATGTTGATTCTTGGGTTTCTTCCACCCAAGAAGTCCAAGAATCCTTTTTTAAAATTACAAAGTTTATGCATTTATGAGATTTCATGATTTATGTATATTGAAGTTCATGATTATGTGTTGTTTAGTTTTAATTCATGATTTAGACTACAAGTATTAAGAATTGACTCTAGCATGTGATTAATTGTGTGATGTTCATGATAAACCCTCTTCAAGTTGCATGTTGGTTGATGAAATCATGACACTTGGGTGTAGTATTTGTTGTATAACTAAAGCATGCTACCCACATGTTTGAAAAAATGCTTATGTGAAGTAAGTAGAGTCAATATAGCATGGTTAGCAAGAAATCCCCAATTATGTATAAGTTCATGTAAGCCAATTATTTGTTGAAAAGCCTTATTAAATGATTTATGATATGTTGTATGCATTCCCATTCACATGTATTCCTTATAGAGTGAACTTTGAGATATAGGTATGCACTTTATTTACCATTACATGTTCATGATATTCAAGTGATTGGCGAGACATCACATTGATTATGTTGTGGATTATAGCCTATTGTCATGTCATGTACGAGTTGTCCTGTTTTATGATATTTATGTTATCGAGTCCTGGGGGTATCTAATACCCAAAATTTAGCTGCTCGTCTAGAGCTGAGTCAGTCTTAAGATATTCTCAGTCGTGCTTGCTCTGTAGAATTCAGACAGTTACAAAATTTATGGAAATTCAGTGATCTTAGTATAAGTGCAACCCAGTCTCAGTATCAGTCTAATCTGACATAATATTCAGTTCTGACTTAACAGTATTCAGAAGTAATCAGTATTCAGTAGTAATCAGTTGTATTTAGATTCAACTTAGTCTAAGTTCAGTTAAGAATAAGTTCAGAGTCCTTCAGTTGGGAGTAGGAACTATCATCGAGCGAGTGCAGGGATGATGACTTCCCTATTAGAGAGGTAAAGTCATTAGTAATAGTCCTTGAAATCTAGAACTATGTAGAAAGTGCAGGACCAGGAGTCACCCGTTAGACTAAGGCTTAACTATCATACTGCCTTAGGCTTGACTTCCTGTTCAGGGTCACCCGTTAGAGAGGCTTGACCATAGTAGAGGTCTTTACTCGTGGCACAGTATTGACACCCTTCGAGCTGGGGTTACCGGTTGGACCCCACTAGTTCAGATTTGGGGCATGTCTGTTAATTGATAACTCCCAGAGTTGCAGTTTCAATATCAGTCTTCAAAGTAGAACTCAGAAATCAGGACTGTCAGATACAGTCACCTATCTTAGTAAGGAACTTAGATAGTTCCATAGATTTAAAGACCACCCGTTAGATAGACCTGGTCTCACATAAAGTTAATAACTATCAGTACAAATTGATCGACAGATCACCCATTAGATAGGCCCAATTTCTAAATCAGTCCATCATTTCTATTATTAAAAGATTTAGAGATACAACCATTCCTTATATTTATTAGTAGATTCATAGATCATCCGTTAGAGAGGTTTGATCTCAGATTTAGTCAGTAGATAGTAGAAAGCTCAGAACTCAGTTATTGATATGAGTAGATTCAGTTATTTAGTATCCTAGAGTTAGTAAACTCAGATATCAGTATTAGTAGACCCAGTCATCAGTATGTCAGTATTCAGAAACCAATATTTAGAGTTTGTATTTAGTGTTACTGCAATTCTAGTTTTGGTTTGTGCGTTCATGCATATATCCCCATTCAGTATTCTCACGATATTCAGTTAAGTAATATTCATGCATAAGCCCTTGCATTCAGCCTTACCTCATCTAGCATACCAGTACATTAAAAGTATTGATGCATACTTTCCTATGCTATGGTGTCTTATTCCATAGGTTCAGACGTACGGGATCCAGAGCACCCATAACAGTCAAGACTCAGTCAGCAACAGTAGACGTAGCAGTGAGTCCTCTTCATTCGAGGATGATCTGTATTTTATTATGGCATTAGATTCAGTTTATTTTCAGTAGATGGAGTTAGTTGGGGACATGTCCCATCAACTCCACAGTTCAGACTGTTTAAAGGCTTTTGGACAAATTTATCAGTATTCAATTTTTAGTTTTTCGTATTTTAGACGTTTTTGAACCTTATGGAAAGTTTTCGTAAATTTTTTGCATTTATTTTTGTATATTTGTAGTGCTCATTTATTGGTACCAGCAGAGGGTTATCTTGTGATCCTTCGGGATCATAAGCACCGTATGGTGTTTCGGTTCCAAAAAATTAAGGCGTTATAATTACAGAGAGGTTTAGGAACTAAGGTAAACCTTAGTACAACTTTTCACCCACAGACAGGTGGACAAGAAGAAAGGACCATTCAGACATTAAAAGACATGCTTTGGGCTTGTGTGCATGACTTTGGGGGTAGTTGGGTTGATCATTTGCCTCTAATCGAATTCGTTTATAACAATATCCATAACTCTAGTATTGGCATGGCTCCTTTTAAGGTTTTATATGGTAGGAGGTGTAGATCTCCTATTGGCTGGTTTGAGGTTTATAAGGATAAATTATTTGGTCCTGACTTGGTTCATCAAGCTATAGAGAAGGTGAAGGCTATTCAGGATAGGCTTGAAATAGCCAAAAGTTCCCATATGTTCTATACGAATATAAGGCGAAGAGAGTTGGAATTCAACATTGATGATTGGGTATTCTTGAAGGTGTCTCCCATGAAGAGAGTAATGTAATTTGGGAAGAAGGGGAAGATCAACCCCCATTACATGGGTCTGTATTTAGTCTTGAAGAGAGTGGGTATTGTAGCCTATTAATTGGATTCTCCTTCTAGTTAAGGTTTCGTTCATCCAGTCTTCCAAATTTTAATGTTGAAGAAGTGTGTAGGCAATCCCTATTTGATTCTTACTTTGGAAAGTATGGATGTTTTGGAATCCTTGTCTTATGAAGAAGTCCCAGTTGAGATCTTGGATAGGCAAGTCCGTCGTTTGAGATCTTGGATAACTTAGGGCATGATCTGAATAAGATTTCTCAAATCCACTTCTCTTCAGTTTTCAATGGAAAACAAGTCATTTATGTCCTAAACTATCCTATAACTAATAGTAATGTGAATTGATCCTCCCATAACCCCAAAATACACCAATTACACATTCTTTTTTCCTCCCAAGTCCTCAAGAACATCAAATAAGGGTTCTTCATCAAGAATTCAACTTCCAAGGATTTAAATTCACATTCCCTTTAAGAATTAAAGAAACAGAGGTATGTGGGTATTCAATGAGGATCTTCTTTAATTATCATTCCTTTTTTTTTTAATTTTATGAATTCCATAGAGGGTTCTATCCAATTATTACTCCAAGCTTTAATTCAATCTCCCGTGATATAAAATTCACTTATAAGCATGTTTTAATGATTATTCGGAACTTCTTAGGAATATGATATATATTTCATGCCATTCTGATGTCCGTGCATGATTTACGTGTTATAATTCTGAATGTAAAGCATATGATCAAGTTATGAATAATACACCCGTGTTTTTAACATTTCTCAATCCCCAATTTTAATCCTATTTTGATTTTAAGGGTTCCATGAAAATTATAAATTCCATGATTCCTCTATGTAATTCTTGAATTCTACCATGAAATAATGTTCCCTCATAATTTCAAGTATTCTTTTGTACTCTAATCATGATGATTCAATACATTGATAAAATTTTTGGATTCTTGAGTTTAAGTCATGAGATTTCATATCATGTCATTACAATGAAATCATCATATTTAATTATACTATCTTCCATGCTTGTGGATTATGAACACCTGATACCTAGTTGATAGTTTTTAAGTATTTCAATTTAATCATATCATGTTTATCACATAAAGTTTATAACATTGTCATAATTGGCACTCACCAGTATTACATCACGCTAAATACATCAGTTTACATGCTCATGATTTCTTCAGATTTTGCATGCACTGTCATTTTAAAATTACCATGACTTGAACAAATTTATTATCAGTGCATATACCAAATTATGTTTCATTGCCTTTCAGTTGGCGGTTATACTAAATAATGAACGAACCTAAATATGAAGATTTAGCTACCCGTAGAGGACTGAAACCTTTAATATAAGTCCCTAAGTTCCAAAACTACGTATCCATCATAGGTTATGAGATGTCACCCACCAGTTTAGGACTGATATTCTCTTAGGGGTCACCCACCATTTTAGGACTGACACCCTAGTCCTTCAGGATATCCACTTTGTTGGATCCATATTGTCAGCCACATGTTGGTACACCCCTCCAACTGGGGTTACAGGTTGGACCCCGATTAGCTTCGATTGGGGCATGTTGGTTATATGATAGCTCCCATAGTTTAAGTTCAATACTCAGGTTATATCAATTTAGGTTTGCATAACCAAATGTTTAGTATACCAACTATTCAGTCACTCAGTTTTATAAATTATTTTAGTACATGCTTTACTTAGTCTTGCATTCATTTTACATGTTCATGCTTTCATGCTCAGTATTTATACATGATCCTTAGTACTAATTGCAACCTATTTATCTTTAAATTTAGATTTACATATAGTATTCATGTTTTTACATCTTCCTAATTTATAGAAATATTTTTAGCTCATGATTTAGAAATTTCACCATGTCTTACAGCTTTTACGTACAACCATAATTTAAGTTCATATTTTTACAAATAACTTTTGTCATCAGTTTTAGGCAAATATTAAGTATTTCCATGGTTTACTACATGTCTCAAATACTCAGTACATTCCAAAGTACTGACCACATATATGAGTTTGTGGCTATATTCCTTCATGATGTAGGTAGTAGATGTAGTCCACACACCAGGGTCAGACAGATTGTAGCTTCTGGTCAACAAATAATGAGTTCTCTTATTTTGAGTGTTCAAGTTAGTTGTTGTTCTTGTAATGTATTTTTTCTTATCATATGTATTAATTTGGGATAGTGGGAGGCATGTTCTAGCAATCTATAGTCAGTATAGTAGAGGCTTCATAGATGGTCAGTCAGATTCAATATTTGAAATTTAAGTCTTTCTCTTTCTCTCTTTCTCTCAGATTTTAGTGTTGTAAACTTTGATTAGTTATGTATTGAAACAACTTATCTCTTATTTATTATGCTTTCACTAAATTATTTAGTATTCTTATATATATATATATATATATATATATATATATATTAAATCAGTTGCCTAAGTAATATGCCAGTACATGGGTTAGATTTGGATCACTTATGGTTCTAAGCACTGTGTTACGACTAGGGATAGTCTCAGGTCATGATAAACTTGGTATTAGAGAACAAGGTTTAAGTTTCCTAGGGAGTCTACAAAGCCGTGTCTAGTTGAGTCTTGTGGAATAGTATGGAGACTTCTGTACTTTTATTCGAGAAGCTACAGGGCATTTATGAAATGTTTCCCTTTTTTCATATCTCCGATCATGCCGTAAAAATGTTCTTTAAGAAACTTATGCATATTATTGTCTTGATCCATTCATGCCAACTCTTCCTTATTCTTGAGGTAATAGAAATAGTCAAGCTTAAATTCCTATTGATAGAATTTTCTCAGACTGTCCCTACAGACAGTTTTGGGATTGTATATGGGCTCAAAAGGATCGCATCAGTGCCTTTAAGTTCCAAAGTTTGAAAGAGGTCATTCTTATTTATGAAAATCTTCCACTAAGTCAAATTCATATCTTCCTTCAGATTCCTTCTTAGAATCCTATGACAACATATGATCTAAAGTTACAAGCATGAACCCAGCAGTTTAGCAACAGTAAATTGGGGATAGTCTTTATCTATATTTAGTAGATTATATATCTATGAAGCCAGTAATATGTTGTGTAGTTTGTTTAATAGCACTTTGAGAGAGATTTCTCAGTTAAGGAAGACTTAGAGTATGTTAGTGATTTAGGCGGGATAGAGATTAGGTGGTGCCCACAATGATAGAGGAGCTTGTTAAGGTTGAGTATTTTCATAAAATTTTGTTTGGATCAGTGTTTCATGATTCCTATCCATTAGTAATAAGTTATTGTCATTTATTAAAATTTGGGGATATCCTAGTTAAGTTTTAGAATCAAAGTTTGAATTATGGATGATTAAACTAATAGAAAGAAGATTTTGAAATTCTAGATAGTGTGAACTCAAAGTATGTTGATACTCCTGAATATTTTAAGTTAGTAGGTGTTTAAGTTATTATCTAATGACTATTGGGCCTATAGAAAGTTAAGAGTTCTATCTCAAAAGGAAGTACTAGCAGTGGGTTTTACACTTTAATATATATTCTTTCAGGGTGAGTTTATTATTTATGTGTATTCTGCAGACTTGGAATGATGGCTTAAATCTAAGGGGGAGATGATAAGACAATAAAAAAAGTCAGGCTCTCAAATTCTAGTAGTGATGCCAGTGTGATGTATAACATCACCAGGGGAGATAGATACCTATCACATTCTTATGCCATTACAAATTTTTGTTCTTTAATCATCACAACATTTACTCATGCCTTACAAGTCATCTCTATGATCATAGTTCATATTCATGCACTTTATATAGAATCATGTACGCTCCAGTTCCTTGAATAAAGAGTGTCAGTTCACTCAGAAGTACAAATCATATTCCATGAATTTATGAGCCCCAAAACTCAAGTCATGCAGCTCAAGACTCATGTACTCATTTTTTACAGTATGCTCAGTTCCCCAAACTCATGGTGCACCCTTAATGACCAGTTAAAATTTGCATTATGTCATGTATGTCATTAAATTATATATCCTTAATGAATCCATGCCATTGATACTCTATTTCTCAGGCCTCAGTTAAATGTCAAAGTTATGCAAAGTATTCTTTCATGATTCAAGATCTCATGATCTAAGATAGGGGTGGCAAACAGGCGGATTGGATTGGATTTGGACGGGTTAAATATAGATCGAGGAAAAATAGTTTGGATTGCAATCCGCCCATATAAATATAGGTAAATATGGATTTGGTCAAATATGGATTGGGTAAAAATGGTTCCAACCAACTTTATCTCCTAAAATCAAAAACTTAAAACTTCTATATCATATCAATTTGACTTTTTTCTGATTTTTTTTTGAAGTTTTTTATTTTTAGTTTTTTTCTCTCTCTCTCTTCTATATATAGCCTCTACTTTTTTTTTTTTTTATTTTTTTTTATTTTTTTTTATTTTTTTTTATTTTTTTTTATTATTTCTCTCTCTCTTCTATTTCTACCCTTTGCTTCTCTTTCTTTTTTCCTTTTTAGTCTCCTTTTTTCTAGTTTTTTTTATTTTTACTTTTTTTTCTCTTTTGGTTTTATTTTATATTTTATATTTTTTTATTTTCGAAGAACATGATTAAGTCGAGTACAAATTATGAATGATGACTGAGATATCATAACCATTCAGAATATTTGTATTCATCATCATTTTTTTTCTTTTTCATTATTTGTTTCTTTCTGATTTTTTTTGTATTTTTTTCTTTATTATTTCTCTCTCTCTTCTATCTCCAACTTCTACCTCTCTTTCTTTTTTTTTTCTTTATTATTTTTTTATTTTTGGTTTTCTTTTTTTTATGATAACGAAAATACCATAAGCGCATATTGGTTTATATTCGCTCAACATTTATAAGTTTTGTAAGTACACTCAAGTGGGCTCTACCTAATGAACAGATACAGAGATAGTATCCAGAAAGATCTTGGAATTACATTCGTCAAACCAAATATCTTTAGCAGTCGCAAGAAGTACACAAATCAAGGTTTCTACGTACTTCCTGCCTTGCCTTACCTTGAGCTCCTCGCTTTATGCCTTACTTCTTCTCTAACGAGAATTCTAAGATGAGGGAGTTAGAAGTCGGATTTGAAGTTGGACTTTTCCATAAATCGAAGGCTATGTGGATCCTCAGCCATATATGAAATGAAATAAAGATGGATCGAGATTACTTAATACAATTTTATATTTGTATTTATTTTTTAGACTTCAAGCTCATATTTGTATTTTATTGTTTGCACAGTCATATATATTTTATATAATTCACACTTATATTTTATATATATTGATTCAAATTATATTTTATTGATATAAATTGAACAATACAAATAATAAATTTATTTAAAATATATAGTATGATACAAATAAATTTAAAGTAAAAAAATATATAAAATTGATGAAAAATAAGAAAGAAAAAAAGTGTAAGAAATGAGTAAAAAATAAGTGGAAAAAAATAAAAAAAAGTAAATTAAAGGAAAAAAGAAAGAAAAAAATAGTAAATTAAAGGAAAAAAGAAAGAAAAAAAGAGAAATAAAAGATAGAAAAAATAATAATAAAGGGGAGAGACTATATATAGATTATATTTAATTGATAAGAGATTCTATGAATTGTATAGGCTAAATGAGATATTTAGAAGTTTATATTTATTAACCCATGTAGGTCTCAAGTGAATACGAATGATGAAATAAGAATGAGAAAGAAGAAAATGTTAAAAAAAATACAAAGAAAAAGAAATAAAAAAATAGATGAAAAGATGAGAAAGAAAAAAAGAAATTATAAGAAACGAGTAAAAAAAATGCAAAAGAAAAAAAGTAAATTAAAGGAAAAAAGAAGAAAAACCAAAAAAGAAGAAGAAAAGAAACTAGAAAAGAAGAAAAAAATAAAATTTAAAGCATAGGTGAGTGATCTTTGTATTTAAATGGGTACCGATATTTTACCCATTTTGTTCATATTTGTTTGAGCTTTTAAAATGAGTTGAAGTCTATATTTACCCATTTGAATTATGAGTGATCCAATTCAATAAATATAGGTTAAATGAACTTTTTTCATAAATATGGGCTGAAATTGCCACCCCTAATCTAAGATTTCTATGACCTCTCCTTATGTAAAGATAGTGGTGAAGGAAATAGTTTAGCTATGGTTTATATGGGAGAGAGTAAATGTTCCTTGTTTGGGAAAAATTATTGTATGCTTGCTTTATCTAAGGCTATGAGTATGAAGAAAGATTGAGGCAAATCTTTGGCATATGTCATGGTTAGTTGAGAATTCCATATGTTCATCTTAAGAATAGTGCAAGAAATTTGTTATTGATAGAGATGTTACAGAATATGAGAAAATTCCTAGGTAGGTTGGTTGCATAGAAGTTCATATGCGGTTATAATGATAGGCTTGAATGCCATAACATTAATGAATTCCTAGTAAGAGGTGGAAGTTAGTTGTTGAAGTGGTAAGGGGTATTATTCTTGAGATGAGAGCTGTGAAAAAACATAGGATATTAAAATCCATGGTTTAGACTTGTATTAGGGTGTTATGTGGGGTATCTTGTGATTTTGAATAGGTTTGAACATGGAAAGAGAATTTAGTTTAGCTCAGACTTTAGTAGATTAAGTTATCAATGCCCATGTAAAGATTAGAAGTGGCATCAAATGAATGGTAGTATTTAAGATAAAAAATATAGTTGAGAGAGAAATTGAGAAGTGTTGCTAAGCTTGGAAACTAGAAGTTGCATTGCCTAAGGTATACTAATTCTATCATAACTTATGTTTTATAGGCCTATAATCCATGTTATAAAGTTGTAGTTATGTTGCTATTCCATATTCAAACCATGCCCAAAATTCTTTGCCCCCTAATATTATTAGAACTTTTTAGAAAGAAAGTTGAGGAAATACTCCAGTTGAGTATAAAATTTCAGCATGAGTTAGTCCGTATAGCTAGCAATTCAGTTTAGCAATCAGACAAATAAGCTCCTATAGTTCTTCATCTTTCCATCTAGTATTACTATCCAAAGTTTCATGAATATGACTATTACATGTGGTGATTCATTCATATCCATGCAAATTACGAATTCAGTTCAGTCCATGCATTATGTCTCTGATTCAAATATTTAGTCATGATTCAATTCATAAGTGTTCAGTGCATGATCTCAGTTTTCCAAATATTCCAACTCAGACATTGTAATACCCCTTGTATAACCTTAGTCTCGTTGTCTCATGGTTCGTGCTTATATAATTTATTCAGTGATTCCATGAAGCCCTTTTCTTTAGATTTTTAAATGTGTTTTTTGAGGAAAATTTCTAATGTGAAGTTACATACTTTATTCCATACTTCTAAAGCTTCAATAAGTTCCTACCTATCATTTGAGGACGAATGATTCCAAGGGGGCAATAATGTAACACCCCGCATTTTCGGGCAAGAATTCTAATGGTCATTTCTATGTGTATAAGCTCTAATATAATGATTTGTATATGAATATATGTTTCATGATCATTAGCCTAGTGTGAAGAGTGCTTAAGAGGTGAAAAATGTTCACAGGAAACACTTAGAGCAAAGTTGAGTTAAGAGCTTTTAATTCGACCAAATTTTAGTATTCAATCCAACAAGGATCAACTTTGAAAGTGTATAAATTCTGGAATACATGAAATTTGGGAGACACCAAATTATATATAAATGTGTCCTCTTTTCAACACATCCGATTTTTCCTTAATCCAATATCCAAGAAAAAGGTTATGATAATTTTCATGAGAAAACAGTGAGGGTCTATAATTTCGACGTGGCACGGACCTTATGCTCCATAATAGGCAGCGTGGCATAGACCTTATGCTCCAAGATAGACAGTATGGCACGAACCTTGTTCAGAAATGCTAAAATCCGCTTTTCTCTTAAGTTTTTCAAGGGTAAACAAGTTATTTATGTCGTAAACTATCCTATAGCTAATAGTAACATGAATTGATCCTCTCATAACCCAAAAACACACCAATTACACGATCCGTTTTCCTCCCAAGTCCCCAAGAACACCAAATAATGGTTCTTCTTCAAGAATTCAACTTCCAAGAATTTAAATGCATGCTTCCCTTTAAGACTTCAAGAAACTCAAGTATGTGGGTATTCAATGAGGATCTCCTTTAATCCTCATGCCCAAATTATGATTTTATTCATGAATTTCAATAAACTAGGGTTCTATCCAATTTTACTCCAAGCTTGAATTCTATCTCCCATGATGTATAATTCCCTTATAAGCATGTTTTAATGATTATTCATGACTTCTTAGGCACATGATATGTCTTACATGCTATTCTCATGTCCATGCATGATTTACGTCTTATTATTCTGAATTTAAAGCATATGATCAAATTATGAATGATATACCCATGTTTTAAAGATTTCCCAATCCACAAGTATAATCCTATTTTGATTTTAAGGGTTCTGTGAAAATTATAAATTCCATGATTCCTCCATGTAATTCTTGAATTCTACCATGAAATAATGTTCCCTCATAATTTCAAGTATTCTTTCATACTCTAATCTTAATGATTCGATACATTGATGAAATGGTTGGATTCTTGAGTTTAAGTCATAAAATTTTCTATCATGCCATTACAATGAAATAATCATAATTAATTATATTATCTTCCATGTTGGTGGGTTATGAACACCCGATACCTGGTTGGTCTTGCATGTTACAGTTTTGAAGTATTTCAAGTTAATCATATCATGTTTATCACATAAAGCTTATAACATTATCATAATCAGCACTCACCAGTTTTACATCACACTAAATACATCAGTTTACATGCTCATGATTTCTTCAGATTTTGCATGCACTGTTATTTTAAAATACCATGACTTAAACATATTCGTTATCAATGCATTTACAAACTTACGTTTTGGTATCTTTCAATTAGGAGTAGGACTTAACACCGAGTAAAGCTAGGTATGAAGGATCACCCGCCAATAGAGGAGTGAGACTTTTAGTAGAAGTCCCAATGTTCCAGAACTACATAGCTAGTGTAGGTTATGAGATTTCACCCACTAGTTTAGGACTGACATTCTCTTAGTAGTCACCCACTAGTTTAAGACTGATACCCTAGTCCTTTGGGACATCATATTTGTTAGATCCACATCTTCAACCATGTGTTGGTACCCCTGGAAAGGTACCAATACCTTTCCAATTGGGGTTTTTAGGTTAGACTCCAATTAGCCCATATTGGGGCATGTCGGTTGCATGATAGCTCCCATAGTTTCAGCTCAGTACTCAGGTTATATCAGTTCAGGTTTCCATGACCAAGTCTTTAGTTTACCAACTATTCAGTCAGTCAGTTTATAGATTATTTCAGTACATGCTTTACTTAGTTTTGCATTCATTTTACATGTTCATGCTTTCATGCTCAGTATTTATACATAATCCTTAGAACTGTTTTGCAACCTATCAAACTTTAACTTGAGATTTACATATGGTATTTATGTTTCTACCGCTTTCCAATTTATAGAAATGTTTTTAGCTTATGATTTAGAAATTTCACCATGTCTTACAACTTTTATGTAAATCCATGATTTAAATTCATATTTCAGCAAATAGCTTATGCCCTCAATTTTAAAGCATATATTAAGTATTTCCATGATTTACTACATATGTCACATACTTGGTACATTCTATAGTACTGACCACATATATGTTTTTGTGGCTAAATTTCTTCATGATGTATGTACCAGATGTAGACCACACATTAGGGTAAAATAGATTGTAGCTTCCGGCCAACAAGTGATGAGTTCTCTTATTTCGAGGACCCAAATCAATTGCAGATCTTGTGTGGTAATTTTTCTTATTTATATGTATTGATTTGGGATATTTTGAGGAATGTACCAGCTATCTACATTTAGTATAGTAGAGGTTTCATAGATGGTCAGTCAGAGTTAGTATTTGAAATTTAAGTCTTTCTATCTCTCAGATTTCAATGTTGTAAACTTTAATCAGTTATGTATTGAAATATCTTATATCATGTCAATTATGCTTCTCTCAGTTATTTAGAATTCTTTTATATATTAAATCAGTTGTCTAAGAAGTATGGCAGTACATGGGTTAGCTTGGGATCACTTGTGGTTCTATGAACCGTGTTACAACTAGGGGTAGTCTCAGGTCGTGATAGTCGTTTTGGCAAGATGATTTGGTTCCTAATTGGAAATTTTGATTCCTATTGGCTTATTGGGTTAGAGTCTCATTGGCTAACGTTTTAGTTCTTACTTGGAACTTTGGAGGCCCACTGGCTGATTGGGTTAGAGTTCCTTTAGCGGATGGTTGGATTTAGTTAAATGACATGCACTTTCAAGCTATAGTCGGTATGACGATACCACTTGATAATGCCTTAATGAATGACTACTTGAATGGTTTATGTGCTAAAATCTATAATTGCGCTTAAATGAAATTGTATAGAAAGGCCGTGAAGGTGGAGGTACCGAATGGATCAATAATAGAAATTGTATTTGCTTACGCGGGGATCTAAACGACCGGGTGGTTCAACTTTTCCTTATTATATGATCGGGATCTTTGAGTACCTCGTTTTACATGATTAAGGTGTTTAAGTCACCTTTAGTATATTATTCTAAGGTTCGAGTCCATCGTGCATATATATTATGATTATTCTCAGTTTGGTGTGGCTACATGCACTGCGGCTCGGCCAGTGGGTGAGAAATAGGGCCCATATTGCCCGTAGGTACTGCTATGATGGTTAAGCTACATAGTCTAGGCTAATGTTTTAGTTTCATGCTAAGCCTTGTTCACTATTCTAGCATGATATATATTATGTATGTACACTGTGTGCATGTGGATTTTATTGTGGTTTTACTTGGCATTATTTTATCCCTATTCTCTGAGTTACATACTAGTGCTCATCCTACTAACTGTATCCCCACGCGATGTCGGAGCCATAAATACTTCTACTTATCCTGCGTAGTGACTAAGTGATCGTGGGATAGCCAGTGAGTAAGATTGAAGTGATGAGCATCCATACTTTGTAAGACCTCATTTCATGATCTGGTTTTCTTACGTCATATACTTTTCTTTGGTGTAATTTTGGCTATTCGTCGGGGGCCAAGCCCATGTGTAATCATGACACCCTCTTTTTGAGTGACGTTGCTTTTTTGTCCCATATAAGAAAAGTTTTATAGGATTAACCTTCCTTTTTTTATGTATAGACAAATAGCTTCTTACCCTTTATACAACAAATATTCTAAAACAACTTTTCATGCTCATTTGCCTTTCAAATTCATTTTTTTTCTTTTTTATTTTCTTTGATTTTTTTTCTAGTTTTTTCTACCATTATATTTATTGTTTCTCAATATTTTCTTCTTTTATCCTTTTCTCCTCTCAACTTATATTTTCTTTTCTTTTTAAATTTATTTCTCAACCTTTATTTTTCTTTCATCTTTGTTTTTCTTTATTTTTTTCTCAATTATATTTTTCTCATTTATTTTTTTCCTTTTCTCCTGTCAACTCTGATGGTTTAATTTGTTCTTTTTTTTTTCTCAACCTTTATTTTTCTTTTATTTTTTTCTTCATTTTATCTTTTTTCTCAATCTTTAAGTTTCTTCGTTTTTTCTCCTTTTCTTTTCTTCTTTTTTATTTGATCCAAACAACAAGTTACACCCCATGGGTAAGAGTTGATACTACTACATTGTGTCTTGATTTATGATATGATCTATAACTCTTTCCTCTTATCCCAAGGACTTTCAAACAATAAGTTATGCCCATGGGCAAGAGTTGACACTACCACATTGTGTCTTGATTTATGAGATGTTCTATAACCCTTGTCTTAGAGACAAGACTTAGTCCAAGGATTCCCCATGAGCAAAAGTTGACATTACCACATTGTATCTAGATTCATGAGATGTTTTATAACTCTTACCTTAGAGGAAAAACTTAGTCCAAGGACTTTCAAACAACAAGTTACGCTATATGGGCAAGAGGGAAACTACCACACTGTGTCTTGATTTATGAGATATTCTAAAACTCTTGCCTTAGAGATAAGACTAAGCGCAATAACTTTCAAACAACAAGCTACTCCCTACGAGCAAGAGTTGTCACTACCACATCGTGTCTTGATTTAAGAGATGTTCTATAACTCTTGCCTAAGAGGCAATATTTAAACAAAAGACTTTCAAACAACAAGTTAGGCCTCATGAACAAGATCTAAACCAATCTTTCTTGAAAATTTTTAGAGAGAGTTTTGAGAGTGTTTGATCCTCTAAAGTGTAGAATGAATGATCAATAAGTGTTATAAGACGTGTGGTCTTAAGGGATTTGGGTGGAAAATGTCCAAAAGACCCGCAACTTAAAAATTGTGGAAAAACTTATTGGTGGGTACGAGTTGACCCTCCAAATCGTCACCATAACATACGAGTGGTACCCTCAAGTTGTCACAAGATCAGAAAGTTGGACACCACATTTAATCCAACATATGACTCCCTTGTCCAACTCGTCACCATACCTTACAACTAGTACCATCTAGTCATATCCAAGAAAGAACATCAAGGGATAGACACTAGACAACATACGATTGGACTCTACCTCTTGTCATAAGACCATACGACTCATATGGAATCTGTTGTAACTAATAAAGAAACTTGGCCTACAACACATTGACCAACATATAACCAGGGTCCCTAGATCCTTCACTATAATATAAGACTCATGTTGTGAGTCGTATGATGAATAGATAGTTTAAAAACTCAAGAAATTCGCAAGGGCAAAAGTTTGGGGCGTTTCCATCTCCACTACTTAGGATCATTCATCCTCGAATAGTGGGACAAGGCATACAATCATGATTTGAACTCTACATGCCTCTACTCTTACCTTTAACCAAGTTAGAAAACAAAGATGCCAAGGAAATCAGTCTTTCCTTTAACAAAGTCAAAAAACAATGATGTAAAGAAAAACACATACCTCAAGCATGAATTTTTGGAATCGGGAATAGGAACAGATACTTGGACTTCATGTCCTCCTGGACTTCCCAAGTAGCTTCCTCGAACTTTTGGTTCCTCTATAGGACCTTTACTGAAGACACACCTTTTGTTTGGAACCGACAAACTTTCCAATCCAAGATCCTCACCCGGACATCCTTATAGGAAAAAGAATCCAAAATTCCATGGTTATCCAAAGGAACAATCAATGAAGGTTCAACTACACATTTGTACAACATGGGCACATGGAATACCAGATGAATGGAATCATGCCAGAGGTCAAATCCAACTCATATGCAACACTACCAGCCTTCTTCAAAACTAAGTATGGGATGACATACCAGGGACTAAGCTTCCTCTTCTTCTAGAACCGCATTACTCCCTTCAAGGGAGACACCTTCAAAAACACCCAATCTTCAACCTCAACTTACAAGTCCTTTTACCTCACATCTGTATCGAACTTTTGGTGACATTGGGAGGTCTTAAGACTATCCCAAATCATCTTCACCTTCTCCATGGATTAGTGAAACAAATCTGGGCCAAACACTTCCTCTTCACTAACCTCGAACCACCAAATAGGTGATCTACACCTCCTACCATACAATGCATCAAATGGAGCCATACCAATGCTAGAATGGTAACTATTATTATCAATGAGAAGCAAATGGTAATACCAACTACCACTAAAGTTGATTACATAAGCTAACAACATATCATCCAATGTCTGAATAGTCTTTTAAGCTTGCACATACTACTGCAGGTGAAAAGTCGTACTAAGACTCATTTTATCCCTAAACCATGCTAAAATAAGTGCCAGAAATGTGTCGAGAACTGAGTACTGATGTGTGAGTAGATGCTAACATATTTAAGGCTTTTAACTGAGAATAATTGTGAAGACTTAAGAAACTTTTGTCATTTTTGATTATTTTACTTTGATATTGCAGTAAAAGGCATGATGCAAGGGAAATTTAAGGAAATGGAAGAAAAAGAGCTGAAAATTGAAGCAAAAGAACTGGAAGTGTGGCTGACGACATTCTTGATAAGTCGTCAGCCCTATGATAAGTTATCAAAAATCACGTCAGTTGTTGCAGTGTTAGAAGGATTAAAGTGAAACTGTGATGACATTTATGACATATCGTCATAAATGTGATAAGGTGTCAGAGTTTCCATCAAGTGTAGGCAGAGAATTAAATTTTGAATGAAGAAGTGACGACATTTCTAATATGTCATCACGTATCTGATAAGTCGTCAAACTTTGTCGTCAGTTAAAGCAGAAGATGACAAGAATGATGGCGGGCCTGACGACTTTCCTAATAAGTCGTCAGGACCCTGACACGCCATAAAAAATGTCTTCGCCTATTCCGAAGAATTTTCTGAACACTGTTCTTTTATTTTCTTATTTAGGATTAACTATAAAAAACATTGCTTAGGGGTTTTCTAGGGCGTCGACATATTTTGAGATAGCATATTTTGATATTTTTCTCTCTCTACTTTTTTCTTGAAAAAGCAAAATACTTGGAAGAGATTATTATCAGTATTTTGGAATTTCCTTTGTGATCTAATCTGCGATTCACTAGTTATTATTCATCTTTGTGAGTTTATCTTTCAAATTATGAATTCAATTATGTGTTTCGTTTGTTGCATCATGAGTGGCTAAATTCCATTAACCTGAGTTATTGGATCTAGGGTTAGATCTTGATAAGGTGCTAAGTGTTCAAGATTTAAAAGGTGGTAGGATTTCTTGATAATTCTGAAGCTTTAATTAACGTCTGTTGGTTGCAAATAGTAGACACATATTCTTTGATTTTCTTGAGAAAGAAATCAAATATAGTAGGAAGTGAGTTATCAACAGGGAATCAAAAATACTTCGTTTAATAACCAGCGCTGTAACAAGGTTGGTTAACCTGAGGTAAAATCTGGGTAGTGAATAGAAATTCCCTAGGTCCGAGAGGATTAGAAAATTAAATGCTTAAGTAGGTCGAGAGACATTTATGCAGAACATCAATAAATATAGCTTGTTGTCCTACCTACCGTGAGAATCTTGAACCACTATTAGCATCTGTTAAGTACCGAACACCCTAGTGGACATAATTCTGGTTTCTCTATAAACTCTTGACTACAAACATTGATTAAAGCGACCAACAATTATTTGCTAATCATTAAAAAACCCCATTTTTTCTTCTCGTGCCAGTTATTTGAATTTAACTTGTAGCTTTAGTTTCAAACTAGTTTAATCGCCACTCACATTATTCCCTGTGGATTTGACCCCGATTCCAAAGTTGGGTAAATATATTGACGACGACTGCCTTGCACTAAATTGACATGTAAGTTGAGCGTTATCAAGTACTGCAATCCAAAATAATCGAGACAGTTGTACCATTCAACTATACAACTTCATGAAGGTACAATTTCGCATAATCCTCAGCAGAATAAGTAGTCCTCACTTGCAAGAATTGAGCAGACTTAGTTATTCGATCCACGATGACCTAAATGGAGACACACTGATTCCGCAATTACGGAAGGTGGGTAATGAAATCCATAGTAATTACCTCTTATTTCCATACTGTAAATTCAATCTCTTAAAGTAGCCCACCGGTCCTCATGTGCTAAACCTTCACATGCTGACATACCATACACTTAGACACAAAGTTGGCAACATCCCATTTTATATTAATCCACCAATAAATCTCCATAAGATCATGATACATCATTGTTGAACGAGGATAAACCATATACTGCAACTCATGAACCTCGACCAAACTCCTTCTTTGCAACCCATCCATGTCGGGAATACACAAACACTCCTGGTACCTCAAGATACCATCACCATCGATCTCAAAAACCCTCAAATTCTGCATACCCACATCATCCTTGATTTTCATTAAGAGAGGGTCTAATACCTATTTCTCTTTTATTTCTGAACCAAGAGTTAATTGCGCCACCAATTGCACAAAGACACCACCATCCACAGAGTCCAAGAGATGAACTCCAAGGTTATCCAAAGGGCGAATATCGTTCACCAATTCCTGCTTATCCTCATCCACATGAGCTTGACTCTCCATGGATAACCTACTAAGAGCATCAACAACTACATTAGCTTTACCTAGATGGTAGTGAAGACTTATATCATAGTCCTTCAGTAACTCATGCCACCTCATTTGCTTGAGATTAAGCTTTTTCTGACTGGATACGTTATGATCAGAAAAGATATCAACATGCACCCCATATAGATACTGATGCAAGATTTTTTATGCGATCACCACAGCTAATAGATCCTAGTCATGAGTCAGATAATTCTTCTAATGAACCTTCAACTGCCTATAGGCATAAGCAACCACTTTTCTATGTTGCATTAACACATAACCCAAATAAACCCGAGATACATCACAATAGATAACCAAACCGTTGGTACCCTCAGGTAGAGTCAAGATGGGGGTTGAACTCAACTTATCTTTAGGCTTCTCAAAACTACCCTTGCAGGCATAAGACCAGAAGAACTTTAGCTTCTTCTAATAAACTTAGTCAACGATGCAGCAATAGAATAAAAACTTTCCATGAACCTCTTATAATAACTGCCTAAACCCAAAAAACTTTGAATATCGGTTGGAGTCGGGGGTCTAGGCCACTTCTTAACCATAAAAACTTTTTGAGGATCCATTATGATCCCCTCACTAGACATAACATAACCTAGAAATGTAACAGTGTTCAACCTGTACTCGTATTTAGAGAACTTAGCATACAACTGCTGATTTTTTTAGGTCTGCAACACAATGTGGAGGTGATCGGTATGATCCTCCTCACTCTTGGAGTATACCAAAATATCATTAATAAAGACAATCACAAACATATTTAGAAACTAATGAAAGACCCTATTCATCAGATCCATGAATGCTGTCGAGGTATTAGTCAAACCAAAAGACATTACCAAGAACTCAAAATGCTCATACAAGGTATGGAAAGCTGTCTTAGGGATATCCATTTCCCTAGTCTTTAATAGATGATACCCAGACCAATGATCAATATTAGAGAAAACCTTAGCACCCTGAATCTGATTAAATAAATGTTCTATCCTTGAAAGAGGGTACTTATTCTTTATCATCACCTTTTTCAACTATCGGTAATTAATACACATTGAAAGGGAACCATCCTTCTTACACATAAATAACACTGGTACAACCCATGGAGACACATTAGGATGGATGAAAACCTTGTTTAAAATATTCCTTAATTTCTCCATAAGCTCCTTTAACTCAGATGAATCCATTCATATAGGGGAATATAAGTAGGATGAGTATCTGGGACAAGATTTATCCCAAAATCAATCTCCTTATTGGGAGTAATACTGGCCAGGTCATCAGGGAAGAACTCAAGAAATTAATTCACCACGAGGACAGAATGAAAAGAGGGACCCTCCGAGTTAGAATCTTTAACCCAATCCAAATGATAGAGACACCCTTTGTAGATTAATCTTGGAGCTCAAAGATATGATATGAACCTACTCTTAGGAGCTAGGGAACCACCCTCCTATTCAATAACCAACTCATTAGGAATTTTACATGACCTTACACGTCTGTAAGTCTAAAAAAGCATAGCATGAGTCCAACCAGCCCATTCCTAAATTAAACATCAAAGTTAACCATGTCTAATTCAAAAAAATCCACCAAAGTCTCTCGATCACCAATAGATACCACATAACCCCTATAAACTCTCCTAGCAACCACAAAGTCACCCACTAGGGTAGACACAGAAAAAGGGTTTGAAATACACTCGGGACTAAAACCAAAATGCACAACCATAAATGGGGTCATATAAGAAAGAGTAGACCCCTAATAAAAAAACATTACACATCACAGGAAGAAAGTTTCATTATACCAGTGAAAACATTGGAAATGCCTATGAGTCCTGACATAAATCAAAAGAATATAAGAGATTTCGGCCAATGCCGGTACCAGAAGTAAAAGCAGCACCCTTTGGTACATGAGATGATGAAGAGAAAACAGGAACCTTAATTTCCCAGAAGCAACCCTAAAAGGAAAATCACATTGCATATGACCAATCTGACCATAATTAAAACATCGATTTCTCACTTGCTCACACTGGCCACGGTGAGGCTAACCACAAAATATGCAAAAAAGGATATGATAGAGCAGACTGAGCCCTACCAGCCTGAGATTGGGCACTTTATGACCTATCCCCTCTATCCTACTGAGAGAAATAATCACTCAATAACTTTGAGTAAGGAAGACTAGCCGTAGAGAAGGAACTAGAACTTTCCCACTTCTTCTTAGGCCATTTTCCCATATTTCTACCACTTTACTGCTGGCCTCCTCCCTAATTAGAAAATATAAATTTCTTACTCTGCCTCTCACATCTCAGTCTGCTTCTTTTTTACTTCGTCAACCTATTTCATATAAACCACAAGCCGTAAAATATCTATATCTTTGTTCAACAAGGAATCTTTACTCTCCAGAATCAACTCATGAAAAGACACCAACTCAGGAGAATACCTAGACAATTGATGGAATTTCAAAGCATACTCCTTGGCCAATATCCTACGTTGTCTCAGATTCACAAATTCCTCTATTTTTTGCCTCCATCATCTCTTGAGGAAAGAATCAGTCCAAAAAAGCACTATAAAAGTCATCTCACAATGCAGAGTTAGTCTCACTTCCCCTAGACTGTCCCACTCTTTGTACCACTAGTATGACATATTCTTCAGTTGGTAGGCTGCAAACTCCACACCTTCAAAATAAGACGTATGCATAATCTGAAAGATCTTTTCTATCTCATCAATAAAAGCTTGAAGATCTTCATCAATATTAGTACCAGTAAAAGTTGGAGGACTTAACCTTATAAATTGTCCAACCCTTATAGACTCAAAAGATAGAGTAACAGAAGTACCACAATCATATTGAGAATCTACCAACTGAGACAACATATGAATAGACTGATGAAACTCAACATTCATCACATCTGCCTGAGGTGATTGAGGAGGGCTAGAGGGACCTGGTGGAACTCTACGAGGGAAATCAAGAACTGGACCTTTAGACCAGGTCTGAACCCCATAAGCAGAATGTGTCCCATCAACAGTGTCCCCAAGTAGGATAGATAAGTTTCCATGAGCTTCAGATCATTTGGGTGGCATGATCTAAAAAAGTGAGTAAATTAAAATTAGAGAAATCCCAGACCTTAGACTCTATATCTCAAAGTAAGACAAAAAGAAGGGGAAACATTCCTAAATATCTCATATCCTCTCTCTTATAAGTGTGACATGCTGCACATCCATAAAAGAAACTCTACTTGACATGACTTTGTGAACACCCAATTGATCATGAAACTAGGCTCTGATACAAACTTTGTCACAACCCAAAATGATGTCTGGCTGTGATGGGTATCTTAACTCCTATGGGGAATGAATATCACCCCCTTCACCTAACCTAGTCAGCTCAACAACCTTAAGTGTCAGATGAATTCCCAACATATAAGAAGATAATGTAAACTAAGACTAATATTTATTCATAAAATGTCTAAACCAAACACCGGTAATGGAACAACCATCTGTCACTGATCCAATCCTCCTAAATAACACACCCAAGTCCACAATAATCCAATAAAGCCTATACAAATCCAAAGTCAATAAAATATTTTGACATGCGCCCAATAATAGCCAAAATAAAGTCAAAATTAAGTCTGAGACATAGAAAATAAAGACCATAAAATGAAGCCTTTTTGGAATATGGAAGATCACCACTTCAATGTCAACTCAAGAACTAACTCAAGAACCTAATCACTATTCAAGAAAAGTAGAAGAGGTTTTGGTACCCACATCACATGGGGATATAACGTTTAGAGGCGGTTAGAAGTTGGAGTGCTAGCATGTAACTTAGAGATAGAGGAATAAAATAATGCAATCATTCAAAACAAAGTCAAATTTGCATATGCAATCATATGCATACATATATGTATATATTATGCCAGGATATGGAATAAGGCTTAGCATGAACTTTGAAAATCTTAACCTAGGTTGTGTAGCATAACCATCATAAAAAAAGGTACCTATGGGTTATATGGGCCCAACTCTCCCCTAGATAGAAGGGCCTCAGTACGTGTAGATGCATGAACCAAAGAATATCTATATATGTATATGCTTTTATGTGGGACTAAAACCTCCCAACATTATCAAGGTGACTTATGAACCAAGGTATACAATATGGGGGAGTGAAACATTCCATTCATGTATTGATTCGGGAAGCTTAAACCTCCCATTCATATTGACACCCACACCGGCTAGCATAGTTTCTAGTGTTAGTTCTTAAGACTCCACTTTTATGGCCCGACTACAAATCCTGCTTTAAAGCCCAAATTAAAACATTCATTTCATATTCACAACCATTAATCCAATTCCTTACCAAAGGTATCCCGTTGGTATTGTCATACCAACCATACTCGCAAATGTACAACATGCCATAACCATAATTAATCAACTTTTAGACTCGAATCCATTGTCTAAACAAAAATATAATTCAATTCAATATTTAGGGACTCAAACCCATTTATCCAATTAAACCACCAAGGTTATGATTCAAATTAGTTTATGGCCAACAAGGTCTTCATGAAACCATTTACTAGTCATCAACATTCATAGGCCAGTGCCTTAGTTCAAAATATAATTCAACATATGACAAGATCAGTCTTATAGGAAATTTCAAAAATAGGTTGAGGGCATACCATTATCAAATCATTATTCAAGCCAAAAACCATCAAGTTAGGGTTAATCACGACCCCTTTATTTAAATCACAATTACCAATCTCCCACATGTGCAAAACTACTATCAAAATATGTATAGTAAAAATCTAAGCCATTACAAAATAATACTCAACATTATGCATTCAAACTCTCAACCATGACTTTCAAAACCACCAATAATAAATCATGAACAATATTTAAAGAACATGATTTTTTTTAACTAACAATGAAGGAAGATTCACATGCCTGAGTTATAGAGATTCATGAAGAGATTTTGATCCTTAAGCCTCTAGATTACCACCTTAAGGAAACCCTAGCCCAATATTTCTTAATAACTTTTAGAGATAGTTTAGAGAGTGTTTGATCTTATAAGATGTACAACGAATGCTCTATAAGTGTTATAAGATATGGAGTCTTAAGGTCTTGAGGTAGAAAATTTCCAAAATACTCTCGGCTTAAAATCTAAGGAAAAACTCACAGATGGGTACGAGTTTACCCTTAAACTCATCCCTACAAAAAATGAGTGGTACCCTCAAGTTGTCATAAAATCAAAAAGTTGGACACCACATTATGTACAACATACGATCCCTTGCCTAACTCTCCACCAAACAATACGACTAGTATCATCAAGTCATATCCAAGGTAAAAAAATCATGGGCTAGATGTTGAACAACATATGATTAGACCTTATCTTTTATCATAAGACCATATGACTCGTATGGAGTCTCTCATAACTAAGATAGAAACTTGGCCAGCAACATAATAACCAATTATGACTAGGTTCCCTAGACTTATAACCATAATATACGACTCATAGTATGAGTCATATGATGAACAGAGAGTTCAAAAACTTACGAAATTTGCAAGGATCCAAGTTCAGGGTGTTTCAGTATATCTACCCTTATTGGAGATTCTTTAGTGGTGGATCAGGTGTACCAATCTTATCTTGTTACTTTTTCTAGGTGTGAGACTTAGGTAGATTTGCTTATGTTAAATATGGTTGATTTTAATGTCATTTTGGGTATGGGCTGGTTGGCTCCTCAATATGCTGTCTTAGATTGTTATGCTAACACTATGACCTTAGCTTCATCGGGTGTGCCAAGGATAGCTTGAAAGGGTGCACTTCATTAAGGTCCCAAGAGGATCATATCTTATGTTCTTTCTCATCATTTGGTTTGGAGGGAATGTTTGTCCTATTTGGCTCATATTTGTGATACTATCATTTCACTTTCTTCTTTGGATTTATTTGTGTTGTCCATGAGTTTGTGGATGTGTTCCTTACAAATTTTCCTACTATGTCTCTGGATCGAGATATTGATTTTTATGTCTATATTAAGTTGGGAACTAAGACCATCTCCATTCCTCCTTATAGGATGGCCTTAACTGAATTGGAATAATTAAAAAAATCAACTGTTGGAGTTAATGGATAAGGGATTTATCTAACCTAGTATATCACGTTTGGATATACCTGTCCTGTTTATGAAACAAATATTGGGTCTATGTGTATGTGTATCGATTACCCACAGTTGAATAAGGTGATGGTCAAGAATAAATATACTTTTCCTCATACTGATGATTTGTTTGATTAGCTTTAGGGCGTTGTGATGTTTTGAAAGATTGATTTAAGATTCGAGCATCACCAGTTGAGTATAAGAGCTTCAGATATTTTGAAGATAGATTTTTGGACTTGATATGGTTATTATGAGTTCTTGGTCATGTCCTTTTAGTTGACCAATGCCCCTGCTTCATTCATGGAGTTGATGAACTGGGTGTTTCGATCATATCTCGACTCCGTTGTTATTGTATTTATAGATGATATCTTGGTTTATTCTAAGAGTGAGGCTGAACATGATCAACATTTGTGGATTGTGCTTCAGAGATTGAAGGATGAGAAGTTGTATTTTATGTTCTCCAAGTGTGAGTTTTGGTTTGATTCTATATTTTTCTTGGGTCATTTAGTGACTAAGGATGGTATTATGGTTTATCCAACCAAGGTTGAAGTGGTTTATGATTGGGCTAGACCTACTTCGCCCATTGAGATTCGATGTTTTGTTGGCTTCGCGGGTTAATATCAATATTTTGTTTAGGATTTCTCATCCTTTGCAGCTCTATTGACTAAGTTGACTCAAAAGAAGATTTTTTTTAGTGGTCATATTCATATGAGGCGAGCTTCCAAAATCTCAAGGATTTTTGACTTCAGCTCCTTACTTGACTTTTACGAAAAAAGGGTGCGGGATTCACCATCTTTTGTAATGCTTTAGGTATTGGGTTAGGTGTTGGGTTGATGCAAAAGTGTAAGTTGATTTCATATGCATTTCATCAGTTGCATCCCCATAAGAGTAATTATCCTACTCATGATTTAGAGTTGTGTGCGATGGTGTTTACTTTAAAGTTGTGGAGGCACTACTTATATGGATTTTGTTGTGAGATTTTCTCAAATCATCATAGCGTTAAGTAGTTTTTCATCCAGCAAGATCTTAATATGAGGTAGCGCCATTAGATTGAGTTGTTTAAGGATTTTGACTTAGCTATTCTCTATCATTTAGGCAAGGCTAAAGTGGTTGCAGATGCCTTAAGCCAAAGTCGACTAGCATAGATAGATTGGTACATATTTTAACCCAGGAGATGCCTTTGGCCTTAGAGGATCAGTCATTAGCTAACCAGATGGTTAGGCTTGATATTTCAACACCTGGCATATTTTGGCATTTACGGAGGCTAGGTCTTTTTTGATAGAGAAGATTCGAGCTCTCAGCTTGATGATGTGGTATTTAGATTGAATCAGGATAAGGTTTTGAGTGGTGAGGCTAAGAAAGCCTCACTTGATTCGGATAGAGTTTTGAGGATCAGAGGTCAAATTTTTATGCCGAGAGTAGGTGATTAGATTAGGTTGATTTTTGAGGAGGCCTATTGTTCCAGGAATTCTATCCATCCAGGATTGACTAATATTTATCGTGATTTGAGGAAGAATTACTGGTGGGGTGGCATAAGGAAAGTTATTGTTGATTTTGTGGCTCGTTTCCTAAGTAGATAAAGGCTGACCATTTGAGACCTGGTTTTTTAATTCATAGGTTACCCATTCCTGAGTCGAAGTAGGAGTGGATCACTATAGACTTTGTGACTATTTGCCTCATACTTCTCATGATTTTGAGAGTGTTTAGGTCAACGTGGATCGATTGACCAAGTCTTCTTATTTCATTCTGGCTTATGTTTCTTTCAGTGCTGAGAGGTTGACCCGTATCTACATTTATAATATTATGCATCTTCATGGTTTTCCAGTTTCTATCATCTCAGATCAAGGTTTAGTGTTCACACTCACTTTTGGAAGACTTTTCAAGATAATTTGGGTACTCGGGTTTATCTCAGCATCACATTTCACCCTAGACGGATGGTCATTCAGAGCGGACTACCCATTTCTTAGAGGATATGCTCCTTGTTTGTGTGATTTATTTTGGTGGCTAGAGGGAACAATATTTAGCTTTAGCAAAGTTTACCTAAAATAATAACTACCATTCAGGTATCGATATAGATCTTTTTTAGGCTAAGTATGGTAGGCATTGTCGCTCTCCAGTGGGTTGGCTTGATGTTTTTGAGGTTATACCTAGAGGTACAAACTTTCTTTGTGGGTCTTTAGATAGAGTAAGGATTATTTAGGATAGACTTTGAGTGGCTCAGAGTAGGCAGAAGTGCTATACAGGTAGTAGAATTTGTGCCTTGAGATTTGGTATTATTGATCATGTTTTACTTTGAGTTTCGCGCATGAAGGATGTGATGATGTTTGGGAAGAGGTGCAAGCTAAGCGCCAAGTATATTGGCCTATTTGAGATTCTTTGGACTATTGGTGATATGGCTTATGATTTAGATTTCCCCCCAACTTATAAACTGTTCACCCAGCTTTTCATGTTTCCATGCTTCGCAGTTACATTCTAGATGAGTCTTATGTCATTCATTGAGAGTCGGTTCAGTTAGATGAGAGGTTGTATTTTATTGAGGAGTCGGTCTCTATTTTGGCTGGAGATGTTAGGCGGTTACGCTTTATAGTTATCCCAGTGGTTAAGGTTCAATGGATACATCAACCTATAGATGATTCTACTTGGGAGACCGAGTCTGATATGTGTAGTTCTTATACCCAGCTCTTGGATCATTAAGGTATTTCTTTGCCTTCGTTTGAGGATGAACTAGATTTTTATTGGTGGTTAATGTAACGACCTGATTTTTGATGAAATATGTGAAATATGTATTTTTATGTGATTTGACTATTTTACCCCTCTCCGTGATTGCGTTGTGGTATTTTTGGGGTAAAGGGGTGATTGGTACGGTTTTTGATGCATTTTGGTGCCATTTATGTTAGATTGTATTTTTGTTTCCTTTGAGATCCCTATTAAGGACTTCAGTGGTTACTTTTGTTCCATGAAACGTATGGAAAAACGGATTGCAGTATCAAATCCAAAACAACGATTTTAGGGTGGTAACATGTTTGGTGTGGTTTTATGTCTTTTAAATCTCATTTCGACCCTCGATTTGAAAAGTTGTGATTTTGAGTTTTTGGGGTCAACTTTGTGAAGATGATGTTTTTTTTTTAAATCTGATATCACCATTTAGTCCATAGCAGCGAATTTGATAGAGTAACATAGTTCGTTTGTGTTCACGGGATTCCGAATGAATCTCGAGGCACACACAGAGGCATGGAATTATACCATGTCCCCAACTAGTGCACCCATTTTATAGTGCACCTGCGATCGCGTGTCAAGTGCCTCGATCGTGACTGGGCCAGCAGATGGGATGCTGTGATCATAACCTTGGTCTGCAATCACAATTTCTCTGCCAGACTAGGTACCACGATCATGACCCTAGTCCACGATAGCGACACCTGTGTTTATATATATATCCGCATTTTTGCCCTTTTTCATTATTTTTGATACATTGAGCTTAGAGTTTCATGATTTTGAGCTATTTTTTCCACTTCTAAGCTTAGGTTAGCTCCAATAAACCTATTTCAATTAATTTCTTCCATCTTTATCATTAAATTCTTGTTTTGATTCAAATTTCAAGTAGAAATTGGGGATTTTAGCCCGGAAGGCCCAAATTTGTATTTCTTCAAATTAAATACTAATTTCAACCCCTTTTCGTTGGGATGATGTTTCTAATCCTATAATTATCAGCTTCCCCTTGATTTTATTTTCAAAAAGACTTCAAATCTTGACTTTAAAATGGATTCGAAGGTTTTACCCGATAAGGTTTGAAAAATATTTTTCTTTGATTTGTACCTCATTTTTTACTCATTTTGCTTGGGTTTTCAGCTATAGACTCCTAAAATTATGAGCAACATGTTTTTGCAATAAAATTATGATTTCACTCTTATTTTTTGAAAACTCATTTTGGGGGCCCGTTTTGATTCCGAATCAAAAGTAGTCAATATAAGTATTATTAACTTAATTTTGATGCGTGATTCTATATTTCCATGTTTTTGTTGGTTTTGGGACTGTTTGTGAGGAGTGAGGCTTTGGGATTGGAGGTCTTATTGCGGTTTTTGGCCTTTGAGGTAGGTTATATCTTAACTTCTTTCAGACTGGGCTGAGTAGTTGATTTGTATACAAAATACATGTTAAGAGTGTGAGAAATAATCATGAAAAATGGTTATCTATGTATTGTGCTCGTGTGGAGTATAGCTGTTAATACGGGACGGATCAACCCATTTGGGCTAGCCCACACGGTCTTAGAGTTTGACGGGCAAGGCCGAGCTGGCCCATTAACATGACAAGTCGGAAAATAACAAGCCCAACCTATCACACTGTGGGCTGCGGGCCTCCACGAGCCAACCCACCTTTGAAAATAAATTATTTTTATAATTTTAATTTTAATTTTAAAATGTTAATTACATAAATATTTACAGTATAATATTATATGAAGTTACTACTTGTAAATCAAGTCTCAAATTTACAAAAAAAATCTTAATAATATGTTAAATTGAATAACTTTTGATAGCAAATTCAAACCAAATAGAGATGTTAAAAAACAAACCAAACAATTAATGAGTAATAATATAACTAGCTAAGTAACAATATTAACCTAATTTGATTTTACTTGATCATAATAAAACACAAAGAAATGACAATATTTAGTGTACTAAAAGGGAAACTTACTCTTAAAAAAAACTCTCAAGAAACTTATGACGTTTTCAACATCGCCACGTCATCTTCATCAAACATATTTGATTCCTTAAAAGATTTTGTATTTTATATTTTATAAACATAATTAATATTTAATTACCTATGATAGCCCAAAGAGATTGAGTTTAGACTTTTTTTTTTATTCTTAGTACTCTATTTTATTTTTTAATTATTTATTTATTTGGCCCAAGGGCTAGCCCAACCCATATTTCTTAAGCCCCACGGGCCAACAGACATTAGTTGGGTAGAGCAAAACGCACTGTTCTTAAATGGACTATAAAAATCGTAGCCCATCCCTATCAAATTACAGGTTGGTCCAAGCTAGCCCAACGGGCCAGCCTAATGAGCCAGGCCCATATTGACGGCTCTAGTTTGGGGGCCTATATGAGATGTCACTATTCATTTGGAGATATTATGTGATATGTATGACTGTGTGGGTTCAACCATTATAATGTTGGTAGCCTTATACATATGTGAATTATTTTATATTATGTTATGAAAAGCCTATTGTATTACCATAGGTGTATTGTGATATATTCCTACTTTTTAGGCATATGAATCATGTGGAATTTCATGGATGGTGCAAATGATAAGTGAACATTTTGCTCATATGATTCACATGTTGGTTGTGGAAATACTCATTGTGGAATGGTTGTAAAAATATTTATTGTGGTTGGTTGTGAGAATTACATCCTTATGTCATACTCATATATGAAACATTAATACCATTGTGGCAACACTGAGAAACCTGGCAACACCTTTTCTGACAGAAAATGAGACATCTTATAAAACCCTCTCAAGGGATGTGCTAGGAGGAGATATGTACATGTGGATTGTATATGGGTTAACGGACCCCAATCGGTCCTACGTCGGGAAGCTTTAGCTCCATAGCTATATACGAAGACTGTGTCACGGTATTGAAGGTTGTGCAAAAACCTCGTGCATCATCATCATCAATACCATCATGATCATCGTCATCATCATTATCATACTCATCACATTTACTTATTATGTTTATATAGTGATTGTATATCTACCTTGGTTTATCATCTATATATTTGTTCTAAGTTCCCTTATTTGTACTTTATGATCTTGTATATGTTGTACTTCTGTAATACCCCGCAATTTTCCTAGTTTAAATTCATCCATCGAGTGTTAAGGGATAGCTTCCAAAACAAATACTATTTATTTGGTGTGTAATTCCTTAGATTTAGACAATCTAATGCGTAGGAAATTGAATTAGCTTTCCAGCGATAAAAGATTCACCTAAATTCGATAGCCGAGTAAGAAGTTATGGCTATTTTAAGTTTCTGTCACAAAACACCATCGTTTGGACCCTTAGCGCATCGCAACTAAGTGTAAATTCCCAATTTTCCCATTTCAGTGGCCCTTCATGATGTTGGCGCATAGCGGAGAGGATGAATTTTCCATTTGTTATTTTTCAGAGGTCTAGCGCGATAATGGCGCATCACACCATTTTCAAAAATGGCATTTCAAAGGGCCACCGCGATGTCTCCGCATTGCAGAATCTGCCCATTTCCATTTGTCGATTTCTAGTGAGCCACCGCAATAGTGGCGCATCACGGTGGCCACCCAGATCGGGAAAATGTACGTTTTCCAGTTTGGTATAAAAGTTTAAAGGGGGTATTTTGGTAAATCCCCAACCCCCAATCCATCCAAAAACAATAGATTAATCATATTTCAAGCACTTTATACTCTTTATTCACCATTCTTTTCAAAAAACAAAACCCTAGAAATCAAAAGCTCCTTCTCCAAGAAACCCAAATTCCTCCATTAATTTTTCAAGGAAATTCAAGATTGAGAATTCCCTATTCAAGAACTCTAATAAGTCATCTCCAAAATATCAATAGAGATCCAAGATTCAAGTTCTAGCATCTAGATCATCATATTAAGGTATCTGGGGTTTGAACAAGGATAATTCTTTCATCCTTGTTCCCAAAACTTATTTTAAATTACAAAGTTATTTGATTTTATAAGATTTTCCATGAAATTAAAATTAGGGTTCATACCTAATGTTGCCATTTACAAGATCATGAGATTTCAAGTGAATTATAGGTTGAATTGCATGTTTATTTTCATATTTTGAGATGAATTATCATTGTTTTCATTATCAAGCATAATTATTATGATATTTGACATGAGTTTACTACATGGGTTTTAAGCCCTAAGTTTATATGTTAAGATTTTGAGAAAAATGATGCTTTAAGCACTTTATGAGATAATTATATCAGATTTGCAATAAAGTTTTGATCTTTTGATCCTCAGATTTGTTTTTGAAATCCACTTTTTAGGTTATTAAAGATTTTATTAGATTAATGCATAATTGGTTTTAGATAACCCTTATTCTAGTTTTAAAGTGGATTTCCAACGAAATGAGCGTACCAATTAAAAAGGGAGTAGTATTTAGCACCGAGCGGAAAGTGTGGGTTTAACGCATCCTACTTCCATAGAACTACGTAGCCAACGTAGGTACAAATTATCAGATTATTCCCACTTTTATATGGATGATAGTTACAGATGTGATCACTTATCTTAGGTTATACTCCCTGGCAAGAGTATGATACCTCTCTCCAATGTGAGGTTTCTTTATTAGGAGGGCGAGATGCTGGACTCCATGTTAGCTCACATGCTTTATGCCGGTTAAGACAACCTTCCTGCAGATTAAAAATATATGTTTCAAACCCTGCTAATCAAAGTAAAAGAAGGAAAGAAATGATTTTAGAAACCTAAGTGCAAAGGCTCACAGTTTTATTCAAAATATGCTTCTCAGAATGATAATATCTTCAGATTTTAGCTTTCAAATTTCAGATTTAGAGTGAGCTCTTTTACACTTGGACAGTATGATTTAAACACAGAGTTTAGTACAACTTTTAGAACTAAAGGTTATGGCTCACAAGATTTATAAAGTATGTTTTGCTTCTCATTGCTACATATTTCAGATATTCCAGCGTATGTGAGTCATTTACATTTAGCATGCATTGTTTTATAAAAGATGATTATGAGATGATGTTTTATTTATGCATACCACCCTCATATACTCAGTACATCCTCAAAGTACTGATCCACATATATGTCTATGTGTTACATTGTCTCATAATGTAGGTTTAGGTGCTCAGTGTCAGCGGCGTGAGTAGTTTGAGCATCTCTATCTATATCCTACAGTTGGTGAGTCTTAATAGTCTAGGGACTTATTCATTTAGATTTTATAGTTTACCAGTTTATGAGATTTAGCATTTCCTTTCAGACAGTTTGAGTTAGCTGGGGGTTTGTCCTAGTGACTCTCTAGTATTAGTAGTAGAGGCTTGTCAGACTACTAGTTTTGATGCAGATTATTCAGTTTTGATGTTTCAGATGTTATGTCCAGATTATTGTCAGATATTACATACAGTTTCTGCATTCTAGCATGACCTTTATGTCTATATTTCCATTATTATAAGATTCAGGCTCAGTAGTATACAGACGGGGTTAGATTAAGGCTACTCGTAGTCTTTAGAATCGTGTGACATCTCAAGGTCATATTTCGGCGCGTTACAACTCTCTTATTCTACTTGTTTGTGGTATAATGTATACATGTGCTCTTTTTTGGTGTGTATTGTGATATATGTGGATGTTATTAGAACTGTTAGTGCAAGAGTTGTGGGCTATCATTATTGGATATTTTTTAATTTCAGAAGACGTACCCTTATTGTGTATTTTATATAATTTATTTTCTACTTTGATCGGTAGTTCTATGATGCCTACTGAATACAAGTAGACCGTACTTATCCCTACTATACCCTTTTGGTGTAGATTCTAGCTGAGGTACGCCCCACGTTGCTTGATTCAGGCTATGTTTGGATCTTTCAAGGTAGTGCCTGATTTTCAAGCGTCCGAATGTTTTCTACAACCTTTATTTATTACACTATGTCTTTACTTGTATTTCAGAGACAAAGTTTTCCTGTTTTGGATACCTTATATATTTCTTTTGAATTCGAGTTATGCTAGGTATGTTCTTATACTGTTGACATCACGTTTTGGGAGTTATGGCTTATTGTTGGTTATGCTTTCTTTCCACATTTATTATACTTGTATGGTTCATCTTAATTTTAGAAGCTTTACCTTGGCGTTATTTTTTCTTTTCTCCCTTTAGGCTTGTCAAGGTTTTCCGCAATAAGTCCCATCATTATCCTTGGAGTTTGGGTCATGAAAACAATGAAACAAGTTACGCCCCATGAGCAAGAGTTGACACTACCACATTATGTCCTCATATATCAGATGTTCTATAGCTTTTGCCTTAGAGGAAATAATTAGAACAAATACTTTTAAAAAACAAGTTACACCCTATGAGAAAGAATTGACATTGCATAATGACCCTCCAAACCATTGTGTATTTCCAAAACTTTTTTCCATTTTGAGATTTTCTATAGCTTTCCTAAGTCATTTGTGACTTATTAGAGTTGATAGTTCGGTTACTAAATAATTCTTTTGATTTATAGAGCCAATTTTCTATTTTAAAGTCTTTGCTTGAAAGGATTGGCCATCCGACATTAACATGAGGTTAATGACCTCGTATACCAATTTTAACAGTTCCATCAACTCCAGACAGTCGATTTTAATCTAGGGGATATTTAGTTTGGCTCACAAGGCTTTCAGGCTCACTTTTAGATATTGGATGGATTTTGGTAAAAGTGGTGTTTGGATGTGGGGCCTATATTTCATTGAAACAACTTCGGATGAAAATTTGAATGGAACTGTTGAGTACAAAATGTCAAATTTGATAAGGTAGCATAGTTTATTCGCATTCATGGGATTCTGAACAAATCCCAAGGGATTGATAGAAACTTGGCAAAAACCCAAGTATTAGTTAGTGCACGGACACAGCTGGTGCAACCACTTTAGTGGACCATTTGTCACTAAAGTGATAGTCGGTTATGCAATCAAGTGAGTTTCTTTAGCAGCCGAGCTGGGTTTCCAACTAGTTGCTTTAGTAGAGATTGGACAACTTTAGTGTATTTCTCTTAAGTGATGTATTGCCCATTTTTACAGAGACACATCTGGGGCAAGGGTCTCTTAAGTGACAATGTGCCGCTTTAGTGGAGCTTAAGCGATCAAATATCCTCTTAAGTGGTAATCGCAGGGGAATTTTTTTCACCTTTCACTCTTTTCCTCTTCTTATTCTCAAGATCTAAGTCCATCAAAACCCTTGAGAGCTTAGAATTAGAAGATTGATCCTTGGGTGATCCTGGGTGTTGTGAGCTTGGTAAAGTTACTTCCTTATTATAATCCTTGTAAGTTTCCATCTAATTCATGATTTAATTCTTTGATTTACTCTTAAACCCCTAGTTCCTTGATGGGTTGATTTAGGTGTCTTTTAATCTTGGAATAATCATTCTTGAGGGTTAATGATCCTTGAACATAGAGGAACATGTTGAAAGTTTTAAAATTGTGATTCAGCAAGTGGGCCTCATATGGGATTTTGACTCAATTTTGGACTCGAAACATTAAAATGCAATATGAGTATCATTATTCTCATATTAATATGTAGATCACTATTTTGATAGTGTAGCATTGTACAAAGCCTTCTTGAAAGGGAAAATTTCCAATTTAATAGACTTTAGCAGGCATTTTTCTGCTTCCAGGTAGGCTAGTCTTACTCTCCTTATAGATTGAGCTTTATTATGGTGTCTATATGATAATATGCTAGTCTTGGGTTGACAAATTACAACTCAATTGTATAATTATAAAAGTTCAGGGAATTTAGCCAGTTAGTGAGTCATATTCGGGAAAATTTAATTAATCTATCCTTTCCTAGGAAAGAATGGCTACCTTAGGACTTAATGAGACTTATTTTAGTATTTTTTAGCAGGACTTTAAAACCTTAGTCTATCTTGGGGTGGAAATTTCCTTAGAATAGACTTTCGAGATTAGAAGCAGGCCATTATGGGCCACTTTAGGTCAATATTATGATTAACTCCTTTTAGACCTAGGTGGCCCTCTTCTATCACCTTATTTATATTCTGTAGCCTTAGGACGGATTAGACACATTCTGAATTTTGACTAGACTTGTACCAAAAATTTATTTGGAGATCGATTAAAGTTTGACAATTATGATACTAAGATTAATTTGAGTTCGAAATATATAATACCAATTCTGGTTCAAGTATGGTATTTAAGATACTATTTTTTATTTGAGTCTTGCATTGAGGGATTGCTTGTTATGATTAAAAACTGATTTGAGTCTAGCGCTTATGGTTTAGAAGAATCCACAATTGTGATTTTGAGGTTCAGACACTTTGATATCATCACTTCAGTATTTCTTTGTTAACTGCTTACATTGGGCTCATGGGGGCTTAGTTGGATTATTTACTTTTGATTACGCCTTTTAGTCTTATGGGGTCCTAGTTACGCTATAGTTAGTTTCTTTCTTTTTGATATTATTTACTCGATTATTTATTTTCAGCAGTTGGAGCATTATTCCAGGTTTGTCCCTTTTCTTGACCTTAGGTTACTCTCTCGCATCTTGTTGTAATTTTATTATGATTTATCTTAAATGACCGATAATGCCTACTCAGTACCTATTATTTTGGTACTCACAATGAACTTTTGCATTTTTTTCTGATGAAGATCCGAGTACTAACTACTCCCATTGACGTCTATACTAGTGTTTGTCGGTGTTCAAAGATAGGGTGAGCTTTCAAAACTAGAGCTGAATTTCTCCTTCTTCTATTTTTGGATGGTCTTTCTATTTGAGACTGTTGTATATTTGATACTACTATTACACATATTCTTTTGGTAGAGGCTCTTGTGCCAACCTTACTAGGTCATGAAATATTCTACTCTTTTGCTTATTAATCTCTAGTTATGCTAACACTCTTATATTTTATGGTTTGTAATCTAATTACTTGCATAATTTTGGTATTTAATCTGCTTTCTATCAACTAACCATTACCTATTCTTTTGAGTTAAAATTTGGATTACCAACTGGTGTATTAAAGTAGGTGCCATCATGACCCATGAAACAAGGTCATGACACACTGCCACATCGTGTCTTGATTTATAAGATGCTTTATAAATCTTGCTTTAGAGGATAGACTTAGGCCAAAGAGTTTTAAACAAGTTATGCCCCATTGGCAAGAGTTGACACTACCACATTGTGTCTTGATTTATGAGATGCTTTATAACTCTTGTCTTAGAGGCAAAACTTAGGCCAAGAATGTTCAAACAACAAGTTATGCCCCCGAGCAAGAGTTGACACTACAACATTACATGTAGATTTATGAGATGTTCTATAACTCTTGCCGTTGAGGGAAGACTTAACCCAAGAACTTTCAAAAAACAACTCACGCCCTTAAGTTTTCTTCGATGTGAAAGAAAGAAAATTCTCTTAATGAATTATCCAACGTTTTGTTCATCAACAAAGAAGAATAGAAATCGAGGAAAAAGAAAAAATAGAAGAAAAGAAAAAAAAATATTGAGGAAAAAAAGAAAAGAAAACAATAAAGGTTAAGAAAAAAAAGAGAAGAAAAAAAAAGAAAAAATATAGGTTTATAAAAAAATTAGAAAAAAGTAAAAAGAAAATGAAAAAAAAGTTTTTAGAAAAATAATAAAAAAAAGATAGAATGAGAAAAGAAAAATATAAAGGTTGATAAAAATGAATTAAAAAGAGAGAAATGAAAAATAAATAATGCTTGAGGATAAAATAAAAAATAAAAGAATACAAAGGTTGAGAAAAATTAATAAAATAAGAAAAAAAATAAAAAATAAAAATTATAACTAAAATAAGAAAAAAGAGAAAAGAAAAAATTAATATAAAGGAAAAATAAAAAAGAAGAAGGAAAAAAAAATAGGAGTTGAGAAACAAATAAACATGAAGAGTATAAAAACATTTGAGGTGTAGAGAGCCAAAATGATACTTTTTCTATACATAAAAAGAAGAAAAACTAATCTTTGAAGACTTCTCTTATAAGGACAAAAAAGCAAAGACACCCACTGTGGGAACCATCCCATGTATTTTTCTTGTATTAGAGTGGGTAAGAGTCTCACATTGATTGAGGAATGAGCTGGTGTTTCCTTATACTCCCCTCATAAGCTAACTTTTAGTTTGAGTTAGGCCCAAGTAACATACCTTTACAAATAGTGATTGCACAACTAACAATATTTCTACTGAGGAGAAGAAAGAAAAAAGAAAATTTAAAATATTCACCGTCGAGCAGGGGAATAATTACATAAACACAATGTTACAAGTGGTAACATTTTTCCTAACGGCCTTAAATACTATTTGAGAACATATTGATAATGTTTTTTGTAGATCATCATCTAGATACAAATGATCGTATACCCAATTGTAAATAGTCTTTGATGTTCACTTTGCATGGCCTAATTAACTTTAAATGAGATTTTCTTTAAAATTAATAGTAGACTTTACGATTCTAGTAAGTAAATTTCATTAACCACACGTGAAATTCGCTGTAGTGATAAGAGTACATAAATCCTTTGTCACGTTCCGAAAGTCAGATCATGATGACACTTATTCGCCCAATCTTGATAAGTAAACCGAAATTCCACGGAAAACAAACAAAAAAATTCAGAAAATTAAGTTAAACGAGACTTCTGGAGTGAAATTAGGCCAATACAAGTACAAGTATAGGTGAAGTTTGAAAGAAATATCATAAATTCTAAAATCTGATGACACAAGTGTAGACCATAAAAAATCCCATCGAAATACTGAATAATACATAATTTGTCTCTAAGTCACAAAGTAAATACAAATAAAGATTAATGAGGTTCGAATAAGCCCTGAACTTTGGAGCACATCAGTACCTCAAAAATTCAGAATCTCCACAGAAAGATCAACCGTCAAGTGTGGTACTCGAACTAGGATCTACACTGAAAGAGAATAGTAGGAGTGACTACGGTCCACTTATACTCAGTAGGTATCATAGGCTGACTGGACAAAGCAAAAAATAAGATAAGTAAGAAAAACAATATGAGCACGTGACCTGCAAGAAGAAAAGTTTTGAAACGATAGCTCACATCATCTCCACTAATAGTTCTAATCTATCTATCTATCTATCTATCTATCTCTCTCTCTCTCTCTCTCTCTCTCTCTCTCTCTATATATATATATATATATATATATATATATATATATATATATTTATATATACCTCACATCGTCTCCACTAATAGTTCTAATCTCTCTCTCTCTCTCTATATATATATATATATATATATAAAACAACAAAATGACATGCATGTAGGAAAGTATATATAGAAGTTAAATACACTTAAAAGCAATGCATGATGTGCAAATTCAATGCAATGCAATGTAATGGATGAAGAAGTGAATAGTTGAAAGTCATCGCATAACTTTCTATATTACACCTATAGAGATTCAATGCTCTAAAGATAGGACACTTGGGGGTTCACAACCCTTATACTATCTCAAATTATCATAAATTTTAGTCTCATATCTCAATCTATTCGACTTACACATTCATCAGTTTAGGTGTTTTCAAAGGAGTCTCATTTTGATTCAAAAATTAATGATCCTCAATGGTACCGATATCTCATGAATATTGATGTATGCAATGAGGTTATGATACTCACAATCAAATAGTATAAAGATTTACAATCCATTCAATATGTATACAAGTGAGCTCATAAATCAACTCAATATGTCAATAATCATGATATAAGTTCTAGTTGGGCACCATTGGAATAAACATGCATTTAAGACATCATTAATATCATAATAACCTATAACTCGAGTATTTCTATCATGATAAAGAAAAATAGTTCTCAAGAAGGCCTATATTATTTATGTAAGCCCAACACAACATCATATTAAGAAATAAGGCAATCAAATGTACACATGAAGTCAATAATGTCAAATAAGCCTCTGCACGGGAAATACACAATATATATTATAATAAGACAACAAAAAAAAATAAGCCTCCATAAGTGTATCACACAATATATAATAACTCGTAAATTATATTCATGTCACGATCCAACTTATGAGTCATGATAGCACTTGCCCTCTCCCGCCAGTAGGTAAACCAAACCGTAGTCCGGAGCTAGAAATAATAGGCTAACTTGGTAGAAAATTACCTAAAAACACAAAATTTCAAGCAAAAACTAAAATAGAAATAACTTAATCATGAAGGTCTAATGGATAGAAAGAGAACCAACAAACATCCCAAGACTCGGTAATATCAATACAGGAGCTACTACAAAAGAACTACGAGTGATGAATAGTAACATACAACCAGCCTCAAAATAAAATACTGAACATAGATAAATAGAAGGAAAAAGGTTAAATCCAACTCCAAGAGCTCACCCAATCTCCAAAATCAATTCTGGATGAGCATCGAATCTGCGACGGTAACCAGTATTAGAATCTATACCAAAAAGGTACAGAAGTACAATATTAGTATAAAACTATCTGGTACTCAGTAGGCATCATCGACTGACTGAGATAAATCATGTTATAACTATGATAAGATGCAAGATAAACTAAATAAATCAAGGTAAAAGGGCAACCTGAAAATAGCTCCCACATCACTGTACACAACTAAATAACTAATCGAAATAATAATAATAATGGAGCATACAAACATAGCTAAAAAAAGACCCCCATAAGCCAATAGGTGCGAAAAAAGTAAATAACTCAATGCATACCCCCATAAGCCTGGGGAATACAATCAAGGAGAGTAATCAACCGAATAATCATAATTTTTCAATTGTCTTACCATAACAAAGAATTCATCTATTTTATATCACATCATGATTAACCTTAATGACAGACTCAAACCGAAACTTTGTAGTATCATTTACTATCATCAATTTGCCGGACTCAAACCACAACTTAATAGTATAATCATAATTATTATCAAATTATAGGACTCAAACCGAAACTCACTAGCATCATTTACTATCATCTATTTCTCAGACTCAAATTAAAACTCAATAACATAATCATAATTATTATCAATTTGTCAGACTCGAATCGGAACTCATATAATCAACCTAATCACCATTAATTGCCAGACTCGAATCGAAACTCAATAGTATCATAATAATTATCATCAAATCGCCGAACTTGAATCAAAACTCATTGATTATGCCAATAAAGCATAGCCATAAATCATCCCTATATTCAAATTTATATATAACGAACCAAGAATCATACACGCAAGGCTTATCCGTAATCATATCTATAAGACATATGGCTAGCCATATTCAAAATCCACATCGATACTAATGTACATAGGCACCATTATTAAGCATAAATGGAATTTATGTCATTAATCATGACTGAAGGCCATCTCCCACCATGATTTTTTTTTATATATATATATATATATATATAGGTGTAAGTCAACGACATGCACTTAAAGTTGTCCCAAATATTTACTTAGACCCCTCAACTAAGACTAGTACCTATTGAGCCCTTATACTGTATAAAAAATTGTTCCTATTAGGCACTATCAGATATTTATCAAAAATTGTAAAGTGTGTGTAATACACTTGCGATGACATGTCATAAAGGGCTAATTGGAAGATGACACGTGGCATTGTGGGTCCAATAATTATTAAAAACTAATTATAATTTTTTTTAAAAAAATAAAAATAAAAATTGGTCCCCCTTCAACTCCCTCCCCACTCCCATCCCACCCCCACCCCACCCGCTCTTTCATATTTTCTTCATTTTCTTGGCATCTTCTTCTCTATCTTTTAATTTTTTTTATTTCTGATTTGAGAATCAATAATGATAATCAACTTCTCCATCTTCTAATTTTTTTATATCTGATAAACCTGGTCCGCCATCTTCTTTCATATACTTCCTCACTTTTGTTTTTTAGCGAGTCTCATCGGAAAACGCATTCCTTAAAAAATTCAAATGAAGAAGAAGACGACTAAAGGGGTGGGGATTGGTTTTATCTTCTTTTCTACATGACAGGTGATGATATCATGGAAGATGGTGGCACAACAGTTTCCAGTTAAGATTGCTCAGCTAATGATGAAGACACCATCATTTCGATGGCGGACGATAGATTTTGATTGCGGCTGTTTTTCATGTTTCTTTGTTTTTTTTCTTGGTTAAATTACTTTGTTTGTTTGTTCCTTGTCTCTTTATGTGTATATATATAAGACGACGACTACAAGAGGGTTTGGTGTGTGATGACAGTGAGGATAGGGGAGAGTGTGAAGATGATAAGGACAGAGATGTGAAGACAATGATGACTGACGGGTTGTGAAGAAGACTATGTGGAGGAGGGGTATGAAGAAGACGATGAGAGGGGTGGGGGGTTGTGTAAAGAAGAAGATGAATTGGGGGAAGGGGTACTTTTCCTTTTTTAAAAAAAATAAAGAAATTAGGATAATTAAAAATTATATTAATAAAATAATTTAAATATAATTTTTTAATTTTAAAAAGTAAAATATTATTTTTCTTCGATTCACGCGGCCAAGGAGAATGTAACACACTCTCCTGGACAAATCAACATTTTGTGTGTGATAAGTATATATTTTAGCAGTTGAGGTGCCTGATAGGTACCAGTCTTAGTTGAGGGGTCTAAGAGCATTTTCGGGACAACTTTAAGTGTCCGTCGATGACTTAATCCATATATATATATATACATACATACATACACATACACATACACATACATACCTACATACATACATAGGCCATGTTATTAATAAAATTCGTAAGCCATAACATTTATCACATGAATAGATCATACCCTTAATCACACATGTGAGTAGTATCAATAGTGGTGCTTAGAATTAGCATCAAACCTCAATATCCACCTAATCATACTTCATAGTCATATGCAACCACCTCATGTGTCAACTTACCATTACTAAAGTATAACATATGAAAATGCGTCAACGAGGTTATTATAAGTCTTGGTCGAAGATGAACCAGAGGGGCCCACTTCTAATCCTCAAGAATCCATTCAGGTAACTTCTATCCCAGACTAGGATAAGGCACCTAAATTAATATCTAGATGTCAAGCAGGTCATAAATAGCCATAAATTAGTGATCCTTCACACCCATGAATAGTAAGGCAATCCAATCCAAAAGTAATAACAACTAACACAATTTACTTGACTTACACAACTAAAGATAATTTTTTCTCTAACAAGAATGACTAGGGAAATTTATTCTACTTTGAGAAATTTAGGAGTTTCTATTCTAAATATTCTCCGAGAAGCTTAACACTCCTATGTCGAGAATAACAATACCAACTACCCCACGTCTGTGGTTCCAAATATAACGTAATGGGTCAATCAAGCCAAATGTCCTTATTTATACCTCCAACACCTAAATTCTACCCCATATCTAGTAAAATATCATAAGTATACTATGAGATAACTCAATCCACAAAGAAGGTAACCCTAGCCTATGTGGGCACTGAAGAAAGCCCAAAAAATCCACCAAATCATCGAATCCCCTTTTTAGAAGCTTCCATATAGTGCCACGCTATTAAAATCACAACGTACACATCAAAACATGAACAATAATATCCATATTGCACTATTATGCTTCGGGTTTAAAATTACATAAAAATTCCATTTGGGGCCAATTTAAACCAGAGGCATGTAGGCATACAGGTATCGCTTACGCGATTGATTATCGCATACGTAGTACCTGTAACCTGGAATATGTGTCGCTTATGCAACACTTTCTATTACTTACGTGATATTGCCCCCATTGATCAGCCTGTCATTTATGCAACATCAACAGTCGCTTAAGCGATACTTGTTGTGGCCGCCAGATCTCTTATGCAATCAAGCTTATGGCTGATGTGATGCATAGCACCAACTGAGACTTGGAATTTTCCAAGTGTCTGCCAACCCCTCGAGATTCATTCAGAACCCTGTAAATATAAAAAGACTATGCTACCTTATCAAATACGACATTTCAAACTCAATGGCATAATTGAAATTTTGATCCAAGGTCATTTTAATAAGAAGTCGGTCCCACACCTATTTTTCATTTTTCTTAACTTCCAACCAATAGCTTGAACGAGCATGGGTTCGTCGAGACCTGAACCAAGGGTCCACTAATCCTAAAATCAATGTTTTGAAGCTATTGAAATAGTCAGAATTTGAATGCGACATTATGTGACTAAAGATTTCACTCGATAGCTAATTTGAACCAGCGAAGACTTTACAATAGGAGATTGACTGAAAAACTAAACGAACTGCCCAGTAATTGAACTGAGTCCCAGCAATTCATAAATGTCTTGGGGAATCTATAGAAAGTATCTAAACATTGAAATTACTAAAAATATAGAAAATAACCTAAATGGTCATTACAATAGCCACTACTAAAAGAACTTTTGTCCGTGAAAGTAAAGAATTAGGATGTACCTGAAGCCTCAAACAGGTGAAGATACTAGGTTTGCATCTCACTCTTAATCTTCTAAGTATCCTCCGCGACTAGATTGTGCCTTCACTTGACCTTAACTACAAGAATCTCCCTAGTGCGTAACCAGCGAACATCACTAGAAAAAATGAGCACAGGCTCTTCTATGAAGGTCAACCACTTATCAAACTGGACTGAATCCCATCTAAGCGCATGAGATGGATTAGGAATGTACCACCGCAACATGGAAACATGGAAAAATAGATGGATAGAAACAAAATCCAAAGGTAAGCTTAATTTATAAGACACCTCACCAACTGTGCGAAGAATATCAAAGGGTCCAATATATTTGGGGATGATCTTGCCCCTTTTTTCTGAACCTCATCACACCCTTCATAAGAGATACATAATAAATCAGCCGATCACCAATGCCAAATCTCAAAGAACGAAGTCTATGATTTACATAAACTTTCTTCCTACTATGAGATGCTATCAATCTAGCCTGAATCACCTTGTCTTTATTCCACGACTCCTGAAGTAAGTCAGTACATGGGGTCTAATCTAGGAAGTCTCAAACAACACAATCAAGAAACGATATCGCCTACCATATAATGCTTCAATAGGTTCTATCTCAATACTCGAATGGTAACTATTATTATATGCAAACTCTTCCAAGGATAAGTGTTGCTCCCACTAACCTCCAAAACCTATGGCATAGGCTCAGAGCATATCCTTAAGAACCTAAATGGTATTTTTGACTACACATATGTATAAGGATGTAATATTGTACTAAGTTCCATCTGAGTCCCCAACTTTTCCTGAAAAATTCTCCAAAAAATAGAAGTAAACATAGAATTGTGTTTTGAAATGATAGATATAGGCATAACACACAAATGAACTATCTCACAAACATAGGTACGGGCCAACCATTCGACACTGAAGGATATTTAAATAGGAATAAAATGTGCCTACTTGGTTAACCAATCCCCAATAACCTAAATACAAAAAAAACCATGAGAAGTGCGAGGAAAACCACTAACAAAGTCCACGGTAATCCTTTTTCATTTCCACTAAGGAATGGCCAATCTCTGAATCAATCTACGAGACCACTAATGCTTGACCTTCACCCGCTGACAAATTAGGTAATGAGATACAAAGTATTCCACATATCTCCACTCACCAATAATGTTATTTCAAATCTCTATACACTTTAGAAGTACCTGAATGCATAAAATATCTGAAGTCATGAGTTTCATGTAAGATTGACTGAATAAACCCATCATTTCTTAAAATACAAATATGGCTATCAAATTTCAAAATAACCTTTAAATCTATGGCATCCCTCTTTAACTCACAATGCAACACCTGATCAAGGAGGATGCAAAGTATTTTATCCTCAAACTGGAAATCTTAAATCTAGTCAAATAGTGAGGACCTCGCCTCCACACTAGGAAGAATCCTCATAGGGTCTAAAATATCAAGTCACACCATCAAGTTGGCTAAAGACTGAATGTCCTGAGGTAATGGCCACTGAGAAACTGAAATAGAATCTAAGCTACCTATACTCACCACCTTCTGACTCAAGGCATCTGCTACCAAAGAATTAAAATAAAAATAATCCCCAAAATATATAAAAAGAGGTACAATCTAAACACAATATCCCAAGTCTAACAGTTAATAGTACAAGTATTTAATAATGAATAACATACAATAGTTTGAAGTATAAAAAATATGAATAAGCTTAAGATAAATGAAAGAATGATAAGGAAAAACTTTAGTATCCAATAACTGCTACCTCAATCTATGAAAATCCAATAGTGGATGTGTAAAATCAATACTCAATTACTATTTCAATACCGATGGATGGTGTTAGAAAAGGAAATAAAAACAAAGGTGTGAATGAAACATATGTACACAACAAGCATCGCCTACAATTGATACTAATCTAAAGTAATGTTGAGGAACACCACAAAAACCATCCATTTTACCCTAAATAAATATGCACACAAAATATTCTAGCCTATTCTAGTAGATTACAAATATCTCCAAGGTAAGTAAACTAGTTCAGGTTGATACGTACAATATTAGTATTAACAAAAGTAGAATAAGTCAAATCAGGAGAGAATTTCACCTATATATATAAACATATATCCTCTTATCATACCAAGTTAGTAATCCAAGGTATGATAGAGAAAGTTCATATTATGCCAACAATAGTTCTGATACAATAGTTTAAATAAAATATGTCGTAATCAATACACAACATATAATAATATGTTGATCACCATAACACCCTAGAGAAAGTTCAATGCAATATAACTTGGTGATTTGAGATGAAATACAATGGTTAAAATACAATTGTATATGACCTAAAACATCATTATGCTAAAATAGAGCGTATAACCTTTGCTTAATCTCCACTTAGACTAAAATTTGAAAATTTTAGGTTAGCTTAGATTTCAGCAAATTTTGAGGGTGTAGTTGCCTAGGGAAATATTGTGGTATTTCAAAAGTTGGTTGGAATTTTGTGTTTATTTTTTATTAAAAAATAAATGTAAGAAGTTGTAGCAATGTTTGGTCTATAAAATGGATAAATATTTATTTTGTTATAGAGACTACCATGAGAGAGTTAGTTTATGAAGTCAATTTTTGAGAGGTAGGTTATGAAATATCCTGAACTAGGAAAAGGTATTGTGTTACTACCTTAGGCCTTCTATAGAGAATAAAAGTTCTATCACAGTAGTTAAAGTGTCGCCAAGTAAACAACTCAGATTAACCTACGAGCTATTATAAGGGAAAAGTCACCACTGCAGTGGTGCCATTATAATTGCAAACCATAGTTGTAAAAATGCAACATTCTACTTTTAAAAACTAGAAAACATGATTTTATTTAATTTTTTGAAAAACATTCAAGTTCCTCAAGGGAGGAAATTTTTTATTAATTTTGAGAGTTATTATCCATAGAGGTAAGGTTCGTACATTTGAAACTTAAGTTAATCTTTTAAATTCATAGAAATCACTAGGAATTTATCTATTTAGGGTTTTAATCTAAATTATGAATTGAATGATATCATTTGTAATGTTAATATTTTCAGTTGTTAATGATCCCAGGTTGTTCAAAAACTTAATTTGGTAGATTTTTTGTTGTTTATGCTTTATTATGTAGAATTCATGAGGTTTAAAGGGTAGAAAACCCTAAGTGACACACTAAAAAATTTTTATATTTTAATTTAATAGTTGTACATTCCTAATGGTTGAAAAGATCTAATTATTGAAATGTATGTTCTTTAATTATTCTTTACATATCAAGAACAAACTATACGAGAGAGAAAATAAAATCTTGTGTCCTTTTTGTGATTTGTGCAAGGATTTGACTCTATGCTTATATGTTAATATAGTGTCTATGATTGCTTTTAGACACTACTTGTAACTATTAACTAGATTTATATTTATATTGATGTTGATAATGAATATTATGATTTGGCAGAGATTAGTTGATAATATTTATGATTATATAGAATCATGGTATTTGATGATGAATATGATATGATATTAAAGATTCTATTTAGATGATGACGATGACGTCGTTATGATTATAAAGAGATTATTTGTATGTCTTTTGTACATATATTTATCATGAGCATTTGGATGTATGTTTATGTATGTATATACATATATGTTCTGGTGAACTTTGTAGAAGAATTTTCCTAAGATTCAAAGTATAAATGGTCGCATGTTATACTAATGTAAAGTGTTATAAATGTAGTTGGGTGTCATTAATTATATGTTTTGTTCTTTTCATTGTTACTTACAGTTGATTTGCCTTTTTGTATTCTATCGAGTTCAATCAACCTATATTTTCCACCTGGAGATAGTTGATGTATTGATGCTACACATGTTTTTTTAATTAAGTGAAAATCATGCTTCCACATTTGAGATGAGACTAGCCAATATTTGCAAACTTTAATTAAGGGGTAAGAACCTTAATCGGGCAGACATTAAGTATTCTCATTTATGTTCATGTCCCTTGTTTTAGGATTAAGAAATTCTCATTATGTTTTTGTATTTTTTATTATATGGTAGACATAAGCTTTGGATATTGGTAGATATTCTTATATGATGACTTTTGTTTCCAGGGTTATAATAAATGGAGAAGTTCCGTACTCTATACTTTAGTTTATGATATTTTATTAGGTTAGATTTTATTTTTATGTTGATTATTATTATGACTAGTTACTTCGTAATGAGGATATGATGAAAGCAATTACCTAGTTGGCATGGGTTGAGTTAGATAGTTCTTCTTCCATAGTGTTAGGGTGGGTGCCAAACGTGAACACTTGGTTCATGAAAAAGTAAGGAGTAGTCCACACTTTTTAAAGAAGTTACAGGACTTTAGGAATAAAAATTCCGTTTCTTTCTTCTACAAAATTACTTGATCCCCATTGGTATGTAGTGATCCAAATAGGTATCTAATCTTCTTGACCCTAGTTTCACAGTTTGTGAACACTTATTCCACCAAAGTAGCAACAACACCCATATTATCTAGGGCTATAGTTTAGGGAAGGCATCAAGTCAAGGGTGGGCAAAAAGTAGAGAAAGTGGAGAAAATAACTATTAGGAGGAAATCCTGAGCATTCAAAGGACAAATTAGATAGAGAACATCATACCCTATCTCATAGTAGGATGCTCAAAAGTTAGCTTAGAATAAAGATATGGTAGTTGAGGAAGAATAAGTAGTGGTACCAAAGAAGAGGGTGACTATATAAAATATTATAGTTCATATGCCTATTTCCATAGAAGTGATTAAGTTGAGGCTGTGATTTCTTAGTAGTTTAGTAGGTATCAGTATCACCCTAGTTGTCCTATAGTTTTATCCATATCATTGTAGTATGCAACTACTATAGCATCCCATATAGATAAGGATTCTAAGAGATAAGTGTTTCCCTACCAGGTATTAGGATCGGTGATTAACATGATTTTTATATAAGTTCATGAAGATGTAAAACTCTATTATTCAAGGGTACTCAGTTAGAAGATTTCTTTTGAATTCTTGATATAATATCATTAGTGTCTGCATAACATAGGTATTGTAGAGTGGTGTGGTGTGAAGTTTGCATTAAATAAGTTGCAAAAAGAAGCAAAAATATGGTGAAGGTCCTTTATTAAATTTAGGGCTTTCTTATCTCCACTTACTTGTGCTCAGTTATAGAATGTGTTTCTTCAAAAGTATTACCCTCACACTTATTCAGATTAGAATAAGGATGAGTTTATGAAATTAGAGTAGGGTGATAAGTGTGTGATAGCCTATTGGCCTAGTTTTATACTTTGTCCCATTATGCATTTTAGTTTATTTCTTTAGAGAATGAGTGAATCAAGAACTTCATAAAAGGGTTGAATTTAGAGATTCAGATAGTTACCTTATCGGTAATAACTTAGGAAAATTCTTACAAAGAGGTGGTTGAGTTTTTAAAGAAGGTTAAAGTGATCAAAAAGCATGAAAAGGTAAAGAATGAGCAAAAATTTCTCAAAAATATGTTTAGTTCAGTGGCACTTATTTGAGGGGTTGTAGTTTATTGGGTCATTCTTTATGTCCTTATTATTCAGCCATGCTTGTGTCAGTCGAGGGCCTTTCTAGGGTCATATATATCAAATTTAATGAATAAGCATCTATACACCTTAATCATCTTTGATTCAATGACTAGCCTTAGAAATCATGTGCCATAAGTGTGGGGGTTTTGGCGACATCAAGAGTTATTGTCCTTATTTCTTGTCAGCAAGTCAGTTGACTCAACAACCATCTTCTAGTCCTTTAGTTCTAGTTGGAAATGGTGGTATAGGACATAGTTGGAAACTTATAATGGGTGGTTATGGTGTTCATAATGTAGGAGAGGTTGGCTACTAAGTCAACCATGACGCAGGATAGATTGGTTAAACTTTTGCTCAAACTAGTAGAAGTGATAGATAGGGGTAGCGATAAGACTCATCTTTATATTATTCTGGCCCATTTTGAACCTAAATATTTTTATATATTGTATGTACTATTCTTATCTTTAATCTTACTATTTTTGTATTATTTTATCCTCGATCAAATTTCTCTTATGTGTTTGTGAAATTTTTCTAAGCGTGGGATTTAGATTGTAAATTTCTTGTACTTTTATATACATGTCTACACTATTTAAGGTTTCTGTATATGTATATCAAGTTTATCAAGCTAGTTCTGTGATATATATAGGGTATAAAACTTTGTCAAACTTAGTGATCTTAGATACGAAGGAGTTTGATATTATCTTATAGATGAGTTGGTTGTATCCTTATCATTCTATTCTTAATTGTTATTCTAAGATTTTAACTATAGACATTCTTACGATGGAAAACTTATGGTGTGAAGGTACTTTTAAGACTTTTCCTATGACAATTGTGTCACCTATTCAATCCTAGAAGTTATATATATACAGAGGTGTTGGAGAATTTTAGGTCATTAAGGGGAAGAAAGTGTAGTAATTCCTCTGATAGATTTTGCTATTATAGTATGTGTATTCTTAGAAGTGTTTCCTGATGATCTTCCATGTATGTATCTGGACCATGAGTTTCACATTTGTATAGACGTACAATTGGGAACTGCTATATGTAGTTTTGATGATGAGCAGCTAAGTACAAAGGACTAGGTCCCTAGTTATGGAAGGTACATTATAACTGGCATGCGTTGTCTACATAATTTTTTCCTCTTATGTAACAAACTTGCAGGTGCCATTTTATTCTGATTATGACAGATGGTCTATTAATGTTTCATCCCTAATCATCACTCAGCTATAGATGGAAAGAGATGCCTTTTCTTAATAGTTTTTTCACAAATCTAATGAGTGAACTGAGGCCGCAAAAACTCCATTTTAAGACTGATCAAGCATTTCTCATGTTCTCAACATTGAGTATGCCTAAAGAGTTAGTGAGTGTTCTTAAGGGATTATTTGTAAAAAACTACTCATGCTATAATAGTAGTGATTTAATTTTTGAGAGAAGTTATTTTGTAGCATTACCTAAGTTTTGATACTGATTAGAGTTATCAGTAGAGAGAGTCCTTGATAGCATTACCAAGTTGATCTTGTAGTAGAGTTTCTACTAGTGAAAAGAGCCTAGAGGTGAAATCTAGACTGTCATCAAGAGGTTGATCATGGTGGATTTCTTTGGTGCTTATGAGAGAAAGTCATGGTTTTTCCCTTCCTAGGTTTCCATGTAAAAATCTTGTGTTTTTACTCTTCCTTCACTATCTTTAGTTTTCCTGCACTCTATTGTTTGATTGCTTGTGATTGACTCTGAGGGACCAAGTCCCTCACTGTGTGGTGCAACCCTTGAGGGTTCAAACAATTGGTATCAAAGCGAGGTCACTCTAAAAGGTTCACACCTAGAGCATCTTGATCTTCATGGTTGCTTCAACTAACCTGGAAGAAAGGCAAAACAACACTAGAATACCTAGATTCAATGGGCAGTACTATGGATGATGGAAAACAAGGATGTTTGACTTCATTATGGCTGAAATGAGTGAACTGATGGACATAAATCTTGATGGACCTCATGTTCCTATAAAAGAGTTCAAATAAGAAAATTTTACAAAAATGGTTATCAAAAGAAGGAGAGAGTATGTTGATGAAGACAGAAAGAAAAATGAGATGAATTACAAGGCCAGGAAATTGCCAATTTATGGTATAGGGTCTAATGAATATAATAGTATCTAATCTTTTGAAAATACCAAAGAGACCTGGGATAGATTGAGGACTGTACATAAAGGTACTACTGATGTGAAGGATTCTAAAGTAGACATGCTAAATACTCACTATAAAACCTTCACCACGACAGAATGAGAAATAGTCCAAGAAGTGAATACAAGAGTCACTTCTATAACTATTGAGCTTCATTGCTTCGTAGAAGTAATTCCAATATACAATAAAGTGAGGAAGATTCATGGGGTTCTTTCTAAGTTTTAGGAAAGAAAAGTAGATGCCGTAATTAAAGCAAGGAATATGAAAACCCTCACCATGGATGAACTGATTTGAAATATAAAAAACCATGAGATCAAAAAACATAAAGAGAAGTAGAATATGAAAGGAAATAAGTATCACTAAAAATATTTAAATCAGACTATAATGAATAAGACACATGTGTTGCCTGTTTGGGAAAAAAATAGTTAGAGCAATGAGATAAAGTGGCCAGTTTCAAAGAAGTTGGGGTAGTAGTAAAATGGGTGGCACTATGCAGTTTGTCACAAATAAGAAGGTCCTGAGAACTTTATTAAGGATTTTGCAATGCAAAAATTAGAATATCAGGAATATCTTAAGATTGGTGCTAACAAAGGAACTGGGACCAGGTCCCTAAAAAATTAAGCAAAAAAGTTGTAGATGATTATGCAGTAAGGCTGGCTCTAGAAATATGGAGAAACTTATCTAGTGAATCTACCAAAGATGGAAAGAAGAATGATTGTTCCATGAAGGTGGTAGAGGATTGGAAAGTGACCTTTGATTCCTTATTTTCTTTTATGGCAAACATTGAAGATGAAGAAGAAAATGAGGTAACACTTTCTAACATTAATGAAAACTTAGACAATTACTCTACTAGAAAAATAAAAAAGCTTGCCAATGTGTTGATTGATTCCATGTGAAAATTGACTTATGAAAAAATGCTCTAGAAGAAAAGTTACAAATTCAAGAGCTTGAGTTGATAGATCTAACCCTCCATACATATGAAACTCAGGAACTCATTGTAAAGCTGAAATCTATATATTCAATCAACTGGAGAAAACCAACAGTGCCTGTGGTGGAGAGAAAAATAATTCTCTTGAAAGAAAAATAGAAGATCAAGAGTTGGAATTGATAGCTTCGACTCTCTAGATATTTGAAACTGAGCAATAAATTTCTAAGCTAAAATTTGAAAATATGAGCTTGGTAAGTCAATTGGAGAAAATAGATGCTTCAGAGTGTAAAGGGAAAAAGAAAGCCTTAAATTTTTAGGTTGAGCTTGAAGAAAACCTGGAGGATTCACAAAGGCTTCTTATAACTGTACTTTAGAAGAATGAGGAGTTAGAAAAGGACCTGGCCTGTTTGAAGGAAAAACATAAAAACTCCTTACAATGGACTACATCTTCTCGGATCCTTTTCAACTTAACTAGTCAAGGTGCTAAACATGAGAAGGGTATTAGTTATCAAGAAGGAAGCCAAGTTCATGGTTCTCAAGTGAATATTTCTCAGGATTCTAAGAACAAGGTCCACAAGACTCTATACACTTATTATGGAAGAGATGGACACCCGAAAGAAGACTGTCAAAGACGGACAAAGCAAGAATGACAAATATTAAACATTGACACTAGGGGAGCACCTATTACAAATATGTAAGACATTGGAAAAAAATGAAGAATCTCACACTACCTAGATGGACAAAGAAGGATTTAATCACACCTCTATGCCCCTACTGGGAACTCAAACTGAAATTGATTCTCAAGTCTAACAAATTATTGTAAGTACAGAAGAGACAAAGGGTTTTCAATTGGAAAAATCTTCTAGTTATGTAATTGATCAAGGTTATGAATGGAAAGTCTGATAAAATTCTCATTCCTAAGATAATTCAAGGTGAAGATATCTTATGTGATTAGTATTTCTATCCAAAGGATGAGCTCAAAGATGTGAAATAAACTGGCAAGTTCAAAAAGAAGAATGAACTCCGGACATTTTAAGAATGCCTATTCTAGGACCTGGTCCCAAGATCTATTTTCAAAATAAGTCGTGGTATCATATGGTGTAATGAATCTAACAAGCTGATGTTGGCATTAATCAGATTAGCCTAGCTTACTATAAAGTGACTAAACATCTTCTCTCATAATTGGCTATGTTTAGTGGGCATGTATACCTAGTTAACAGGGTACATGTTGCTCTAACTCAGGACTATACCCTTGCAGGTATACACCTATGGGAGTAACTTCAAAGGTGGACAGATGTAACTAGCATAAAGTTGGAGATTCACCCAAAGTAGAGAGGGACTTGGTCCCATATAATAGGTTAGTATCTTGTACGTGAGTATTTTATCTATTCTGCCAAGAAAAAGCTTCATTCTCTTTGTCCTTCTGTCAGAAAAATGTTGCCCTATTCTAAAAGTGGAGGTGAGTCTCCTAAGATCTGATATTAATCATATTTTTTTCCCCCAGAAAAATCTTACTTGTGCTAGCTATTCTTTAAATCTTGTTGCACCTACTCCTTCTCTTATCAAAAAGAAAAATCCAAATCCCAAATAGACCTTCTAAGAAATAGACCTTCGTGATGGCTACAACTCTCCTATTTTCATGTCCTTCAAAGGATTCTGGAGTACCATTGTGAAAAATACCTTCCTAAACTATCCTAAAAATATCCTTCTTCTCTTGCTCTTCCAAAGAATAATCCCTTCATCACTCAATCTGTTAATGAACAACCATCCCTTAATCGTTGAACTAGCCTGATAATGTTGTGATATATTAAACCTGGGTTGCTGAAAATATCATCTAGTTATTAAATAGGATAGGAAAGGGCTTAGTTGATCAGAAGAAAATCAATGTCAGTAAAAATCCAAAAAATTCTTAAAAATAGTCGAGGAGTTTTACTGAAAAACAGCTGACTCTTGAGGGACCTGATCCCAAGAAGAGAAAAGTAGTTGACATAGAATTTTCGATCACTTATATTAGAAGAAAGAATGCGGAAAAAATTGTGGTTGTATCCAAGGAAGAAAGAAATAGGTTTTTGAAGAATCAAAAGGTGTTAACTAGAAGGATTTTTTATTCAAATATGCTAACAGAACCTGATATGGTTAAGTTAGTTGATCTGGTTAAGAATCAAGGTGTGATGCATTTCATGGAAGGACCTATTCCCACTATTTTTTATGACTTAGTCAGTGAATTCTATTTTACTTTGTAATTCTAAAAAAATGGGATGAATTTTACTGCATAGGTCCAAGTAAACAAAATTAAGCTGAATAAGGAAACACTGGAAGGATTTTTGTTATTACTATATTTGAGGTGAGAACTATGTCCAAGTAGCTATGTTCAATAGAATTCCTAGCAAATGCATCAAAGATCAAAGAAAAATCTGTAGTTACAGTGAATAGGAAACTACTCAAGAGATTCAATTGTTCTTTGACTTTGTAAACAAGGTGATTCTGCCTGGATCACAAAAGAAAAGCATTGACTCATTTACTAATTTCTATGAAATGGAATCCCTTAGGAGCTTTGAATTCATTAATCTACCTACATTACTTATAGAACACATTCATAAAGTGGTTCTTGAAAAAATGAAAAGTGTGGCATGCTTTATGGATTTTGGCTGAACAAAGTACTTAATCACTATTGCATTGTCTATGATTCTAGAACCTAAGGATCTGTGGTTCAAATGCTTGACATAAAAACACTATCCAAGACTGAATGTGTCAAACTAGGTAGCATTAATCAAATAGATCTCAACAAGGAAATAGAGGAACTAAAGAGTAATTTAGCTTCTAATGATGAAGAAATCTTCAAGATCTGGGAGACAATTCAATATCTCTCAAAATAAAGCACATATAATAAAGAAATTCTTAGAACTGAGAATGCTGAAATAAAGAAAATGGTGTCAATCTTAAATAATAAGTTCCTTAGGTCAAATGCAGAGATAAGGAATCTTAACATTAACCTGACCCTACTCCTTCAAACTCTTCTTTATAATCCTTCATTTATTAATTCATCCTGATTCTTTTGGCTTTTTAAAAAGAATATTTAAAATATGCACTACTATGATACTGATCCTCTACTTATAAATGAATCTTTGTTTTGTGTGTTATATTTATTCTCTTTAAATTGCAAATATATTCTTTATGTAAGTGTTTTCCTAGTTTTCATTTGTTAACTAACTTGTGCTTAATTTACTCTTAGTTTACTATTATAACTTTTCAATGAATTCAAAAGGGGGAATACTGAATTTATGCAGTAGGGACCAGGTACCAGATGATTAATTTGCTGATTTGAATGACATGTTGATAAAGGGATAAAAAGGTAAAACACCTTGGTAGAGGGAAGAAATTGATGTTCTAAATGAATGATAAGGCACAATGACATATGGAAGAAAATAGAAGTTTTTTCTATAAATGACAACAAGGGACTAGGTCTCTATGTTACATAATGGAGGAAGCATGATGATAAGGAGAACATTTATCTTCAGGTGGTAATCACACTAATTAAATGTGATGAATATGCACTGATGCTCTAAATTGTATGGTTGTTTTTTATGATCAAAAAGAGGAAAAATTCTTATAGATAGTTTTGATGATCAGAAACTAACTAAAAGGTTTAGGTCCCTCAATGTGCAAGGTATAGTACAGCTAGCACATATTGTCTGCTCAGATTTTCTCTATTGTTTAACAAACTTGCAGGTATTATTTTGTACAGATTAGGACATCTGGTCCAATGTTCTTTCAGCCATAATCATCACTCAGCTATAGAAGGAAAGAGATTTCTTTTCATCAAATATTTTTTTTTTAAATCTAAGGAGTGAAGTAAGGCAAAAACTCTATTTATATATTTCCCAAGCATTGCTCGTGTTCTTAAATTTGTAGTATGCTTAAATAGTGAGTAAGTGTTCTTGAGTGTTGATTTGTAAAAAACTACCCATTCTATAAGAGTAGTGATTTTATTTGTTTAGAGAAGTTCTTAGGTAGAGTTGCCTATGTTTTGATACTGATTAAAGTTAATCAATAGAGAGGGTGCTTGGTAGAGTTACCAAGATGAGCTTGTAGTATTGTTGCTACTAGCGAAAGGAGCCTAGAGGTAGGCTAAAATCTAGACTATAATCTTGAGGTTGATTATAATGGATTACTTTGGTGCTTGTGAGGGAAAGCCTTATTTTTTTTATCTTGGGTTTCCACGTAAAAGTCTTTTGATTTTACTGTTCTAGCACTGTCTTTAGTTATCATGCATGATATTGTTTGATTACCTATGATTTCCTCTAAAAGACCTGGTCACTCATTGTGTGGTACAACCCCCAAAGGTTCTAATAGGAACCCAACCTATCTCTATCCCTCATTATTTGATGGCACCTACAGAGTTACGAGAATTGAATGTCAGTATCAAGAGTTTTTAGAAAAGGATTTTATTCAACCATGTGTTTAACCTTTGGGTGCCCCTATTTTTTGTGAAGTTAAAGTATGGTAGTATGTTAATGTGCATAGACTACTGTTAGTCGAATAAGATATCTATTCAAAAAATTATATCCTTTTCCTAGGATAAGTGATCTGTTCAACCAATAATAAAGAGTTTCAGCGTCTCAAAAATTGATTTTAGATTAGGTTATGATCAACTCAAGGTTTGTGTAGAGGACATCCAAAAGTCTGCTTCTTAAAGTTGTTATGTACATTATGAGTTTTTAGTTAACTTTATTGGTTTGACCAACGTCCAACCTTCTTATGATTCAGATAAGTGGGTTATTTAATCTTTTTTGGATTCTTTTGCTATCATTTTTATTATTGCCAATCTGGTTTACTCTAAAAGTAAAAATGAGCTTGAAGCTTACTTGTGTACAATGTTAGGGTTTCTTAAGGAGACAAAACTTCTTACTAAGTATTTAAAGTATGAATTCTTGTTGTCTTTGGTGTTCTTTTAGGGTTATATTATGTATATGTAAAGGGTTATGGTAGACCTACAAGAGGTTGAAATTTTTAAATATTGGGCTCGACCACAAATATTGTAGAGGCTTGAGTTTTATTGGGTTGGCCAGTTACTATCATCAGTTTGTCAAAGGGTTTCTTCTATTCCATCATATATGACTTCCCTAACTTAGAAGGATTTACCATTTGTGTTGAATGATAAGCGTGAGGAGTGTTTCCAAAAACTCATAACGTTTTTAACTTTAGCTCTTATTCTCATTATATCTATTGGAGGTATGGATTTATTGTATATTGTGATGCTTCATGATCGAGTTTAGGTGTTTTTTGATGCAAGGATAAAATGTGATTGCTTATACTTCATGGCAGCAGAAATGCTATGAGAAGAACTATCCCACTCATGATTTTAAGTTGGCTGCATGGTCTTTGCTTTGATGATTAGGAGACATTACCTCTATGGGGTAAAGTTTGAAGTCTTCATAGACCACTACAGGTTATAATGTGTCTTTAACTAAAGAGAATTAAATTTGAGACATAGAATATGGATGTAATTGATAAATAACTATGATATCTCAATCATAAATCATTAGGTCATGGCTAATGTGGTGGAAGGCACACTGAGCTGGAAGCAGACAAGTGAGGAAAGTTTTGCATTGTTGGAGTTTTTGAGGAACCCATTGTCTAAATAGTTGCAAAATCTATCAAATGGTTTTATGAGATTGTAGGTTAATAGTGAGGAGGAGTGATAACCTATTTGGAGGGAAAGTCTAATTTCTTTTAAAGACTTAGAGTTGGCAGTTTGAAGACAAGAAATTTATCAATATTAGAGAGGAAGTGTTGCAAGGTGAGGCCAAGGAGGCCATTCTTGATGAATAAAAAGTGTTATAGATTTAGGGGTGCATGTGTGTATCTTGTGTGGCTTATGTAATTCTTAATATTTTTGTAGAAGCTCACAATTCTCAATACTATATATATCTGGGTGTAACTAAAATGTATAGAGACTAGAGACAACATTATTGGTGGCGAAGAAAAAAGTACGACATTATAGATTTTGTGACCAAGTATTAGAATTACAAAGAGGTCAAGAATTAACATTAGAAACCTAGTGGTATGTTTAAGATAATGACCATTATAGAGTGGAAGTGGGAAAGAATAGCCATAGATTTTGTTGTGGGTATTCCTAAAACTTTGAGAAAGTGTTAATCTATATGGGAGATAATTGATTGATTGGCGAAGTCGACTCATCTTTATTTTGGTTAGAATAGATTATAATGCAACTAAGTTAGAGAAGATTTTTGTGAATGAGATTGTAAAGATACGTGGGATACCTATTTGTATTGGGGAAAATAGGGGTATTCAGTTTACCTCTAACTTATGGGAATATTTCCAGTCAAATTCGAGTTCTAGGATGGACCTGAGTATAACTTTTTATTCGTAGATAGATGGGCAGTGGAAATGGACAAAATATTTACTTAAAGACATGCTTTGTGATTTTGTGATGCACTTTAGATATTAATAGGACTAATATTTACCTATGTGTGAATTTTTCTATAGCAGTAGCTACCACTCCTGTGTTGACATGTTTACTTTTAAAGCCTAATATGGTAAAAGAAATAGGTCGTCAAATAGATAATTTGATGCATTTAAGGTTAGGCCTTGAGTCACTGATATTCTCAAGTAGGTTAAGAAATATTTAAGTTTTATCCTGGAAAATATTGTAGTAGCTCTGATCTAACATAAAGAATATGCAGATAATAAGGTAAGTCATGTAAAGTTTGAGAAAAGTAAGAAAGTATTAATGAAAGTGTAACCCATGAAGGGTATGATGTGTTTTAGTAAATGTGGCAAGTTAAGTATGAGGTATATCAGACACATTGAGATTTTGAATAAAGTAGGGTCAGTGGACTATAAGAAAGCTTTGCAACCTAGCTTGTCTAGGGTTTATCTAGCATTCCATGTGTCAATGCTTAAGATGTACCATGATGATAGGAATTATATCATTTTAAGGGCCTTCGAATTGTTCAACAAAAAGCTCTATTATGAAAAGAAACCAATTGATATGTTGGATAGGGATGTGAGAAAGTAGAGAACTAGGGTTATTTTACTCATGAAAGTTTAATAAAGGAATTTTCTAGTTGATAAAGCAACTTAGAAGACGAAGGCTGATATGTGCAAGCGATACCCATACTTTTTCATTGACTCAAGTAAATAATATTGCTATTTGTTGAATTATTTCCGGATAGTTGTTATTTTGGGATGAACAATGGGTAAATTGGTAACTTATGTAACCAACCAAATCATTGTTACTCTAAAAGAGTGAATAGAACCTTCACTTAATCAACCTTTAGACTAAAAATTTATAAAATTATGATTGGCCTAGTTTTAGGGAAATTTTACATAGTGGTGGTCTAGGAAAATATGACAGTTATTCATAAATTGGTTGGTGTTTTTGTTTTAATTTTTTATTAGAGAATGAGTTTAGAAAGTCATAGCAATTTCCAATGCCTAAAATAGATTAATAAAAGACTGGTTAAAGTGATTACCGTGACAGGGTTAGATCATGGTATCAAATTTCAAGAGATGTATTGAGAAATGGACAGATCTTTAATGAGGTGCCGATTTACAACCTCAGGACAACAATGACGAACAAAAGTTCTACTAAAAAGGCATCCCTACTTTTCCTATGAGCCAATGTAATGGAAGATTCATTGTTGCAGTGGTGCCATTATAGTTGAAATTGTCCGACCGCAATCCGACTTTTGAATCCCAAAAAGTACTTTTTTATTCCCACATTTATGAAAAACATTGAAGAGCTTAGAATGAAGAAATTTTCAACCAATTTTAGGAGTTTTTATCTTTGGAGGTAAGGTTCTTATGTTCTGAACTTGAATTATTTTATTAAATTCCTAGAAATTTCCAGGAATTTATCCATGGTAGAGTTTAGGTTTTTTCCTTAAATTATGAATGAAAGGGAGTTGGTGGGAATTTCATTACTTACAATTGTTAATGCTCCTAAGGTGTTATAAAATACCTGCTTTGGTAGATTATTATTTTTCATGCTATAATATGTAGAATTCATGTGGTTTAATGGTAGAAAACTCTAAGATGATGAACTAGGAAAATGCCATAGATTATAGTTACAATTGTGGGTTTATAATGATTGTGAAAGGTGTGATTATTAAAATAATTATTTTATAATTACTATTTATTGATCAAGAACAGACTTATAGAATGAGGAAAGGCAAGTTTGTGGCCTTGTAGTAATTCGAGCTAGGATTTGAGGTAGGTTATGGTTTATTTGTAGCAATAGACTTAACTCTATGATTATATGTAATTAGTGTTCGAGATTGTTTTTGGGCATTACTTGTGATTATTGATTGTATTTGCATTTACATTGTTAATTATGATGATTACTATGATATTATGGAGATAAGTTTATGATATTGAGGTCATGATATTCATGATGGTGATGAGATGATAATAATGATGATATTGCGATCATGATGATAATTTTGAGATGAGTAAGACATGATACGTACATTTTGCATATATATATACACACACACACATAAGAACATACAGGTTGTGATGAATATTATTAAAGAATTTGCCTAAAAGTCAAAGGGTTACTGGATGTACGTTGCCGAAGGTTGAATACCATGACCAGGAAGCAATTAAATCTTCTTATTTCTATTTATTTCCCTATTTTGGGACTAATCCATTCTCCATAATTTTGTATTTGGGATGATCTATTATATATTAGTTTTGGACACTAATAGATGCTCTTGTATGGTTACTTCAGGTCCATGGGTTGAAATATGTAGAGAAATTTTGTAGAATTTTTTTTTTGGGTTGATCGTTAATGTGATTTGTTACTTTGAAATGAGGATTTGATGAAAGTAACTTGTGAAGTGGCTATACTTAGTTGGTATGGGTTAGGTTGTATTATGCACTAGATATAGTGTTATGATGGGTACTAGTCATGACTACATGGGTCATGACAACAACCTGCTTACACCTTCTTAGCCTAAGCTTCAGAAGAGTACCCATTGGGGGTTTGCAACCCATATACTAATGACAATATGATCTATCAACCTTACTGGTGTTCACTCAATGAAGGCATTTTATTGAATGGATTATTTTTAATTTAAAAGGAATCCAAATTCAATAATAGTACAAGTTCCATGGCAATGAGTGATAAAAGAGTATGCATCATCATTCAAAAATCAACAATGCACTATAATCAGCTAAACAAATGGTATAAATGCATTCAAATCACTCAAATCTAAGTAAATCATAATCCAAGCCCCTACACAGGCATTACATTAGCAATAAAGAAATATTAATACTCAAACAAGACAAACGTCAGTCCCACTTAGGCGCACAATGATAATAATATTTAAAATATATAATAATGTTCATGCAAGCCCCTATGAAGAGATCATAATAAAAATAATCAATCAATTGAATAATAAGATTCATACAAGTCCCAGAGTTGGCATCCCAACAATGATAATCAATCAAGTAAATAATAAGATTTGCGTATATCTATCAAGATTACATGATAGTTTACCATGTTTATTTTATGAAACAATTAGACATCAAATACTAAAAAGAGAACTATGCTCATTAACAAACCTTTTTAAAGGTTCACTTTTATTTACAATATATAGAACTAAACCAAGGTTGTTCTTTTAAGTTCATACTTATAACTACAGTCTCTTTACACCTTAAGTAGTTACTAAACTCCAATTATACCACTAAGTTTGCCTAGGCATGATTCAAAATGATTCGAATTATTACATAGATAGAAACTACATATTGATTAATGATCAAACATACCATTCATCAACATGTTATGACAACAACATATTAGCAAGTTTAGAGAGAACAGTTAATAATGTATGCTTTATTACTTTAACCCATCAATAGGTCGAGTACCCATGAAAATGCTCTCTGACTTATCAAGAGAGGCCCCCCAAACCCTTAGTGATTAACATAACACAAATAATAAGCACATAATAGATAAACACCTAAGAAAAGGGTAAAGAAACATCTCAACTTGCCTTAAAGAAAACTTGTAAGCCAAAACACAATCCACGTGACCAACTAGAAGCTATAGTTCTTTAAATCATCACCAAACACATCAAATCTAATTCAATATGACATTTGTATATAAATACAAGACCAATGATACCCATAATGACATAGTTTAGTTCATAGTCCAATATCATCTAAAATGGTAAAAAGGAATTTTAATAAATAATTAAGTCACCCATAGTTCATAGGTATCTGAAATCTGCATAAATATCAAGGTGAAATCAAGTTTGAAATCATTGAAAAACTTGTTATTTACCTTAACCGAGTATAGACTCAAAATATCAAGTCTAAAGGCAAAGATTTAAAGATGATTTTGTAGTATACTTAATGTAAAATGATGAAAATAAGGTTTATACACTCACCCAAGATTTAGATAGAGAAAACTCCTTTGAAATTGCCTCAATCAAAACACTCAAGCTCTAAAAATCTTTAAAATAGGTTTTTTTAAAAAAATATATAATAAATGTCTACTCAATTAAAGCATGCTTTCTGACTGCGAGCTTATGTTACTAGACCCATCGTGATCGCGATGGTCCATCAAGGTCGCGATGACTAAATAGATCTGGCCCATAAATTACTTTTCACAATCGTGATCCCTACCATCATGATTGTGATATCTAAAAACACAATATAGTCAGAGCACAACACGAATCCTTTCATTGTGATAAATAAAACCCTGCACTAAGAAATGTAAAAGACTAGCTAAGGAATTGGGTCAAAACTCTAAAAAAAATACCTCAAAATTAATTCGGAATCTCAAAAAAACAAACTATTAATGGAACTAGGCTAATCTTGATCTTTCAGACTCATTGGAACCGTCTGATTTACCAAGTGGTTGTTATCAACAAGTTACTCCCAAAATCTATATTAATCCTTTAAAACTATTATTTTGACCAAACACACAAAAATCACATTAAGGTCATAAAACCTGAATCAACAATTCTACTAGTCCAAAAAGGCATTTTAAATCTAATAGAACTGACAAAATGCTATCCAACACTATGATCACAGAATATTGACAAACATTAACTATATCACATTAAAGGCTACTCAAAACTATAAAATCATCTAGATAACTTTTTAGTCCTTTATGAATCGTGCTAACCATTCCCATTACTCATACTGATATATGAAAACAATGTGGAAGGAAAAAGTAGTCAAAATAAAGAAACTCTAAAAATCACAATGAGGGTTGCTATAATTAATTAGAACATTAAGGATACAAACGCCTTATTAGATTCACAACATAGCATATATATATATTCTATGTTGTATATATATATATGCTATGTTGTGAATCTAATAAGGCTTTTGTATCCTTAATGTTCTAATTAATTATAGCAACCCTCATTGTGATTTTTAGAGTTTCTTTATTTTGACTATTTTTCCCTTCCACATTGTTTCCATATATTTGTATGAGTAATGGTAATGGTTAGCACGATTCATAAAGGACTAAAAAGTGATATATAAGCCAGATTATAGTACTAAGATAGAAAATCAACCTAAGGAATTAGCAACTAAGTTAATTATGCCTAATTTACGTTTACTTAATTGGTTAAAGATCCAAGATATTCTATCTAAACATCCAAGATCTAATTTCAAACCCACATTTGGCACATTATCATAAATATACTATAATTTAGCCCAATTTATGTGAAAGTTAAACCTATCCTACCTATACACTGATTAAAGCCTAGTGAAAAATGCTAAATCTTCGATTTCCCCTTTTGAGATGCGTCTACATGATACCAAGCTATCAAAATTATAATCTACAAATCAATATGAGAAAAACATTAACCATATTGCATGTTCTTGCTTCGGGTCCAAAATTACGTAAAAATCTTATGTTGGGCCTGCTTGCAGTGTTGTACTTTTAAATTACCAAACACATACCTCTATGCTCAAGGAATATATAACCTCAAGAATGGGAAAATTTCAAACTATAATTATGCTAAAATCAACTCAACAATATTCTAGGGATTTTGGGAATAAATTGAGATATTAACCATGAATTAAACATAAACTTACCACGATTTTGACGAAGAAATGAGAAATCCAAGCTCACAATCACCCCAAAATTTCCTAATAAATGCTCCCCCAATTTTCCACACTTTCTATGGCTCCAAGCTTTTGAACTTGTGGACAAATAGTAAGAAAATTAGGTAGGTAGGGGATTTAAACTTCCCCTATCTCCGCTTGCTTCTTATCTTCCTCAAGCTACAAAACCAACCTGGAGATTTCCATGTCCTTATTCAACATGTCAGCCTTACAATCAAAAATCAAGTCTCGGGACAACCCAAAAGTAAATTTCCTCATTCTATCCCTCATGCTAGAAACCAACTACGGAGCATGCCGAAACAACTGGTGGAACTTCAAGGCATACTCTTAGAATGACATCTTGCCTTGTTTCATGTTAACAAACTCTTCTACCTCTGCCTTCCTCAAATCCTGAGGAAAGAAGAGGTCTATAAAAACACTAGAAAAATTATAAGACCCCGTAAAATCCTAAAGCTTAATTCAGTCCTTTAAGATTGTCAAGGGATCCCAAACTTAGAAAATTCTAGCTAGGTTCCCAAACTTAGCCTATTATTGTCCTTGAAAAGCTGGCAATCTCATTTTGCTACCTTAATGTCCTTTAATGCTCAATATTTTAATTAGTACATGATAAGAAAGGTCAATAGGTGTTCTTGAACAAGTTTCAAGTTTTTTGAAACACATTTAGATCGTGTGCAGTGTCCCAAAATAATGGACCAACGTGATCATAGCGCGCCGCGTTGCCAATTGTGTTGGTTAACATTTGTGCAGGCTGTCAATGCCAAAACTTCTGAGGCACAATGTGATCATGGCATGATGCGTCGAGTATCGCATCGCAGCCATCATAGCGCCGCATTACTTGTAGCGTCGCCACCCAATTTTTATTCATTAAATGTCCGTATTTTTAAGGGAAAAAGGGTCAATTTACCATCCTTAGATAAACCTAACAACACGTTATTCATCCATATTTCACCTAAAATATAGAGTTTCTCTCAGGTTTCTCTCAAGAATAAGCTAGGGTTTTCAATTAAGGATTCAAATTCAATACTCAAATTTAAGAATCTCTCCATTAATCTTTGTAAAATCAGGAACTAAGGTATGTCATGTGTTGATTTATGGATTTCTTTTATCCATGAAGTTCTAGAACCCTCTTTAAAATTATAATAAATGATATTTATGTTGTGGGTTGTTTGTAACCATGTTTATCTTATTGAATGATTCTCAAGTTGGAATCTTTATGTGTTTTCATGAAACTACGTTAGCATGCAAGATGAAATCCATGAATTGAGTTGTTTATGACGTGTAATTTAATGATTTCACCTATGCCCTAAGTTGTGCATGTAGGGTGTTTGAAAAAATGGCTAGGAGGACAGAAATTGGGTATTATTGCTCAATTGTGACTCAAATAATAAATGCATGCTTTACCCTTATGACCAAGATTGAATTCCATGATATTGTGTGCATTATGAGTATTTGATGGAATATTCATGAGATTAGGTTGATGAAAGTATGACATGTCTATATGCAATTCCATCTATGTACAACATTATGATAACCATGTGTTTTCATGGATTCCCTAACTTATTGTATTATTAATTATTGATATTGGTTATGGGTTCACGAAGTGTCAAGTCTTTTCAGTTTCATGCTATTGAGTCCTAGGGGTACTTGTCCCTAACAATTTAACTGTATACCTAGAGCCAGTGTCAGTTTTCATGATACTCCTATTTAAGCTATGATCATTAGAATTATGTCAGTTACACGACTCAGGAAAACTTAGTAATCTCAGTAATCTCAGTAAGTTATCCGATCTCAGTAGTATTCCGTCAGTCAACAAAATTTAGTGAACTCTATTCAAATCAGCTAAAAGAAACTATCAGTAATAGTTCAGTTAAATTTAAATCAGTTCAGTGTCTCTTCAGTTGGGAGTAGGATTCAACACCGAGTGAACCAAATGATAAGGACTCACCTGTTAGCCATTAGAGGGTGCGATCCTTAGAAGAAATCCTTGCATTCCAGAACTACGTAGCCATCGTAGGTTTAGATGTACCCTATGAGTTTAGGGATTATACATCTTATTTGAGTTTTTCTCACTAGAAGGGGTTGACGGAAGAGCTTCCTATTAGAGAGGGTTTACTCATGACTTATCTTTACCCGTGGCACAGTATTGACACCCTTCCAGCTGGGGTTAAAGATTGGACCCCACCAGTTAAGTTTTGGGGCATGTCAGTTATATGATTACCTCTTAAAGTCTCAATTTCAGATCCAGTTTTAGTAATAGAACTTAGTTCAGTTCTACAGTTTCAGGACTATCAGGTATAGTCGCTCACCTCAGTACAGAACTCAGCTAGTTCCATCAAAATCAGGACTATCAGACACAGTCACCCATTTAATAGTATATAAATTATATGAAATTCTTGTTTCCAGTATTCAGATTTTAGGACTGTCAGATACAATCAACCAGACCAGTTCTTCATAATCAGAACTATTAGAAACTATCATTCCTTTATCAGTAATATGACATTAGTTCCTAAGTACTCAATAGATTTAGTTTTTTAGTAACCCAGTATTAGTACCCAGATATCAGTAAATCCATATTATCGGAATTCATGAGTTAGTGTTATCAGGATCTCAGAAACAGTTACGTATTCATGCATATATTCTCATGTTTGTGTTATTCAGTCAGTTAGTATTGTTCATGCATATGAAGCATTGCATTCAGCCTACCTCATTTGCATATAAATATATTCAATCGTACTGGCTCATTTGCGCTATGGTGTTTTATATCATAGGTTCAGAAGCATGCACTCTAGAGTATCAGTAGCATTCTAATTTCAGTAGTCAGAGTCAGCAGTGAGTCCTCATCATTCAAGGATGTTATTATTTGATTATTTCATTCTTTCAGTACTTAGTTTATTTTAGTCGATGGGGTTATTTGGGGGATTATCCCATTAACTCTTTATTCAGATAATTTAGTTTTAGAGCCTTTCAGACTACAACATGTTTAGACAGTTATTTCAGTTATTTTTGGTGTTGTTATACCATATTTTTAGTTATGTATCAGTATTGAACCTTATGGCCTTTCAGTTTATGTTTCCATATTTACGATATTACTATTATTATTCTGGGCTCAGTTACAGATATCAGTTATGGGTTAGTTTATGGTCCAGCGGTATTATGAGCACCGTGTAGCATTTCGGGTACCAGATTTGGGGCGTTACAAACTTGGTATCAGAGCCTAAGGTTCAACAACATCCTGGGAAACCTGAAAAGCCACATCTAGTAGAGTCTTGTACATGGGTGTGTTGTGTACAACACTTATGTGAAGGAGGCTATAAGATGGTATAAGAATAGTTTCCTTTCTTTCAGTATTGATGTCGTGCGAGTGAGCATAAGCTCCAGTCAAACTCCCAGTTTAATCCGTTCTTCTGTTCTATTTACAAAAATGCCTCCTAAAAGGGCTAACAAAATAGGAACAAGGAATCAGTCAGCACCTCAGCCCGTCTAGGCAGATCCTCTGGATGAGCACGTCTGTCATGCAGAATTCAGAACTACATTCACTACTCTAGACAATTTATTCACAACTCAGAAAGACCGGCCGGCTGTTGTTTCGGCTAGCCTAGTGGACAATTTTGCTGCAGCTAGTATTTGGGACTTCTACCAAATAAATCCTCTCCTATTCTCTAGTTCTAAGCCTTAAGAGATTCCACATGAATTCCTCGACCAGGTTTAGAAAGTCACAGAAATCATGGGAGTGACTTCCAATGACAGTGCAGAGTTAGCCTTCTATTAGCTACAAGATATAGTCCATACGTGGTTTAAGCAGTGGAAGGTAGATAGGGGTGCAGATGTAGAGCTGATAAAATGTGAAGAGTTTTCTACGACTTTCTTAGGTAGATTCTTTCACCTAGAGCAGAAATAATCCAAAGTGTTAGAATTTATCAACCTCAGAGAAGGTAGCATGAGCGTAAAAGAATACTTTATCAATTTCACTCAGTTATCCAGGTACGCTCCTCATGTAGTAGCAGACAGTAGATCTAGAATGAATAAGTTTATGTTTGGGAAATCAGGTAGAGTGGTTAAGGAGTGTAGGACTGCGATGTTGATTAAGGAGATGGACATATCTAGGCTTATAGTCCATACCAAATAGATTGAGGAGCAGAAAATTAAGAAAAAGGAGAGGGAAAATACGAGATCCAGAACTGGTAGTTATAGTTTTTCTCAGCCAGGATCGTAGGTTGGTAACCGTTCTCAGCATAGACAGAAGTTTTCATCCCTAGTTCCATCTTCGGATAGTACACTAGTACTGAAGTTCAGAAATGACAATAGAGATGGGGCACTAGGCTCCAAGGCCCAGGGTAGTGACAGAAGGGTTTTTACTCATCTACTTTGTGAAAAGTGTGGTAAGCATCATAAGGGTATATGTAGAGCCGATAGTGATGTGTGTTTTGGATGTGGCGAGAAAGGTCACAAGCTCTGAGATTGTCCTTGGCCTGGCCCTACAAGTAAGCACGGTCATCCTTCAACTCAGTCTGGTTCCCTGAATAAGTAGGGTGTAAATTCCATCACTATCAGTGGGCAGCACCCAAACAAAAACTATGAACTTTAGTCCCAACAGGATCAGAAAAGTCCTCCTGATGCAGCCACTGGTATGTTACAGATCCCTCATTTACATGTTCACGTTTCTTCAGATTCAGGAGCTTCTTTTTTCTTTTGTAACTCTTTGCATAGCAGTCAACGTTAAGGTCATACCAAATGTTAACATGACTTTTTTCCAGTCCTCACCCTAATGAGTCCATCTAACACAGCCCGATAGGTATACAGGAATTTTTCGGTTATGAAATCTCTGAAAATCAGGCCTTCTGGTTCCAGTAGTAATACTAGTATGTATAGGAAATCAATAAGGTAAGATGATTATCGACCCATTCCTATCTCAATTCAATGTTTTTTACTTCAACCATTATGATACTTATGCATGCTTTCCATTTTAGTCCCACGAATACAGCTTAAATCCATGCACTTTTCATAGAATAGTGTGTGTTTCAAGTTCCTCGTAAGAGGAGTCCAAGTTCATCCAATGTTGCAGATCTTGTTCAATGAATTCAGAAATTCCAAACCCATTTCGTGCAGCTTATGACTCATGCACTCATGGCAGGCTTTACAATATGCTTAGCCCACATGATTCATGAATTCACTCCTAGTGTCCAGTAAACCCAGATTATGCCATGTATACCCTCAGTTTAGATATTTTGGTGAATCTGTAGTGTTAATGTTCCATCCCAAAGGCCTCAGTTTCAGTGTCAGTTTAGTAATCTATATTTAGGAAAGAACTCAGATAGTCCTTCAGGACCATGGATTTCAGCTATTAGTTACTTCGCCATCAAAATTCAGTACTCCGTACCAGTCTAACCTTTAGTTATAGAAAACCAGCATTTAGTATCAGTTACATTCTTAGTTACAGTTACAACCTCAATTACAATCTTAGTACAATCTCAGTCCCAATCCTAATCCTGTAGTCAGATTAGAAACTCAGTCCAGTTTCAAGATTAGCCGGCCATAGCATATGGCCATCAGTTACTCAGTTATTAGTATTACAGTACCTCAGTTTACAGAATGTTTTTGATTCATGATTAGATGCTTGGTCTTACGTTCCTAAGATAATATAGTCTTCCCTCGCTCATTGTTAGTTACCTCACATTACCCGGTCAGTCATTATCTCCTATGTATAATACCCTATAGTCTCAGTCCAACTATTTAAACTAAGTACAATTCATTCTTACATACCCAGTATTCAAATATAAGTTATTCAGTTAATCATATAAAGTTAGTATATATTTATTCATTCATGCTTAAAACCCATATAAATATTTTCAGTAGTCTCAGTTGAAGTGCGTAAGGTGTAATCACTTTGTCTCAGCTTCAGATCCTGGATATCTAGATGCGATTTAATTTGTAGATGCCTTATGCATCTTTCTAGTTTTCCTCAGTATCTCAATAAAATCAGTATTCTTCAAGGGACCTAGTTTCCTAAGGGGGAGATACACGATGATTCCACAAACTCTCATGACATAAAACATGTCATTATCTCTTCTCGTAATGAATTAAGTTTGGAGTAAGAGGGTACTTATAAGTTGACCATCAAATTTCAACCTCAGCCGTAAGCTGTGTATTCAAGGTACTCGGATCAAATAATGATATCTAGCTCTTTTATCACGTTCCATACTCCGTTAAGTTCATGTGTTTCCTCTCGTGCATATATTGTAATTAATTTCAGGCTCATTAGCATTTTCAATTTAAGGAAACAATCTCCCTTGAACTTATCTAGTTTCATGCTCAGATTTCAATGATAAACTTGGTATCAATTACCATTACATATTCATTCATGCCTTCATGAACTAGTTAACCATGCATCAAATATGCATGTTAAGTATGATACATTTAGTTTATCGGTCATGTCAGTCATGGAATCATGTTGTAGTTGTTCATGTTCAGTATGTACGTCAGTTTATCTTTTCTTCCCTCTCAGTCAGACTCATTAGAGGATGAATGTTCTCAAGGGAGAGATATTGTAATACACTGTAAAATCCTAAAGCTTAATTCAGTCATTTATGCTTGTCAAGGGGTCCCAGACTTAGAAAATTCTAGCTAGGTTCCCAGACTTAGCCTATTATTGGACTTCAAAAGTTGGTAATATCATTTCACCACCTTAACATCCTTTAATGATTCATATTTTTATTAGTTCATGACTAGGAAGGTCAATAGGTGTTCCCGGATAAGTTTTGGATTTTTTGGAACACGTTTAGATCATGTTCAGAGTCCCAAAACATTAGACCAATGCGATCATGATGCGCCGCATTTCCAATTGCGTTGGTCAACATTTGTACGAGCTAACAGAGCCAAAAAATTCTGAGGCTCAACGCAATCATGGCGCTACATGTTGAGTATCACATCATAGCCATCAACGCGCCGCATCGCTTGTAGCGTCAGCACCAAATTTTTAGTCATTAAATGTCTGTATTTTTAAGGGAAAAAGGGTTCATTTCACATCCTTAGATAAACCCAATAACACATGATTCAGCCATATTTCACCCAAAATATAGAGTTTCTCTCAAGTTTCTCCTAAGAACAAGCTAGGGTTTTCAATTAAGGATTCAAATTCAATACTAAAATTCAAGAATCTCTCCTTCAATCTTTGTAAAATCAGGAACTAAGGTATGTCAAGTGTTGATTTATGGATTCCTTTCATCCATGAAGTCCAAGAAGCCTCTTTCAAATTATAATACGTCATATTTATGTTGTGGGTTACTTGTAACAATGTTTATCTTGTTGTATGATTCCCAAGTTGGAATCTTTATGTGTTTTCAAGAAACTATTTTAACATTCAAGATGAAATCCATGAATTGAGTTGTCTATGAAGTGTAATTCGATGATTTCAGCTATGCCCTAAGTTGTTCATGTAGGGTGTTTGAAAAAATGGTGTAATACCTCAAAAAATCAAAACCAATATTAGAGCCATGCACCAAGATCATGCATAGTACATCATGGTTATTTTATAGTTTTATTAGTAGGTTATATGTATATTAAGGCTTCAAATAACTCCCAGCTATCAGACGAATCAAAATATTCCTCACTGATCGAATCCTTGAGAAAGATATTGCCATAGTCAGATTAAAACGAGAATATCTCTCATTATACTTGGAATTTTTGAGCTCATGACCTTTTATAAAGATATATAATTGAATTATATTTCCAACGATACTAATTTTCCCTAAATCCAATATCGGAGCAAAGAGTTATTCCTATTTTACTCCAGCATGTCAGGCTGGAAACTGTGTGACGACATTCGTGGTATCTTATCACATTTGTGACGCCCTACCACGAAGGTCGTTAGCCTTAGTCTGAAAACATATCCTAAGTTACAAAATTTGTTGTAGCTTACCACATTTGTGACGCCCTACCATGAAGGTCGTCAGCCTTAGGTATAAACCACCTCCTAAGTGACGACATTTATGGTAGCTTACCACATTTGTGATGCCCTACCACGAAGGTCGTCAGCCTTAGGTAGAAACCATAACCTAAGTGATGACATTCATGGTAGCTTACCACATTTGTGACGCCCTACCATGAAGGTCATCAGACTTAGGCAGAAACCATCAGTTCCAGCTCCTGTGTGACGGAATTTTTTACGGCTTGCCACACTTTTGACGCCTTGTCACAAATGTCGTCAGCTATGATTTTCAGCAACTGGGAATTTATTTCATAAGGGTATTTTGGTCTTTTCCTTCACCTTCCACGACTTATAACCCTAAAGATGCATAATTTTTCCCATTTTTCTTCAGTTAAGCATCTTAGAAACCCTCTCTTACACTCTCAACCACAAAATTAGGGTTTTCTCTCCAGATCATCTCCTCAAGAGAAAGCCTAAGGAATTCTTCAAGAACCTTCAAAAGCATTAGATCTATTTCAAGATTCAATCACTAAGGTATGCGTAGTGTTCATCTATGGATCCAATCCTTTCATAGAGCTCAAGAACCATGTTTTAAATATTATTTTGTAAACTTTTTTGTGGTGATATGAGTATGTACATGTTGACGATTGTTGTTTAAGTTTCAATGTGATGTCCAAAGGTGTTTTTATGGAATATATATGTTTGTTAAGTGAAAACCATGAACTTTAGGAGGTTTAATATGGTGCAAGTATGAAACCTACCTATTCCTTAAAGAATGCATGCAAGGTGTTTGATAAAATGCTTAGGATGCTAGAAATTCATGTTTGTATGGTTCTATGATGTCTAAATGACAAGTTCATGTTAGCTCTATACTTCAATATGAATTCCATGCATTTTATGTATTGCTATTGTGGTGGTATGAAGCATGAAAGATAATGGAGATATACAATATGTACACGAAATATATCCATGCATTCCCTACAATGTTTAAGATATTGAATAACTATCTGAAATATGATACCCCCTACTTATGATATTATGAATTGTGGACTCAAATCTTGTGATCAAGTCATGTCATGTGTGTCAGTTTCCTTCTATCGAGTACTGGGGCTATTCGTACCCAAAAAACATAACTGTGTGCCAAGATACATGTCCTGTTGTCAAGATAATCTTAGTCAATATATAATCTATAGAACTCAGTCAGTCATGTGACTCAGGAAACCTCAGAAATCTCATGATCTTAGTTAACTCTCAGATAATAGTACTACTCTGTCAGTCAACGGAAGTCAGTAAATTTATCCATGTACAGGCCGTTGAATCATGTTTAGTCTCTTCATATGGGAGTAGAATTTAGCACCAAGTGAACCCAAGGACGGGGACTCACGTACCAGTTTTAGGGTATGATAATTAGCAGTCATCCTTGTGTTCCAGAACTACGTAGCCAACATAGGTTAAGATATCTTAGCCTATCAGATTAGGTTTTATGAGGTGGCTTAACCTATCAGTTTAGGGTCCCACCATTCTCGCTTTGAGTACCTGCCAGATAAGGGTCACTCAAAACTGTCCTTACTAGTGGCGCGGTATTGACATCCCTCTAGTCGGGGCAGAGATTGGACCCCAGCTTAGCCGTAATGGTATACATGGGGAATATTGGTTAAAAAAATACCTCCCACAGTTTTAGTATCAATCTCAGTAAAGAACTCAGACAATTCTTCAAATATCAGTATACCAGGACTGTTAGATACGGTCAAATTCAGTTATAGCACGAAACTCAGAGAGTTCAACCAAATTCAGGACTGTCAGATACAGTCATCCATGTTATCATAACTATGGTTCTAGCCATGTATTAGCGTACAAATTTATCCATTACATACTCACGATCTTAGTTACTATGTATGTATGCTTGCACTCTTATGTTCATATCAGTCAGTCTGTTAGCATTGTTCATGCATGCAAACCCTGTTTATATTTAGCCTACCTCACTCATATACTCAGTACATCCCCTCGTACCAATGTATTTCTGCTATGGTGATTTCTTTTCATGTTACACCATAGGTTCAAAGACACGAGCTCCAGATCGTCAGTAGCCGTAGCTTTTCTAGTCGCCGAGATTCAGTGAGTCCTCTTCATTCGAGGACAATATGATTGGATTTATTCATTATTATTTTAGCAAGTTATCAGTTTACAAAGTTAGTTAGAGACATGTTCCTTTAAATCCTTATTTCAGACAGTACTTAGAGGTTTTCGAATTTACGCTCATATTTAGCTTTCAGATTCAGTTTTCAGTTGTTTGGGGTATTTTTTGCCCCTATGGATGTTAAATTATTTCAGTTGAACCTTATGGCCTATTTTTCATGTTTTCCGCATTATTATGTCATGAATTGCAGTATACAGGTACAAATATCAATCATGGGTTAGCTTGTGGTCCCTCGGGGTCATAAGCACCATGTAGAGTTCAGGTTCAGAAAATCGAGGCGTTACAAACTTGGTATCAGAGCTTAAGGTTCAATAGAGTCCTAGGAAGTCTGAAAGACGCATCTCATAGAGTCTTGTACATGGGTGTGTTGCGCGTCATATTTATGTACAGGAGGCTATGAGATGTTTTAGTAACAGTTCCCTTTCTTCAGTACTCATGTCGTGCTAGTAGGCATAATTTTATGTCAGTCTCTCAGTCTAATTCGCTCTTTTCTTATTTCAGAAACATGCCTCCAAAGAGAAGAAATCAGCCAGCTCCTCAACCTGAAGATTCTTTGGGCGAATATGTTACTTATGTAGAGTTCAAGACCGCATTTACTGCTCTTGCTCAGTCTGTAGCTTCCCAGAATAAATGACCAGCAGTCATTCCAGCCAACCCAGTGGCAATTTCAGCAGTAGCTAGGATTCGGGACTTCACCCGAATGAACCCTCCGTCCTTCTTTAGGTCTAAGCCATACGAGGATCCTCAGGAATTCATTGACTAAGTACAGAAGGTCATTGATATCATGGGAGTAACTTCTTTTCAGAGTGCCGAGTTAGCCGCATACCAATTGCAGGATGTCGCTCACACTTGGTACCAGCAGTGGTTAGCAGAATGGTTAGGGGATGCAGGTCCTATTGAGTGGGAAGAATTTGTCACAACTTTTTTAGACAAATTCTTTCCCCAAGAGCTGAGAGAGGCCAAAGTTCTTGATTTCATCAATCTCAGGCAGGGAAATATGACAGTTAGAAAGTATTCTCTTAGATTTACTCAGCTAGCCAAATATGCCCCTCATGTGGTTACAGACAACAGGGCTAAGATGAGGAAGTTTGTGTCAGGGGTGAATGATAGCGTGGTAAATGAGTGTAGGTCTGCGATGATGAACAGTGATATGACTTTAGCCAGGATCATGACCCACGCTCAATAGATAGATAAGCAGAAGGTTAAGACTAGGGAGAGGCAGAAAAAAAAGCAAGAGCAGCCAGTTTCAGTTTTTCTCAGCCCAAATCAGAGGGAGGAAATCGTTCACAGCTTCATCCTAAGTCAGTAGTTCCAGCCCATTCCTCCGCTAGTGCTCCAGTGCTGAAGTTCAGGGATGGAAACAGAGACAGAGAACCAGTCTCTAAATCTCAGAGCAGTGTTAGAAGTGACCGAACAAACCCCCTTTGTCAGACTTGTGGTAAGAACCACAAGGGTATTTGCAGAGCCGGTAGTGATGTCTACTTTGGTTGTGGTTAGACAGGACACAAGATTAGGGAGTGTCCTCAGCTAGGCCCTCAGGGTCAGTAGAATCGTTCCACAGCCCAGTCCGGTCGCCCGAACTAGCAGGGTGCCACTTCCAGTGTTACTATTGGGAAACACCCAAATATACTCTGTTCTCTTCAGACCCGACAGGATCAGGAAAATTCTCCTGATGTCGTTACTGGTACGTTATAAATTTTCAATGTTCATGTTTATGATTTGCTAGACCTAGGTGCATCCTTGTCTTTTGTCACTCTATACATAGCAGGCGAATTCAGAATCAGTCCCAAAATTTTAGCAGAGCCCTTTTCAGTCTCTACCCAGTGGGTAAAATCATCATAGCTCGGTGGGTATACAATAATTTCCCGATTATGATATTTCAGAAATCCACGTCAGCAGATTTAGTCGAGTTAGAGATGACTGATTTTGATGTCATTATCGGCATGGATTGGCTTCATTCCTGCTATGCCATAGTCGACTACAGAAATAGGATAGTTCAGTTTTAGTTCCCGAATGAGCCTGTCCTAGAGTGGAAGGGTAGCACTTCATCTTTTAGGGGTCAGCTTGTTTCCTACCTTCGAGCAAGGAAAATGATTTCTAAGGGGGGTTTGTATCATCTCGTGCATGTTAAGGATTCCATTTCCGAATCTCCCAGTCTCGAATCAGTCCCAGTGGTTAATGAATATTCAAACGTCTTTCCCGAAGATCTTCCAGGCATTCCTCTCGAAAGGGAAATATACTTTGGCATAGACCTTCTCCCAGATCCTCAACCTATTTATATTCTTCCATATAGAATGGAACCAGCAAAACTCAAGGAACTAAAAGATCAATTGAAGGATCTCTTATATAAGGTATTCATCAGGACAGTGTATCCTCATGGGGTGCACCAGTCTTATTCGTGTGCAAGAAAGACGGTTCTCTCAGAATGTGTATTAATTAACGTCAGCTCAACAAAGTCACGGTCAAGAACAGGTATCTACTACCTAGGATAGATGACTTGTTTGAACAATATTAGGGTGCCAATTATTTCTCTAACATAGACCTCAGATCAGGCTATCATCATCTCACAGTTAGAGAATGTGACATTTCGAAGACAACTTTTCATACTCGGTATAGTCACTTTGAATTTCTAGTCATGTCCTTTGGTCTTACCAATACCCCTGCAGCTTTCATGGACTTGATGAACTAGGTGTTCAAGAAGTACTTGGACACATTCATCATAGTTTTCATAGATAATATTCTGGTCTATTCTCGCACAAAGCATGATCATTTAGACCATCTCATAATTGTTCTTCAGACTCTCAGGGATCACCATTTATTCGCTAAGTTCAGTAAGTGAAATTTTTTTCTAAGATCAGTAACATTCCTTGGCCATATTATTTCCGGTGATGGCATTAGAGTAGATCCTCAGAAAACCTAGGCGGTAAGAAACTGGCCTCGCGATGTCTCTCCATTATATATCAGGAGTTTCTTGGGTTTGTCTAGCTATTACCATCGGTTTGTCAAGGGATTTTATTCTATTGCATCTCCTATGTCTATATTGACTCAGAAGAAGGTCAAGTTTCAGTGGTCAGAACCTTGCGAGAAGAGTTTTCAGGAGTTGAAGACTCGACTCACCTCAGCTTCAGTTTTAGCACTTCCCGGTGGTTCCGATGGATTCATAGTATATTGTGATGCATCCATAATAGGTTTAGGGTGTGTCCTAAGGTAGCATGGTAGAGTCATATCCTACGCCTCAAGAAAGTTAAAGACCCATGAGAAGAATTATCCTACACATGACCTTAGTTAGCAGCAGTTGTCTTTGCCTTAAAGATTTGGAGGCATTATCTATACGGTGTTCATGTAGACAACTTCAAAGATCATAAGAGCCTTCAGTATGTCTTTTCCCAGAAAGATTTCAATCTTCGTTAGAGAAGGTCGTTAGAGATCTTGAAGGATTATGACATGAGTGTCCTTTATCATCCTGGCAAGGCCAATGTAGTGGCCAATGCACTCAGTAGATTATCCATGGGTAGTGTTTCCCATGTTGAGGATAGTAAGAAGAAATTAGCTTAGGAGATTCATCATCTTGCCAGAATAGGCATTCGTGTAGTCGACTCTTCAGAGGGTGGTGCATGTGTTTAGAATAGTACAGATTTATCTCTAGTTTCTGAGGTGAAATATAAGCAAGACAGGGATCCTAGACTTGTCAAGCTAAAAGATTCAGTTCAGAGTCAGGAAGTAGAGGTTTTCTCCTAAGGGGGAGATGGTGTTCTTCGTTGTCAAGGTCATCTGTGTGTTCCCCGTATAGATGACTTGAGGCAGCGAATTCTTGCAGAAGCGCATGGTGTGTGATACTCTATTCATCTAGGGGCAACTAAGATGTACCACGAATTGCGGGAGATCTATTGGTGGAGTGGGATGAAGAGAGACGTTGCAGAGTTTGTGGCTAAGTGCTCTACTTGTCAGCAGGTTAATATAGAGCATCAAAAATCTAGCGGTTCAATGTAGGAGTTCACTATTCCTACTTGGAAGTGGGAAGAAGTGAACACAGACTTTGTGATTGGTTTTCCTAGAACACGTCATCAACATGATTCAGTTTGGGTCATTGTAAATAGAATGACCATGTCAGCTCATTTCCTTCCAGTTCGTACCTCTTACTTAGCCGAGGATTATGCCAAACTCTATATCAGGGAGCTGGTTAGATTACACGATGTTCCACTATCTATCATCTCAGATAGAGTTACCCAGTTGACCTCTTACTTCTGGAAAGCATTCTAAAAGGGTCTTGGTACCCAAGTACATTTCAGTACAGTGTTTCATCCTCAGACAGATGTTCAAGAAGAAAGGACAATTCAGACTCTAGAAGATATGCTAAGGGAGTATCGAATTAATTTCAAGGAAAGCTGGGATGACCACTTGCCTTTGATTGAGTTCGCATACAACAATAGCTATCACTCCAGTATTCAGATGGCTCCATTCGAAGCTCTCTATGGTAGGAGATGTAGGTATCCGATCGGTTGGTTCAAAGTTAGTGAGACCGCATTCATAGGGCCTGACTTAGTATTCGATGTCTTTGATAAAATTTAGTTAATCATAGAAAGACATCGGGCTACTCAGAGCCGACAAAAGTCTTATGCAGATGTTCGTAGAAAGGATCTTGAATTCAAGGTTGATGACTATGTCTATCTCAAGATCTCTCCCATGAAGGGAGTGAAGAGATTCGACAAGAAGGGAAAGCTCAGTCCTCGATATGTCGGTCCCTTCAGGGTTCTCAGTCGCTTCAGCAAGGTAGTTTATGAGCTCAAATTGCCTTCAAATCTAGCCATAGTTCATCCAGTCTTCCATGTCTCTTTGCTCAAGAAGTGCATAGGTGACCCAGCAGTTGTAGTCCCTATTTAGAGTGTTGACATTTAGAATAGCCTCTCTTATAAAGAGATTCCAATCAAAATCCTCCACTATTAGACTCGTAGGCTGAGGAACAAAGAAGTCCCTCTAGTCAAGGTTCTTTGGTGGAATCAGTCCATGGAGGGAGCTACTTGGGAAGCAGAAGCAGACATAAGAACCAAGTACCCTTATATTTTCTTCAATAATTCAGGCTTAGCTCGAGGTAACCATTTTCCTTAAGATTATTCAGTTATATGTTCAAAATTCCAGTATAAAATTGGTATCAAGTATCAGTGCATGGCTTATCATGCATTCATGAGTTCAGCTTATCAGTCATGCATCAGATATGTATGTTCAGTTGGGATATATTTAGTTTAGAATTCAATTTAGTCCTAAATAATGTGCCAGTTGAGCATGATTTGAATATGCATCATTTATCTTTTCTCCCCTCTCAAGCAGTCATCATTCGAGGACGAAAGATTCCAAGGAGGAGATATTGTAATACCCTGAAAACTCCAAACCAATATTAGAGCTATGTACCAAGATCATGCATAGTAAATTATGGTTATTTTATAGTTTTATGAGTAGGTTATATGTATATTAAGGCTTCAAATAAGTCCCAGCCATTAGACGAATCAAAACATTCCTCACCGATCAAATTCATGAGAAAGATATTGCCATAGTCTGATTCAAACGAGCATATCTCTCATTATACTTGTAATTATTGATCTCATGACCTATAAAAAGATAGATAATTGAATTATCTTTCCAACGATACAAGTTTTGCCTAAATCTAATATCGGACAAAAAAGTTATTCTTATATTACTCCAGCATGTTAGGCTGGAAACTGTGTGACGACATTCGTGGTAGCTTACCACATTTGTGACGCCCTACCACAAAGGTCGTCAGTCTTAGGCAGAAACCAGATCCTAAGTGACAACATTCGTGGTAGCTTACCATATTTGTGATGCCCTACCACGAAGGTCATCAGCCTTAGGCAGAAACCAGCTCCTAAGTAACGACATTCGTGGTAGCTTACCACATTTGTGATGCCCTACCACGAAGGTCGTCAGACTTAGGAAGAAACCATCAGTTCCAGCTCCTGTGTGACAATATTTTTGATGGCTTACCATACTTTTGATGCCTTTTCACAAATGTCATCAGCTATGATTTTCAGCAACGGGGAATTTATTTCATAAGGGTATTTTGATCTTTTCCTTCACCTTCCATGACTTATAACCCTAAAGAAGCGTAATTTTCCCATTTTTCTTCAGTTAAGCGTCTTAAAAACCCTTTATTACACTCTCAACCACAAGATTAGGGTTTTCTCTCAAGATCATCTCCTCAAGAGAAAGCCTAAGGAATTCTTCAAGAACCTTCAAAAACATTAGATCTCTTTCAAGATTCAATCACTAAGGTATGCACAGTGTTCATCTATGGATCCAATCTATTCATAGATCTCAAAAACCATGTTTTAAATATTATTTTGTAAAAATTTTGTGGTGATATGTGTATGTACATGTTGATGATTGTTATTTAAGTTTCAATGTGATGTCTAAAGATGTTTTCATGGAATATATATGTTTGTTAAGTGAGAACCATGAACTTTAGGTGTTTTAATATGGTGCAAGTATGAAACCCACCTATGCCTTAAAGAATGCATTCAAGGTGTTTGATAAAATTCTTAGTATGCTAGAAATTCATGTTTGTATGGTTCTATGATGTCTAAATGACAATTTCATGTTAGCTATATACTTCAATATGAATTCCATGCTTTTCATGTGTTGCTATTGTGGTGGTATGAAGCATGCAAGATAATAGAGATATACAATATATACACGAAATATATCCATGCATTCCCTAAAATGTTTAAGATGTTGAATAACTATATGAAATATGATACCCCCTACTTATGATATTATGAATTGTGGACTCAAATCTTGTGATCAAGTCATTTCATGTATGTTAGTTTTCTTCTGTCGAGTCCTGGGGGTATTCGTACCCGAAAAACATAACTGTGTGCCTAGAGAAAATTCATGTTGTCACAGTAATCTCAGTCAAGCTATAATCTATAGAACTCAGTCAGTCATGTGACTCAGGAAACCTCAGAAATCTCATGATCTCAGTTAACTCTCAGATAATAGTACTACTTCGTCAGTCAACAGAAGTCAGTTAATTTGTCCATGTACATTCAATTGAATCATGTTTAGTCTCTTCATATGAGAGTAGAAGTTAGCACCGAGTGAAGCCAAGGATGGGGACTCACCTACCAGTTTTAGGGTGTGATCCTTAGCAGTCATCAATGTGTTCCAGAACTACGTAGCCAGCGTAGGTTGAGACATCTTAGACTGCCATATTATGGTTGATGAGGTGGCTTAAACTGTCAGTTTAGGGTCTCACCTTTCTCACTTTGAGTACCTTCCAGATAAGGGTCACTCACAACTATTCTTACCAGTGGCGTGGTATTGACACCCCTCTAGTCGGGGCAGAGATTGGACCCCAGCTTAGCCGTAATGGTATACATGGGGAATGTCAGTTAAAAAACTACCTCCCACAGTTTCAGTATCAGTCTCAGTAAAGAACTCAGACAATTCTTCAGATATCAGTATACCAGGACTGTTAGATACGGTCAAATTCAGTTATAGCACGGAACATAGAGAGTTCAACAAGATTCAACGTTGTCAGATACAGTCATCCATGTTATTAGAACTACGGTTCCATTCATGTATGAGTGTACAGATTTAGCCAATACATACTCACGATCTTAGTTACTATGTATGTATGTTTGCACTCTTACGTTTATATCAGTCAGTCAGTTAGCATTGTTCATGTATGCAAACCCTATTTATATTTAGCCTACCTTACTCGTATACTCAGTACATCCCCTCATACTGATGTATTTGCTCTATGGTGCTTTATTTTCATGTTATAGCATAGGTTCAGAGACAAGAGCTCCAGATCGGCAGTAGTCGTAGCATTTCTAGTCGCAGAAATTCAGTGAGTCCTCTTCATTCGAGGACAATATCATTGGATTTATTCATTATTATTTTAGCCAATTATCAGTTTACGGAGTTAGTTGGAGACATGTTCCTTCAACTCCTTATTTCAGACAGTACTTAGAGGCTTTCGAATTTACACTCATATTTAGCTTTCAGATTCAGTTTTAAGTTGTTTGGGGTATTTTTCACCCCTATGGATGTTATATTATTTCAGTTGAACCTTATGGCCTATTGTGCATATTTTCCGCATTATTATGTCATGAATTGTAGTATACAGGTAAAGATATCAGTCATGGGTTAGCTTGTGGTCCCTCGGGGTTATAAGCACCGTGTAGCGTTCCAATTCAGAAAATTGGGGCGTTATAAATTGCTAGGAGGATAGAAAATTGGTATTATAGCTCAATTGTGACAAATAATAAATGCATGCTTTACCCTTATGACCAAGAATGACTTTTATGATATTGTGTGCATTATGAATATTTGATGGAATATTTATGAGATTAGGTTGATTAAAGTATGACATTTCTATATGCAATTCCATCCATGTACAACATTATGACAATTATGTGTTTTCATGAAATCCCCAACTTATTGTATTATGAATTGTTGATATTGGTTATGTGTTCATGAAGTGTCTAGTCATGTCAGTTTCATGCGAACGAGTCCTTGGGGTACTTATATCCGATAATTTAGCTGTGTGCCTAGAGCTAGTGTCAGTTTTCATGATACTCACATTCAAGCCATGATCATTAGAATTCAGTCAGTTACATGACTCAGGAAAACTCAGTAATCTCAGTAATCTCAGTCAGTTATCTGATCTCAATAGTATCCCGTCAGTCAACGAAATTTAGTGAACTCTGTTCAAATCAGCTAAAAGATACTATCAAAAATAGTTCAATTCAGTTTAAATCAGTTCAGTGTCTCTTCCGTTTGGAGTAGGATTCAACACGGAGTTAACCCAAGGATTTGGACTCACCTGCTATCCAGTAGAGGGTGTGATTCTTCGAAGCAATCCTTTTGTTCCAAAACTACGTAGCCTTCGTAGGTTTATATGTAACCTACGAGTTTAGAAATTATACACCTTATTTGAGTTTTTCCCACTAGAAGGGGTTGACAGAAGAGCTCCCTGTCAGAGAGGTTTTACTCACATCTTGTCTTTACCCGTGGCACGATACTGACACCCTTCCAGCTAGGGTTACAGGTTGGACCCCACAAGTTTAGATTCAGGGCATGTCGGTTAGATGATTACCTCCCACAGTCTCAGTTTCAGATCCAGTCTCAGTAATAGAACTCAATTCAGTTCTACAGATTTAGGACTGTCAGATACAGTCGCTCACCTAGTACAAAACTCAGCTAGTTCCATCAGAATCAGGACTGTCAGACACTGTCACCCAGTTAATAGTATATTAATTATTTGAAATTCATGTTACCAGTATTCAAATTTTAGGACTGTCAGCTACAGTCAATCAGATGAATTCTTGATAATAAAAAATGTCTGAAACAGTCATTCCTTTATCAGTAATATAACATCAGTTCCTCAGTACTCAATAGACTTAGTCTTTCAGTATCCCAGTATTAGTACCAAGATATCAAGAAATCAACGTTATCAGAATTCATGAGTCAGTGTTATCATAATATCAGATACAATTACATATTCATGCATGTATTCTCACGTTTATGTTATTCAGTCAGTTAGCATTGTTCATGCATATGAACCATTGCATTCATCCTACCTCATTTGCATACTAGTATATTCAATTGTACTGATATATTTGCGCTATGGTGTTTTATACAATAGGTTCAGAAGAACACATCTAGAGTATCAATAGCATTCCAATTTTAACAGTCAGAGTCAGCAGTGAGTCCTCATCATTCGAGGGGGTTATTATTTGATTAGTTCATTCTTTTAGTACTTAGTTTATTTTAGCAGATTGGGTTAGTTGGGGGATTGTTCCATCAACTCTTTATTTAGACAGTTCAGTTTTAGAGGCTTTCAGACTACAACATGTTCAGACAGTTATTTCAGTTGTTTTTGGTATTGTTATACCATATTTTCAGTTATGTATCAGTATTGAACCTTATAAGTATACAATATTACCATTATTATTCAAGTATCAGTTACAGATATCACACATAGGTTAGCTTGTGGTCATTGGGGATTATGAGCACCGTGTAGCATTCCGAGTATGAGATTCGGGGCATTACAAAAATCATCCCACAGGGATGACTCAGCATCGTGATCCCTAGACTATACTCATTCCTTATACCATTGGTATGCTACGTCTTTTTCTTGGTAGGCAGCAAATTCCTCAGCTTCCACGTTAGTAGCATATATAGCGCAAAAGATTTTCTCCATTTCATGAATAAAACCTTGAGGATCCTCCTCAAACCTAACACCAGTGAACACAAGAGGGCTCAATTGTAGAAATTGGCCAACCCTTGTAGCCTCAGAATATCGAGTAATGGAAGCACCATGTTTGTCCTAAAAATCTACAAACTATGCCAACAAATGAATAGACTGACAGAACTCTCTATTTGTCAATCATCTTGAGAAACTCGAGAAGGACTATTGGGGATTAATGCAACTCTAGGAGAGCAATCAGTAAATGGACCCCTAAATTGTGTCTAAACCCCATAAGTAGGATAAGTCCCATCAACATTGTCCTCGAGTAGGACAGATGAGTTCCATAAAATTTAGACCGTCTGGGAGGCATGATCTAAAGAGTGATCAAATGAGTTTTAAAAGAAGATTTCATGACCACAGACAATACAACTTGAAATTGAATAACAAGAAAGAAAAATATTCACAAATGCCTCAAAGCCTCTCCCTTATGAGTATGGCGCGCTACACACCCTTAAAAGAGACTCTACTTGACACCGCTTTGTGGACTCCCAATTGACCATGAACCGAGGCCTCTGTTAACAATCTAACACGTCCTAAACCAGGGCCTAGAAATATCAGGTATCTTATCTCCAACCAGGATAAGAGACCACCCCCGATTCCCAACAGTTACAAGCCCTGCTCCCCCATATCGGCTGAAATATAACATATAATAGGATATGATAGTGTTAAATTAAGGACATGATTGTAAGCTTAATACCAAAGTCAAAAACCACAACCAATTAACCATCTATTTCCAATCCTAATGTCAATGCTAATACCAATACTAACACTAATACAAATATCGCCCATGCCTATAGTAATCTTTCAACGCCTCTAACAAAAGTCAAAGAATATCCGATTGGGACATGCACCCGACCATATACAAAACCAAAACCAAAGAAATAATAATAATGAAAAGGAGTACATAGCGTGAAATGGAGTCTTTAGGAGTATAGAAGCTCCTTACTTCAATCTGACTCAAAGTTATACCCATATCCAACTCGCTAAGTAGGAGGTATAGTCGTATGGTCAGTTCCTGCATTATGTAGGGATACAACACCTGAAGATGGTTAGCAGAGTAAATGCAAGCATGTACTCAGAGATAAAGATAAATAATGCCGTCGTTTAAAATCAATCAAATAATTCAGTAATATATATACATATATAAATATTTATCATGGAGGGATAGGGAACAAGGTGTTCCATGCACTTAAAACCTTAACTTGGGTTGAGAATCATAACCGTAAAAAAATCCACCCATGGGCTATATGGTTTCATCTCTCCCTACTGAAAGGGCCTAGAGCATGTTAGCTACACGAACTAGGGAAAATCCTAGGATAACTAGTACAACCCCTAAAATAAAAGTTTAACATCATGCACATATGTCACCTAGAAAAATCTCACATCGGCAAACATGATTTTCCAGTGTCCATCCATCAAACTCACACCTTCATGGCTAGGTATCAAAACCTGCCATTATTGCTTAATTAAACCTTTTAGTCTTAACCAAACCACCAATTCTACGAGCTGATTTTTAAGGCATTCTAAAGAGGTATCGTCATACCAACTATAGCTTGCAAGCAATGTCATTATCCCACCCTTATGGGATTGCAATGTACCCCACAGACTCCATCGTTAAACTAACTTGGGGGAATCCCCTGTACCCTACAAGGTTTTCAATACAATTAAATTTTTTACCATCAAATCCTTTATAAGACCTTCATTTGTTATTAACAAGGTTGTACAAAAGCATTAGTTCAAAATACAATCTTGAAATAGTGATAATATCATTCTCATTGACAATTTCACAAACAGGTTGAGGGCATCCCATTATCAAAACCAAAATCATCCAATTTGGGGATCAACCATGACCCTTCAATTAAATCACCATTCCCATGCACCCACATGTGAAAAATCATAAATAAAATAAGGAAAACCATAATTAAACCATGTGAACCAATATCAATCCATGAACAACCAAAACCCCCAACCTTTATTTAAAAACCATAATAATACCATGAAAAAATACATTAAAACATATGTATTTAGTAAAAAAATAACAAAGGAGGAGTAACATGCCTGAATCACAAAGATTAACAGAGAAAAATTAATCTTTAAGCCTTTAGATGACCACTTTTCAGAAACCCTAATCAATTTTGCTTTAGAGGATTTTGCGAGAGTAGAGAGGACATTTAATCTTGTAAAGTGTGAAGTGAGTGACCAAAAAGTGTTATAGGGACATAGGGTCTTAAGAGTTTAGGTGGGAAATATCTAAGGGCCTCAGCTTAAAGCTGTAAAAAGTAGTCCCTGGTTACGAGTTGACCCGTCGACTCTTTACCACATCATACGACTCGCACCCTTGAGTCATCACAAGGATAATGAGTTAGACACCCATACATTGACCATCATATGACTACATGAAACCACTCATGAATTGAACATAAGAATCATATGGTCTGGTAGTATAAAGATAGAACCCAAGGGATTGGACACTGGATAATGTATGACTCAACCCTACCACTTATAACCTATCCTCGCTGCTCTTAATATGTCACTCATACTTAGAGCCAAGTCAAATCACTAAGTTTCTAATTTGGTTAAGGATCGTCCTAATAACTCATCACCATCACTAAAAACTTGTACCACTAAGTTGTTACCAAGACTAAGAACCCAACCACCACCCACTATATAGTAAATAACTAGGGTCACTTGACCCGTACCCGCACCATATGACTCGTATGATGAGTCATTATTCATAAATTTTCCAAGTCCAATTCTAGGGTTTTTCATGGGGATTCATTTGGAATCTAATGAATGCAAAAAAGCTATGCTACCCTATCAAGTTTTAAATGGTATAGTCAAAATTTCTATCCAAGTATGTTTTGATGAAATTTGGGGACCTATACCCATGGGCCATTTTTATCAATTTCTAACCAGTAGCTCAGAATGAGTCCAGAAGCCTTTGGATCACAACAAAAGGTCCCCCTTCCATAACATTAATGTTTTAGATATAATAGGACAGTAAGAATTGGCACACAAGGTGGTTAAACTAAAATATTAGCGTAGTAGCCAATTTTTACTAGCAAAGACTTCAAAATATGGAATTGTCTCTAAGAACCAAATGACCTGTTCGATAACTAAACTGTCAGCTCCAATATGTCATAAGTGACTTTGGAAATCTATATGAAAGCTCTAAAAGGTAAAAATGATAGGAAATATAGAAAATGAGCTAGAGGGTCATCACAATATCCACTACCAAAAGAACTTTCATTTGCAAAAGAAAAGAGTGAGGATGTACTTAAAGTTTCAAATAGGTAAGGATACATACTCAATATCTGAGAAGCCTTCTTTATTAGGAGGTGTCTCCACTAAACGTTAACTACTGGAATCTCACGATAGCGCTACCTCCTGACATCCCTGGCGAATATAAATACAGGCTCCTCCATGAAGGTTAATCACTTATTTAACTACACCGAGTCCCACCAAAGCACATGAGACTCGTCAGGAATGTACCACCTTGACATTAAAACATGGAAATCTGGATGAACAACAACAAATTTAGGGGAAATAATAATTCATAAGACACTTCTCAAACTGTATGAATTATCTTAAAAGGTCTAATATATCTGGGGTAGAGCTTTCCTTTCCTCCCGAATCTTATCATACTATTCATGGGTGATAATTAAAGGAATACCTCATCTTTAACACTAAATCTCAAGGTAGAAAGTCTTGGATTTGTAGAAGCCCTTTTCCTACTCTAAGTTTTTCTCAGCCTTTCCTGAATCACCTTGCCTCTATCCAATGACTCCTAAACCAAGTGAGTACCACGAGACATAATATCGGAGGTCTTGAACCAACCAATCAGAGATCAACAATGCCTACCATATAATTATCTTTGAAAAGTGTCATCTCAATACTTAAATGGTAGCTATTATTGTATGCAAACTCTCCCAAAGCTAAGTGTTGCACCCACTGACCTCCAAAATCCATAACATATGCTCAGAGCATATCCTCAAGAATTTGAATAGTCCATTTCAACTGACTATAGTTTTGAGGGTGAAAAATTAAGCTAAGATCTATCTAAGTACCTACCTCCCTATGAATCTCTTTTGAAGCTAGAAGTGAACACTAACCCTTAACCTAAAATGGTAGATATAGGATATCCATAGAAGCGAACTATCTTATGAATATAAATACTGTCTAACCTCTCGGCATTGATGGAAATTTGAATAGGAATAAAATATGTTGACATGGCCAACTGATCCATAATAAATGAAATACTATCAAAACCATGAGAGGTGCGATGCAAAATGGTAATGAAGTCCATGGTGATCCACTACTATTTCCACTTAGGAATAGGCAATCTCTGAATCAAACAACCAGGTCTATGATGCCTGGCCTTCACATACTAACAACATAGGAAATGATCTACAAAGTTTAGCACATTTTTGTCATGCCACTTCACTAATAATACTGACTCAAATCTCTGTATATCATAGTTGTACTAGGGTGTATAGAATATCCGGAGCTTTGAGCCATATCCAAAATTTTATAAATCAAATCACCAATCATTGAAACATAAATGTTACCATTTTTTCTTAGAATACCCTCAGCATCTATGGTATCCTTCCTTGACTCATAACTCAATAACTTATTGCAAATAATGTAAAGTCTAATATCCTCAAACATATGACTCAGAATCTGCTCAACCAAGGTAGACCTCTCTTCAACACTAGCAAGAATCCTTCTGGGGTAAGAAATATCCAGTATCACCATCAAGTTAGCTATGCACTGAATATCCCACATCAATAGCATCTGAGAAACTGGGATAGATGACAAGTTATCCTTAATCATTGATTTTTGGCTTAGGGCATTCTAGACCATGTTGACCTCGAATGGATGATATAGAATTGAGATATCATAATTCTTAAGAAACTCCATCCATCTAAATTACGTAGAATTAAGCTCGCTCTAGGGCTTAAGATGTTGAATAATATGATGATTAGTATAGATATCATAATGCAAGACATATAGATAATGCTTCCAAATCTTACATGCAAAAACTACCATCGCCAACTCCAGATCATGAGTGGGGTAGTTGCATTCCTGAATCTTAATCTGCCTTTGCATATAAGCAATAACACAATCCTACAATGCCAGTACATAGCCTAAACCAATACTAAAAGCATCACAATACATTGTGAATCACTCACCCTCATAGACAGAGCTAATATAGGGGCTAAAGTAAGAAAAAAAGATTAAATCACACTCCTCAGACCACTAGAAAGGAACCTCTTTCCAGGTCAATCTGGTCTTTAGTACTACAATAGTAACAAAACACTCAATAAACCTCCTATAATAACCAAAAATCAAATTAAGTTACAAACCTCAGATGGAGATGTAGGAATGTCCGAATAACGAATAGCCTCAATCTTCATCGGGTCTATCATAATCCCATCCTTAGATACAACATGTCCTTGGAATGTCATCAACTTGGGATAGAACTCACACTTTGAGAATATAGCAGAAATCCCATGATCTATCAAAGTTTGGAGCATAATTCTCAAATGTGGCATATGCTTCTCTCTACTCTTATCAAAAGAATAGGCTTTGAATCTCAAGCAAATGAAGAATGTTCCCTCACCATATACGATAGTATAAATAAGAAGTTTTTGAGTCATATTAAGCTAGATCTGCACAACATAAGATAAAGAAGAAAATTTCTCCTAAAGTCATGTAGCCTATCAAAGATAAAAAAAATATGTCTATACTAATTTGCAAGACTCCAATAGAATTGACTTGTACTAATAAAACCAATAAGCCTCAAGCTCTGAAGCCAATTCATCATGACCCAAAATATAGTCTGTGATAGAATCTTACTCATAATCTAGTATAGGCAAGCCTATTCCATCCTAAATTTAATAATCAAAGTAAATAAGAATTGGAAGAAGTAAAAATAAAAATATTCCCCAAAATATAGAGAAAGAGGTACAATCTAACCACAATATCCCAAGTCTTATGGTCACTAGTACAAATATTTAATATTGAATAACATACAATAGTTGGAAGTATCATAAATGTGAATAAGCTTAAGATAAATGAAAGAATGATTAGGGAAAACTTTAGTATCCAATAACTGCTACCTCAATCTGTGAAAATCCAACAGTGGGTGTGTAAAATCAATACTCAATTACTATTTCAATACCTATGGGTGATGTTACATAAGGGAAGAAAAAACAAAGGTGTGAATGAAATATATGTACACAGCAAGCATCGCCTAGAATTGATACTAATCTAAAGTAATTTTGAGGAACACCACAACAACCATCCATTTTACCCCAAATAAATTTGCACACAAAATGTTCTAGCCTATTCTAGTAGATAGAAAATATCACTAAGGTAAGTAAACGAGTTATGGTTGATACATACAAGATTAGTATTAACAAAAGTAGAATAAGTAACATCAGGAGAGAATTTCACCTATACATATACATAAATCCTCTTATCATACCAAGTTAGTAAGCCAAGGCAAGATAAAGAAAGTTGATATCATGATACCAATAGGTTTGATATAACAATTTAAATAAAAGATGTCGTAATTGATGCACAACATATAATAATATGTCGACCACCATAAGACCCTAGAAAAAGTGCAATGCAATTCAACTTGGTGTTTTGAGATGAAATACAGTTGTTAAAATACAATTGTATATGACATAAAACATCAGTATACTAAAATAGAGCGTATAACCTTTGCTTAATCTCTACTTAGACTAAAATTAGAAAATTCTAGGTTGGCTTAGATTTAGGCAAGTTTTGAGGGTGCAGTTGCCCAAGGAAATTTGGTGGTATTTCAAAAGTTGGTTGAAATTTTATGTTTATTTTTTGTTAGAGAATTAATTTAAGAAGTTGTAGCAATCTTTGCTGTGTAAAATGGATAAATAATTATTTAGTTATAGTGACTTCCATGAGAGAGTTAGTTTGTGAAGTCAATTTTTGATAGGTAGGTTACGAAATGTCCTGAACTAGGACAAGGTATTGTGTTACTACCTTAGGCCTTCTATAGAGAAAAAAGTGCTACCACAGTAGTTAAAGTGTCTCCAAGTAAACAACCCAAATTGACCTACGAGCTATTATAAGGGAAAAGTCACCACTGCAGTGGTGCCACTATAATGGAAAACCATAGTTATAAAATTGAAGCATTCAACTTTTAAAAACTAGAAAACATTCTTTCATTTAATATTTTGAAAAATATTCAAGTGTCTCGAGGAAGGAGATTTTCTATTAATTTTGGGAGTTATTATCCATGGAGGTAAGGTTCTTATATTTTAAACTTGAGTTAATCTTTTTAAATTCTTAAAAATCACTGGGAATTTATCTATTTAGGGTTTTTATCTAAATTACGAACTGAATGATATTGTTTGTAATGTTAATATTTTTAGTTGTTAATGATCCCAGTGTGTTCAAAAACTTGATTTGGTAGATTTGTTGTTGTTCATGCATTATTACGTAGATGTAATACCCCGAAGTTTCCTAACTAATTTTATCTTAAGAATGCCAAGTATTAGCTTCTAAATTGAATAATGTTTATTACATTAGGTATTTTTATGATTTTCACTTTTTGTCATGTGAGAAATTCAATAATCTTTACTTCGATTAAGATTCGCCGAAATCCAATAATTGGGTAAAAAGTTATGACTATTTCAAGCCTCCATCGTAAAACAACTCCATATTGATCAGTGGCACACCGCGCCACAAGATAAAATGGAAATTGTCCTTTTTCCAGTGTCCCAGCAAACTTTCTCCGCATTTCGCCAAACTTTCACGTCGCAAACAAAGTGACAATGCGATGGCTCCGCATCGCGCCATTTTTCCTATTTTAAAATTGTCAAATTCCAGTTACACGACGCGATAGTGCCGCGTCGCAAACCCTTTAATTCACAAGCTGTTTGATGTATCCTTGATTATTAGATGTGTTGATGATTGTATAACCATTGCATGCTCTCCCCATGTTTGATTAAATACTTATGTGAAGGAAAAGGTCCATACTAGTATGATAATATGAAATGTCCATTCATGTAAAATTTATGTATGTCAAATGTTTGATGAAATGTCTTAGACAATGGATTATGTATTGTTGATGTTGGTCCTATACTCAAGAAAGTCATGCTTTTTTAGTTTCCTTTTATTGAGTTTTGGGGGTACTTGTACCCAAAAAATATAGTTGTATGACTAAAGTCCGTGTCATGTTTTCACGATACCCTCAGTCAAGCCATGATCTATAGAACTCAGTCAGTCATGTGACTCAAAAAAGCTCAGTAATACAGTAATCTCAATACTATTCCATCAGTCAATAGAACTCAGTTAATTCAGTCTAGTTCAGTTCAGTAATCCATGATCAATGTCTATTCAAATGGGAGTAGGAATTAGCACCAAGTGAACCCAAGGATGGGAACATACACTATCAGATGAGGGTGTGATTCTTAGAAATCATCCTTGTGTTCCAGAACTATGTAGCCAGCATAGGCTGAGACATCAACACTATCAGATGAGGGTTGATGAGGTAGATAACCACTGTTAGATGAGGGCCCCACCATTCTCTTTTAGAAACAATGTTAGAATAACGTCACTCACATCTTGTCCTTACCAGTGGTGCGGTATTAATACTTTTCCAATTAGAGTTACAGATTGGACCCCAACTCAGCCATAATGGCGTATTAGAGGCATGTCGGTTAGATAAATACTTTCCACAGTTTCAGTTATAGAATCAAGACTGTCAGATACAGTTATTCAGTCTCAGTAATAGAACTCAGATAGTTCAGCAGAATTCAGGACTGTCAGATACAATCAACTCAGAACATTATGGAACACAACTAGTTAATCAGATTCAGGACTATCAGATACAGTCACTTATGTCATCAGTTATATCAGTCATCAAAATTCAGTTGTCAGTCATGTTAGTTGTCATTAAATTCATCTTATCACAATCTCAGATATAGTTACAATGTATTCATGCATATATTCTCACGTTCATATTAGTTAGTTAACCAGTATTTCTGATGCATATGAACCCCATGTATTCATCCTACCTTCCATCCATACCAGTACATTCAATGTACTAACGCATTCGTGCTATGGTGTCTTATACCATAGGTTCAGAAGAATGATCTCCAGAGCATCAGTATCATTCCAGTCTCAGCAGTTAGAGTTAGCAGTGAGTCGTTATCTTTCATGGACATGATTATTTATTTATTATCTCATTAATTAATTTATAAGTTGGAGTTAGTTGGGGACACTCCCATCAATTCCTTATCTAGAAAGTTATGTTTTAGAAGTTTTTTAGACTACAGTATGTTTAGACAGTTTTGTTTTGGGCATTTATATCCCATCCCAGATGTTATATTTTATCAGATATTATGTTACAGTTTGAAACTTATGGCCTTTCAGTTTATGTTTCCGCATTATACGGTATATCATGCAGTATACAGACACAGATATCGGTCATGGGTTAGCTTATGGTTCTTCAGGGTCATGAGCACCGTGTAGCATTTCGGGTACCAGATTTGGGGCATTACAAACTTAGTATCAGAGCCTAAGGTTCAATAGTGTCCTAGGAAGTCTGAAAGCCACACCTAGTAGAGTCTTGTACATAGGTGTATTGCGCACCATATTTATGTATAAGAGGCTATAAGATGTTATCCGATTTCAATAGTATCCCATCAGTCAACGAAATTTAGTGAACTCTGTTCAAATCAGCTAAAAGATACTATAAGTAATAGTTCAGTTTAGTTTAAATCAGTTCAGTGACTCTTCAGTTGGGAGTAGGATTCAACACTAAGTGACCCCAAGGATTGGGACTCTCCTATTATCCAGTAGAGGGTGTGATTCGTAGAAGCAATCCTTTTGTTCCAAAACTACGTAGCAAGCGTAGGTTTAGATGTACCCTATAAGTTTAGAGATTAGACACCTCATTTGAGTTTTTCCCACTAGAAGGGGTTGACGGAAGAGCTCCCTGTCAGAGAGTGTTTACTCATAACTTATCTTTACCCGTGGCATGGTACTGACACCCTTCCAGCTAGGGTTACAGGTTGGACACCACCATTTTAGATTTAGGGCATGTCCATTAAGTGATTACCTCCCACAATCTCAGTTTTGGATCTAGTCTCAGTAATAGAACTCAGTTCAGTTCTACAAATTCAGGACTTTCAGATACAGTCGCTCACCTTAGTACAAAACACAACTAGTTCCATCAGAATCAGGACAGTCAGACACAGTCACCCAGTTAATAGTATATTAACGATATGAAATTCATGTTACCAGTATTCAAATTTTAGGACTGTAAGATACAGTCAATCAGACGAATTCTTCATAATAAGAACTGTCAGAAATAGTCATTCCTTTATTAGTAATATGACATCAGTTCCTCAGTACTCAATAGACTTAGTCTTTTAGTATCCCAATAGTAGTACCTAGATATCAGTAAATACATGTTATTAGAATTCATGAGTCAATGTTATCACGATCTCAGATACAGTTACGTATTCATGCATGTATTCACACATTTATGTTATTTAGTAAGTTAGTATTATTCATGCATATGAACCATTGCATTTAGCCTACCTCATTTTCATACCAATACATTCAATCGTATAGACACATTTGTGCTATGGTGTTTTATACAATAGGTTCAGAAGCACGCGCTCCAGAGTATCAGTAGCATTCCAGTTTCAGCAGTCAGAGTCAGCAGTGAGTCCTCATCATTTGAGGGTGTTATTATTTGATTATTTCATTCATTTAGTACTTAGTTTATTTTAGCATATGGGGTTAGTTGGGGGATTGTCCCTTCAACTCTTTATTTAGAAAGTTCAGTTTTAGAGGCTTTCATACTACAACATGTTCAGACAGTTATTTCAGTTGTTTTTGGTATTGTTATACCATATTTTTAGTTATGTATCAGTATAGAACTTTATGTCCATTTAGTTCACGTTTCCCCATTTACGATATTACCATTATTATTCAAGGCTCAGTTACAGATATCAGTCATAGGTTAGCTTATGGTCATTCGAGATTATAAGCACCGTGTAGCATTCCGAGTACCAGATTTGGGGCATTACAAAAATCATCCCATAGGGCTGACTCAGCATAGTGATCCCTAGACTATTCTCATTCCTCATCCATTGGTATGCTACATATTTTTTGTTGGTAGGCAGCAAATTCCTCAGCCTCCATGTTAGTAGCATGCATAACGCAAATGATCTTCTCCATCTCATCAATAAAACCTTGAGGATCCTCCTCAACGCTAACACCATTGAACACCAGAGGGATCAACTGCAGAAATTGGCCAACCTTTGTGGCCTCAAAAGATCGAGTAACGAAAGCACCACGTTCGTCCTACGAAGCTACAAACTATGCCAACAACTGAATAGACTGACAGAACTCTCTATTCGTCACATCATCTTGAGGAGTTTGAGAAGGACTGTTGGGGATAAGTGCAACTCTAGGAGAGTAATCAGGAAACGGACCCTTAAATTGGGTCTAAACCCTATAAGTTGGATGAGTCCCATCAATATTGTCCTCGAGTAGGACAGATGAGTTCCGTAAAATTCAGACCGTCTGGAAGACATGATCTAAAGAGTGAGCAAGTGAGTATTAAAAGAAGATTTCAGGACCTCAAACAACATAACTTTAAATCAAATAAAAAGAGAGAAAAATATTCACAAATGCCTCAAAGCCTCTTCCTTATGAGTATGGCGCGCTACACACCCTTAAAAGAGACTCTACTTGACACCGATTTGTGGACTCCCAATTAACCATGAACCTAGGCCTCTGTTAACAATCTAACATGTTCTAAACCAGGGCCAGACATGTCAGGTATCTCAGGTCCAACCAGAATCAAAGACCAACCCCGATACCCAACAGTTACAAGCCTTGCAAACCCATGTCGGCTGAAATCCAACATATAATAGGTTATGATAGTGTTAAATTAAGGACATGATTGTATGATTAAGACAAAATTCAAAAACCACAACCATTTAACCATCTATTTCCAATCCTAATGTCAATGCTAATACCAATGCTAACAGTAATATAATTATCGCCCATGCCTATACTAATTATTCAACACCTCTAACCAAAATCAAAGACTATCCGATTGGGACATTACCCCGACCATATACAAAACCAAAACCAAAGAAATAACAATAATGAAAAGGAGTCCATAGCGTCCAATGGAGTCTTTAGTAGTATAGAAGCTCACCACTTCAATTTGACTCAAAGTTGTCCCTTTATCCAACTCACTAAGTAGGAGGTATAATCATATGGTCAGTTCCTGCATTGCGTGAATATACAACAACCGAAGATGTTTAGCAAAGTAAACACTAGTATGTACTCAGAGATAAAGATAAAATAATGCCATCATTTAGAATCAAATAAAATAATTCAGTAATATGTATACATATATATATATATCATGTAGGGATAGAGAATAAGGTTTTGCATGCACTTAAAACCTTAACTTGGGTTGAGAATCATAACCGTCATAAAATCCACCCATGGGCTATATGGGCTCAGCTCTTCCTACTGAAAGGGCCTAGAGAATGTTAGCTACACGAACTAGGAAATAACCTAGGATAACTAGTACAACCCCTAAAATAAAAGTTTAACATCATGCACACATGTCACTTAGACAAAATCTCACATCGACAAATATAAGTTTCCATTGTCCATCCATCAAACTCACACCTTCATGGCTAGGTATCACAACCTGCCATTATTGCTTAATTAAACCTTTTACTATATGACATACATTGACCATCATATGACTACATGACACCAGTGGTTAATTAAATATACAAATCATATGGTCTAGTCGTATAAAGATAGAACCCAAGGGATTGGACACTGGATAATGTATGACTCAACCTTACCACTCATAACCTATCCTCGCTGCTCTTAATGCACCACTCGAACTCAGAGCCAAGTCAAATCACTAAGTTTTTAATTTGGTTAAGGATCATCCTAATAACTCATTACCACCACTAAAGAATTGTACCACCAAGTCGTTACCAAAACCAAACACCTAACCACCACCCATTATACACCAAATAACTAGGGTCACTTGACCCGTACCCATACCATATGACTCGTATGAGGAGTCATTAATAGTATAGTCAGCTCAAAGTTCACAAATTTTCTAAGTCCAATTCTAGAGTTTTTCATAGGGATTCATTTGGAATCTAATGAACGCAAACAAGTTATGCTACCATATCAAGTTTTAAATTGTATAGTCAAAATTTCTATCCAAGTAAGTTTTTATGAAATTTGGGACGTATACCCATGGGCCATTTTTATCAATTTCTAATCAGTAGCTCAGAATGAGTCCAAAAGCCTTAGGATCACAACAAAAGGTCCCTTTTCCATAACATTAATGTTTTAGAGCTGATAGGACTGTAAAAATTGGCAGACAAGGTGGTTAAACTAAAATATTAGCCTGCTAGCCAATTTTCACTAGCAAAGACTTCAAAATATGGAATTATCTCTAAGAACCAAATGAACTGCCTGATAACTGAACTATCAGCTCCAATATGTCATAAGTGGCTCGGGAAAGCTATACAAAAGCTCCAAATGGTAAAAATGACAGGAAATGTAGAAAATAAGCTAGAGGGTAATCACAATATCCACTACCAAAAGAACTTTCATTCGTAAAAGTAATGAATGAAGATGTACCTGAAGTTTCAAATAGGTAAGGATATTTGGCCTATATCTCACACTCAATCTACAAGTAGCCTTCTTAATTAGGAGGTGTTTCCACTAAATGTTAACTACTAGAATCTCACTATAGCACTACCTCCAGACATCCCTGGCGAATATAAATACAGTCTCCTCAGGAATCTCACTATAGCGCTACTGCCTGACATCCCACCAAAGCACATAAGACTTATCAGGAATGTACCACCATGACATAAAAACATGGAAATCTAGATGAACAACAACAAATTTAGGGGAAAGGATAATTCATAAGCCACTTCTCCAACTGTATGAAAGAACTCAAAAGGTCTACTATATCTGGGGTTGAGCTTGCCTTTCCTCCAAAATGTTATCACACTGATCATAGGTGATAATTAAAGGAATACTTTATCTTTAACTCTAAATCTCAAGGTAGAAAGTATAGGATTTGCAGATGTCCTTTTATTACTCTAAGATTTCCTCAGCCTTTCATGAATTACCCTGCATCTATCCAATGACTCCTAAACCAAGTAAGTACCAAGGGACATAACATCGGAGGTCTTGAACCAACCAATCGGAGATCAACAATGCATACCATATTATTATCTTTAAATAGTGTCATCTCAATACTTGAATGGTAGCTATTATTGTATGCAAACTCTCCCAAAGCTAAGTGTTGCTCCCACTAACCTCCAAAATCCATAACATATGCTCAGAGCATATCCTCAAGAATTTGAATAGTACATTTCAACTGCCTGTAGGTTAGAGGGTGAAAAATTGAGCTAAGATATATCTGAGTACCTACCTCCCCCCAAATCTCTTTTGAAGCTAGAAGTGAACACTAACCCTTAACCTAAATTGGTAGATATAGTCACTCCATGGAAGCGAACTATCTTATGAATATAGATACTGGATAACCTCTCAGCATTGATTGAAATTTGAATAGGAATAAAATATGTTGACATGGTCAACTAATCCATAATAAATGAAATACTATCAAAACCATGAGAGGTGTGATGCCAAATGGTAATGAAGTCTATGGTGATCCCCTCCTATTTCCACTTAGGAATAGGCAATCTCTGAATCAAACAACCAGGTCTATGATGCCTGGCCTTCACCTACTAACAACATAGGCGATGATCTACAAAGTTCGATACATCTTTGTCATGTCACTTCACTAGTAATACTGACTCAAATCTCTGTATATCATAGTTTTACTAGGGTGTATAGAATATCTAGAGATTTGAGCCATAAGAAAAATTGAATAAATCAAATCACCAATCCTTGAAACATAAATGAGACCATTTTATCTTAGAATACCCTCAGAATCTATGGTATCGTTCCTTTACTCATAACTTAATAACTTATTTCAAATGATGTAAAGTCTCATATCCTCAAACATATGACTCAGAATTTGCTAAAACAAGGTAGACCTCTCTTCAACACTAGAAAGAATCCTTCTGGGGTAAGAAATATCCAGTCTCACAATCAAGTTAGCTATGGACTAAATATCCCACATTAATAGCATCTGAGAAACTGGGATAGATGACAAGCTATCCTTAATCATTGATTTATAGCTCAGGGCATTCTAGACCATGTTAACCTTGTATGGAGGATATAGAATTGAGATATCATAATTCTTAAGAAACCCCATCCATCTAAACTATGTAGAATTAAGCTCTCTCTAGGTCATAAGATGTTGAATAATATAATGATCAGTATATATCTCATAATGTAATACATATAGATAATGATTCCAAATATTACATGCAAAAATTACCATTGCCAAGTCCAGATCATGAGTGGGGTAGTTGCATTTCTGAATCTTAATCTGCCTTGCCATATAAGCAATAACTCAATCCTACTACTTCAATACCTAACCAAAACCAATACTAAAAGCATCACTATACATGGTGAATCACTCACCCTCATAGACAAAGCTAATATAGGAGCTAAAGTAAGAAAAAAAGATCGACTCACACTCCTCAGACCACTAGAAAGGAACCTTCTTAAAGGTTAATCTGGTCATTAGTACTGCAATAGTAGCAAAATACTCAATGAACCTCCTATAATAACCAACAAATCAAATGAAGTTACAAACCTTAGATGGAGATGTAGGCATGTCCCAATAATGAATAGCCTCAATCTTCATCGGGTCTATCATAATCCCATCCTTAGATATAATATATCCTTGGAATGTCATCGACCTGGGATAGAACTCACACTTTGAAAATGTAGCGGAAATCCTATGATCTATCAATGTTTGGAGCATAATTCTCAAATGTGGCATATGCTTCTCTCTACTCCTATCAAAAGAATAGGCTTTGAATCTCAAGCTAAAAAGGAATGTTCCCTCACCATATAAGATAGTATAAATAAAAAGTTTTTGAGTCATATTAAGCTAGATATGCATAACCCAAAATAAAGAAGAAAATTTCTCCTAAAGTCATGTAGCCTATCAAAGATAAAATAGATATGTCTGTACTAATTTGCAAGACTCTACTAGAATTGACTTGTACTAATAAAACCAATAAGCCTCATGCTCTGAAGCCAATTCTTCATGACCCAAAATATAGTCTGTGATGGTATCTTACACACAATCTAGTATAGGTAAGCCTAATCCATCCTAAATTTAATAATCAAAGTATATAAAAATTGGAAGAAGTAAAAATAAAAATATTCCCCAAAATTTATAGAAAGAGGTACAGTCTAACCATAATATCCCAAGTCTTACAGCCACTAGTACAAGTATTTAATATTGAATAACATACAATAGTTTGAAGTATCATAAATGTTAATAAGCTTAAGATAAATGAAGGAATGATCGGGGAAAACTTTAGTATCCAGTAGTTGCTACCTCAGTCTGTGAAAATCCAGTAGTGGGTGTGTAAAATCAATAATCAATTACTATTTCAATACCCATGGGTGGTGTTATAAAAGGGAACAAAAAACAAAGTTGTGAATGAAACACATGTACACAACAAGAATCACCTATAATTGATACTAATCTAAAGTAATGTTGAGGAACACCACAACAACCATCCATTTTACCTCAAATAAATTTGCACACAAAATGTTCTAGCCTATTCTAGTAGATAGCAAATATCACTAAGGTAAGTAAATGAGTTAAGGTTGATACATACAAGATTATTATTAACAAAAGTAGAATAAGTAACATCAGGAGAGAATTTCACCTATATATACATATATCCTCTTATCATACCAAGTTAGTAAGCCAAGGTAAGATAAAGAAAGTTGAAATCATGATACCAATAGTTCTGATACAACAGTTTAAATAAAATATGTCGCATATAATAATATGTCAACCACCATAAGACCTCAGAGAAATTGCAATGCAATTCAACTTGGTGATTTGAGATGAAATACAGTGGTTAAAATACAATTGTATATGACCTAAAACATCATTATACTAAAATAGAGCATATAACCTTTACTTAATCTCCACTTAGACTAAAATTAGAAAATTTTGGGTTGGCTTAGATTTAGGCAAATTTTGAGGGTGCAGTTGCACAGGGAAATTTGGTGGTATTTCAAAAGCTGGTTGAAATTTTGTGTTTATTTTTTGTTAGAGAATAAATTTAAGAAGTTTTAGCAATGTTTGGTGTGTAAAATGGATAAATAATTATTTATTTATAGTGACTTCCATGAGAGAGTTAGTTCGTGTAGTCAATTTTGGATAGGTAGGTTATGAAATATCCTGAACTTGGACAAGGTATTGCGTTACTACCTTAGGCCTTCTATAGAGAAAAAAAGTGCTACTAAAGTAGTTAAATTGTCTCCAAGTAAACAACCCAAATTGACGTATGAGCTATTATAAGGAAAAAGTCACCACTGCAGTGGTCCCACTATAATGGCAAACCATAGTTATAAAAATGAAGCATTCAATTTTTAAAAACTAGAAAACATTCTTTCATTTAATTTTTTAATAAAAATTCAAGTACCTCAAGGGAGGAGATTTTCTATTAATTTTGGGAGTTATTATCCATGTAGGTAAGGTTCTTAAATTTGAAACTTGAGTTAATCTTTTAAATTCTTAGAAATCACTAGGAATTTATCTATTTAGGATTCTGATCTAAATTATGAACTGAATAATATTGTTTGTAATGTTAATATTTTCATTAGTTAATGATCCCAGGGTGTTCAAAAACTTGATTTGGTATATTTATTATTTTTCATAGATTATTATGTAGATTTAATACCCCGAAGTTTCCTAACTAATTTTTTCTTAAGAAGGTCAAGTTTTTTCTTCTAAATCGAATGATGTTAATTCCATCAGGTATTTTTATGATTTTCACTCTTTGTCATGTGGTAAATTCTATAAGCTTTCCATCGATATAAGATTTTCCCAAATCCAATAACCGGGTAAAAAGTTATGACTATTTCAAGTCCCCATCATAAAACATCTCCTTATTAGTCAGTGGCGCGCCACTCCACAAGATAATATGGAAATTGTCCTTTTTCCCATTGTCCCAACACAATTTCTCCACATTTCTCCAATCTTTCAGTTCGCAAACAAAGGGGCAATGCGATGGCTCCGCTTTGCACCATTTTCCTATTTTCCAATTGTCAAATTCCAATGACACGACACGATAGTGCCGTGTCGCGCTAGGGGTACAGGTCGGCAAATTTTCATCAATTTAAAAGATGCGTCTTGGGTTAAAAGGGTCAATTTACCACCCCTATTTAATCCCTTTAACCTGAGATTCAGCTATTTGGAACCCAAAATGTACCAGTTTCTCTCAATTTTCTCCCCAAGAACATGCTAGGGTTTCAATTTCAAGAACTTCTCATCATCAATCTTCGCTAAATCAAGAACTAAGGTATATCATTTGTTGATTCATTGGTCTCTTTCAACCATGAATCTCAAGAATCTCTTTTCAAAATCAAAGATTTGTATATTTACGAATGTTCATTATTTGATTGAATTGAAAAGTGATGTTCATGTTGTTGTTTGGTTTCATTCCATGTTATAGACTATTAATTACAAGAATTGATTCTAGTATGTGAGGAATTAGACGGTATTCATGATAAACCCTTTAATTCACAAGTTGATTGATTTATCCTTGATTATTAGATCTATTGATGATTGTATAACCATTGCATACTCCCCCCATGTTTGATTAAATACCTATGTGAATGAAAAGTTCCATACTAGTATGATAATATGAAATTTCCATTCATGTAAAAGGTATGTATGTCAAATGTTTGATGAAATGTCTTAGACAATGGATTATTTATTGTTGATGTTGGTCCTACACCAGATGGTGTCTTATACCATAGGTTCAGACGCTCGATCTCCAGAGAATCAGTAGCATTCCAGTCTCAACAGTCAGAGTTAGCAGTGAGTCCTCCTCTTTCAAGGACATAATTATTTATTTATTATCTCATTAATTAATTTATCAGTTGGAGTTAGTTGGGGATATGTCCCATCAACTTCTTATCTATACAATTATGTTTTAGAAGTTTTTTAGACTACAGTATGTTTAGACAGTTTTGTTTAGGGCATTTTTATCCCATCCTAGATGTTATATTTTATCGGATATTATGTTACAGTTCGAACCTTATGGCCTTTCAGTTTATGTTTCCGCATTATACAGTATATCATGCAGTATACAGGCATAAATATCAGTCATGGGTTAGCTTGTGGTCCTTCAGGGTCATGAGCATCGTGTAGCATTTCGGGTACCAGATTTAGGGCATTACAAACTTTGTATCATAGCCTAAGGTTCAATAGTGTCATAGGAAGTCTGAAATCCGCATCTAGTAGAGTCTTATACATAGGTGTATTGCGCACCACATTTATGTACAGGAGGCTATAAGATATTTTAGGAATAATTTTCCCTTTTTTCAGCATTCATGTCGTGCTAGTGAGCATAATCTTAAGTCAATCTCTCAGTTTAATCCATTTCACCCTTTCTTCTAAAAAACATGCCTCCTAAAAGAAGAAATGGAAATCAGTCATCCCCTCAGCCCAATGAACCTTTGGGCGAACATATTTCTCATGCAGAGTTCAGATATGCATTCACTACTCTTTCTCAGTTAGTTTTTTCTCAGAATGAGTGACCAACCGTCATATTGGCCAACCCAATGGCCAATTCAGCTACAGCCAAGATTTGGGACTTCACCCTAATGAATCCTCCATCCTTTCTCGGGTCTAAGTCAGATGAGGACACTCAGGAAATCATCGATCTAGTTCAGAAGGTTATATACATTATAGGGGTTACTGCTACCGAGAGTGTCGAGCTAGATGAATACAAGTTGCATTATGTTTCCCACACTTGGTTTAAACAGTGGAAGTCAGAAAGGCCAGATGATGCAGGGCCTATTGAGTGGGAGGAGTTTGTCACTGCATTCTTAGATAGATTCTTTCCACAAGAGCTGAGAGAGGCTAAGGTATTAGAATTCATTAACTTCAGGTAGGGCAACATGATGGTGAAAGAGTATTCTCTTAAGTTAACTTAATTATCCAGATATCATCCTCATGTGGTTGCAAATAGCAGGGCCAAGATAAGTATGTTTGTTTTTGGGGTGAACGATAGTGTGGTCAATGAGTATAGGTCTACTATGTTGAATAGTAACATAACTTTAGCCAAGCTTATGAATCATGATCAGCAGATAGAAGATCAAATGTTAAGATGAGAAAGAAATAAAATAAGAGAGGAAAGATAAGTAGTGTTAACTTTACCCAGCCCAAACCAGAAGGAGAAAACCACTCTCAGTTCCATCATTAATCATCAATTCCATCTCCTTCTTCAGCCAGTGCTCCATCTCCTAAGTTCAGGGATGGAAATAGAGATAGGGAGCCAGTCTCTAAGTCTCAGGGTAGTGTCTGCAATTCCCGAACTAATCCCCTTTGTCAGACTTGTGCTAAGAAACACAAGGGTGCTTGCAGAGCTGGTTGCGATATCTATTTAGGATGTGGTAAGCCATCTAACAGAGATAGAGATTGTTCCTAATCAGGTTATCAGGGTTAGCAGAACCGTTTCTCAGCTTAGTCCGGTCACCCAAATCAGTAAGGTGCCACTTCCAGTGCTACTAGTGGGTAACACCCAAACAAAATCTATGCTCTCCAGTCTCTACAAGATTAATAAAATTCTCCCGATGTGGTTACTGGTATGTTACAGATCATTCATGTGCATGCTTATGTTTTGCAAGATCCAGGAGCTTTCTTATCTTTTGTCACTCCCTATATAGCAATTGATTTTGGAATAAGTCTTGAAATTCTAGCAGAGCCCTATTCAGTCTCTACCCATTGGGTAAAACCATCATAGACCGGCAGCTATACAAGAACTTCCCGATTATGATATTTCAGAAAGTCACTTCAGTAGATTTAGTCAAATTAGAGATGACTGATTTTGATGTCATTCTGGGCATGGATTGCTTCATTCCTACTATGCCACAGTCGACTGCAGAAAAAGAATAGTCCATTATAAGTTTCCAGATGAACCCTTCCTAGAGTGGAGGGGTAGTACTTCATATTTTAGAGATCATCTTGTTTGCTACCTTCGGGAACGAAAAATAATATCTAAAAGATGTGTCTATCATCTTGTTCAAGTTAAGGACACTATTTCTGAAACTCCCAGTCTTGAATCAGTCCCAGTAGTGAATAAATATTAAGATGTCTTTCCCAAAGATCTTCCAGGAATTCCTTCCAAAAGGGAAATAGACTTCGACATTGACTTTCTTCCAGATACTCAGCCTATATCAATTTTTCCATACAGAATGGCATCTGCAGAGCTCAAAGAACTGAAAGAAAATTTGAAAGATCTCTTAGATAAGGGATTCATAAGACCCAGTATGTCCCCGTGGGGTGAACCAGTCTTATTCGTGCACAAGAAAGATGGTTCTCTCAGAATGTGCATTGATTACAATCAACTCAATAAAGTTACGTTCAAGAACAAGTATCCTCTCCCCAAAATTGATGACTTGTTTGACCAATTTCAGGGTGCCATTTATTTATCTAAGATAGAACTCAGATCTGGCTATCATCATCTTACATTCAGAGAATGTGACATTCTGAAAACAGCCTTCCATACCCGGTATGGTCACTTTAAATTCCTATTTATGTTCTTTGGTCTTACCAATGCCCCAATAGCTTTCATGGACTTGATGGACCATTTGTTCAAGCAGTACTTGGACATGTTTGTCATAGTCATTATAGATGATATTTTGGTCTATTACCGTAGTGAGCATGATTATTCAGACCATCTCAGAATTGTACTTCAGACTCTAAAAAATCATCAGTTGTTCGCAAATTCAATATGTGAAAATTTTGGCTAAGGTTAGTAGAATTTCTTGGCCATATCATATTTGGTGATGGAATTAGAGTAGATTCTCAAAAGACCAAAATGGTAAGAAACTGGACCAAAACTGTCTCTCCATCAAACATCAGGATTTTCTCGGATTTTGCTAGCTATTACAGATGGTTTGTTGAAGGATTTTCGTCTATTGCATCCCTTAAGTCCAGATTGTCTCATAAGAAAGTCAAGTTTTAGGTGTCATATCCTTGCGAGAAGAGCTATCAGGAGTTTAAGACTTGACTCATCTAATCCCCAGTCTTAACTCTTCCAGACGGTCCAAATGGGTTTGTAGTGTTCTGTGATGCATCCAGAGTAGGTTTGGGTTGTGTCCTTATGCAGCATGGTAAGGTCATAGCCTACGCTTCCAGACAACTTAAACCCCATGAGAAAAATTATCCTACTCATGATCTTGAGTTAGCAGCCGTAGTTTTTCCATAAAGATTTTGAGGCATTACTTGTACAGAGTTCATGTAGATGTGTTCACCAATCATAAGATCCTTAAGTATGTCTTTTCTCAGAGATATCTTAATCTTCGTCAGAGAAGGCGGTTAGAGCTCTTAAATGATTATGACATAAGTTTTCTTTATCATCTGGGCAAGGTTAATATAGTGGCCGACACTCTCAGTAGACTGTCTATGGGTAGTGTTACTCATGTCGAGGATAGTAAGAAGAAGTTAGCTCAAGAAGTCCATCAGCTAGCCAGACTAGGCGTTCGCTTATTTGATTCACAGGAGGGTGATATATGGGTTCAAAGTAGTTCAGAATCATATCTAGTTTCCGAGGTGAAAGAAAAGCACGATAGAGACCCCAGTTTAGTCAAGTTGAAAGAGTCAGTTAAGGACCAGAAAGTAGAGGTTTTATCCCTATGGGGAGATGGTGTATTGCGTTGATAGGGTCATCTCTGTGTTCTAGGTGTAGATGACTTAAGGAAGAAAATTCTTGCAGAAGCACATGGTGTGCGCTACTCTATTCATCAAGGGGACTCAAAGATGTACTGCAACTTGAGGGAGATCTATTGGTTGATTGGGATAAAGAGAGATATTACAGAGTTTGTGGCTAAGTGCTCTATATGTTAGTAGGTTAAGATAGATCATCAAAAGCCTAGTGGATCTATACAAGAGTTCAATATTCCTACTTGGAAGTGGAAAGATGTGAACATGGACTTTGTGATGGGTTTACCTCGTACTCGTCGCCAGCATGACTCAGTTTGGGTCATTGTAGACAGAATGACCAAATTAGCCTATTTTATTCCAATTCATACCTCTTATTTAGCCGAGGATTATGCCAAACTCTACATCAGGGAGTTGGTCAGATTACACGGTATTCCATTATCTATTATTTCAGACAAAGGTACCCAGTTCACCTCTCATTTCTGGAAAGCATTCCAAAAGGGTCTTGGTACCCAAGTTCATATCTGTACAGCCTTTCATCCTCAAACATATAATCAAGTAGAAAGGACCATTAAGACCCTATAAGATATGCTAAGAGACTATGCAATTGATTTTAAGGGTAGTTGGGATGACCACTTGTCGTTGATTGAGATTGCATTCGACACTAACTATCATTCTAGTATTAAGATGGCTCCATTCAAAGATCTCTATGGAAGGAGATGCAGATCTCCAGTTGGTTGGTTCAAAGTTAGTGACGCCTCTGTTATAGGGCCTGACTTGGTATTCAATGACTTAGAGAAAGTCCAGTTGATCAGAGAAAGACTTCGAGCTACTTAGTGCCGACAAATGTCTTATGAAGATGTATGTAGAAAGGATCTAGAATTTGAGGTTGGTGACTAAGTCAATCTAAATATCTCTCCCATGAAGGGAGTGAAGAGGTTCGTCAAGAAGGGAAAACTCAGTCCTCAATATTTCAGTCCATTCAAAATTCTTAGTCGCTTTGGCAAAGTAGCTTATGAGCTCGAATTGCCTTCAGATCTAGCCTCGTTCATCCAGTCTTACATGTATCTTTTATCAAGATGTGTATAGGTGACCCAGCAGTTATAGTCCCTATTTAGAGCATAGATGTTCAGAACAGCCTCTCTACGAGGAGATTCTAGTCGAAATTCTAGACTAACAGACTCGTAGACTGAGGAACAAAGAAATCTAAAGTTTTTTGGAGAAATCAGTCCGTTGAGGGAGTTACTTAAGAAGTAGAAGCAGACATGCATACCAAGTACCCTCACCGCTTCTCTGCTAAATTAGATCAAGCTCAAGGTAATAGTTCTTCTTAAGCTTATAAGTTTTTATGTCCAGATTTTAGTTACAACTTGGTATCAGCCTCATGTTCAGGATTCCATTTTTAAACTTGGTACTCAGTGATATGTGAGAAAATGCTAAAACATTTAAGGCTTTTAACTAAGAATAATTGCAAAGTATTAAGAAACTTTTGTCGATTTTGATTGTTTTCTCTTTAATATTCCAGTAAAAGTCAAGATGCAAGAGAACCAACAAGAATGGAAGTAAAAGAGTTGTTTTCTGAGCAAGTAGAGTTGGAAGTATAACAGATGACTTGTCTGATATGTCGTCAGTATTGTGATAAGCTATCAGAGTTTCCGTCAGTCTTAGACAGAGAATGCGATTCAGATGGAAAAAGTAACGATGACCTGTGATAAGTCATCAAGCTCGTCGTTAGGTTTAAGTAGGGAATGGGACTTGAAGTGAAAAAGCGATGACAATTCTAATAAGTCATAAACTTTATGATAAGTTATAAGAATCAATGTCAGCTATAGGCAGTGTGAGATAGTGGGAGCAGAAGTTTGACGACATTCCTTGATAAGCCGTTAGGTGTCAGATAAGCCATCAGGAATACTGTCATCCCAAGGCAGAAATCATGAAAGTGGAAGAGGACCTATCGATAATTTTGATAAGTTGTCAGACTCCTCAAAAGCCATCAGAGTGTCATCATCATCCAAAGGAAGAAATCATTAATCTTAGAGAAGAAGCTGACGACATTTCTGATAAGTCGCCTGACTCCTGATGAGGCGTCACACTTCGTCGTCACCTATGCGAGAAAAGATCTGTAATCTGTGATTTGTTTCCATAGTTAGGCTGAAGTATTGATGGAATAATTTAGGGGTTTTCTGAGGATCTGGAACTTCACATTTTCATCAAGTTTTCTCTCTAGTCTTCTCTGCAACATTACAGTTTACTTCTGGAGAAATTATTTTTTCTTTGTTTTGGGATTTTCTAAAGTGATCAAATCTGAGAAATAAATGTTGCTATTCATCTTGCTGTAAGTTCATCTATCAAATTATGAATTCAATTTGTTGTCTTGCTTATTATATTATGAGTAGCTAAATTCCCTTAACCCGAGTTGTAGAATCTATAGGTTTGGGTTTGTAACGTAACTACGTGTTCAAGATTCTACCGGTGGTAGAATCTTCTTGTTAATTCCATTATTCTATATTCTAACTATTGGTTGCAAATAATAGGACTTGCTTACTAGTGATTTTCTTGAGATAAGAAATCAACCCTAGTAAGAAGTGAATTATTAATAGGGACTTGGAAGGATCAAACTTCCATTTAATAATTAATGCTGTAAGAAGATTAATTAACTTGAGATAACATCCTGTTATGAAATATAAATTCCCTAAGTTGAAAAGAATTAGGTGGTTAAATGTCTAAATAGGTTGAGAAACATTTATACATAACTTCGACAAGGATAGTCTATTGTTCCTACCTACCATAAGAATCTTGAACCATTACTAGCGTCTGTCAAATCCCAACACCCATAGTGAACATAACAATAGTTTCCCTTATCATAATGATTTCAAACACTGAATTGAGAAGTAATTATTTTCTACCTTTCCAAAAAACCCCATTCACAGGAAATTGCTAACTATCAGTTGATTAACCCGCAGATAACTCAAATTCATACCATATTCCCTATGGGATTCGACCCCAACCTAGTTGGGTTATATATTGAAAATGATTGATTACATTCTCGTAAAAGAGGTGTAGTTTGAGCGTTATCAAAAATGGCGCCGTTGCCTGGGAATATTATTGTAAATTGAAGTTTGTGTGTGGTAATTGACTGTTAGTCAAGTTTCCTAGTTTTACTTTAATTTGTTTTTTTTTGTTGCAGGAATTTTATGTTGTATGCCAAGAACTAGAAGTTTCAGAAAACCATTATTACCATTTAATCCGGAACCGCAACTAATCGACAGAATGGCAGACCAGCAGAAGGCTGACAAGTTAGCAACCTTAGCTAGAGCTCAACTAAATATGCAAAATGATAGTCAACAAGTACATCATCCAAAGCCTGAGGATGAAGACTTAAGAGATGAGGAGTTGCTAAACCCTGGTAACCCAAGGCATGCAGAGCAAATAGTTGCTCCAGTACAGTGTAATGCTAACAGGAATAGTCCGTTTCGAGGAAGGCAAGATCACCAGCCAGTCCAGTATGACCTCAATGATGATTATGATGGAATGGATGGAACAGGTGAAATGGGTGCAATTATTCCTCCACCGTTAGCACCTTGGACGAAATTCAACATTACGATTACAATGATTCAAATCCTTCATCTGAAGGGGTTGTTTGGTGGACTTCCTAGGGATGACACGAACTTGCATTTGGTGAACTTTGTCACCATTTGTAAATATTTTGATAAACCAGGAGTGGGTCATAATGCTATCCGTTTGAGATTGTTTCTGTTGTCTCTATCTAGGGAGGTAACATTGTGGCTTAATGAGCTGACACCCGATTCTATAACTAACTGGAGGTTGTTGAAAGGAGCTTTCCTAGAAAGGTTCTTTCCACCTTCCAGGAGGGTATAATTGAGGGATAAGATCAATAACTTTTGACAGCTCCTAATTGAAGCCTTACATGAAACCTGGGAGAGATTCAAAAAGAAGCTAATGCAGTGTCTGAACAACAACATGACGGACATACACTTGATGAAGACTTTGTACAGGGATCTTAACTCTGTGATAAAAAAAATTGTAGATAATGCTGATGGAGGTTTGTTTGATGATCTTACATTACCAGAGGCTTCAGAAATGCTAGAGAGAATGACCAAACAGAGTCGGGCATGGAATAACAGAGACTCTGTGGTAGCAAGCCCCACTATTTTTGTTGGTATGAATGCAGAAAAATGAAGAAGAGATGAGAAGCGTGATAAAGACATGGCTCACATAAAAATGAAGATGAACTTGCTAACCAAACATTTACTATCAAGTAAAACTGAGAAAGTGAAGGGTGTAGGATTGCAAGGCAAAGTGGAGTCCAACTCAGAAGAAGAGGCAAACTATGTAAATAATCAGAGTTTTTTTTAGGCAATAGCCAAAGAAATTAAGGTCTGACTTATTATGAAAAGGCTGGATGTAAGAAACAGAAGCAAGGAAATTGGAGGAGCAATAATGATAGGAGCGGGTTATTTGTCCCTCCTTGAAATCGTGAGGCTGCTAAAACAAATACTGAAAAGATGTCCATGGAGGACATGATGGATAAATTATTAAAGGGAGTAGAGGCTACCAACTCAGGGGTGACTACCATGAAGAACGATCTTTCCTCTATGAGTCAGTTGGTGAACTCACACTCCAATTCGATCAAATAGCTGGAACAACAAATGAACCAACTCTCCATATCATTGAACTAGAGAAAGAGTCGAACGTTACCTAGTGATACATTTTAGAATCCACAGAATGTTGGCTCATGTATGGATATTACCACTAGAAGTGGTAAGATATTACCTGGACCTTCTGTGGGAAAAGGTGGAGTTAAAGATGTGATTAAAGTAGATGGTGAGATTGAAAAATATAATCCAGTGGAGTCTAAGAAGCTGGATGGCATTGATATCCATTGTAATAATCAGTAGGTTGATAAGTTGGAAAAAGAGAAAGAGAAGAAAAAGGAAGTAGTGGTAAAAACACTCCCAAGACCACCACCTCCCTTTCCACAAAGATTGAAGACATGAAATTTAGTAAATTCATGGCAATATTGAAGAAGTTAACAATAAATATGCCTTTGATGAAGGCACTCGAGTAAATTCCAGGGTCTGTTAAATTCATGAAGGACCTTGTGCCGAAGAAAAGAGCAGTGATCTATGAACTGGAGGATAATATCCATAATTGTAGTGCTATTTCTACGAGGTCCTTGGTGCAGAAGAAGGCAGACCCAGGAGCATTCACTATTCCATGTACAATCAGGTCTCTCAATTTTGCTAAGGCCCTATGTGATCTAGGGGCGAGAATAAATTTAAGCCGCTAGCCGCGTATAAAAAGCTGGGTTTGGGGGATCCTACCCTAACAAACATATAGCTGGTGATGGCGGATAGGTCTATAAAGCGGCCAATAGGAATATTACATGATGTATCTGTAAAGATGGTCAACTTTATACTTCCTGCTGATTTTGTAGTCCTAGACTATGAGGTGGACTTTGAAGTACCCATCATTTTGGCTAGACCATTATCTGCGACTGGGAAAGTGGTAGTGGACATGGAGCTGCATGAGATGAAGTTCAGGTTCAATGACAAAGAAGCAAGATCCAAAATGCATTCATCCATGACACAACAAAAGGAGTTGAGTGTCTTCTCAATCGTGGATGTGTTTTAAGAAGATGTGAAATAGGTAGCAGCATGGTATATTGACAAAGTCTAAGTAGTCAATATAACCTAGTCGTGCTGTGACATTAAATCAAGCGCTATTGGGAGGCAACCCAAAATTTTTATGTTTAAATGGAAGTTGTTTTGATTTTTTTAAATAGGAAGAATAATGAACTGAAAAGGTATGCAGGGGTCTAGGTAAAAATTGATGTAGTCAGCCAAGTGACCCTGATGACAGATGTGACGATCTATCACAATTGTGATAAGCCATCAGATATATCATCATAGAATCCAAAAGAAGGCAACACTCTGCCTAAGGTTGATGACATTTGTGATGACTTATCAGACATCTGATAAGCCGTTAGGTAATTTTGTGCCCAAATACTGAAAATTCAACTCGGTCCACAGTCAAACCCTTTCACCCTCCCACATATATTATTTCTTTTCTTTGTGTTTTCTTTCCTTCCATATTTAGTTTATTTACTTACTCTTTTCAAAATTATTTCCTACATAAAAAAAATATCCTTCCTTGTGAGTGGGTTTGAAGTCAAAATCAACAACTCTTCTTTCATCTCCTACTTCCTCTCACTCGCGTAACCAAGTTGAATTCGCTTATCAGGTATGCTCATAACTCAACTCTCCTCTTCATTAGGTAAGTAATACAACTGATGTAAATCTTAGTCTAAAAAAGATTGAGGCAAGCTTAACTTGCTATTGTGTGAAAAATAGAAACTAGGGTTTATTGTAATGTGTTGTGTGTTAAAACCTAAGGCTTAGAACAAGAACAAAACTCCATGTGATTCTAAGAAGAAAACGGATTGATAATCAAGATTAAAACTGAGTTGGAGGTTGTATTCTGAGCTAACGACATGCTTGATAAGTTATCACGAATGTGACGGGTTATCAGACTATGTCGTCACAACTTTAATCTGATACAATTATGAACTTCTTTTGAGGGATGTGGAATTATAATGACTAAACTTCTTGAGTTGTATGATCATGAGTGCTAAATGGGTGCTTTCTTTTGATACAGTTCTTATAATGGAATCCAAAGGAAAGAGCCACAAATCTACAAAGAAAGTCACAAAGGGGAGTGTACCTCGAAGACTCTTTATGAGAAATCCGATTATGAGGAAGAGGAGCCACTGCTCATGAAGCAAAGGAAAAATAAAGTCCCAAAAAAACCTTCGCCACCTCCACCAGTTGAGGTGGATGAGAGTGAAGAAAGTGATACTGAACCAACAACACCACCTGACAGTACAACTTCTGAGCAGCCTGAGTCTAATAGTATTCGGCTTTATGAAACATCATCTTGTTGTTGAAGAGAACCCCCAATTATTTGAATTGGAAGGCTACACAAATGTTGAAGGCTTAGAAGTGTAAAACAACATTAAAGATCTATTTGTGTTGCAGGATGACCACATTTCAGATTCAAGGCGTAAAACAAATGAATAACTTCCGATGAATGATTCATGAGCACTTTTATATTCTACAGTTGACGTATCTATATTCTCGGTAACATTCTTTGTAGTTTCTCCAGGTACAACAGTTTCTTTAACATGGATATCACTATCGGGAATAAGGTCATCTCGACTAGGTCTTAATTGTTTTATGTTGTTTTCCTCTCCTATACAACAATAAAGTTATTTCCATATCATGAAAAGATTGTGATTTTATTTCAACAAAATGAAAGATCTTATTATTTTGGTATGGAAACAATAAGTTGGCATTGGAACTAAAAACCCAACAAGTAAAAGTATCATGAAAGAATATGTTATTTAATTTCTTACCTTGCACGTCTGTAATTTTATTGCTCTGTTGTCTAATACTTGCGCTAGGGTGTTCATGTCGATGTTGTGAAGGCTTATCAAGGATAAACTCAGGCAAGTCTATTAATTTTAAAGGACATATGGTTTGATGAAAAGATCTAGCTGAATGTTCCCCCTGCCATAGCCCAGCAAGATACAAATCATATTGAATGACAATAATCCTAGATTGAACATCCATCATTGCATCGCCAAGGTCAAAAATATATCTGCCTACATACTCTTAACATCATTTCAATTGTACAGATTATTCTTTCATGCACCATCAAATCATCTATATTTTGATTTTAGCGCAAATTCCCTTCAATGTTCTAATTCAATAGAAAGCAAACTAGTCAAAATGTACGGATGATGTTACAATACATTATTACAAGTCATTCATAGGGGCATCTAGAAGGCAGCAAATTGAAAGGCCAACGGACAATAGATAGGTATAAAGTGTACACTTCTGTGTTATTCATAAATTAAATAAGACGTAGTGCAAGCCTAAGAAATTGGTGGCCGGAGGCTCGCCACGGAATCACTCCACACTAGTTACTGACGAAGAATATTCTCCACTTCAGTATTTAAAGGAATTGGAAAACAGTTAATCAAATAAATGTCTGGAGCTAGCACTTACAAGAAAGAATTGTGCGGTTAGGTTTATAAGCATATCCCTAGTAGACAATAGTAGTCTTGCTATTTGTTGAACTTTTGGAATTCCTTATAAGGTAGAGAATGGATGGAATGTAGTTCCATGTACCTCCTTCATCTTTCTTCCTGATTGTAGAAAATGGCAAATATGAAAACTTAGATTCACATACCTCTAAGGTGAGAGGAAATAATACAAGAAGAAGAGAACTGACTATTTAAAATATATTCTCATCTTATCCTATTGAGATACAACGATAATAAAGTTTCTGTAGAGTTAGAGATCTGCAACAGCCAAGCTTAGATAAATTACAAATCTCAAGAATATTCTATAAACATTTTAATGACAACATAACTGTGGGCAAGTAGACGTGTACTATTAAAAACTTTAAGGAATATCAATAATGATAATATGTTAATGAACCTTCTGTAATTTGTATCAACTTACTTGTAGAGTGCCTAGATATATCCCATTAGTGATCGTGCAATGGCTAAAAATTATGGTAGAGAAAATACAAATGACATAAGTAACTGCTAGATCGTATAGCACATAGTGAGTTAATTCAGCAGAATTGTAAGGATACAAGATATAATTTTATTTAGCTAGAACATAGAAAACTGATAACGTACATCTCAAATTTGTTAAAAAGTAACATGAATTGGTATCACCATGCAAGTGAAGCATAAATTTCACATTAACATTTGGTAATATTACTATAACAACAAAAAATGAATTAGCTGGTGAGTTTAGAATTTTGTCACATAACAAGTCGGCATTGGAAATAAAATATCAATGAGTAAAACTCTCAAGAAAGGAAAAAGATATTTAATTTCTTAACATGCACATTAAGTTCAGTGTTGACCTGTTGTCTAATATTTGCATTAGGCTTCTCATGTTGATATTGGGAAGGCATAATCTAGAAAAGTTTAGTCTGGTCTTCGACAGAAAAAGAACTTCTAGTTTAACAGAGAGATGTACCTAAATGTTTCTTCTGATGCATCACAAAAAGATACAAATCACACCGAGTGTCGATCTACCTTCTTTGAACTTTCATCATTACAAGGCCAAGTTCAAGAAAATATTTGCCTATATACTTGAGCATCATTTGGACTATATAAATTAGACTATTGTGCACACACAAATAATCCACATTTAGATTGGCGTAGTTCCCCTTCAAAGTCTTATTCCAACAGAATTCATTGTTACAACTCCTTAAGGGTATCTAGAAAGCAGCCAAAACTAAACAAATAACAATAGAAGAGTTTAAAGAGTATGATTCTTTTATTTAACAATTCAAATAAGACTCCGTGCAGGTCATAAAAGTTGATGTCCGTAGATTCGCCATAGAATCGCTAAGCACTAGTTGGGGGAAACAAAAAGAGTAAGAAAAGAACTGGTAGAAGATGAACCGATGATTTATTGATTTACAGTATTGGATTTTATAGCCAGTGTATTACACACAAAGCTAAGAAAATAATAACAACTTACAGTAAATCTAGGCAACAACGAGACCTATTAAAATACAATCATAAAGATAAGAAAGATGATAAGTACAAAATTAATATAAAACGGTTGAATAATTAAAGTATTAACAAACTACAAGAGTCCTGAATGGAAATTTGCTAGCCGTTATTGTCATCCAAAATGATTACATCCCTATATAAATATAAATTATAGTTAACTTGATCAATACATTTATGGCTATAATATTTATTGAAAGATTCTAAATAAGCACATGGTGTGGATCAAGGTTCTAATTCATTACTTGAATAGGGTTTGAGCCATGGGTAGCAAAAGCATCCAAAATCTTTGATTGAATTATAAGGTATAGTCATCTTGTTGATCACATAAACAAGTCGATGACAGGCATAACTCCCAAAAGGTTAAAGGTAAGGATGCTTGGTGTAATAAGGTGTGAGTTTTCTCAATGACATGCAGATGCCAACATTCGACAAAGGCTACTCTTTGTGGTGTGTTTGGTTGGGAGGGGGGACACTTAGTGTTTAATCCCACGTGTACATAGACAGGAATTCTATTATTTAAATTCACCACTACCATCAGTGTAAAAGGATAAAAATTTTGTTTGAAAATGTCTTTCAAGTATGGGATGTAAAGTTGGGAATATTTTCTTGACTTTTGTTTTAGCTTTGAGTGAGAACAACCACATTTATCTTTTGACAATTGTTTGACTAATAATATATAATATTGTTTTTGTCAATTGATACTACCAGAGATGACCCCCACAAATCACTATAAATTAAATTTAGTGGATTGAAACAATGCAAAGAAATATTTGAAAAACGCGTCATGTGGATTTTATTAGAATAACATAAATTACAAACTGTATTAGTTTTAAAACCAACAACTAAAATGGAAAAAATCATGCAAATATTTATTTAGAACTTGGATATTAAGGTAGCCAAATTGTTGATGCCATAAGTTGTATGAAACAACAATATTGCATTTTGGAGAACCTTCAAAATCCCCCGATGGACACTCATATACCATATTTTTTACTATATTTGTAAACCAATGGCGCCCTATGATCAGATCCTTAACAAGATAAGAGAAAGAAAAAAAATACAATAGAGGAGTTATTATCTTGAAAAAATTTATAGACAGAGAATAGATTATTTTTAATAGCTAAAGAGCAAATGATTTGTTGAAACTAGAATTGGTGATTTAATGAATTAAAGTTTATATTACTAGTTTTAGAGAGATTGGAATGGTATTTCCATTTCCCATGATGATCTTCTTCGTACTATTGTAGTATTGTGCAGTGGCAAGATTATTTGTCGTTGAAGCAAAATGATGTGTGGCACCAATTTCCACACTCCAAAAATTTGACTAATTTTTAAGGTTTTTTCCATTATTAGCACGTTCTTGAAGATGATTGTGAGAGCGTGTCTGACATACACGAGTAGTATGACCTCTATCGTCACAGAGTTTGTAATAGATGTTATTATTGGAGACTGTTATTTTTAATTATTCTGTCGAGGTTGATAAATGTTATGCTAGAAATGATTACTATTTTGTTGGTTCGACCAATTTTATTATCAATTATTATTTTTTTATTGCATGTAGGCGTGCCTTGAGCAATTTTACAAAGGATTAGCACAGAATTAGTCCTTTTGTGTTTCTCAAGTTTATGGAAAAGCTCATGATTAAGAAGTTTTACATATAGTTCTTCATAGGGTATTTCCAAATCTTGAGTTCTGATAGCCAAAGAAAGTTCCTGAAATTCAGATTCACGAAAATTTTTACGATAAATTCTTCGTTAGATGCAGAGGATATGGCAGTGGAACGTTCATCACAAGGATATTAAACATGATTGAGATAGTCTGCAACAGACTGGGAGTCTTTTAGATGAAGGCTAGATGGTCTCTATGACTAAAGATATGAGTTTGAGATTTATTTGCAAAATCAGTATGTAATGTCGCCCAAAGTAAACCTCTAATTGAAGGATAAAGCAGTCACTGTTAAAATATAGTAAACCAACTAGGTTGGGTTCGATCCCGTAGGGAATCTGTCAGAAATCTTACTTGAACTTGTTGAAATCACCAGTCGATAAAGAAAGTGAAGGGGGGAATTGCTAAAATAATAAAAAGTAACAAGAACTGGATGCTAGAGGTTGTAATCAATCTAATATGAAAGCTAGATTTGTAATCCCCCTTGATTTTAACTCCGTATATTTATCATGAACTATCAAACTATTCTAATAACTTGCATACAGAATCTGACAATTTATATATCACCAACTGCCTCTCGATATACTTTGATGAATTTCACTTATATCCTCTTGCACCCTCACTACAAAATTCCTGTGGATCTCAAAGTTTTAGAACCCTTAACTTGGATCAAAGTTTCAACTATCTCCTCTCAATCTCAAGTTGATTTGATGAAAGTTAAACATCTTAAATGGATAGTGTAGGTACTTTTATTTTGGCAATTAACTTTAAATCACTGGTGTGATCTCCTTTTCCCAGTATATACCTTTGTCTAGAGTTCATAGTGAATATAGGCTAGATCTTAACATTGGCCACTACTATGAAATCAATCAAATAAAATGAAACCACAATGCATGTAAGAATCATTATCTAGAATGACTGGGCACTTCCTCTAATTTGTTAATCCGCCAGGGTTCCCACAACCCTAGCTTAGGGAATTAGCGGCTCATAGTTATGAGATAATTCATGGAATTCATAAACAAAATTAACGAATCAATCTCACAATAATAAAAAAGAGGAAAACCCAAAGTATTAAATTGAAGAACAAACAAAAAACAAACCATTAACAATAAGATCACAAGATCACAAGTCAAACATAGAATCAAAGATGTTTGTTAATATTGTAAGCTTAGCCCCAATGGGCCTATCTCTGAATTTCGTTAACTAAACAATGTCTAAATGGTATTTATAGATTAAAAGGAAACACTAGAATTTAAATCATAAATAAAGAGAAAGACTTAACTGAACATACAAAATAATAACTAAAAACATCATATGAGTAGGTTTAGGTTACATGGAAATCCTAATAAACAACTTTGAAATGATCCAAGAACTTTGTATCGATGGCTACCGATAGACCCACCTACGGGCCGTAGGTGGTACCTATGGCCGTATATGGCACCTACGCTGGTAGGTGGGGTAGCCGTATGTGGTGGTCCAAAATATTTTCTATGAAAAACACTTTTTGATACCTACAGACTCACCTACGTCTAATATGTGGTACTTACAAGGCGTAGGTGCCTTAATAAGTTGTCAACTTTTGATTTTTTATTTCGTTTTCTTCCGATTATCTTCCAACACCTAGCTTCCTACAAAATCACTTCAAAAACACATCAAACCCAACTAAATAGCCTTAAGTAGATACATATTCTCAAAGTTTAAGCATCTCAAGTGCTTTCAAATCATGGCACATCAAAACCCTCAACTTAGAATATTGCATGTCTTCAAGAAACAAAAACCCAACAAAATATGTGACAATGCTTAACTAAGAGAAACCAAAGATACCTATGGAAGTCAATAGTCAAATTTATCTTAAAAAACTTTACCCTCTCAGAGTTAATATTTTATTACCAACTGTGCATATCTATGAAGCACAACAATGTAACGAAAAAGAATCAAGCTATGGAATTATATTAGAAATAAATAAACATTCACTTGTAAAAGTTACATACCCAAACAAGTAAGCAGCTAGCAATAAAACTTATGTTCCCTCACTACAAAGAATTCCCACTCACTCATATGAAATCATTTATGTCAATGCAGGGACAATCAAACGACACTCACACTCATGAGAGAAGCTCCATCAATGCACATCAGATACCATAGGCTTGCCGTTATTTTCTCTACCTTAGCTTTCAGACAGTCTGGTTAGGATCACTATAGGATTTTATTTAGCTTGTAATGTAGGCTTAGGGGCTGGTATAGTACATATGGAAATTTTTAATGACTAAGGAATTTTGGCACTACATTTACTTTGGGGTCCACTTATCAACCAATTTCATTTATTCCACCCTTATTTCTCTCTTTTTATTCTTTTAATGCACTTTCAGGTTGTGTGTGGTTTCTTTTAGTCTTTCTTTTTCTCTTTTTCTTTTTCTTTTCTACCACACCCAACCCTACTTTCTTTTTAAATATTTTAATCATCTTCATATATACTTTACATTACACACCCCTATGATAGGCACCCTCAACGATGTCCAAGGAGGACCAGGGAAAAAATAGGTTCATTGTAAGAAAAATGGAAAGATGAAAGGTGTAATAAGATAAATAGGCTATACAGGATTAAAATTGGGATCAAGGGATACTTATTCACACATGGACCATCATTTAGGCTAAAAATGGTATAATATTAAAATTGGCCTATTATGTTTTCCTAACCAACTATCCAACAACTTAGGCAAAACTAACTGCGTAAGTTCTTGAATCAATACACAAAGTGAACTATGTAGTATCTCACACACACATGGCACATGGTCACATCACAAGCTACTATCTATTAGGTTCATGCAATTGTTAGCTATGATTATTATATCCCTAATCCTAATTCATAAAAATATTCACAATAGTCACATATATATAGACATCACATAGTTCAAAAATAAAATTAGAGAAGGGTATCATTTTTCTCAAAAATAGAAAAAATATGTCAACTGCCCTAGATACTCATTTTTCTCCTTGTTAAACACTATAAATTGTGAAATAAAACACAATATGCCTAAAAATGCCGGCTCTAGTAGGAATAGGACTCCGGGGAAAAGAGGCACGACAACATAAACGCCAAGAGGACATCAAGACCCACAAGTAGCCATACCCTCAACTTAAGACTTGCATTGTCCCCAATGAATTGGACTGCTACAAAACAAGAGAGTTAGAAACATACCTATGGAACCATAGAGGTGTAGATTTGATGTCAATCACAATAACACATATATAGATATCAAAACACCTTGGGTTTCCTCCTAATCTGCACTTGTTTTAACATTGCGGTTTGACGAGGCTTTATTGGGTACTCAGACTTCCCCAACAAGCCCATGGCTACTTTCATACTTCATCAAGGTAGAGAAAAAGTTGGCTTCATCAAGGTATCCAAAAAGTTGGCCTCCAGTTTTTTTCTTCAACTTTAAACTTATGAATTTCACCCCTCATTGCTTTTTTGATTTCCCATTATGGTCAAGGGGTTGTTGTATAAAAAAAAAGGACCCAAGCAATAGATGAGGCATGTTGTACTTTTTGAACCTTACGTGAGGAATATAATTATTTGTTTTTGGCTCAACAATTTCAAGAATATAGATATATGTTTACTCTTTCTTGAACTTATCTTTGGGTTTGGATGGCTCGATCAAGATCTGACTATCCAAACATAATTTGGAAAATACTTCGAATAAGGTCTAATATGCCCCAACTCAGGAATTTCATTCATATTTACATCCCCAAATAACTCTAGTATGCTCTCCTTAATAGTGACATGATCTATAAGAGTATCGACAATTATTGACTCCTAAAATTTCAGCTCCTAACTATGGCTTCTCAAATTTTTTTCTATCTCACACAACCTATAACTAAGTTGGCACGCATTATATCCAACATCTTTTGCATTCAACTCTACTAGTAAGTGGTGAATATCTAAGACAAACATATTAACCTTTTGAATAAGCTCATCATTGTTGTTTAAAATGTGTGTTAATGTTTCCATTCGTCTCTCCTTGTGTTCCAACGCTATATATACCACACTTTTGTGTTACCGTACTATATCAAAAGGATAAGGATCAATAATATTGAAATATTCATCACTCCATACTTCTTCTGGCTAAGGTGTCAGATAAAGCAGAGTAGGCATACACTAGGATATGCCTGAACAGGAATACAAAACAAAATTGACAATTTCTACAACTCCAATCAGTTAATCTACAATCGTATTCCTCTACAAAGGTGCCAAAAATTTGATGTCACCCAAACTGCACCTCCAACTAAAGGATAAAGTAGTCGTTGTGAAAAAATATTAACCCAACTAGGTTGGGGTCGTCCTATTGGGAATACATCAAAAACCTTGCTTGAACTTGTTGATATCACAAGGTGGCATAGAAATTAAAGAGGGGGGTTCACTAAAATAATAAAAGTAATAAGAACTGGATGCTTGAGTTTATTACGAATCTAAGACGAATACAAGACATACGTTCCTCCTAGCTTCTAAATCTGTATATTTAGCGTGCACTGTCGAACTATTCCAATATATTCATATAGAATTTGATAAATTTTGTATCACCAACCACCTATCCATATACTTTGGTGAATGTCACTCATCTCCTCTCAGTCTCAGAGTGTTTCCATACTAAACCTTGCCTTAGATCCCAGTTTCAACTATCTCCTGTAAATCTCAAGTTAATTAGATAAAAGTTAATCACCTTAAATAGATAGGGTAGGTAAGCTTATTTTGGAAATTAACTCCAAATCATTATTGTGATCTATCTTTCTCAATATCTACCTCCCTCTCAAGTTCATTGTAAATACAGGATAGATCTTATCATTGGCCACCTCTAAGAAATCAATAAAATTGAAGAAAACCACTATACCTGTAAGAATATTTATTTAGAAAGATTGGGAATTACCTCTACTTTGCAAATCTGTCACGGTTCCCACAACCCTAGTTAAAGGAATTAGTCTCTCATAGTTATGAGATAATTCATAGAATTCACAGAAAAAACTACAGAATCAATCTCATAAGAATGAACTAAGAAAATCAAATGTCTTACATTGAAGGAAAAACCAAAAAACCAAACAAAGAAAAATAAGATCCTAAGACAACAAGTCGATCGTAGAATCAAAATATGTTTATGAATGTTGTAAGCTTATCCCCAAAGGTCATTTCTCTAAATTTCATTAACTAAACAACGTCTAAAGGGTATTTATAGATTATAAAGAAATCTAGAATTCCAATCCTAAATAAAAGAGTAAAACTTAACTAAACGTACATAATAATTACTTAAAAACATCTTTGGAGTAGGTTTAGATTTTATGGAAATCCTAAGAAAAAACTTCAAAACTATCCAAGAAATTTGTATCGGTGGTCACCTATGGACCCATCTACAGGTCGTAGGTGGAAGCTATGGACGTAGGTAGGGGAGCCATAGGTGGTGGCAAAAAATTTATTCCTTCGAAATCACTTTGTGATAACTACAAATGAACCTACATCTAGTAGGTGGTACCTACGGGTTGTAGGTGCCTCAATAAGTTGTCAATTTTTAGTTTTTTATTGTGTTTTCTTCTTGTTAGCATCCAACACCTAGTTTCCTGAAAAATTACTCCAAAAACAAATCAAAACCAACAAAATAACCTTAAGTACGTTCATATTTACAAGTTTAAGAATCTTAATGTCCATAAAATCATGGCACATCAGTATGTATGATGTCCCAAGAGACTTTTGGATTTGTTGCAGAAGTGATTGTATGTCCAATATTTTCATCCACAGTTGCCAAGATTGAATTTTGTAATAGGTGATCTTGTTTAAACCATGAATTATAAATAGGATTGGGAATTTCTATGTTATTTTCAAATATAGTTTTGGGGGAGGTTGGTATCGATCCCTCAAGGTGACCAAAGAGGACGTGTCCATGCATAAGCATGGATTACTGAGCCTTCTACAACAAATGATTATGGCTACAAACAATTTTGATACAGAGTTTAGGAATTGAAATGAACTGGAAAACTATCTTTGAGATAGAGATATTATCTGCATTGATCACCTTTGTATTGGGTACCTTTTAGGTGTAAGGTGGGTGGGTTTGGAGAAAGAGAACAAAGGATCAAACGTGGTAAAGCAATAGTGCTCTGGATACTGTAAAAAGTAAGAAAATAATTGGTAGAAGTGAACTAATGGTTTATTGATTAATTGTATGGGTTGTTCTAGCCAATGTATAAGTTACAAAATTAAGAAAATAATAGCAACTTAGAGTAAACTAGGTAACTGAGGAACCTATTAAAATATAATCCTAAAGATAGTAAAGATAATATGTACAAAATTTATGTAAAAAGGATAACTAATTAGATTCCTAAGAAAACTATCAGATAAGCAAACAAAATTGACAAGAGGAATTTACAATCTTAGAATCTAAAATGTCTTAAATAATGTCATACACTTGTCTCAAAAGAAAAAGACAAATAAGGATAGAGAAGAAAGAGGGAAACTCAATCTCTAAGAACCCACCCTATCTCTGAATATTCAACGAGCACGAATTATCTCAACAGCGGCAACTAGAACCTGGGTCTGCACCAAAAGGTACAAAAGTGTAGTATGAGTACCAAAACACGGGTACTCAGTAGGCATCATCGAGTGACTGAGCTCAAAGATAATGTAAAGATGATATAAAGTAAGATAATAACCTTAAAGTCAAGGGATAGGATTGAACCTGAATCTGCTTTGATACCACTGTAACAACATCTATACTACTATAGCAATAACAAGACATACTATCTCAATATGCTCCATAATCGCCATAACAATCGAATATTATTTCAAAAACGTAAAGTCATATACACAATAACAAAGCATCTACTTGAAATAATCATCATCAACCATATTTAGAATGATAAGCACAAGAACAAACCATGAAGTCCCATAGCGTCGGGAAGCACACAAAATAGAGCACAGCAAACAACTCATCACGACGTCCCATACCACCGAAGAGTACACAAAAAAATATCAAACAAGAACTCATCACGGCGTCCCATACCACCAAAGAGTATACCAAAAGGATACAAACAATAATATAATAAGGCATAACTATTCCATCAATTGATCGAAACCGCAGGTAGCTTAATCCCACCATAAATTATTACAAAATCTTTTTCCAAATATCCACACCGTATTTCAATATAAATAAAGAAACATTGTCATAACATTGACATGCCGTCATTAATTCTATAATTCATTGATAAACACCGTGTGAAGTCGATACTCGTTATCCTTATTCTTCTATGAATTAATAGATTACAAGTCTTATCATTACTAGCCATCAAATTGGGGAAAACTACAAGCCACCCATATTATAGGTTATTCATTTATCATAACACCATTTCTTAGATAGCATCTTCATGACATGAGTTATAGATTAAGCTATCTCAACCTCACATATTTGAAGAGAATTTAACTAACCATCATGCAATACTAGGCCTATCATTACAAAGTATGTCACAACCTTAAGGACTAATTTCCATATTTTAATCAAGTAAAGTTCACCAACTAGTTTACTAGGTTTCTAGCCTCCAGATAGTAATCATATATTGTAGAAGTAACTAGTTATGACATGAGCCACTTTACTAGGCAAGATTTCATAATACAACCTTTTATTCAAGTAAAGGATATATATTAGGCATAGGTTTCCTCTAGTTACTAATTTAGCATCAACAAGAGTCACACCTCACATTTAGTTATTTGGAACAAGAAATGAATAACAATTTACCAAGAGATACCTCATATTTCAAGCACATAAAAAGTTAGCCCCACGTGGACTAACCTTCTAAATATCAATGAATATAAGTGAATTTGCCCCACACGGCATCGTAATGTTCTCAAATCTTTTGGATTCATCGGGAAACATCAAAATATCAACATATTCCTTCGAATTCATTAGGTATAATAATAATATCACATATTCCTCCAAACTCACCAGACATAATCAAAATATCACATATTCCTTTGGGATCATCGGACATCATCATAATATCACATATTCCTCCGGACTCACCGGACATCATCATAACATCACAATTTCTCTGAACTCACTGGGCATTATCACAATATTACATATTCCTCCAAATTTACCAGGCATCGTCATAATATCACATATTCCTCCGGATTCATCGTGCATAATCATAATATCATAATTTTCCCAATACAACAATATACATCCATATACATAGCTGAAACAATAAATATTCACAAAGATTCAAAATTTAATGAAGTAGGCAAGTAGGCAAACACTTGCAATTTCGCCATACTAATAAGCTCCACACATAATATGAGCATAAATAAGATAATGAGTACTTTCAATACATTCACAATAATTACTTAACAAGATTATTCAAATCATGATCATAAGATAATCTAATAATCTAGTTCAAACATCACTCATATGTATATATAATTTAGGAAATTACCTCTTATCTAGGACGCTAAGAATTTACTTAGTTCGAGCTTAAGGTGGGTCAAGTACCACTTCTAAATCCCCAAGAAAGCCAAAGCTTTACTAACACAATTATAGCTTCTACCTAAAATTAGGCTAAGTCATTCATGCCTCACCACAAGGTCTTACCAAACCTTACTAGGTCCATAGGGAAATTCTCTTCAAAAATCTTTCCTAAGTCAACCCAAAACCAATGTCATATCCTATATAGGCATTATATAGGTCAATACACTCCTAAGTATAGCGAGTTATACCATTCATAACTACTTAGAACAACTATAGTGTTCTCACACTAGTCATGAGACACAAATAAGCTAACCAAGGTCCTAGACTAAGGGTGAAATATCATACCTTACAAATTAATAGTCTAAACCAATCCATAAATACCAAGTTTACTATTTAATCAACTATCATCTAAATTCCCCGCCCAATCTTACATGATATCAATAATTACATTACAAGCAAGTCAATCTAGTATATGGGTAAGCCTAACCTACCTTGAATTCAAGCAACTCATGATCAAATGACCTTTTTCTTTCCTTTTTGTGAAGCTTCCTTTGCCATAAGCAATGCTATAACAATACAATCTAAGCAATAAAACAAGAATAGCAATACCCATTATAGCACTGTTGTGCCATGGGTTTTAAATGGACATAAAACCCCAATTGGGTTTCACCCATGGAAAGGAGTTTCCAAGACCAACCCCTAGCCCAACTATCTTGAGGGAGTTAAAACCCTCAAGTAATTTGAGTCAATCACTCAATTTTGGGGCTACAATTTTCCCACATCGATTTAGGGGTTCTGAGTCAAGAAACCATGAAATCAATACCAAATTAAAGGAATTCTTACCTTATATTGTAGCAAGAATCAATCACAGAAGTTGTTTAATCTCCAATTCAACCAACAACACATACTTAGACGGTTTTACACTCTATTAGGGTTTCTAGGTTTAGAGGGAGGCACAAAATGGCTAAAATTCATATAAGATAGCACCTAAATATAGACCATCAAACACTCTAATGGTGCGGTTGCATCCCCCATGTTACCGCAGTTGCGACCTTGTAATTGCATCTCCTTAGCTGCGATCGCGGTACCTTGGTGCATGCTATGCATGGCTGAAGCTTAGTGCTGGTGTGTTATGAATACCCGATACCTACGTGATTTACATAATTTTTAGATTTTCAAGTATGATTCAGTTAAACCATGAATTTCCTTACTTATTCAATAATTATGATTAAGATGAGTACTATAAGAAATAATATTTAGTTAAACTTAATTCAGTTCATTACTAGTGTCAGTTTAGTTGAGAGTAGGATTTAGCACCGAGAGAACCTAGGGATGAGGGCTCACCCACCAGTTAGGACTGGTGGGTATTCATTAAGACATGAAATTTAAACATAAACTATAATATTGAATTATGGTTCAACTTAAAACATAGGCATTTCATCAAACATATGGAAAGAATGGACTAGAACATGGGGGTATTTTAAACATAAGAATTCAACAACATAAAGTTCACTTGGATAAGACATGGGAAACTAAAATTGTTAGCATGTGGAATTCAAATCATTCATGGGATTATACATGGACAGAGTTGCATTTAAATTACCATGAAAACATGAATTAAATGCATCTGAAGCAATATAAAATACAATAATGATAGAAAAATCCATTCTTTAATTTAAAAGATGGTTTTCGGGCTCCATGGGTGAAAGGAAGCCATGGATGAACACACCACATACCTTAAGCTTCTTAATTTAAAAGGAAAACACTAATATTGATGACTTTTTAAAGGTTTTTGAACTTGGGGAACTGGAATTATTGATTTCTTGGGGAGAATGGAATTGAATTCTTGTTCTTGGGGGAAGGTAAGGGTTTTCTTTTGTGGGATCTGGAGAAGAAGGGAATAAATTCCCTAAGTGATGTCCTAAAATTCATGTATTGGAAAATTTGAGATAGGATGGATATCTAGAAGGAGATCTATTTCAAAGTCAATTTTTCTTTCGGGAGGAACTCCAGGAAGGTCTTTAGGGAACACCTCTAGAAATTCCCTTAATACTAAAACTAACTCAAAACTTGGAGTGTCAGAACTAGAGTCCTTGACTTGAATAATTTAGTAATCACACCCTTGAGATATCATTTTTCTTTCCTTAAGGTAAGAAATAATTTGACCCCTAAGCAAAGAGGTACTACCCCTCCATTCAATGACAGGTTTATTAGGAAATTGAAATTGAAAGACTTTATTTCTTAAATCAACTGAGGCATAGCATGAGTGGCGCCAGTCTATGCTGAGAATGACATCAAAATAAGTAATCTCTAACTCTACAAAATCTATTGAGGTACCTTTCTGAGATACTGTAATCAGGTAATTTTTGTATACCCATTTGGCTGTAATATATTTATCCACTAGGGTGACATTGAGAAAGGTTCTTCTAAAGATTCAGGACTGACACCAAAATTTTTAGCTATATAGGGAGTTATAAAAGAGAGAGAAGCTCCAAGGTCTAATAAAGCATAAACATGGTAATGAAAGACCTGTGCGTACCCATAACTACATCAGTAGAGCTTTCCTTATCATGCCGAGTCTGGAAAGCATACAACCTATTTTGATGTTGCCTACTGGTTGCGCTGGAGGTGGTGCTTTGCGGAGTCGGGTAACCTGCTAGAGCGGATGAAAGATTATACTTACCCTAATGGTGTGAATCTTTTCCCCTTCAAGAAACTAATAGACACTCCTAGATCTTATAGCCTGGCTTGACATCTCAATAGAATACATCAGTACTAGCTCTACACTCACCCTGATAATTCCATTCACATCTCTGGCAAAGTAGATTAGTGTGACCATTGTTCATACTACACTGGGACATAGATCTTTGCACCATATCCAAACTCCCTTACCTAAACTTAAGCACTGGCACACTAGCTAAAGATGGAACTGAGAACGGTTACCATCTTCCAACCTTGGCTGGGAAAAGTTAAAACTGCATCTTATAGCCCTCTTATTCTCTCCCTCTTTTTTCTTAATAGTCTTTTCCTCAATCTCCTGAGCATAAACCATAAGTCTAGATAAGTCCATCTCCTTAATCAATATGGCAGTCCTACACTTCTTAACTATACTATCAGTAATATCGGACACAAACTTACTCATTCTAGACCTATTGTCTACAACCATAGTAGGAGAATACCTCTCTAACTAAGTAAACGTAAGTGAGTACTCCTTCACACTCATAATGCCCTTCTTTAAATTAATAATCTCCTGAATCTTGGCCTCCCTCAAAATTAAGGGAAGAACCTATCTACAAAATACATGGTAAATTTCTCTCTCTCAATGAGTCTAACATCAACACCACGGTCCTCCTTACACTGCTTAAACCAGGTATAAGCTACATCCTATAACTGATATGACCTAACTCTGCACTCTCACTCAAAGTGATGCCTATAATATCTATCACCTTCTGTACCATATCAAGAAACTCATGTGGATCCTTTATATACTTGGATCCCAAAAATAAAAGGGGATTCATTCGAGTTAAATCCCAAATCCTAGCTACAACTATATTTAACACTAGATTGGTTGGGGAAATAGCTCACTAGTTTTTCTGAGCAGCTACTGAATGGACTGAAGTAGTGAAAGAAGCTCTTAACTTGGCATGAGAGATATGCTCATCCAGGGGATCTTCCTGAACAAACGGTGGTGCAGGCTTATCTATGTTCCTTCTTTTGTTGTTTATTTTGGGAGGCATTATTTAAAATGGAATTAAGAATGAGTTATAAAGGGAGTTTAAATAGAGATCATGTTTATTCACACGACATGAATACTAAAAGAAGGGAAATTTTATTCCCAAAATATTTCATATTCTCTTGTCCATAAGTGTGGCACGCTTCACACCCATGTACAAGACTCTACTCAATGTGGGTTTAAGATACCCTAGGACACTATAAAACTTTAGGCTCTGATACCAAGTTTTGTAATGACGCGAGGCTACCCCTTAGACGTAACAATGGTGCTTATAGTCTTAAGTAACCACAATCAAACCCATGAATTGGTACCTACTGTGAGAACTGAATAAAATGGTACTAATCTAACATATGCGGAAGATAAGCTGATAAACTACAGAAAATAGAAATACTAAAATACATAATATTGTTATGTCTGAGATAACTGATTAAAGATTAAAGTAACTAACTGACTATCTAATTGTTTTTCTGAGAATCCTCTACCAGACTAAGGAGTTGATGTGACAAGCTCCCAATTAACTCTGTCTGACTGAATATAAGGAACTACTAAAATAACTATAATAAGCAATAATGTCCTTGATGGATGAGGACTAACCACTATTGCTGGTGGGTACGCTGAGTTGTCTAGGAGCGATCGGGAATCTTAGAGTATGAATCTTTGTTATAAGGCAACATAGAACAAAGAAAAGTATGTGATTAGTACTTTGAATATACTTGTATATGAGAGGAGATATAGCTGAAATGCATGGGGTACTGTGCAATAAGATAAGGACTAACTGAACAACATAAAATAACTGAGCATGAATGCATTAAAGCTTTAATATATGAGAATGCAAGACCAAACATATACATATTTCTTCAATAATCTACAAACTGAAAAACTTAAATATGTATAGTTGAATAACTATAAATCTATATGCTTTGGTCAAGAAAACTTGAACTGAATATACACTAAATACTGTACATAGACTGTGGGAGGTATCATATAAATGACATACCCCAATATGAGATAATTGGGATCCAACCTGTAACCCTAGTTGAAAGGGTGTCAGTACCATGCTACGGGTACTAATAATGGCAGCCGATGTGGATTCCACAAGGCTAATGTCCCGTAGGACTAAGGAGTTAGTCCTAACTGGTGGGTGACCCCTAAAAAAGTGTTAGTCTTAAACCATCAGGTGCCATCTCATAATCCTACACTAGTTATATAATTCTAGAACTTAGGGACTAAAACTAAGGACCCAGTCCTAACTAGCGGGTGAGCCTCCATCCATAGGTTCGTTCTATGTTAAATCCTCCTCCAAACTAAACTGACACTAGTATTGAACTAAATTAAGTTTAATTAAATATTATTTCTATTATGGGAACTAAAATTATTGATTTCCTAGGGTGAAAGGAATTGAATTCTTGTTCTTGGGGGTTTCTTAGGGTTTTCTTATGAGGGATTTAAAGAAGAAGGGAAAATAATCCCCTAATTTATGTTACAATTCGTGCTATGGATGATTTGGGTTGAGGGGGAAAAGATAAAATTGCCCGTCAACCATTCAAATCAAAAACTATTTGCAACAATGTCACCGTAACGTGGTCTAATCGTGTCCGTTGAATTCTCTCACTTCAATACGATAAATATGAGTTCAAGACTAATGTCGTGTCATGGCTTATAGCGGTACACCAGTGGTTTTATGATCCAAAAATTCCCCAAACCTTGTTCAAAATATCCAAAATCTCTCCGAGACATACTTCTCATATCCCTGAACATCACATAGCTCAAAAAATAATGTCTCGGGGTCAAGAAGACCAAATTAAAAATCCTCAAAGATTAGGGGTCTTGAAAATGACAAAGTCCCCAACACTTAGTGAAATTTTAAGGCCTTAAGTCCATATGCATGCAACTAAAAGATAAATCAAACTAAGAATAGTATGTGGTATTAGAATTACCATGGACTTTGTTAGTGGTTTGCCTCGTATTTTCCATTGTTTTAATGATATTTGGGTCATTATGGATTGGTTGACAAAGTCAACACACTTCATTATAATTCAGATGTCCTTCAGTGTAGAGAGGTTGGCTTGTATCTATATTAGTGAGAGCCCATTTGCATGGTGTGCCTATATATATTATTTCATATCATAGTTCAGTATTCACTTCTAGCTTTTGGAGAACATTTTAGGAAAAGTTAGGTACTCAGGTGGATCTTAGTATATCCTTTCATTCTCAGATTGATGGGCAGTTAAAGTGGACTAGTTAGGTTCTCAAGGGCATGCTCTGAGCCTTTGTTATAGATTTTGGAGGTCAGTGGGATCAAAACTTAGATTTGGAAGAGTTTGCATATAATTATATCTATAATTTGAGAAATGATATGGTGCATTTTGAGGCTTTATATGGTAGGCGATGTCATTGTTTGATTAGATAGTTTGAGACTTTTGAGATTAGACCCTGTGGTACTGACTGTCTATAGGAGTTGTTTGACAAAGCCAGGGTGATTTAGAATAGGTTGAAGGCAGTTCAGAGTAGGTAAAAAGCTTACACAAATCGTATGCTTCATGCCTGTAGTTTTTGAAGTGGTGACCACGTATTCCGTCGAGTATCACCCATGCAGGGTGTGATAAGGTTTGGGAGGATAGTTAAGATAAATACTAGATATATTGGACTCTTTCTGATTCTTCGTACAATTGGTGAGATGGCTTATAAGTTAGACTTACCCATACATTATGTTGTTGTCTATCCAATAGTCCATGTTTCTCTGTTGCAGTGATACATTCCTGACCCTTCTCATTTATATAGATGGGACTCAATTTAGCTGGATGAGTGGTTGACCTTCATGGAGGAGTCGGTGCTCATATGGGCTTTTGATGTTGGGCGGTTGCACACTAGAGAGATTCTAGTAGATAAGGTTCAATGGAAGAACTACCTACTATAGGAGGCTACTTGGGAGATCGAAAGTGAGATGCAGACCCAATATCATCATATGTTTGAGGCTTCAGGTACTTCCTAATCTTTTTCTTTTACAGACGAATGTTTATTAAGTAGTTGGTATTGTAATGACCATCCAAGTTATTTTCTACATTTTCACCATTTAGAGATTTTTTATAGCTTCCCTAAGTCATTTATGACTTACCAGAACTAACAATTTGGTTACAAGGGAGTTCATTTGTTTTTTAGCACAAATTTTCTATTTTGAAGTCATTACTGGTTCAAATCAGCTACTAGGAAAAAATACTAGGAAAACGACCTTGTATGCCAATTCAAATATTTTTAATAGCTCTAGAATGTTGATTTAGGTTAGGTGGACCCTTAGTTTAAGTCTTGAGGCTCTTAGAGTCATTTTAGGCATTGGACTAAAGTAATTAAAAATCACAAGTGGGTGGGGACCCGCTTTTGATCAAAATGACCTTGAATGAAAATTTTGTAATTGGCATTGTATCTGAAACATCAAATTTGATAGTGTAGCATAGTTTGTTTGCATATACGGTATTTTGGATGAATCCAAAGGGGTTGGTTGAGACTTAGAAAAATTCCTAAGTCTTAGCGGGTGCTGGTGCATCACTTAAGTGCCCATGAGGTCATTTAAGCGAATGCCACTAAAGTAACCTGGTGGTAACTTAAGTAGTCTAGAATTTCCCAAAATATCTCTTTAGCGGCCAAAGGTTGCTTAAGCATTATTTGAGCTGACACCAGATGTCACTAAAGAAACACTAAGTTTCTTAAGTGGTGATCACTAAAGGGCCCAGTATTTGCTTAAGCAATAACTATGAACCTGGGATGGGTATAAATGCCCTACTTAGCCATATTTTCCCCATTTTAATCCATTCCCTAGAATATTGAACCCTCAAAAGTGGGAAAACTTGGAGGAATCATTTTTGGGTTATTTTAGAGAATTAATTTACACATTTCTTTTTTGAATTTATGGTAAGCTTCCATTATTTTCATGGTTAATTTCTTCATATTTTACTCAAATCCCTAAAATCTTGGTGTCTTTATTACAGTACCATTAGAGCTCGATATTTACCCATTTTCAAAGGTAAATATTACTTGTGCATAGAGGGACGTTGTGTTGGTTTCGAAAGTGCATTTTCGTAAATAGGCCCGACATGGGATTTTTACATAATTTTGGACCCGAAGAACAATATTGCAATGTAGGTATCATTGTGCTCATTGTGATGAGTATATTATGATTTTTAAAGTGTAGCACCTTGCAGAAGCTTCTCGTAAAGGGAAATCGATGGTTTAGCAGATTCTTTGGGCTTTTCTTCGGCATCTAGGTTGGGTAGGTTTACTCTCATCATAAATGGAGCCATTTTGTACTTTGATTATGATATTACACTAGATATGGGATAATATTTAGGTGTTGGTGGTATGATTTAAAATATTAGGGTTAGTTAGACTATTTAGACTATCTTGAAACCATAATTTAGGCGTAATTAACTTAGTTGCTCATATTTTAGGATAATTTGATATATTAGGGATAATTAGGGAATATTTAACATCTATAAATGAATTTATATACCTTACTTTAGTCTGGGGTAAAATTTTCATAAAAATGGTTTTTGGGAATTAGATGCAGGCCCCTCCAACCCATGTTAGGACAAGTTTTGTGTTATCCTTTGAAGACTTAGTTACACATGTTTAACCCTTGTTAAGAATTTTTGGGGACTTTTAGGATGTTAAATATGAAATGATTATGATAGTTTGGTGATTGGGAGATTGGTGCTAATTCTAGGTAAAGTTTGATGGTTTATTAATGGAGTAGACTTATATGGTTTATTATTATAGCTTATGGATATGAGTTATTGGTATGGTATATTGATATTTTCTATTAATATTATCTCCAGTTTAAGTTCGGCAAGTGATGATGATATTTTTAACGTGAGTTCGGTTCAAGTCCAATAATTGTTGATGATAGTTCGTACTATGAGTTTTGGATCGAGTCTTGAAAAGGATGTTATAATGTTAATACTATTGAGGATGATACGATGATGATTATATAAGTTTTTTTTTGACTCGGGCACTAGGACTTAGGAATGATATGATTCGATATGGATAGTTTGATGGTTATAGATAATATTTGATAGAGATATGGATCTTTAATTATTTATTTCTCTTTGATTGTACCCTCCAGGCTTATAGGGATTTGCGTTGGTTTATTTACTCTTCTGCACTTAATGGCTTATAGGAGGCAATTTTATAGTTATAATTGTGTAATGTTTCTGTTTCTTTTCCATATTTATTTCAATTATTTATGAAGAATAGTGTTGGAGCTTATTTCTAGGTTTACCCTATTACCTTGACTTAGTTTAATATATCTATTATCTTTTAGTATTTATATCATAGTTTAGCTCAATCGGCCAATGATGCGTACTGAGTACCCATGGTTTTGGTACTCATACTTCAGTTTTGTACCCTTTTGGTATAGATCCAAGTACTAAAAATCATTGATGATTCGATGATCATGCTGAGTTGATTTCAGGGATAGGTTGAGCTATTGGAGTTGCCTTTTTTCCTTCTATAGTCTATGTCTAGTGTTCAATTTTTGAGACAAATTGTATTTTAGTATTTCAGTACTTATGTTCCATTTATAGTAGCTCCTATACTAAAATAACTGGGCCTTGGAATAATTGTTGCCATTTTGTCTATCTATTAGACTGTTATGAGTGCTTTGTTGTTGTTTTAACTTTTTAAAAATTGGTTTCCTGCTTTTAGGCCTGAAGCATCCCGGGTTTGAACCCCTAGAAAATATCCTAGAATCCTATTCTTTGGACCTAATAAGACTCATGGTACGATTCATATGCTAGGGTACGAGTAGTGAAGTCCTATCATAAGCTGGACAATGTTAGTTTGTGGGATGGTTTTGGTTACTAGAATGGATACAACTTAAGGGTGAGTGTCATATGGTTAGGTACAAGTCATATAGGTGACTCATAAAGTAGACAGGATTTAATCCTCCCAGTGTTACATTTTAAAAGGGATATGGAGCATGGGTACAGATCGTATGCTAAGGTTACGACTTGGGTGGATGAGTCGTATACTGTACAGTGTCTGATGCATGGTTGAGTCTTGGTTATGATTTGGTGGTTGTTAATCGTAAGGGAGGTTACGACTCGTAAGAGGTTCAGTCATGACCCTATGTTGGGTTTTTATGGGATTTAAGTAGGGGTATTCTAGACATTTCCCAACTTACTCTAATAAGTACTCACAACTTCTAATATACATAGGAGGTTATTTACCCTATTATTTTATTCTTGAACACTTAGAAACTCTTCCAAAAATATAATAATTTTCCCAAGAGTTTTTGGGGCAAAGAACTAGGGTTTCAACTAAGGGATTACCCTGGGGCATGTCTTGGTCAATTCATTCTATCATTCTTCTTTGTTTAATGCATCATTCTCTTCCCTAATTGTAATTTCAATTAAAGACATGGTTATATGGTTGATTTCATGCTTTTTCTATTGCATTATTATGGCTTTCAATTATTTATTTGGGGATTTTGATATTAAATGCTTGGTTATGATTTCCTATGGTTTTAATTATGTTTTCTATGCATTAAAGGTGGTTTTGGATAATTGAATTGCATGGTAATAGTTTAATGTCAATGGAATTTGGTTTTGGTTATATTATGCCCCCAAGGTGTTTGATAAAATGCTTATAAAGATATGTTCATTGCATTGGATTATTTTAATGGAACTCTTTCTTGTTTTTGGCTTATGCATGAAACCTTAAATGGTTTTAAATGGTTTACAAAGGCTTAAGGATAATTGGTTATGCTTGTGGAGAATACGGTAGTTTCCCAAGAGGTTTAATGTGGCTAACAATAGGGCACTTGAATGTCCCTTTAATCTAAATAGTTCTTCTATGGATAATGCTTTCAAGTATGGTGGTATGATAATATGACTGGTTTATTAAATAGCTTTTGTTAATTAAAGGATATTTGGATTGTTTGGACTTGGTTTTAATTGGGCATTAATGGCGGGAAGTGTAAGCTAAGCCGTGGAAGGTGGCGGTCTCGGGGGATCTAAACCAAAAAATCATATTTGCCGTTATGAGGGGTCTTTGATGGCCATGAGCGAGTGTTATATTTATATTGGAGGGATGTTCTAGTCATCCTAGGGATATTGCCTGGTCATACGGCTACACACATTGGGACCCTTTCAGAAGGAGAACCTGAACCCTTATAGTCTGTAGGTGGTCGTACGTCTAAGCTACACAACCCAAGTAAAGGTTTTAGTGGCATGCTAAACTCATTCCCTTTTCCTAGCACTTATATATAAGTATGGTTTCTTGCATTAGATTGTTTTCACTTGGATTTGATAACCGACATTTCTTTATCCTTATCACGAGTTTCATAGTTGTGTTCACCTAATAACCCATCTACTGGTAGTTGTATAACCATGCTATGCAGGAACCGGCCGTATGACTCCTCCTTCATAGTACTTGATTCGAGGATAGCTTATTGGACTAAAGTGGAGAGCTTTCATACTTTTGGAAGGCATCATTTTAGGTTAGACATTCTTATACTTTTTACTTTCTTTCCAGATATTGGTTTTTGCCATGGTTGGGGGCATGTCCCGACCAAATTTTTATATTCATTTGGATTGAGGCTTTGTGGTACTTCTGGTTGATGGTATGGGCGGGATCGGTATTGGTGTCGACCTTAGTATTGACTTTGGTGTTGGGGATGACATCATTTGCGATATTGGTGGTTCTTCCATCGTATTACATTTAGGGTTTGATTATCATATTATGTTTATATACTCTCTAAATCATTTGGTATGGAATGAACGGTTGATTTGGTATGGTTAGACTCTATTGGGTCAGTCATGATTGAAACCTTATCCCTAAGTCTTCATCAGAGTGTTACACAATATTGTCATATGCCAAAAAGTTAGCTCATCCAAGGATGTATAAGGTGGTTGGGTTGGGTTAAGGGGGCGTTCCCCGATCCTGGTTAGACTTGGGATACCCATTATGACAAGGCCTTGATACAGGCTGAGTCAAATTGGTATCAGAGCCTAGGTTCATGATCAATTAGGAGACCACAAAGCCGTGATGAGTAGAGTCTTTTTCGAGTTGTGTGGCACTCCATACTTATAAGAGAGAGGCTGTAAGACATTTAGTAATGTTTCACTTTCTTGTTATTCTTTCTTTAAGCTTGTATTCTCAGTCCTGGAATCTCCCATAATACTTTTTTGTTCATCTTCAAATTATGCCTCCTAGATCTGAAACAAAAGGAAATTATTCTACTTTATTTGGAAGTGATGATGGGGGAGCACGTTCTACTCCCGGGGTTTAGCTTAGATCTCATGGTCTTATTCCTAATTGTACCAGAGTTCCTTCTATTCCTCCTCCTACTTCTCAAGGCCCTTAGGGCAACTTGAAAAATGTAGAGTTTTAGCAGTCTATGTATGCCATTTTACAATTGTTTATTACTCAAGGAAAGTGTGGTACGACTAGCATTGTGTCTATTGAGGCTGCTTTTCTTAGACAGTTTATGAATATAGGTCCTCTGATTTTTATAGGAGTAAAGGTTAAGGAAGACCCACAGGTATTTCTTAGTGAGATAGAAAAGATCTTTTGGGTAATGAAGGCTACTAATGCGGAAGAGTAAACTTTGCAGCTTATCATCTCAAAGAGGTTGCGTATCTGTGGTATGAAGTATGGAATAGACATAAAGGTGATGTAGAGGAGCAAGGTTTGTGGGTGGCCTTTTCTAATTCTTTCATGGATCGATTCTTTTCTCAAGAGTTAAGGGAAACTAAGATGGAGGAGTTTCTGAACCTCAGGCAAAGGAGAATGTCTGTGAAGGAGTATTTTTTGAAGTTCCATCAGTTGTTGAGGTATGCTCCTATTTTGGTGTTTGATATGAGGTCGAGAATGAGGAAGTTTGCTTCAGGGCTAAATAAAGATCTACGTATAGAGAGCAAGACTATTTTGCTCAAGAAGGATATAAACATGTTAAGGCTGACTTTTCATATGCACACGTTGAGGATAAGAAGAGAAGGCAAGTAAAATATGGAGACAGGCATGGTAAGTGGGGTAGGTTTTTTAATCAGAGAGGTACCCAGTCCCAGGGTGGTCGAGTCAGTGGGAAGTGGAAGAAAAAGAAGTGGGGGAGTTCTGGTTCTTTCTTTACTGCCAGTTCTCCTTACCCAAGTAGTCGGGCGACAGGTCTCATCATAGTAGTGATAATTCTCGGGTGCAGGGAGCCCATTCTCAGTAATGCAGAGGTCAGTGTGTTTCTTTATGTCCACATTATCGATTTTGTGTTCATCCTCATTGGGGATTCTTTATGGTGGGAAGGGATAAGTTCTTCATGTGTGGTAAAGTAGGCCGTCGGCTCAAGGATTGTCCATCTAACAGGGTTGCTACGGGGGAGAATAAGATTCCAGTTGCTTCATCTTCTATTCCTACACTCAGAGGTGTGGAATCTGCTTATGTTACTACTCCTACTTCCAGTGTTGGTCGGACCAAGTTGTATGCTTTGGCATCCCATCGGGAATACAAGGTATCGCTTATTGTTATTATTGGTACATTATAGCTTTTCTCTAAAGATTTATATTATTTGCTTGATCCAGGTTCTACACTTTTCTATGTGACTCCTTATATAACTATGTCATTTGGTTCTGATTCAGAGATTATTTTGGATCCATTTTCTATTTCTACCCCGGTACAAGATTCGATCTTTATTGAACGGGTCTATAGGGGTGTGTGGTATCTATGAGCTATAGATAGATTTCGACTGATTTGTTTAAGTTTGATATAGTAGATTTTAATGTAATCTTGGGCATGGATTGGTTGCATATTAGTTATGCAAATTTTGATTGTCGAACCCGTAGGGTCATCTTTAAGTTCTCTAGTGAGCCAGAAATAGAATGGAAAGGTTTTTCCTTAGCACCACGGGGGAAGTTTATTTCTTATCTTAGAGCTTGGAGGTTAATCTCTAAAGGTTTTCTTTATCACTTGGTCCAGGTTAATAACTCTAAATTGGAAGGTCCTTCGTTGCAGTCAGTTGAGGTAGTTAATGAGTTTTTGGAGGTCTTTTCAGATGATCTTCAAGGTGTTCCTCCGGATAGGGAAACAAATTTTGGTATTGATTTTCTTCCGGACACTCATCCAATTTCTATTCATCCTTATAGAATGGATTAGGCCAAATTAAGGGAACTCAAGGAGAAAATTAAGAATATTCTTGACAAAGGGCTTATTTATCCTAGTGTTTATTCATGGGGTGCACCGGTGTTGTATTTGCATAAAAAGGATGGTTCTCTTCATATGTTCATCGACTACAGGCAATTGATAAAGTTAACGATCAAGAACAAATATCCTCTTCCTCAGATAGATGATCAGTTTGATCAGTTGTAAGGTTCCAAGTTCTTTTCCAAGATAGATATCCGATCTAGGTACCACTAGTTAAAGACTAGGGAGTTAAATATCCCTAAGATGGCTTTTTGCACTCAGTATAGGCAATATGACTTTTTGCGATGCCATTTGGATTGATAAATGGACTAATAAAATTTATGAATTTGAAGAACATGGTGTTTCAGTAGTATTTGGAACTCTTTATCATTATGTTTATTGATGATATTTTGGTGTATTTGAAGAGTGGGGTGGATTATGTTAATCACCTCCATGTGGTTTTGTAGACCTTGAAAGAACAGTGGTATTTGCTAAGTTCTTTAAGTGCGAGTTTTGGTTGAATGTTGTGACTTTCTTGGATCATATCATTTCTAGTAAAGGGATCACGGTGGATCCGCAGAAGGTTGTTGTGGTGAAGAAGTGTCCTAAAGATACGACTCCATCTGATATTCAGAGCTTCTTGGGTTTAGCCGGGTATTATATGTGGTTTGTGGAGAGTTTTTCATCGATAGCTGCTCCTTTCACAAATTTAACTCAGAAGAAGGTTAAGTTTTCTTGGTCGGATGCGTGTGAGGGGAGTTTTGAGAAGTTGAAGGATAAGTTGACTTTGGCTCCAGTTCTGGCCTTATCGAAAGGCAATGATGGGTTCATGGTTTATTAGGATGTATCTCGGGTTTGTCTTGTTTGTGTGTTTATGTACCATGGGAAGTTGATGGCCTATGCCATTAGGCAATTGAAGGTGCATAAGAGGAACTATCTTACTCATGATTATAAGTTATTGTCCATTGTATTTTCTTTGAAGGTATGGTGGCATTATTTGTATGGTGTTCACGTGGATATCTTTTTTGATCACATGAGTTTGCAATATGCGTTCTCACAGAAAGAGTGTTAATCTCAGGCAGAGGAGTTATCTTTAGCTTCTTAAGGACTATGAAATGAGTTTTCACTATAGCCTAGCTAAAGCTAACGTGGTTGTTGATGCTCTTAGAAGGATGTTCATGGGTAGTTTGGCTCATGTGAAAGAAGGGAAGCAAGAATTTATACAGGATATTAATCATTTGGAAAATCTTGGGGTTTATCTCTTGGACTCCAATTATGGTGGTGTGATAGGGAAAGAAGTTGTTAGATCTTCTCTCGGTGCGGAGATTAAGAAGAAACAAGTGTTGGATTCTTCCTTGATGAAAATGAAAGGTAGCATTGGTGGGCAAAAAATGGTGAATTTTAAGATTAGGGGTGATGGTACTTTGTAGTACCAAGGCAGGTTATGTGTTCCTAAAATAGATATTTTAAAGCAAAATATCTTGGTTGAGACTCATGAATCATGCTATGTTGTCCATCCTAGTTCTACTAAGATGTAAGATGATCTCAAGGAGATCTATTGGTGGAGTGGCATTAAGCAGGACGTGGTTGATTTTGTGTCCAAGCTCATGGTGTGTCCAAGTTAAGGTTAAGCACATGAGGCCTAGCGGGCTAAATCAATAAATTGAGTTGCTTGAATGAAAGTGATAGGAGATAAATATGGATTTCTTTACTGGTCTTCCTCGGTCTATAAACCAATTTGATTTGATTTGGGTCATCGTGGATAGGATAACAAAGTCTGCAAATTTCATGCTTGTGCAAACTAACTTTCTAGTAGAGGATTATGGTAAGATTTATCTTTAAGAGATTGTGAAACTGCATGGGGTGGTTGTTTTTATTATTTCTGATCAAAGTATGCAGTATACATCCCACTCCTGGCGGTCTTTCAAGAATAAAGTGAGTCTGAGTGCTGCTTTCCATCCGCAGTCGGATGGGCAGGTGGAAAGAATTATTCAGACATTAGAAGATATGTTTTGAGCCTGTGTGATTGATTATGGTGGAGCATCTTTCTTTGGTAGAGTTTTCTTACAACAATAGCTATCATAAGAGTATTGGTATGGTTCCTTTTGAGGCGTTGTTTGGTAAAAGGTGTGGGTCTCCTATTGGTTTGTTTGAGCTCATCAAGGCTAATTTATTTGGACCAGATTTGATTTGTCAAGCTATTGAAAAGGTAAAGATGATTCAGGATAGGCTCAAGGCTGCCCAGAGTCTTCAGAAGTCCTATGCGGAGGTTAGGTGTAGTGACTGGGAGTTTGAAGTAGAGGATAAAGTTTTCCTTAAGGAGCCTCCTATGAAGGGAGTAGTGTTTTTTGGAAAAGGGATAGCTCAGTCCTCTGTACATTGGTCCTTATGAGAATTTGCAGAGAGCAGGCAATGTTGCATATTGGAGTTGCCATCTACCTTGAGTTTGGTGCATTCGGTATTCCATGTTTCTTTGTTGAGAAAGTGCGTTGGTGATCTGTCTTCGATTGTTCCTTTGAAGGGGTTGGATATCTCAGATTCTCTGTCTTATGAAGATGTCCCGATTGAAATATTGGATAGAAAAATTCATTGGTTACTGACCAAGGATGTGGCATTGGTTAAGGTTCTACGGTGGAACCACAAGGTGGAAAAGGCCAACGTGGGAAACAGAGGAGGACATGTAGTCCAAGTATTCGCTCTTGTTTTCTTCTCCTGATATTCGTGCGGAGGGTATGCAACTTGAATACAACTTTATTTTCTAAGTTTTTTAATGGAAATATTAACATCTTTGACTCTTTATTTTAAAACTTTGTTGAAGGGATGTTTGATAATAAAAATAAATCTATGTATGGTTACCCCTACTTTATCCATCATTCGAGGATAAATATTACTAGTGGGGGAGACTAAAGTATCCCGGGTTTGGACCCGTAGAAAATTTCCTGGAATCCTATCTTTCGAGCCCAATATGACTCATGGTACGAGCCATATGCTTGAGTATGAGTGGTGAAGTCCTATTGTAAGCTGACCAGTATTAGTTTAAGGGATAGTTTTGGTCACTAAAATAGATACGACTTAGGGGTGAGTGTCGTATGGTTTGGTACGAGTCATATAGGTGACTCATAAGGTGGAAAGATAGTTTGATCCTCCTGTTGTTACATTCTACTGGGATATAGATCATGGGTATGGATCATATCCTGAGCTTACGACTTGGGTGGATGAGTTGTAGATGGGATAGTGTCTGATCCATGATTGAGGGTTGGTTACGATCGGGTGGGTGTCAACCATAAGGGAGTCAGTCGTGACCCTGTGTCGGGGTTTTATGGTATTTATGTGGAGGAATTTTGGACATTTCTCTACTTACCCTAATAAGGACCCACAACTTCTAATACACATGGGAGGTAATTTACCCTATTATTTTTTTCTTGAACACTTAGAAACTCTTCCTAAACATAACATAATTCTCTTAAGAGCTTTTGGGGAAAAGAGATAGGGTTTCAACTAAGGGGTTACTTTTGGGGCTTGTCTTGGTGAATTATTTCCATTAATCTTCTTGGTTTAAGGCATTATTCTCTTCCCTAATAGTAATTTCAATTAAAGGCATGGTTACATGGTTGATTTCAAGGTTTTTCTCTTTCTTGATTATGGCTTTAAACTATTGATTTGGGGGTTTTGATGTTAAATACTTGGTTATGATTTCTTATGGTTTTAACTATGTTTTCTATGCATTTACGGTCGTTTCGGACAATTGAATTACATGGTGCAGGTTTAATGGTAATGGAATTTGGTTTGGGTTATATTATGCCCCCAAGGTGTTTGATAAAATGCTTTTAAAGATATGTTCATTGCATTGGCTTATTTTAATGGAACTCTTGCTTGTTTTTGGCTTATGCATGAAATCTTAAATGTTTTTACATGTCTTACAAAGGCTTAAGTCCAATTGTTTATGCTTATGGAGAACATGGTAGTCTCCTAAGAGGTTTAATATGGCTAGTGATAGGGCACTTGAATGTCCCCTTAATCTGAATGGTCCGGCTATGGATAATGCTTGCAAGTATGGTGGTATGATGATACCACTTGTTTATTAAATAGCCTTTGTTAATAAAAAAATAATTGGATTGTTTGGAATTAGATTTAATTTAACATTAATGGTGGGAAATGTAAGCTAATCTATGGAAGGTGGCGGTCCTGGGGGGATCAAAACCAGAAACTCATAGTTATCGATCTTTGGCCACGTGCGAGTGTCACATTTCTATTGGAGGGATGTCCTTGTCATCCCGGGATATTGCCTAGTAGTGTGGCTAAACGCACTGGGACCCTTTCAATATGGGGAGCTAAACCCATATGGACCTTGGGTAGTAAGACGGCTAAGCGACACAACCCAGGTAAAGGTTTTAAGGACAAGCTAAACCCAGTCCCTTTTCCCAACACTAATAGATATATGTATGGTTGTTTTCATGTGATGGTTTTTACTTGGATTTAATAACCGGCATTACTTTATCCTTATCCTGAGTTTCATGCTAGTGTTCACCCACTAACCTGTCTACTGGCGGTTGTATACCCATGACATATAGGAACCATCCGTTCGACTCCTCGTTCATAGTACTTGATTTGGGGAAAGATTATTGGACTGAATTAGTGAGCTTTCATCCTTTCGGAAGGCATCATTTCATGTTTCACATTCTTAGACATTTTGTTTCTTTCAAGATATTGGTTTTGGCCATGGTTGGGGGCATGACCCAAGTAGATTAAATTGAGCTAATGCTCATTGGCACGACATGAACACTGAATGAAGGGAAACTTTTCCTAAATTGTTTTTTATCCTCTGGTCCAAAAGTATGGCGCGCTTCACACCCATGCACAAGACTCTACTCAACACAACATTCAGACTCCCTAGGACACTTTAAAACCTAAGGCTCTGATACAAAGTTTGTAATGCCTTGGGAGTACACCCTGGATACCACACGGTGCTTAGGGTCACGAGTGACCACAATATAACCCATTAGTTGGTACCTATTGTGAGCCCTGAATAATAATAACAAAACACACATGTGTGGAATAACTTAATTCGCCATAAGGTTTTAAATACTAAAATATTTCAGAATCATATGTCTGAAAACAACTTGAAGAAACAACTGTCTAAAAACTAATAAAGTAATGACAAACTGACTGATTGTCTGAAGTGTCCAAAAGCCTCTAAAACTAACTGAATAAGATTGATGGGCTAGGCCCCAACTAACTCCAACTGACTACTGAACTAAAAACACTAAAATAAACATAACCGGTCCTCTAAATATGAGGACACATCATTGCTATTGCTGCTGATGCGGTGGAATGTCTAAGTTTGGTTGGGAACCTGAGCATTCAAATATATGATATGAGACATCATAGTGCAAGAAATGAGTATGCAGTCAGTACTTTGAATGTACTAGTATGATAGATGAGGTTAGGCAGTTATGCATGGGTTATATGCATGAGTAATAACTGACTGAATGAGTAGCATGAGGTAACTGAATAACTGATATGCATGCGTAAATGTTGTAAAATAAGAGAATGTATGACCAAGAATATAACATGATTTTGAAATAGTCTGCAAGCGGAAATACAAAAATGTAATATGGTCGAGCAAAACTAAACTGAGTTTTGAACTAAACACGCAAATTCAAATTGTAGGAGGTATCATCTAACCGACATGCCCCAAATCTGAGCTCATAGGGGTCCAACCTATGACCCCAGTTGGAAGGATGCTATTATCGTGACATGGGTACTAACAATGGTCGTGTCAACCATGAACTATCAAAAAGACACAATGTCAACCCTAAACTAACAGAAAAACTCATGAGATATTTGTCAACCCTAAACTAACTGGAAGACATCTCAAACCTACGTTGGCTACGCAGTTCTGTAACTCAGGGATTTCTACTAAAGGTCAAACCCTATACTAACAGAAATGCCCCCATTCCATGGTTCTCTCAGTGCAGAATGCTACTACCAACCAAACTAACACTGATTACAGGACATAACTAAGTTAAACTAAAGAAGGAACTAACTTGGATTACGGAACTGGTCTAAGATTTACTGATACGATAACTGACTGAATTGATAATCCTCATACGTGTCTGAAACCATTCTGATAATACTGAGAATAAGTAAACAGTTAAATTTTGTGTATTCATAATCCCTAGGACTTGATAATAACAATAATGATAGGGACACGTGAAAGATTTGAAGACATGGGAGAAAATCATTTTTCACAATTATTCACTCAAGCATTTAATCAAACACATTGGGGTCAAGACTTTAACATGGGGGTTCTTTTAAATATGATAAGATAGCATAATCACATGACCAAATTATAAACCGAGGGTTTTATCCTTAATTTGAATGAACATGATATGAAAAAGACAATACTTACAACATACTACAATATATTCCACGTGAAATCAATTGAAATCATAACTTGAAACCAAATTACCAAGGTATAGATAAACATACTTCAACTTTCGAACGTGTAATGGATCTTTCTATCAAACTCTTGAAAATGCAATACATGATCTAAATTCATAAGAGTTTCATGGAGGTAATTCATTGTAAACATGTTATTTTATTGTAAACATGTAATAAATAGTCATTGTTCAAAAACCAATCATTTAGGTATTTCATCAAACACATGGTTTTCAAGATTTACAGCATGGGAATAGTTAAACATGAGATAATAGAATAGTCTCACTACTAAAATTCTTGGGTTAAGGATATGATATGCAAAAATCACCCTTCGAATGTGTTATGGACAAATTTCTTTGAAAATAATTTGTAAGCATGATATAGTGTCGAGATTCATGAAAGTTCATGGATAAAATTCTTAATAACTTGTATATATCAAATCTTTAAACTTGAAAATGGATTCTTGGACTCCATGATGGAAAAGGACCCATGGATGAACATCTAACATTCCTTAACGGCGAAGAAGTTGCGGAAGATTGAACTTTTAAGCTTGATTGTGCAAACCCAAGTTGTTTTTTTCCCTCTTGTGATTTTGATGATAAGCTGATGATGTTATTAGTGATAAAATGTGTTTAGGAACTTTAAATCTCGTGTATTTATGTTTAGGGACATTTAAGAATTGTCAAATGACTTAGTTTCCCTCAGAATAACTCAAACACAAAATGTCTAGGTCGTTCTGCCATGGGATTTGCATCACACAAGTTATGGAAAACCCTTTACAACTAATGTTTGCGATTGATAGGCAACACAAACCACTTTGCAAAGCCATAACTTTTTGCTCGGGTGTCGGATTAAGGAAACATTGGTATTATTGGGATTCTTCGATTATCTACAATTTTGTGGGTTTTATTCTGCCAAATTACATATGTACATAAGGTTATACTTATTCAAAGATAACCCTTGTGAAATCAAACACCAAAAATTAGCTGAATTACGGGTTTTTAGCTCACTTTGCTATAAGTAACACTTATGAATATCTTTCCCACCTCATAATCTTTCTTCACACTAGGTTAATTATCATGAAATATGGATCCAAGTATTAATCATGGGACTAAATTCATAGGAACGAAGGTCTGATTTCTAGATTAGAAGCGTATGAGGTATTAAAATATCTCCCCCTTAGGAACATTCATCCTCGAATGAGGTTGGTTATGCTGAGAATACTGAAGAATCTTAGATCATATACAAAATATGCATGAATGGGAACATGAGAAAATAATTGGGTCTATAACATGATACATGAACTAAATATCATAAACTAAACTGATTTCCTTGGATACATGCCCTGACATGAGAATGGTTATAAGGCTGAGATTTGAACGAGAGAGTCAACTTATTAGTGCCCATTACTTCAAGATAGATCTTTTTATGTGTAGAGAGGATTGATGTTTTATGACATGAAAGCTCACGTAATTATAGTGCATCTCCCCCTTAGGACATTATGTCACCTAAAAGATACTGATGTGGTTGAAATATTGAGAAAAAACTGAGATGATGTACGAAACACTTATGGAATAAAGCATGACTATATCTCTGGAATGTGAAACTGTGTTATGAAGAATAGAGGGTCAATGACATGAATACGTCAAAGAGGTTTGAGCTAAGGACATGCATGACATAAATCTAAATTTCGCTGATCATTAAGAATGTAGCATGAGTACTAAAACTGAACATACTGTAAATCATGAGTACATGTGTCATTCGATGTATGACCTGAATTTGGAGTTCGTAAAGTTATGGAACATGATTTGTACAGTTGAGAAAATTGGAAATCCTTGTACTAGGAACTGGGAGAATACATGATTTTTAATAAGATGCACTAACATAAGCTATGATAAAAGAGCTGACATGTAAGGCATGAGTAGATACAATGATAACTAAAGCACAAAGACATAAATAAGAATAGGTCAGGCTTTTTACACCCTACAACTTTTCCATACACACTGGCATCACTACTCGGATCTCAGAGCCTGACTTTGTTCCTCATTCTACGATCTCCCTCTTAGCTTACAGCCATTATTCTATGTTTATGGTACTAGACAATAAGAAGAGATCTACTAGAGTTTCAGGACAAACACCTAATTTAACCACTATTTAGGGGGTTAGAAAAAAGAAATAAAGTTTAGGGGTCTACCTAAACACAATTAAGACTATGAAATTCTTGTAACGTACCCGTTACCGCATTAGGAGAACTTTCCTGATTGTTTCGGGATTGGAGTGCATAAATTCTATTCTAGCATTGACCACTGATGGCACAGGAAGTGGTGCCATGCTGAGTCGGGCAACCTACTGGCGCTGAGAGACGACTGCTCTGACTCCATAGACCAACCTTAGGATATTTTCTGACTCTATGTCCTTGCTCTCCACATCCAAAACACACATCACAGCTAACTCTACACACACCTTTATGATTCATACCACATTCACCGCAAAACAGAGGGGTACGACCACTGTTCCCACTACCATGGGTAATGGAGATTGGCGCCCTTTCTCGATCATCATTTCTAAACTTTGGTACTGGAGAACTAGTTGAAATTGAGCTGGGGATAAAAAAATCTAACGGAAATGACATTGGTTACCACCCTCTGACCCTAGCTGAGAAAAACTAAAACTACTTATCCTAGCCCTTTTACGCTCTCTCCCTTTCTCCTTAGCCTTCTCCTTCTCGATCTGCTAAGAATGGTCCATAAGCCTAGATAAGTCCATCTCTTTAATCAACATAGAAATCCTATACTCCTTGACTACACTATCAGCTACACCAGAAATAAACTTACTCATTCTAGACCTATTAGCAGACACTACATTAGGAGCAAACCTTGCCAACTAAGTGAACTTAAGTGAATACTCCTTCACACTCATACTACACTATTTCATATTAATAAGATTCAGCACCTTAGTTTTCCTCAACTCTAAAGGAAAGAACCTGTCTAAAAAGGTCATGACAAACTTCTCTAACACTACAGGCCCTGTATATGCGTCTCTATCCTCCTTCCACTGCTTATACCAAGTGTGGGATACAATCTTCAACTGGTAAGTAGACAACTTCACACTCTCACTAGATGAGACAACCATAATATTAGTCACCTTTTGAACCATGTCAAGAAACTCATATGGATCCTCATCAGACTTGGATCCCAAAAATAAATGAGGATTCATCTATGTGAAATCCCAAATTTTAGCTTTAGTAGTGTTAGCCACTATATTGTCTGGGATAAAAGCCTATTGGTTGATCTATGTTACTAATGAGTTGTCTAAAGTGGTGAATAAAGCTCTAAACTCAACATAGGAAACATACTTATTTAGGAGATCTTCCTAAACGGGCGAAGGTGCGCACTGATTTCTGCTTCTTCTTCCATTAGTCTTATTGGGAGGCATGTTATATAAATAAGAAGAAGATAGAATTAGAAAGATAGTTTAAACTGAGATCATGCTCATTCTCATGACTTGAACACTGAATTAAGGGAAACTTTTCCCAAAACGTTTTGTAGCCTCTGGTCCATAAGAATGGCGCGCTGCACACCCATGCATGAGACTCTACTCACCGCGGCTTTCAGACTCCCTATGACACTTTAAAAACTTAGGCTCTGATACAAAGTTTGTAATGCCCCAGGAGTACACCCTGGATGCCAAACGTTACTTACGGTCACTATTGACCACAAGCTAACCCATGAGTTGGTACCTATTGTGAGCCCAGAATAATAATAACAAAATAAACATATATCGTATAACTGAATTGACATAAGGTTTTAAATACTAAAATATTTTTTAATCATAAGTCTGAAAAGAACTGTCTGAAAACTGATAAAAGTAATGACATACTGACTGACTGCCTGAAGTATCCGAAAGCCTCTAAAATTGACTGAACAAAAATTGATGGGACATGCCCCAACTTACTCCAACTGACTACTGAACTGAAAAAAAACTAAAATAAACATAACTATTCCTCAAAATATGAGGACTCACCATTTCTATTGTTGCTGATGCGCTGGAATATCTATGTGCAGTTAGGAACCTGAGCATCTGAACCTATGATATGAGACATCATAGAGCAAGAAACGAGTATGCGGCTAGTGCTTTGAATTTACTTGTATTCTAGATGAGTCTAGGCAGTTATGCAATGGTTAAGTGCATGAGTAATAACTGTCTGAATGAGTAGTATGAGGTAACTGAATATCTGATAAGAATGTGTAAATATTTTAAAATCTGAGAATGCATGACCAAGTACATAACTTGATTTTAAAATAGTCTATAAACTAAAATACTAAAATATGATAACTGAATAACTGATAAACAATATGCTATGGTAAGAAAAACTAAACTAAGTTTTGGAGTGAAAACTGAAACTGAAACTGTGGGATATATCATCTAACTGATATGCCCCAAATTTGAGTTGATAGGGGTCCAACTAGTGACCCTAGTTAGAAGGGTGTTTGTACTACTCCACGGGTACTAACAATGGCTGGGTCAACCTTAAACTGGAAGAAAGACATATTATAAACCCTAAACTAACAGAAAGACTCATGAGATATGTATCAACCCTAAACTAGCAGGAAGAAATCTCAAACCTATGCTTTCTACGTAGTTCTGTAACTCAGGGATTGCTATTAAGGGTCAAACTCTATAATAATAGGAATTCTCCCATTCCTTGGTTTACTCGGTGCTAAATCCTACTCCCAAATGAACTTACACTAATTACGGGACTAAACTAAGTTTAACTAAAGAAGGAACTGACTCAAATTACTAAACTTGTCTAAGTTGGATTGACACGATAACTGACTGAACTGATAATCCTCATATGTATCTGAAACCATTCTAAAAATACTGAGACTAAGTAAACAACTAAATTTTTTATATTCATAAAACCAAGAACTCAATAACAATAACGATAGGGACATGTGAAAGCTTTGAAACCATGGGAGGAAATCATTCTTCACAATTATTCACTCAAGTATTTAATCAAATACATAGGGGTCAAAACTTTACTTTTAAACATGATAAAATAGTACGATCATATGACCACATAATAAACTGAGGGTTTTATTCTGAATTTTAATGAACATGATATGGAAACCACAATATTTAAAAAATACTATAATGCATTCCAAGTGAAAACAATTAAAATCATAACTTGAAACCAACTTACCAAGGAATAGATAAATGTAACAATCCGAGACTACCCCCTAGTCGTCACACGGTGCTTACCACCCCGAAGGACCACAAGCTAACCCATGAATGATATCTATTGTGAGCACTAAATAATAATACTATACTTAATGCAGAAAATAAGCTGAAATGCCATAAGATTCAAAATATCTAAAATAATGATAAATAACAACATCTGATAAAAATTTAACACTATCTAAAAATTAGTTTGAAAAGACTCTAACTGAATATGTCTGAAAGTGGAGTTGATGGGACAATTCCCCAACTAATTCCCTCTACAGAACTAATACATCTACTGAAATTATGAAATAGTATAATATCCTCGAATGATGAGGACTCACTTCTAAATCTACTGCTGCTAGCAAAATCTGAATCTACTATGCATAATCGAGAACCTGAGCATCCGAACCTATAATATGAAACATCATAGAATAGAAAAGTATGTGTCAGTACGTGGGAATATACTGATATGCTAGATAAGGTAAGGCTGAATACAAGGGTTCATATGCATGAGGATATAACTGACTGAATGAGAATAACTGAACATGAGAGTACGTGAAGAATTCGAGAATACTATAAATACAGAGAATGCAATCTCTGCATATATATATATAAACTATAACTGAGCTTTTCTTATGCTAAGTATTGAATTCTGATAACTGATTAACTGATACTGATTGACTATATCTAACAGTCCTGATTCTGTAAAACTAAGCTAAGGTTTGAGCTGAAGATTGAAACTGAGACTAAATCTATGAGAGGTAATCATCTAATCGATATGCCCCTCTCTGAACTGATTAGGGTCCAACCTGTAACCCCAGTTGGAAGAGTGCTAATACTGTGCCACGAGTACTAATACTAAAAAAATAGAATGACAAGCCTAACTGATGGGTGACACCTAGGCAGAGCCAAGCGTAATTGGACAGGTTACCCCTGAGAGGTAGTCAAGCCTAATCTATCAGGTGACTCCTCATGCTGCGCTGGCTACGCAGTTTTGGAGTACAAAGATTTCTACTAACGACTCTACCTATCTGACGGGGAAGCAATCATCCCTACTTTCGCTCTATGCTGAATCCTACTCCCAACTGAAAGACACTAAACTGAGTATACTAGACTGGACTAGACTGAGACTGAGTTTACTGAGTTTTTCTAAGTTTTTTAATTGACTGAGTTCTACTGAGTTCTATAACAGACTGAGAGTACTGATCATGACATGACTGATACAATTCTGTAATTAACATTAGCGCTAGGTAAATAGCTAAATTTTCAGGTATTGAATACCACCATGACTCGATAGCTTGAAAAGTAAAGAAAATCATAATCTTAAATAATATAAAAATGTTCACTAAGTCATAATTCATTCATAGAGACATTTCATCAAACACTTGTAATGCATTAACTTGTACATGAATGGGATCTCAAAATAACATCTCATGATTCCTCTATCTACTTCACATAGGTATTTTAGCAAATACTTGGGGAGCATGAGTATTTCATATGATAATGGTCATCACACATGAATACAATACTTAATTGCAAATTCAATGGTTTAGCATGTAAGTCATATAATTCTCCCTATATACCATTCTATTTTTTTCATGAATCTTATTATAATCATGGATTGAAAACCAAATCAACATCATAGATGCATTAATCACTTTATAAATTTAAGGGTCTATTAAGATAATCATATATTTGTTATACATGTTATTTAATTTCATAAAACTTCCCTTTAAATCATAGATTGGAACCTAACTAATATTATAAACATGAATTCAATCAAATTCAAATATGGAAATCATAAATACATCATCTTTGTACTTTGAGAAAGGATTCTTTGACTTCATGGGTAAAAGGGACCCATGAAACAACATATAACATACCTTGGAAGATTCTTTCTTGAAGTTTCTTAGAGGAAATCCTTAGGCATGTTCTTGATTTCTTGAACTAGGGTTTATCCCCTTTGAGAGAGAATGTTTTAATTCTTGAGAGAAAGTGAGAAATAAAAAGATAATGGGGTATTTAGGTTTTAAATTTCATGTTTAGACTGACTTGGGTCATGGAAAAATACAAAACTACCCCTGGGAAGCATATTAAAAATCATCACTGGAAACCCAATTTTTCATGTCGGCGGGATGCGGTGAAATTGAGCTAGCTCACTGGAAACTAGACAACTGGAAATCAGAGGTTTGCAATGATGCGGCACCATCGTGCTGACTAACTAAATAGGAATTTACCCATTGTAAAGATGCGTCATTATGGTGGATTCACACTGGAATGTGACAATTGGGAAAATGGCTGGTGGCGCGATGTGGTGGTATCGCGTTGGCTCACTGGAAAATAACAATTGCCATTTGGATGGCTTCCACGATGCACTAAGTGCCAGTTGGCACACTGTCTTACTAAAATGGCTCTATCTCTTCACCCGAGTATCGTATTTGGGCTAATTTGGTATCGATGGAAAATTACACATGTATAAAAGTGTATTCATCTTTACATCAAGTCTTTTGATATTTTTTGATGAATTTAAGCTAGGTAAAATTATAGGGTGTTACAATATCTCCTCCTTTGGAACATTCATCCTGAAATGAGACTGGTTAGGCTGCGAAGCACTGATAGGTTGTGTTTACAAATTTAACTTGCATGATTGAAGCATGAGTACATGACTAAAACTACTGATACACTGAGTTTACATACTGACCATGCATATCTCATGCATGAAGTACATGGATGAACGGATTTATGAATGCATGACTTAACGTGTAACGGCAAGGAATACCAAGTTTATAGTCATAAGTTAGACATGGAACTGGGTAAAGCTAAGGAAGACTCTTATCCTATGCTGAGAATACTGATAAACCTGAGATCATTTACTTAACATGAATGAACGGGGTGTGAGAATAGGACTGAGTCTAAATCATGGTACATAAACCAAATACATGAACTAGACTAATTTCAAAGATACGCATCATAACATGGGGATGGTCATACGGCTGAGATTGGAACGAATGAATCAACTTATGAGTATTCGTTACTCCAACTTAATTTGTAACGTGAAGAGTGAATGGAAGGTTTAGAGCATGATAGCTCGAGGTTTATAGTGCATCTCCCCCTTGGGGAACTATGTCTCTCTAAGAATGTTGACTTGACTGAGATACTAAGGAAAAACATGAGACGATGCATGGGGAACCGACGAATTGAACCGTAACTGAATATCTAGGATCTAAAATCCAGACATGATGCATGAACTAGGATGAACTCGTTACTACTAGGATGCTCTATCTTTGAATGGTTATATTCATGAAACTTCAGATAGTACGACTAGATGGAAAGATGGGAAACTAGACGAACTTGTCCACCTGAATTCTAACCTATAGTACTGGCTTTACAGACTAAGTCATGCTAAGAACTTATATCGACTGGAGCATTTCTTGACACTTTTTCTATATAGTTCTACTGACTTTAGGGAGAAAGGAAATCTTGGCATGGTCTGAATAAGACATCTGAAGCAGAAATCATAACATGGCTCTAATTCTGTAACATGGAGTAAGGCCTAAAAAACACCTTCTAAGATAGAGTTTCTAAGACTTGTGCCATGCAACAATAAATTTTCAAGCTTAGAGACATTTTTTGAATACTTTCTTAACTATAATATCCACCTTAGAAAAATACTTCACCTGGAATTACTGAAAATATTTACACGGGCGCTGAGCACGAATGTATAAATATACTAGCTTATCTGATTAACTAAATGACTGATAGCTGAATACTGGTCACATAAGATTGAACTATTCTTATCCTAAATAACTGGATTCAAATTATAGAGTACTATGTATATGAGGTAAGTACTGACTGAGAAATGTAAGGTAACTGAACATGAATTCGTGGAAACAATTCTTATTTGAGAATGCAAGACTGAGCGCATAACTTGATTCTGAAATGGTTAGTAAGCTGAAGTATTGAAATGTTGATAACTGAATAACTGGTGACTGTACGCTATGGTCAAGCAAACCTGAAACTGAACTGAGCCACTGAGCTGACTACTAAACTAAGACTGTGACTGAGAATCATACTGTAACTAAATGTTTGGATATGATAAAACATAGATACTACAGGAATACTGGGTCTAAAACTACGTGAGGGAGACTGACATAAATTAAGGATCTGAATATACAACCACACTATGCCTTCTTTTATCTTCTCCTCTCCCTTCAACAACAAAATACAACCTCCTTCTAGTAATTCACTTACACACCAATATGACATTCAAGCCTATCTTTATGACTACAGCCTCGTGTAAAACAATCGTGCACTAATCTTTCCTAACACGAAACATTTACCCTACTCTCCCCATTTTAAGAAATTGCTCATCTCTATATTATCTCATAAAGGAAGTTCACTGAAAGTCTAAAACATGAGGAATTGAATCATGGATGGACACTACACCAAATTTGATACTAAACTAACGCCTGATAAATAGAATATCAACATCATGGATTTATCAAGAGGTCTAACTGAGGGTATACATGGCATAATCTGAATTTAGCTGATTATTCGGAGAGTAGCATGAGTACTGGAATTGAACATACTGTAAAGCATGAGTACATGAGTCACGAGCAACATAACCTGAGTTTGGAGTTTTTATATTCATGGAACATGATTCATAACACTAAGTGATCTGGAAATCCTTATACTAGGAATTGTAAGCGTACATGATTTTCGTTAATGTGAATAAATATGAAACTTTGATCATAGATTTGGCATGTAAGGCATGAGTACTAACAGTACTGACATTACTACTAGAATATGAAGCCTGACTTGGTTACTTGTTCTACTATCTCCCTCTTAGCTTAAAGTCATCATTTTAAGTCTGTGAATAACTTAATAAACTCTAAATCGAACTAAAACAACTTTTCTCTAGGGTTTGAGATATTATAATACTCATAAACATTGAAATCATCATGATGGACTACTCTGATAGTATAAAATTTATTGCTAGTACTTTCTGCTAAGATAGAACTCTTAACTTACTATAGCCACAATATTCATCATACAATAGCTTAAACACTGACTAACTTAGAATCTTCAACTCTTCCTTCGATTAGCTCAACCTCCAAAGATTCAAACTTAGATTCTCACACATAACATGGATATTTGTAAAGCTTTAATAACCATACTACTTATATCATAGCCTGCAAATATCACATCTATAACATATATTCCAAATCAACAAACTTAAGTCCTTGTATATACTGCTTTAAACCAACTAATTCACCTTTCATAAAACTAGCCCCATGAAATATAATCTGCTCAAATTCAGCTAGTAATATTTCAATTTTACAACTGCTAAACCCCTGGGTCCTTGCTTTTAACTCTAGGTCATATGCTATCATAGTATTCTGAAGAGGTATCTAAGAGAACACCTGACTTTGGCTAAATACATGATTTTTCATGAATAAAGGATGAAATCTTTCTTACTCATAAGGGCGCTGATAAGATACTTTCAAGAACGCATAAAGTCCTATAACTGTCTGTAAGGAACTACCTAATAAATCTCTATTTGTAAGCATTGATCGATCTTGATTGTTCTGTCACCTTGAAAACAAGGCAGGGCTGGCAAGAACAGAGCAAGATGAGAATCTGTATAACTTTCTTAGAGGACCTTTCTATAGCATGATCTTAGACATGAAAGAAGGAAAACTTTTTCCTAAAACATCTCATAGCCTCCTGTCCATAAGTGTGCCACACTACACACCCATGCATAAGACTCTACTAGATGTGGCTTTCAGACTTCCTAGCACTCTATTAAACCTTATGCTCTGATACAAAGTTGGTAACAACCCAAGACTACCCCCTAGTCGTCACGCAGTTCTTATGACCCCGAAGGACTATAAGATAACCCATGAATGATATCTACTGTGAGCACTGAATAATAATACTATAATTAATGCAGTAAACGAGTTGAAATTCCATAAATTTCAAAATATCTAAAATACTGATAAATAGCAACATCTAATAAAAATTGAACACTGTCTGAAAACTAGTTTGAAAAGCCTCTAACTAAATCTATCTGAAAGTGGAGTTGATGGGACAATACCCTAACTAACTCCATCTAATAAACCAATAAATCTACTAAAAATATAAAATAGTATAATATCCTTGAATGATGATGACTCGCTGCTAAATCTACTGTTGCTGACTGAACCTAAATCTACAATGCATGATCGGGAACTTGAGCATTCGAACCTATGATATGAAACATCATAGTGCAGAAAAGTTTGTGTCAGTAATGTAGTGGTATGCTAGATGAGGTAAGGATGAATGCAAGGGTACATATGTGTGAGGATATAACAAACTGAATGAGAATAATTGAACATGAGAGTACGTAGAGAATCTGTGAATACTATAAATACTGAGAATGCAATCTGTGGATATACATATATATAAGAACTGTAACTGAGATTTTCTTATGCTAAGTATTTGTAATACCCCAATTTTTTTGGAAGTCTAATTTAGTCTTCGGAAGATTTAGAGATGACTTCCTAAGTGAATGAGTTTAAATCAGATATAATTTCCCTAATATCATCTTTTTATCATGTGGGAAATTTAATTAACTTTCCAACGATACCAATTTCATCCAATTCCAGTGTAGGAATAAAAAGTGATGGATGTTTTACAGAGAACTGTCAGAACAGCCCAGAAGCGACGATCAGGCCGACGGACGGTCGAGCTAGCGACGGACCGTTGCCCAAGCTGTATCGACTAAGGTAGTGAACCCATATTTTGGCCAAGTGCGATGGTCAGGACCGACGGACCTTTGATCTAGCGATGGACCGTCTCCCAAACCATCTCAGACGAGGTAGAAAGTTCAGATTCTGGGAAAGTACGACGGTCAGGACCAATGGATCATCGAGCCATCAATGGACCATTGCCCAAACCATCTTCACTATCAAACAATGATTTTAATCTATTTTAAAAGAGTATTTGGGTCTTTATCCACCCGTTTTAACCCCTAATTATACCAGACCAGAGCTTATAACTTCATTTTATCCTACAATACAGAATTAGGGTTTCTCTCAAAAATCAATCCCCAAGAATACGAAACCCTAGGTGTTTAATACCAATTCAAGAATTCAAGCTTTCCTCCTCCAATTTTAAAAAAATCATCCACCTAGGTATGTTTAGTGTTGATTGATGGGTTCCTTTCACTGATAAAGCTCAAGAATCCTATTTTAAAATCATGAATTATGAAACCCATTTTGTGGATTGATTATAATTATGTTTATGTTGTTGTGCGACTTCCAAGTTGGAAGCTTTAATATGTTTTCATTAAATTTTTGAATGTATGGATTGAAATCTATGAAATTTAGTTGAATGAAGGAACTTGATGTATTAAGTTGATGTTCATGATTAATCCCTAAGTTATGCATACTAGATGTTTGATAAAATGCCTAAGAGAGTAAGATTTATGCTTATTTACTCAATAGGGCCCTAAGTTATGCATACTAGATGTTTGATAAAATGCCTAAGAGAGTAAGATTTATGCTTATTGACTCAATAGTGCCTAAATGATAAATCCATGCTTTATCCTTATGTTTCAAAATAACTCTCATGCTATTATGATGCATTGAAATTGTTTGATGGAATGCCCATGAGACTAGAATTTTGTAACCATGATATATTTGAATGCATTCCTATACATGTACAAGAGTATGAGAACCAAGTGCTTCATGAAAATCCTAAGTGATTTTATGTATTATTGATTATGGTCATGTGTTCAAGTAGTGCAATGTCTTATCAGTTTCCTGCTATCGAGTTTTGGGGTTCTTTTACCCGATAATTTAGATGTGTGACTAGAGCTAGGGTCAGTTTCATGATAATATCAGTCAATCCATGAACTGTAGAATTCAGTCAGTTACATGACTCAGGAAAACTCAATAAATTCAGTATCAGTTAAGTAATCTCAGTAATCTCAGTCAGTTATAAGATCTCAGTAATATTTCATCAGTTAAAAGAATTTAGTGAACTCAGTCCAGTTTTAGTTCAGTGTCTATTCAGATGGGAGTAGGATTCAGCACCGAGTGAGCCCAAGGATGGGAATTCACCTATTATGTAAGGGTGTGATTCTTAGAAGTAATCCTTGTGCTCCAAAACTATATAGCCAACAAAGGTTGAGATATCAAACCTTCTAGATGAGGGTAGATAAAGTGGATTAACCTATTAGATGAGGGTACTGTCATTCTTATTAGAGTACCTTCTATATGAGGGTCACTCACAGCTTGTCCTTACCAGTGGCGTCGTATTGACTCCCTTCTAATTGGGGTTATAGATTGGACCCCTACTAAGCTATAATAGCTTATACGGGGCATTTCAGTTAAAGGACTAATTCTCACAGTTACAATCTTAGTCTCAATTTTAGTAATAGAACTCAGATAGTTCTACAGAATCTAGATTGTTAGATAGAGTCACCCAGTACAGTATAGAACTCAAATAGTTCCATTAGAATCTAGACTCTAAGATATAGTCACTCAGTATCAATTACATCAGTTATCAGCAACTTATGATATCAGTATTCAGACTCTGTAGCCAGTATTATCACTAATTTAGTTACAGTTACATATATATTCATGTATTCTCATGTTTATGTTATATAGTCAGTTAGTATTGTTCATGTATATGAACCCTTTGCATTCATACTACCTTACTAGCATACCAGTATATTCAATCGTACTGATGAATTTGAGCTATGGTGTTTTATACCATAGGTTCAGAAGTACGAGCTTCAGAACATCAATAGGATTCCAGTTTCAGCAGTCAGAGTCAGCAGTGAGTCCTCATCATTCTAGGATGTTATGATTTAATTACTTCACTTCTATAGTACTTAGTTTATTTCTGCAGTTGGAATTAGTTGGGGACATGTCCCATCAACTCCTTATTCAGACAGTACAGTGTTAGAGGTTTTCAGACTTTAGGATGTTCAGACAGTTATTTCAGTTATTTTTGTATTGATATACCGTATTTTCAAATGCTGTGTTATATTAGATATTTGAAACTTATGGCCTTTCAGCCTTTTTTTCATATTTATATAGTATATTATGCAGTGCTCAAGTACAGATATCAGTCATGGGTTAGCTTGTGGTCCTTCAGGGTCATGAGCACCGTGTAGTATTTTAGGCACCATATTTGGGGTGTTAAAATATTGAATTTTGATAACTGATTAACTGATATTGATTGACTGTATATGATAGTTCTGATTCTATAAAATTGAACTGAGTTCTGAACTGAAGGCTGAAACTGAGACTGGAACTGTACGCGGTAATCATATAACCGATATGCCTCTCTCTGAACTGATTAGGGTCCAAAATGTAACCCCAGATAAAAGGGTGCTAATACCATGCCACTGGTACTAATACTAGAAAACTAGGATGCCAAGCCTAACTGATGCGTGACACCTGGGAAGAGCCAAGCCTAATCTGACGGGTGACCCCTGGGAGATAGTCAAGCTTAATCTGATGGGTGACTCCTCATCCTGCGCTGGCTATGTAGTTCTGGAGTACAGGTATTGCTAATAACATCTATGCCTATCTAACGGGAAAGCCACCATCCCTGCTCTATATCGATGTTGAATCCTACTCCCAACTGAAAGACACTGAACTGAGTATACTGGACTGGAGTGGACTGAGACTGAGTTTACTAAGTTTTCCTAAGTTCTGTAATTGACTGAGTTGTACTGAGTTCTGTAATGGACTGAGACTACTGAACATGACATGACTGATACTATTCAGTAACTGACACTAGTTGTAGGTAAACAACTAAATTATCGGGTATTAAATACCCTCAGGACTCGATAGCATAAGAAGTAAAGTAAAGCATAATCTTGAATAATATAACAATGTTCACTTGGTCATAATTCATTCATAGAGACATTTCATCAAACACTTGTAATGCATTAAATTGTACATGAATGTGATCTCATAATAACATCTCATGATTCCTCTATATACTTCACATAGGTATTTTAGCAAATACTTAGGAAGCATGAGTGTTTCACATGATAATGGTCATCACATAAACACCATGAATACAATACTTAATTGCAAATTCAAGGGTTTGGCATGTAATTCATATAATTCCCCCTAAATACCATTCAATTTTTTTCATGAATCTTATCATAATCATGGATTGAAAACCAAATCAACATCATAGATGCATTAATCACTTTATAAATTTAAGGGTCTATCAAGACAATCACATATTTGTTATACATGTTATTTAATTTCATTAAACTTGCATTTAAATCATGATCTGGAACCCAACTATTATTATAAACATGAATTTAATCTAATTCAAACATGGAAATCATGGGTAAAAGGGACCCATGAATCAACATCTAACATACCTTGGAAGATTCTTTCTTGAAGGTTCTTGGAGGAAATCCTTAGGCGTGTTCTTGATTTCTTAAACTATGGTTTAGCCCCTTTGAGAGAGAATGTTTTAATTCTCAAGAGAAACTGATAATTAATAAGATAATGGGGTATTTAGGGTTTAAATTTCATGTTTAGACTGACTAGGGCCATGGAAAAAATACCAAACTACCCATGGGAAACGTATTAAAAATCATCACTAGAAGCCTAATTATGCATGCCAGCGTGATCCGATGAAATCACGCTAGCTCATTGGAAACTAGATAACTGGGAACTAGAGGTTTAGCGCGATGTGGCGCCATCACGCTGACTCACTGCATGGAATTTATGACTTGGTGCGATGCGCCATTATCGCGGAGTCACACTGGAAAGTGACAATTGGGAAAGTGGTTGGTGGCGCGTTGTGGTGGTATCGCATCCACTCACTGGAAAGTAACAATTTCCCTTTGGTCAGCCTCCGCAATGCGCTGAAGTGTGAGTTGGAATAGTGTCTTGCTAAAATGGCTCTAACTCTTTTCCCGGATGTTTAATTTGAGCAAATTTGGTATCAATGATACCAAAATCTTGAAAATTCCACAAGTATAAAAGTGTATTCATCTTTACATCAAGTCTTTTGACATTTTTGGGATGAATTTAAGCTAGGTAAAAGTACGGGGTATTACAGTAAACATACTTCAATTTTCAAACGTGTAAGGGACTTTCTATCAAACTCTCGAAAACATAATACATAATAAAAATTCATAAGAGTTTCATGGAGGTAATTCATTGTAAACATGTAATTTTATTGTAAGCATGTAATAATTAGTCATTGTTCCAAACCCAATCATATAGGTATTTCATCAAACAAATGGGCTTCAAGAGTTAAAGCTTGGGAAAAGTTAAACATGAGATAATAACATAATTTCACTACTAAAATTCATGGGTTAAGGATATACATGGTAAAATCACCCTTCGAACGTGTTATGGACTAATTCCATCAAAAATAATTTATAAGCATGATATAGTGTCGAGATTCATGTAAGTTCATAAATATAATTCTTAATAACATGTAAAGATCAAAAATTTAAAATTGAAAATAGATTCTTGGACTCCATAGGAAAAAAGGACCTATGGATAAACATATTGCATAGCTTAACGACGGAGAAATTGCAGAAAGATTGAACCTTTGAGCTTGATTGTGCAAACCCTAGTTGTTGTTTTTTTTATTTGTGTTTTAGATGATTAACTGATGATGCTATTAAGGTTAAAATATGTGTAGGATCTATAAATTTTGTGTAGTTATGTTTAGGGACGTTTAAAAGGTGACAAATAACTTAGTTGTCCTCAGAATAACTCAAAAATGAAATATCTAGGTCGTTGTCCCATTAGTTTATGTCGTACAAGATATGGAAAGACTTAAGGTTTTCATCCCACACCCTACGTCAATCCTTAAGTTTTGCATCACACACCCTATGGAAAACCCTTTCCTGTGAACATCTGGGATTGTTATGCGACACATACCACTTTGCAAAGACATCACTTTTTGCTCGGGTGTCGGATTAAGGCAAAATTGGGATCGTTGGAAAGATAATTCAATTATCTATAGTTTGGTGGGTTTTATTAAGACAGATTCCCCAAATACATAAAGTTATACTTGATCAAAGTTGACCCTTGTGAAATTAAACACCAAAAATTAGCCGAATCAAGGGATCTTAGATCACTTTTCTCTAAGTAACATTTATGAATCTCTTTCCCACCTCAGAATCTTTCTTCACACTAGGTTAATGATCATGAAATGTGGATCCAAGTATGAATCATGGGACTAGATCTTACACACGTAGGAACAAAGTTCTGATTTCAAGCTTAGAACTATATACGGTATTACAATATCTCCCCCTTGGGAATATTCATCCTCGAATGAGGTTGGTTATGCTGAGAATACTGAAGAATCAGGGATCATATAATGAACATGCATAAATGGGAACATGAGAGCATAACTGCGTCTAAAACATTATACATGAACTAAATATCATGAACTAAATAGATTCTATTAGATACATGTCATGACATAAGAATGGTTATAAGGCTGAGATTTAAATGAGAAAGTCAATTTATGAGTACCCATACTTCAAGAAGGATCTTATTATGTGAAGATAAAATGGAAGGTTTAGCGCATGAAAGCTTGGGAAATTATAGTGCATGTCAAGCTTGGGATATTATGTCACCCGAATGATACTGATGTGGCTGAAATACTGAGGAAAGACTGAGATAATGTACGAAATACTGACGGAGTGAATCATGGCTGAATATCTAGAATGTGAAGCTGAGGTCTGAGGAATAGAGGGTCAATGACATGAATTCATCAAAGTGGTTTTAGCTGAGGACTTGTATGACATTAATCTAAATTTCATTGATTATTAAGAGTGTAGCATCAGTACTAGAACTAAACATATTGTACAGAATGAGTACACGAGTCATGAGCGGAATGAACTGAATTTGGAGTTTAAAAAGTAATAGAACATGATCTTTACTATTGAGAAAATTGGAACTCCTTATACTAGGACCTGGGAGAATACATGATTTTTGATAATATGCATGAATATAAGGTATGATCATAGAGCTTACATCTAAGTCATGAGTAGATATCATGATAACTGAAGCATAAGAATTGAAATAAGAATAGGTAGGCATCTTCCTCTCTACAACTTTTCCACACATACTGGTATCACAAATAGGATCTGAGAGCCTTACTTGTTTACTCTTTCTACTATATCCCCGTTAGCTTAATGCTATCGTTCTAAGTTTATGGTACTAGACACTAAGAAGGGCTCTACTAGAGTTTTGGGACTGCCACCGAATTTAATAACTATTTAAGAGGTTACAAAAGGTAATTGAAGTTTCGAGGTATACAAAAACATAAAAAAAACTATGAAATGCTTATAACATACCCGTAACTGCATCAGGAGAAATTTCTTAACTCTATCGGGATTGGAGTGCATAAAGTCTATTATGGCGTTGCCACTGATGGCACTGGAAGTGGCGCCCTGCTAAGTCGAGCGAGCTACTGGAGATTAGGGACGGCTGATAATGCTCAATCTATAGCTCTCGTTTGAGTGTAAAGCGGTCGTTAGCAAATATATAACCCAACCTGGGTTGGGTGTCGATCCCACAGGGAATAGCTTGGCCAACAAGTAAGTAAAATTACTAAACTTTTGGTGCAAGTCTCGTAAGAAGGGGGGATTCTTGTTTTTCAAGTAATGTAAACAAAAGATAAAAATAATAAAGTAAAAAGAGAGAGATTGTTACGTTGGTTGTAAACAATGAGAATTGAAGCGTTGGGGTTATGTCCACTTCTGAGGTATACGTCTCTATTGTCTATGAGTGTGTAGAATTCTGACATGCAATTGCTTATAGAGGATTGTAGTCGATGGTAAATCCAAGCGTCTCTCGACCTAAACAAGGACTATTTCACTTTAACTCTCTTAAGCTTAAAACGTATCTAACGGTACGAATTCTCCAAGAGGTTAGTCCAGTTACGGAACCAGCTTTTTAATAGGAAAGGGTGTCCTACTACCTTGACATTATCTCTTTTCCAGACAAATAACTTTTCTCTCGAACAAGTTAAATGTTAGACTGGCGTATTCTTGCATTTGCAACCGCAAAGAATGTAGATTAAGATAAAGAGAATAATGATATAAGCAATATACGTGCCTCGAACTCACAAACTCACAGCAATAGATAGTATCTCATACGGCTTCCATAACCCCAACAGAGAAGTTTAGTTACCCATGAATGCGAAGGAGATCACGATTGACATTGTTGTTATACCACAAGATTGAGTAATTTCGTGTAGCTTAGGTGGTAGGCGTGAGGCGTGAATTCCTAGGCAAAGTAACGATTCTCTTGTTGTGGAATTTAAGAATGGAAGAGTAGAAGAAGAAAAATAGAATTGATGGAAAGATTAGAAGAGTTGTAGAGTAATAGAATTGAATTGTAAGATGAGAAGTAATAAAATCTCTAGCATGATAGGGTATTTATAATACTCATATCCTAATCCTACTAGATAAATAAAATATCTAACCAAATCCTACTAGGCTAATGTAATACTTAACCCAATTGTACTAGGTTAATGTAACATTATCATAATCCAAATAAACTAATGTAATACTTAACCCAATTGTACTAGGTTAATGTAACATTATCATAATCCAAATAAACTAATGAAATACATAACCCAATTGTACTAGGTTAATGTATCATTGTCCAAATCCAACTAAGTTACTGCAGATCCCCAAAGTCTTCAGAAATGTTGTTTTAGCCCGGGACAGATTTTCCGTGCAGCAGTTTTGGTCCTTAGGCGTGTAAACTCCCTTCCCTTCCTTCGTGAGCTTTCTTTTGCGTCAAGTAAGCCATAAAATTCTGAATTCTGCATCATTTATACCTGAAACTTTACTAATCATGTTCGTTAGCTCATTTACAGGAAAAAGGACTAAAAGTGCATGAAATATATAATTTGTTCTCAAAACTAGGATAAAATATGGGCAAAATATATTGATATAGGGGTGTAAATTCACCTATCATTAACGGTTGTGCTGACTCTGTGGACCAACTTTAGGAAATTCTCTTAATCTGTGGCCTAGCTCTCAACATCCAAAACACATATCGCAGATAACTCTACACGCACCATTGTGATTCCTACCACATTCATCATAAAATAGATGGATAGGACCATTGTTCCCACTACCATGGGTCTTGGATCTTGGTGCCCTATCTTGACCATCATTCCTGAATTTTGGTACTGGAACACTAGCTGAAGATGGAGCTGGGGCTAAAAACTTCTGACAAAAATGAGAATGATAACCACTCGAGGATGTTATGATTTGATTACTTCACTTTTATAGTACTTAGATTATTTCAGTAGTTGGAGTTAGTTGGAGACATGTCCCATTAACTCCTTATTCAGACAGTACAGTGTTAGAGGCTTTCAGACTATAGTATGTTCAGATAGTTATTTCAGTTGTTTTGGTATTGATATACCGTATTTTTAGATGTTTTGTTTTATTAGATATTTGAACCTTATGGCCTTTCAGCCTTATTTCCATATTTATACAGTATATTATGCAGTGCTCAGGTACAGATATCAGTCATGGATTAGCTTATGGTCCTTCGGAGTCAGGAGCACCGTGTAGCGTTTTAGGCACCAGATTTGGGGCGTTACAATATCTAATTCTAATAATTGAATTCTGATAACTGATGAACTAATATTTATTGACTATATCTAATAGTCTTGATTCTATAAAATTGAACTGAGTTTTGAACTGAAGACTGACACTGTGGGAGGTAATCATCTAATCGACATGCCTCTCTCTGAAGTGATTGGGGTCCAACCTGTAACCCCAGCTGAACGAGTGCTAATACCATGCCACTGGTACTAACACTAGAAAACCAGAATGCTAAGCCAAACTGATGCGTGACACCTGGGTAGAGCCAAGCCTAATCTGATGGGTGACCCCTAGGAGGTAGTCAAGCCTACTTTTATGGGTGACTCCTCATCCTGCGCTGGCTATGCAATTCTGGAGTACAGGGAATAGTTAACCATGAGATAATAACATAATTTCACTACTAAAATTCATAGGTTAAGGATATACATGGTAAAATCACCCTTCGAACGTGTTATAGACAAATTCCATCAAAAATAATTTATAAGCATGATATAGTATCGAGATTCATGTAATTTCATAAATATAAATCTTAATAACATGTAAATATAAAAACTTAAAAATTGAAAATGGATTCTTGGACTCCATGGGTTAAAAGGACCTATGGATAAACATCTTGCATAGCTTAACGACGGAGAAATTGCGGAAACATTGAACCTTTGAGCTTGATTGTGCAAACCCTAGTTATTTTTTCTCCACTTGTGTTTTAGATTATTAACTGATGATGTTATTAGGGTTAAAATATGTGTAGGATCTATAAATTTCATGTAGTTATGCTTAGGGACGTTTAAAAGGTGACAAATGACTTAGTTATCCTCGGAATAACTCAAAAAAAAATGTATAGGTCGTTGTCCCATGGGTTTACGTCGCACAAGATATGGAAAAACTTAAGGTTTTCATCCCACACCCTACGTCAATCCTTAAGTTTTGCATCGCACACCCTATGGTAAACCCTTTTCTGTTAACGTCTGGGATTGTTATGCGACGCATACCACTTTGCAAAGCCAACACTTTTTTCTAGGGTGTCGGATTAAGGAAAAATTGGTATCGTTGGAAAGATAATTCACTTATCTACAATTTGGTGGAGTTTTATTCTAATAGATTCCCCATATACATAAAGTTATACTTGATCAAAGTTGACCCTTGTGAAATCAAACACCAAAAATTAGACGAATCAAGGGCTTTTAGATCACTTTTCTCTAAGTGACACTTTTATATATCTTTCCCACCTCATAATATTTCTTTACACTAAGTTAATGATCATGAAATGTGGATCCAAGTATGAATCATGGGACTAGAGATTACACACATAGGAATAAAGGTCTGATTTCTATCTTAGAACCATATAAGGTATTACAATATCTACCCCCTTAGGAGTATTCATCCTTGAATAAGGTTGGTTATGATGAGAATACTGAAGAATCAGAGATCATATAATGAACATGTATGAATGGGAATATGAGAACATAACTAGGTCTGAAACATTATACATGAACTAAATAGATTTTATTGGATACATGCCATGACATAAGAATGGTTATAAGGCTGAGATTTAAATGAGAAATTAAATTTATGAGTACCAATTACTTCAAGAAGGATCTTATTATGTGAAGAGAAAATGGAAGGTTTAGCACATGAAAGCTTGGGGAATTATAGTGCATCTCCTCCTTGGGATATTATGTCACCCGAATGATACTGATGTGGCTGAAATACTGCGGAAAGACTGAGATATGAAATACTTACGGAGTGATTCATGGATGAATATCTAGAATGTGAAGCTGAGGTCTGAGGAATTGAGGGTCAATGACATGAATTCATCAAAGTGGTTTTAGCTGAGGACTTGTATGACATTAATCTAAATTTCATTGATCATTAAAAGTGTAGCATCAGTACTAGAACTGAACATACGGTAAAGAATGAGTACACGAGTCATGAGCGGCATGACCTGAATTTGGAGTTCCAAACATTATGGAACATGATCTTTACTGTTGAGAAAATTGGAACTCCTTATACTAGGACCTGGGAGAATACATGATTTTTTATTAGATGCACGAATATGAGGTATGATCATAGAGCTGACAGCTAAGGCATGAGTAGATATCATTATAACTGAAGCACAACGATTGGAATGAGAATGGGTAGGGCATCTTCCTCTCTACAACTTTTCCACACATACTGGTATCACAACTAGGATCTGAGAGCCTGACTTGTATACTCTTTTTACCATATCCCCGTTAGCTTAATGCCATTATTCTAAGTTTGTGGTACTAGACTCTAAGAATGGCTCAACTAGAGTTTCGGGACTGACACTGAATTTAGCCACTATTTAAGGGGTTACAAAAAATAATTGAGATTTTGAGGTATACAAAAATATAAACAAGACTATGAAATGCTTATAACATACTCGTAACCACATCAGGAGAAATTTCTTGATCCTATCGGGATCAGAGTGCATTAAGTCTGTTATGGCATTGCCACAGATGTTGCTGGGAGTGGGGTCCTACTGAGTCGAGCGACCTAGTGGAGTTGAGGGACGACTGTGCTAATTATGTGGACCAACCTTAGGAAATTCTTTTAATCTTTGGCCTAGCTCTCAACATCCAAAACATATATCACAGATAGCTATACACACCCATTGTGATTCCTACCACATTCATCGTAAAATGGATTGGTACGACCACTGTTACCACTACCATGGGTCTTGGATCTTGGTGCCCCATCTTGACCATCATTCCTGAATTTTGGTACTGGAACACTAGCTGAAGATGGAGCTGGGGATAAAAACTTTTGACGGAAGTGAGAATGATAACCACTCTCTGACCCTGGTTGAGCAAAACTAAAACTTTATGTCCTAGCCCTCTTAATCTCTCTCTTTCTTTCTTCTTAGACTTCTCCACCTTGATCTTCTAAGCATGGACCACGATCCTAGAAAATTCCATATCCTTAATCATCATAGCAGTCCTACACTCCTAGACTATACTATCAGCTATAACGAAAACAAACTTACTCATTCTAGGTCTGTTATCATACACCACATTAGGAGCATACCTCACCAACTAGGTGAACTTAAGTGAATAATCCTTCACACTCCTACTACACTATTTCATATTGATAAAATACATCACCTTAGCTTTCCTTAACACTAAAGGAAAGAACCTGTCTAAAGAGGTCGTGGCAAACTTCTCCCACTCTACAGGCCCTGTATCTGCACCTCTATCCTCCCTCCTCTACTTATAACTGGTGTGAGCTATATCCTGCAATTTATAAGAAGCCAACACCATACTCTTACTAGAAAATACACCCATAATATCAGTCACCTTCTAAACTATGTCAAGAAAATCCTGCAGATCCTCATCTGACTTTGATCCTAAAAATAAAGGAGGATTCATCCGAGTGAAATCCTAGATTCTAGCTGAGGTGGTGTTATCCACTGGATTGGTTAGGATAGTAGCCTACTAGTTGTTCTTAGGCACTAATGAGTGGCAAAAGTGATTAATATAGCTCTGAACTCGGCATGGGAAACATGCTCATTCAGGGGATCTTCTTGAACGAGCGGAGGTACAGGTTGATTTCTGTTTCTTCATCCATTAGTATTTCTGGGAGGAATGTTCTATAAATAGGAAGAAGATTTAATTAGAAAGAGAGTTTAAATTGAGCTCATGCCCATTATCAAGACAAGAACACTGAATGGGGAAACTTTTTCTAAAATGTTTTGTAGCCTCTTGACCATAAGTATGACGTGCTTCACACCTATGCACAAGACTCTACTCAATGCAGCTTTTAGAATCCCAAGGTCATTTAAAACCTCAGGATACCAAGTTTGTAATGCCCCTAGAGGACACCTTGGATGTTATACGATTCTTACGGTCATGAGTGACCACAAGCTAACCTATGAGCTGGTACCTGTTATGAACACTGAATAATAATAACAAAATATTTATATGTGGAATAACTTAATTCACCATAAGGTTTTAAATACTAAAACATTTCTGAATGATAAGTCTGGAAACAACTAGGAGAAAATAACTGTCTAAAAATTGATAAAAGTAATGACGAACTGACTGACTGTCTGAAGTGTCTGAAAGCCTCTAAAACTGACTGTATAACGTTTGATGGAATAGGCACTAACTAACTCCAACTTACTATAGAACTAAAAACACTAAAATAAACATAACTATTCCTCAAAATATGAGGACTCCACAATGCTGCTGCGGATGTGTTAGAATGTCTAAGTGTTATCGGGTACCTGAGCATCCGAACCTATGATATGAGACATCATAGCACAAGAAATGAGTATGCGATCAGTACTTTGAATATATTGATATGCTAGATGAGGTTAGGCGGTTATGCATGGGTTATATGTATAAGTAATAACTGACTAAATGAGTAGCATTAGGTAATTAAATAACTGATGTGCTTGTGTGAATGTAGTAAAATCTAAGAATTCATGACCAAACATATAACATGATTCTGAAATAGTCTATAAACTAAATACATAAATTTTATAACTGATAAACTATATGCTATAGTCGAGCAAAACTAAATTGTGTTCTGGACTGACTACTGAACCTAAAACTGAAACTATTAGAGGTATCATCAAACCGACATGCCCCAAATCTGAGCTGATATGGGTCCAACTTGTGACCCCAGTTGGAAGGGTGCTAGTACCGTGCCACGGGTACTAACAATGTCCGTGTCAACCATAAAATATCTTGAAGACACCTTATCAACCCTAAACTAACATGAAGACTCATGATATATGTGTCAACCCTAAACTAGTAAGTAGATATCTCAAACCTATTTTGGCTTCCTAGTTCTATAACTCAGGGATTGCTACTAAGGGTCAAACCCTATACTAATAGGAATTCCCCCATACCTGGGTTAGCTCAGTGCTGAATCCTACTCCCAACCAAACAGACACTGATTACGGGACTAAACTAAGTTTAACTAAAGAAGAAACTGACTCGGATTATTGAACTGGTCTAAGTTTGACTGACATGATAACTGACTAAACAGATAATCCTCATACATGTCTAAAACCATTTTTAAAATAATCATACTAAGTAAACAACTAAATTTTGGATATTCATAACCCCCAGGACTCTATAACAATAATGATAGGGCACATGAAAGCTTTGAAACCATAGAACAAAATAATTTTTCACATTTATTCACTCAACTATTTCACAAACATGTAGGGGTCAAGACTTTAATATGGGGTTGCTTTTAAACACGATAAGATAGTACGATCACAAAATTGAACCTTTGAGCTTGATTGTGGAAACCCTTAGTTGTTTTTTCCCCTCTTGTGCTTTAGATGATAAAATGATGATGTCATTAGGTTTAAAACATGTTTAGGATCTATAAATCTTGTGTAGTTATGTTTAGGGACATTTAATAGGAGTTAAATGACTTGTTTTCCCTCAGAATAACAGAAAAACAAAAAAAAATTATTGTTGTTCCATGGGGTTTTTGTTGCACAAGATATGGAAAACCTTAAGTTTTATGTCGTACACCCTATCACAAACCTTAAGGTTTGCATCGCACACCCTATGGCAAACCCTTTCCAGTGAATATTTGCGATTGTTAGGCGACGCACACCCCTTTCAAAGCCATAACTTTTTGCTCGAGTGTCAGATTAAGGTAAGATTGATATTGTTGGAAATTTAATTCAATTATCATCAATTTCGTGGGTATTATTCTTCCAAATTACACATATACTTAATGTTATACTCATTCAAAGATGACCCTTGTGAAATCAAACACAAAAAAATTATTGAATTATGGGCATTTAGCTCACTTTACTCTAAGTGACACTTATGAATATCTTTATGTAACGCCCCAAAACTGGTACATGAAATGCTACACAGTGCTCATAATCCCGAAGGACCACAAGCTAATCCATGACTGATATCTGTAATTGGGCCCTAAATAATAATGGTAATATCGTAAATATGAAAACATGAACTAAAAGTTCATAAGGTTAAATACTGATACATAACTGAAAATATGGTATAACAATACCAAAAAACAAATAAAATAACTATATAAACATGTTGTAGTCTGAAAGCCTCTAAAACTGAACTGTCTAAATAAAGAGTTTATAGGATAATCCCCCAACTAACCCCATCTGCTAAAATAAACTAAGTACTAAAAGAATGAAATAATCAAATAATAACATCCTTGAATGATGAGGACTCACTGCTGACTCTGATTGCTAAAATTGGAATGCTACTGATACTTTGGAGCACATGTTTCTGAACCTATGGTATAAAATACCATAGCGCAAATGTGTAAGTACGATTGAATGTACTAGTACGAAAGTGAGGTAGGATGAATGCAATAGTTCATATGAATGAACAATACAAACTGACTGAATAACATGAACGTAAGAATACATGCATGAATACATAACTGTATCTGAGATTGTGATAACACTGAGTCGTGAATTCAGATAACATTGATTTACTCATATCTTGGTACTAATATTGTGATACTGAAAGACTAAGTCTATTGAGTAGTGAGGAACTGATGTCATATTACAGATAAAGGAAAGACTATTTCTAACAGTTTTGACTATGAAGAACTCGTCTGATTGACTGTATCTAACATTTCTGAAATTTGAATGCCGGTAGCATGAATTTCATATAATTAATACACTATTAACTGGGTGACTATGTCTGACTGTCCTGATTCTGATGGAACTAGATGAGTTCTGTACTGAGTTGAGCAACTGTATCTGACAGTCTTAAAACTGTAGAACTAAACTGAGTTTTATTACTGAGACTGGATCCAAAACTGAGACTGGGGGAGGTAATCATCTAACCGACATGCCTTGAAACTTAACTAGTAGGTTCCAACGTGTAAACCCAGCTGAAAGGGTGTCAGTACCATGCCACGGGTAAAGACAATCTCTAAGTAAACCCTCTCTGACAGGGAGCTCTTCTGTTAACCCCTTCTAGTGGGAAAAAAATCAAATGAGGTGTCTAATCCCTAAACTCGTAGGTTACATCTCAACCTACGCTGGCTACATAGTTCTGGAACACAAGGATTTCTTCTAAGGATCACACCTTCTACTGGCTAACAGGTGAGTCCCCATCCTTGGGTTCACTCGGTGTTGAATCCTACTCCTAATTGAAAAGGCACTAAACTGATTTAAACTAAACTGAACTATTACTAATAGTATCTTTTAGCTGATTTTAATAGAGTTCACTAAATTTCATTGACTGACGAAATACTACTGAGATTGGATAACTGACTGAGATTACTAAAATTACTGAGTTTTCTTGAGTCATGTAACTGACTGAATCCAAATTATCATGGCTTGAATGGGAGTATCGTGAAAACGGACACTACTCTAGGTACACAACTAACTTGTTGGGTACAAGTACCCCCAGGACTCGATAGCATGAAACTTATAAGAGTTGACACTTTGTGAACATATAACCAATATCAATAATTCATAATACAATAAGTTGGGGATTTCATGAAACACATGGTTGTCATAATGTTGTACATGGATGGAATTGCATATAGACATGTCATACTTTCATAACCCTAATCTCATGAACATTCCATCAAATACTCATAATGCACACAATATCATAGAAGTTCGTCTTGGACATAAGAGTAAAGCATGCATTTATTATTTGAGTCACAATTGAGCTATAGTACCCAATTTCTATCCTCCTAGCCATTTTGTCAAAACCCTACATGCATTACATAGGGAATAGGTGAAATCATCAAATTAAACATCAAAACAACTCAATTCATTGATTTCATATTACATTCTAACGTAGTTTTATGAAAACACATAAAGATTCCAACTTGGGAATCATACAATAAGATAAACATGGTTTCAAACTACCCACAACATAAATATCATGTTTTATAATGTGAAAGAGGGTTCTTGGACTTCATAGATGAAAGAAATCCATAAATCAACACTTGACATACCTTAGTTCCTGATTTTACAAAGATTAACAAAGAGATTCTTGAATTTGAATCCTTAATTAAAAACCCCAACTTGTTCTTGAGAGAAACTAGGGAGAAACTCTATAGTTTGGGTGAAATATGGTCGAATCACATGTTATTGGGTTTATCTAAGGCTGGGAAATTGACCCTTTTACCCTTAAAATACAGAGATTTAATGACTTGAAACTGGGTGCCGACGCTACAAGCGACGCAACACGTTCATGGATGAGATGCAATACTCGACGCATCGCACTACGATCACATCATGCCTCAAAAGTTTTGGCTCTGGAAGCTTGCACAAATAATTACCAACACGATTGAGGATGCGGCATGCCATGATCGCGTTGTTCCACTATTTTGGGACTCCGAACATAATCTAAACGTATTCTAAAAAATCCAAAACTTGTCCGGGAACACCTATTGACCTTCCTGATCATGAACTAATAAAAATACGGACCATTAAAGGATGTTAAGAGGAAAAAATGAGATTGCCAACTTTTGATGGCCAATAATAGGCTATGTCTGGGAACCTAGCTAGAATTTTCTAAGTTTGGGACCCCTTGACAACCTTAAAGGAATGAATTAAACTTTAGGATTTTATGGGGTCTTTCAATATCTCTCCCTTGACAATATTCATCCTCATATAAAACTGACTGAGAGGGAAGAAAAGATAAATTGACGTTAATACTGAATATGAACAATTGGAACATAATTCTATGACTCATATGACCGATAAAATGAATGTATTATACTAAATATACATATATGATACATGGTTAAATGGTTTATGAATGCATGACTGAATATGTAATGGTAATTAATACCATGTTTATCATGGAAATCTGAGCATGAAACTGGATAAGTTCAAGGGAGATTGTTTCCTTAAATTGAAAATTCTAATAAGACTGAAATTAATTACTAGATATGCACGAGCGGAAACACATGAATGTAACTGAGTCTATAATGTGATACATGAGCTGGATATCTTGATCTAAACTGAGTACCTTGAATACGCAGCTTACAGCTGAGGTCGGAGTTTGAGGGTCAACTTATAAGTACCCCTTTACTCCAAACTGGATTCATTATGAGAATAGATAATGGCATGTTTTATGCCATAAGAGTTTAGGGAATTATCATGTATATCCCCCTTTGGACACTAGGTCCCTCGAACAATACCAATTTTGCTGAGATACTGAAGAAAACTAGGGAAATGCACAAGACACCTATGAACTGAATCGCAGCTGGATATCCAGGATCTGAAGCTAAGATAGAGTTATTAGACCTTACACACTACAACTGAGACTAATGAAAATATTTATGTGGGTGCTGAGCACGAATGCATCAATATATAATAACTTTATTTGATTAACTGAATAACTTATATCTGAATACTAGGCGTGTAAGACTAAACTGTAGTTAGTCTGGATAGCTGGACTGAGACTATAGGGTATTATACATAGAAGGTAATGACTTATTGGGTAACATGAGGTAACTGAGCATGAGTGAGGAAAAACGATATTACATTAGGAACGTAAGACCAGGCATCTAATCATGATTCGGAAACATTCAGTAAATTGAGGTACTGTAATACTAATAACTGAGTAACTGATGGCCATATGCTATGGTTGGGTAATCTTGAAATTGGACTGAGTTTTTGATTTGACAACTGGACTAGGATTGAGATTGAGATTATAGCTAAGATGGTAATTGAGACTTTAACCGTAACTAAGACTATAACTGAGGCTGGATGCTGGTTTTCTATAACTGAGGGTTCGACTGGTATGGTAGTACTGAACTCTAATCGCTAAGTAACTGATCGCTGAAAGCCATGGTCCTGAAGGAATATCTGAGTCTTTTACTGAATATTGATTATTGAACTGTCACTGTAATTGAGGCCCGCAGGATGGAAGATTAACACTACAGATTCACCGAGGGATCTAAACTGAGGGTATACATGGCATAATCTGAGTTTGACTGAACACTAGGAGTGAAGTCATGTATCGTGGAGGGTAAGCATACTGTAAATCATGACATGAGTGCATGAGTCATGAGCCACACAAACTGGGTTTGGAATTTCTGAATTTGAGGAACATGATTCGCAACATTGGATGAATTTGGACTCCTCATACTAGGAACTTGAAACACATATAATTCTATGAAAAGCTCATGGATGTAAGCTGTATTTATGGGACTGAAATGGAAAACATGTGTAAGTACCATGATGGTTGAAGAATAAAACTTTGCACTGAGATAGGAATGTCTCAGGAATCATCTTCCCTTATGGATTTCCTACACATACTGGTATTACTACTGGAACTTTAAGTCCTGACTTTCAGATATTTCATAACCAGACAGTTCCTGTATACCTATTGGTCTATGTTAGATTAACTCACTGGGGTGGGGACTAAAAAAGTTCCTATTAACATTTGGTCTGACCTTAAAGTTGACTATTATGCAAAGAGTTACAAAATAAAAAAAAGCTCCTTAATCTGAAGAAACGTGAACATGTAAATAAGGGATCTATAACATACCAGTGGCTACATCAGGAGGACTTTCCTGATCCTATCGAGACTAAATTGCATAGAGTCTATTTGGGCTTTGCCCACTGATAGTGCTCGAATTGGCACCCTGCTGATTTGGAGGACCATACTGAGTTGAAGGACGACCGTACATACTTTTAGGGCAAGACGTAAGAGAATATCGTACCTTGTGACCTGTCTCACCATATCTAAAACACACATCACTACCGGCTCTACATATACCTTTATGATGCTTACCATACTCTTCACAAAGTGGATGAGTAAAAACCTTTCTCTCACTACCCTGGGCCTTAGAACCTGGTGCCCTATCTCTACGGTCATTTCTGAACTTTGCTACTAATGCACTAGCTGAAGATGGAACTAGGGCTGAAAACTTCTGTCTTTGCTAAGAATGGTTACCACCCTGCGACCCTGTCTTAGAAAAACTATAACTACCAATTTTGGCCCTCTTATTTTCCCTCTCCTTCTTCTTAAGTTTTTGCTCCTCAATCTATTGGGATGGACCATAAGCATAGATATGTCCATCTTCTTAATCAACATCGCACTCCTGCACTCCTTAAACATACTACTTGATATCCTAGACACAAACTTATTCATTATAGATTTAGTGTCTGCTACTACATGAGGATCATATCTGGCTAACTGAGTGAACTTGAGGGAGTATTCTTTTACGCTCATGCTACCTTGTTTGAGGTTGATGAACTCTAACACTTTTGCTTCTTTCTTCTCTAGGGGAATGAATCTATCTAAGAAAGTCGTATCAAACTCTTCCCGTTCTATGGGCTCTATATTTGTACCCCTATCTACCTTCCACTACGTAAACCATGTATGGGCTATATTTTGTATCTGATAGGCGTCTAACTTTGCACTCTCACTGGAAGTCACTCCCATGATATTTGTTACTTTCTAAACTTGGTTGAGGAACTCCTGTGGATCCTCTTCAGACTTAGAACCGTAGAATAGGGGAGGATTCATTCGGATAAAGTCCTGACTCCTGGCTGCAGCAAAATTGGACACTAGGATGGCTGAAGAAGTAGCTAACTGATCATTCTAAGATGTGACTAAATTGGATAGAGTAGTGAATACAATTCTGAATTCTATATGAGAGACGTGCTCATCCATAGGATCTCCTTGGACGGGCTGAGGTTTTGACTGATTCCCTGTTCTTTTTTCGTTAGCCCTTTTAAGAGGCATGTTCTATAAATGAAAGAGAAGATGGGATTAAACTGGGATTTTGACTAGATCTCATTATCAGTTCTACGACACGAATACTGAAAGAAGGGAAACTATTCCTAAAACATTTCATAGTCTTCTGCACATAAGTGTGGTTCACCAAAAACAATGTACAAAACTCTACTAGATACTGTTTTTCAAACATCCTAAGATGATGTTGAACCATAGGCTCTTATACCAAGTTTGTAACGCCCCGAATTCTGTACCCAAAATGCTACACGGTGCTCATAATACCGAAGTACCATAAGCCAACCCATGACTGATATCAGTAACTGAGCCCTGAATAATAATAGTAATATCGTAAAGGTGGAAACATGAACTGAAAGGAAATAATGTTCAATATTGATACATAACTGACAATATGGTATAATAATACCAAAAAAGAACTAAAATAACTTTCTGAACATGCTGTAGTCTGAAAGCCTCTAAAACTGATCTGTCTAAATAAAGAGTTGATGAGACAATCCCCCAACTAACCCCATCTTCTAAAATAAACTAAGTACTAAAAGAATGAAATAATCAAATAATAACATCCTCAAATGATGAGGGACTCATTGATGACTCTGACTATTGAAATAGGAATGCTACTGATACTCTGGAGCGCGTGCCTCTGAACATATAGTATAAAATACTATAGCACAAATACGTCAGTACGATTGAATGTACTAGTACGCAAGTGAGGTAGGCTGAATGCAATGATTCATATGCATGAACAATACTAATTGACTTAATAACACTTATGTGAGAATACATGCATGAATAAGTAACTGTATCTGAGATCGTGATAACACTAACTCATGAATTCTGATAATGTGGACTTACTTATATCTTGGTACTAATATTGGGATATTGAAAGACTAAGTCTATTGAGTACCGAGGAACTGATGTCATATTACTGATAAAGAAATGACTGTTTCTGACAGTTTTGATTATGAAGAACTGGTCTGATAGACTGTATTTGATAGTCCTAAAATCTTAATACTGGTAACATAAATTTTGTATAATTAATATACTATTAACTGGGTGACTGTGTATGATAGTTATGATTCTGATGGAACTAGCAGAGTTTCGTACTGAGCTGAGCGACTATATCTAACTATCATGAAATTGCAGAACTAAACTATGTTTGATTACTAAGACTGTATTCGAAACAGAGTCTGTGGGAGGTAATCATCTAACCGACATGACCCAAAACTGAAATGGTAGGGTCTAACCTGTAAGCCAGGCTGGAAGGGTGTCAGTACCATGCCACGGGTAAAGACAAGATGTGATTAAACCCTCTCTAATAGGGAGCTCTTCCGTCAATCCCATCTAGTGGGAAAAACTCAAATAAGGTGTCTAATCCCTAAAATCATAGGGTACATCTCAACCTACACTGGCTACGTAGTTTTGGAATGCAAGGATTGTTTCTAAGGATCATACCCTCTACTGGCTAACATTTGAGTCCCCATCAATGGGTTCACTCAGTGCTGAATCCTACTCCCATCCGAAGAGACACTAAACTAATTTAAACTGAACTGAACTGTTACTGATAATATCTTTTAGATAATTTGAACAGAGTTCACTAAATTTCTTTGACTGATGGAATACTTTTAAGATCGGATAACTGACTGAGATTACTGAGATTATAGAGTTTTCTTGAGTCGTGTAACTGACTGAATTGTAATAATCATGGCTTGAATGGGAGTATCATAAAAACTGACACCGGCTCTAGGCACAGCTAAATTGTCGGGTACAAGTACCCCCAGGACTCGATAGCATGAAACTGACAAGACTTGAAATTTTGTGAACACATAACCAATATCAGTAATTCATAATACAATAAGTTGGGGAATTCATGAAACACATGGTTGTCCTAATGTTGTACATGGATGGAATTGCATATAGACATGTAATACTTTCATCAACCTAATCTTATGAACATTCCATCAAATACTCATAGTGCACACAATATCATGGAAGTCATTCTTGTTCATAAGGGTAATGCATGCATTTATTATTTGAGTCATAATTGAGCTATAATACCTAATTTCTATCCTCCTAGCCATTTTTTCAAATACCCTACATGCACAACTTAGGGAATAGGTGAAATCATCAAATTACACATCATAAACAACTCAATTCATGGATTTCATCTTACATGCTAATGTAGTTTCATGAAAACACATAAAAATTCCAACTTGGGAATCATACAAAAAGATAAACATGGTTACAAACAACCCACAACATAAATATCATGTTTTATAATTTGAAAGAGGGTTCTTGGACTTCGTGGATAAAAGTAATCCATATATCAACACTTGACATACCTTAGTTCCTGATTTTACAAAGACTAACAGAGAGATTCTTGAATTTGAGTATTGAATTTGAATCCTTAATTAAAAACCCTAACTTATTATTGAGAGAACCTTGAGAGAAAATCTATATTTTGGGTGAAATATGGTTGAATCACGTGTTATTGGGTTTATCTAAGGATAGGAAATTAACCCTTTTGCCCTTAAAAATGCATACATTTAATGACTAAAAATTGGGTGCTGATGCTACATGCGACGCGATGCGTTTATGACTGCGATGCGATACTCGATGTATCGCACCATAATCGTATCGAGCCTCAGAAGTTTTTTATCTAGAAGCCTGTACAAATGTTGAACAAAGCAATTGTTAATGAGGCCAACCATGATCCCATTGGTCCACTATTTTAGGACTCCGAATATGATCTAAACGTGTTCTGAATAATCTAAAACTTGTTCGGGAACACCTATTAACCTTCCTGATCATGAACTAATAAAAATACGGACCATTAAAGGATGTTAAGGTGGCTAAATGAGATTTCCAGCTTTTGAAGGCTAATAATAGGCTAAGTCGGGGAACTTATCTAGAATTTTCTAAGTCTGGGACCCCTTGACAAACTTAAAGGACTGAATTAATCTTTAGGATTTTATGAGATCATATACTTTACCACCTCTTAATATTTCCTCACACTATGTTAATGATTATGAAACATGGATCTATGTTTGAATCACGGGACTAGATCTTACACTCGTAGGAACGAAGGTCCGATTTCTACCTTAGAAGCGTATGGGGTATTACAGGTTTAGTTAGATGAAAGGTTGTCTTTTGTTTCGGATCCTATCTTCATCTTGGAAAAAGATGTTAGGCAGCTGTGTTCTAGATTTATTCTAGTGGTTAAGGTCTAGTGAAAGCATAGATCTATAGTTAAGGCTACTTGGGATGTTAAGTATTATATGTGCCGTTCTTATCCCTAGTTTTTTACTGATTCAGGTATTTTGTATTGCCTTTAGTTTGAGGAAAAACTAGATTCTTAATGGTGTATGATGTAATGGCCTGATTTTTTGTGATTTATTTGTAATATTCATTTTTGTGTTATATGACCATTTAACCTACCCCACTAGTTTCTTTATAGTATTTCTAGTGTGTGGGATGATTGAAACAATTTTTAATACATTTTGGTATGATTTATGTGATTTGATTTTTGGTAGCTTGGAAAGTTTTAGAGTTGACTTTGATTAATATCCACTATCTATTTGTTGGATAGCAAAATGAATTGAGACAACAGATCCGAAACAATAATTTTAGGTTGGTTACATGGTTGGCGTGGTTTTATAGATTTTATATCTTATTTCTACCCTCGATACAGAAAGTTGTAAAATAATTTTTCGGGGGTCAAATTTATAAAATGATGTTTTTTCGAAATCTGATATCAACATTGAATCCAGAGCATAGAATTTGATGAGGTAGCATATTTCATTTTAAACTCACCCAAGTGAAAAACAACTTCAATTCTCGATTTTAAAATGAATTTCCAAGATTTTTGTTGGTAAAACTTAAACATGGTTTTTCTTAAATTTAGACCTTCTTTTAACTCATTTTTGCTTGAGTTTAATGTGATAGACTCCTAAAAATATGGGGAACAGGTTTGAAAGATAAAAATATAATTTTTTCCATCTTTTTCAAGTACCCATTTTGGATTCTACTTTAAAATAGGAAATATAGGTATCGTTCGCTTTCTTTTGATGCATAGATTCTACATTTCTATGTCTTAGTTGATTTTGAGTCCATTCAGGATGAGTAAGGCTTTGTATTGATGGATTTTAGACCCATGTTCGACATTCGAGGTAGGTTACGGATTAACTTTTTTTAGAATGGGTTGGGTAGTTAATGTCGATACAAAATCATATAAAGGGTGTTGGAACTAGCCACAAAAATAGTTGTAATTATTATGTTGTGCCTATGTGGGGGCCTATGCTCTAGAGAAAGCATATGATGAGCTATATACTCTTCTCTGTATAATCATATGGGATACTATATGACATTTTTGGTTGTGAATATGGGAAATTAACTGTGTCTTCTATAATGAAAAATCCTAATATGGTATCAATATTATATTTAATTATATTCTACTCTCTTGGCATATGGTATATGTTGGCATTCATGAATAGTTAGAAATACTGAGTGGATTATTGGCTCACATGGTTGGTATATTTCTTGGATATAGATATATTCATTCTGTTTTGTGGTAGTGAGATTTACATTCTCATATCATACACATTCATAAAACATTTGCACTACCGTTAAAATTTTGAAAATAATGGGAACACTAGCTTTTGACTGAAATGTGACATCTTCAAAATCCTCTGGTTAGATAAGATATCAAGGTTCGTCACCTTTCTCAAGTAGTTATTCATTAGATGTAAATTGGAGGACTACCACCTTCCACTCTTATAGATTCATCATGCTAGATACACCAAGGAATTTAGCAACATTCACATTATCATTAGAATAGGGACTTTACCCATGTACACACATTCGTTATGCAAAGTGCTTTAGCCACACACACCATCATTAAAGCAAGGGACTTTAACTATACACATTCCTCTAGGCAAGGTACTCCAACCTCATGCCTATTTTATAGACAAGGTACTATAGCCAAATGACATATTTGGACTTCACCATAAGCCTATTCATAAGGTGAGGTACTTTGACCTCAAGAGATCTTCTTAAGAAATGGACTTTACCTTGCATTCATATTAGGTGAGGGACTTTAACTTAAAGACATATCATGGGGCAAGGGACTTTGACCTCAATCCATCAAGTAAGGCAAGGGACTTTGACCTCAAGCGATCACAACCATCATTAGTTGACATTTGGGACTTTACCCTCTTGTCTATGCATTAACACATATTCAATAAAATATTTAGGGACTTTAACCATTTAGCCAATTTAACACTAAACAAAACCTTATGGTCATTATGGGAGCCTTCATTTTCTCATCCATCTAAATATGACAATGCCTACATTCAATTCGTCAAACTATTCTTTTTATTATCCTCAAGACCCTCACAAGACATTTACATTTTAGTAGCATTCTCATGCCACACTCTAGTTCAATACACTATTCAAGTTCATCTTCACATTATGGGACTTCAACTCCCTATTGGTCATTTAGAACAACAAGGTTATCATCACACATTACATGACTCATATAAAATTTATCAATTATTCATACTTATTGGGCCATTTCCCTAGTTCAGCACATCATCAACAATTGACTAGACAATTCACTAAGACATTTTAACAAAAACCTTTTGTGCATACTTATAACAAGGTCATTTTTATGGTAGATATTATCAAGACTAGGGATACTCAAGACCCTCATGTTATACAACATACAACAAGCATCCGCATATACAATTTACAATCAATAACATGTATCAACACAAGTATAATTAAGAATCATCATTATTTATTGTTATGTAGTAAAACACTCTTCATTTGATTCAAAACCACCATGTACACTTACTAATTCAAGTTTAAAATACATGGGCTTAGAGTTAATTAAAAAGTGTAAGAAATAAATTCTTTAAACAATTTGAATCACCAACAAACTTGACCTTTTCCTTGACACTAGATGAACACCTCAAAACCCTAGCCTCAAATCTTGGTTCAAGAGCCTTTAGAGTGTTTATGATGTTTGAGTCTTGTAAAATAAAGACTTAGAAGGATAAAATACTTTATATAGTGAGAGGATTTAGGGTTTTAGGCATGGAAAATAACCAAAAGGTCCTTGGTTAATAACTAGAAAGTTTACATGTGCAGGGGTACGACTCCCCCTTATGGTTCACATAGCAATTATGACCTAGGGTATGAGTTGTACCCTAACTTATACCCTAGGCTTCTCCTAGGTTAACCATACTAGTTAGGGAACGAATAGACACCGTTGATTCATATACAAAGGGTATGACTCATGAACTAACTCATATAGACCGCCCATAACCAAAATAGTCAACTTGGTTTGAGTCCTCTCTCTTCATGGTTGAGTTGCATACGATTCGTATACATTGGTTACAATTGAGAGAAGTTCAAGTCGTATAGAAACTAGTATACTACCTTATCATTCTTTTTGGCATATGAGAGGGGAGGAGGATAAGGGTACGAGTCGTGACCAAGGGTACGACTCAATCCATTCAACCATACCTACCTTAGATACTCCAAAAGTTGTTGTTCTTTCAAGGGTCCAAGTCTAGGTATTTCAATCCTCCCCCCTCCTTGGACCATGCATCCTCAAATGAGGGGTGGGGCAAGCATAAACACAAGTTAACACACAAGCATGCACCAACAACCATTTCATAAGTTAGAAAAAAACATGCGATACTGACACAACACAACCCATATCATTATTATCACCAATCACCCAAAACTTTTGCAAAGCCACATTCTTGGACATTTTAATTTTCTTTGATATGATACCTGCCTATGCGTATTTCTTTCTTTGTATTTGTATATGTGATAACTGTATATATGTACTTTTCATTTAAATTTTTATGATGTATGTAAATATGATAGAACTATTAGTAGACACAATTTAGGCCACCATTTGGAACATTTTCTGGTTGCAGCTGATGTGCCCTTAGTTTGTATTTTTTATTATTTATTTTTTTCTTTTCACAGTCGGCCTATGATACCTAATGAGAACTAGTGGACTACACCCACCCCTACTGTACCCTTTTGATGTAGATCCAGGTTCTAGTGTGCCTCACGGTAGTTGACTTGGGGTGAAACTTTAGAGATATTCAATGTAGCAGTTGGATTCTTACTTCCAAAGTCTACTACTACCTTTCTATATTTTGACTATGTCTTTGCTTTTCTTTCAAAGGCAAAGTAGTTCCTATTTTAGATATCTTATGTATTTTGATCTCGAGTTGTATCGATTATTTATTACATTGTGACACCAGGTTTTGGGATTGTGGTATGATATCGTTGGTTATGTTCTTCCATTTTTATTATATTGTATTTCTTGGCTTAGTTCTAGAAGCCTTACTATAGGTTATTGATATTACTTTCCCTTTTGTATCAGTTTGTGTGATAGGCTTACTTACCAAGTCTTGTAGCAATAAGTGCCATTGTGACCCTTAATTATTGGGTCATGACACACTTTTTGTTTTTACCACACCCTTCAAGTACTAGCAGACATAGGCTTTCCATGTAAAACATCAAGTAGATAAAGATTGATATGTAGTTCACAAAGTATGTCAAAGAACATTTTGACACATGCATCCCCTTTTCTTTTCTGCAGTCTTTATGAGAATAGTGGTTGTAGTCTCTTATTTTCATCTTGTTTGAAACCATTCTCGGTGGCCACCTCTTTTGAAACCTTCTCTATAGTTGGTCTGGTATAGTTAATTCAGCCTATACCTTATGATTTTCTGCTTGTGAGGTACTTTATCCAATACTTTACCACTCTCTAAGGAGGTTTCCATAACCTTTCTAGGGTCAAGATATGTGTTACTAAGAAAACTCCCTTGGGTCCTTATATTTCGATCTTGAGATGATTGGCCTATTTTCTTATTTAAATTATTTTCAGTCATTTCCTAATTCTTTATTTACAAAGGCATATGATCTTGATTGTCCATGATCTTTTATTGCATCAGTTCTATATTATTGGCTTGAATGTTTGACAAATTTTTTTCTATTGTCGTAATTACTACATTTGGCCCTAGTTTCCACTCCATTAGTAGTTGGACTGACTCTGCTAGATAATATTGTAGGCATTACCAAAGTTTTGATTTTCTTTCTATGCATTAACCTCAAAATTGATTGACTATAAATTTTCTCTGCATAAATCTACCAAATAACTACTACTTTCATAAATTTCACTCTAAGTCTACACGTGTTGAACTGTATTTAATTGTTCCTGAGGTTGAGACACCCACAACTTGTTACACTAAGTGATCAATTGATTTTAGAAATAAATAAGTTGTTCATCCAATGATCTTATATTATACACCACTAACATACCAATAAACTTCTTCACCAAACCCCTAGTTGCATCACCATATGGCATATGATTGAGAAGAGTATATAACTCACCATATGCTTTCTCTTGCCATATAATTGAGAAGAGTATATAGCTCATTATATGCTTTCTCTAGAGCATGACAGCCTATGACAAAATCTAGTAAAATTGTTGTGTTATGGTGAAGACTTTCAGCAAAAATGTTGACTAATACCTCATCTTTCTATTGGTGGTGTGGGAAATCCTTGAGAAGAGCTTAAGAATCTCTCATGCATGGTAGATATTTTCATCTGGATTTTGCTTGAATCTCAAGATCAAAATCTCGACCCGTAGTTTTTCTAGATAATATGAATCAAATCAAGAACGTCCTCACAAGGTCATCCAAAGTAGTAATTTAATTAAAAGGTTTTACCTTCAACCATTTCTTGGTTTCTTCTAACAAAGAAAGTGAGAAAACCATAAGTCTCATATAATATGTGGAGACTCCAGTGAAAATGAATATATCACTACCCTCTAAAAAGTTTTGTACATGTTGTTGTGGATCCTCGAATAAATAGATAGTAAATTGTCGGCTAGTGTGCAATAATTGTAGAATATTCTATTTCAATATAAATCTACCTCCTTGCTCTAGTTTATAGATTGTAGAGGTGATATTCCCATAGAGTGGTATTTTTACATTTTTAACTAATCTTGCTACCATTATTTGAGGAATAACCTTGTCCTATTTATTTTACAGAACTTTTTCTATTGGATAGATAAGTGTTGCTTCTCTACTCAATTAATTCAATGTCGCTCAAAAATCAAATATGGTGCATCCAAATCCCATTTACTTTCCAGAGTTCTATTTATCCAAATATGCACCTACAAATTTAGTGAGTAAGACCAAGTTGTTAGAACTTATCAATAAAAATAGGAAAAATGAAAATTAAACATTTACTAATTTTTTGAGTCGTCAGCAGTAGTAACAAAAACGTGTTGCATCCAAATGCATAAGAAAGTGTATGAGGTTTTACAAGTAATAAAGTTTCCCTTATGAGATGGATGTATAACCCACAAGGACTTTGTACTCAACAAATATCCAATTCAAATAATACTTTTAAGGTTAAACAAGAGAAATTTCTGACTACAAATAGGTTTGATTTTATATATTTCTAAACAAACAATAAAGGTAAAGACGTAAAAGAGTAGGTTATAAAAAATATTAAGAAGAGTTCCAGGGTGAAGTCATAATTCACAATTATGGATAGAAATTCTATCTTATTGGATTAATCATCTATCTTGGTGATTGATTGATGGAGTTACCAACATGATTCAAGAGTGGTCATACCCTATTATCCATCTAAAATACTCTCACAACTACATCATTGAGTGGGTATGGGAAGATTTGATTCAAATATATTTATATCTCTTCCCATATAGCAATCAAATAAAGAGAATTAGATATACTCCTATCGTAATTTCAACCAATCCCTTAATTATTAAAGAAATGATCTCATCCCTTACATTTTTTGTACTAACCTTATATTCCCTTGGTTTGCTTTATTTTGGGCTCAAAGATTCATTTCAAAGTTAGCTAATCTTTAAAATAGTGAAATTAAGAATATAAAAACAAATAATACTTTATAATTAAATCCAAACAATCTAAAAATAGTTCTATATGATGATGTTAATAGCCTCAACCCCAAAACAAGGGTTTTTATCCACTCATACCCAAAATAGCAATTACAAAATTTATAGAGTTCATACAAGAATCAAGTAATGAAAAATTGTAGTATAAGAACCCTAAGAAAATTCTCTTTTGTGATTTTTCCACCTTGAAATCATCCCAAGTTGTCTAATAATAAGTGGAATTAAAGTTATGTGACCTATTTATAGTGTAGGAAAATTTGTAGCCGAAAACCAAGGCTCATACCAACTAAATATCATGGAGTCAAAGCTCTATGGCACAACCTTATCGTGGAGGCCAACTAGCATGTCACACCCTTATTGTGATAGAGCACTGTACAGCCACCTCATGTCACTCAAACTTCTTTCCTTTTTTTCCTTTGACTCTATGGATCATTAAGGCTCTATTTGTTTTTTTTATGATTCAGACGTCTGAATCTAAATGCACGTCTGAATTATTAAGATGTTGCCTCTAGATCTGAAAACTGAATGATTAAGACTGTTTGTTTTTCAACATCTGAATGTGTAAAAAAACTTATTTGTATACATAATAAAATAAAAAATAAAATTCAAATAAATAATTAATTATATATTAAAAAAGTATGTAATTTAATACAATAAAATTATTAGTATTTGATTGAGAAAAAATATTTATGTTTGTTAGTGATAGTGGAGATGGTTTATAATGGTGGTTGCGGTGACAATGATTGATGTTAGTGATTAATATTGGTGATGGTGATAATTGTGATGGTTGGTATTGTAGTGACTGTTATGATGGTGGCAATTGATGGCGGTGGTAGTTATTGTGATGTGACATTGCTTGATGTTAGTAGTTTAAGGTGTTGATTGTGTTGGCTGAAACATGAATGCATGATGATTGATGATGTGTTGGTGTTAGTTGGAGATGTTATTTGTTGTGATGGTGGAGATGGTTGTTAGTAGAGATAAATTGTAGCGATGGTACCAGTTAAAGTAGTAGTAGAGGTGGCATTACTAGTAACAATGGTGGTGGCGGCCAAAGAATGTGTAGAGGATGTGATGTATTAGTGGTAGTTAGTGGTGGTGCTAGTTGTAATAGATGAGTTGGTTGGTAGTAGGGATTTGTCGCTAGTGGTTGTTGATTGTTGTGCTATTGATGGCAGTGGTGGTGGTGAATATAATTAGAATAAAAGAGGTAGTAGGTGTGAAAATGGTTGACAATTGTTGTTGGTAGTCGTATTTTTTGTCGATGGTGGTTGTGATGGTGGAGGTGGTTGGTGGTGGTGGGTTATAGTTGACAATGGTGATGGTGGCAGAGGTGTTTAGTGGTGGTAACTACTGATTATGAATAGAATGATGAATATTATCCAACACCAGAATATCCTTTTAGACCTATTAAGACTTGGTTCTAGATCTGAATGATTCAAACCTATTTAGACATATTAAGAGTTAAAACCTTAATAAAAAACAAATGGACTTGATGATCTGACGTCTGAACCATTCAGATTCAGTCATCCATTAAGTGCAAACAAATGAGGCCTATGACATCGATATCCAATATTTTGGTAATCCAAACACTCTCATAATCGATCCTTAATCCCTTTCCTTCGATTTAAAGGCATCACATCTCCTTCTAAGTAAGTTTTAGGCTTCAACTTCATATTATTCATCTTAAGGAGTGTCATGTTAGAAAATCCATAGCTTCCATCTTTAATCTTAGCGGCATTTTTTCAACATAGGCTCAAAACTCTAGCCATTTTATCCAACATAAAAGTTAATAACATATGTTAGTTCATGAAAGCAAATTAACAAAAATACATGAGAGTATAATCGATTTAACTCTAGAAATAAGACAACATGTGAGTATAAACTGAAACTTTGACATATTAAATATGCCCATGATAATGATACGGTGATAATCCAAGTTAGGTTTTGAGTTTCTAGTAATAATGTTATGATTTCTAGAACTTTAAGGAAGAGACTTGGCCTATTATTATCTCAGTATATTCATTGCACTTTTTCCTTAGGAAACTTTACTCTTTCCATGGGTATTAGGGCCATAATATAACTAATATCCATGATACTTATACAAATTATGTCAATTATCAGTTCTTAACATGAGGTGTATTAGTTTAATAAATAGTTTAAATCATACTCCATTATGCTATAAATTATAGTCCAATTACATATACCTCAGTACTCATGTACTCTTGTTTTACAATACACTCAATCCCATGAACTCATGTGTAACACCCAGCATTCTTAAGCTAGAAATTGAACCGTAATTTCTACGTGTGTAAACTCTAATACCATGATTTATATATGAATATATGTCTAATGATCTTTATCCTAGTGTGTGAAGTGCTTATGAGGTGAAATTTTTCATACGAATCACTTACAGCAAAGTCGAGCTGAGAGCCTTTGATTCGGTCAAATTTTGGTATTTGATTCTACAAGGGTCAACTTTTAACATGTATAACTTTTTATATATGTGGAATTATTAAGCCCAAGACCCACCCAATTTTAGATAATTGAATTAGATTTCAAATGATACAAATTTTTCCATAATCTAATACCCGAGCGAAAAGTTATGATCATTATCGTCAGAACCAATAATCTTACGCAATAGCACCACGACACGGGACTAAGTTACCGCGTCTAGCATAGATATGGGAGCAATGTTTTCCTACATCCGTAAATACAAGACCAAATGGGTGTTTTAATAAATTTCCCTTGCACCCAAGCACCCAAGTGACGGATTAAAACACCAAAAGGGCATTATTTGCCCATTTTTCATCATCGAATCCATATGTAAACCCTTCCCTTCCCGTGAACAAAAATCACAACCCTTTTCCCTAATAAATCCAATAAATTAAGTTTCTAAGTTAAAGAATCTTCAAGAAAACATCAAGAATGGGGTTTCTTTCAAAAGTTCATCATTCAAGTCCCAAGATTCAAGCATTCTTCCTCAAGAATTTTAGGGTTCAAGTTCCAATTTCAAGTTTCTTCAAGAATTCATTCAATTAAGGTTTGTGGATGTTCATCAATGGGTCCTTTCATGCATTAAGGCCAAAAACCCCTTTTTGAGTAATGTATATGTTTTGTCTCTATTGTGAAGTTTATTTTCTCTATTGTGAAGTTTATTAGGTTCAAGATGAGTTAAATTCATGTTCTTTCTTAGTATATTGGAATAAATTCATGTCTAAGTATGATTCCAGGAAAAGTTATGTTATCTCATGTTTCAAGATTCAATCTCCCATGTCATATTCAAGTGGATTTCATGTTATAATATAATTTTATGATCATAATCACGTAACCATTTTGTTTTCCTATGTTTTAAGACATTCCCATGTTCAAGTTCATGATTTTCACATGTTTGATGAAATGTCTATGTTTTGAGTCTTTGAACCATGATCCCATACTATAGTTTTTAAGCTTTGTTATAGTATCTTGTGGTCATTTAGTGTTGGTGGGTTATGAAAACTCGATACCTATGTGTTTACATGATTTCTATTTTTCAAGTAACAAGTCAGTCAGACCATGATTTTAATATCATATTCAGAACACCATGATCGTGTTGAGCATTATCAGTTTATGTGTTATAATTACCTCATAATATGTATGCACTATTATTTTTAGAATACCATGAGTTGAGATTATCAGTTATCATTTATCAGTGTATGCACTAGTTAGTATTTTAGTGTCTTTCATTTAGGAGTAAAATTTAGCAGTGAGTGTGAATTATGTGTTCAGTGCATCCCACTTCCCCAGAAACTATGTGCCACCATAGGTTTAGTGGCCTCGCCAGAGAGTGTTTCCCCCTTGTCCAATATGGGCTCAGTTTAGTGATCTCTGTAGTTCAAGTTATACTCTGATAGAGAGTATAAAACAACCATTTTCAACATAGGACAGATGTTGAACTCCATGATATCTCACATGGTTTGTGTCGGTTACATGATAGCTCTCATAGTTTTAGTTAATATTTAGTTTTTCTCAGTTCAGGTTTGCATGACCAAGTATACAATTATTTAGTTATTTAGATATCAATCATTCAGTTATACAGATTATTCCAGCACATGCTTATGCTCGGTCTTGCATTCTTAGTTTTACATGTTTATGTTTTTATGCTAAGTATCTATACATGACCTTAAGTTCAGGTTTACAATATGTCCAACTTTGCATGAGATTTACATAAAGTATTCGTGTTATACCATATCCTAGATTTAGTTCTACTTATTCTAAAAAATTAAAGATTTTAAAAACTAAGCATAGTGATTCACCAGCTTATCAAATCATGTTTGTTACTCATGTTTAAAGATACTTCAACTTTCAGTTAAGTTCATTCTCATGGTGAGTCTACTTTCACTTAGCATACAATAAGATTATGTTCCTAATCAGTTATACTTATTGCATTCACCCCCACTTACTCAGTATATTTTAAAGTATTGATCCACATATATCTCTATGTGTTACACTATCTCATAATATAGGTCCCAGTTGTAGCTTACACATCATACTCAGGCAGTTTGAATATTCTAACCAGCAGGTGATGAGTTCACTTTTTTCGGGGACTCCAGTCAGTTGTAGTTCATGTAATTTATTTTAAAAATTCATATGTATTGATTAGTGGTAGTTGGATTCATTTTCCTGCTATCTATAGACAGTATAGTAGAGGCTTCATAGATAGCCAGTCAAAGTCATGATATTGTAAATCAAGTTCTTTCTTCAAATGTATCATGTTGTAAACTTATTCAGTATTATATTCAATAAGATTTTCTCATGATTATGCTTCCACCCAATAAATTATGTTTTGTTATATACATATTAAATGAGTCTCTCAACAATATGCTAGTCCATGGGTTAGCTTGGGATCACTTATGGCTCCAAGCACCGTGTTATGATTAGAGAGTAGTCTTAGGTCATGACAAAGTTGGTATCAAATCCCATAATTTATGTGTCCTCGGGAGTCTATGAATTCGTGTCAAGTGAAGTCTTATGGAATAGTACAGAGACGTCTGTACTTTTCTCCAACAGGCTATAAGGCATTTAAGCAATATTTCTCTTCTTTCATGTCTCAAATCATGCAGTAGAAGTTTTCTCTAAGGAAATTATGCAAATTCTTATGTTTATCTATTAATACCACATCTGCCTTATTCTTAAAGTAATAGAAATAGCTAGCTTAAATTTTTATAGATAAAGTTTTCTCAGACAGTCCCCGCAGACAATTATGGGATTCCACGCAAGCTCAAAAGTATCCCATTGGTTCTTTAAGTTTCAAATTTTAAAATATTTCATTCATGTTCTTAAAAATCGTGTACTAAGCCAAAGTCATATGTGCCCTCAGATCCTTTCTCATAATCATATGATAGTATATGATCTAGAGTTAGAAGCATGATCCCAGGAGTTTAGCAGCAGTAAAGTGGGGATAGAGTTTTTATGGATTTAGTAGAATGTTGATTCTAAATTAAGTATAATGATGTGTGTATGATCTAGAGGTGCATCCAAGGTGATATGGGATTGTATTATTTCCAAGTTTTAACAGTGTGTGTGCTTTGGTAGTACCCTTGAATTGTTAAGTGTGAATGAGGCTATGTAGTATATGATGTTCTTATCAGCTAACTTATGGGTTATAGGTTGATGATGTTGGGTATGTTCGTGTAATGATAATTCTCATAGTTTAGGGAAAAATATAAGTTGAGAGATGTGATATTAGTAGGCCATGAATTAAGTTAGTATGGTTAATTAAAGGTTTGGGGATATCCATGTTAAGTGTTTGAATCTAAATTTTAATTATGGATGGTTGAGCTAATAGAAAAAAGAGTTAAAATTTTAGATAGTGTGAACTCCGGGTATGGTGATACTTTTGAAGATTATAAATTAGTTAGTGTTTGAGTTATTATATGATGACTATTGAGTCTATACAAATATAAGAGTTGTATCTCAGAAGGAAGTACTAGCAGAGGGTTTTACACTTTCATGTACAGTCTTTCAGGGAGAGTTTAGTATTTATTTGTATTGTTATATCTACGAATCTAAAGTAAAGTGGTTACCGTCCAGTTTAGAGTTTATTAAAGTGGTCCATAGACTTATAATGGTGGGTTAAATCTAAAGGGGAGATGATAGAACAAGAAACCAGGTCAGGCTCTCAGATTCTAGTAGTGATACCAGTACATTGTAGAACAATAGTAATGAAGGATGTACCCAACCTATTCTTATGCCATTGCAAAGTTTTGTACTTCAATCATCATGATATCTACTCATGCCTTACATGTCATCTCCATGATCATAGATTATACTCATGTACTTTCCATAGAATTATGTAAGCTCTAAGTTCCTAGAATGAGGAGTTCCAGTTCACTCAGTAGTACAAATCATATTCCCTGAAATTATGAACTCCAAACTCAGGTCATACATCTCATGACTTATGTACTCATGCTTTAAAGAATGTTTAGTTCAAGGTACCCATGGTATACCCTTAATGACTAACAAAATTCAGATTATGTCATGTATATCCTCATTTTTTATCTCGGTAATTAATCCATGTCGTGGACACTCTATTCCATAGGCCTCAGTTAAGTGTACAAGTTATGCATAGTATTCTTTCATTCCTCAGGTCCTCATGTTCTAACTTTCAGTGACCTCTCCTTATGTAATGATTGTGGTGATGGACAATTTTTTAGATGGGAGAGAGTAAATATTTCTTGGGGAGTAAAGATTATTGTATGTTTGTTTTATGTAAGGCTATTAGGTTGAAGTAAGATTGAAGCAAATCTTTTGGTATATGTCATGGTTAGTTAAGAATTCTAGGTGTGTCTTCTTAAGAATAGTGCAAGATAGTTATTATTGATAGAGGTTTAGAGAATATGAGAAAGATGCTTTTATAGGTGCTTGCCTAGAAGTTTGTAGGTGGTTATAATGATAGGTTTGAATGTCATGTTGGTATATAAGTAGATGGGTGCATTGTGCGTTAGTAAATTCCTAGTAAGAGGTTGAATTCATTTGTTGGAGTGGTAAGAAAAAAAATTCTTAAGATAGGAGTTGTGAAAATGCATGGGGTGTCGAAGTCATGGTTTACACTAGTATTATAGTGTTATGTGCAGTACCTTGTGATTTCATGTTAAGCTTGAACACGTGCAACAAAATGTAGTTCAACTCAGACTTTAGCTTGAATAGTTATTTGTACCCATGTGAGTATTTAAGGAGAGAGGCTAAGCTTGAAGTGGGTGCATTGCCTAAGGAATAGTAATTCTATCATAGTTTATGTTTCATAGGCCTATGTTCTATGATACAGATTTATAGCCATATAAAGAGTCCTTACTCATATATTTTATTCAGATCATGCCCAAGTACTTTGCTCCATACTGTTATTAGAACTTCTTAGAAAGAGTGTTGAAGAAATACTCCAGTTGGGCATAAACTTTCAGTATAATTTAGTCTGTATAGCCAACAATTTAGTTTTATAGTCAGCAGAAAAGTTTCTATGGTTTTTCCATCTTTAAATCTAGTCTTAGTAGCTGAAGTTTCATGAGTATGGCCATTCCAAGTGGTAATTTGTTTGCATCCCTGTAAATTGTATGTTTAGTTCATGCATCATGTTTCAGATTCAGATATTCAATCATGATTTAGTTCATAAGTGCCACGTGCATCATCTCAGTCTTCCTTAGTATTTCAGCCAAGTCAGTATCATTCGGGGGGAAATGATCCCAAGGGGGAGATATTGTAATACACCCAGTTTTTATGTCCAAAACCTCTCAAATTTTCATTACAAAACCAGATCCAGCCTGATGTAATGGTTACACATAAGTTGACTCTGTCGTTTATATCTCAACCTTATAACTATTCTCATGTCATTACATGTATTCACAAAATCAGTTCAGTTCCTGAATCATGCTCAGAATAAATCATACAATCATGTTCCAAGTCATACATGTTAAGTATATAGTTACAGTTTTCTTAGTATTCTAAGTCTAACCAGTCTCATTCGAGGATGAATGATTCCAAGAGGGACATAATATAACATTTCACATTCTTGAGCTAGAAATCAAAATGTTGTTTCTATGTGTGTAAACTCTAATACCATGATTTATATTTAAATACATATTTCATGATCTTTATACAAGTGTGTGATGTGGTTATGAGGAGAAAAATCATCATTGGAATCACTTAGAGCAAAGTCAAGCTAAGAGCCTTTGATTCAGCCAAATTTTTGAATTCGATTCTACAAGGGTCAACTTTTAACATGTATAACTTTTTATATATATTGAATTTTTCAGATCAAGACCCATAAAATTATAGATGATTTAATTATCTTTCCAACGATATAAATTTTGCCTAAATCAAATACCCGAGCAAAAAGTTATGATCATTTTCGTCAGAACTAGTAAGTTGCCGCAATAACACTACGATGTGAGACTAAGATACCAAGTATAGCTCCGTGACGTGGAGTAATGTTTTCCTTGATCCATAAATACAAGCCCAAAGGTAATTTTAGTCAATTTCCCTTTCCCCCAATCACCCAAGTGACGGATTAAAACACAAAAAGGGCATTATTTACCCATTTTACATCATCAAATCCATATGTTAAACCTTCCCTTCCCTTCCCAAGAAAAAAATCCAAACCCTTTTCCCTAAGAAATCCAAGAATCAAACTTCCAAGTTCAAGAATCTTCAGGAAAAATCAAGAATAGGATTTCTTTCACAAGTTCATAATTCAAGTCCAATGATTCAAGCATTCTTCCTCAAGAATTCAATGGTTCAGGTTCCAATTTCAAGTTTCTTCAAGTATTTGTTCAATTAAGGTATATGGATGTTCATCAATGAGTACTTTTACCCATTGAGCCCAAAAAACCCCTTTTGAATATAGTATTACTTTTTCCTCTATTGTGAAGTTTATTATTTTCAAGATGAGTTAAATATATGTTCTTCCATAGTATTTTGAACTGAATTCATGTTCAAGTATGATTCCATGAATAGTTAGGTTATGTCATATTTTATGATTCAATATCCCATGTCATATTCAAGTGTATTTCATGTTATAATGTCTAGTTATGATCATAGTCACGTAACCATTTTGTTTTGTCATGTTTTAAGACATTCCCATGTTCAAGTTTGTGATTTTCACATGTTTGATGAAATGTATATGTTTTGGGTAATTGAACCATGATCCCATACTATAGATTTTAAGATTTGTTATCGTATTTTATGGTCATTTAGTGTTGGGGGGTTATGAACACCCGATACCTATGTGTTTTACATGATTTACACTTTTCAAGTAACAAGTCAGACCCTGATTTTAATATCAAATTCAGAACACCATGATTATGTTAGGCATTATAGGTTTATATGTATAATTACCGTAGAATTCGTATGCACTGTTATTTTAAGAATACCATGACTTGAGCTTACCAGTTATCAGTTATTAATGAATGCACCAGTTAGTATTTCAGAGTCTTTTAGTTGGGAATAGGATTTAGCACCGAGTGGGAAGTGTGGGTTCACCGCATCCTACTTCCCCACAAACTACGTGCCACCATAAGTTTAAAGGCCTCGCCCGAGAGTGTTTCCCTCTTGTCCAATATGGGCTCAGTTTAGTGCTCACTCCAGTTCAAGTTCTACTCATATGGCAAGGATAAAACAACTTTCTCAAGGTGCGTCAAATGTTGAACTCCTTGATAGCTCACATGGTTTATGTTGGTTACATGATAGCTTCCACAATTTCAATCAGTATTTAGTTTATCTCAGTTCAGGTTTGCATGACCAAGTATACAGTTATTCAGTTATTCAGTTACATAGATTATTTTAGTACATGTTTATTCTTGGTCTTGCATTCTCATATTTACATGTTTATGTTTTCATGCTCAGTATCTATACATGACCCTCAGTTTAGGTATACATCATGTCCAACTTAGCATGAGATTTACATAAAGTATTCGTGTTATACCATATCTTAGATTTAGTTCTACTTATTCTAAGAAATTAAAGATTTAATAAACTAAGTGTAGTTATTCACCAACTTATCAGATCATGTTTGTTACTCATGTTTTAAGATACTTCAGAATTCAGATTATTTCAGTCTCTTGGAGTCTACTTGCACTTAGCATGCATATTTTAAGATTGTGTTCCTAATCAGTTTTACTTATTTCCTTCACCCGACATACTCAGTACATTCCAAAGTACTGATCCACATATATGTCTATGTGCTACATTGTCTCATAATGTAGGAACCAGTTGTAGCCTGCACATCATACTCAAGTAGTTTGCAGATTCTAACCAGCAGGTGATGAGTTCTCTTGTTTTGGGGACTCCAGTCAGTTGTAGTTCATGTAACTTATTTTAATTATTCATATGTATTAATTTGTGGTATTTAGATGAATTTCTCAGCTATCTATATTTAGTATAGTAGAGGCTTCATAGATAGTCTATCCGAGTCATGATATTGTAAATCAAGTTCTTTCTTCTGATGTATCATGTTGTAAACTTATTCAGTATTACATTCAATAAGATTTTCTCATGATTATGCTTCAACCTTGTACATTATGTTTTTTTATATACATATTAAATTAGTTCCTCAACAGTATGCCAGTTCATGGGTTATCTTGGGTTCACGCTCAACAGTATGCCAGTTCATGGATTAGCATGGGATCACGCTCAATAGTATGCCAATTCATGGGTTAGCTTAGGATCACTTGTGGTTCCAAGCACCGATTCACGACTAGGGGGTAGTCTCGGGTCGGGACATCATGATATTTCCTTAATAACTTTTAAAATTATGCTACACCATATTTGTTCTCATATCAAATCTTTTTAATTAATTCACTTCTATGTTACTATATCTTCCCCACCTGAATTCACAAGTATGAATAGTATTCTCCCTTATTCTAGACACTCTTGATGCAGTTCTTCAATATTCCTCCTTATGTTTTAATGGTTATTTGATGGCAGCTAAGTGAATGGCTTGACTTATTTTGTTGATATCCCTACAGATAATGTTTTTTTGTTGTTAGAAACCCGTTAATTAGAACTTAAGGTTGATTATTTAAGGTTGTAGAATAAATATATTTTGTGGGTGATATCTCCAAGTGGATATAGAATACAAAATCTTATAGTTGAGACAATGATGGTCATTTTATTGATAGTTCTTTATATCTTTGAGTTTGGCTCAACAGAGTAAGAGCATACAATTAGACTTTGCCTTTAGTAGTTATATGCAGTGTACCCATAAAAGAGGAAATGAATTTAAGCTAATTAAGTGTAGAAATCTAATCCGTAGACGTCACACGGTGCTTAAGGCTACAAGTAGCCCCAAGCTAAACCTTCGAGCCTGCTACTAAGTCTAGAACTTACTTTAAAACAAATGAATTAAGTAGTAACTCTATATCATGTAAAATTTGGGCTAAAATAACTGAAAAACATCATTTGGATAACAAATACTGAAAATCTGGAAACTCCAACTAATAGTCCGACAATCCTCTACTTACTAAAGAACTAGAGAGTCATTGGGACAAACCCCCAACTGACTCGAGCTAAACAGAAAATAATAAATGACTTCTATCAAGACTGAAAATCAGAGAAAAAGGTCCTCAAACCATGAGGACTCAACAACTATGGAAGTGTAGATGAAGGTACTCGAGGATCACTGTCATTGTTGAGACTAAGAACCTGAACCTACATTATGAGACAATGTAGCGCATAGACATATATGTGGATCAGTACTTTGAGGATGTACTGAGTATATGGGGGTGTATGTAATAAGTAAATATTATCATTACTCTTTATAAAACAATGCATAATGATATAAATGACTCGCATAGCTTGAATAAATCTGAAATCTAGATCTCATAAATCATGAATAATTAAACATGTAGCATAAATCTCGTGATTCAATATACTTAGTTCTAAAATTTGTATTCTACTCTTATTCTCAAAGCTTGTAAGAAAAAGGAATCTTAAAACAATAACTTTAAAAACTTATGCTTTTATCTTGAGGAGAATAGGACTTTGGGGACTCAAGGACTTGGGAACTTTAGGACTATAAAGCTTTGGAGACTTGGAGACTATGGGAACTTGAGAGTTTCTTCTAACCGACATAAACCATGTGAACCAATATGGACTCCAACGTCTTGCCCACGTTGGGGAGAGCTTTTCTACCCTTGCCATCGGAATAGAACCTTAAATTTAGTGATCACTATCTTAACCCACTTGGAGTAAATCATAATCCTACGGTGGCTCGTATTTTTGGGGATGAGACCTTGGAATCAAGCCCAACTCAGTGCTAAATACTACTTCCATACATAGGCTCAGAACTTTTAGAAAATCCACCTTAAAACAGTACAAGGATGTATAGAGGAAGCCAATTATACTTTTGTAATGCCCCAAAATCTCGTCCTGAAGAGTCACACGGTGCTTAAGGCTACAAGTAGCCTCAAGCTAACCCTTTGAGCCTGCTACTAAAACTTATACTTACTCCAGGGATTCAAAATCAGATAATAAGAATAAATCTCATCAAATATCAACTGAAAAGACTAAAAATATAATTTTTGAAACACAAAATACTGAAAATATCTGACAAACATCTGAAACTCTAGTCTGTCAAAGCCTCTACTACTCAAGATCTAGAGAGCCATTGGGACAAATCCCCAACTGACTCATACTCAACTGAAAATAAATAACCACTGATATCAAATCTGAAGTTCTAAGAAATAGGTCCTCAAATTATGAGGACTCACCAACTACTGAGTGTAGATCAAGGTACTCGGGGATCACTGACGATGCTAAGACTGAGCCCCTGAACCTACATTATAAGACAATATAGCACATGCACGTATATATGGATCATATTTTGAGGATGTTCTAAGTATATGGGGGTGTATGAATTTACATAAACAATATCATTACCCTTTATAAAATCTAGCATGCAAATATGAATTACTCACATGGCTTGAATAAGTCTGAAACATAAATCTCATAAATCAGGAATAATGAAACATGTGGTATAAATCTCATGAGTCATTATACTTAACTGAAAAATCAGTATTCTCCTCTCATTCTCAAAACTTGTAAGCTAAAGGAATATTTAAACTATGTTTTCTAGACTCATGCTTTTATCTTGAGGAGAATGGAACTTCTTTGATACTCAAGGACTTAGAAATTTAGAAACTTCAAGACATGGGAAAAACTCTAGATTCTTTTGAGCTTGGGAGTTTCTTCTAACCGACATAAACTATGTGAGCTACATGTATTCCAACGTCCTACCCACATTGGGGAGAGTTGTTCTACCCTTTCCAACAAAATAGAACCTCAACTATAGTGATCAGTATCTCGGCCTCAGGCCCATAAATTTCAATCCTACATGGGCACGTAGTTCTGGGGAAGTAGGATGCACCAAACCCATACTTTCAACTCGGTGCTAAATACTACTCTTGTACATAAGCTCAGAATTTTTAGGAAATCCACCTCAAAATAACTCAAGGGTGTATAGTGAAGACCAAATTATAATTCTCTTAGTTTTAAATCATAAAGACTGAATAATGTGGATTCCTGTCTTAACTTAGGCTTAAAAGAAATCTTTCTTTACAATCAAAATACTTGTTGATTGAATCATACTAAACAACATACTCTTCAAGAAACATCAAAACTCATACTTCGTGTAAAACTTATACTCATGCTCAAATAATCTCAGTTTCATAAGAAAGCTTAAATCATGACATAAATCTTGGAAACATTAAATCAATACAAGGATGCGCCACTCATAGCATAATTTCTCAACTCATGTCATAAAATAGTGAAATAATTATGCAAATCAACACATGAATAACTTGTAATCTCATAATCTCAAAATAAAGTAATTTGGGTATAAACCCGCTTGCAAAAATATGAAATTATTTAATAAAAATCAATAATTTCGGCATAAGAACGAAAGGAGTGTTCTTGTTCAAACCCCCACAAACCTTGAATTAGAAGTTTTCGATGAACTCTCGCTTTTGGGACTCTATTTGTACTCTTGAATTAGGGTTCTTGAAGCCTTTGACTTGAGAACCTTAAATCTTGACTCAATTTAGAAAATCTATGGTGAACCATTGAGATTCTTAGAAGAGGATTTGGATACTTAGGGTTTTTCGTTGAGGGAAATTTTGAGAAAATCTCATATGATGCTTGTAGTGGCCCTAAATTATGATGTTTGTACAGTTTAAGAGGTTTGGAAAAAGTCCAAAGTGCCCTTTTTAACTTCTGTATGAAGCTAGAAAAATTGAACTGGAAACCCAATTTTATTGGCCACCGCAATGTGCCACTATTGTGGTGGCTCACTAGAAATTGACAAATGGAAATCTGGGAGTCACCGCAATGCGGAGCCATCGGGTTGTCTTACTGGTTGGGACCTGGAACTTCAGCACAACGCATCACGATTGCGCTAGGGCACTGGAAACTGAATATTGGGAAATTGGGGTCCTCCGTAACGCGCCACTATCGTGGAGTTCCACTGAAATTTGATAATTATTAAATAGACCCTCTCCGCAATGTGCCAAACACTAAAATGACGGTGTTTTATGACTAAAACTTAGATTAGCCATAACTTCTTGCCCGGTTATCGGATTTGGGCAGATCTTATATCGCTAGAAAGCTAATTAAATTTCCCACATGATAAAAAGTCAAAATTAGGGAAACTCCATATGGTTTAAATGTTAATCACTTAGGAAGTCATTCCTTAACCCTCTAGAGATGAAATTACGCTTAAGGAAAAGTTTGGGGTATTACAATATCTCCCCTTGGGAATATTCGTCCTTGAATGTCACTTGAAAGGCTAAGGATATGGACAAAACTGAGTATGCACAACTGAAAAACTTACTAAACTGACTCCACATCATTCTAAACTCTTGAATACCTCAAAGAATGCATGAACTTATATTAAGGATAGCTATATATAGCTGAAATTTGAATTGGAAAAAGGGGCTGAATTAAGGAAAAATAGTACCTTCGGCTTGATCTGAACTCGCAGAGAAGAGATGCGGGTACTTGGATCTCATATCCACCTCAGTTTCCGAAGTAGCACCCTCAACTGACTGGTTTCGCCACAATACTTTGACCAAGGGAACCTCTTTGTTCCTCAGTCTATGAATCTGGTGGTCTAGAATCTCAACTAGAATCTCTTCAAATGAAAGACTAGTCGAGATATCAAGGCTCTCTGAATGATCCACTACAACGGAATCACTAATGTGATTCTTAAACATAGATACATGAAACATAGGATGCATAGATAACAATTTTGCAGGCAACTCCAGCTCATAGGCTACTCTTCCCACACGACTTAGGATTTTATTAGGGCCCATATATCGAGGACTAAGATTTCCCTTCTTGCCAAACCTTTTCACACCTTTCATGGGCAAAATTTTCAGATACACCAAATCATTAACTTCAAACTCAAGGTCTCTTCTTCTCACATCTGCATATGACTTTTGATGACTCTGAGCTGTCTTCAACCTTTCTCTAATCAACTTCACTTTCTACATAGCCTCAAATATTGAATCGGGTCCAACCACAACAGATTCACCTACTTCAAACCATCCTATAGGTGTTTTACACTGTCTCCCAAACAACGCCTCAAATGGTGCCATCTTGATTCTAGCATGGTAACTATTGTTATAGGCAAACTCAATCAATGGAAAATGCTCATCCCAACTTCCTTTGAAATTAAGAGCACATGCCCTAAGTATATCCTCCAAGGTTTGGATGGTCCTCTCAGCCTGACCATCTGTCTATAGATGAAAAGCAGAACTAAGATGCACTTGGGTTCTAAGACCTCTCTAAAAAGCTTTCCAAAACTGGGAGATGAACTGAGTAACCCTATCTGAGATGATGGACAAGGGGAGTCCATGCAATTTGACTAACTCCCGAATATACAATCTAGCATAATCCTCAGTTGTATAAGATGTATGCACAGGAAAGAAATGAGTTGTCTTAGTCATCCAGTCTACCACAACCCAGATAGAATGATGATGATGACGACGCAAAAGAGGTAAACCGGTCATGAAATCCATGTTCACCTCTTCCCACTTCCAAGTGGTTATACTAAATACTTGCATTACACCACTAGGCCTTTGGTTCTCTACCTTAACATGTTGGCAAGTTGCAGACTTTGCCACAAACTCCGCTATATCTTTCTTCATGCCACTCCACTAATAAATTTCTCGTAAGTCGCGGTACATCTTAGTGGCACCGGAATAAATAGAATACCATGCGCTTCAGCCATAATTTTCTGCCTCATATCATCAACATAAGGTACACACAATCTATCCTATAATCTTAACACACTATCTCCCCCTTGGGAGAAAACCTCTACCTTTTGGTCCCTAACTGACTCCTTCAGTCTGAACAAACTAGGATCCGTGTCCTGCTTCTCCTTCACTTCCAAAACTAAAAAGGATTCAGAAGTACTCTAAACTAAAATATTCCCCTTTGTGGAATCAAGCAACCTAACGCCCAATCTAGCCAAAAGATACACCTCACGAGCTAACACTTTCTTGTCTTCCTCTACATGAGTAATACTACTCATAGACATCCTGGTAAGGGCATCTGCCACTACATTAGCCTTGCCCAGGTGATATAACAAACTTATATCATAATTTCGTAGCAACTCTAACCATCTTCTCTATCTAAGATTTAACTCCTTCTGAGTAAACATATACTGCAGGTTCTTGTTATCAGTAAATATATCAACGTGAACACCATAAAGATAGTGTCTCCATAATTTCAAAGCAAAGACCACAACAATTAACTCAACATCGTGGGTTGGGTAACTCTTTTCATGCGGCTTCAATTGTCTAGAGGCGTAGGCTATAACCTTACCCCTTTGTATCAACACACAACCCAAGAATAGTCTAGAGGCATCACAATACACCACAAAACCATCTATACCATCATGCAGAGTCAACACCGGGGCTGAAGTGAGTCGAGTCTTCAACTCCTAAAAACTTTTTACACATGAATCTGACCAAAGGAACTTAACTTTGTTTTGGGTCAATCGGGTCATGGGAGACGCAACAGATGAGAAACCTTCAACAAAATGGTGGTAATAGCTAGCTAGACCCAAGAAAATCCTAATATCAGATTGAGAGATAGGTCTAGGCCATTTTCTCACAGCTTTTGTCTTTTGGGGATCAACTTTAATGCCTTCGGCTGAAATAATATGACCCAGAAAAGCTACAGACCTTAGACAAAACTCACACTTTTTGAGTTTGGCGAACAACTGATGATATGTAAGAGTTTGCAAAATAGCTCGAAGATGGCCTGCATGGCCATCCTCACTACGGGAGTAAACAAGGATATCATCTATGAATACTATGATGAAAATATCGAGATACTATTTGAACACTTGATTCATGAGGTCCATGAAAGCTACTGGAGCATTAGTTAGCTCAAAAGACATGACAAAAAACTTAAAATGACCATAATGGGTTCGGAAGGTTGTCTTCGGGATATCACACCCTTACTTTACGTTGATGATAGCCAGATCCAAGGTCTATCTTTGAGAAATAACTTGCAACTTAAAATTGATCAAACAGGTCGCCTATTCTCAGAAGAGGGAACTTATTCTTGACTATAACATTATTAAGATGATGATAGTCAATGCACATACATAAATAACCATCCTTCTTTCGTATGAATAGGATAGGTGCGCCCCATAGAGAACACTAGGCCTTATAAAACTTTATCTAGAAGATATTTGAGTTGTTCTTTCAACTTCTTAAGCTATGCGGGTGCCAGACAGAATGAAGAAATAGAAATAGGTTGTGTATCGGGAAGAAGGTCAATCCCAAATTCTATCTCTGTATCGGAAGGTACCCTTGGGAGATCTTCCAGAAAAACATCAGTATACTCATTAACTATACTGACTGACTAAATAGTTTGAGTTACAAACTTAGTGTCCTTAGCTCAAACTAGATGATAGATGCAACCTTTGGATATCAACTTTCTAGCTTTAAGATAGGATATGAAATGACTCTTAAAAGATATAGAACCACCCGACCACTCAAAAATTGGCTCATCTAGAAACTAAAACTTAAATACATGGGTACGACAGTCTATAGATGCATAACAGGAGTGAACCCAATCCATACCTATAATAAGGTCAAAATCGACCATGTCTAACTCTATAAAATCAGCAAAGATGACTTTATGAAAAGTAGCAATGGGATAATTTTTGTACACTTGCTTAGCAATAACTGACTCACCTACTAGGGTAGATACCAGGATAGGCTCAGGGATCTTTTAAGAGTTTATCTCAAAATTCAAGGCAACCAATGGTGTAACATAAAAAAAAATTGACCTAGGATCCAACAATACATACACGTCAAAATGAAAGATATGAAGCATACCAGTTACAATATATGGTGAATCCTCCTGCTCCTGGTGGGATGGAAAAGCATAGAATCGGTTCTGGCGCTGAACGCCATCGGTACTAGATGAAGTGCCCTAAGGGGGAGCAGGATAGGCTAAAGAAGGTGGTGCACTGGTATCCTGGTTCTGGGGGCGAACATCACGGTTCCCCTGCTTGGCCTATGGACACTCTCTAAGTATGTGGCCTAACTTGCCACAACCAAAACAACCCTTCTGATCAGCTAAGCACTCACTGGGATAGTCCCTACCTCACTTAGTGCATGGAGGACCACGAGATCTATTACTCATACTGTCCTGGGATCTAGACATAAAAGGTCTATTTCCCTACTCCTTCCTACATCTACATGTGGGAGCACTAGCTGATGATGGTGCAGGCATAAATGAACGACTCTAAAACTGAGGATGGTTCCCTCCATGGGATCTAGTCTGTCCATACTCGTGTTGCTCTGATCTAGCCATCCTGTTTTCCCTTACCCTATCCCTTTCCCTTATCTTATCAGTCTCAATCTACTGAGCATATGTCATCAACTGAGAAAGATCCATATCTCTATTTAGCATAGCATTCCTGCACTCCTTCAACACCAACCCGGATACACCAGTCACAAACTTACTCATACTAGATCTGGTGTCAGCTATCAACTCAGGAGCATACTTGGACAACTGGTTGAACTTAAGGCAGTACTCTTTTACAGTCATGGAGCCTTGCCTCAAGTTCATAAACTCCTCTACCTTTGCCTCCCTCATCTCTAACCGAAAGAACTTATCCAGGAATGCATCCTGGAACACATGCCAAGTAATAAGAGCAGCATTCTCCCATCTATTTTTCCTCTATGCCACAACCCAGTCATGAGCAATATCTTTCAAATGATAAGAGGCCAGTTCTACACTCTCCCCCTTATTCACATGCATAACTTGGGTGATTTTCTTCACCTCCTCAAGATACAGTTGTGGGTCTTCACCTACCTTTGACCTAAAGAACTCGAGTGGGTTCATCCTCTTAAAGTCACGAAGTCTAGTTGAGGATGCATCACACCCTTGATGATGCAGAGCAGCTGCCTGATTATTTAATTGCACAGTAGTAGTCACCGCTTGGGCTAAAGTCTGGAAAGCAACCCAAAATTCGGCATGGGTCACATTCTCATTCAGGGGATCAATAGGTTGAGCTGGCTTGTTATTCCTACGGGCATTTTCTCTATGGGGAGGAATTTTCTAGTATATAAGAGCACAAATTGATAGTAGATAGAGACAATTATAGTCACGAAAGACTATGAAAGAAAGAGATGACTTTTCCTAAAATACCCCGTAGCTTCTTGCTCATGGATGTGGTGCACTTCACACCAATGGTCAAGACTTGACGTAACATGGCTTGTCAGACTACCTAGGACTCCTTAAACCTTAGGCTCTGATACCAAGTTTGTAACACCCCAAAATCTCATCCCGAAGCATCACACGGTGCTCAAGGCTACAAGTTGCCTCAAGCTAACCCTGTGAGTCTGCTACTAAATCTCATACTCACACCAGGGATTCAAAATAATATAATAAGAATAAATCTCATAAAATCTCAACTGACAACGACCCAGTTGGGTTATATATTTGACAACGACCTCTTACACTCTTACGAGAGCTGTAGTTTGAGCGTTATCAAAAATTGGCGCCGTTGCCGGGGATTACGGTTGTCAACTAAGTTTGTGATAGTTACTAGACCCTTTGGTCAAAGATTCTCGTACTTTACTTTTAGTTGTTGTTTTTGTTTTCTGCAGGTTTTGTTCAGTGCATGACAAATACTCGAAGTTCTGGTCAACCATTATTACCCATAAACCCTGAACCGCAACTTATTGGCAGAATGGATGCATAACGTGACATTGACAGAAGGGCGGCTCAACATGAGCAGGCTAGACTAGCTGCACTAGCAGCTGATCAAGTGCATCAACAGAATATTGATAACCCAGGTCGTGCAATAAATCCTGATGATGAGGACCTGGGTGATGAGGAGCTACTAAATCCTAGGCGTACTGATGAAGTAGCGGCACCTATGCATAGGAGAGATCGTCAAGCTAGAATGAGACCTGACCGCTGAGCTGTGCAGGCTCTTTTTGATGATGATGATGATGATCTGGATGGAGCTGGTGCCACAGGAGCTATTATTCCTCCACCCTTGGCTCCCGGAGCCATGTTCAATATTACTAGCACCATGATTTAACTATTGCAGCTCAAGGGATTATTTGGTGGACTTGCAGGTGATGATCCGAATATGCATCTGATCAACTTCATCTCTACATGCAAGTCATTCGACAATCCAGGCATTGGACAGAATGCAATTCGACTGCGCTTATTTCCATTGTCTCTATCTGGGGAGGCAACTCTATGGTTGAATGGGCTGACTCCTGATTCTATCACTAATTGGAGGCAATTGAAAGACGCTTTCCTAGAAAGATTCTTTTTGCCATCCAAGAGAGAACAACTGAGAGATGAGATCAGCAATTTCCGACAGCTTCCAACTGAAGCTCTCCACGAAACATGGGAGAGATTCAAGAAGAAGCTTATGAGGTGCCCAAACCATCATATGACCAATGTCCACTTGATGGAAATATTATACAGATCCTTGAATTCGGTAACTAAGCCAGTGGTGGATAATGCGGCTGGAGGATCATTCATGGACCTCACGTTTGTTCAGACAAGTGATATGTTAGACCGAATGACAAAGAAATGTAGAGCTTGGCATACCAGGGATTTATAGGTAGCAAGCTCTACCACATCAATTGGCATGACTGCAGAACAAAGGCGAAGAGAGGAGGAGCGCGATCAAGATATGGCGCACATGAAAACGCAGATGGATCTTCTTACCAAGCACTTATTATCAGGGAAGACCGAAAAGGTTAAGGCCGTTGTATCACAGAGAAGAGATGAATCTGACTATGAGGAAGAAGCAAACTACTTGAATAATCAGGGGGGTTTCCGAGGCAATGCCCAAGGAAACAAAGGTCGGAACTACTATGAGAAATATGGAAACAAGGACCAAGGTAGTTGGAAGAACAAGAATGACAATAGTGGTTTATATGTTCCCCCAGGAAGACGTGACACCACTGCATCTGGGTCGGGAAATATGGAAGAGATGATGGCTAAACTGTTGAAAGGAGTGGAAGGAACCAGCGCGGGAGTAACAGAGGTAATAAATGATTTGTCCTCAATGAAGCAATTGGTTGACTCACATTCCACTTCAATAAAACAAATAGAGCAGCAATTGAGCCAACTTTCAGTAGCACTCAATCAAAGAAAGGCAGGCACTCTACCTAGTGACACTGTGCAAAATCTAAGGAACGACGGATCATGCATGGCTATTACTACCAGGAGTGGTAAGGTGCTGGAAAATTCATCCCAAAGCAAGCAAGTGGCCGAAAATAAGGAAGATGATGACGCCATAGAAGCTGACCAAGACGTTCATGACGTCACTCCTCAACATCCACAGTCTGAAAATATCACTGAACCAAAACAAGATAAAATGAAAGTGGTGGAGAAAACTATTCCCCTTCCACCACCACCTTTTCCTCAAAGATTGAAGAACAAGGCGGATGATACAAGGTTCAGCAAATTCATGACTATGTTAAAACAACTGACCATTAATGTGTCGTTGGTGGAAACACTTGAACAAATGCCTGGGTATGCAAAATTCATGAAGGATATTTTGACAAAGAAGCGGGAAGCAAGCTATGAGTTGACAGATACTGTTCATCATTGCAGCGCAATTGCCACCCGATCACTAGTTCAGAAGAAGGTTGACCCCGGTGCTTTCACTATTCCTTGCACCGTTGGATCTTTGAATTTTGCCAAAGCATTATGTGATTTAGGAGCCAGCATCAATTTGATGCCATTATCTATTTACAAAAAGTTGGGGTTGGGTGATCCTACTCCAACCAACATGAGGCTTGTAATGGCGGATAGGTCGGTAAAAAGACCTGTTGGTATTCTATGTGATGTATTGGTGAAGGTTTCTTCATTCATCTTTCCAACAGACTTCATTATTTTGGATTGTGAGGCAGACTCAGAAGTTCCCATAATCTTGGGGCGCCCTTTCCTTGCAACAGGAAGTGTGCTTATTGATTTAGGAGCTAACGAGCTTTTATTCCGAATAAATGACGAAGTAGTTCGCTTTGATGTGTGCAAATCAATGAAGCACCCCAAAGAGCTTAACGTATTCTCGGTAGCTGATGTTTATGTTGATGATGAAAAAGAATTATCTGAAGAGGAGCAGATTATTGATGACCCATTGGCGGTTGCGCTCATGAATTTTGAACACAAGGATGCTGAAAACTATGAAGAAACTATTGGTGCTCTAACAGGATTTGGGTCATATCCTCATGCTACCAAGAAGCTGGACCTTGATCTTAAAAATCGACCCACACCACCAGCTAAACCATCTATTGAAGAGTCACCCACGTTAGAGTTGAAGGAGTTGCCTAATCATTTAAAGTATGCATTCTTAGGAAGCGGAAGCACACTCCCAGTCATTGTGGCAGCAGATTTGGGTGAGCAGCAAGTTGCAGCTCTCATTGCTATTTTACGAAAGTATCTAAGAGCCATTGGTTGGACCATCGCTGACATCATTGGTATTCCACGTGGGATTTGTACACATAAGATTCAACTTGAAGAAAATTGCACACCCACTATTGAGCATCAAAGGCACCTCAATCCATCGATGCAAGAAGTGGTGAAGAAAGAAATTATTAAGTGGTAAGATGCAGGGGTTGTGTATCCAATATCTGATAGTACATGGGTGAGCCTGGTACAATGTGTTCCCAAGAAAGGAGGAATGACGGTAGTTGCAAATGAAAAGAATGAGCTTATTCCACTCAGACCTGTTACAGGATGGAGAGTATGCATGGACTACCGAAATCTAAATTCATGGACGCTTAAGGACCACTTCCCAATGCCATTCATGGACCAAATGCTCGATCGATTAGCGGGGAAAGAATGGTTCTGTTTCTTAGATGGTTATTCTGGATATAATAAGATTTGTATTTCCCCCGAAGACCAAGAGAAGACAACGTTCACATGCCCATATGGTACGTTTGCCTTCAAACGCATGCCATTCGGGCTATGTAACGCACCAGCCACTTTTCAGCATTGTATGATGTCCATTTTTTCTGATATGGTTGAAGACACCTTGGAGGTGTTCATGGATGATTTTTCAGTTGTGGGTGAGTCGTTTGAATCATGCTTGGCAAACCTAAGTATGGCGTTACAAAGATGTGTTGAATTCAACCTAGTGCTGAACTGGGAGAAGTGCCACTTTATGGTTAAAGAAGGTATTGTTCTTGGGCATAAAATCTCCAAAAAAGGAATTGAGGTTGATCGAGCTAAAATTGAAGTTATCGAGAAGCTACCACCCCTAATTTCAGTAAAGGGAGTTTGTAGTTTCCTCGGTCACGCAGGTTTCTATCGGCGGTTTATCAAAGACTTCTCCAAAATTGCTAGTCCATTATGCAAACTTTTGGAGAAAGATGCAAGGTTTGACTTCAATGAAGACTGTTTGAGGGTATTCAAATGCATCAAAGGGAAGCTAATTGAAGCTCCTATCATTGTAGCACCAGATTGGTCTCTACCGTTTGAAGTCATGTGTGATGCTAGCGGGGTTGCTTTGGGTGTTGTACTTGTCCAGAGAAGGGAAAAGTTATTCCACCCAATCTACTACAAAAGCAAGGTCCTAAACAAAGCCCAGAAAAACTACACTGTCACAGAACAAGAGCTTCTAGCGGTTGTGTATGCTTTTAAAAAGTTCCGTGCTTATTTGCTGGGAACCAATGTGGTAGTTCATACTGATCATGAAGCTCTAAGATATCTAATGACAAATAAGGATGCAAAACCAAGGCTAATTCGATGGGTATTGCTGCTGTAAGAATTTGATTTTGAGGTAAAAGATAGAAGAGGTTGCGAGAACCAAATGGTTGATCAACTATCTAAACTCGATAACGAGCATATAGCGCAGCCTGATCTTGAGATTGATGATGCATTCCCTGACGAAGAGATCTTAGCCATAATAATGGAAGAGTTACCATGGTATGCAGAGTCTGCGAATTTTGTGGTGAGTAATGTGATGCCTGCAAATCTATCTTTCCATCAAAAGAGAAAGTTCATGCATGATGTAAAACACTACTTTTGGGATGAGCCATATTTGTTTCAACGATGCGCGGATGGTGTTATCAGGCGATGCATATCCCATGTAGAGGTGCCGAATATATTGGAGGTATGTCACACTTCCCAAGTTGGGGGACATCACGCAGGTAATTGGACAGCAAGGAAGGTATTTCAAAGTGGATACTATTGGCCCTCGATATTTAGAGATGCCTACGAATTTGTGAGAAGATGCGACCAATGTCAGAGACAAGGCGCAATTTCGAAACACCATGAGATGCCCATGACGAAAATGCTTGAAGTTGAGCTATTTGATGTATGGGGTATTGATTTTATGGGCCCATTCGTAAATTCATTTGGAATGAAATACATCCTAGTCGCTGTAGATTATGTTTCAAAATAGGTCGAAGCAGTAGCATTGGCCGACAATGAAGGAAAGCGTGTTGTAGCATTCTTGAAGAGAAATGTCTTCTCTCGCTTTGGAGTACCACATACTATCATAAGCGATGGAGGATCTCACTTTTGCAACAAGCTGTTCAAATCCATATTGGCCAAATATGGTGTCAAGCAACATAAGGTAGCCACACCTTATCACCCACAAACTAGTGGACAGGTAGAGGTTTCCAATCGAGAGATCAAGCAAATCCTTGCTAAGACTGTAAATGCTAATAGGAAGGATTGGTCTCGGAAGCTGGACGATGCACTATGGGCTTATAGGACTGCATTCAAAATGCCAATTGGCATGTCCCCGTACCAACTAGTTTATGGGAAGGCTTGTCACTTGCCCATTGAGCTCGAGCATAAAGCATTGTGGGCGTTAAAGAAACTTAATTTGAATTGGGATGATGCCATGAATCTGAGATTGGAGCAGCTGAATGAGATGGATGAATTTCGTCTTCATGCATATGAAAGAGCAGACCTCTACAAGGAATGGATGAAAAAGTATCATGATCAGCGGATTGTTCAACGAAACTTTCAAAAGGATGATATGGTACTTTTTTTCAATTCCAGACTGAAGCTATTCCCAGGTAAGTTAAATTCCAAATGGTATGGTCCGTACAAAGTTACCCAAGTCTACTCGTCTGGAGTAGTTGAGCTAGAAGACAATAATGGTGTTGTCTTTAAGGTGAATGGCCAACGAGTAAAACCATATATCGGTCCTCTTGACTCGATAAACTATATGGCCACCATCTACCTCGACGAATTCTAAGTACTCGAGCTAACTATGTCGTGCCGCGACAATAAATCAAGCGCTAGATGGGAGGCAACCCATCATTTTTCATTCTTTCTTTCGTTCTACTAAGTGTTTGTTTTTGTTAAATAAAAATCCAAAAAGAAGAGTTGTGCCACGACCAAAACTAAGGCGCTTGATGGGAGGCAACCCATCGTTCTAATCGTTTTTGTTGCTTTTGAGTAAGTGTAGGTGCAAGAGGTGTAAAGGGGGAGATTGAGTTCAACTCTTGATTTGGAAGAATTGCATGTTCAAGGTGGTAAGTTAGGATTGAAGAAGCAAAAGGCTATGGGTTGGGAATTGCCTATGAAAATATAGGCAAAGAACAAGTCAAGGCCTATGTAAATCTAGGCCACGAACAAAGCAAGGCCTATACTATGGCCTAAGCTCTCGGAATCTAGTGTGCCATAGCATAGGCGCCGCCCATGCCTATGTGTGCCATAGCATAGGTGCCGCCTATACAAAAGCATTTTGTCTCTGAATCTCATGTGCCATGGCATAGGCGCCGCCTATGCCTAACAATGCCATGGCATAGGCGCCACCTATGCTCAACAATGCTTTGCAAAAGGCGCCGCCTATGCCAAGCATAGGCAAAGAAAAAGGCGCCGCCTATGGTCACTTTTGGTCACCAAATCCAATTTTAAATGGGTCAAAACCCGACCCAAGCTTACCCTATAAATAAGAAACTTAGTCTTAGACCAAAAATACATTGCAAACCTAAGAAAAGCGCCGCCTACCTCTCCAAAATCTCTCAAAAATTTTCCTTTTGCTCTTTTACTTTGTAAGAACATCTTTCGAGGCCATCAACCAAGTAAGTACTTATTTGCTCTTCTTTTATATTCCGTAAGTACTACACTACTACGCCTATAATGAATTGTTAAATCTTGAAGTAGTATTGGTGATTTTAATGTGGCTAATTTGTTGTGATACATCTCGTTGAGTGAAAGAATACGTGTGGGTGTTCTTGATTTTGTTCCGACTTGTATTTGATTGTTATACACTGTCATACTTTTGCGGAGTCAACATGGTGAAGTTAATTGCATAATCTTCAAAATTGAATGCTTGAATGTTTGAATGACTCGTTCATCGAGATAAAGATCATGATTGAATACAAGCATGAGATGTTGTGGTTATTTCTATGCCATAACTTGATACGATCTCTATGTAGTAGTCTTGTTCAAAAAGTGCATTAATCCAAACATGAAAGTATGATCAAGATTACATGAAATAGAGTTTGAAAGGATAGTTAAGACGACATGAAAGTATGACTGTGTTGAACATATTGTTGGAACATAACGCCTAAACGTATATCGATGAAGTCTGAGTAATCGACAATGTTCACTTAATTAGTTTGTGCCAACAAATTAAGTGAGGGTTGGTGCCACTACTATTTTTTTTTGTCGACTGTATCTACCGAGATGAAGCTAATATGACTATCATTTTAATCTCAGGTACAATGGCACCAAAAGCACGCCAAGGAAAAGACAAAGCAACCACCTCACAGAAAGGCCAGAAAAGGGGAAGAAAAAAGCAAGATGAATTCTTCTCGCTACAAATACCTCAACGCACTTGTGGATCAAGTGGGGTAAAATTTGAGGAAACTCTGAGGATGACGACTCTGATGATGATTCCGACACAGGGGGTATGACCCCAGACATAGAAGAGGAGTCCGACTAATCAGGTTTTCCGTATTTATTTTCCACTAAGGGCAGTGTGTCCCGTCTAAGTGTGGGGTGCTGGTATTCGTATGCTGTACTTCTTTGCCTACATTTATTGTCATATTTTTTTGTTTGTTTTAATTAGTCATATTTTTTTTAGATTTTGATGCATGAAATTGTTCTGATAGGCGGCATGGTGTTATGACAAGAGTTTGTGCTAGAATAATTACTATTGAGACAATTAGGCTCTAAGTGTGACTCACTGTGTGATAATTATGTGGTTTAATTCATTCATCTGTTAGGATTAAGATTCTATAATACTCCCAATAAAGTTGACCATGTGCCTTGTGTGTGTGAGCTGATAGTATATTCTCTGTTTGTGACTGATGCTAGAACTTGCCTGGTGTGTGTGTAAAGCGAAATAAAGAGTGTGAGTTTAGGAGATGATTTAGGCATTTCTTTGGCAACCGATACTTGTTTACCTTCGTTTTACCTACCCGTGGACATTATCCTAGTCAACCCCTTTGAGCCTTTAAGCCATTTTCTTTGACAGCCTCATATGTATGCCTAATCCATTTTTTTCAAGACCATAATTTGATCCAAATTCCTAAGTGCTTTATGTTGTGAAGTCATGTGACAAAATAAGAGGAAATTGGGTGAGAGTGATGCCTTAGAGTGTACTGGTACTTGAATTTGTTATGAAAAAGAGTGGCTATCATAGAGGTGTGTTATAAAAAAAAAGAGAAAAGAAAAAGAAATAGAAAAATAAAAAGATAAATTATGTTTATGATTAAATAAAAAGATAGTTATGCTTGAATGGAAAAATAGGTGAAAAGGGGTGATAGATGAAAGAAAGGTAGCAGGGTTGATTAAAAGAGAGTGTTAATGGCATAATGTGATGTATTAAAGCGCTTAGGAACATAGTCACTATTTCTGGCCAAAATAGTCCTACCCGTCCCTTAGCCTACATTACAACCTATAGAAGACCTATTTGATCCTAAGCTTAGCATTCTGATATTTAGTGGAGCATTACACTAAGGGCAAGCCTATGGTCATCAGTTGCAACATAAGAATTCTTTGTGAGAGTGAGAGCAAGGATAATCTTATACCCATGTTCTGAAAAATGCAATATTTGAGAGTGATTATGGGTAATATCTTATGTGAGACACACATGGTTGATGAGTTTTGGGTAGTCTTGTATGATTCTTTGTGGCTTAACTTGTGGATACGAATTAACCATCATTACGAGTCTATATTAGAGGTTGAATTGTTTCTAGAAGTGATTAGAAAACTACTCTTTGTTAATAAATGTTGTGCCTGTCTTGATGAATATTTTGTGTTGTTACTGTGAAACCCTAAGTAGATGTTTATATGGACATGATATATTGTTCGAGGAAGAACAAAGCTTTAAGTGTGGGGTGTTGATGATAGGCGTATTTACACGCCTAAAGTACTATAATTTACCCATATTTTAGCTAAGTTTTGAGGACAAAATATATAATTCATGCACTTTTAGTCCTTTTTCCTGTAAGTGAGCTAACAAACGTGATTAGCAAGTTTTCAGGTATAAATGATGCAGATTTCAGTATATTATGGATAACTTGACGCCCAAGGAAGCTTCATGAAAGAAGTAAGGGAAAGCTTGGACGCCAAGGACCAAAAGTGACGCATGGAATATTTGTCCTGGGCAAAAATAGCATTTCCAAAGACTTTGGGGATCAGCAGTAACTTATTAGGATTAGGATAATGATGCAGTAACCTAGTAGGACTAGGATAAGTAATGCAGTAGCTTAGTAGGAATAGGATATGGGTGTTATAAATACCTTATTTTGTTAGAGATTTTAAGCATTCTACTTCTAGTTCCGAATCATTCTAATTCTTCCATCAATTCGAATTCTCATACTTTTACTTTTTATTCAACACTTTCAACTCTTATTCTCTTCATCTATTCAATTCTTAATTTCCACAACAAGAGAACCGCTATTCTAAAAGGGAATTCATTCCTAACGCCATACCAAACCCTACTACACGTGAGATCTTTATTTTGGTATAATGATAAAGTCTATTGTGATTTCCGTCGCACTCATGAATAGCTAAACTTCTATGTTGGGGTTATGGAAGCCTTATGAGATACTATCTATTGCTATGAGTTTGTGAGTTCGTGACTCGTATGATGCTTATATCATTATTCTCTTCATCTTAATGCAAATTCTTGTGGTTGCAAAGGCATAGAATACGCCAGTATAGCATTAACTTGTTCGAAAGAAAAGTTATATGTCTGGAAAAGAGATAATGTCAAGGTAATAGGGCACCAACCCCTGTTAAAAAGTTAGTGCCGTAACTGGATTAACCTCTTGGAGAGTTCGTACCGTTAGACACGCTTTAAGCTCGAAAGAGTTAAAGTGAAATAATCCTTGATGGTCGAAAGACGCCTGGATTAACCATAGAATACAACTCTCTATAAGCACATGCATGTCTGAATTCTGCATAACTCATAGCCAATAGAGACGTATAACTCATAAGGTGGACATAACCCCAACTCTCAATTCTCATTGGTTAAACATCCTACTAAACATTCTTTCTTTTTACTTTGCTATTTTTCGTTTTCACTTTGTTAAATTATTGCACGTTACAATCCCCCCTTTTACGAGACTTGCACCAAAAGTCTAATAATCTTTGCTTACTTAGTGACCAATATTCTCTGTGGGATCGATACCCAACCCAGTTGGGTTATATATTTGACAACGACCGCTTATACTCTTACGAGAGCTGTAGTTTGAGCGTTATCAAACTCCACCAAAGGTAGATGCTCAACCCAATTGCCACCATAATCAATCACACAGGCCCAAAGCATATAATCTAATGTCTAAATAGTTCACTCTACTTGTCCATCCATCTGTGGATGAAAAGAAATACTCAGAGTCTTTTTGGTCCCCAACCCTCTCTGAAAAGATCACCAGAAGTGAGACATAAACTACATGGCATGATCATAAATACTCAAAACAGGCACCCCATGTAGCTTCACAATCTCCTGATGATATAGCTTCGCATAATCCTCCATCGAGAAGGTAGTCCGCACTAGCAAAAAGTACGCAGACTTAGTCATCCTATCAAAGATGATCCAAATAAAATCATATTGACTCTGAGAATAAGGAAGATAGGTAACTTAGTTCATATTGATCACTTCCCACTTCCATTCAGGTAAATCAATTTCTTGATACAACCCTTCTGGCCTTATGTACTCGACCTTAACCTATTGATACACCATGCACTTGGGTACAAAATTAGCCATATCCCTCTTCATGCCATTCTACCAATAGATCTACTTGATATCTTGATATATCTTAGTCAAGACGGGATGAACAACATAGCATGACTAATGCACCTCAGCCAAAATTCTTTGTTGCAACTCATCGATATTAGGAACACACAACCTCTTTTGGTACTGTAAAGTAGCATCACCACTGATCTCAAACACCACTATCTTTTTCCCACCAGCGCCACTCTTGATCTTCATCAAGATAGGATCTAGCCTAGATATGTATATATCTTTAATTAGCAAGGCAGTCTTGCTCTTCAATATCAGATCCCAATTCAATCCAGAAGCAAACTTCCTCATTCTAGCCTGCATGTTAGCCACAACCTTGAAAATTGGTGAAACTTAAAGGCATATTCCTTGACAGACATCCTCCTCTTCTTGAGGTTCACAAACTCATCCATCTTTGCTTTTCTCAACTCTTAGGGAAAGAAATAATCTAGAAAAGCACCAAACAAGGCATCCCATAAAGATGACTCTTCCAGATATCCTCTATCCCTATCCCACTCTTCATACCACTGATAAGCAACTTGTTTGATCTTATAAGATACAAAGTTTTCCCCCTCCGCATTGGTAGCCTGCATCACCTGAAATATCTTCTCTAACTCATCCAAGAAATCCTGTGGATCCTCCTTTACCTTCACTCCAGAAAATATGGTAAGAACCATCTTTATAAATTGTATAACCCTTGTGTCCTTAGAAGACAAAGCACCAGACATATCTCGCTCAACCTGAGCAGCAACTATTTTTGCAATAGCATGAATAGACTGATGGAATTACGCATTAGTTACCTCATCTTGAGAAGGACTGGTAGCAACTGGTGGAACTCAAGTATTATCAAGGATAGGACCATGAGATCAAAGATGAACCCCAGAAATAGAATTCACCCCTTCAGCATTACCCCCAGATGAGATAGAAAAATTTTCTTATATTCCAGATCTACGAGGCATGATCTAAAAGAAAAACAAACAAGGATTAGAGAATATTCTAGGACTGAGAATTCAAGCTTGAAGATAGAATATCAAGAAAGTAAAATATTCCTAAATTCCTTGTAGCCCCTCCCTAATGAGTGTGGCACACTACACACCCTTAAAAGAGACTCTACTCGACACGGCTTTCTGGACTCCCAATTAACCATGAACCTAGGCTCTGATACCAACATCAATTGATCCTCCCTGGGGCCTTGTAATAATGGGCGTCTCAAGTACGACCAGGATCGAAGACCACCACCGTTACCTAACCCAACCTCCAGCCGCTTACCTTGAGTTGGATGAATTCCAAGTATGAAACGTAATAGTGTAGCAGCTCACACAATGAGCCTAGGAATAAATCATAATCGTGACCAACCCAGATAAATCCAACCATCCTATAACCACATTCAAACCATACCAAACCAATACCAAACAAGGCCACAAACCAGATTCTAACCAAGGACATTCCAAAACATAATATAATTAATCCTAAAATAAAATATGATGGAACAGAAAGAAATTGTGTCTGATGATATCAGTCTCCCAGCCTATTAAAATGCCAAGGCTTACACCTATAACGATCCCTCTCATTCTAACCCATAGAAGTACCATAAAGCCTCTAAAAAAAAGTAATGAAATCTGGTTGGGACATGCCCCTAACCATAGCCATAACCAATATCTAAAATAAATAAAAATGTCTACGAATATCTATAACATGAAATAGAGCCTTCCAAAAAAATGAAATCTAACTACTTTAGTACAAATATTTTCCCCAAATCAATTATTAGATAGGAGGAGTAGAACGGTCGGTTCCTGTATATTGTAGGTATACAACCACCAGTAGACGGGGTTAGCGAGTGATTGCTAGCATGATTTCAGGGTAAGGATAAAATAACAACATTTATAAAAACTAGTAAAATCATCCATATACACACAAACAAACATATATATATAAATATATATAACCATGCCGGAAAAAAGGGACTAGGTTTAGCATGCCTTTCAAATATTTACCTTGGTTGTGTAGCTTTGTCGTCCTAAACCACCCATGGGCAATATGGGTTTAGCTCCCCCTGCTAAAGGGGCCCCAGTGCGTGTAGCCATATGAACAGGGAAGTATCCCATAGGATGACTAGTACATCCCCAAAATAAAGTGTTACATTATGCACACAGTTACTAAGGCCAACCTCATATCGACATATATGAGTTTCCAGTTTTGGTCCCCCCGGGACCTCTACTTTCCACGGCTTAGCTACAGCTCCCGCTATTATTTCCAAATTAAAATAAATTTCCAACTAACCAAACCATTATCCATTTATTAATCAAGGACATTGATATTGGTATCGTCATATCAACCCTTACTTGTAATTATCATCCATAGCCAACCATTTATAGGTTTAAGGGGTTTTTCAAGTGCCCTTCTATTTACCATATTAAACCACTAGAGAGACTTTCATGTTACCCACAAGCATAACCAATTAGTCTTTAGCCTTTCCAAACCATTTAAACCTTGCATAATTCTTTTACAAAGTTTAAAACATGCAAGAGTTTAAAATAAGTCAATGCAATGAACATATCTTTATAAGAATTTTGTCAAGCACATTGGGGGCATAATATAACCAAAATCAATTTCAATTAACAATAAAGAATTCCCATCCAATCCAATTATCCAAAACCGCTATTAATACATATAAAAGCATAATTAAAACCATGGAAAACCATAACCAACTATTTAACATCAAAAACCCCAAATCATATTTGAAAGCCAAAACCAAGTAACAATAAAACCATGAAAGCATTTATATAAATCATGCCTTTAAGTAAAATTAACAATGAGGGAAGATAAACATACCTTAACCAAGACGATAATGGAAAGAAATCACCAAGAGAAGCCCCAAATTGATCCTTAGTTAAAACCCTAGCTATCCTTGGCCAATAGCTCCTGAGAGAATTACAGAGTGTTTAGAAAGAGTTTCTAAGTGTTAATGAATAGAATAATAGGATAAATAATCTTCTAGGTAGGTTAGAAGTTGTGGGGCCTTATTATGACAAGTAGGGAAATGTCCCGAATACCACCACATAAGTTTCACCAAAATCCCATCACAGGGATATGAAAGGCCTTCACAAGTTGTACCCTCCTAATACGATCGGTATCCACCAATCGTATCCTAAACCTCCACCTTTGGACCAAACACTTTCCAGTATACGACCCATCCAACCAAGTCGTAACCATAGTATGCAATCCATACCCTTCATCCGTACCCCTGGTAGATTTATACCCAAGGGATATTTAGATATTGTCCACCATACGAGTCTCTGGTATGACTCGTAACATGGCTTATAGCTCATGGTGAGCCACTCGTACTCAGATCCAACCAAAGCAACCAAGTCTATGATTAAGTTAAGAAACCGAATGACTTGTAACCACCAATATGACTCATACCCCTAAGTCATATCCATTCCAGTAACAAAAATCCATCCCACCATCCAACACTAGTCAGTATACGACTGGACCATACCATCCGTACCCCAACATATAGCTCATACCCATGAGTCGTATTGGGTCAGAGAACAGAATTCTAAGAAATTTTCTAAGGTCCATAAACTAGGGTGTTTTATTTACCCATAACTTAAAGAGTTCACATCTGAAATTTATTTAAAATAGAGTTAAAATCAAGCTTAAAATCATAAAAATACCAATCTTTTACTTTACTGATAAACCCACAAACATTCATATTTTTAAATTAAAATCATAAAATAACCATTATCAATGTAAAAATAACAACTTTTCAACTTACCTAATGAAGAAATCTTTAAATCCCCTCTTGATTCTCCTAAAAATTAGTTTAAATGCTTTAAAAATCAAGGTATGTGGTCTATGTTGGAAAATGTGATTTTAAATCTATATAGGTGATTTTTTTTCATCACAAATATGATGGGCTTGTCATGTTCGCCACAGACCAAGATCAGGACCAATTGCAAATGTGGACTTAGTATATTGATTATAAAGAGCGACTTCCTAGCCTAACCTAGACTATCCCTCTGTGAATGGAAATGATCGATCATGAATTTGATGACCATATATATCCTATTTCATGATCACGACCAAGGTCTCCCGAACTTGAAAAAGAAAAACCAGGTGCACCAGCACAAGGCTAAACTAAAATATTTTAAGTAGACCCTCAAAAATTTTTTAAACCCCAAGAAAATAATTCAACAATGCAACTAGACTAAAATCAGTATTTCAGACTCAATGAAATCATCAGATTAACCAATAAAGATTTTTATCAATGAATGTTGACCAATGTATTCTATCGAATGACTCTAAAATATGGAGTTTTGATGATGAGCAGCTAAACTTCAAGGTCTCAGGCCTCTGGACGTGCAAAGTATTGTACTGTTGCCATATGATATCTGTACAATTTAGTCCTCTTGTGTAACAAACATACAGGTTCTATTTTGTATCGACACTTGGACAAATGGTCCAATAATATTCCAGCCTAATTATCACCCAACTATAAAAGGAAAAAGATGCCTTTTCATCAATTGATTTTTGTAAATTATAAAAGTGAAAAGAGAGGCAGCAAAACCCCAATTCATTAATCCTCAAGTTTTCTACATTATGTGAACATAAATTTAACTTGTTCTTGAGTGAGTGTTGAATTGTAACTGAACTACTCATGCTATAAGAGTAGTGTTTTCTTTTGTGGGGAGATATACTTAGGTAGAGTTATCTAAGAATTATTGCTAATTAGAGTTAATCAGCAGAGAAAGTCCTTGGTAGAGTTACCAAGATGAGCTTGTAGTGGAGTTGCAATAAGCAAAAAAAGGTTAGAGGTAGGCTGAAATCTAGATTGTACTATGAAAGTTGATTATAGTGGATTTCTTGATGCTTGAGAGGGAAAGCCTTGGTTTTTCCCATATTAGGTTTCCATGAAGAAAACTTGTTTTTTTACCTTTTTTGCATTGCCTTTAATTTTCAGCACCTCATAGTTTCTCTACTATTCTATCGCCTGATATTGATTTTGAGTGACCTGGTCTCTCATTATATAATGAAACCCCCAAGGGTTTCATCAATTGCTATAAGAGAGGGTTCACTCTAATAGGCTTACACCTACAATATTCTGATCATAATGGTTGCTTTAACTAAACTAGGGTGGAAAGAAAGAAAGTAAAAAGGGAAAGATTTCTGACCCTGAAGTCTTTTGAATCTGAGACAGGTGTTGAGGAAACTAATGTTGTATTCTTGGTTAAAAAACTATTAGATCTGTAAAATGGAGTGGTTAGTGTAGCAAGAGAAATGGTAAGAATGAATATTGTCACAACAATGATAGTTCTGACACCTTCATGAGAAACTATCATATGCAGAGGGATGATAAGGTCCATAAAAAGTTAAAAAGGAAATTTGTGGCTAGGTATGTGGTAAAGCAAGCTCTAAAGAATAGGAAGATTCCTCTAGTAAAGCTGGTAAAGATGAAAAGGAGAAGAAGATAAACCCTTTTAATATTAAGGGTATTCAAGATAACAACTCTGTTAAAAGGATAAAGATGCCTGCTAGTTTGTTGATAAACTACATACATGAACTAACTATTGAGAAAAATGATTTTGAGGATAGAGAGAAGAATAAAACCTCAAAGTTTCATGTTGAAATTGAAGAGAAGATGAGAAATTCTCAAGAGTACCTTAGGTCTATGCTTCACAAAGAAAGAAAAACTAGGAAGGGACCTGGTCCATTTAAAAGAAGAGTTAAAAAAATTTCTTGAATGGGTTGATTCTTCTTAAACTCTCTTTAAATAGAATAGTCTAAGTATGGATTATATCAAAATCCTCGGTTACAAAATAGAAGCTCAGCTTATTAGGTCCAAAGTGAAGGCTTAAAATGATGCTGTAAATAAGGTTTCCAAGCCTTTGTGCAATTATTAAAAATGGCACATCACAGAAAATGGTCAAAGCTAGATAAGAGTTGTAATAAGATAATTCAGCTATGTTCAGTAGGTGTGCATATATCAAAATGAGATTAAAAGGACATCCCACCTGAATGAAGAAAAGACTTGTGTTTAGTTCTCAGAACCAGTTGTAGATCTCTAAATAGTTTTGAAAGAAGGGTAAGCTGAGGTTAAAAAGGTTGAAGGAAGTAGTGATGCAGATCAACTAGATCTATCCTGTGACTCGATGTTTCCACTCAAAATTTGCCTATGTCAAGGAGATAGGTATCTATGATAAAGTAGGTGTATGCTAATCTAACTCAACTTTATACCTTTGCAGGTATATCGCAAAGGAACATCTTTAGAAGGAAATAATTGAGGCAAGCACAAATGGGAAATTAACTCAAAAGGAGAGGGACCCGGTCCCAACTCTCATGTTAGTGCCAAAACAATATGCCTTAAAAATTATTAAATATCTATGAAAAAAGGGTCACATGTCTTCTTCTGCCTGAACGAAGGTTGTCAAGCTCAAACCAATGAAGAATCACTTCCAGTCATTAAAAGTGTCAACTCAAATATTCCTCTCAAATAGTCTTTTTGTTAATTATAGATTTTCATCATTTTAAATTCATCCTCTTCACAAATAGTTCAGAACCTTTTACATAAAATATTAAAACTAGTTCTTCTTCCTCTCACTCTCTTTCAAGGTATTAAAAAACTAACTGAAATACCATCTATTTCAAACCCCATGAGAGAATTATCCTCAGATCAACCATAATAACTACATAGTACTTTATCCAGTATTCCTCCTTCTAATATGTCTGAAATCTTTAGTGAAACTATTCTATTTAAATATCTAGGTTCCAGTAAAAATTCTGAAGAGTTATTCTTTAAAGTTGACCTAAATCAAAGGGTTTACTCGCTAAATGACCTAGAAATATATCATTCAAAAATTTCCCCTTCCATAGAAAAAACAAAGTCTTTTAAGCTAAATCCTATATCTTCCTAGCTGGTTGATGATGAAATTCCTATAAAGAAAGCAAATCAATTCGGCAAAATAAACTGGGTAGCTGAGCATTTACTTTTACTTAAACATAATCTAAAGAAAAGTTTTGTTGAATAGAAAGAACAAATGGCAGGAGAAATGGAGGATTAAAAAAGGGATATGGAGATTGTTTTGCCTTCAAACGAAGAAAATAAAGAGGATAAGGATAAAGAACCTTTGGTTTGAAAAGTGTATAAATTAAAATTCGGTAAAACAAAAGAGAAAATGAGTAATACTGGTTTATAAGTTCCTAGGATCCTCCTACTAGAAGGTCTGAAGAGAGGTTGTTAGTATATGTCATGAAGAAAAATAGGTCCTTTTACTTGAAGTATGGAAGTTTTGTTAAAAATAGGAAGAAGCACTTAGCTATAAAAGGAAAGAAAGTCTCTGAGGGATCTGGTCCTAAAAAGAGAAAAATTAAGGAAGATGAAGAACTTAGTGATGACTGGAAAAGAAAGAGAAAAGATGATGAAAATAAGATTGACCTTAAAAAATCAAGGATTGCTATCTGGAAAACCCAGAAAATGTCATCTAGAAGAGTATTTGATCCAAATATTTATGAAAACTTTTGATATCATAGACTTGGTGAAATATGTGAAACACCCAGGATGGTTGCACCTATTGCAATAATCATCTCCTATGCTATTTAAGAATGAAGTCAGGAAAGTTTATTATACCATGACCTTCTCAAAAGATAGGATGAGTCTTACCAACCTAGTGCAAGAGAAAGAGATATACCTGGATAAAGAAATTCTTAGGAGAATATTAGATGTACCTATTATAGGGATGAGAACTGTGAAAAATCAACGTCCTAATACAGAGCATGGTTGATGCATCAAAATTTAGGGGGGCAAAAATAGCTACAGTGAAAAAAAGTTCTTAGAAAATGAGTATTAGCTAGTATTTGAGTTCATCAACAAGGTCCTTCTACCTAAGTCAGATAAGAGAACAATTTCCTCCAGTATTGATCTGTTCTGAGAAAGTTTGAGTTAATTAACATACCAACTCTTATGGTAGACTACATAAAGAAGGTAATATGTGGGAAGAAAAGGAAATATGGAATGCTATATGGGTATTTCCTAACCAAGGAATTTGGTCACTATAGGGTAATTGGGACAAACGAAATACCACGAGCTGTCAAACAGAAGTTCAGTGTAACAACCTTGGTTGAAAATGAGTGCATCAAAGGGAAATTGGGTACTGTATCCCAAGTGTCTGAACTTGTGGCTGCACAACAAAGCTTAAGAAAGAAAATGGAGGAGTTAAGACGTGTTAGAGATAAAGACGCAAAAATAATACACCTGAAATTGCAGAATCGAAAGTTGTTCTCTAAGGGAACTAGTTCCACTAAAAAACTTGCAATAAAAATGCAATGTTCAAAGGTAAAGCTGCAGAATTAACTGATGAGGTTCAAAGGCTGAATGTTTAAATAAAAATACTCACTAAACAATTATTGAATGATCATGTTACTGAGGCTTCTAGAATGGATATGCTACTAAAATCATTTTCCCTATACCTCCTTTTACCTGAATCTTAGTGTGTCTGTCTCAAGTGTCAGCATCTATTTTGGCCCTTGTAAATGGTTATTTAATGTTTTGTTAAATGTATTTAATTGGATCTAATAACAACGAATAAATTTCTACATCCATGCTTCAATTGTTTCCTTATCTTAAGATGTTCTTCATGAGTTAATTAGCTTGCACTTAATTTTACTCTTGATTCACTGTTCATCCTTTTCTATGATGCCAAAAGGGGGAAAGTGTGTAAATGCAAAGGCATCAAATAAAATGAAGGTGCATCATGACCGGGGGAACTGTGTAAATGCAAAAACACCAAACCAAATGAAGGTCCATAATGAAAGAGGGAAGTTTTTTACTGTAAAATGACAACAAGGGACAAGGTCCATGCGTTCTATGATAGAGGAAACATGATGATAGAGGGAACATTCATCTTCAGGTGGTAATCACTCTGATTAAATGTGATGAATGTACACAGATGCTCAAATTGTATGGTTTGGTTTGTCATCATCAAAAAGGGAGAAAATTGTTATATGGGGTTTTGATGATGAGAAGCTAAACTGCAAGGGACTAGGTCCCTGGACGTTCAAAGTACTATACAGCTGGAACACAATATCTATACTATTTTTTTCTCTTGTGTATCAAACTTGCAGGTGCTATTTTGTATCAACTTAGACAACTGGTCCAATGATATTCAAGCTCTACTCATCACCCATCTTTAAAAGGAAAGAGACGCCTCTTCAACAAATGGTTTTTGCAAATTCTAAAGAGGTAAAAGAGAGGAAGTAAAACCCCATTTCATTACCCAACAAGTTCCCTATTTTGTGTGAACTTAAATTGAACTTATTCTTGAGTGAGTGCTGAATTGTAACTAAACTGTTGTAATACCTTGAAAATCCAAGACAATGTTAGAGCCATGATTCATGCTCATGTATAGAATATTATTATTCTTTGGAAGTTTTATGAGTGAGTTTGATATATCTTAAGTCCTCAAGTAACTCCCATCTATTATACAAATCAAAATATTCCCTACTGATTGAGTTTTCAAAAAGAATGTTGCTTTAGTAAAATTAAAACAATCATATCTTTTGATCTACTGAAAATTTTTGAGATAAAGATCAACCAAATGATAGGAAATTGAATTATCTTTCTAATGATACCAATTTTACCTAAATCTGATACTTGGGTAAGAAGTTATGGCTCTTTTAGTGAAAAACAGTAATCCAACGTGATAAGGCCGCATTATGGAGATGGCCAAAATCACGTTCGTTCTTTTCTAGTGGACTACCGCAATAATATTGCATCGCACCAAGGGGAAAATTCATGTTTTGTAGGGCACCGTAATGGCGCCACATCATGCCAAGGTTCCAAATTGGGATTGTCTGTTTCCAGTGGTGCAACGTGATAGCACCGTGTCACGTCGTTGGAGAAAATGATGATTGTCCTTTTTCCAATGGCCCAACGTGATTGTAACACATTGCATCAATGGTTGAAATTGCAATTTCCAGTACAGTTCCGAGTTTTAATTTCCCAAGGGCATTTAAGTCCTTTCCCTTCAAGTTATTCAGTCCAAACACGGGATTTAAGTCCCAAGAAAGAAAAATTTGCTCATTTTTTTCACAATTATTTCAAAATTAAAGTATCCCCCTTTCATGAACAAACACTAGCCTTCAAGATTCAAGATCAATTCTCAAGAAAAACCCCAAGAACTCTCATAAATTTATCAACCCAGGTAAGTTAAATGTTCATTGATGGATCCCTTTCACTTATGAAGCCCATGTATCAAATTTCAAATTCAAAGTTATGACCTTTGTAAGTAATTATGATTTTTAATTGTGATTTTAACCATGAATTCCCATGAATTGAAACTCTATACCATATTTATATGAAATTGTAGTTGTTATCAAACCCACACATTTGAATAATGTTAATTGCTAATTTAAACCATAATTAGTGATATTGATGTTGAAATCATGCTATTACTATAAGATTTAAACTATTCTCATGCTTAGCTTTCACTATGCATATCAAGTGTTTGATAAAATGCCTACAAGAATAAATTTCAAATAAATGCATTCATATTATGTTCCCAAAGTTTTAGTACTATTTTGCTATTATTGCTATGCCTGGTGGTTATGAATACCCAAAAACTTAGTTGTTTACCTAGCCTCGGTATCTTTAGAATAGTTTCATACTTGTTAGGAGCAATATTAGTTCAGTCAGTTATCATGATCAGTTAAACTTAGAACAGTTCAATATTCCGATTCAGTTCAGTTGGGAGTCGGATTTAGCACTGAGCGAGTGTCGGGATGAACACTTCCCCGTTAGTTAGGAAGAGTTGTTAGTAGCAGTCCCCGTACTCTAGAACTACAAAGCCAGCATAGGATTTTAGGAGTCACCCATCAATTCAGGCTTGACTACCTTTCAAGGGTCATCCATTTATTTAAACTTGACACCCTTAGTCCTTCGGGATAGTACATCAGTGGATCCCCACAGCCAGTGTTAGTACCCATGGCACGGTACTGACACCCTTCCAATTGGGGTCACAGGTAAGACCCCAAATTGGTTATTGAGGCATGTTAAATAGATGATAGCTCCCACAGTCTCAGTCAAGTAATCATCTCAGTAATTCAGTTTTAGTTTGGCTTAACCATAACATACAAATATTAGTTATTCATTTATTAGTACTCAGTATTTCAGTTTACAGATTATATTCAGAATATGTATTGTGATTGGTCATACATTCTCAGTATTTACAGATTTTATACATTCTATTTAGTACTTCATGCCATATATTCAGTTATTTATTACTCCTGTATGTGAAACCATGCATATCAGCCTACCTCATTTAGCATACCAGTACATTCAAAGTATTGATCACATACTCATTTCTTGTGCTATGATGTATCATATCATAAGTTCAGATGCTCAGTTCCCAAATCATGCATAGACATTCCAGATTAGCAGTGGTGATTCCTCATATTTTGAGGACATGGTTTGTTTATCTCAGTTATTTCATCAATTTCAGTACTTCCTATTCAGTCGGAGTTAGTTGAAGATTTCTCCTATCAGCTCCACAGTTAGTCAGTAGAGGATATTCATACTAGTACAGACAGTCAGTCAGTTTTGTTAATATTTAATTAGTATAAGATAGTTATTTCCTACAGTTGTTTCTAGATTTATGATCTAGTATTAATTTTAGTTGCTAAAACCTTTTGGCTTATTAGTTGTCTTTCTGCATATGTTATTATATTTTTCAGTGCTCACAGCACGTACCAACTCATGGGTAATCTTATGACCCCTCAAGACTGTAAGCACCATATGATTTCCAAGGTGTACTCTCGGAGCGTTACAAACTTGGTATCAGAGCCTAAGGTTTTAAAGTGTCATAGGAAGTCTGAAAACCACATTAAGTAGAGTCTTGTGCATGGGTGTGAAGCGTGCCACGCTTATGGACAAGAGGCTACGAGGCATTTTAAGATAAACTTCCCTTCTTTCAGTGTTCATGTCGTGCGACTGAGCATAAGCTTATGTTAAACTCTCAGTCTAATTTATTCTTTTTTTCATTTATAGAACTTTCCTTCCAAAAAGACAAACGGAAGAAGAAAAGTGAACCATCCAGCACCACCGCCCATTCAGAAAGATCCCCTGAATGAGCATGTTTTTCATGCAGAGTTTAGAGCTACATTCACTACTCTAGCTCACTCTGTAGTGACTTAGAATGTTCAGCCAGCCACTGTATCGGCAAACCCAGTGGCCAATACTGCCGCAGCTAGGATTCAGGACTTTACCCGAATGAATCCTCCTCTATTTTTTGGATTCAAATCTGAAGATGATCCGTAGAAATTCTTAGATATGGTCCAGAAGGTTGATGATAGGCATATTTACACGCCTAAAGCACCATAATTCACCCATATTTTAGCTAAGTTTTAAGGACAAAATATATAATTCCTGCATTTTTAGTCCATTTTCCTGTAAGTAAGCTAACCAACGTGATTAGCATGTTTTCAGGTATTAATGATGAAGATTTCAGAACTTTGTGGACCTTTTGGTAGCAAGGAAAACTTCACATAAGAGGGAAGGCAGCTTTTGGAAGCTTGTGGACTGAAAGTGATGCATGGAGAAATTGTCCCGGGCAAAAACAGTAGTTCTAAAGACTTGGGGATCAGCAGTAACATAATAGGACTAGGACAAGGATGTTATAAAAACCCTATTTTGCTGAATTTTTCAGCATGCATTCATTCATGCAAGAATTCAGTCGACACTTTTTAGTACTATTCAGTTTACAGATTCTGTAAGTTTATACAGAGAAAAACGCTAACTTGTGAGCAACGAAGGGAGCAAAATCGTCAATACCTTTTGACGCCAATCTCATCCCCACCGTGAGATTATTTGAGCTTTGGTATGATGATGATGTCTATTGTGATATTCGTTGTAATCATGAGTAGCTAAACTTCTCTGTTAGGGTTATGGAAGCCTTTTGATATACTATCTATTACTATGAGTTTGTGAATTCTTAATGCGCATGCTACTTATATCATTAGTCTCTTTGTTTTAATTAAATTCTTGTGGTTGCAAACATAAAGAATACGCCATTATAGCATTAACTTGTTCGAGAGAAAAGTTACATGTTTGGAAAAGAGAGTGTGACAAGGAAATAGGGCTACCAACCCCTATTTACACATTAGTGCCGTAACTGGGTTAACATCATGGAGAATTTGTACCGTTAGCTATACACTTTAAGCTCGAGAGAGTTAAAGTGAAATAATCCTTGATGGTTGAGAAACACTAGGATTTACCATTAGAATACGAATCTCTATAAGTGCATGCATGTCTGAACTCTGCATTACTCATAGTTAACAGATACGTAGAACTCATAAGGTGGACATAACCCTATCTTATTTTTCTCTTTGATTAAATCTTACTAAACAAAGCATTCATTCATTACTTTGATAGCATTAATTCACGCCAAAATCCAATCCTCCCTTTTCCGTGGAATTTTCGATCAACAGTCTACAAACAATTACAACACTTGGTGACCAAGTATTCCCTGTGGGATTCGACACCCAACCCAGTTAGGTTCTATATTTGACAGCGACCGCTTACACTCTTACGAGAGCTGTAGTTTGGGCATTATTAAATTTTGGAGCCGTTGCCGGGGAATACGGTTGTCAACTAAGTTTGTGATAGTTACTAGACCCTGTGGTCAAAGATTCTCGAATTTAATTTTAGTTGTTGTTTTTGTTTTATTCAGGTTCTGTTGAGTGCATGCCAAATACTCGTAATTCTGGACAACCATTATTACCCCTAAATCCTGAACCTCAACTTATTGGCAGAATGGATGCACAGCGTGACATTGACAAAAGGACGGCTCAACAGGAGAAGGCTAGATTAGTTGCACTGGCAGCTGCTCAAGTACATCAACAGAGTATTGATAACCCAGGGCGAGCAACAAATCCTGATGATGAGGACCTGGGTGATGATGAGTTACTGAATCCCAGGCGTACTGATGAGGTAGCGGCACCTATGCACAGGAGAGATCGTCAAGCTAGAATGAGACCTGACCGCCGAGCTGTGCAGGCTCCTTTTGATGATGATGATGACGATCTTGATGGAGCTGGTGCCACAGGGGCTATTATTCCTCCGCCCTTGGCACCTGGAGCCAAGTTCAATATCACTAGCACCATGATTCAGCTATTGCATCTCAAAGGGTTATTTCGTGTACTTGCAGGCGATGATCCGAATATGCATCTGATCAACTTTATTTCAACATGCAAGTTGTTTGACAATCCAGGAGTTGGGCAGAATGCAATTCGGCTGCGCTTATTTCCATTGTCTCTGTCTGGGGAGGAAACTCTATGGTTGAACGGGCTAACTCCTAATTCTATTACTATTTAGAGGCAACTGAAAGACACTTTCCTAGAAAGATTCTTTCCGCCATCCAAGAGAGCCCAATTACGGGATAAGATCAGCAATTTTCGATAGCTTCCAACTGAAGCTCTCCAGGAAATATGGGAGAGGTTCAAGAAGAATCTTATGCGGTGCCCAAACCATCAGATGACGAATATCCACTTGATGGAAATATTATATAGGGCTTTGAACTCGGTGACAAAGCCAGTGGTTGATAATGCTGCAGGTGGGTCATTCATGGACCTTACTTTTCTTGAGGCAAGTGATATGCTAGATCGTATGACAAAGCAGAGTAGAGCTTGGCATACCAGGGATTCTGAGGTAGTAAGCTCTACCGCATCTATTGGCTTGACTGCAGAGCAGAGGCGTAGACAAGAGGAACGTGACCAAGATATGGCTCACATGAAAATGCAGATGGATCTTCTTACCAAGCACTTATTATCAGGGAAGACCAAAAAGGATAAGGACGTTGTATCACAGGGAAGAGATAAATCCAACTCTGAGGAAAAAGCGAACTACTTGAATAATCAGGGGGTTTCTGAGGCAATTCCCAAGGAAACCAAGGTCGGAACTATTATGATAAATCTGGATACAAGGACCGCGATCAAGGTGGTTGGAAGAATAAGACTAACAGGAGTGGTTTGTATGTTCCTCCTGGAAACCGTGAGGCTATGGCGTCTGGCTCTGGAAAGATGTCCATGGATGATATGATGGCTAAGATGTTGAAAGGGGTGGAGGCAACCAATATAGGAGTTACTGAGGTAAAGAATGATTTGTCATCAATAAATCAATTGGTTGATTCGCATTCTACCGCAATAAAATAGCTGGAGCAATAATTGAGTCAACTATCAGTGGCATTCAATCAAACAAAGGTTGGCACCTTACCTAGCGACACTGTGCAAAACCTAAGAAATGATGGATCATGTATGGCTATTACTACCAGGAGTGGTAAAGCTTTGGAAAATCCATCCAAAGGCAAGAAGGTGGTTGATGATATAGCAGATAATGTTATTGATCCAGAATGTAAAGATGCCATAGAAGCTGAAGATAGCGTTCCTGACGTTACCCCTAGACGTCTGCAACCTGAAAAGATCGACAATCGGAAGCAAGATAAAAAGGAAGTGGCGGAGAAAACTATTCCCTTTCCACCACCACCTTTTCCGTAGAGACTGAAGAAGAAAGCTGATGACACCAGGTTCAGTAAATTCATGACTATGTTGAAGCAGCTGACTATTAATCTTTCTTTGGTGGAGGCGCTAGAGCAGATGCCCGGATACGCTAAATTCATGAAGGACATTTTGACAAAGAAGCGGGCAGGAAGCTATGAGCTGGTAGATAATGTCCATCATTACAGTGCAATCGCTACAAGATCGCTAGTTCAGAAGAAGGCAGATCCTGGTGCTTTCACTATTCCTTTCACGGTTAGATCTTTGGATTTTGCTAAGGCATTGTGCGATTTGGGAGATAGCATCAATTTGATGCCGCTATTTATTTACAGAAAGTTAGGGTTGGGAGATCCTACACCAACAAATATGCGGCTCGTGATGGAAGACAGGTCGGTAAAACGACCTGTTGGTATCTTATATGATGTATTGGTGAAGGTTTCCACCTTCATCTTTCCTGCAGACTTTGTTATTTTGGATTGCGAGGTGGATTCTGAAGTTCCCATAATCTTGGGACGTCCTTTCCTTGCAACAGGAAGTGTGCTTATTGATCTAAGAGCTAATGAGCTTTTATTTCGGATGAATGACGAAGTGGTCCATTTTGATGTATGCAAATCAATGAAGCATCCCAAAGATATGAATGTGTTCTTTGTAGCTGATGTTTATTATGATGATGAGAAAGAATTATCTGTGGAGAAGCAGTTTATTGTTGATCCATTGGCTGCTGTGCTTATGAATTTTGAGCGTGAGGATGTTGAAGAGTATGAAGACACTATTTGTGCTCTAATAGGAATTGGCTGCTATTCTCATGCTCCTAAGAAGCTGGATCTGGATCTTAAAAATCGCCCTTCACCACCAGCAAAGCCATCCATTGAAGAACCACCAGTGCTAGAATTGAAGGAGCTTCCCAATCACCTGAAATATGCATTTTTGGGAAGTGGTGATACACTTCCGGTTATTGTTGCGGATGATTTAGGTGAGTAACAGGTTGCGGCTCTTATTTCTATTCTGAGGAGATACAAGAGAGCCATCGGTTGGACTATTGTTGATATTATTGGTATCCCTCCTGGGATATGTATGCACAAGATTCAGCTCTAGGAAAATTGTGTGCCTACCATTGAGCATCAACGACGTTTGAATCCACCCATGCAGGAGTTGGTGAAGAAACAAATTATTAAGTGGTTAGATGCTGGGGTAGTGTATCCAATCTCCGACAGTAAGTGGGTAAGCCTGGTACAGTGTGTTCCCAAGAAAGGGGGCATGACGGTAGTTACGAATGAAAAGAATGAGCTGATTCCACTCAGACCTGTCACAGGGTGGAGAGTGTGTATGGACTACCGAAAGCTAAATTCGTGGACGCTTAAGGATCACTTCCCAATGCCATTCATGGACCAAATTCTTGATCGATTGGTAGGGAAGGGATGGTTTTGTTTCTTAGATGGTTATTCCGATTATAATCATATTTGTATTGCTCCTGAGGATCAAGAGAAGACCACTTTTACATGCCCATATGGTACGTTTGCCTTCAAACGTATGCCATTTGGGTTATGTAACGCACCTAACACTTTTCAGCATTGTATGATGTCCATTTTTCTGATATGGTTGAAGACACCTTGGAGGTGTTCATGGACGATTTTTCAGTCGTGGGTGAATCGTTTGAATCGTGCTTGGCGAATCTGAGTATGGCGTTACAGAGATGTGTTGAGTTCAACTTGGTGCTAAACTGGGAGAAGTGCCATTTTATGGTTAAGGAAGGCATTGTTCTTGGGCACAAAGTCTCCGAAAGAGAAATTGAAGTTGATCGAGCCAAAATTGAAGTTATCGAGAAACTACCACCTCCAATTTCTGTAAAGGGAGTTCGTAGTTTCCTCGATCATGCAGGTTTTTATCGAAGATTTATCAAAGACTTCTCCAAGATTGCTAGTCTGTTATGCAAACTCTTGGAGAAGGATGTGAAGTTCGACTTCAGTGAATATTGCATGAAGGCATTTGAATGCCTCAAAGGGAAGCTAGTTGACGCTCCTATTATTATAGCACCCGATTGGTCTCTACTGTTTGAAGTAATGTGTGATGCAAGTAGGGTGGCTTTGGGTGCTGTACTTGGTCAGAAAAGAGAAAAGCTATTTCATCCAATATACTATGCGAGAAAGGCCTTGAATGGAGCCCAGAAGAACTATACCGTCACGGAACAAGAGCTTCTAGCAGTTGTTTATGCTTTTAAAAAGTTCCATGCTTACTTGTTGGGAACCAAAGTGGTGGTTCATACAGATCATGCGGCTCTGAGATATTTAATGGCAAAGAAGGATGCTAAGCCAAGGCTAATTCGGTGGGTGTTATTGCTTCAAGAATTTGATTTCGAGGTAAAGGATAGAAAAGGTTGCGAAAATCAAGTAGCTGATCATCTATCTAGACTTGAGAGTGTGCACCTAGCGTAACCCGACCTTGATATTGATGATGCATTTCTCGACTAAGAGATCCTAGCCGCAATGGTGGAAGACTTACCGTGGTATGCGGACTTTGCGAACTACGTGGTAAGTAAAGTGATGCCTGAGAATCTTTCCTTTTATCAAAACAGAAAGTTCATGCATGATATGAAACACTACTTCTGGGATGAACCGTATCTTTTTCGACGATGTGCTGAAGGTGTTATTAGGCGATGCATCGCTGATGTGGAGGTGCCTAGCATCTTGGAAGTAAGTCATGCTTCCCAAGTTGGGGGTCACCATGCAGGTAATCGGACAGCCAGGAAGGTATTGCAAAATGGCTATTATTGGCCTTCATTATTCAAGGATGATTACGATTTTGTGAGAAGATGTGATCTGTGTCAGAGGCAAGGCTCTATCTCGAAGCACCATGAGATGCCCATGTCTAAAATTCTTAAATTGGATCTATTTGATGTATGGGGTATTGATTTCATGGGCCCATTTGTGAGTTCGTTTGGGATGAAATATATCCTAGTTGTGGTGGATTATGTATCCAAATTGGTCAAAGCAGTAGCGCTGGTTGATAATGAAGGTAAGCGTGTTGTAGCATTTTTAAAGAGAAATATCTTCTCTCGTTTTGGGGTACCACGTACCATCATAAGCGATGGAGGATCACACTTTTGCAACAAGCTGTTCAGAGCCGTATTGGTGAAATATGGGGTCAAGCAACATAAGGTAGCTACACCTTACCACCCACAAACTAGTGGGCAGGTAGAGGTTTCTAATCGGGAGATCAAGCTGATCCTTGCTAAGACTGTAAATGCTAGTAGGAAGGATTGGTCCCGCAAGTTGGATGATGCCTTATGGGCTTATAGGACTACATTCAAGACACCAGTTGGCATGTCCCCGTACCAATTAGTTTATGGGAAGGCTTGTCACTTGCCGATTGAGCTCGAACATAAAGCATTGTGGGCGTTGAAGAGGCTTAACCTGACTTGGGATGATGCAATTAATCTGAGATTGGAGCAGCTGAATGAGATGGATGAATTCTGTCTACATGCGTATAAAAGGGCAGACCTCTACAAAGAACGGATTAAAAAGTACCATGATCGGTGGATTATCCAACGAAACTTTCAGAAGGGTGATATGGTACTTCTTTTCAACTCCAGACTAAAGCTACTTCCAGGTAAGTTAAAGTCTAAATGGTCTGGTCCGTTCAGAATTAGCCAAGTCTAATTGTCTTGAGTAGTAGTGTTAGAAGGCATTGATGGTGGTGTCTTTAAAGTGAATGGACAACGAGTGAAGCCATATATCGGTCCCCTTGACTCGATAAAATACATGGACACCATCTATCTCGACGAAGTCTAAGTAATTGAGATAACTATGTCGTGCCGCGATAATAAATCAAGCGCTAGATGGGAGGCAACCCATCGTTTTTAATCATTTTGTTTTACTTAGAGTTGTTTTTGTTAAATAAAAATCCAAAAAGAAGAGTCGAGCCACAACCAAAAATAAGGCGCTTGGTGGGAGGCAACCCATCGTTCTAATTATTTTTGTTTTTTTTGAGTAAATGTAGGTGTAAGACGTATAAAGGAGGAGATCTAGCCCAAATTTTAATTTGGAATTGTGTCATGTTGAAGGTGGTAAGTTTGGAATGAAGAAACAAAGGCTATTGGTTAGGCATTGCCTATGCAAATCTAGGCAACGAACAAGGCAAGGCCTATGTAAATCTAGGCCACGAACAAGGCAAGGCCTATGCTATGGCCTAAGCTCTCTGAATCTACAATGCCATAGCATAGGCGCCGCCTATGCCATTGCCTTTTCTCTCTGAATCTACAATGCCATAGAATAGGCGCCGCCTATGCCTAACAATGCCATAGCATAGGCGCCGCCTATGCTCAACTAGGCTTTGCAAAAGGCCCCGCCTATGCTAAGCATTAGGCGTCGCCTATGCTTACTTTTTGGTCTCCTAATCCGATTTTAAATGGGTAAAACCCGACCCAAGCCTTGTCCTATAAATAAAACTTCAACATTAGAACAAAACACACTTATTTGCTCAACCTAGGCGCCGCCTTTACTCTCCAAATCTCTCAAAAATTTTCTTTTTTCTCTTCTAACCTTGCAAGATCATCTTCCAAGTTCATCACCAAGTAAGTTCTTCTTTTATATTCCATAGTTATTACAATACTACGTCTATAATGAGTTGTTAAATCTTGAAGTGGTGTTGGTGATTTGAATGTGGATGGTTTGTTATGATACATCTAGTTGAGTGAAAGAATACGTATGGGTGTTCTTGACTTTGTTCCGATTTGTATTTGATTGTTATACACTGTCATCTTTTTGCGGAATCGAAATGGTAAAGTTAATTACATAGTCTTGTAAGTTGAAAGTTGGAATGATTGAATGACTCGTTCATCGAGATAAAGATCATGACTGAATACAAGCATGAGATGTTGTGATTATTTCTATGCCATAACTTGATTCGATCTCTACGTAGTAGTCTTGTTCAAAAAGTACATTAATCCAAACCATAAAAGTATGGTCAAGATTACATGACATAGAGCTGAAAAGGATAGTTAAGGTTCCATGAAAGTATGACTGTGCTGAACATATTGTTGGAACATATCGCCTACATATATGTCGATGAAGTCTGAGTAATTGATATCATCCACTTAATTAGTTGGTGCCAACAAATTAAGTGTGGGGTGGTGCCATTATTGTTTGTTTGTCGATCAAATCTTCCGAGATAAGCTAACATGACTTTATTTTAATCTCAGGTAAAATGGCACCAAAAGGTCGACCAGGAAAAAAAAAAGTGTCCACCTCATAGAAAGGTCAAAAAAGGGAAAGAAAAGAGCAAGCTAAATCCTCCTCGCTGCAAATACCTCGCCGCATGTTCGGGATAAAATGGGTCCTAGAGGAGGAAGGAAAGGAGTGGTACAAGAACAACAAAGTAAAAAAATATGTTCACATGGAGTTGATACAAAAGGAGAGTCTAGCGAAGAGAGAACCTCGCATTTTGGCTAAAATCATGGCGCTACATCTTGATTTCATTTTCCAAGACATGGGAGAATGCAATCTTGATCTAACGCGAGAATTCTATGCCAATTGGTCCCCAAAGACTACCGGAAGTGAAGTAAAGATTCGGGGCCAAGTCTTGCAACTGAATGCGGAGTTCTTCAACTCTTTTCTGGGTCTTCCATCTGTGGATCCATCACCGCTCAAGGAGCTTTATCACAGACCTCCATACAGGGCAATCAGACACACACTGTGCAGAACAAGATCAATGGCACGGTGGAGTCGTCACAAGGATACCGGTCGGCACAATACCTTCTCGTATGCCTCCTTGAATAGAGAAGCTCGGATATGGTTGCAGATAGTCAACTCTTGCTTGATTCCAGGGTCACAGTACACAAAGATCACACGTGATAGAGTTTGCTTGGTGTACGCTTTGATGACGAACATCCCCATCAACATTGGGGTGATTATTCGATCTTCAATGCATAAGGCCAGGCTGCACAAGAGGTCCCACTTCAGCTTTGGCAATCTGTTGACTGCGATATTAAGGAAGGAGGACATCGAAGAGGAACCTGCAGATCATAAGCTTCCACACAACCCAAAGGAAGTTGACCTCACAAAGGTGAAAGATGCTGAATCTATGCATGGCGTCAACCTGACCACTGTAGAAAGACATGCTCGCGATGAAAGCTTCTTCTGCCATTTATATGGTATGATGAGGTTCACCATGATGAGAGGGGGTAGTGTTCCAACTGCTGCAGAATTCCAACAGTTGGATTATGACTACCCAATGAATGAGCATGCGAGGGCTATGTGCGGAGTAGGTATATATTTCGACGAACCTCTTGATGATGACGTGCCAACCGACGATGATCGTCGAATGCCAGACTCAGACGTGGAGGAGAACTTTGATGACGACAACTCTGATGATGATTCCGATGCAGGGGGTATGACCCCAGACATAGCGGAGGAGTCCGACTAATCAGGTTTTTCTTATTTATTTTCCACTGAGGGCAGTGTGTCCTGTCTATGTGTGGGGTGATGGTATTTGTATGCTACACTTCTTTGTCTGCATTTACATTTATTCTAGTTCTTGATTGTTTTAATTAGTCTTAATTAGTTAGTTTAAATCCTAGAAAAAAAAATTTAGATTTTGCATGAAATTGTTCTGATAGACGGAATGGTAGTATAACAAGAGTTTGTGCTAAATCATTACTATTGAGACATTTAGGCTCTACGTGTGACTCACTGTGTGATAATTGTGTGGTTTAATTCATTCATCTGTTGGGTCAAGAGTCTATATTGCTCCCAATAAAGTTGACCATGTGCCTTGTGTGTGTGAGGATATAGTATATTCTGTGTTGTGACTGATGCTAGAACTTGCCTGGTGTGTGTGTAAAGCGAAATAAAGAGTGTGAGTTTAGGAGGTGATTTAGGCATTTCTTTGGCAGCCTGTGATTGTTTACCTTCTTTTTACCTACCCGTGGACATTATCCTAGTTAACCCCCTTTGAGCCTTTAGCTATTTTCTTTGACAGCCTCATATGTAGCCTAATCCATTTTTTTTCAAGACCATAATTTGATCCAAATTCCTAAGAGCTTTAAATTGTAGAGTCATGTGAAAAAATAAGAGGAAAGAGGGTGAGAGTGATGCTTCAGAGTGTATTGGTACTTGAAATTGTTGTGAATAAGAGTGTCTATCATAGAGGTGTTTTATAAAAAAAAAAAAGAAATAGAAAAATAAAAAAAAATAAGTTGTATATTCTCATCTTTGTGTTTATAATTGAATAACAAAATAAGTAAAAAGGGGTGTTAGATGAAAAGAAAGGTAGAAGGGTTGTTTAAAAGAGAGTGTTAATGGCATTATGTGATGTATTAAAGCGCCTAGGGAACATAGTCACTATTTCTGGCCAAAATAGTCCTACCTATCCCTTAGCCTACATTACAACCTGTAAAGACCTATTTGATCCTAAGCTTAGAATTCTGATATTAGTAGAGCATTACACTAAAAGCAAGCCTATGGTCATCAGTTGCAACATAAGAATTCTTTGTGAGAGTGAGAGCAAGGAGAATCTTATACCCATGTTTCGAAAAATGCAAAACTTGTGAGTGATTATGGGTGATATCTTGTGTGAGACACACATGGTTGATGATTGTTGGGTAGTTTTGTATGATTCTTGGTGCCTTAACTTGTGGATACGAAGTAGCCATCATCACGAGTCTATGTTGGAGGTTGAATGGTTTCTAATAGTGATCCAGAAAACTACTCCTTGTTAATAATTGTCGTGCGTGTCTTTATGAATAGTTTGTGTTACTGTTGTGAAATCCTAGTTAGATGTTTGCATGGACGTAATATTTTGTTCGAGGACGAACAAAGCTTTAAGTGTGGGGTGTTGATGATAGGCATATTTACATGCCTAAAGCACCATAATTCATCCATATTTTAGCTAAGTTTTAAGGAAAAAATATATAATTCCTGCATTTTTAGTCCATTTTCCTGTAAGTGAGCTAACCAACGTGATTAGCATATTTTCAAGTATTAATGATGAAGATTTCAGCACTTTGTGGACCTTTTGGTAGCAAGGGAAACTTCACATAAGAGGGAAGGCAGCTTTTGGAAGCTTGTGGACTGAAAGTGATGCATGGAGAAATTGTCCCGGGCAAAAACAGTATTTCTAAAGACTTGGGGATCAGCAGTAACTTAATAGGACTAGGACAAGGATGTTATAAAAACCCTATTTTGCTAATTTTTTTAGCATGCATTCATTCATGCAAGAATTCAGTCGACACTTTTTAGTACTATTCAGTTTACAGATTCTGTAAGTTTATACAGAGAATTTTGCTAACTTGTGAGCAACGAAGGGAGAAAAATCGTCAATCCCTTTTGACGCCAATCTCATCCCTACCGTGAGATTATTCGAGCTTTGGTATGATGATGATGTCTATTGTGATCTTCGTTGTAATCATGAGTAGCTAAACTTCTCTGTTAGGGTTATGGAAGCCTTTTGATATACTATCTATTACTATGAGTTTGTGAATTCTTGATGCGCATGCTACTTATATCATTACTGTCTTTGTTTTAATTAAATTCTTGTGGTTGCAAACATAAAGAATATACCATTATAGCATTAACTTGTTCGAGAGAAAAGTTACATGTTTGGAAAAGAGATTGTGACAAGGAAATAGGGCTACCAACCCCTATTTACACGTTAGTGCCGTAACTGGGTTAACTTCAAGGAGAATTTGTACCGTTAGTTATACACTTTAAGCTTGAGAGAGTTAAAGTGAAATAATCCTTGATGGTTGAGAAACACTAGGATTTACCATTAGAATACGAATCTCTATAAGTGCATGCATGTCTGAATTCCGCATTACTCATAGTTAACAGATACGTAGAACTCATAAGGTGGACATAACCCTAACTTATTTTTCTCTGTGATTAAATCTTACTAAACAAAGCATTCATTCGTTACTTTGATAGCATTAATTCACGCCAAAATCCAATCCCACCTTTTCCGTGGAATTTTCGATCAACAGTCTACAAATAATTGCAACACTTAGTGACCAAGTATTCCCTGTGGGATTCGACACCCAACCCAGTTAGGTTCTATATTTGACAGCGACCGCTTACACTCTTACGAGAGCTGTAGTTTGGGCGTTATCAAAGGTAACAGGCATTCTGGGGGTGAATTTTAGTGAAAGTGTTGAGTTGGTTGCTTACCAGCTGTAGGATTTATCTCATACCTAGTTTGAGCAGTAGAAAGGGTATAGAGGCATAGATGCAGGGCCTCAAAAATTAGAAAAGTTTGCTACATCCTTTTTAGATAGATTTTTCCCATTGGAGTTAAGGGAAGCCAAAGTGTTAGAGTTTATCAACTTGAGGTAGGGCAACATAAGTGTGAAGAAGTATTCCCTTAAGTTTACTCATTTAGCTAGGTATTCTCCTCATGTGGTGGTTGATAACAGATCTAGGATGAGCAAGTCCATGTCTGAGGTATCTGACAGTATGGTCAAAGAGTGTACGAATAGGATTTTAATTAATGAGATGAATATATCTAGGTTTATGGTCTATGCTCAACAAATTGGAGAGATGAAGTATAAAAAGTAGGAGAGAGAGAGAGGGAGAGCAAGAGGGATAAAATAGGTAGCTTTAATTTTACTCAACCAAAGTCAGAACGTGGTAACCGCCCTCAGTTCCGTCAGAAATCATAAGCTCCTACTCCATCTTCAGCTAGTACCCCAGTACCTAAATTCAAAAATTATATTAGGGATAAATCTCCAGGCTATAAATCCCAAGGCTGTGTAAATAGTGGTCGTATAAATCCTCTTTGACAGAAATATGGAAGAAACCATCAGGGTGAGTGTAGGGTTGGCAGTGACGTATGCTTTGGGTGTGGCAATCCAGGCCATCAAATCTGGAAGTGTCGGGTAGTTTCTCAAAAATAAAGGGATTTCACTAGAAGGTCCAGTCCCATCAGTTATCAGTTCGAGTCGGCCGCCCGACTCAGCAAAGCGCTGCCTCCAGTGCTACTTGTGGTCAGTGTCAGAACAGGCTCTATGCACTTCAGTCTCGATAAGATCAGGAAAGTTCTCCTAATGTGGTTACCATTGCGTTACAAGTCTTTCATTTATATATTTATGCTTTAATAGACCTGGAGCTTCACTTTTCTTTGTAACCCCTTATATAGCCTTCAACTTCGGAGTCAGTCCCAAAATTTTAGTACAACCTTTTTTAGTTTCTACCCCAGTAGGTGTCACTATTATAGCTCGGTGGGTATACAGGAAATGCCCGATTATAGTGTCTCAGAAAGTTAATTCAGTTGATCTCGTAGAGTTAGAGATGATGAATTTTGATGCCATTATCGGCAAAGATTAGCTCCACTTATGCTATGCTTTAGTTAATTGTAGAAACTAAGTAGTTCATTTTCAGTTTCCAAATGAACTAGTTGTTGAATAGAGGGGTAGTACTACAGCGCTTAGAGGTCAGCTTGTTTTGCACCTTAAAGTGAGGAAAATAATATCCAAAGGGTGTGTTTATCATCTTTTCCGATTCAAGAACTCTAATTCTGAGGCTCCAAATCTTGAGTCAATTTCTGTAGTAAGGGAATTTATAGATAGATTCTCTGAAGATTTTCCAGGAGTTTTGTCCCAAAAGAGAAATTGACTTTAGAATAGACCTTCTTCTAGATACCCAGCCTGTCTCTATTCTTCCATATAGAATGGCTTCATCTGAACTCAGAGAGTTGAAAGAACAGTTGAAACATCTCCTATATAAAGGATTCATTAGGACCAGAATTTCCTCATGGGGAGCACCAGTTATGTTCGTGCGTAATAAAGATGGTTATCTTTGAATGTGTATTCACTACCGTCAGTTGAACAAAGTTACAATCAAGAAAAAATATCCACTCCCAGAATTGATGACTTGTTCGATCAACTTCAGGGTGCCAGTTATTTTTCTAAGATAGACCTCAGATCCAGCTATCATCAGCTCAGAGTCAGAGAATGTGACATTTCAAAAACATTTTTCAAAACTCGGTATGGTCACTTCGAGTTTCTGGTCATGTCTTTTGGATACACAAATGCCCCAGCAGCCTTCACGGACTTGATGACCCGGGTGTTCAAGCAGTACTTGGATATGTTCATCATAGTCTTCATTGATGACATTCTTGTCTATTCACGTAACAAAAATGATCATGTAAACCACCTCAGAATAGTATTCCAAACTCTTAGAGCCATTTAGTTGTTTGTTAAATTTAGTAAGTGGGAATTTTGGCTAAAATCAGTAGCTTTCCTTGGCCATATTATTTCTGGTGATGGCATTAGAGTTGATCCTCAAAAGATCAAAGCGGTGAGAAACTGGCCTAGACTCATCTCTCCGTCAGATATCGGGAGTTTCTTAGGCTTGGCTTGATATTATCGGTGGTTTGTTAAAGGGTTATCATCTATTACATCCCCCATGTCTATATTGACTCAGAAGAAAGTTAAGTTTCAGTGTTCAGATTCTTGTGAGAAGAGTTTTCATGAGTTGAAGACTCGACTCACCACAACCCCAGTTTTGACATTGCTAGATGGTTCGAATGGGTTTATTGTGTACTGTGAAGCTTCCAGAGTTGTTTTAGGGTGTATTTTGATGCAGAAGGGTAAGGTTGTGGCCTATGCTTCTAGACAACTTAAGCCCTATGAAAAAAATTACCCTACCCATGATTTGAGTTAGCAGTTGTTGTGTTTGCCTTAATGATTGGAGGCACTACATGTATGAGGTGCATTTTGATGTGTTCACAGATCACAAAAGCTTGCAGTATGTGTTTTTTCAGAAGAATTTGAATCTATATCAGAGGAGATGGTTAGAATTAATGAAAAATTATGATATGAGTGTTTTATACCACCCAGGCAAGGCCAATGTAGTAGAAGATGCCCTAAGTAGGTTGTCTATGGGTAGTATTGCTCATGTTGAAGATTTTAAGAAGATGTTAGTTCAGGAAGTTCATCATCTTTTCAGGTTAGGTATTCATTTGGTTGATTCAGCTAAGGGTAGCGTTTGGGTTCAGAATAGTACAGAATTTTCTTTGGTTTCCGAAGTAAAATAAAAGTAGGATAGGGAAGCTAGTCTGGTGAAGTTTAAGAAGTCAGTTAGAGATCATAAAGTAGATGTTTTCTCCCTAGGAGGAGATGGTGTGTTGTGTTTCCTGGGTAGGTTTTTTGTGTCGTGTGTTAATAAGTAAAGACAACAAATTCTTGCAGAAGGGCATGGTGCGCGTTACTCGATTCATCCAGGGTCCACGAAGATGTACCACGATCTGCGTGAAATCTATTGGTGGAGTGAGATGAAAAGAGATATTGTAGAGTTTGTAGCTAAATACTCCACTTGTCAACAGGTTAAAATTAAGCATCAGAGCCTCTTGGGTCTATGCAGGAGTTCAGTATTCCCACTTGGAAGTTGGAGGTAGTGAACATAGATTTTGTGTCAGGTTTGCCTCGTACTCATCAGCAACATAATTTAATTTGGGTCATTGTGGATAGGATTACCAAATCAGCCCATTTGTTGCGTGTCCATGCTTCTTATTCAGACGAGGACTATTCCAAGCTCTATATTAGAGATTTGGTTAGGTTGCATGGTGTTCCATTTTCTATCATCTCGGATAGAGGTACTCAGTTCACCCTCACTTTTGGAAAACTTTTCAGAAGGGTCTTGGTACCAAATTTTACCTCAGTACAGCCTTTCACCCTCAGATAAATGGTCGGGCAGAGAGGATCATTCAGACCCTTGAGAACATATTGAGAGCGTGCGTAGCTGACTTTAAGGGAAGTTGGGATGACTATTTTCCTTTGATTGAATTAATATATAATAATAGTTATCATTCCAGTATTCAGATGGCTCCGTTTGAGGCTCTATATGGAAGGAGATGTAGGTCTCTGATTGGTTGGTTTGAAGTAGGTAAAACGTCTTTGATAGGGATTGACTTGGTTTTTGATGCTTTGGAGAAAGTTCAGCTAATCCAGGAGAGGCTTAGAGCAGCCAAAAGCTGACAGAAGTCTTATGCAAATATGAGGAGAAAGGATCTTGAGTTTGAGATTGGAAATTTCATTTATGTAAAGATCTCTCCCATGAAGGGAATAAAGAGGTTTGGTAAGAACAGGAAGCTTAGTCCCCGATATATTGGCCCTTACAGAATTTTGAGACATTTCAAAAAGGAGGCTTATGAGCTTGAGTTTCCTGCAGACTTAGCATCAGTGCACCCAGTATTTTATATCTCCTTATTGAAGAAGTGTATTAGTGACTCTACTGTAGTTATTCCTTTAGAAAGCGTATATGTTCAGAACATCATTTCTTACAATAAAATTCAAGTTGAAATCCTTGATCGACGAATTTGTAGGCTAAGGAACAAAGAAGTTTCCCTTTATCAAAGTTCTTTGGTAGAATCAGTCCGTTGAGGGAGCCACTTGGGGAGCAGAAACAGATATGCGGACCAAGTACCCTCATCTTTTCTCCGCAAATTGAGATTCAGCTTAAGGTAATAATCTTCTTAGAAGTTCTCTTTTCCAGGATCAGTTTTAGTTGCATATCATCCTCATGTCGGTCATGCATTCACAGAATCAGCTCAGTTATGTAATCATGTTTTCATCACGTATATTCAAAATGTAACCTAAATTCCTTAGTGCTTTCAGCTTAACCAATCTCATTTGAGGATGAATGTTCCCAAGGGGGAGATATTGTAATACCCCAAAAATCCAAACCAATGTTAGAGCCATGTTTCAAGCTCATGCATAGCAAATAATAATTTTTTTGTAGTTTTATGAGTGAGTTTGATGTATCTTAAGGACTCAAATAACTCCCATTTATTAGATGAATCAAAATATTCTTTATCGATTGAGTTTTCAAGAAGAATGTTTCTTTAGTCAAATTCAAATGACTTGTCTTTTGCTCTACTAAGAATTTTCCATCTCAAGAATGACCAAATGATAGGAAATTGAATTATCTTGACAACGATACCAATTTTTCCTAAATTTGATACTCAGGTGAGAAGTAATGCCACTTTAAGTGAAAAATAGTAGTCCAACACGATAAGGCCGCATTGCGGGGATGGCCAAAATCACGCTCGTCCTTTTTCAGTGGACCACCACGATAATGCCACATCACGCCAAGGGGAAAATTCACATTCTGTGGGGCACTGCAATGGCGCCACGCCGTGCCAAGGTGCCAAATCAGGATTGTGTATTTCCAGTGGCGCAACGTAATAGCACCGTGTTGTGCCGTTGGACAAAATAAGGATTATCCTATTTCCAGTGGCCCGACGCGATTACACCGCATCGTGCCGAAGGCCAAAACAGGGATTTCCAATCTAGTTTTGAGTTTTAATTTCCAAGGGCATTTAAGTCCCAAGAAAGCATTATATGCTCATTTTTTTCAATATTTTCTCAAAATTAAAGTATCCCTCTTTCAAGAACAAACGTTCGCCTTCAATATTCAAGATCAATTCTCAAGAAAACCCCCAAGAACTCTAACGAATTTATCAACCCAGGTATGTTAAATGTTCATCCATGGGTCCCTTTCACTCATGGAGCCCACGTATCCAATTTTAAATTCAAAGTTGTGACCTTTACAACTAATGGTGATTTTTAATTGTGATTTTAACCATGAATTTCCATGAATTGAAACTCTATACCATGTTTACATGAAATTGTAGTTGTTATCAAACCCCACATATTTGAATAATGTTAATTGCTGATTTAAACCATAATTAGTGATGTTGATGTTGAAATTATGCTATTACTGCAAGCTTTAAACTATTCCCATGCTTAGCTTGCACTATGCATATCAAGTGTTTGATGAAATGCCTACATGAATTAATTTCTAGTAAATGCATTCATATGATGTCCCCAAATTTTTATACTATTTTGCTATTATTGCTACGTCATGGGGTTAAGAATACCCAAAAACTTAGCTGTTTACCTAGCCTAGGTATCTTCAGAATAGTTTCATACTAGTTATGAGCAGTATCAGTTCAGTCAGTTATCATGATTAGTTTAACTTAGAAAAATTTAGTAGTTCGAGTCAGTTCAGTTGGGAGTAGGATTTACAACCACACGAGTGTTGGATGACAACTTCCCCGTCAGTTAGCCAGAGTCATTAGTAGCAGTCCCCATACTCAAGAACTATGTAGCCAGCGTAGGATTTGAGGAGTCACCTGTCAGTTCAGGGTTGACTATCTTCCAAAGGTCACCCATTAGTTTAGGCTTGACACCCTTAGTCCTTCAGGACAGTACATTAGTAGATCCACACAGCCAGTGTTAGTACCCGTGGCAAGTTACTGACACCCTTCCAACTGGGGTTATAGGTTGGACTCCAAATTTCTTATTAGGGCATGTCTGTTAGATGATAGCTTTCACAGTTTCAGTCTAGTAATCAGCTCAGTAATTCATTTTTAGTTTTGCTTTACCATAGCTTACAAATATCAGTTATTCATTTATTAGTACTTAGTATTTCAGTTTAAAGATTATATTCAGAATATGTTTTATGCTTTGTCATGCATTCTCAGTATTTACAGATTTCATGCATTCTATTTAGTACTTTATGCTATTCATTCAGTCAGTTATTACTCCTGTATATGAAATCATGCATATCAGCCTACCTCATTTAGCATACCAGTACATTCAAAGTACTGATTGTATACCCGTTTTTTCCGTTATGATGCATCATATCATAGGTTTGGACGCTCAGTTCCCAGATCGCGTATAGACATTCTAGATTACCAGACGTAGCAGTAGCGAGTCCTCATATTTTGAGGACATAGTTTATTTATCTCAGTTATTTTATCGGTTTCAGTACTTCCTATTCAGTCGAAGTTACAGACAGTTAGATAGTTTTGTTATTATTTTATTAGTTTCAAACAGTTATTTTCAGTAGTTATTTCTAGATTTATGATCCAAAATTGATTTTATTTGCTAAAACCCTATGGCTTATTAGTTGTCCTTCTGCATATGTTTTTACATTTTTCAGTGCTTAAGAAGGTACTATCTCATGAGGTAGCTTGTGGTCCCTTGGGACTGTAAGCACCGTGTGACGCCCAGGGCATACTCTTGGGGCGTTAGAACTACTCATTCTATAAGAGTGGCATTTTCTTTTGTGGAGAGACCTTCTTAGGTAGAGTTATCTATTCATTGTTGCTACTTAGAGTTAATCAGTAGAGAGAGTCCTTGGTAAAGTTACCAAGATGAGCTTATAGTGGAGTTTCTATAAGCGAAAGGAGCCTAGAGGTAGGCTGAAATCAAGATTGTAATCTGAAAGCTGATTATAGTAGATTTATTTTATGCTTGTGAGGGAAAACCGTGATTTTTTCTATGTTTGGTTTCCATATTAAAAACTTGTGTTTTAACTTTTCTGCATTGCTTTTAATTTTCAGCACCTCATAGCTTCTCTACTATTCTATCGCTTGAGATTGACACTGAGGGATCTGGTCTCTCACTATGTGGTGCAACACCCAAGGGTTCTATCAGACTCAGAATGCATTTGACTAACTCAGAGCCCAAACCAACTACTAGCTCAAAAATGGCATTCCGGAGCTAATAAAACCGACTTAATTCTCATAGGATGTCTAAATTTTCAATCATTGACCAAATTCTACTCTACAAACATAAAAACTTTCTAAAATGAAAAACTAACATAAAACTTAATCAACTACCTCAAAAACCATGCTACCCACTCTCGCAGATCACAAATATCATACTCCCTCCGTTTCAAAAAGAATGACCTACTTTCCTTTTTAATCTGTTTCAAACAGAATGACCCCTTTCTTTTTTTGGCAATACTTTAATTTCAACTTTTCACATGGCATGTTTAGGACCACAGGATTAAAGGGCATCTTGGTACACTTGACACAACTTTAATTTAAAGCCACAAGATTCAAAAGTTTCTTTATTTTTTTTAAACTTTGTGTCAAGTCAAAGTAGATCATTCTTTTTTAAACAGAGGAAGTAATATAATTTTGAAAAGAGAGTAAAATGGTCAAAATACATACAAATTTAAAAATTTGTATGAGAGTCGTAATAGAAACGCCATGAAAACATATCAACTATGCTAGCAAACCAAAACTGACATTGTAGACTCAATACAATCATCAACTCACCGATCATAGCTTGTCGTAATTAAATATTGACCAAAGTCAACCCTATTCCTTAGACTTCTAATTTTTAATCAACTACTTAAAATCTATTTGATTGCCTCATGACCTAAATCAAAGACTTACTGAATCAAAATCACATTTTGGAACTAAAGAAACTATCAAAATTTCCCTCCAACCTCTATGTCCCAAATGTTGATTTTGGTTAATCGGATTAACTTTAAAATATAGCATAATTCTCAATAGACCACCCTGGTAACGTTGTCAGTCACACTCGCAAACAATAAATGCCATAAAACAATTGCGAGAATGGATAAAATGGTCAAATACAATACAATTGATAAATCAGTATAAGGATTGCTATAATGAGGGGTAGAGATTATCTCAGTAGGCGTGTCATAATTTTTTAATAATAAATTTCGGGTCAAGAAAAATAATAATCTAGACTAAAAAATTTAATAACAACATGTTGTATTTGATTTTAAATATAGTAAGTGTTACAATCTCTATGATAATCGTTTGACTCATCCCAAAGTAATATGAATTATCTTGACTTTGAATTCTATTTAAATGTAAGTACCCGAGTAGCATGATCTTGAACCATTATATGTGAACTTAAATTAGAATTATTCTTCACAAACATGTGGATAATTGCCATCATTAATGAATATGAACAACTAACTTGAACTTGATTGTGTTGATATTTGCCTTCGATCTTGATCTTGACTTGATTTCTTGAGTATTTGAACCTCTAGCTTGTAGAAAATTTGAAGTCTTTGATCCATGAGCTCTCTCCTTGCTTCTTGTTCTTAATAATCTCTTTATTTTTTGTGAATTTTGAAGAACCCTATTTATAGTTGTAGGGGTGATGCAGTTGTGTTATTTGCATGATCGGGTTTAAACTAACCAATCACATTTATCTTGGGACAAGCTCCAATTTGATTGGTTAGAGCATGTTATCTACTCACTTGGCATAATTTTATTGGCTCATTAATTTGGCTTTAATTGTTACATCATTTGACATGTGCGATAACTTTAATGGCTCATTAATTTAACTTAAATTTCCATACATTTGATACATAGCATATTTTAGTGGCTCTTTTATGGTTCAAGAATATCAACATTGTTTTGTCCTTTTTTTTTTGCGTTTTGGTGGTGTTGGGGCTGGGAGGTTACGGGGAGAGGAATGGGATGCAATGCCTAATCATAAGTGAGGGGTAGAGGGTGCTCAACCAACTAAGAAACCCTCGCGCCCCAATCTCAATGTTTCTTTTTTTTTTTAAGGGGGAGGGGAGAGGGGGGAGGGGGGTTGTGGAGTAGGTAAGGGGAGGAGAACGGGATTCAATCCTCACCTCAAGTGATGTGAAGGGTCCTCAACCACTTGAGCTATTCTCATACCCCAATATTAGCATTTTAATTAGTACTAAAAGTAGTATAAAGACCTTTGTCATTCGATTCAATGTAAGTTTGGGTTTGACACAACATAAATATTGTACAATTCAAACGTTAAGAGCCTTACAATATACAAGCAGAGGATTATTCCAATACAAGTAAAGATACCTAAAAAAAGCAATAACTTTTTGACTAGCTAGTTGTTCACAACTTCTTATAGGTAATACCTAAAATCGATAAAAAAATTATACTCTCTATTTTGCCCATGAAACTTCTCAAAATAACTACCTAGGCCCTCCTTTTTTCTTGTCTCCTTCACTTTGTTTTTTCTTTTCAAAATCAATTATAAACACATGACAAACAGAGTGCAAGTGTAAAATAGAAATGACGATGCTTTATACACGTAAATGGGACCTTCTAAGCTCTTAATCAGAAGAAAAAAGATTAAAAAGGAAAATAATTCAGCCCTAAACATTCAATCATCACTAAGACCATATGGTAGTTAGTCACTCCACAACTGGCGAAGATCCAGCTGCATCAAAATCATCAAGGTTTCTTGTTATACGAGATGAAATGAATATATCCCACTAGAGGCTTTTAAGTCAAATAATTATACGCACGTAAAATTTCAATCATAGTCAGCCAATAATCCATCCATCTTAAAAGAATATTGACAAGTGTATAATGAAAGAAGATAAATGTAGAAAATAACTCGGAGAGATTTTCTATTTTCATCTGCCTAAATCATGATTGGAAGAGTATCACGACCAATAGTTGAAGTGTACACCAAAACTACTGTCGTGAAAAAGAAAAGAAATGATGAGAAAAGAAAATGAGAGCTAACCAGAATGGTTTTAATGATGAACGGGGGCCAGTTGATCTCTCTGATGATTTTCCATGCATTGCATAAGGTACTTGAAGGTCTCAATCTCGCAAGGTATAGTGAGTCCACCAGTATGATCAAACCCAAACTCTTCTTCAACTTTTTCCAACAACAATTTGAACAATGGATCACTTAAATAACTTGTGGGAATTATGAACCTCCGAAGCTCCGGTCCAATATAAACAGCCAAATAGCCTCTAGGAACACCATGGGGTGGCTCTGGGCTTTGACAACTCTCCTCATCTGAATCACAATATATATTGTAGTTCCTCAGCCTCATACTAATGGAAGGCGATATTCCTCCAGGGGAATTACTACCCAGATTCGTGGATAATTGAAGATTGCAATTATTATTATTATTATTGTTGTCGTTGTCGTCATTGATATTGTTACCACCATTTCCCTTTGGGCCAAGTGTGACATGTTGCCATTTACTAAGAAATTCTTTTAGTCTTACAATCTGCTTAATGCCTGTTGCCTTGCTTCCTCCATGTTCATCCATTTTCCTTTGCTTATTGCGACAAGATTGATGATGAGAAGAAAATCCAGCTGACGTTGATTTTAAGCCCTTTGGCTCATGGAATATTTGACTCATCAGATCTTGTTTTCTTTTACTGCAGGAAAAAATCATTTTACAGTTTTCAATTTTATTTGCCATGCAAGGGCAAAAGGATTCTAAAGCGAAAAGATTATGAATGCATGCAAGAGGTTGATTCCTTTTTCAAATGACTACACATGCATCGATTAAAAATTGAACTTTAAAAAAAAAAAACAAAGTGGTGATGGATAAACAATGTTTTAAATAGTTTGGACAATATTCTACTCAACAATAATAATTATGTCTCAATGTCAAATAACTTAAATTCGTCGATATAGATTCTATATCTAAATCTTGGTCAAAATATTATTTTGATTGAACAATTATCCTAATGCCTGCCTCAATCCAATATATATTGTATTATAAAAGCTAGCTTATCTATCCCCCATGGGTTCTAAGGTTTGAAAATGAGGAGAGAGGAATTTTATTTTAAACATTGTTCTTCAACTATGATTTTCTGTATACTACATCTAAAAAATAATAAGGTATTAATATGAATTCTTACATATATTTCTTAGTTATTAAAATCAAAATTTACGTATTTAAAAATCATATGAGAAAACATTGTACATCATTGTTCCTTGCAAGTTAAATATTTTTAAAATGTTATAAAATTTATGATAAAATTTAATATAGAAAAACACAGTTGAATGTATCCCAAAACATACTACTAATAATACCAAAATAATTATATAGACATGCAGAGGGATATTAGTTTAATGCTTAATTCAATCCACGTGATATGAATATAGCATATAATTAGTCATGTTATGCCGAGGAAAATTCTTTTTCCATCACATGAGCTGCAGCTAGATCAATCTGTTTGGGCAATAAAATCATCTTTGTTTATTGGAATATATATTAAAGAACATGAATAAATTAGCATTACAGCAATAAATAATGGATTGTTGTATATGTAAAAGTGTCGGTGGAATAAAGCTAATTGCGTTTCTTTCTCACAGGAATTTTCTTAAATTTTGGGGAACTTAAGGTTCCGTCCATAATATTGGTACGTAAAAGTAAAATTATCGATCGGAATCTGAATGCGGGCAATCAAGAACAAATAGAGTAAGAATAGCAGAATTTAAAGTTATTCCTATAAGAGATTATTTCCATTTGAAGCAATGTTAAATTTACAAGTAATTCATCTTTTTAAATTACCAGAAAAGAATTATTTACCGTTTCGATGGAGAATATGAATGGAAGGAGGCGAGAAGTAGATTTCAACAAATTGTGGGGCGAATAAGAAACGTCATTGTATTTGTATGACTCATAAAGAAAAGAGTTGGGCTATAAGTTTAAATTTTTTAGAATTCTCTAACTGGAGTAATGATTTTGAATAAAAGTGCTATTACGAATTAACAACTATAAGTATTTGTAACCCTACTTTCTCGCAGCAGTTTTCTCCTTAACCTCTTGGTTTTACCAGTATTTTGTGTGAAGATTAGGTGCTAATAAATTTTTACCCTTTTTCACTATTCTTACTGTTTTCTTATTTAATATAAAATAAAAACAACAAAATATTTATTATATTTACAAATAATCCCTTCTTTTAGGCCCAGATGAAGATTTTATATTGGTGTTGATATTAATTACATGAAGACATGGCTTGCTAAGATGCATGCACTAGAGATGTTAAGAGATGGACCGGCTGATGGATATAGATGAATGCCTAGATACTTTCATATGCTAAATATTGTGTATCCTAACTCATATATTAGGATGCATAAGTCTCCGAAAAATAAATTCATGTATCTTTATATAGCTTTATATCCAATGATGTGAGGTTTGAGTTTTGTAGATCTATCGTTGATGTGGATGTTGCACATTTGATTAGAGCATACAAAGAAATGTTTGTTTCAGCTAGCAGTTTCGATGGGGCGGATATACAACTGAACTTATGGTAGAATTTAATGTATATGAACACGATTGATAAACTGAACTACATTGACTTGATAATTTAATGTATCATATGTTGTTTGTATTTTAGGTTGCATTTTGCGAATTGCGTATAGTGTTGTAGATACTGAGAATGATTGATCATGGTCGTGCTTTTATTAACAGTCTAAAATTGCTTTTGAAGAATATGAGAATATGTGTGGTGTATCTGATAGGAATGAAAGCATTATAAAAATGTAAGTGTTGTGTATCCGAATGTTTCTTATTTTGCTTGTACTTGACTTCTTTAGAACAATGTGTACACAAACTTTAGAAAGAGCAAAAATTGACTTAGTGACTTATACTATTCAATGGCCAAGGCTTATAAAAAAAAGATTTAGATTATATTATGGCTAAATTTGGAAAGGTCGATCACAGGGTTAAGGATTACTTGTATAATATCGGATATGATAAGTGGACAACATGTCAGGCTCCAACAAATGGAGGTAGGATGATGACATCGAATATTACTAAATATCAATAATTGTCTTGTAGATTGTGAACTTCCTATCATGGAATTTCTAAAAGAAGCAAGAATACTTTTTGATGCATAAAATTGCAAGAATAGAAAAATAGTATCATATACAAAGACTACATTGGATAGAAGTTTTGAAGATATTCTAGTTCTAAACATGATAATATTTGCTCGATTAACAGTATATCTGTATCAGTACATCTCTTATGTATTGGCAGCGCACACACATCTGACGAAAAATAATGTATCTTCATTGATGTTAAAGACTTCGAGTACCGGTATTTTTTTTTTCATTTATGTTGATCTAAAATTTGTGGATTATTTTATTAAAGATTTCAATTCTTGGTACATAATTTATGTATATGTTGTTATATTTCAAAAAATTTCTAATATTATAATAGCATGATCGATTATTGGTTGGACAATTTAAGACTTCATCATAGTATGTATACTCTATATATGAAAAAGGTAGAAGGTATATCACTGATCTTGAGAGTGAAACATGCAATTGCGAAAGGTTTCAATTGCATTTTGAAGAGCAAAAACATAAAAGATATGGGACCTATTGTTTTGATTATTATAAGCCAGTAACAATTATCAAGATATATGAAGTACCAATAAAATCAATGCCAGATATGAAGGACTAGAATATGTCTAAATTAGTTGAAGAGGGAGTGATATTATCACTGTGATATTATCACTGAAGTACAAAAGACCAGTGGATAGGCAAAATAAAATGAGGCATAAGAAACCTGATGAAACTACTCTTCACGAACAAATTATTATGGATGATGTGGTCATCAATGTAACAATAGAAGGACTTGTAATTTTTTTTTGAAGAAGAAGCAATGTAGTTGTTTCCCAATTGTTAGAAATGTATTTGAAACTTGTTTTTCTGAATAATGTATTGTCCTTAATTAATGTTAAAAGTATTGATTAAGAAATTTTTTGTAAGACTCTTAAAATTTTGATCAATTTATATTTGACCTTTCTGTGTTCGTAATATTGATTTTTCACTTGAATTGTGTTTAGAAATGTTAAAAGAGTAATTTTTGGAGGTTGCAAAAATTTTGGAAAGTGTTCGGAGAAAATTTTGAACATCGAGGTAGTAAGCCTCTGCATTATCACTGTGTCACAGAGGTTACCCTCCACGATATTGGCATAGAACGAAGGATAATCTTCACAATATTTGTGTGCCACGCAAAGGTGTAATTTTCATGCAGTTTTATATTTATTCACTTGGAATGAGGGTCTTTTGGTATTTTCACTTGTTTTGTGACTTTTAACCATAAAGTAGACCCACCCCCATCAGTTTTAAAAGATCAAATCCCCCTATTTTACTATAAAACACAAAACCCAAGAACATTCAAGGGTTTCCCTGTGCATTCATCGCCCAGACTCCACACTTCAAATTAATTGTAAATTCTTGTGTGTTTCAGGCATGTTTCTCTTTCCCAAACTTTAGTTTTTCATTGTGGTATTGATTTGATGTATTTTTATGTTATTTAAATTTTGGGTTTTGAATATGGATTGAGAGATTTGGAATAGTTAATACTTAAATTAATTTCCTATAATTATGAATTGGTTGTTAATGTTTTATCCTCATTGTTTTGAACTAAATAAATGCTTGGATGTAGGAATTAGGATGCGAAACATGGATTTTCCCATATTTTATGATACAGTAGTTTGGAATTGGCTTTAACCTCAGTCCAACTTGTGAAATTGGTTCAAAATATAGACATATATATAATCTACTTCACTTTTGAAACCTTGCATTGTATAAAACGTTAATGGAACATAAATTGATTCTAAAATGCCTTGGTGGTCATGGATTGGTCAAAATTAGACACTTTGGTATCAATTTGGCTAATTGGTTTTGAAGTGGTATAATAGAATTAGCTTGCAAGCTTAATTTCATTTGGTGTGACGATACCAATGGTAAATGTCTAATTAAAAGACTCCTTAGTTAATGGATGGTAATGTGTGTAAATGGTTTTAATCTGGACTTAATGGGAGTTGTGTAGCTCACTGTGGAAGGTGGTGGTCCCAGGGAGACCAATACTGAAAACCACGTTTGCCAACATGAGGGTCTTTAAGATCGTTTGCATATTTCACACTATATATATATATATATATTAGAATAGTTGGAGCCTCGGTAGCTTTGTCCCTTCCTTAGATTTTTCTTGGTTCATACGACTAATATGCATTGGGACCCTTTCAGCAGGAGGAGCTGAACCTATATAACCCGTGGGTTCCCTTAGGATGTTTAGAGCTACATAGTCCATGATAATGGTTTTAAATCTCATTCTTAAACCATGTTCCTTATCCCAATATCTTATATACATATATAAGAATATGCGCATATGGTTTTTGAATAGTTTTGGACTAATTTTATTATGGCATTATATTATTCCTTTTCTGAGTTATATGCTAGCGCTTATCCCGCCAACCATTCCCGGACACTATATTATTTCATAATGCAGGGTGTGAAGATACTTTTTTTTACCCCTGTGCAGTATTGGGTAGATTAGCGCGTTCGACAAATAGTCATGAAGTGCTTAGCCTCCATCCTTCAAAAGGCCTTATTATTTCTATATTATTTTATTTTGACTTTGTATTTTTGGATTTTTTTTTCATGGTCGAGACATGTCTCGACCTATTTAGTATTCATATTTTAAAGGTTATTGTGGACAAATATAGGTTAGTTGGTTGGTTATTGTTTTAACTTTTAGTGTCATTATGTTATTCATTAATCTTCTTATTTTTTGTTTAGTTGGTTTTCACATTATTTTATTATTACTATTATTGTTCTCTTGAGATTGGGTTAAGGGGGTGGTCTCCGATCTATGGTGGACTTGACATACCTATCACGGCCAGGCCCTGGTTCGGATCGTGACAAGTTTGGTATCAGAGCTAGGTTTATAGTCATTGGGTGTCTACAAAGTTGTGTTGGGTAGAGTTTTTTTATGGGTGTTTAGAGCATCACACTTATAAATAGGAGGGTCTGAGGCATTTAGAAATGATTTCCCTTCTCGTGTTCTATTTTTGGGCTATAGAGTCTAGTGTTATAAAACTTCTCTAACGCTTAGCTTCTTTGCATTTTAGATCATACCTCCCTGAAGATCTTATGTTTGTAGAAACTCTGTTGGGAACTCTATACTACCTGAGGACAATGTGGAGGGGACTCTCCCTATGTATGGAGTGCAAACCAAGTATAGGGTCCCTGCTCCTCATTATGCTGCTCCATGTGGAGTTCTACCTATCCCTACTAGTCCTCCTCGGGATTCTCAGGGTGGTGATACTTATGTTCAGCCGCCACAAGGGGATATCTCTAATGCAAAGTTCCACCGATCTATTTATTTGGTTACTCAGTTCTCAGTCTCATCGGTTGGATTGTGTTAGTTTTGTTTCTCTTCACCTGAGGTCACTCGGGTTGGCCAATTCATGAGGTTGAATCCCCCAATCTTTACAGGCTCTACTGTTGAGGAGAAGGATCCGCAGGTGTTTGTGGATGTGATAGAGAAGATTTTCAGAGTGATACATGCTACTGATTATGAAAGTGTAGAGTTTACTGCATATCAGCTAAAAATATAACTTATCAATGGTATAAGGAGTGGGAGCAGTTGAGGGGTGATGATGCAGAGTCGATATTTTGGAATGAGTTTTTGGGTGCCGTTGTTGATCACTTATTTCCATAGAAGTTGAGGGAAGCTAAGACTGAGGAGTTTATTAATCCAAAGCAAGGTAAGATGAGTTTGAAGAAATATGTGTTAAAATTCCAGTAGTTGTATCTTTATGCTCCAGAGTTAGTATCTAACCAGAGATCCAAGATGAGAAAGTTTGTTTTTGGGTTATCCCGAGACTTTGTATAGAAGTGTAAGGCTTCAATATTGAACAATGATATTTACATCTCCAGACTTGTGGTTTATATGTAGTAGGTTGAGGAAAAAAATAAAAAATAGACAGAGATTAGGCAGAGGGAGAGTAAAAAGTTTAGGTATTTAGAGTAGGATAGGGGTTAGCAGAATAGTGGAAGAGACGACAGACAGTTGACCAAAAAGAAGAACTGGGGCAATTCTTATTCATGTTCTAGTTCTTCTTATCCTAAGACTTTAATAAATTATTGTTCACTGGCTAGGAATGGTTCTAAGGCATAGGCTGCCTAATCTTAGGCTAGTGGAGCTCAGTCAGCTCTACCTTATCACCAATGTAATTTTTTGGGGCAGTTTCATCGTGATTATTATGAGGAGAGAAGGAATTGGTGTTATAATAATGGTTGGCTTTGTCACATACAACGGGATTATCCTTCAGCCAAGGTTGCTACTAGAGCTTATAAAGTTCCTGTTACCATATTGTTAGCTCATATGCCAAAGGGTGCTACTTTTTGTACCTGCACTGGCCGAAATATCCTCTATGCACTTGCTACTCTCTAGGAATCGGAGGCATCTCTGGATAGTTTTACCGGTATGCTATAACTTCTCTATCGTGATGTGTACTATTTTCTTGATCCAGGGTCTACTCTTTCTTATGTGACTCCTTATGTGGCTCTACATTTTGATTTTGATCTCAAAAGTATTTCTGACCCCTTCTCTGTGTCTACCCCAGTGGATGATTCTACTGTGGCTAGAAAATCTATAGGGGTTGTATGGTGTCTATCTTTCATAGGGAGACATTGGTAGATTTGATAGAGTTTGAGATGGTTGATTATGATGTTATCTTAGGGATGGATTGGCTCCATTCGTTCTATACTTCTTTAGATTATAGGGCCTAAAATATCAGCTTTCACTTTCCTAATAAGCCGGTATTAGAAAAGGAGAAGAGTTCTTTAGTGCCTAAATGAAGGTTTATTTCCTATATTAGAGCTCAAAAATTGATTTCAAAGGGGGTTTTATACCATCTAGTTTGGGTTAAAGATTCCAACTCTGAAAGTACTTCTTTGCATTCTTTCCCCATAGTTAATGAATTTTCTAAAGTATTTCTCGATGATCTTCCTGGAATTCCTCCCGATAGGAAATGGACTTTGGGATTGATCTTCTACTAGATATTTTTCCTATTTTTATTCCTCTCTATACAATGGCTCTGACTAAATTAAAGGATCTTAAGAGGTAGTTAAAAGATCTTCTTGATAAAGGGTTTTTTAATCCTAGTGTTTCTCCGTGGGGTGCTCTTGTGCTTTTTGTGCAGAAGAAGGATTGGTCTCTTTAGATGTGTATATAGACTACCGAAAGTTGAATAAGGTTACAGTAATGAATAAGTACCCTCTTCCTAGAATTGATGACCTTCTCGATTAGCTTTAGGGTGCTATATGTTTCTCTTAGATTGATCTTTGTTCAGGCTATCATCAATTTAATTTCGAGAGGTTGATATTCCCAAGACTTCTTTCTAAACCCAGTATGGTCAATATGAGTTTTTGGCTATGTTATTTGGGTTGACCAACTTTGGCAGCATTCATAGCATTTTTGAATTAGGTTTTCAGGAAGTTTTTGGATCTATTTGTGAGAGTGTTCATTGATGATATCTTGGTCTATTCTAAGAGAGAGGAGGACCATGCCAATCACCTCCAAATTGTGTTGCAGACCCTTAAGGATCGGAGTTGTATGCGAAATTTTCTAAGTGTGAGTTTTAGTTGAATGCTATGACTTTTCTTAGTCATATTGTTTCTATTAAGGGGGTCAAGGTGGATCATCGGAAGGTTGAGGAAGTTAAGAAATAGCCTAGACCCAGGACTCCAACCAACATTAGAAGCTTCTTGGGCTTGGCCGGGTATTATAGAAGGTTTTTTTAGAGTTTCTCTTCTAGCATTTCTCCATTCACTAGATAGACTCAAAAAAAGTTTAAGTTTGTATGGTCCAATGCTTATGAGGGTAGATTTAAGAAGTTGAAGGATAAGCTGACTTCTGCATCAGTTTTTGTAATACCCTAGACTTCTACCTAGCTTAAAATTATCCCAATTATGTTAGAAACTTATTTTGAAAGATGAATCCACTTTTATATACATGGAATTTTTAAGATTTTCACTTTTTTTATATGGGAAATTGAATTAGCTTTCCAACGATAGCTATTTCATCCAAATCCGGTATCAGGGTAGAAAGTTATGGTCGTTTTACAGAAAGAAGTTAAAACCACCCAGGTGCGACGGTGAGGGTCGATGGACCATCGAGCTAGCGATGGACCATCGCCTAAACCATCACAGCGGAGGCAGTGAGACCACCTTCTGCCTAAGGGCGATGGCTCAAGCCGATGGAATGTTGAGCTAGCGACGGACCGTCGCCCAAGCCATCGCGGCAGAGGCAGTGAACCCCTATTCTGCCCAGGTGCGACAGTCAGGATCGACGGACCGTCTACCCAGCGACAGACTATCACACCCACTGTCACATAGTTCATTTAGTTATTTTAAAGTTATTTTTAAAAGGGTATTTGGGTCTTTTTCCAACCGTTTTAACCCATAATAATATCAAATCAACGCTCATAAGTTCATTATCCATCTACAACATCAAATTAGGGTTTTCTCTCAAAGATAATCCCCTAGAACAAGAAACCTTAGGTATTTAATTCCAAGTCAAGAATCCAAGTTTTCCTCCATCAATCTTTAAGAAATTATCCACCCAGATGTTATATTTTAACAGATATTATGTTACAGTTTTGAACCTTACGGCCTTGCAGCCTTTATTTCTATATTTATACAGTATTTTATGCAGTGTTTAAGTACAGATATCAGTCATGGGTTAGGTTGTGGTCCTTCGGGGTTATGAGCACTGTGTAGAATTCCGGGTACCAGATTCGGGGCGTTACAAACTTGGTATCATAACCTAAGGTTCAACAGTGTCATAGGAAGTCTTAAAAGTCGTATCTAGCAGAGTTTTATAAATGGGTGTGTTGTGCACCACACTTATGGACAGAAGGATATGAGATGTTTTAGGAACCGTTTCCCTTCTTTCAGTATTCATGTCGTGCCAGTGAGCATAAGCTCAAATGTAGACTCCCAGTCTGATCCATTCTTATATTTCATTTATAGAATATGTCTCCCAAAAAGAGCTATCAAAAGGAGTCCCAGTTTACTCCATGGTATGAATCATTTTCCATGAACACAGGTTACATTTACGCACCTTCCATAAAATCATGTGCATTTCTAGTTCCTAGTATAAGGAGTTCCAGTTTACTTAAAAGTACGGATCATGTCCCATGAATACAGAACCTTCAAACTCAGGTCATGCAGCTCATGACTCATGTACTCATGTCGTGCTTTACAGTATGCTCATCACACATGACTCGTGTTCCACTCCTAGTAATCAGCCAAACTCAGGTTATGTCATGTATACCCTCAGTTTAGATCCCTAGGTGAATCCATGGTGTCGATGTTCCATCCCTCAGGCCTCAGTTATAGCATCAGTTCAATAATTGGTATTCAGTAAAGGACTCAGATAGTCCTACAGGACCATGGCTTTCAATTATCAATTACTTAACTATCGTAATTCAGTACTTCAGTACCAGTCTAAACCTCAATTATTAGAAACCAGCATTCAGTCCCAGTATGAGTCTCAATTACAGATTTAGTTGTAGTCTCTGCTACAGTCTTAGATATAGTATCGGCCTTTGCCTCAGATCAGAAACTAGATCAGTACCATTGTCCAATTTTAGGTTTGCTTGACCATAGCGTGTAGTTATTTGTTACGCATATTATCAATGTTTCAGTACCTCAGCTTACAGAATATTTTTGAATCATGTTATACGCCTGGTCTTGTATTCTCAGACAATACAAGTATTTCATAAATTTATGCTCAGCTATCTCATGTTACTCAGTTAGTCCCTTTCTCATGTTCATAAAAACCTCCATATTCTCAGTCCAGTTATTCAAACTAAGTACAGTTCAGTCTTTTATGCCCAATACTCATCCATCAGTCAGTCAGCAAATCAAATGAGTCAGTCAGTAGGAATTAGTTTGAACAACCAGTACTTCAGTCCGATAGTCAGACGAACAAGTTTACATATTTTCCTATTCTGTCCACCTAGTCACACTATTCGAAGTCTCATGGATGTAACCATTCTAAGATAAACCAATCAATTAGTTGCGTGTTCAGCACAGTTCATGTTTCATGACTCAATCTCAGATATCAGATATTCTGTCGCGATTCCGTTTGTGGGTGCCCTATGCATCATTCCAGTCTCTCCTCAGTACCTCGGCCAAGTCAGCATTCTATGAGGGACGTAGTGTCCTAAGGGGGAGATACACTATAATCCCCTGAACTTTTATTACCTAAACATGTCATTCCCTCTTCATGTAAGGAACCTAGCTTGGAGTAGTGGGTTCTCATAGGTGGACCCTCAAGCTCCAATCTCATCCATAAGCCATGTACGCAATGGCTCAGTTCAGTTTATGATACTCAGTCCATGTCACACTTTACAAACTCAGTCATGTTCTCATATTCCCATTCATGCGTATTTAGTAAAGGATATCGAGTATAAGATTAATGACTTTATCTATGTAAGGACCTCTCCCATGAAGGGAGTGAAGAGATTCGGCAAGAAGGAAAAGCTCAGTCCCCGATGTCGGTCCCTTCAAAATTTTCAGTCGCTTCAGTAAGGTAGCTTATGAGCTCAAATTGCCTTCAGATCTAGCCTCATTTCATCCAGTCTTTCATGTCTCCTTGATCAAGAAGTTCATAGGTGACCCAGTAGTCGTAGTCCCTATTCAGAGCATATATATTCAGAACAACCTCTCTTATGAAAAGATTCCTGTTGAAATCCTAGATTGTTAGACTCACAGACTGAGGAATAAAGAAGTCCCTCTAGTCAAAGTTCTTTGGTTGAAATTAGTCCATTGAGGGATCTACTTGGGAAGCATAAATAGACATACGTACCAAGTATCCTCACCTCTTCCCCGCAAACTCAGACCTGGCTCAAGGTAATAGTTCTCCTTAAGCTTATTTAGTTTCATGTTCAGATTTCAGTGACAAGATTGGTATCCATTTCATATTCAGAATTCCATTATAAAATTGGTATTAAATACCATTGCATATTCAGTCATGCATTTATGTATCAGTTTAGTTATATAATCATGCATCATACATGCATTCTCATTGTGAGAACCTTAGTTCATCAGAACACTCAGTCATGTATTCATGAATTAGTTACACATGCATCAGATATGCATGTTTGTTATGATATATTTAGTTATCAATCATGTCAGTCGTGAGATCATGTTCCAATTTTTCATGTTCAGTATGTACATCAGTTTATCTTCTCCCATCTCACTCAATCTCATTCGAGGATGAATGTTCTCAGGGGGATATATTGTAATACCCCGTACTTCTACCTAGCTTGAAATCGTCCTAAGTATGTTAGAAACTTATTTTGAAAGATGAATCCACTTTTATATATGTGGAATATTTAAGATTTTCACTTTTTGTCATGTGGGAAATTGAATTAGCTTTCCAACAATACCAATTTTGTCCAAATCCGATATCGGGGTAGAAAGTTATGGTCGTTTTACAGAAAGCAGTCAAAAACACCTAGGTGCGACGGTGAGGGTCGACGGACCATCGCACAAACCATCGTAACGAAGGCAGTGATACCACCTTTTGTCTAAGGGTGACGGCTCAGGCCGACGGAACATCAAGCTAGCAATGGACCGTCGCCCAAGCCGTCGTAGCAGAGGCAGTGAACTCTTATTCTACCCAGGTGCGACGGTTAGGACCGACGGACCATCTACGCAGCGATGGACCGTCACACCCACCATCGCATAGCTCATTTAGTTATTTTAAAGTCATTTTTAAAAGGGTATTTGGGTCTTTTTCCACAAGTTTTAACCCCTAATAATATCAGATCAAGGCTCATAAGTTCATTATCCATCTATAACATCAAATTAGGGTTTTCTCTCAAAGATAATCCCTAAGAACAAGAAACCCTAGGTATTTAATTCCAAGTCAATAATTCAAGTTTTTCTCCATCAATCTTCAAGAAATCATCCACCCAGATATTATATTTTAACAGATATTATGTTACAGTTTTGAACCTTACGGCCTTACAGTCTTTATTTCTGCATTTATACAGTATTTTATATAGTGTTCAGGTACATATATCAGTCATGTGTTAGCTTGTGGTCCTTCAGGGTCATGAGCACCGTGTAGCATTCTGGGTACCATATTCGGGGCGTTACAGTTTTGACCCTGGCCGAGGGTACTGCTGGTTTTATTGTATTTTGTGATGCATCTTATGTGGGACTGAGTTGTGTGTTTATGCGGCATGGTAAGGTGGTGGCCTATGCTTCTAGGAAGCTTAAAGTTTATAAAAGAAACTATCCGACTCATAATATAGAGTTGGTGACTGTGGTTTTTGCTTTGAATATTTGTCATTATTATCTATATGGGGTGCATGTCTATATATATTCATATCATAAGAGCTTGTAATATCCGTTCACACACAAAAAAAAAACCCATGCAGAGAAGGTGGCTTAAATTTCTTAAGGATTATGAAATGAGCATTTACTACCATCCAAGTAAAGCTAATGTTGTTGTTGATGCTCTTAACAGGTTATTTATGGGGAGCTTATCCCATGTTGATAGGGAGAAAAATGGATTAGTGAAGGACATTCTCAGATTGGATAACTTGGGAGTTCATCTTTTGAGGATAGAGGAGTTATTATTCAGGGAGTGGTCAAATCATCTCTGTGTGTGGAGGTAAAGAAGAAAAGGCCTTGGATCTCATACTTATGAATATTAAGGATAATGTGGGTCATCAAAAATTTATGGACTTGAGATTGGGGGAGATGGTATTCTGAGGTACCAAGGTAGGTTGTGTATTCCTAATATTGATGGGTTGCCCAAAAAAATTCAGATTGAGGCTCATGAGTCCTGATATACAGTTCATTCGGGTTTGACTAAAATATACCATGACTTTAAGGAGATCTATTGGTGAAATAATATAAAGGGGGACATAGCAAATTTTGTTACTAAGTATATAGTCTGTCAATAATTTAAGGTTGGCACTTGAAACCTGGTGGCATGTCTCAAGAGATAAAGTTGCCTGTGTGGAAGTAGGAGATGATCAATATAGATTTTATTATGGGTCTTTTGCGGTCTTGCAATCAGTATGATTTTATTTGGATCATTATTAATAGGATGACTAAGTCCGCTCACTTCTTACATAAAAAGACTAACTACTCAGGAGATGATTATACGAAGTTGTTCATTCAAGGGATTGTGAAGCTGCATTGTGCGCCAGTGTCCATTATTTCAGATTGAGGTATGTAGTTTTCATCTCACTTTTGGCATTCATTTAAAAAAGGTTTGGGTACACATGTGAACCTTTTGCACCACTTTCCACCCTCAAATATATGGGCAAGCAGAGCATACTATTCAGACATTGGAGGATATGCTAAGGGTCTATGTGATTGATTTTAAGGGTAATTTGCTTGATCACTTTCCTCTTATTGAGTTTGGATATAATAATAGTTATCAATCGAGCATTCAGATGGCTCCTTTTGAGGCTTTTGACGGCAGTAGGTGTAGGTCTCCCATTGGATGGTTAGATGTTAGTGAGATTAGTTTGTTTGGTCCTAACTTGGTTCACCAAGACATAGAGAAGGTAAAACTGATTAGAGAAAGACCTAAGACTACTTAAAGTTGGAAAAAGTCTTATGCAGACGTGAGGCGAAGAGAGTAGGAGTTCAAAGTGAATGATTGGGTGTTCTTGAAGGTGTCTCCTATGAAAGGAGTCATGAGATTTGAGAAGAAGGGAAAGCTCAGTCCACATTACATTGGTTTATATCAGATTTTGAATAGAATTAGGAATGTTGCTTATGAGTTAGACTTTCTTGTAAGTTTGGGTTCTATTCATCCTGTATTTTATGTGTCCATGCTGAAAAAGTGTTTGGGTAAGAATGATGACTGTCCCTCGAGAACAGTGAAGGGTGAAGAGGCTGTTGTCATGATGGTAGGTGCGAAAACCAAGACCCTACAGAAAAGTAGAGAGACGTGTGTACCAGGCACGAGGGGCCTGTTTCAGGCCATACAGTGATTTGCGAAGCTTGCAAACATAGTGAGGACGGTTGGGATTAACATATCCCGGTGGCTGAACCATATAGATTTCTTCCTCAAGATGACCATGAAGAAAGGCATTGCTGACGTCTAGCTGATGAAGCGGCCAATCATAGTGAAGAGCAAGAGACAAGACCAGACGAATAGTCTGTTGCTTAACAACAGGGCTGAAGGTCTCCTTATAATCCACACCATACTCCTGATGATACCCTTTTGCAACCAGACGTGCTTTATAGCGAGAAAGAGATCCATCTGAATTTCGTTTGATGCGAAACACCCATTTGCACCCAATAGACTTTCGGTTACTAGGCAGAGGTACCAAATCCCATGTACGTTGTTCATTCAGAGCCTGAAATTCCTCATCCATAGCTTGGCACCAGAAACTATTTTTGGAGGCTTGGTTGTAGGTAGTAGGCTCAGTTGTGGGATGTGCATCAAAGGGTATTTGAGTGTGGTAGGCTTTGGGTTTGAAGGTACCGGCCTTGGCTCAGGTTGTCATAGGATGAGTGTTGAGTGGAGGGTGATTAGGAAGGGGTGGTGGAGTTGTATGATGCGTGGGCGGGGGTTGGGTGGGGCTGCCGTGGGAGCTGGGATGTGCAGCGGTGGATGGGGTGGCTGTATGTGTGTTAGGAGTATGATGTAGGGAAGTGGTGGGTTGTGTGGCAGTCGGCTGGGTGTTCGGGTGGGAGGTTTGGGGTTTCGGGTGGGTAGTGGTGTAGTGGGGTACCGGGTTAGGTGCCGAGTGAGCCGGAGCATGAGCGTGAGAAAAGGACGGAAATAATGGCACAACGCCAAGTGGATTGGGGGAGTATGGAGTAGAGGAAAGACTTGTGTAAGGAAATTGTTCCTCCACAAAACGAACATGACGGGAAACATATGTTTTCTGAGATACAGGATCGAAACATTTGTAACCTTTGATAGTGGGATGATAGCCTAGAAAGACACAAGGGGTGGACCGAGGTTGAAGTTTATGTTGAGTGTGCGGACGCAACCAGGGATAAACTAGACACCCAAACGGGCGGAGATGGATATAGTCGGGTGGATGATTGTAGAGACGGGCATATAGAGTGGAGTTGGAGAGAGTGTGAGTGGGCATGCGATTTATGAGGTAGTTGGCAGTAGCAAGGGCATCAACCCAAAAGGAAACAGGTAAGGTGGAATCATGGAGGAGCGCAACAACTGTTTCTATTAGGTGACGGTGTTTGCGCTCAGCAACGCCATTTTGTTCAGGGGTATATGGACATGAAGTGTGATGAAGAGCCCCTAGATTTTGAAGAAAAACACCAAATGCATTGTTGACAAATTCTTTGCCATTGTCACTTCGAAAAATTTTGATTTTGGCATTAAATTGATTTTGAACCATTCGGTCAAAGTTTACAAAAATAGTATAAGCTTCGTATTTAAATTTCAGAGGATAAAGCCAAGTGAATTTACTGTAATCATCAACAAAACAGATATAATAACGAAAACCTTGAACAGAAGGAACTGAGGTTGGACCCCAAACATCAGAATGAATTAATTGAAATGGCGCAGTGGCCTTGTGTTCAGACAGTGAAAAAGGTAAACGACAAGATTTAGACACTGAACAGGACTCGCAATGTAATTTTTCTGAAAAATTAAAACCTAAGGAAGATAAAATGGATTTGGTGATGGCGGATGATGGGTGCCCAAGCCGGCGATGCCAGGTTGACGAGAGAATGGCTTGACTCACAACAGACGGAGACCTGGATGGAAGAGTGTATAGCCCATGCTCACAGCGGCCCGTGTACCGCACCCGGTTCGTGGTATTGTCCACTATCTGGAAATTGGTGTCATTAAAAATGAGGGTGCAGTTATTTTCTTTAGTAAAGCGATAAACAAATAAAAGATTGGATGTGAGGGAAGGGACGTGGTGAAGGGTTGAGAGATGAAATTTACCATTTGGGGTATAGACATACCCAGAGCCGGTGTTTGTGATGGGAAGGGATTGACCATTGCCTACTGTAATAGTTTCTGAGCCATGATACGGATGAGGAGCTTGAAGTTGTGAATAATTCGACGTCACATGGGTGTTAGCACCTGTGTCTAGATACCAATCGCCAGATTGAGCGTTTGTGGACGCATGCATCGCCCTTGATCCTCCGGACTGGCTATTTACATTCTGCGAGTCATCATAACGATACCAGCAATTAGCCGCAGAATGGCCCCGTTTAGCACAAATTTGGCACGTCGGAAGATCTCGTGTGGGCATCCGCTGGTTTCCTCGTCCCTGTCCGCGGCCTGACTGGAAGCCGTCCCTCGGTGGAGGCCCGCCTCTGCCTTGCTGCCCGGTGTTTCGACGGTCACCGCCGCCGCTGCCTCGCCCTTGGTTACGGCGATCGTCACCGCGACCCCTGGCCGAGCCTCCGCTGCCAGCCGAGTAAAGAGCCGTGACGCCAGAGGTGGAACTGGCTTCTCCGAGCAGTAATTTGTGTTCCATGTCTAGATTCAATTCTTCTGCATTAAGCCATCCAGACAGTTGATTCAGAGAGATTTCGACAGGCGAGAGGCGAATATGCTGTTTGAGAGAGGAATAGCCAGCCGGAAGACCACGTATCACGGCATTCACCACGTCTCGTTCAGGAATAATCTCGTTCACAGCATCTAGGTCAGACAGAATAGAGGCCACATCATCAAGGTATTGAGTCATCGTCTTCGTTCCCTTCCGAAGAGTATGCAATTTGTCACGCAACTGAAAAATATGAGCCGTGGACACAGAGTTGTACCTTGTGGCTAGTGCGTCCCAAAGTGAAGCCGATGTGAGAAAACCCCGGGCGTGTTTGTGCACAGAGGGGCTAATAACTGCGAGAAGACAGGCTCGGATCTGAGTGTCTACGATCATCCACGGAAGGTAGTCGGGATTTGGGAGCTTGACGCCGTCCTTCTCGGCTGTCTCGGGCTGCGGCTTCTCCGCACCGTCAATCCATCCGAGCAGCAAGTTGGCTGCGAGGGCGGTGCGGACGTTAAGTGCCCAGGCCGGGTAGTTGTTGTCAGATAATTTTTCGGGGATGAGATTATGGAGATTCCTGAGCAGTAATTTTACTCCAGACGGTAATTTTGACAGAGGATCAATAACCTTGTCCATGGCGCCGACCTACGGCGGAGGAGGGAGGCCGTGCGGCGTGGTGTAGACGGTGGCGGCGGCGCACACACGTCGGAAAAGAGGAGAGATTAGGGTTTGGGCGGAAGAAGAAACCCTAGCTTTGATACCATGATACAGATTTAATAATTAATTGATCTCATTAATATTGAAGGGGTTACAACTGTATATATAGAGAACTGAAGAATAACTAATTACAAAATAACCCAGATGTATTTAATAATTATATATGTAGTCTATTAGTTTTGTATACATGGCTAGCAGTTATTTAAGTTCTTGTTTATCGGCACGTGCTCTGCACGAAACATTTCTATTTGTACAAACTTTTTGAAATTACAGAAATACTAAGTACATTATATGTGTGGTGATTAACATGAGATTTGATACATTAAGTAAAATAAAAACTCAAAATGTGATGAATAGCAAGAATTAAAAGGCTTCAATGTTATTAGATCATACGAACACTTTTTTTCAACATTTTTTTTTTCTTTTAAGGCGGTGTAATGATAATATTTTAATTGCTTATGATTTAAGATTAACGTATATGAAAGTGATTTAGGAAATAAAAGAGATAAAGAAGGGTTACAAACATGAAAACATTCAATAATAATGTACAATAACAAACACCAGAACTTACTTCACCTATGATGCTAGAGAGAGAGAAAAGAAAAAACATGCAATGATAATATGATTTTAAGGCGGTGTAATGATAATATTTTAATTGCTTATGATTTCAGATTAACGTATCTGAAAATGATTTAGGAAATAAAAGAAGATAAAGAAGGGTTGCAAACATGACAACATTCAATAATAATGTAGAATAACAAACACCAGAACTTACTTCACCTATGATGCTAGAGAGAGAGAAAAGAAAAAACATGCAATCGTTTTAGGCCAAACAACATAATTAGTCAAACATTCCTATTATATCTGCCAGATGTAAACTTTCGTCAAACAACTTTGTATGAAAATTTTGTCTGTTCCAATAGCTCCAAAATGTCGATTTTAGGTCAGGAGAATCCTTGGTACGGGTCCCAAGGCACCCAAACTCATTTCAGACTATAATTGGCTAGAAGTTAAGAAAAATAATAAATGTGTGTGGGACTAATTTTTTATTAAAACGACCTCAGATGGAAACTTCAAATATGGCGTTGAGTCTAGAATGTCGAAATTGATAGGGTAGCATAGTCTGTTTGCAGATACAGGATTCCACATGAATCCTGAGGGGTTGGTGGTGACTTGGAAAAATTCCAAGTCTTAGCTGGTGGTGGTGCATCTCTTAAGAGATGCCTCTGATTACTTAAGCGATCTGCCAAACTCTAGCAAGTATCACTTAGGTGAAATATTTTGTCACCTAATCTAATGGCTTGACAGTTGCAGGGCTATTGCATATGCGATTATGGTGTCACATACGGGACATTTGCTCAGGAAGCCAGCTATATCATCAGTAATCAATTGATTGTGTAATCAACAAGTGTGCCAGAGAACAAGTATTGCTTAAGTTTGCGTAAGAGATACTCGGTTAACTACAAAGGTCATAAATACCCAATTAGCATGATTTTTCAACACTTCTTATCCAATCTCTAGAATTGCAACCGTAAAAAGTGTGAATTCATAGGAGAAATGACTATGGGTGATTTTTGACCATGGGTAACATTAAATTATGTGTTTCTTCTTTGAATTTGTGGTAAGCTTCTATCTATTTTAGGTTTGAACCCTTTATTTTTTTCTAAAATCCCTAGAATCGTGGTGGCTTGATTATAACACCATTAAAGTTCGAAATTCACCGATCTTAAGGGTAAACATTCCTTGTGCATATAGGGATGTTTTGTTGGTTGAAAGTGTGATTCTATAAATTTGCCCCACATGTGAGTTTTATGGAGTTTTGGACCCAAAGAAAAATAGTGTAATTGAAACACCCTGGGTTTCTGGATCGTAGAAATTTCCTGAATTTCTGGTCTCTGGATAGGATACGACTAGGGTAAACCACTAGGACAGTGGGATAAGAGTGGTATGGGTTAGTCATATGCTGATCATTATTGGTTAGTGGGTTGGATTTGTTTTTTAGAATGGGTACGACTTGGGTGGTACGAGTCGTATCGGTGGATACAGGTTGTTTGCTTAGTTAATTTAATCTTAGGCTAGGTAACTCAAGTTGGATCTGAGTATGAGTGTCTCACCAAGATCCATAAGCTAGGGTACGAGTTGTACCATGTACTCGTATTGTGGTCAGTGTTCAATCCTCGTGGAATTCTATTCTACCAGGGGTACAAATCATGGGTACTAGTCGTATGCTTTGATACGATATGGTTTGGGCTGAGTCGTACCTTTGATAGTATTGGGTCCAAGGGAGATGATGACCTTAGATACGAGTGGTGGGTACCATTCGTAATAGAGGGTACGACTGGCATGGATAGTCGTATCCACTTGACAAAATTTTTAGGAATTTAAGTGAGGCCAATCTGGACACTTCCCCACTTAAACTAATAAGGTCCCATGACTTATATTCCTATTGGGAGGTCATTTATTCTATTATTCTATTAATTAACACTTAGAAACTTCTCTTAAACACTCTACAATTCTCTCTAAGGCTGTTGGGTAAAGGAAGGCTAGGGTTTCATCTTAAGGATTAATTTGGGGCTTGTGTTGCTGATTTCTCTCCATGATCTTCTTGGTTTAAGGCATGTTCTCTTCCGTCATTGTTAGTTCCAACTAAAGGCATAGTTTTATACAATGTTTTCATGGTTTAGTTATTGTATGGTTTTAGGTATTCAAATATAATTATAAATTCTTGGGTATGGTCTTCCCATATTTTAAATATGCTTTTATATGCCTTAATGGTCGTTTTGGATAATTGGTTACATGGAAATATTTATTTCGTAATTGGCTTTGGTTTTGGAAATACTATGCCCCCAATATATATGATAAAATGCCTATGAGAATGTTTTCACTACATTGTTGGATTCTAATGGAACTATTGCATGGTTTAAACTTGCTAATGGTATCCTAAATGGTTAAATGGTTTGGAATGATCAAACTGGAATGATTTTGATTTTACAATCATTTTTGTGGGGTACAATGGAATCCCCTAAGTAATCAAACTAATGGACACTTGTGGGGTACATGGGACTCCCCCAAGTTAATTGGATAATGTGATCTATGGGTACATGGGAATTCCTTGATCTCGAAAAGGTTTGGCTAAGAAAAATATTTGTAAGTTATAGTCGGTATAAAGATACCACAATGTATAGCCTTGGTTAATAACATGGGACACTATCTTATTATATTCTAAAAATTCAGCCAATTCAAGGTAGGCATCTGGAGGTTGGGTTAGGTAACGGGGGTGGTCCCCGATCCTGATTGCACTTGGGATGCCCATTACAACAAGGTCCCTGATCAAGTCATGTTAAGTTGATATTAGAACTTTAGGTTCATGGTCAATTGGTAGTCCACAAAGCTGTGTTTATTAAAGTCTTTTTTAGGGGTGTGTAATGTGCCACACTCATAAGAGAGAGGCTACAAGGTATTTAAGAATGTTTCACTTTCTTGGTATTCTATTTTCAAGCTGCAGTCTAAGTCATGGAATTTTCTCTAATTCTTGTTTATTCACTTTTTAGATCATGCCTCGTCGATCTAGAACACAAAGAAATCTTTCTGTCCCATCTGGGGACAATGTTGATGGAGTACGCCCTACACCTGGAGTTCGCACTCGATATTAGGGTCTTATCCCTGATTATTCTAGAGTTTCTCTGGTTGCTACTAGTCTTCCTCAAGGTGAGGTAACTAATACAAAATTTCGTTAGTCAATTCATACTATTTCTCAGTTAGTTGCTACTAAGGCTGAGCGGGATGGATTTGGTGTTCTATCTGCTAAGGCCACAAGGGTTGACCAATTTATGAAGATGAATCTTCCTATTTTTACTGGTATGAAGGTGGAAGAGGATCATCAGGGTTTATTGGATAAAATAGAGAAGATATTTAGGGTGATATAGGCCACTAACGTAGAAGGGGTGAATTTCACATCTTATTAGCTAGAAGATGTTGCGTACCAATAGTATGAGTAGGATAGGGATAGGGATAATATGAAGAAGCTGTCTTTGTGGGAGTCCTTTTCTAATGCCTTCTTGGATCTCGTATTTCCTTAGGAGCTGAGGAAGTGAAGATAGAGGAGTTTGAAAATCTTAAGTAGTGAAAAATGTCTTTCAAGGAGTACACCTTGAAATTTCATCAATTGTCAAGGTATGATCTTGATTTGTTGGTTGATATAAGAGCGAGGATGCAAAAGTTCATTTTTGGACTATCTCAGGATTTGATTGTTAAAAGCAAGATCGCTTTGCTGATTAAGGATATGGATATTTCGACATTGGTTGTCCACATGTAGTAGGTGGAAGATGAAAAGAGAAAATAGGCAGAGTTTAGGGAAAGACAGGGTAAGAGGAACAGGTTCTCTAAGTAGGGTAGTGCTCAACAACAAGGTGGGCAGGATGAATGAAAATGGCCGAAGAAGAAGCAGAAAAGTTCTGGTTCCTTCTCTACTACTAGTGCTTCTTACCCGAAGCAGTCGTGTGATAGGAGTCAACAAGGTGGTGATAATTAACGGGCATAAGGTACCCAATCTCAGGCGAGCCGAGCATAATTGGCTTTTTTATGTCCTCTTTTCCAGTTCTATGGTGGTCTTCATCGAGGCTTTTGTAATGAAGGGAGGGAAACATGTTTTAAATATGGTCAGCTAGGCCATATGCTCAGAAACTATCTAGTTGGTAAGGGTGCTTCAGGTGCGGTCAAGGCTCCAGTTGCTTCATCTTCTGCTCCTGCTCTTAGAGGTACTTCTTTTGCATCTGCTCTTGTTTCTGGTACCGAAACTATCTGTAATAAGTTTTATTCTCTTACATCTCTATAGGAATCTGAGGCATCACCTGATGTCATTACTGGTATGTTACTATTCCTTTCTCGTGACGTGTATTGTTTGCTTAATCTTAGGTTGACTCTTTCTTTTGTGACCCCAGATGTGGATGTATGTTTTGGTATTGATCCTGAGGTTGTTTCAAATCCTTTTTCTATTTCTACCTCGTTCGGTGACTCGATTATTTCTAAAAGAGTCTGTAGGGAGTGTGTGGTATCTGTTGGTTGCATAAAGATGTTGGTAGATTTGTTTGAGTTTGATATGGTGGATTTTGACGTTATTCTGGGGATGAATTGGTTACACTCTTGTTATGTGTCCTTAGATTATCGAACTCATAAGATTGTCTTTAGGTTCCCTGGTTAACTGATTATAGAGTGGGAGGGTGGTTCCCTAGCTCATAGGGGAGGTTTATTTCTTATCTTTGATCTTGGAGATTAATCGCCAAATAGTATCTTTATCACTTGGTACAGATTTAAGATTCTAACTCGGAGAATCCTTCTTTTGACTCGATTCCGATGGTAAATGAGTTTCCTGATATTTTTTTGGATGATCTTTCTGGTGTTCCTCCGGATAGGGAAATCGAGTTTGGTATTGATTTGGTTTCAGACACTCGTCCAATATCTATTCCTATTTATAGAATGATTCCGGATGAGTTGAGGAAACTCAAGGAGCAACTTAAGGATTTTTTGAATAAGGGGTTTATTTGTCCTAGTGTATCCCCGTGGCGTGCACCGGTGTTGTTCGTACATAAGAAGAATGGTTCCCTTCAGATGTACATTGACTATTGGTAGTTGAATATGGTAACAGTCAAGAACCAGTATCCTCTTCCAAGGATAGATGACTTTTTTGATCAATTATAAGGTGCCCAGTTCTTTTCTAAGATAGACCTTAGGTCTGAGTATCTCCAACTTAAGATTAGGGAGGAGGATATCCGTAAGATGGCTTTTCATACTCGATAAGGGCACTTTGAATTTTGGTGGTGTCATTTGGCTTGACTAATGCCCTGACGACATTTATGGATTTAATGAACCGGGTTTTTAGGTAATTCTTGGATCTTTTTGTTATTGTGTTCATTGATGACATCTTGGTGTATTCTAAGAGTGAGGTGGATCATGCCAATCACCTCTGTGTAGTGTTGCAGAACTTGAAGAAATAATAATTTTATGCTAAGTTCTCCAAGTTTGAGTTTTGGTTGAACACTATAACTTTCTTAGGCCATATTATTTCTAGTGAGGGGATCAGAGTGGATCCTCAAAAGGTGGTTGTGGTTAAAAGGTGTCCTAGATCCACGAATCTAACTAAAATTCAGAGTTTCTTAGGTTTAGCTGGGTATTATAGATAGTTTGTGGAAAACTTTTCTTCGATATAACTCCTTTGACTAATTTAACTTAGAAGAAGGTAAAATTTTCTTAGTCAGAAGCGTGTGAAGGGAGTTTTGAGAAACTTAAGGATAAGTTAACTTTTTATCTTATTTTGACATTGCCTGAAGGTAATGAAGGGTTTATAGTTTATTGTGATGAATCTAAGGTGGGACTTGGTTGTGTTTTGACACAGCATAGAAAGGTTATTGCCTATACTTCTAGGCAATTGAAGATGCATAAGAGGAATTATCCTACTTATTATTTAGATTTATTGGCAGTGGTTTTTTCTTTGAAAATATGGCGGAATTATTTATATGGAGTGCATGTAGACATCTTTTCTAGTCATAAAAATCTATAGTATGTGTTCACTCAGAAGGAACTAAATCTCAAATAGAGGAGATGGTTGGATCTTCTTAAGGACTATGATATGTGTCTTCACTATTATCTAGGTTAGTCTAATATTATTGCTGATGCTCTTAGCAGGTTGTCTATGAGAAGTTTGGCTCATATGGATAAGGATAAGAGGTAATCGGTGAAGGATATTCACCACTTGGCTAATCATGGAGTTCGTCTCTTGGACTCCGAGGATGGTAGTGTGTTGGTACAGGAAGCAGGTAGATCGTCTCTTGGTGCAAGATTAAGGAGAAGAAAGTGTTAGATTCTATCTTGATGAAATTAAGAGTGATATAGGTGGGTAAAAGGTAATGGTATTCGAGATCAGTGGTGACGGTACTTCATGGTACCAAGGAAGGTTGTGTGTTCTTGACATCGGTGGGTTGCGACAAATGATCTTAGCTGAGGCGCTTGAATCGCTCTAGGTTGTTTATCCTAGTTCTACAAAGATGTATCATGATTTCAAGGAGATATATTGGTTGAATGGTGTGAAAAGGGGTGTGGCTGATTTTGTAGCCAAGTGCATGGTGTGTTAACAAGTTAAAGTTGAGCACATGGGACCTGGAGGGATGTATCGAGAAATGGATTTGCCCAAATGGAAATGGGAGGTGATCAATATAGATTTTGTTACTGGTCTTCCTCGATCGCAAAACCAATTCGATTCGATATTAGTCATCATGGATAGCATGATGAAGTCTACTCACTTCTTTCCAGTGAGGAATACCTTTTCGACATAGGATTATGCGAAGTTGTATCTTCAAATGGTTGTGAAGCTGCATGGGGTACTTATTTTGATTATCTCTTATCATGGTAAGTGGTTTTCATCTCATTTATGGCAGACTTTTCAGAAGGTATTGGGTACTAAGGTGAGTCTGAGTACTTCTTTTCATCCATAGATGGATGGGCAAGCGTAAAAAACTATTTAAACATTAGAAGATATGCTTTAGGCATGTGTGATCGATTATGGTGGCAATTGGGTTGAGCATCTACCTTTGGTAGAGTTTTCTAACAATAATAGCTATCATTCCAGTGTTGGTATAGCCCCTTTTGAGGCATTATATTGTACGAGGTGTAGGGCTCCTTTTGGTTGGGTTAAGCTTTCTGAGGAAGACGTGTTTGGTTCGGATTTGGTTTATGAGGTTACGAAAAAGGTGAAGGTGATGCAGGATAGGCTTATGGCTTCCCAAAATGGCCAAAGGTCCTATACAAATATATGACGTAGAGACTTGGAGTTTGAGGTTGGGGATAAAGTGTTCCTAAAGGTATCGCTCATGAAGGGAGTAATGCGGTTATTGTTGCTTATGCAATTTTACGAAGGGTTGGTAATGTTTCTTATGAATTGGAATTTCCTTCTAGTTTGAGGTCTATTCATCCGGTATTTTATTTCTTCATTTTGAGGAAGTGTCTTGGTATTCTTTCTTTGTTGTTCCCGTGGAGGGTATCTCAGATTCTTTGTCATATGAAGAGGTCCTGATTGAGCTACTGGATCAACAGGTTCATCGATGGAGGACCAAGGATGTGGCCTCGACTAACGTTCTATGGAAGAACCACAAGGTGGAAAAGGCTACATGGGAAGTGGAGGAGGACACAAAGTCTAAGTATCCACATCTATTTTTTGCTCCTGGGATTCGTACGGAAGGTATGTGTTTTTGAACACATCTTTATTTTCTGAGTTTGTTAAAGAAAAGATCAATATTTTTGCATCTGTGCTTCCTAACTTGGTTAAAGGTTGGATTGATATTTGAAAATGCAAATGAATCGTGCTTGTGGTTTCCCTACCTTGTTCGTTATTCGAGGACAAATGTTCCTAATGGGGGAGACTGAAATACCCTGGGTTTCTGGCCCTTAGAAATTTCCTAGATGTATGGTCTCTGAACAGGATACGACTAGGGGAAATGACTCATAAACTAGGATACAAGTGGTATGGGTTAGTCGTATGCTGACTAGTATTGGTTGGTAGGTTGGATTTGGTTTTTGGATTGGTATAACTTGGGTGGTACGAGTCTTATCGGTGGATATAGGTTGTTTGGATACTTCATTAAATCTAAGGCTTGGTAACTCAAGTTGGATATGAGTACGAGTGGCTCACCAAGAGTCGTAAGCCAGGGTACGAGTCATACCATGGACTCGTATGGTGGTCAGTGTTCAATCCTCTTAAGTCTCTATTCTGCTAGGTGTAAGTATCATGGGTTCTAGTTGTATACTTGTGTACGACATGGTTTGGGGTGAGTCGTACCTTTGACAGTGTTGGGTCAAAAGGAGATAGCCTTGGGTACGAGTGGTAGGTACCACTCGTATTAGAGGGTATGACTAGTATGGATAGTCATACCAACCTGACGGGATTTTTGGGAGTTTAAGTGTGGCTAATCTAGACATTTCTCCACTTAACCTAATAAGGACCCATGACTTATATTCCTATTGGGAGGTTATTTTCCCTATTATTCTATTCATTAACACTTAGAAACTTCTCTTAAACACTCAACAATTCTCTCTAAGGCTTTTGGGTAAAAGAAAGCTAGGGTTTCATCTTAAGGTTTAATTTGGGGCTTGTGTTGGTGATTTGTCTGTTTTATCTTCTTGGTTTAAGGCATGTTCTCTTCCCTCATTGTTAGTTCCAACTGAAGGCATAATTTTATACAATGTTTTCATGGTTTGATTATTGTATGGTTTTGGGTTTTCAAATATAATTTTGGGGTTTTGGTAATAAATGCTTGAATATAGTTGTCCCATGTTTTAATTATGCTTTGATATGCTTTAACTATGGTTTTGGATAATTGGTTGCATGTGAATGGTTATTTGGTAATTGGCTTTGGTTTTGGAAATACTATGGCCCCAATATATTTGATAAAATGCCTATTTGAATGTTTTCACTACATTGTTGGATTCTTGTAAGACCCTGCAAAATTCTCTCATAGAATAAGCCTTAGGGCGTGTCAAGTAAGGCATAATTCCGGTCCTAAAATATTGAGAAGTGACTTCCTAAGTGAATATCGTGTTAACTATATAGAATTTCTATAAGTTTGACTTTTTATCACATGGGAAATTTGATAAGATTTCCGTCGATATAAGATTCACCGAAATCTCGTACCCGGGTAAGAAGTTATGGCTAATTTAAGTCCTAATCGTAAAACAACATCATTTTAGTGCTTGGCTCGTTGTGGAGAGGGTCTATTTGACACTTGTCAATTTTCAGTGAAACTCCGCGATAGTGGCGCTTCGCGGAGGACCCCAATTTCCCAATAGTCAATTTCCAGTGGCCTGGCGCGTTTGTGACGCGTCGCGCTGAAGTTCCAGGTCCCAACTATTTGGACAACGTGATGGCTCCGTGTCACAGTGACTACCGATTTCTCATTTGTCAATTTCCAGTGATCCACCGTGATAGTGGTGCGTTGCGGTGGCCCATGAAATCAGGTTCCCAGTTCAATTTTTCCAGCTTCGTACAAAAGTTAAAAAGGGCACTTTGGACTTTTTCCAATCCTCTTAAACCGTTCAAACACCAAATCATGGTCATTTACAAGCATTCTATGAAGTTTTTCTCACGTTCTCTCTCAATAAAAATCCTAAGTATCCAAAACCTCTTCCAAGAATCTCAAGAATACACCATAGATTTTCTTAATTGAGTCAAGATTCAAGGTTCCCAAGTCAAGGGCTCCAAGAACCCTCATTCAAGAGTACAAATAGAGTTCCAAAAGTGAGAGTTCATCCAAAGCTTCTAATTCAAGGTATGTGGGGTTTTGAACAAAGGTAATCCTTTCACCCTTGTGCCCAAAGGCTTATTTATACTATAATTTCTCTGCAATTTATGAGATTTTACTTGAAATTGAATTGGGGTTTTCACCCATTGTTATTGGTTGCAGGCTTTTGATGTTTCTTATGAATTAAGAGTCTAATAACATGATTTTTATATGTTTTCTTGAGAAATTGCAGCTGGGTCTATACCCCATGATTTTAATCCTTGAGAAGTTAACAGTTGAAATGTTTGAGATAGTGAAGTATATAAGTATGTTGGGATTTTGAGACAAATTGCAGAAATTTCCAGATTTCTATATGAGTTATGAAATTATATGCTATCTATTATGCTTTTGATGAATTTTAACTTGAGATTAAACTATGGGTTATTAAACCCTACTTGAGACTTGAGATTTTATGAACTATTGTGCTATAAGCACCCATGATTTGAGTATTTTGAGATTATTGAGAAATGTTTTGACCTAATAGTCATTGAGTTTTAAAATTCACTCTACTACATGAGATTTTAGATTTTGATTATTGGGTTCAAGGTGAACCATGAGATTAATTCTAAAAGTGGATTTTTACGAGATAAGCACAGATAATCTAAAAAGAGTAGTATTTTGCACCGAGCGGAAAGTTACTACAGTTTCTTACCCCAAAACTACGTGCCACTGTAGGTTGGGCCTGAGGCCGAGTTTATGATTATTATTGGCCCTAAGGCAGAGTTGATATTGGGTCCGAGGCCGAGTTTATTTAGTGATCACTGGACCTAGGTTATACTCCCTGGAAAGAGTATGACGCCTCTCCCCAATGTGAGGTCTCTTCCTTAGAAGGACACAACGTTGGACTCCATATAGCTCGCATGGTTTATGTCGGTTAAGAGAAACTCCCTTGACATTCAACTTCGAGATCAGTTAACTCCCTAAACTAAAGTATTTTCCATTGAGATAAGATATTTTCCTTTAAAACTAAAATAGTTTCCCTTGATATGAGTATTTTTCCCTAAAGCTTGAAATGAGATATTTTCCTAATGTGAATGAAATGCCTTCAAGTATATTCCAAAGTTATATGATTTCGAATTCCAGGTATTTGAGTTCAAAAGAGTTATGAGTTCTTGAGCATTGAAGAAGTTTTACTCTCCATGATACATATGCATGCGTTGAAAGTATTGCTTAAAGTTTCCTTTAGCCTTGAGTAACGAGAATAAGAAAAGAGTACAAATTTCAAAGCTGAAAGTATAATGACTCACGAGATTATGTTATATATTCCATTTTACATGATTCATGAGCTTCGCATTTTATACTTATTCAAGCCTTGTGAGTCATTACTTATTACATGGATGATTTGATTAAATAGTATTGATGTTGTTTTATATAAATGCATGCACCCCCACATACTCAGTACTTTCCCAAGTGCTGATCCACATAGACGTCTATGTGGTACATTGTCTTATATTGTAGGTTCAGGCGCTCAATCCAAACCTCATCAGTCATTTCCGAGTACCTCTATCTACATTCCTTCAGTGGTGAGTCCTCATGGTTCGAGGACCTATATTCGGACATCTCCATATTTTGAGAAAATATGTTGTTATTTCCATTTCATTTCGAGTCAGTTGGGGACCTATCCTAACAACTCTCTAGTTCATGGATTAGTAGAGGCTTTATCATACTAGTTATTAGATTGTGGTTGTGTTGAGGTTTCCGGTATTGCTTGGTCGTTTGGGCAAGGCATTTTCTCCGTATTTCCTTTTATATAATATGACAATGCTAGATTTTGAATTATTTCATCTTGAAATGAGTGTTATTAGTACAAACAGGCTCAAAGGGTTAGCTTGGGGCTACTTGTATCCTTAAGCACCGTGTGACGTCTCGGGAGGCAATTTCGAGTCGTTACAAACTTTGTATCAAAGCCTAAGGTTTTAAAGAAGTCCTAGGGAGTCTGACAAGCCACGTTGAGTAGAGTCTTAACCATCGGTGTGTCGCGCGCCACATATATGAGCAAGGGGATACAAGACATTTTAGGAAAAGTGGTTTCTTTCTTTTGGATTCTATTGTGCCTATTGTTGTCCCTCTCATCTAATAATTCGTTCTCTTCTATTTTAGAAAATGCCCCTCCGAAGAGAGAATGCCCGCAGGAACGATGATGAGCAACCCCCACATGTTGATCCTTTGAATGAGACTGTGTCTCTTGCTGAGTTTCGAACGACCTTTCAGACATTATCCCAAGAAGCCACCGCCAATGTTCGGGCCAATAACCAGGCTGCAGTTGTTAATTAGTAGGGAGGTGATGGAGTGGCGGCTAGGATTCATGATTTTATGCGGATGAATCCGCATGAGTTTTATGGATCCAAGGCATGTGAGGACCCACAGTTGTACCTTGAGGAGGTGAGAAAGAATACGCAGGTGATGCATGTTTCTGAGGAAGAAAATGTTGAGTTGGCATCTTACAGTTTGAAGGACATAGCTTATGAGTGGTTTGTATCGTGGAGGAAGGGTAAAGGTGAGGTTGCTGTTTCTATGACTTGGCAGGTATTCTAAGATGAATTCTTGGACAAGTTCTTTCCGCTTGAGATGAGGGAAGCAAAGATTGAGGAGTGTATGAACTTGAGGCAGGTCTCCATGAATGTTAAGGAGTACTTCTTAAAGTTCAACCAGTTGGCCAAGTATGCTCCTGATTTGATTTCTGACACCCAGGATAGTATGAGAAAGTTCGTGACCGATGTTTTTAGGTTAGTACTGAAAGAGTGTAGGACTGCGATGCTGCATAGGGATATAGATCTGGCTAGGTTGATGACTCATACCCAGTAGATAGAGGCAGATAATATTAGGGAGAGAGATCAAGTTAGGGGTAACAAGAGGGCTAGATCTGAGCAGCATGAGTATAGCCAACCTAGGTTCCATGGAGGGAACCACCCTCAGTTTTAGAGGCATCCGTCTATGCCAGCACCTTCATCAGCTAGTGCTCCCGCACCTAGAAGTAGGCAGGAGCAAGGGGGCAGATCTTTTATGTATAGGTCACAGAAAAGTGTTGGTAATATGCCCCGTTATCGTCCTTGTGCTAAGTGTCGTAGGGATCATCCCGGTGAGTGTTTCGTAGATCTGAGGGTTTTTTTTTGTTGTGGCAAGAAGGGCCATAGACTTAGAGATTGTCCTCATGCTAGACAGGGGAACAAATATGACCGACCTTAGGCACAAGCTACTAGTGCACCAGCTCCTGTACACCATCCCGCCCCTGCTCAGTACGCTTTATCTAGCACTGCTGGCGGCGAGCGCCAGAACATATTCTATGCCTTACCATCCCGTCAGATGTAGGAGGACACTCCTGATATTGTTACCGGTATGCTCCGTGTCTTTTTTCTTTATGTCTATGTGTTGTTGGACCCTGGGTCAAGTCTCCATCATGTGACCCCACTTGTAGCTATGAATTTCAAAATGAGTCCCGAAAAGATTTCTGAGCCTTTCCTAGTTTCTACACCTGTCGGGGAGTCAGTTATTACTAAAAAAGTGTATAGAGATTGTCCTATTACTGTTCTTCATAGACTCATATTTGCTGATTTGATAGTGTTAGACATGGTGGATTTTGACCTTATTCTGGGTATGCATTGGCTTCATTCTTGTTATGCATCATCTATAGACTGTCGTACCCATGTGGTCAAGTTTCAGTTTCCTGATGAACCGGTGTTTGATTGGTTCGGGAGTTCGGTATCTCCCAAGAGTCATTTTATCTCCTATCTCAAAGCTAGGAAACTAATATCCAAAGGTTGCATCTATCACTTAGTTAGAGTCAAAGACACTAAGTCTGAGGCTCCAACAATTCAGTCAGTCGATATTGTTAATGAGTTTCCAAATGTTTTTTTGGAAGATCTCCCAGGGGTACCACCCGATAGAGAGATAAAATTTGGGATTAACCTTCTTCCCGACACTCGGCCCATTTCTATTCCACCATACCGTATGGCACATACAGAGCTTAAGGAGTTGAAAGAGCAACTCAAAAATCTCTTAGACAAAGGTTTCATTAGGTCCAGTATTTTTCCTTAGGGCGTACCTATCTTATTCGTGCGCAAGAAAGATGGTTCATTGCGTATGTGCATTAACTACCGTCAACTTAACAAGGTCACCGTCAAGAATAAGTATCCTCTTCCGAGAATTAATGACCTGTTTGATAAGTTGCAAGGTACAAGTTATTTCTCCAAGATAGACCTTAGATCCTACTATCATCAACTTTAAGTGAGGGAATGTGATATTCCAAAGACAACTTTCCGAACCCAGGTCACTTTGAGTTTCTAGTCATGTCCTTCGGGCTAACCAATGCCCCGACAACCTTTATGGACCTCATGAACCGAGTATTTAAGCAATATCTTGATATGGTTGTTATTGTCTTCATAGATGACATCCTTGTGTACTCCCGCAATGAGAATGACCATGCGAACCACCTTAGAATTGTCTTGAAAACTCTTTGAGACCACCAGTTGTTCGCTAAATTCAGCAAGTGCAAATTTTGGCTAAGGTCTGTAGCCTTTCTGGGTTATATTATTTCAGCCGAGGGTATTAGAGTTGATCCCCAAAAGATAGAAACTGTAAGAAATTGGCCTAGACCTATTCTCTATCTGACATTAGAAGTTTCTTGGGTCTAGCGGGATACTACCATCATTTTGTTGAGGGTTTCTCTACTATTGCGTCTCCCATGACTCGGTTGACCCAAAATAAAGTTAAGTTCCAGTGCTCAGATTCCTGTAAGGAGAGTTTTCAGGAGTTGAAGACTCGACTTACTTCAGCCCCTGTGTTGACTTTGCTTGATGGTACAGATGGTTTTGTGGTGTATTGTGATGCCTCTAGAATTGGTTTGGGTTGTGTGTTGATACAAAGTGGTAAGGTTATAGCCTATTTCTCTAGGCAGTTGAAGCCACATGAGAAGAATAACCCAACCCATGATCTTGAGTTAGCTACTGTGGTCTTTTCTTTGAAAATCTGGAGACATTATCTTTATGGTGTTCATGTTGATGTGTTTACTGATCATAAGAGCCTGCAGTATATGTCTACTCAGAGGGAGTTGAATCTTAGGCAGAGGTAGTGGTTGGAGTTGTTGAAAGACTATGATATGAGTATGCTATATCACCCAAGCAAGGCCGATATAGTGGCGGATGCCCTTAGCAAATTGTGTATGGGTAGTGTTGCCTATGTAGAGGAAGGTAAGAAAGAGTTAGCTCGTGATGTGCATTATTTGGCTAGATTGGGTGTTAGGTTTCTTGATTCAGCTGAGGGAAGTTCTTTGGTGCAAAGTAGTTCCAAATCCTCTTTAGTTTCGGAAGTGAAGGAGAAGCAAGATAGAGATCCTAGTTTGTTCTGACTGAAGGAGGCAGTTAAGGACTGAAAGGTAGAGGTTTTCTCCCAAGGGGGAGATGGCGTGTTGAGATTGTAGGGTAGATTGTGTGTTCCATGCATTGATGATCTGAGGTAGAGGATTATGGCAGAAGTGCATGGCGCGCGGTATTCCATTCATCCCGGCACTACTAAGTTGTACCGCGATTTGTGGGAAATCTATTAGTGGAATGGTATGAAGAAGGATATAGCCGAGTTTGTAGCAAAGTGTGCAACATGCCAACAGGTCAAGGTAGAGAACTAAAGACTTAGTGGTGTGATGCAAGAGTTTGGTATACCCACTTAGAAGTGGGAGGTGGTGAATATAGACTTCGTGACTGGGTTACCTCTTTCACGTCATCATCATGATTCTATTTGGATTATTATGGATAGGATGACTAAGTCCGCACATTTCTTGCCCATGCTCACATCTTATACAGCTGAGGATTATGCCAGACTGTATATCTGAGAGTTAGTTAGGCTGCATGGAGTTCTCTCATCCATTATTTCAGATAGGGGTACTCAATTTACTTCTTAGTTTTAGAGGGCATTCCAGCAGAGTCTTGGTACCCAAGTCCTTTTGAGTTATTCTTTTCATCCACAGACAGATGGTCAGGCTGAGAGGACCATTCAGACCCTAGAAGATATGTTGCGGGCGTGTACTCATGATTTCAAGGGTAGTTGGGATGAGCATTTTCCATTGATAGAGTTTGCTTATAACAACAGCTACCATGCTAGCATCAGGATGACACTATTTGAGGCCTTGTATGGTAGGAGATGTAGGTCACCTATAGGGTGGTTTGAAGTCGGTGAAGTTGCTGTAATTGAGCCTAATGCTGTGTTTGAAGCTATGGATAAAGTTAAGTTGATTAGAGAGAGGTTGAGGATCGCTCAAAGTCGTCAAAACTCATATTCCGATGTAAGGAGAAGAGATCTTAAGTTTGAGGTAGATAATTTGGCTTACTTGAAGATTTCACCTATGAAAGGGGTGAAGAGGTATGGTAAAAAGGAAAAGCTTAGTACCCGTTATGTTGGCCCGTAGAGAGTCTTAAGCCATGTTGGTAAAGTAGCCTATGAGGTTGAGTTGCCTGCAGAGTTGTCAGCTGTTCATCTTATTTTTCATGTCTCCATGCTCAAGAATCACATTGGTGATTCCGTTGTGGTAGATCCTTCAGAGAGTGCTGATATTCAGAATAGTCTTTCATTCGATGAGATTCCTATTGAGATTCTATACTTTTAGATCCGTAGACTAAGGAACAAAGAAGTTCCTTTTGGTCAAAGTTTTGTGGTGGAACCAGTCTGTTGAGTGTGCTACTTGGGAGGCAGAAGCAGACATACGAGCCAAGTATCCACACCTCTTCTCCATAAGTTCAGATCAAGCCGAAGGTATTATTTTTCCTTAACTCATCCCTTCTAATATAAAGTGCAACTGTGTATCTATTCTTACATGAGTTCTTGCAATTTCTGAGGCATTTAAGAGTTTAGAAAGATTTTGAGCCCGTTTAACAAATTACTTTAGCTATGTCTACTCAGTTCTTCCTGTGTTCTTAGTCTAACTAGAGACATTCGAGGACAAATGTTTCTAAGAGGGAGATATTGTAATACCCTGCAAAATTCTCTCGTAGAATGAGCCTTAGGGCATGTCAAGTGAGGCGTAATTCTGGCCCTAAAAAATTGAAAAGTGACTTCCTAAGTAAGTATCGTGTTAAACATATAGAATTTCCTTAATTTCGACTTTTTGTCACATGGGAAATTTGATAAGCTTTCTATCGATATAAGATTCACCCAAATACGATACTCGGGTAAAAAGTTATGGCTAATTTAAGTCCTAGTAGCAAAACAATGTCATTTTAGTGCTTGGCGCGTCGTAGAGAGGGTTTATTAAACATTTTTCAATTTCCAATGGAACTTCACGATAGTGGTGCGTCGCGGAGGACCCCAATTTCCCAATAGTCAATTTTCAGTGGCCTAACACAATTGTGACGCGTCGCGCTGAAGTTCCAGGTCCCAACTAGTGGGATAATGTGATGGCACCGCATCGCGGTGACTACCAATTTCCCATTTGTCAATTTCTAGTGAGCCACCGCGATAGTGGCACATCGCGGTGGCCCATGAAATCGAGTTCCCAGTTTAATTTTTCCAGCTTTGTACAGAAGTTAAAAAGGGCACTTTGGACTTTTTCCAAGCCTCTTAAACTGTGCAAACACCAAATTAAGGTCATTTACAAGCATTCTATGAAGTTTTTCTCAAGTTCTCTCTCAACAAAAATCCTAAGTATCAAAAACCTCTTCTAAGAATCTCAAGAATCCACCATAGATTTTCTTAATTGAGTCAAGATTCAAGGTTCCCAAGTCAAGGGCTCCAAGAACCCTCATTCAAGAGTACGAATAGAGTTCCAAAAGTGAGAGTTCATCCAAAGCTTCTAATTCAAGGTATGTTGGGTTTTGAAAAAGGGTAATCCTTTCACCCTTTTACCCAAAGGCTTATCTAAACTACAATTTCACTGCAATTTATGAGATTTTACATAAAATTAAATTGGGGTTTTTCACCCATTGTTATTGTTTGCAAGCTTTTGATGTTTCTCATGAATTAAGAGTCTAATGGCATGATTTTTACATGTTTTCTTGAGAAATTGCAGCTGGGTCTATACCCCATGATTTTACTCCTTGAAAAGTTAATAGTTGAAATGTTTGACATATTGAAGTATATAAGTATGTTGAGATTTTGAGACAAATTGCTGAAATTTCCAGATTTCTACACGAGTTATGAATCTATATGCTATCTATTATGCTTTTGATGAGTTTTAACTTGAGATTGAACTATGGGTTATTAAACCCTACTTGAGACTTGAGATATTATGAACTACTGTGCTATAAGCACCCATGATTTGAGTATTCTAAGATTATTGAGAAATGTTTTGACCTAATGGTCATTGAGTTTTGAAATCCACTCTACTACATGAGATTTCAGATTTGATGATTGGGTTCATGGTGAACCATGAGATTATTTTTGAAAGTGTATTTTCACGAGATGAGCATAGATAATTTAAAGGGAGTAGTCTTTAGCACCAAGCGGGTAAGTTACTACGGTTTCTTACCCCAAAACTACGTGCCACCGTAGGTTGGGCTTGAGGCTGAGTTTATGATTATTATTGGGCCTAAGGACGAGTTGATATTGGATATGAGGCCGAGTTTTTTTAGTGATCGCTGAACCTAGGTTATACTCCCTGACAAGAGTATGACGCCTCTCCCCAACGTGAGGTCTCTTTCTTAGGAGGACAAAATATTGGACTTCATGTAGCTCACATGGTTCATGTCGGTTAAGAGAAACTCTCTTGACATTTAAACTTCGAGATCAGTTACCTCTCTAAACTAAAGTATTTTCCATTGAGATAATATATTTTTCTTTAAAACTAAAAAACTTTCCCTTGATATGAGTATTTTTCCCTAAAGATTGAAATAAGATATTTTTCTAACGTGAATGAAATGTCTTTAAGTATGTTCCAAAGTTATATGATTTTGAATTCCGAGTATTTGAGTTCAAAAGAGTCATGAGTTCTTAAGAATTGAAGAAGTTTTACTCTCCAAGAGACATATGCTTGAGTTGAAAGTATTGCTTAAAGTTTCCTTTAGTCTTGAGTAACGAGAATAAGAGAAGAGTATAAATTTCAAAGCTGAAAGTATAATGACTCATGAGATTGTGTTACATATTCCATTTTACATGATTCATGAGCTTCGCATTTTATAATTATTCAAGCCATGTGATTCATTACTTATTACATGCATGATTTGATTAAAAAGTATTGATGTTGTTTTATATAAATGCATGCACCCCCACATACTCAGTACATTCCCAAGTGCTGATCCGCATATACGTCTATGTGCTACATTTTCTTATAATATAAGTTCAAGTGCTCATTCCCAACCTCATCAGTGATTTCTGAGTACCTCTATCTACATTCCTTCAGTGGTGAGTCCTCATGGTTCGAGTACTTATATTCAGACATCTCTATATTTTGAGAAAATATGTTGTTATTTCCATTTCATTTATAGTTAGTTGGGGACCAATCCTAACAACTCTCTAGTTCATGGATTAGTAGAGGCTTTGTCAGGCTAGTTATTAGATTGTGGTTGTATTGAGGTTTCCGATATTGCTAGGTTGTTTGGACCGAGCCTTTTCTCCGTATTTCCTTTTATATGATATGACTATGCTAGATTTTGAATTATTTCATCTTGAAATGAGTGTTATTAGTAGAAACAGGCTCAAAGGGTTAGCTTGGGGCTACTTGTAGCCTTAAGCACCATGTGACGTCTCGGGAGGCAATTTTGGGTCGTTATAATTCTAATGGAACTATTGCATGGTTTAAACTTGGTATTGGTACCCTAAATATTTTGGAATATTTTTGGTTTAACAATTATTCTTGTGGGGTACAATGTAATCCTCCAAGTAATCAAAATAATAGAAAATTTGTAGGGTATATGGGACTTCCCCAAGTTAATTGGATGGTATGATCTATGGGTACATGGGAATCCCTTGAACTCAAAAATATTTGGCTAAGGTCAATACTTGTAAGTTATAGTCAGTATGAAGATACCACAATGTATAGCCTCAATTAATAACAATGGTTTGGTTGGTTGTAAATTGTTTTAATTGGGCAATAATGGCGGGGTGTGATAGCTAACTATGAGGGTAGGAGTTCAATGAACGAACACTGGAAACTCATGTTTTACGACATGATGGGTAGGGAATGGCGACCTTTTTATGATAGTATGAGGTACGCGGTAATTCTCTAAGTATATTTTACATATATATCATGGAGGATGAGGGTAATTAGGAATTCCTTACTCTTATGGTATCTCAGGTTTGTGCATCTACGCATATCGAGGCTCGTTCAGGGGGTTATACTGGATCCATATAGCCCGTGAATAGTTAAGGATGGTTAAGCTACACATACCTAGGTTAATGGTTTTAAATGCATGCTAAACTCGGTTCCCTTTCTCGGCATGGTTATATATATGTATGGTTTGTATGCGTATGGTTGGCTTACTTGGTTTTACTGGTTAGCATTATTTTATCCCTATCTTGAGTTCATACTAGCGTTCACCCGCTAACCTATATTCGGGAGCTGTATCCCCACGCGATATAGGAACCTACCATTCTACTCCTCCTGCTTAGCTATTAAACATTTGGGATCAACTACTGGATTGAAGTGGTGCACTTCCATCTTTTTAAAAGTCTACATTTCATGGATATTATTTCATACTTTGCTTTATTTATGGATATTGGTTTTGGCTAAGGTTAGGGGCATGTCTTAACTAGATTTTGGTATTCTTTTGGTTAGAGGCTTTTGTGGAACTACTATGGGTTGGAATAAGAGAGATCGATAGTGGTGTTAGCCTTAGTATTGGTATTAGTAATGGGGTTAATACTGGTTGACTGTATTATTGGTTGTTCTATCCTCTTTTATTTTGGGATTTTATTTAATTATTAGGAACTCATTTGGTTATGGTTTGGTTGGTTTGGCTATTGGTTGGGTTCGGATGGTTGGACTCGATTGGATTGGTCTTGGTAATAGACCTATCTCAGAGTATGTAATTTGGATAGTTACTCTATCTTGTTTTATGCTAGAAATTCAGCCAACTCACGGCAGGCGGCTGGGGGTTGGGTTAGGTAACGGGGGTGGTCCCCGATCCTGGTTGGACTTGGGATGCCCATTACGACAAGGACCACAGTCTGGTCATGTCAGCAATATTAATATCAATGTTCTTTTATTGATTAGTAGATTGTGATTTTTATTGCCTGGAACCTTGTGGAAGCTTCTCAAAATGGAAAATTGGTTTTTTAGTGTCTTCTTCAGGTTTTTTCGGGGTCCAGGCAAGCTAGGTTTACCTTCTTCATAGATTGAGATATTTCATAGTACGATTATTATAATATTCTGGATATGGGTTGGGTTTAGGTGTTTGAAGTATTAATGAGAAAATTTGGACTAGTTGGACCTTTTAGGTTATCTTGAAATCATAAATTAGGGTGAAATTAGCTTACCTACTTATGTCTTAGGTGAATTTGGCTTCGTGGCTCAAGTTTAGATTGGAAATGACTTAGTTGCTTAAGTTAAATTAAATTTCCTTAACTTAGTCCGTGGCAAATGTTTCCTAAATTAAAATTCAGAGATTAAAGTGGTCCTCTCTAGCCCACCTTAGGTTAAGACCTGTATAAGCCTTATATACTTATGTACGCATGAAATACACTTATTAATATTTTGTTCGGGACTTGAGGAGGTTTAATATATTTAATGAGTATGTTATTGGATATTTGAAGATTGGTGATAATTCCAGGTATAGCCCGATATGACTAATGATATGGCTTATTTATATACAATTATTGATATGGCTTCCGAATATGATTAATGGTATGGCTTTTCGACATGCTTAAGGATATTTTTATAGATTTGACTAATGAGTAATGACTTATAGATATGATTAATGGCTTATAGATATGACTAATGGCTTATAAGATATGATTAATGACTAGTAGCTATGGTTAGTTGATTATGGATATGATTATAAATATAACTTATGGATATGACTGTTGACATAATCTATGAGCACGCGAATCGACATGACTTAATAGATATGGTATTGGTGTGGTTTATGGGTGTGGTTATCTGTAATGCCCCAAATCTAGTATTCAAAACATTACACGGTGCTCATGACCCAGAAGGACCACAAGCTAACCCCTGACTGATATCTGTAACTGAGCACTAAATAATATACTTCAAATATGCAAAATATAAGTTGTAAGTCCATAAGGTTCAAAATTGAACTATTACTGAATATACAACAATGTCTGAAATGGGGTGTAACAATACCCAAATTAAAATAAACTATCTGAAAACCTGCTATAGTCTGAAAGCCTCTAAACTGTCTGAAAACTATGGAGTTGATGGGACATGTCCCCAACTAACTCTGAACTACTGAAATAATAAAATAATAAAATAATCATGTTATCCTTGAATGATGAGGACTCACTGCTAGTCTGGATGCTAAACGTTTGATCTACTAAGGATGCTCGAGAGCTCGTGCTTCTAAACCTATGGTATAAAACAACATAGCGCAAATACATCAGTACATTAAATGTACTGGTATGCAAGTGAGGTAGGCTAAATGCAAGGGTTCATATGCATGAACAATAATAACTGACTGTACAACATGAACGTGAGAATACATGCATGGATACATAACTGTAACTGAGATCGTGATAACACTGACTCATGAATTCTAATAATGTGGATTTACTGATATCTGGGTACTAATACTGGGATACTGAGTAACTGAGTCTATAGAGTACTGAGGAACTGATGTTGTATTACTAATAAATAAATGAATGTTTCTGAGATTTTTGATTATGAAGAACTGGTCTGATTGACTATATATGACAGTCCTGAAACTGAATACTGATAATATGGGTGACTGTATCTGACAGTCCTGATACTGTTGGAGCTAGCTGAGTTTTGTACTGTATTGAGTTGACTGTATCTGACAGTCTTGGATTTCTGTAGAACTAAACTGATTTCTATTACTGAGATTGGATCTATAACTAAGACTATCAGAAGTAATTATCTAACCGACATGCCCCTAATACGCCATTATGGCTGAGTTGGGGTCCAATCTGTAACCCCAATTAGAAGGGTGTCAATATCGCGCCACTGGTAAGGACAATCTGTGAGTAACCCTCATATAATAGGTAACTCTAGTGAGAACGGTGGGAACCCTCATATAACAGGTTAAGCCACATCATCTACCCTCATATAGCAGGCTATGATGTCTCAACCTACGCTGGGTACGTAGTTTTGGAACACAAGGATTTCTTCTAAGAACCACACCCTCATATAACAGGTGAGTTACCATCCTTGGGTTCACTCGGTGCTAACTCCTACTCCCAACTGAATAGACACTAAACTGATTAAATGAACTGAACTGGTACTAATGGTATTGTTTAGCGGAGCTAAACTAAGTCCACTGAGTTCCATTGACTGACGAAATGCTACTAAGATATGAGGACTGATGGAGAGTACTGAAGTTACTGAGATTACTGAGTACTAAGATCACTGAAATTACTGGACTACTGAGATTACTGAGATTTTTGAGAATTTCTAAGATTACTGAATGAGACTAGACTGATATTGAGTTTGCTGAGTTTTCCTGAGTCATATGACTGACTGAATTCTATTGATCATGGCTTGACTGAGAGTATCGTGAAAACATTACACTGGCTCTAGGTACACGACTAAATTGTCGGGTACAAGTACCCCCAGGACTCGATAGCATAAAAATGATAGGACAAGACACTTCTTGAACACATGACCAACATCAATAATTCATAATACATTAATTTGGGGATTTCATAAAGCACATGGTTATCATAGTCTTGTACATGAATGGAATTGCATATAAACATGTCATACTTTCATTAACCTAATCTCAGGGACATTTCCTCAACCATTCATAATGCACACAATATCATGAAAGTCATTCTTAATCATAGGTTAAAGCATTCATTTATCTCTTGGGGCATAATTAAGCTATAGTGCATAGTTTCTATTCTCTTAAGCATTTTATCAAACACCTAGGATACATGACTTCGGGCATAGGCATGACCATCAAATTAACACAACAAAAATTCATATTTCAAATCAATTTCACATGTTTCAAACCACATACTAGCATAGGTTCATGAAAAACACATAAAGATTCCAACTTGGGAATCATACAATCATAATCATATGAACATAATCAACCCATAATAGAATATTCACAATACAAGATTTAAAACTTAATTCTTAGGCTTCATGGATGAAAGAAATCCATGAATGAACACTTTGTATATCTTAGTTCTTGATTCTACGAAGATTGATGGAGAGATTCTTGAATTTGAGTCTTGGATTTGAATCCCCATTTGAAAACCCTATCTTTTTCTTGAGAGAAACACTATGTTTTGGATGAAAAATAGCTGAATCACGTGTTATTGGGTTTAAACAGGGGTAGGAAATTGACCCTTTTAACCCTTGGATGCGTATTTTATTTCTGAGAAAATTTCCTGATTTGGCAGGCTGGCGCGATGCGAAGATATCGCACCGTGTCACTGTAAATTGCCAACTTGGAACTGGGCTGATGGCGCGACACGGTGAAATTGTGTTTCAATACTGGATAGGACCTGGAAGTTCATTACGAGCAGTGGTATCGCACTGAGACACTGGAAAATGGACAATTTTGAATTTTAGCCATGATGTGATGCGCCATAATAGCGGAGGCTTACTGGATTTTGATGATTGCCATTTTGACCTGCTCCGCGATGCACTGATGGCTCAGGTAGGACACTGTCTTACTAAAATAGCTCTAACTCTTCACCCGAGTATTGGATTTGGGAAAATTTGGTATCGATGGAAAGCTTATTGAATTTCTCACATGAAAAAAAGTAAAACTCTTGAAAATACCACATGTATAAAAGTGGATTAATCTTTGAAACAAGTGTTTAATATTTTTGGGATGATTTTAGGCTAGGTAGAAGTACGGGGTACTACAGTATCATATTACTTATGGTTATGATTCTTGGTCCGGTATATCAGTACTACTAAAAAATTTGGTGTATGGTTATAGTTTATTGATATAGTCCATTGAGTTAGTTTATTTATATGGCTTATTGATATGGTTCATTGTTATGGTTTATAAATTTGAGTTTTGCTTTGAGTCCGGCAGTTGATAATAATATTGATAATATGAGCTGCGATTCAAGTCTAGCAAATAAGGATAATGATGCCGATACTATTGAGTTCTAATTCATGTCTGGCATTTGGAATTATGTATGATATGATATAGTATGGATGGATTGTTAGATTATGGTGTGATAATTTGTATCATAAGGTTATTTGATTACTTAGTTCCCTTGATTGTACCCACCAAGCTTATGAGGGCCTGTGTTATGTTATTTACTTTTCTGCACTTATTTTCTTATGAAGGCCAATCTTGTAGTTATAGTTATGTGATCTTTATTTTTCTATACGGTATGCATTTATTTACTTATGTACAATAGTGTTGGAGCTTATTTCGAGGTTTGACCTATTACTTTGACTTAGCTTATCATTTTTATATCATGATTTAGCTCAATCGGCCGATGATTCCTACTAAGTACTCATGGTTTCGGTACTCTTACTACACTTTTATACCTTTTTGTACAAATTTGATTACTTGTTGTTGTCGCTAATTCGACACTCGTGTAGGGTTGAATTTGGATATTGGGTTAGCTCTTGGAGTTGGAGTTGTCCTTTTTCCTTCTAGTTATCTATGTTTAGTCTTTCATTTTCGAGACTTATTATATTTTACTATTTAGTACTAATAATCCATTGTTGTAGCTTTTGTGTCGATATTATTGATATTGGGAAGGTTGTTGATTTTCTCTCTATCTGTTAGACTATTATGACTATAATATTTCTATCTAAGTCTTCAATTGTTAATTTCTGGTTTGAGGTCATTTTTCCAGCAAGTTGGCCCATTTCTTATAGCTCTAAGCTATGGTTTTCCGTACTATCATCTGGATCATATATGTTCCATCATGAATCGCAAAAAGGATTATGATAAGTTTGTATCAAAGCCTATGTTTTATAGGTACTGTCGGTGCAATAGCAAATGTCTAGTAAAGTCCCATGGATCAGAACAATGACTTCTATTTCTTATATTTGGGAGGCTATGGGACATCCATAAGAGTTCTTCACTTCTTTCACTTATTTTGTGCTAAATTTTGAGTTGGTTTCTAAAGATTTCCTTTAGTTTTATTTTTTTGTAGTTGGCTAGGATATATTCTACTACTATATGAGATGAGGGTCCCAAGACCGAGCCTAGGGATCTTATCATTATTCGTCGATAACGTAGAGGTCATGGTAACCTAGAGGCATGTTCCCAGTTAGTGGCTAGGATAGAGAGCCTTCACAAGACCCTATTCCTAGTCCTGAGCCAGAGATTCTTCCGCCACAACCAGCGATGGTCTATGGACCTGCCAAGGCTCCATCGAAATTCATTTTTTCTATGATACTCAGTGATGCTGTGATTCAACTTTTGGGAGTGGATGGTGGTACATTGTTTGATGGTGTATAGTCAATAGATCAGAATGGTACTAAGGTGGGGGTACAAACTATAGCTGCGGCTACCTGAGTTGAGGTACTTCCTACGTTGGTAGTTTCTTAGCCCGTAGTTGCCTAGCCTACTATGTTTTTCAAAGAGTATACCATATTGAGTAGATTCTTAAGATTGGCTTTGACTAAGTTTTTTAGTTTATAAGGAGAGGATGCATATAAGTGTTAGATTATTTGTGAGGATAGATTCTATTATTTAGGCCTAGTTGAGACTTATGGTGTAGATTACACCACTTTCCAGATGGATTTGATAGCACGACATTGGTGGAGAGGTCATCTTGATTCTAGGCCAGCTAGATCTTCCCTTTTGACATAGACCTAGTTTTTTGAGTTCTTCGTGGAAAAGTAAATGCCTCATAGTCTTAGGGATCATTTGAGGGATCAATTTTCACGGTTGGAATAAGGATCCATGACTATTGTGGAGTATGAGGCTCCATTTAATGAGTCGGCTAGGTACGCTGCTTCATTTCTGACTAGTGAGTGCGAGAGGGTTTGTTGCGTTGTCCAAGGTATGAAACTTCCTTTTCGCATGTCTACACAGATTTTGGTTGCTGCAGGTATGTCTTTTGCTGAGGTTTCTGATCATGCTAAACTTATGGAAGAGATACATCGCGAGGCCCAAGATAAGAGGTCAAAATACTAGGGTAGGTTCATTGAGAGTCTTTGTAGATCATGGTTCAAAGGTAGTGGTTCTCAGGGCAGGTACTCTTCGTATCAACTGTATCAATATCAGGGTTAGTCTAGTACACCTATTTAGGTCGTGCTTTCAATTATTGACGGAAGAAAGTCTAGCTTTAGTGGTCGTTCTGGCAAGGGTCATGGTCTGTTTTTGAGAGTTTCATTTTTTTGTTATTCTAGTCATGGTGATTCTTCTAGGTTAGTCAGATTTTCTTATTTTGGATTAGTGTTTGGGATATGTTATGGTTGCAGAGCTTTTATTCATTTCTTGAGAGATCACCTCAATCATGGAGAAATTATTTCATTAACTTAGAGTGTCCTTCTTATTAGGGTAGCTCAACCCCAGTAAGAAGTAGTATGCGCAGTCGTAGGGGTGTTTCCTATGGTGCTCATATAGGTAGGATAGGAGGTCAGTCAGGAACCCAGCCAGATGATAGACATGATAAGTTGTATGCTATACTTTCTAGACCCAAGGCTGAGTCTTTGGATGCTATAATATAGGTATGATCTTGGTGTTCCATCAGTCAGATTTTGCTTTATTTGATCTGAGATCCATTTATTCTTATGTGTCTTCTTATTATTCTACATGGTTAGAGTTATCTGGGGATTCATTATTTATTCCATTACGTGTATCTACTCTAGTGGGTTATTCATTAGTAGTGGATTGGGTTTTCAGATCATGTGTTGTGACTGTTCGAGAGTTTGATATTCATACGGATATTATTATATTAGACATGGTGGATTTTGATGTAAGTTTGGGCATGATTAGTTATCCAACTTTTATGCGGTCCTAGATTATTTTGCAAAGACCGTTACACATAGCCATTCCCAGCATACATTCGATCGTGTGGTAGGCCGCTATTGGCCGTGAGACATAGGGATTATTTCTTATTTTTTTTATAAAAGGATTATTTCAAATGGTTGTGAGTCTTATCTCGCGTATGTTAGTAAAGTTGGTGTGGGGGGTCTATTGCTTGACTCTATTCCTGTTGTTCGTGAGATTCCTAATGTTTTCCCTAATGATCTACCTGGACTTCCTTATGAGCATAGTATTGAGTTTCTTATTGATCTTGAGTTGAGAACCTTATCGTATGGCTCCTACCGAGCTTAAGAAGTTGAATTCTCAGCATCAGGATCTTCATAGTAAGGGTTTTATTAGGCCAAGTGTGTGTTCTTGGGGAGCTCCTATGTTGTTTATGAAGAAGAAAGATGGCTCCATGCATATGTGTATTAATTATAGGCATCTTAATAATGTGATGGTGAAGAAACGATATAATATATCCCACATTAATGATTTGCTTGACAAGCTTCATGGAAAAACAGTCTTCTCTAAGATTGAGTTAAGGTTCGGTTACCATTAGTTGGGGATTTGGGCTAAGGATATCTCGAAGACAACCTTTTGGTCCAGTTATGGTCATTATGAGTTTCTACTGTGTTTTTTGGATTGACTAATGTCACAACTGCATTTATGGATTTGATGAACTACGTGTTCATGACTTATTTGGATGCCTTTGTGATTTGTTAAGCGGGGACATCCACGTATATTCGAGGAGTAGACAGAAACATGTACAATATTTGAGAATTGTACTCTAAATTTTGAGAGATAATTTTCTTTTTGACAAGATCTCTAAGTGTGCTGGTGCACTAGGTTGCTGGTGCAACTTGGAAAACAAAGGGTAAAACTCATTTATGGAGCCCAGTTTATGCTTTAAATTCCTGGTAACTTGGTGTAGGTATAAATAGCCTTTTTTTTCCCGATTTTGCTCATTCTTTCACCTTGCTTCTTGAGAGTTAAATCCTAAAATAGTGTGAGAGCTTAAAGTGAAGCTTTTGGGTGCTTGGGAAGCTAGATTAAGGTCTATTTCTTGATTCTTTTACGGATTTAAGGTGAAATTTCATCATTTTCTTACTTTAATTCTTTATTTAATTTGTCCAAACTCCAAAAACCTTATTACATTATTTATCTCCAAATTTTACTCCTTTTCACTAGAATAATATTGCTAATCCTATAATTACTAGTTTTTCATAAATTTAACCTTCAAAACAACTTCGATTCATGATTTTAACATGGATTTCAAAGATTTTACCCGGTAGTGCTTTAAAATGGTTTTACTTCGATTTGAACCTCATTTTTCACTCGATTTGACTTGGGTTTTCATCTGTAGATTCCTAAAAGTATGGAAAACACGTTTTTGAAGTAAAGTTACAATTTTGCCATTCTTTCTCAAAAATGTATTTCGGTGGTCCGTTTTGACCCTGAACCAAAAGTAGGCATTATGGGTATTGTTGGCTTTGTTTTGATGCATAGATTCTATATTTCTTGGTTTTAGTTTATTTTGAGATTGTTCGTGAGGAGTAGGACTTAAGGATCAAAGTGTAGCAGACCAGGTTTAGCCTTCGAGGTAAGTTATGGGTTAACTCTTCAGACTGAGTTGGGTAGTTAATTTATATTCCAAAATGCATAATAAGGGTGGGAACTAATAACGAACTACAAATATGTACTTGTTGTACCCGTGTGGGAACCTAAATGAGATGTAATTTTTGAATCTGAGATATCATGTGATGTGTGTGACCGTTGGAGGTCTTATGTTTTCCCGACCCAAGGCTACCCCCTAGTCGCAACAACGGTGCTTACGGCCTAAAGGATAAACTGAAATATAATCTAAACACTGAAAGCACATGTGTGGAAGATAAACTGATAGGATTCTAAAATTTCAACACTGAAATATAATCCAACGTATCTTAAACTGAATGAATGTCTATCTATCTTAAACAACTGATAAAAATTGAAATTTGACTGACTGTTTAACTGTCTGAAAGCCTCTGTAAATCATGAGGAGTTGATGGGATAGACCCCCAACTAACTCCGACTGACTGAACAGAAATAAACACTGAAATAATGATAAAATATGTCGGGTCCTCAATAGAAGAGGACTCACCACTACTACTACTGGATGATGCTGGACTGCCTATGCTGGGTCAAGAAACTGAGCGTCTAAACCTATCCTATAAGACAACATAGCACAAAAGAAGAGTATATGATCAATACTTCAAATGTATTGGTACGTAAGAAAAGGACTAACTGAAATGCATAAGAAACTGAACATGGAAACATGAACATGTAAAACTAAGAATGCAAAACCAAGCATAAGCATATGCTGAAATCATCTAAAATCATAGTAACTAAAATCTATGTAATTGACATCTTAAATCTGTACGCTTAGTCATGCAAACCTGAACTGATATATTTGAAAAACTACACTGAGACTGTGGGAGCTAGCTTTAATTGACATGCCCCAATCTGAGCTATTGGGTCTAACTTGTAACACTGGTTGTATGGGTGTTGATACCATGCTAGAAGTACCAACACAAGACTGACAATGTGGATCCACAAGACTGATGTCCCGAAGGACGAGGGTGTCTTTCCTATAATGATGGGGGACCCTTCACAATCTACGATGGCTACATAGGTCTTGAACTTAGGCATTTCTATCAACGACTCATGCCTCTACTGACGGGGGAGTCTTCATCCCGACATTCACTCGGTGCTAAGTGTAACTCCCAATTGAATTACACTGGTGTTATTATTCGTTTAACATAACATGGTACTATACTTGTAAATGCTCAACATGAACATGATGTTCTGATTATAATAATGAAACCATGGTCTGACAGACTTTTTAATTAAAGCACAATCCTGAAAAGAAAACACATACGTATCGGGTGTTCATAACCCACCAGAACTAAATGATTACTATATATGATACATTATTTAAAACAATGACATAACGTCATAATTCAAAACCCAAGACAAGAGATAATTCAATGAATGAGACAGATACATGAATTTGAACATGAGGATGGATTAAACATGAGAAAACAACATATTTACATGGTTTAATACATAACTTGAGGATTTATCATGAAATCAAGGGAATTAAGATGAGGGAAATTGTAATTTAAACATGGAGTGACTTAAATAACATGGAAACACATATTAAAATGGCTTGAATTTGATTTACTATGAAGTTCATGGATTAAATTCATAAGTTTCATTGATAATTTCATAAAATAGGGTAAGATTCATACTTTTAAACAAAAATAGGGTTTTTGGGCTCAATGGTATGAAGGGTCCCACTAATAAATACCACACATACCTATAGTAGAAGCTTTAGGGAAGAATCCTTGTAATTGTTTTTGCCTCTAAGAAACCGTAATTGTTGTTCTTGAGTGTGGGAGAGAAAGTAGAGTGTTAAGTGGTTGAGATTTGGGGGAAAATAATCCTCTATGATAGTTTTAGGTAGAGCATAGAAGTTATAAAAGGGAAAAAGACTAAAATGCCCCTTAACTTAACTTCTCAGAATTTTCTCACCAGTTTTTATGAGAATAACAATGAGGGTTACTATTTTATATAGAATAGCATTTTCAAAACATCAAAAAATAATAAAACCAACCATAGAAGAAAAATATATGCAAACAAAATGTATCATAAATAAAATTACAGATATGGAAACAAAAGTATTCTAAAGATATTAAAATGTTCTAACATAATAGTAGTGCTCCATCATTTTAATTATAAATGCAGTCCTACAAATCAAAATTATTTGTCCTATAATTTCTTCAAGGATCATTCGACCAATAAGATCATAAATCCTAACCCCAACCGGTTGTTTGGAGTCCTTGTGCTTCATGTAATTCTCAGCTATTGCAATCTTGTTGGTGCAGCTCCACCATTTTCTGTGTTTCAACCCAAAAACTCAATTTTTTCCTACCATTTTTTACCTCCTCAAAACTTTTAAGACATATTGAAGATGTGATTTTTTTAATATGGTCTTGGAATTTTGATGGAACAACCACAAAAATATAGACGAAAAGTTGTAAAACTGCATAATCTTGAAGGTGTTAGTGAAATAATACAGTGAAAAAGTAGTAGAGATGGTGCTAGTGATATATTACACAGTAATTTCTATGTCGCTGACTGGCATCTTTTCCACTCTCAGGAATCCATAGAAAGAAATAATTTCTTCTTCGGGATGTTCAGCACAATACTGCATATGCTTCTTAAACTTAAGAATACGCTTAAGAGAGTACTGCAATTAGATGACTTGATAGAAAAGTATGATTTCTTCCTTTACATGCAATTAAAGTAAATTTTAATATTAAATTACCTGACTTCATTGTTCATGTTAATTGGAGGAGTTGTTACAAATTTTTCATCCCCATATTTTGACCCAAAATCATCCTTAACACATCTCTGAGGGTCTATTGGAAATTGTCTTCAGCTGACTAATCAACAACCACATCGTAAGTCATAAATTGAATGATAACTTTAGCATAGGCATGTCGATTAATCAACAACTATGCAAAATTGGTATATATGTCAGAGTACAAGAGAGTATCATAATAAATAATTTTTTGCTCAAATTTTTCATAGTAGCTATTTAATTAAAAAGGGAGCCTGGCGCTTTAAAGTTACCACTTTGTACAGTGTACGAGGAAGGGATCCACCACAAGAGTGTAATTGTATTCAACTTTACTTTGCATTTCTACTGGAGGAGCTTCCAAGGCTTGAACATATGACCTCTTGGTCACTTGGCAGCAAATTTACCAGTTACTCCAAGGCTCCCCTTCAAATAGTATTTATGTAATTCTATTTATTAAACAGTCAGCAGATGCTCTTTACTTGATGGTAAATTCAAAATTACCACATCAAGTAAAGTAAGAAGCTAAGTTCATGTATTTCAGAAGTTGAAGCATTCTTTTAAATATTCATCATTTTTCTTTGTTCAAAAAATGCTTTACCTTTGATAAGGATTATGAAATAAATAATATGAATTATCATGATCTTAAATTTATGTAGGTTCCTTTAAGGTACTATAAATAACTGAAAACAGTTAATATCACATCTAATGAAAAATACGACTGCGGATTTAATTCCTAGAGGTATGAAAAGTTGTAGAAGAGAGATAAATATATAGGGATACAAGACGACATCGAAGTAGAAATATCAATATGGAAATTTAAATGATCTTGACCATCACTCTCTTCTTCCATCTGTGACAAACATAAAAGTTACCAAAATGTGATAACAAAAATGTTACAGCAAAATGAAGCCTATACATGAACAAATTAAAATAATATTTACTTGTTTCCTCATGGCTAGCTTATGTCAGGATCAATCCAACCAACCAATATGTTACTTGTGAAGTGAAGAAATATTCAAATTTTCTAAGTTACGTGTACTTCTATTACAAAAAGAAAGTACATGAAATAACTTTCATTGTCGATCATAATATCTTTTGGACTCGAATCGGGTAATAATATCATCAACACATCCTCCATAATCAAACCCAGTAGTAATATCATCAACATTCCTCCCGACTTAAATCAGGTATCAATATCATCAACATATCCTCCAGACTAGAACCGAGTATCAATATCATCAACATATCCTCCAGACTCAAACCAAATATCAATATATCCACATATCCTTCAAACTTAAATCGGGTGTGAATATCATCAACATATCTTACGGCCTTTTCGGGTATCATCATATCATCACAATATTATCATAATAGCAATCAATATCAATAATAAAGAAAAAGCCCCACAATAGCTAAAGTAAATGACAATCCTCACGAGGGATAAAGTAAAGTGCAAGCCCTACGAGGGCTATAGTAAATGACATGTAAGTAAATGGAAATCTCCACGAGGGCTAAAGTAAATGACAAGATCCACGAGGGATAAGTAAAGTGCTAGACACACGAGAGCTAAAGTAAAAGTGAAGTAAGGAGGAACACACCTTTATATCTCATCATTCATTATCGAGGACAATTTATCCATTAATATGTGAATATATATATATATAGCATGAATATTAAAAAGAAATAACGGGTTAAACATGGTTAGTAGCATAGATTCTCATGTTGTCAATAAATATACCATTTATAATCCTTATTATCATGGCTCATAATTTTAGCAACAAGAAGGCTTTCTAACATAATCACTAGTTGGGTTACTAGACCAAGCATAACATGAGCCCAGCATAATCTATAGAGTATCTTTACGCATAGTCAAGAAGCATACCTTCTAACACCATTAACATCATAATTTCTAATATAGACAATAAAGAAGATTTCCAATATGATTGATTAGCATAATTATTAAGCATAATCATAACTTGGGCAATAATACTGTTAACGGCCCGAACACTATCCTGGATGATGGTTTAATCAACAGTATAGTCAAGGACTAATCATTACAAAATCTATAATTTAGTCATTTAGACCTTGGGCATAACCAAATGAAATATCATGAACCATATCCCATTAGTAGCATATTCATTGGCCTGCTATTGACCAAAAGATATTTCATTATTAGTATGAACAATGGCTAAAGAATTACATGATCCTTAATTTATTCATACTGTGGTCAATAATATAATTTATGACTTGGGCCATATTATAGACAGGGCTAATTTAATAGCATGTTCATTAGCCCAACCAATAGATAATCACAATAACATAATTAATAGCTTGACATAAACTTTATCCAACAAGGCATACAAAGGTATAATTACTTGGGCATCATTCTCAATGTCATTCCACGTAACCAACAAGTACCAAGAATCATCAATATAGAATCAAAAGGGCACTCTTTAGTTAATTACTATGCGTAAGTGTTCAGGAGAACTAATCACAAGCATTGTCTCAAGGTGGGACAATAAGCCCACATCTAAATCTTCAAAATGCATTCTAAGTCAATTTCTATCCCTGACTAGGCTAAGGTTTCTAAATCAACTCTTAGATGTATAGAAAGACACCATAATACCTAAGGTAGATATTTTACTCAAGAACCTTTACTAAGTCCAATGGAACCATGGAAACCTTCCCTAGTATAAGCAACTAAGGCCAATTTAATCCACGTATGATCAGTAGAGTATTATATCTAAGGTTGAGTATTTTTAAGGCATTCTCATGCTAAACATTAGTAATGAAGTCTATTCCACCTAATATATTTGGAAACAAGTCAAGCTTTCTAACTTCTAAAATTCATATAGCTTAATTTGTCCAGCTAACCCAAGTCTTGCATTTTATCAATCCAATACTTAAAACCCATCCCAATCTAATGATATATAACAATTATATCAAAACATTGCTCAATCTATCTAGAAGTAAGCCTAATTTGCCTCAAATCCTAAGAACGGCCACGAACCGCTAAACCTTTCCTTTTTCTTTTTCAAAAATCTTCTTCGAGGTGCCAAGATATCAAAAACATAATCTACACATCATTATATGAATTTCAATATCCATATTGCACCAATGTTGTTCGGGTCCAGAAACAACACCCAAAACCCCAAGTGCATCCCACATAGATGAAAACATGTTTAGGAGATCAATCCAATGTTCATACACCACTAGGGAATCATAACCCTCAAGAATTAGATGAAAAACAACCATATTTGGGCTAAAACCAACCCTCAAGCAATTTGGGGTTTTGGGTAAAATTCAAGAAACTAAAGCTTGAAAAAGGAAGGATTCATACCTTTAATCCATTGTAAATCACAAAAATATATGTTAATCAAGCTTCTAACTCACCCCCAAGAATTAATTTAAAGTTAATCAATCATTCTAGATCTTAAAGGGGAGTGAAAATGGTCAATTTATCTACCAAAGGCTACTTATAGTACCTTGGTCGCTGTTAAATGGGTCCACGAGGTCAAAACATGTTTTTTGACCCCTCAGAATTATTGGAACTCTGGTTTTTGCAAATGAACTATGTAACCGCACTAAAATTGATGTTTTGAATGCAGTGATTTAGTTATGTTTTCCATCCAAGGCCTTTTAGACCAATTATGGGCCCCATACCCATGTCTATGTATTTTTTCAGTTTTTGATGCATTGGTCAAAATGAACTCGATTTCTTAGACCGAAACCAAGGGTCTTTCTAGCCTAAAACCAATATTTCGAAGCTGCTGGCATAGTCAAAATTTGCATCTGAAGTCATTTAGCTAAAATTTTCACCTAGCAGCCATTCAGAACCATTGAATACTTCTAAATTGAGAATTGGTTCTAAAACCAAACACACTGTTTGGTAACTGAACTATCAATTCCAGCAAGTCAAAAATGACTTGAGGTAGCTATGGAAATTCTCTAATGGCAAACATAAGCAGATTGTATGGAAAATGATGTGAAGAGTCATTACAATATCCACTACTTAAGAATATTCATCCCCAAAAGTTAAGGATAAGTAAGTACTTGAAGCCTTGAACTGGTGAGGATACTGGGTCCGTTTCTCGCTCTCGATCTCCCAAGTGGCCTTCTTCACTAGAAGGTATCTCCACTGAGCATTAGCAACTAGAACTTTTTTGTGGCTCAATCGCCTCACATCACTATCCAAAATAACTACACGCTCCTCAACAAATATTGAGTGATCATCCAACTGGGCTGAGCCTCATCAAAACACAAGAGAAGGAATAGGAATAAGTCGCCGCAACATGGAGACATGGAAAACTAAATAAACTACAGAAAAATCAAGAGGTAAACTTAACTAACTAATGGCACAGAGAATCTCAAAGGGTCCAACAAATCTCTAACTGAGCTTACCCTTTCTTCCGAACCTCATTAGACCCGTCATGGGTAAAACATGGACGAATACACAACCACCAAATCCAAATCTCAAGGCATGAAGCCAATGATATGAATAGGCCCAATGCCTAATCTGAGACATTGTCAATCTATCCTGAATCATCCTAACTCTTTCGACGGGTCCTAAAGCAAATCTGAACAATAAGGTCTCACCTTGGATGTATTAACCCATCCAACCAGAAACGACATCTCCTAGCATATAAAGCCTCAAATCAAACTTAGAAAACACGCTGTATCTTGAAGGTTGTCAAACAAATCCTCAATGCAAGCAAAGGATAATGGGTCTTCATCGTCACCTTATTAAGCTATGTATAGCCAATATACATACGCAAAGAGCCATAAAGTAAGGTGCCATAGAAACAGGTCGGGTGCTAGGCTCGAGGTCAATAGAAAACTTAATCTCCCTGACAGGTCGGTACAGAACACATCAGGAAAATCATAAATAATAAGGACAAAGTCAAGACTTGCAACTCGTAAAAATAAGTCCCCTGGCACAAAGATAAAATATAATCCTTGTTGGCTTACATATAATAGCTCTCTGCCATACAAATGGGGATACATTGAGAAGAGCTATGGCAATAATCTAGGCAAAATATTCCATGACTGCTTGATAGTGGGATAATAAGTCCATGCCTAAAATCATATCAAAATCCACCAGAATCAGAATAATAGGTCAACATAAGTATCAAAATCACTGACATTCATAAAACCTGATCAGAATATATCAATATACTACTAAAGAATCACCCACAAGAGTAGATGTGTGCGATGGCACAAATAATAAATCAATAGACAACTCAAATCGTGGTGTATATTTAGAAGATATACATATAAGAATAAGTGGATCTAGGATATAATAAAGGAAGGGTTGGCTCGTGGCTCATCAAAATCACACCTGTATCTATATTATACAAAGTCTAAGACTCGGGTCTATCAGGTATTGTATATAACTAAACATGTCTGCCACTTTGTTGGGCACCTAATTGACCTGTTGTCCTGCCTGTCTAAGGACCAACTCGAGCACTTTGGTAACTACCCTCGCAACCATGAGAACTACCTCTAACTGAGGGGGTGAACTTCTCGTAGATGAACCAACCAACACCCTAAAACTAGGGCTATCCCATAAATAATGACCAGGAAGTCTACAAGTAAATCAAGAAATTTGAGCGAAACTAGAATCAATTGATCCAGCTAACCTAGAATGATCACCACATTTAGATAGATTAGAAAATGAACCCTCCAAAAACTGACCCATTCCCTTACAAGGGCAATATTCTAGCACTAGACTGACCACTACTAGTAATCTAAAGAGTTGTTAGAATAGGTCAACTCGGTTGACTCTAAGGCTGAAAAGATAATGCCAAGGATACTTATCTGAGAAAACATGCAAATGGAAAGCCTCAACTCTATAACAAAGAGGTAAGCTATCTCATACCTCACAACTATTATGGAGACCTGCTCTAATTTAAGGAACTGATCCCTCAATCGGCCTCTAGGGCTGCGAGGCATTACTCCTCAAAGAATATCTCAGAGAACTAAGTCAAGGAGAATTCAGTTATTCTAGAATCCATAAAATCTCTCCACCAATGATAAGCAGATAATTCGAACTAATATATATGGCATAATTCTTACCATGAGTCTCAACAAGGTCCAAACCATGAATCCTATCCTCATACGTAGTCAGGAACTCATGTGCCTCCTCTCCAAGTACACCGTTAAATCTTGGTGTATAAGAAATTTTCCCAATATCTTCTGCTTTCCAGAAGATGTAGCAGGATGGGCAACCATTGACTAGGTAACAATTAGTGCAGGAGAAATCTCAACCAACCATAGTTACTGGTTGCACCTCTACCTCAGTGTCGCTCTGATCCGTAGACGGTGCAACATCCAATGATACACTACAAATACTACTCAATAACTAACTAATGTATCTCTGATCACTGTTGAAAAAATAATCCTAGTGGATCCTGGGTTGATTTTCGGTCCACAACTGGCGTTGGCGAAAGAATCTCTGGCTCCAATGAAGGAATAGGGTCTGGGAAGATGGCCTATCTTGGACTTTAACTAGGGACACATCTCTAGGTTTTCCATGACCTTTGGATCATCCATGTTAAATAATAGGAGTAGGATCCCTGGCCTTGGTCTCGGGATCCTTGTCTTATGTAGCGGTAGCACGTGTCCTGGCCTTCTGCAAAAGAGTAAAGTCAAGAGAATATTCTACGAACCAACTCAGACTCTCGGCACAATATGAGTTAAAGAAGTGAAGAAATCCTAAGGATGTCCTATAAACTCCCGAAGATAGGAAATGGACGTCAATATTCCAATCTACAGGACTATACTAGACATTTACTCTTGTTCCAACAATACCAGTGAAAGCTGGCTCTGATACCAATTTTTTATGACCTAATTTATGAGTCATGATGGCACCTACCAATCCCCACCAGTAGGTAAGCCAATACCATAACCAGAGCTAATGCAATGGGTTAATTCAACAAGAAAGTCCCAACATACGTGAAATTTAAAGAACACCAACTGCTAACACAGGGGTTCTAGATAAAATAAGAAATCATACAGATACCAATCCCAATATCTGGTTGAGCTAGTACAAGTGTGACTAATAGTATTAATATAACTCTAAGTCTAAAATAGTTAATACATTTGTCTCGAATACTAAAGGTGGAATGCAAAAGATAGAGGAAAATTGGGTGACTAGAACACTAAGAGCTCACCCTATCTCTAAAAATCAATCATTGCATAAACCACGATCAATGGCGATAGCTAATACTTGAATCTGCACCAAAAAGGTATGGAAGTATAGTATGAGTACCAAAACAACGGGTACTCAGTAGGCATCATAGACCAACTCAGCTAATTCATAATATAAGAATTATAAAGTGCAAGATAATCATAACTAAGTCATGGTTCAAAATAGAACCTAAATCATCTCCATCATCAATGTATATAATAAGTAAGTAATTTGGAATAACAGTATAACCTAAGGCATTAATACAAACTAATATTTCCACACATAACAATCATAGAATATCATAAATAACAATATAATATAAGGTATCAATGCATACCAATATTGTTTAGAATAAGGAATAAATGATTTGAAATCATAAAGAAACACAAGTGCAATCACAAGCAAACACAAGTAAAAAGTTGGCGCCCATACACCAACCTGTGCATAAAGTAAAGGACCCATCATGGCGTTCCATACCACCAGGGAGTGTACCCAAGACAGTATAAAGTAAGGGATCAAATCACCAATATATATATATAACCAACTTTTTCAATATCCATAGTTTTCCACAATTTCTATCAAACGACCATTTGCCAATATTCATAATCATCACCAATAATCATAATTTAATAATATAAACCAATATAATCATAACTGTAACTATACCACCATATAGGTACCTATCTTATCATTACACGCTATACACTTATTATTATATATCCAATGGTTATTACTAAACCAATTACTTACTAGTAATCATATAACCTTTAATTCTTATCCATTCATTATTCATCACATAATCACTATTTATGAATTAATGACTAACCATTATTTACTCACTAGCCAAAAGTAGCGTCTAGTCAAGATTCACCACTAGACTGTGTACTCCAATTAACCAATATTCATTTCTAGCCAATATACTACTACTAGTAACCATCTAACAAAAGACCACTAATCACCATGAGTACAATTATTTATCACTCAACTAACATTTCTTATTAACTAGCATCATTAATCCATAAATCCTCATCAAACAATTAATCAACATCAGAAACTTAGTCATCAATTGTATCTAATCATCACCATCCCTAAACCCATTATCATTAACCACCATAACGAAATAATCATCCCTATTAATAGCCATCAAAACTAATAGTCCTCTTTACCACTAAGGTTCACAAATCCACTAGTCACTATTAGCCACTTAAGTAATATCCATCACTAAGCATCTTTCATCCTTATATCAACAACTATACCAAGTTATACATCAACCAATTAGAAGACTATAACTGTAATGCCCCGTGTCTATACCCCAGATGCTATACGGTGCTCATAATCCTAAAGGACCATAAGCTAACCCATGACTGGTACCTGCTTCATTAACTGAATAATAATATGGTAAATATGTGGAAAGTATGCGAAAAACTGGCGATAAGGTTCAATACTGTAAATAATGCTGGATATGGTATCACAATACCAAAAACTAAACATAAATACTAAAAATTGAAAAACTATTTGAAAATACTCTAGTCTAAAAAGCCTCAAAATTGTCTGAACTGTGGAGTTGATGGAACAAGTCTCCAATTAACTCTGACTACTAAAAATAAAATGAAATAATGAAATAAATAATCACATAGTTGAACTATGAAGACTCACCACCAACTCTGTATGCTGAGAATCTAAACTACTAAGGGTGCTCGGGGAGCCTGTGTGTCTGAACCTATGATATAAGACATCATAGTGCAAAAAAAGGTATGCATCAGTACTTTGAATATACTGGTATGTTCCGTGAGGTAGGATTCAATACATAGGTTCATATGCATTAACAATACTAACTAAATATCATGAGTATGGCTGAATAAGAGTACATGAGTGAATATAGAAACTGTATTGACATAGTAATAACACTGAATACTGATTAACTGATCTCTGAGTATACTGATACTAAATTACTGGTAACTGAATGACTATATCTGACAGTCCTAAATCTGCGGTACTGAACTGAGTTCTATACTAAGACTAAATCTAAAACTTAGATTGCAGGAAGTAATCATCTAACCGATTTGCCCTTTTTCTAATTGATTTGGGGTCCAACCTATAACCCCAGTTAGAAGGGTATCAATATCGTTCCATGGGTAAGGACAAGTGCTGAGTCACCCTCATTTGGAAGGTGCTCTGAACGAGAATGGTGGTAACCTCAACTGGAAGGTAGATCACCTCATCAACCCTCAACTGGTAGGTTGACATCTCAACCTACGTTAGCTACGTAGTTGTAGAATGCAAGGATTGCTTCTAAGGATTTCAACCTCTACTGGAAGGTGAGTTCCCATCCTTGGGTTCACTCGGTGCTAAATCCTACTCACAACTAAATAAACATTGGACTGAATTCTAAATTATACTAGGCTAGACTGAACTATTACTCGTCGGACTGTATAACTAAACTAAAATTATTTTACTGTTACTGGTCGGACTGTATAACTAAACTAAAATTATTTTAATGAACTGAGATAGACTGATTCTGAGTTCAATGAGTTTTCCTAAGTTCTGTAACTGACTGAATTCTACTGATCGAGACATGATTGATTCTACTCTATGACTGACCACAGCTCTAAACAAGCAGCTAAATTATCGGGTATTAAATACCCCTAAGACTCGATAGCATAAACATGAAAGAAATGGCATAATCTTGAGACATGGTAACTAACTACTTAGTCATCATTCATTCATTTGGGAATTAAAACAAACACTTGTATACATGCTAACATGATATAATTTCACTATTCAACTCACATGAACAATTTATTAAATACTTGTGGGGTACATTATATGCACATAATACTAAAACAACATGTTGGCATCATGATTCAATCCCAATTATATATTCCAAGAGTTTGGGCATAAATTCACATTATAAGGAACACATATCAATTAACACTACATGAATCATGTAATAAATCATGAATACACTTTAATTCAAATCATGGAAATTATGAAATCACTCTGCATGAGCTTTAAAAGAGTTTCTTGGACTCCAAGGGGGGAAAGAACCCTTGGATGAACACTTGACATACCTTAGTTGGTGAATTCTTGAAAATTAATAGTGGAATCTTGAGCCTTGAATTTGAATTTAATTCACTTAAGGTTTTTGTTCTTAAGCAATTTTTGAAAGAATGAATGAAACTTGATAAAAGAGGGCTAAATTTTTTGTTATGGGGGCTGAAGGGCATAGGAAAAAGAATAAATTAAACCCGAGGACACGACTTTTAAATGACTATAAGCTAAACCATCAACGCGCAGGACGCGTTGCGTCGTTGGCATTGACGCGATAGCTAATGCACCACGTCAAGTCTGTATTGGTTTATTGGATATTGATGCTAGGAGCAGGAGAAACTATTTATCAATGCGATAGTCAATGCAATGCATCAAGATCGCATTGATTCATAGGTTTAGGATTCCAAAGGTGCTTAAAAAAAAGTCCAAAAATCCAAAACTTGTCCGGGAACACCTATTGAGATCCTAATCATGAATTTACTCAAATATCAATATTTAATGGATGTAAAGGTTAAGGAATAAGATGGACAACTTTTGAAGGCTAAAATAACACTAAGTATGAATACGTAGCAAGAATTTTCTAAGTCTGGGACCCCTTAACTAGCTTAAAGGACTGAATTAAGCTAGGAATTTTGTGGGGTCTTACATTATCTCCCCCTTGGGAACATTCATCCTCGAATGAGACTGACTAAGCTGAGAATAACGGTAGACTGAACTTACTTACTGAACATGTACATTTGAAACATGATTATCAGACCTGCATTACTAACACACTAAATTTCATACTGAACATGCATATCTAATGTATGAATACATGACTGAACTGACTCACGAAAATCTGGATGAATATGCAATGGTAACTGATACCAAGTTTGTAATGGGAAATCTGAGCATGAAACTGAATAAACTTAAGGAAAACTATTACCTTGAGTTGAATCTGAGTTTGCAGAGAAGAGGTGAGGATACTTGGTCCGCATATCTGCTTTTGCTTCCCAAGTAGCTCCCTCAACTGACTCATTCTGCCTAATAACTTTGACTGAAGGGACTTCTTTGTTCCTCAGTCTGCAAATCTGATAATCAAAGATTTTGACTGGAATCTATTCATAAAAAAAGTTGTTCTGATCATCTATGCCCTCTATGGGGACTACGGCTGATGGATCACCTATGCATTTCTTCAGAATGGAGACATTAAACACCGGATGGACTGAAGATAGATCTGAGAGAAACTAAATCTCGTAAGCTACCATTCCAAAATGGATGAGAATTCAAAAAGGACCAACATATCGGGGACTGAGTTTCCCCTTCTTGCCAAATTGCTTCACTCCTTTCATAGGAGAGATTTTCAAGTACACATAGTCACTAATTTCAAACTCAAGATCCTTTTTGCTCACATCTGCATACAATTTCTGTCGGCTCTTAGCTGTCCTAAGTCTTTCCTTGATAAATTGGAATTTCTCTAAGGTATCAAATACCAAGTTAGGCCCTACTGCTAAGTCCTCACCTACTTCAAACAAACCAATGAGAGATTTACACCTCCTACCATAAAGCAACTCAAATGGAGCCATTTGAATACTGGAATGATAGTTGTTTTTGTATGCGAACTCAATCAAAGGCAAGTGGTCATCCTAACTACCTTAAAAGTCTATTGCACACGCTCGTAGAATATTCTCTGAAGTATGAATGGTCCTTTCTGCTTGGCCATCTGTCTGAGGGTGAAAGGTTATACTGAGGTGAATTCGGGTACCAAGACCCCTTTGGAATGGTTTCTAAAAATAAGAGGTGAACTGGGTACCTTTATTTGAGATGATGGACAATGGAACATCGTGCAATCTGGCCAACTCCCTGATATAGAGTTTGGCGTAATCCTCGACTTAGTAAGAGATATGGACTGGTAGGAAATGAGCTCATTTGGTCATCCTATCTACAATGACCCAAACTGAATCATGGTGACGACGAGTGTGAGGCAAACCCGTCACAATGTCCATGTTCACTTCTTCCAGTTTTTGGATGGGAATGCTGAACTCCTGGATGGACCCACTAGGTTTCTGATGCTCAATCTTAACCTGCTGACATATTTCATATTATCCACAAACTCTGTAATATTTCTTATCATCCCACTCGACTAATAGATCTCCCACAAATCACGGTACATCTTAGTGTCCCCTGGATGAATAAAGTAGCGCACACCATGTATTTCTGGAAGGATTCATAGCCTCAAGTCATCTATACCTGGCATACATAGTCGACCCTGACAACGCAAAACACCATCTCCCCCTTGGGATAAAACCTCTACCTTATGATCTCTTGCTGATTATTTAAACTTGACCAAACTGGGATTCCTATCTTGTTTTTCCTTCACTTTGAAAACTAGGGATGATTCTGAACTACTATGTACCCATACACTACCTTCTACTGAATCAACTAAGCGGACAACTAGTCGGGCTAGATGATAAACTTCTTGAGCTAACATCTTCTTACCGTCGTCGAAATGAGCAATACTACCTATAGAAATTCTATTGAGAGCATCGGCCACTATATTAGCCTATCCCGGATGATAAAAAGCACTCATGTTGTAGTCTTTCAACAACTTCAACCACCTTCTCTGATGGAGGTTTTGGTTTTTCTAAGAGAATACATCCACATGCACACCATATAAATAGTTCCTCCAAATCTTTAAGGCAAACACTACTATAGCTAACTCAAGATTATAAGTAGGGTAATTGTTCTCATAAGGTTTAAGATGTCTAGAGGCATAGGCTATGACCTTACCTCCCTATATCAGAACACACCCCAAGTATACTCTGGAGGCATCACAATATACCATAAGGTCATCTGAACCATCTGGTAGGCTCAAAATTAGAGTTGTAGTGAGTCAAGTCTTCAAATCCTGAAAACTCTTTTCACAATAATCTGACCACTAAAATTTAACTTTCTTCTGAGTTAGTCTGGACATAGAGGATGCAATAGATGAAAATCCCTAAGAAACCTTCGATAATAGCTGTCCAAGCCTAAGAAATTCCTCATAGCTAAAGGATAGAGAGGTCTAGGACACTTTCTTACTGCTTCAGTCTTTTGGGGATCAACCCTAATTCCATCTCCGGAAACTATATGGATGAGTAAAGCTACTGACCTTATCCAAAATTCACACTTACTAAATTTAGCTAATAACTGATGATTTCATAGAGTCTATAATACTATTTTGAGATGGTCTATATGGTTGTGTTCACTGTGGGAGTAGACAAGAATGTCATCTATGAAGACTATGATGAACATGTCCAAGTACTGCTTAAACACATGGTTCATCAAGTCCATGAAAGTTTTTGGAGCATTGCTAAGACCAAAGCACATGACTAAAAATTTGAAGTGACCATACCGAGTTCTAAAAGATATTTTTGAGATATCACACTCCCTGACTCTGAGCTGGTGATATCTTGATCTGAGGTCTATCTTAGAGAAGTAACTGGCACCCGGGAGTTGGTCAAACAAGTCATCAATTTTGGGAAGTTGATACTTGTTCTTGATCGATACTTTATTTAACTGACGGTAGTGAATACACATTCTGAATGAACCATCTTTCTTATGCATAAATAAAACTAGTGCGCACCACGAGAACACACTTGGTCTGATAAATCCCTTATCTAGGAGATCCTTTAAGTGTTTTTTTAATTCTCTTAGTTTTGCAGGTTCCATTCTATATGGCAGGATAAATATGGGCTGAGTGTCTAGAAGAAGGTCTATTCTGAAATCAATTTCCCTTTCGGGAGGAACCCTCAGAAGATCTTCAAAAAAAACATTTAGGAATTCATATGCTACTGAAACTGATTCAAGAGTAGGGGTTTCTGAACTAGAGTCCTAGACTCGAACGAAATGGTAGACACATAACTTAGATATCATTTTCCATTCTCAAAGGCAAGAAATAAGTTGACCCCTAAGTGCTGAGGTACTACTCCTTCACTCTATGATGGGCTAATTTGGAAACTAAAATTGGAAAATTCTATTTCTGCAGTCGACTAAGGCATAGCAAGAATGAAGCCAATACATTCTGAGAATGACATCAAAATCAGTCATCTCTAATTTGACCAAGTATGCTGAAGTAACTTTCTGAGATATCATAACCTGGGAAGTTCCTGTATACCCGTCTGGCTATGATGGTTTTACCTACTGGGGTAGAATCAAAGAAAGGCTTTGGTAGAATTTTGGTACTGACTCCAAAATTGATAGCTATATAAGGAGTAACAAAGGACTAGAAAGTTCCTGGATCTAGCAAAGCATAAACATGCAAATAATAAACTTGAAATGTACCAGTGACCATATCAGGAGAACTCTCCTAATCTTGTTAGGACTGAAGAGCATAGAGTCTGTTTTAGCATTGCCCACTGGCGGCACTGGAAGCGGCACCCTGCTGATTCGGGCGACCAGACTAAAGATGAGGATGGTTATCCTGACCTTAAGAACCTGACTGAGGACAATCTCTGACTCTGTGGCTTGGATTGCCACACCCAAAATACTCATCGCTACCTACTATACAGATACCCTGGTGATTTCTATCACACTTCTGACAAAGGGGATTACTTCAGGCATTTCTAACACTGCCCTGGGGTTTAGGGCCTGATTCTCTATCCTTGTTACCATCTCTGAATTTCGATATAGAAGCACTGGCAGAGGATGGAGCTGGGACTAAATATTTTAGGTGGAACTAAGAATGATTCCCACCCTCTGACTTAGGCAGAGAAAAGTTGAAACTACCTATTCTCATTCTCTTGCTCTCCTTCTCCTTCTCTTTATTCTTGGCCTCCTCTATCTGTTGAGCATGGACCATGGGTCTGGATATGTCTATCTCCTTAATAAGAATTGCAGTCCTATACTCATTGACCATGCTGCTAGATACCCCTGATACAAACTTACTCATCAGGATCTGTTGTCTGCCACCACATGAGGAACATATCAAGAAAATTTACTAAACTTGAGAGAATAATCTTTTACTATCATATTTCCCAACTTTAGATTGATAAATTCTAGAACATTCATTTCTCTCAACTCTAGTGGGAAGAACCTATCCACTCTATGAACCCTGTATCTGCGGACCATTTTGGTTTTCACTGTTTAAACCATGAGTGTGCCACATCCTGCAACTGATATGCATCCAACTCAGCACTCTCAACGACGGTCACCCCTATAATATCAGTAAACTTCTACACCTGATCAAGAAATTCCTGAGGGTCCTCATCTGACTTAGGCCCGATAAATAATAGAGGGTTCATTTGGGTGAAGTCCCAAATCCTAGCAGCGGCAGTATTGGCCACTGGGTTGGCCAGACATCAGTTGGGACTTTATTCTGGGCTGCCATAGAATAAGCTAGGGTGGTGAATGCTGCTTTGTACTTAGCATAGGAGATGTGTTCGTCTAGTGGATCTGGCTGGATGGGCTGGGGTTCTGGATGGTCTCCTATTCCTCTTTCCTTAGTCTTTTTTTGAGACATATTTCTGTAAATGGAAGAGAAAGGATTAGACTAAGAGTTTAACTGGAGCTCATGCTCAGTCGCATGACATAAATACTTAATAAAGGGAAACTTTTCCTAAAATATCTCGTAGCTTCCTATCCATAAGTGTGGCGCGCAACACACCCATGCACAAGATGCTACTAGATGCGACTTTCAGACTTTCTAGGAATTTGTTGAACCTTAGGCTCTGATACCAAGTTTTTATTGCCCCGAGTATGTACCTCAGATACTATGTTGTGCTCATAATCCCGAGAGACCACAAGCTAACTTATGATTGGTACCTGCTGCTATAACTGAATAATAATACGGTAAATATGTGAAAAGTAGGTAAAAAACTGGCCATAAGGTTCAATACTATAAATAATACTGGATATGGTATCACAATACCAAAAACTAAACATCAATACTAAAAATTGAACAACTATTTGAAAATACTCTAGTCTAAAAAGCCTCAAAATTGTCTGAACTGTGGAGTTGATGGGACAAGTCCCCAACTAACTCCAACTACTAAAAATAAATTGAAATAAATAATCATGTCCTCAAACTATGAGGACTCACTACTAACTCTATATGCTGAGAATCTGAACTACTAAGGGTGCTCGAGAGCTCGTGTGTCTAAACCTATGATATAAGATATTATAGTATAAAAGAAAGGTATGCGTCAGTACTTTAAATGTAATGGTATGCTCAGTGAGGCAGGCTGAAATGCATGGATTCATATGCATGAACAATACTAACTAAAAATCATGAGTATGACTGAATGAGAGTACATGTATAAATATGGAAACTATACTAAGATTGTAATAACACTAAATATTGAATCTGAATACTGATTAACTGATATCTAAATATACTGATACTAAATTACTGGTAACTGAATGACTATATCTGATAGTATTGAATCTATGGAACTATACTAAATTCCATACTGAGCTGAGTGACTGTGTCTGATAGTCTTGAATCTGTGGAACTGAGATGAGTTACATACTGAGAGTGAATCTAAAACAGAGATAGTAGAAAGTAAGCATCTAACTGACAAGCCCCTTATCTAACTAATTTAGGGTCCAACCTGACACCCTAGTTGGAAGTGTTTCAATACCATGCCACGGGTAAGGAAAAGTGCTGAGTCATTCTCATCTGGCAGGTGATCTGAATGAGAACGGTGGTACCTTCAACTAAAAGATAGATCACCTCATCAACCCTCAACTGGCAGGTTGATGTCTCAACCTACGCTAGCTTTGTAGTTCTTGAATGCAAGGACTGCTTCTAAGGATTTCACCCTCTACTAGCAGGTGAATCCCTATCCTTGGGTTCACTCAGTGCTAAATCCTACTCTTAACTAAATAGACACTGGATTGAATTCTAAAGTATACTAGGCTAAACTGAACTGTTACTGATCGTACTATAAAAATGAATTGAACTGATTTTACTGAACAAAGATGGACTAATTTTGAGTTCACTGAGTTTTTCTAAGTTTTGTAACTGGCTGAATTCTACTGATCGAGACATGACTAATTCTACTCTTTGAATGACCATGGCTCTAGACAAGTAGCTATATTTTTGGGTATTAAATACCCCAAGGACTGATAGGATAAACTTATAAGACATGGCATAATCTTGAGATATGGTAACTAACTACTTAGTCATCATTCATTCATTTGGGAATTCAAGCAAACACTTGCATACATGCTAACATGATATAATTTCACTATTCAACTCACATAGACAATTTATCAAACACTTGTAGGGCACAATATATGCCGATAATACAAAAACAACATGTAGGCATCATGATTTAATTCCAATTACACAATTCAAAGAGTTTCAACATGAATTCACATGATAAACCACACATATCAATTAACTCTACATGAATTTTGTAATAAATCATGAATATATTTTAATTCAAATCATCGAAATCATGAAATCACTCTACATGAGCTTTAAAAGAGTTTCTTGGATTCTAAGGGTGGAAGGAACCATTGGATGAACACTTCATATATCTTAGTTGGTGAATTCTAGAAAATTAACGATGGAATCTTGAGCCTTGAATTTGAATTTAATTCACCTAGGGTTTTTGTTCTTGAGGAATTTGTGAAAGAATGAATATAACTTGCTAAAAGAGGACTAAATTTCATGATATGGGGGATGAAGGGCATGGGAAAAAGACTTAATTAACCTGGACGATGCGGCTTTTTAAATGACTATAAATTAAACCATCGACGCATAGGCCGACACGCCGCATCGTTAGCATCAATGCGATTGCCAATGCTCCGCATTGAGTCCATGTTGGTTCACTGGAAATGGACGCTGGGAGATAGGGAAAACATTTATCAATGTGATAGTGGACGCGATGCCATAAGATTGCATTGATTCACTGGTTTAGGATTCCAAAGGTACTTCAAACGAAGTTTGAAAAATTCAAAACTTTTTCAGGAACACCTGTTGACATTCTTGATCATGAATTAACTAACTATCAATATTTAATGGACGTCAAGGTTGCAAAATAAGATTTCCAACTTTTGAAGGCTAAAATAACACTAAATCTGAATACTTAGCTAGAGTTTTCTATGTTTGAGACCCCTTAACAAGCTTAAATGACTGAATTAAGCTAAGAATTTTACGGGTTCATACAACTACTGACACCTCTAATATCAATATTATCTTCAACTACACAAGAACATAAATAAACATATAATTTCCATGTATAGGGCTAGCCAGATTCAACCTATAGGTGCACACATAGGCACATTATTAATTATATCCTTCGGCCTTGCCGGGCATCACCATTTCATCATAATATTCTCTAGACTAGAACTGGGTATCAGTATCATAAACATATCCTCTAAAATCGAAAAGGGTACTAAAATCATCAACATATCCTCCAGACTTGAACCAAGTATCAATTTAATCAACAAACCCTCAGAACTCGAATAGAGTATCAATATCATCAACATATCCTCCAAACTCAAATCAATTATCAATATTATCAATATATCTTCTGGCCATGTCGAGTATCATCATATCATCATTATATCATCATAGTAGGCTCAATAATAAGATTGTAATACCCTACACTTTTGGGCAAAAGTTGAATCTTCTTTCCGACATATATGGACCCGAATCAAGTGGTGTCTAGTTAGAAATAAGTTTTACTTATATTTTACTTAGTGTGTAAACTTTCTACGAGATTAATATTCACCATAAAAATATCCTAGCTTAAAATTTAAGTCGAGCACCTTTCTATCGATTGATTTTTAGTTGATGATTTTACATGGGTCAAATTCTAGAGACTTTTTCTCCTAATATATAAAGATTCACATGGCCTAATATATATCAAACGAAATATCTTTGAGTCTTCTTTCTAATGACTCCAACCATTCGTTAATCTGAGTCCGGAGTAAAAGGATATGAGTATTTGAATGAGACACTGTCCAGGCTAGGCAATGGCCTAGGAGTCGCCCACCTTAGGTTTGGACATGGGCTTGGTGCCTCCAACCTTTGGTATGGCCATGGGTTAGGGACAACATACCCTATATTTTTGTTGTGTAGGTCCTCCATTTTTGAGTTATTTTAAGGAAAACAAGGTCTTTTGACATTACATAATCATCCCTAAACATCTTAATAGGGATTTAAGGCTCCCAAAAATGTTTTAACACTATCAAATCCCTAAATCATTTTCTAAAACACAAGAGGAGAAAAGCCAACTGAGGGTTTGCACATTTAAGCTAAAAGGGTCAATATTTTTGAGATTTCTTCATCAACTAAGGTATGTGGGACTTTCCTAAACTTCATGGGCATATTGAAATTATTTTTAGTAAGCTTTAAAGTTAAGAAATCATGTATTTTCAAAAGGTTTTTGATTTACATTGAAAAGTATGCATTGTGAACCCTTTTTTATAATATACATTTTGGCCTTGAGGCCTCTTTATAGAATTGAATCATATTTTCATAGGTATTAGTGTTTTTAGTTTCGTAAAGTATATTGAGAGCATACGTAATGAATTTTTCCTTCTCTTGTTATGATACTTTTTGACTTTACATGTTGTAGGTTGTGAAATTGCTTTATTGAAACCATTAGATAAGAGTTTAAATGTTGTTTTTGAACTTGTTCTTGGTTATGAATTGAAGAGAGGGTGCTTTCATAGTTTTCAAGTGTTTTCTTGTTTATAAATGTTCAATGTAATAATCGAAAGAATTACATGAATTATTTTGAGAAATTGACCATCATGTGTTTAAATGATGAAAAGGGAGAATCTTTGCATAAGTGTTTGATGTTTTGAAATAATAACTCTCGTGCTAGTTTAATTATTTTTGGTGGTCAAATGATTTGATCGAATTGAAAAATCTAAAGAATAACATGATATGGATTATATATATGACTTGCAAGTCTTGGATGATGATACCAAAATAGATGAATGCCATGGGAGATACAACATAGAATAAACTACAAACTTTTTAGATTTTTAGATTTAGAGCTCAAAAAGATACATGGCTTTAAAGAACTAAAAATGGGCTCTAATAAAGTTAGATGGTTACTTGAATAAAGTATGAGTTTAAAGGTAATATTAAGATCGAAAATCCCAATTATGTTACTTTACCCTCCTTGATTGACTTTTTCCTAGTAGTTATAAACTAGTACTTCATGCAAGAAGGTATGTAGTGGATTTTGAGGTATAGTAGTGATGCCGTGGAAAGATAAGATTGTAGTTAACAGTTAAGTGAAATGAGGTATTTGGGTTGATTTCCTAATTTGATGGACTAGTATAGTAGGTGGCATGCTTCATTGGTGGTACCTAATCGATGCTAGACTATAGGCTTGAACTTTAGATGTGGGGTATGGTGGTAAAAATAGTAGTTTAAGCTTAGTAAGACATGTTTTATGGGAATGAAGTAGTGGGCTTGATGTAAGATGTAAAATGGCCTAAGTTGGTAATTTGTAGGAGAAAGAGTGGTTAATTGTTATATATGTACATGAGTACTAAGGTGAAGAGATAAGGTGTGGTTGAGTCATTAAGAGGATAAGGGTGTTAGTTATACTAGAATAAGTTGAACCCCGAGGTAGCATGTTGTTAGATAAGTTGTGATGTATAAGGGTGTCCCGTGTACCTAGATTCCATTTTCGAATTTTGTAGCATGGAGAAGTCTGGAGAATGGGTGTATAGTGTTCATTAAAGTTGAACTTGAGAAATATAGGTTGGTAATAAGTGTCTTTGGTATAGCTGTGCAAATTTTGTTAAGTTGTAAGTTATGTGATTAGAGGTATAATGCGAGTATCTTAAGTGGTAGAGAATAAATTGTTATGTGATAAGGTATATGGATATGTATGCTCACGTGAGTGTGAGTTGTAGGGTGATAGCTATATAGGCTAGCGAAAGTTAAGTGTAGCATTTCCAGAAAGCAAGGCCTTCTGAGTATAGTTCATCAGGTAGAGTTTGGAGTTTAAGTTTATGGTGATGTCTCATTTGTGTTAAGAGTTGTTTCTATAGATTTTGATGTGAGGTTATGTACGCAAGTTTAGGAGTGTGACTTTGATCTAAGGAGGAGATGATGGATTAAAATAGTTCCCAAATTTTCTTGTGGTGTCTAGATTTAAGTAAGAATCATGATAAATCCATTCCTATTCAATCAAGGTCCTCCTACTTCGATTTGAATGGACATCTACACATGTCTTATGTATTCAAGTCTTGCCTATGTCTAAGGTTTGAGATCTCAATATAACTCATGTCATGTTCCAGCCTCCAAACTAGATGCAATAATGTCCCTCAGTGATCCAATATTCCAAGTATCAAAGATATATAATATATTGACCATGATCCATAAAAATCCATGTCTCATATTATGCTAGGTTCGAAGATAACTATGCTTTCTATACGTTAGGGATTCATTTTATGCTGGGATTAGCCAAAGTGATAAAGTTCATGCTAACTCATGGATAATTTTAGTTTTTAAATAAGGATTAATTGATTTAAGTGGTAAACCTTGTCATAGTTGTTAACTACATGAATTTTCGCTCTATGCTATATATTTCATGATATTTGCACCCACATTTCTCATTGTAGCTTGTCCTAAAAAATCATGTTGTGTTGTGTTTATGTCGAATGACTCTTTAATTATGATCTATACACTTGATATATGAATCAATTCATGTCATTTCTATCCTATCTTCACCTCATGTCTCTCCTTGAGTAGTGCAATAAGTATATGTTATGGTCTAATAGTGTTACTTTCATTCATGATATTTATGCTCGGGTCCTTCAATAACCCTTCGTATGTTAGTATGATGGTGGTATTGGAAGCGTGCAGATGTTTTAGGTAAGGGAGTAGATGTTCTAGAAGGTGAGAATTTTGATGTGATTTCTTGAGTTGAGGTAATAGGAGAAGGTGGAAGAAGGAGATGACTTTTCATTACATGAAATAATTAGGAAGGAGAACTGTGGTGAAAATCTTTGTGAGGGTGATCAAATTTGCTGGTCTTAGTGGGGAGATCCATGAAGTGGATATAGTAATTATAGGCTTGAAAGTTGTGGTTGAAGAAAACTCAAACCAATGTGTTATGTCGTTGGTACTCCTTGATTTAAAACTCGAGTGTGTTTGATGGTAGTGACAAGGTGAAGTAATTTTCTTAATGGGATGTAAAGTATAGGGTCCCGTAGCTTAAGTTAGCACCTTTTAACTCCGAGTTAGTCTTGAACATTGAAGTACTATGTATTGGGATTCAAACTCTTGTAGTTAGAAGTTCTATGAGAGAATTGTAAGATGGAAATAATGCAGTATGTTATTTGTTGTTTGGGTCATAGTTGAGTAGTGTCTCTAGGTTTTAGGTCTATTCATTGTATCGTGTTGTCATGACCCGAGCCGAGGCCCTAGCTATAGCATACATCTGAACCATGAAGGCTCGGGTGCTCTTCTAAATCTGATAATCATGCAAAATTTTCATAAAATAAAAAAAAACTTTCGGAAAACAACAAATAACGGAACCATGGTCAATCTCATAAACTTGACCAATTTATAAAGGGGAATTCTGAATATTCTAAACATGTGACAACTGTCTGCGAAATCTCTAACATTACAAGATTCATCATAAGTCAGAAACAAAACTGGGACAAGGTCCCCAGTAAACCATAAAAGAAAGAAATAATAAGTTCTGAAAAAAAAGCCTTCCGAAATAGAGAAGGCTCACTAACTGCAACTTCTGACACACATGGATCTACTGCTGTATGGGACCGAGGGACAGAGCCTCAGATCCAGAGATATAGGGGGTCAATAAATATGTACGGGTAGGAAGAGCAATCCAAAATAATGTATTTTTATATATAACATAAGGGAGAGCATTTCATAAACATCATGCATAAAATAATTTAAAGCACATGGGCAACTTCAAATGACCATTCAAGCAATTCTGTAGGTGCAAAACATTCTTTAGATTACTTCTGAGCTAGTGGGTACACCCTACTATTCTATAGTCCATGGGATATATGGAATCCTCCCTTCACTTGGCGTCTAAGACCCCAACCCAAATTTGCCGCAAGGGTTGGGGTTTCTATTCTGATACGCCATAGGGCACTAGGCCAGCGTATAATTCTTCTGTGGGAACATAGTGAACCCGTATCGGCAAAACACGATTTTGTGTAATGATTTTTCTAAACTCGTGCCTTATTTGTGTAACCACCTAACTCTCTTTAATCCGAATTTTAATCTTTTCTATACATGCATAGTTCTAAGTTCAAAATCTGAAAAATCTGATTGAAAAATATTCATTCTGTTCTATTCTATGTTACCATGGCATTATCTGCATTGGTATCATCATACCAAGACTTGAAATTCATATATCTAAGACATAAAGTTTTATGCATGATTTATTAAATTAAAAAAATGTTCATATCACCCAAGCATGCAGATAGTATAAGAGAATTCATATTTCTAAACACAAGTCAAAATCATGCAAAGTTTCTATCCTTTAAACAATTTGTACAAGTGGTGGTCAATTTCTCAAAAACATTCCTGAAATTCCTTAAATTACCACTCTTAGCATTTAAATCTTAATAATATACCCCTCTCCCCCTCTTAACCATCATAAAATTCATATAAGATAAATAGGCTCTTGACTCATACTTTAAATCATGCAATTTAGGAATTCATAACTTGTAAACCAAGTAGTAACACAATGGGAGAGGGGAAGATTCAATAATTTATGATCTCAATTCATATTTCAAAGATTCAAACACATACATACATATATACTAGTCAAATCAATTTCGAGGGAAGGCCTCAAGACCAAAACAATATTATCAAAAGCATGATGTAAATCCAAAACCCTTTTTGTAAATTCATGATTTATAAACCTTTAAGATAATTAAGAAGAGCTTACTATGACCATGTAGTTTTAGGAAAACCCCACATACCTTAGTTCACTTTGAAGGAAGGGTGGAATCCGAATCTCGATTAAGTTTTTGAAACTCTTGACTTTTAAGGATGAATTCTTGATCTTTGGGGAAACGATGAGGGTTTTGATTTAAGAGAGTAGGGGTAGTTTTTGATGTATTTTTCCCTAAAAACATAATAATTTCATGTTATGACTGAGTTTAGTTGAGGGAAATATACTAAAATACCCCTTCTGCACAAAAATTTAAAAGAAAAAGGCGAACTGGGCACCCAACGCGTTACACGATGCGACGCATCGATATCGCATTGGAAAACTGCTTTATCGACGCGATCCTCAATGCAGCGCAATAATATCGTGTTGGTTCACTATTTCATCAATGCGATCATCGACGCGGTGCATCGACATCGCATCGAGCCAATACTTTCGACATCCAAACACACTTTATTCCTCGTCCAAAAAATGCAAAACTTCTTTAAAACACCCTCTTTTCATCCTTGATCATGAATTAACTTTAAAAACCAAGTCTCGAGGTCGGAAAGATCGATTTAAGAAACACCAAAGTTTAGTATCTATTACTAAGGATAGGTCATTTTTGATACTTAGAAATATTTCAAGTTTCTAGTTTCTCAAGCGTGCTACTAGAGGTGGTACCATGCTAAAAATTTTTGCGGGGTATCACATTATCTCCCCATGGGATCATTTGTCCCCGAATGATGGAACGGGACACATATATGCATGATTAATCTCACTGAAGAGAAGATAAAAAGAATTGGGCAAGAATTATACCTTCTATATCGTCATTCACCAGATCAAAGATATTTGATTATCTTTCACGCATATCATCCTCCGACTCCTAAGTAGCTTCCTCAGCCTTTTGATTCATCCACATCACCTTAACCGAAGTTATTTCCTTGCTTCTCAACTTTTGGAATTGGTGATCAATAATAACAACGCATTCTTCTTCATATGACAAGGAGTTCTTCACATTGATTTCCTCAATAGGTAACACCAAGGAATGATCCCCAAGAAAATTTTTCAACATAGACACATGGAACAAGGGATGTACAAAACCCATGCTTGCAGGCAAATCTAATTCATAGGCAACCCCACCTATCCTTCTCATAATCTAGTATGGTCCTATATAATGTGGAAGAATCTTCCCCTTCTTTCCAAAATGCATGACTTACTTCATAGGGGAGACTTTGAGAAACACCCAATCACCAACCTCAAAGCCCAACTCTCTTCTCCTAACATCAGCATAGGACTTCTAATGACTCTGAGATATCTTAAGTCATTCTCTAATGATTTTCACCTTCTCCATTTCCTGATGAACAAGGTCAGGCCCAAATAATTGGGTTTCACCCACTTCATACCAACCAATCGATGATCTATATCTCCTCCCATAGAGTGAATTGAAAGAAGCCATCTTAATGCTGGAGTGGTAGGTATTATTGTAGGCGAATTCTATAAATGGAAAATAATCTACCCAACTACACTTAAAGTCAATTACACAGGCTCTCAACATATCCTCAAGAGTCTGAATGGTACGATCAGCTTGCCCATCAGACTGAGGGTGGAAAGAAGTACTCAGATTCACTTGGGTACCTAAACCACTCTGAAAAGATTAACAAAACTGTGAAAAAAATTTCGTACCTCTATTTGATATAATGGATATTGGTGCCCCATGCAATCGAACTATTTCCTTAATGTACATCTTGGCATAATCATCTCTCGAGTAATTAGTACTCACAGGAAGAGAGTAGGCTGACTTGGTCATCCGGTCTACAATCACCCAAATAGAATCATATTGGTTTCAGGACCTCGAAAGCCCTGTGATGAAATCCATATTGATCATCTCCCACTTCCATATAGGCAAATCTATCTCTTGAGAAGTACCACCTAGTCTGAAATGTTCCATTATAGCTTGTTGACAATTCAAACACTTGGAAACAAAATCAGCAACATCATATTTCATATTATTCCACCAATATATATCTTTAAGATCATGATATATTTTAGTAGAGCCTGGGTGAACAGTATACCTCGAAGTGTGAGATTCATCAACGATCCTCTCTCGTAAACCATCAATATTCGGTACACACAACCTACCTTGATACCTCAAAATACTATCACCGCCAATTTCAAATGCCATCACCTTATATTGACCCACATCTTTCTTAATTTGCAACAGGATGAGGTATTTGTCTTGCTTTTCCTTCACTTCAGCACATAGGGAAGATTTATCCATGTCATGAACAATTACTCCCCCATCTTTGGAATCTAACAATCAAAACAATTGGTTTGCTAGTCGAAGAATATATTTCACCATCTCCCTTTTTCCTTCCTCAACATGATCAAGATTGTCCATTGAAAAATTGCTAAGGGCATTGGCCACCACATTAGCCTTGCCTGGATGATTGTGGAAGCTCATTTCATAATCCTTTAACAGCTCCAACTAACGCCTCTATCTGTGATTCAGTTCTTTCTACGAGAAAACATACTGCAAACTCGTGTGATCAGTAAATATATAATTATGTACCCCATAAAGATAATACCGCCAGATTTTAAGTGCAAATACCACAACCGCTAACTCCAAGTCATGGGTGGGATAATTTTGCTCGTGCACCTTCAGCTACCTAGATGTATAAGCTACCACCTTACCATGCTGCATAAGTACACACCCAAGACCCATCTGTGACACATCACAGTACACAACGAAACCTTCTTTACCCTCAGAAAGGGTCAATACAAGTGCAGTACTCAACTTGTATTTCAACTTCTCAAAACTATTCTCACAGGAGTCAGACCACATAAATTTCACCTTTTTTCGTGTCAACCTGGCAAGTCGAGCAGCTATGGAAGAAAAACTCTTTATAAATCTTTTGTAATACCCTGCAAAACCCAATAAGCTCCAATATCAGTTGGAGTCATTGGTCTGGGCCATTTTCTCACTGCCTCATTCTTTTGGGGTTCAAATTTAATTCCCTCACTAGACACAAAATGCCCCAAGAAAGCAATAGAACTAAAAGCCAAAATTCACACTTCAAAAATTTTGCATAAAATCTATGATCTTTGAGTGTCTGAAGAATGATTCAGAGAAGATTGGCATGATCCTTCTCACTCTTAGAATAAATCAAAATGTCATCAATAAAGACTATGACAAATAGATCTAGAAACTAATGGAACACCCTATTCATTAGGTCCATGATAGCTGCAGAGGTGTTAGTTAATCCTAAAGATATGACTAAGAAATCATAATGGCCATATCAGGTTTGAAAAGCTATTTTGGGAATATCAGCCTCCCTAACCTTCAACTGATGATACCTGGAACGAAGGTCTATCTTGGATAAACACTTAGCACCCTGAAGTTGGTCAAAAATATTATTAATTCTGGTAGAGGGTATTTGTTCTTAATAGTGACCTTATTTAGCTTATGATAGTCTATACCCATATGAAGGGAACAATCTTTCTTACTTACAAAAAGTACAAGTGCTCCCCAAGGAGAAACACTAGGTCAGCTAAAACCCTTATTAAGAAGATCCCTATGCTAATCTTCCAACTTTTTCAATTCTGCAAAAGCCATTCTGTATGGCGGAATAGAAATAGTATGGGTATTTGGAAACAAATAAATTCCAAAATCTATCTCCCTGTTCGGAGGTATACCTAGGAGATCATTGGGATGACTTCAAGAAATTCATTAACTACAGGAATAGAATGGACAGAAGGACTTCTAGAATTGGAATTTTTGACCCGAATAAGGTGATACAAGAAGACTTTGGAAATATGTTTACGGGCTCTGAGGTAGGATATGAATTTCCCTTTAGGTGCTAACGAATACCCCTCCTATTCTAACACTGGTTCATTCGCAAAATAAAAAGTAAATTTTTGGGTTCTACAGTCTAAGACGACATAGAACGAGTGGAGCCAATCTATTCCTAAGATAGAATCAAAGTCAATCATGTCAAGATCTATAAGATCTTCCACAGTATCATGATTACAAATAGACACTACATAATTTTTGTACACTCTTCTAGCCACAATAGAGTAACCAACAGGAGTGGAAATAGAGAAAGGTTCAGGAATAGTTTTAGGTTCAAATCCAAAACCAACGGCCATATAAGGGGTCACATAAGACAAGGTAGACCCGGGTCAAGTAACACATACACATTATGGGAGAAAATCTGTAACATACCTGTGACCACATTTGTTGATGCCTCTGCATCCTAGCGCTTAGATAGAGCATACTGTCGAATGTGATTGCTCCCGATAGCTAAGATAGCACCTTTGAGCAGTGGTGGTGGCACGGAGGAATTTTCTTGTGATTTTTCACCACTGAGGTTCCCTCTTGTGGATTGATAGTCTCTATGAAAATGGCCTGGATGACCATAAGTATAATATATCAACCTGCCCAACTGAAACTTCCCTGGGTGATGTTTACCTCAATTTTGACATTGTGGGAAAAACCGAGGTGGCTGAGCTACACTGCCTTGGGACTAAGTAGCTTATATTCCCGGTCTACGGTTAGGATGGAAATTCTAAAATCACCGATCGACTGGAGGTCTGGGCGCTAGAGTGATAAATGTGGACTGAGCGTTACTCTAAACTTTTTCTTCAGCCACCAGTTACCCCAATTACCCTCTTGGTGCTGACTATAGTTCTGGTCTGCCGGTCTGGTCCTCTTGGCCTGTCTGTCTTTCTCTCTTGGTTAAGCAACCCTCTTCTACTTCTCCTCAACTTATTATATGTCAATGAGTAATTTGGAGAAATCTATATCCCTGTTGAGCATTTCCCCCTTGCACTTCAACACCAAATCATCCGACCATAACGGGCTAGCTGATTGAATTTCAGGGTGTACACCTTGATGCTCATCCTTCCCTATTTCCAATTCATGAACTCTTCAGCCCTGGACTCCTTTACCTACTGAGAAAAGAATCATTCCCAGAAAGCTTCCACAAATTTTCCCCATACAAAAGGCTCGGCATTATCCCCCCTCGAATCTTCCAACTTATTGTACCACTAATTTGCTACCTCCTTTAGTTGATAGGACACTAGTTCAACCCATTCCACTTCATCCACATGCATAACTCAAAAAAATTTCTCCATCTCATCCACAAATTCCTACGGGTCCTCCTCAACCTTTGTATATATAAACATATGCCGATTCAACGTCATAAACAAGACCACCCGTGTAGCCTCGAATGTACCATACACAGTCCCAACATCCTCCGATAGTCTGGTCTGGGAGGCCACCAACTGTGCAATTATATGCATCGACTGTCTTAACTTTATATTTGATACCTCTCTATGGGGAGATTGGGTGTGGTTAGTCCTAGACAGGGGATTCCTAGGTGCCCTTAGTGGGTTAGTCTTAAAAGGAGGGACTCCTGGAGAAGCAATAAATTTAGGAGAGTGAGCCATATTCTGTCCTTATCCCATGAGTAAGGCGGATATCCTTAGCCGGGGTATTATGTTCATTATAGTGATGATGAGGCATGATAACTTCTCTTAAATATAAGAGACCACTGATTAGAGGACATTCAGTGTAACACCCCACAATTTTTAGCTAGGAAGCGAACCGTCATTCCTACGTGCGTAAGCTCTAATTCCATAGTTTATATTTAAATTCTTATGTCATGATATTTTTCCTAGTGTATGAAGTGATTATGAGGTGAAAAGAGTTCATAAAAATTACTTGGAGAAAAGTTAATCTAAGAGTCGTTCATACATCCAAAGTTTGATATTCGATTCTACTAGGGTCTACTTCAAATGTGTATAACTTTCTATATACATAAAAATTTTCATCTCAAAACCTGCCAAAGTGTAGATAATTGAATTAGGTTTTCAACAATACCAATTTCCCCTAAAACCAATAACCTAGAAAAAGTTATGGTATTTTTCGTGTGAGGCAGTAAGCCAATCCGATCTTGACATGTCGCATCAACTGCGCCCCAACACAAAACCTGACCAACATTCTTTAAGATCCTAATGGGTCTAGGGGCATTTTGTTTACCTCTCCTCACCCAAAAAATCCATCTATAACATAGAATTTCATCCCCAAGAAGGCAAAATTGCCTATTATTCACTCTTTCTCTCAAAATCAAAACCCTAACTCCTTCCCCAAAGATCAAGAACTCGTCTTTAGGATCAAGATTTCCAAGACAACTGGTTAAGATTTGGATTCCATTTGTCTAACTATGAAATCTAAGGTACGTGGGGTTTTTCTAAAACTACATGGGCTGGTTTAAACACTTTGAATATGATTTAAAGTTTAGAATTCATGAAATTACAAAGGGGTTTTTAAATTTACATTTCGATTGTGCATTATGGACACTTAAATGGAATTATAGTTTTGGTCTTGAGGACTTTACCTAAAATTGATTTGTAATCTTATATATATATATTTATGAAATTGAGTTTAATATTTAATTGAGAGCATGACTATTTATGCTCCCTCTCATGTTGCAACACTTCTTGATTTTAGAATGTTATGAGTTGAAGAATGTTATTTAGAAGCATGGTATCAATGTTCTTAACTATTGTTGAATGATTTAAGATTGTTTTTTAAATTGATGAGAGGGAGGTTTTGGATGTTGATAAATTTTGAGTATATATAATGAAATAATTACATGGTTTGACAAAAATATATGACCACCACACGTTTATTTGAAATTGTTTAAAAGGATTAGAATCTTTTCATGGTTTTGACTTATGCTTTGAAATATGAATCCTCTTATACTTGTCTAAATGATTTGGTGGTCTGAACATTTTTTTAAATAAGATAATCTTACATGATATCATATAGCTCAAAAACTATGACTTTCAAGTCTTGGTATGATGATACCAATACAGATAATGCCATGGTAATTTATAACATAACAGAATCTAGATTTTCATTTAGATTTTTAGTTTTTGAACTTAGAACTATGAATGTCCAGAAAAGGTTAAAAATGGGCATAAAGATATATTAGGTGGTTACCCAAAGAAGGCACGAGTTCAGAAAACTCATTGCCCAAAATCATGTTTTGCCAATACGGATTATTATTTTCCCTAGAGGGATTATACGCTAGACTAGTATCCTGTGGCGTATCAGAATCAAAAAATCCAACTCTTGCGAAAAACTTGGGTTGGGGTCTTGGTCGCCGATTTAAGGGCAGACTCTATATAGCCCGTAGGGTCATAGAATTGTAGAGTGTACAACCTAACTCAGAAGTAATACAAAGAATAGAACTACATTGACAAGAATGTTTTATGATTATCAACGATTTGCCCATCTATTTTTAAACTATATCATGAATGAGGTTTCATGAGTTTCTCTCATCTACTTTATATATATGAATACATTATTTTGGATTGCTCTGCATACCCGTACAATTATATTGACCCCCTATATTTTAGGGTCAGAGGCTCAGTCTAGAGGTCCTTCTAAATCATAGAGTTATTCAGACAGAAGTGTGTAGTTTATGAGACTTCTTTGTTCTTGAAGGCCTGTTTTTTTCTTGATACTTGTTACTTACTTTGGTTTTGGTCCAATGGGGGACTTGTCTTAGATTTCAGACAAATGTTATTTTCAGTTGTTAGAGATTTCACAGACTAGTGTCAGGTGTTTTGAATGTTTCATGAATACATTATTTTTGTATTATTTAGTTAAAGAAAAAGATAGTGACCTTCTTTCCATCTTGAATTATATTTATAATTCTTTTATTTATTAAATGAATGTTTGGCATGATTACTAGATATAGAAGGGCGCTCGGTCCTCAATGGTTTAAGATACCCGTCATGTCTAGGGCCCCGGCTTTGATCGTGACAATCTTGGTATCAGAGCATGGTTCATGGACCCACGGTTTCTTCAAAATCGTGTCTAGTAACATCATTCTTACGGTGTGTTGTGCACCACACTTATAATCAGGAGGCTACCGGGCATTTACGAGTTGTTTTATTTTTTTTATACTCTAGTTCGTGCTATAGTGTCCTCCATAAGAAAGTTATCCAAATTCCTTCCTTACTCTAATATCATTGGCCATGCCTCATTGCCGAGGTGATACAAGTCCAAGTGTCTAGCTCCCCCAGTGATGTGGTTCTTTCTGATATAGTTGTCCATAAAGTTATAAAATTGCACAAGGACTTAAGAGGAGTCCATGAGTGCTCTAAAGTGTGTGGATTTAAGTGCATACCCCTATCTGTATCAGTTGTGCAGTTGAGCATGAGGTATGGAGTATATTCAGTCTCCTTTAATAAAATTCTTGTTGGGGATGTGATTTCTAACGATAAGGATGTGTAGCCGAATGTTGGAACTATATTTCCACCCAAGTAGGAGTATATGTTAAAGTGTCATGATCTATTAGAAGTAAGATGGTTCATAAGTTAGTTGTATGAAATCACAAGTTTATAAGTTTGAGTGGGGGTGTTTTTTTGCATAAAAAAGATGGTTTTAGTTGCATAACCCTTGATTGAGGTATGGGTTTCCTTTTTATAGTAAGTGACTAATGTTGTAGTAATATTTTTATATTTTATGGTAGTCTATGAAAGAAGTGGCTAGCTACGATTATTAGATATACAAAATAGGGAAGGACCCTAGAGTGGATGGTGATGATTGTTATATGAATCCCTTATAGGCTATGAATGGAAGGATTAAAATAGCAAATAAGTTATAAGTATAGACATATTGTGGCATATAGAATTTCGAAGAAGTTGTGATGTATGCATGGGTAAGTAAATATGATATGAGAAAGTGGAATATGTTGATAAGATTGTAATAGGTTATATTATAAGACTTGGACAGTCTATTCTTAGTTAGTGACTTTAGCCCCTCCCCTTGATTTTCTTTTCACTAATAGTTGTAAACTAGTACTTCATGTGAGAAGGTATGTAGTGGATGTTGAGTTGTATGGTGATGTCATGGAGGGGTTGTAGTTGTAGGTAGTAGTTGAGTGAAGTGAAATATTTGAGTTGATTTCCCAATTTGATGGACTAGTAGGATATGTGGCATGCTTTACAGGTGGTATATCATTGATGATAGATAATAGGCTTGAACATTAAATGTGGAATGTAGTGGTGAGAATAGTAGCTTGATATTAATAATGCATGTTTTATGGGAATGAATTAGTTGGTTTGGTGTAGTGTTTGAAATAGCCTAGGTTGGCGACTTGCAGAATAGAAATGGACAATTGCAATATGTATATGGTCATGAGGACTAGTGTTACAAAAATGATGAATTATGGTTGAATTTTTAAAGTGGATAAGAACGTGAGTAGATAAGACTAAGTTGAACTACGAGGTAGCATGTAGTTAGATAAGGTGTGATGTGTATAAGTGTTTTGTCTACCTAGATTTAATTCTTGAACCTTGTAGTACGGAGCAGTATGGGAAGTGGTTGTATGGTTCTGTTTAGAGTTGAATTAAGGAAAAAAAAATATAGCTAGGCAATGTGAGCCTTATGTATGGTTTTACAAATTTTTGTTAAGTTGAAAGTAATGTGATTTTAGGTGTAATGGGAGTATTTTAAGGAATTGAAGATAGAGTATTAAGTGTTCAAAAATGTGGGTGCCTATGCCCATGATAATGTTAGTCGTAAGATAATGACCTTGGGGGTTAGAGGAAATTCTGATTTGAGTCCCTAAGAGGGGATGTCCTAGAAAATAATATAGTGTCTTTGTATTAGAGATTAATGAGAGGTGTTTGTGTTCATGTATATACTTATACCTTTTTTGTGATAAAGAGTGTGGGTGAGTACGCTCATGAGAGTAGGGGTTGTAGAGTTATGGCTATAGAGACTTGCGGAAGTTAAAAGTAGCATTTACTGAAAAGCAAGGCTATCAGGGTATTATACTTCAAGGAGAGTATAAAATTTAAGTATGTGGTGATGCCTCTTTTATGTTGAAAGTTGTGGCTATAGATTTGATAAGGGGATATGTTCGAAAGTCTAGGATTGTGACTTTGATCTAAGGGGGAGATGGGGAATTAAGTTATTTCCTAAAAAATTTCTCAATGTTGCAAGTAGCGGGGAAGAGTCATGATAAATATATTCCTACTCAAGCATATTCCTCCTACTTCCATTTTAGAGATTATTCTGCTAATGTCCAACATCATGTCTTCAAGTCATGCCTGTGCCCATGGTTCGAGTTCTCTATGGACTTATGTTTATGATCTAACCTCCAAACTAGAAGAAATTCTTACATATATTCAAGCCATATGTTATATTTCTCATGATCCAAATCTATGTCTCTCAACATGCTTGGTCCGAAAGAAATTTGTTTCTGTATGTCACCAATTTATCCTATGTCGGGTTTATCCAAAGTCAAAGTTTATACAAACTCATGGAAAAATCTTAGTTCCTTAAATGAGGAGAAATCGCTTGAAGCAGAAATCTTTGTCTTTGTTGTAATGTAACACCCAGTAGCATTGATGACTCAATATCACTCTTAGTTGCATGTGTGGAGAACTAACAACCTGAAAAATTTCTTTTTCTAATTGTTAAAAGACTTAGTCATATTTATGAGCTCTTACCTTTCAGGATTTTCAAGTTGATCTTCCCGACCCCAAATCGTAGATTTTCGAGTTGATTTATTTTTAGGGATGTAAAGGGGATGTAAAGGGGAAGTTTTGGATTTTTTGGGCAACATTAGAGATATGTTTGGATAATCGCGTCGAAGAAGCAGTGGCCTGAAGCGATGTCAATGCGTCATGTCAGTTGGCGCATCGGGTGCCCAGTTCATCTTACTAACTTTAGGGTCCAGGAGGGTAATTTAGTTTCTTTCCCTCATTTTATCTTAATACGTGCACCAATGTTTTATCACTGTGCTTTATCCTAAGAATTTATGCTATATTGTGTTTCTTTAGAACGGCTCTCTACTTATGATCCATACACTTGATATATGGAGCACTTCGGGTCTATTTTATTGTATCTTTAGTTCTTCTCCCACCTTGATGTAGGTCAATAGATATGGGTCATAATTGAGTAGTTTTTTTTCCATTCATGACATTTATTCTCGGTTGCCTTAATGACCCTCCGTATGATTGTATGATGGTGGCTGTGGAAGCATAGTGATATGTTAGGTGGGAAGTAGATGTTCTTGAAGGTGAAATTGATGTGATTCTCGAGCTAAGGTTATAGGTGAAAGAGAAAAGAAGAAGATGGACTTTTGTTGTGTGAAATACCTAAGAAGGAGGGATGAGGCAAAAATAATTATGGGAGTGATTGGAATTATTGGTCTTAGTGGGGAGATCCATGTAGTGGGTGCAGTAATGATTAGGCTTGAACTTTGTGATTGATAAAAATAGAAACCTATGTGCTATGTGGTTAGTACTTTCTTAATTAAAACTGAGGGTGTTTGATGGTAATGATAAGGTCAAGAAGTGTTCTTAAGGGGATGTATAGTACAAGTCCCTGTAGCTCAAGTTAGCACTTTTTAACTCCGATTTAGGTCTCAACATAGTAGTACTAAGTCGTGAGATGTGGTCAGATGTGTGATAGGAGAATTGTAAGATGGAAAGGACGAAATATGTTATTTAATGTTGGGGCATAGATGAGTAGTGCCTTTAAGCTAAATAGATTTGTTGTAACCTAAAGGGTGGATAATGCTTCTATCTTGATCTTCCACGTAATCTTAGTCCATGATTAATACCAATACAAATCAGGTGTATGATCATCAAATAAATCCATGCCTTATGTTGTGATGATTATGGTGCGTAGAACTCATGTGCAAGATCATCCCTATGTAAACTCTCATTATCCCATGTTTCGTGCGTACATATTTCACTAGGGGTTATCATGAAGCTCGTTTGATGCCTTTGTATATTTTGTAAAGGAAACATATTCAATGTGAGGTTTCGTTCTTTATTTTTCACTTTTATAGCTTCAACAAGTCCCTGCCCATCATTCGGGGACGAAAGATCCCAAGGGGGAGATAATGTAACACCCCACATTCTCGATCTAGAAAGCAAACCAAAATTCCTACGTATGTAGGCTCTAATTCCATTGTTTATATTTAAATTCTTATGTCATGATTTTTTTCCTAATGTATGAAGTGATTATGAGGTAAAAAGTGTTCATAAAAACCACTTGGAGCAAAGTTGAGCTAAGAGTCATTCATTCATCCAAATTTTGATATTCGATTCTACTAGGGTCTACTTTAAACTTGTATAACTTTCGATACAAATAGAATTTTTAAGTTCAAGACCCACCAAATTGTATATAATTGTATTAGCTTTCCAACGATACCAATTTCTCCTAAAACAGATAACCTAAAAAAAAGATATGACATTTTTCGTGTGAGGCAGTAAGCCGATGCGATCTTGACGCGTCGCGTTGACAACGCCCCAACACGAAACCAGACGCGAATTTAAAGTTGTTTTACGCATTATTTAATTTCCTAATGGGTCTAGGGGAATTTTGGTCACCTTTCCTCATCCAAAATCCATCTGTAACATAGAATTTCAGCCCCAAGAAGCCAAAATTGCCTATTATTCACTCTTCCTCTGAAAATCAAAACCCTAACTCCTTCCCCAAAGATCAAGAACTCATCTCTAGGATCAAGATTTCTAAGAAAACTTGTTAAGATTTGGATTCCATTCTTCTAACTATGAAATCTAAGGTACGTGTGGTTTTCCTAAAACTACATGGGTTGGTTTAAACACTTTGAATATGATTTAACATTTAGAATTCTTAAATTTACAAAGGGGTTTTGAAATTTACATTTCGATTGTGCATTATGGACTCTTAAATAGAGTTATTTTTTTGATCTTAAGGCCTTTCTCCCAAATTTATTTGTAATCTTATATATGTATGTATAAAATTGAGATGAATATTTAATTGAGAGCATGACTATTTTCACTTCCTCTCATGTTTCAATACTTCTTTATTTTAGAATGTTATGAGTTGAAGAATATTATTTAGAAGCATGGTATCAATGTTCTTAACTATTGTTTAATGATTTAAGATTAATTTTCAAATTGATGAGAGGGAGGTTTTGCATGTTGATAAATGTTGAGTATATATAATAAAAATTTCATGGTTTACCAAAAATATATGACCACCACATGTTTTTTTTGAAATTGTTTAAAACGATAAGAATCTTTGCATGGTTTTGACTTATGCTTTGAAATATGAATCCTCTTATACTTGTCTAAATTGTTTAGTGTTCTGAACATTTTTTTTAAATGAGAGAATCTTGCATGATATCATATAGCTCAGAAAATACGACTTGTAAGTCTTAGTATAACGATACCAATACACATAATTCCATGGTAATTCAGAATAATACAGAATACAGATTTTCATTTAGATTTACAGATTTTGAACTTAGAACTATGCATGATTAGAAAAGGTTAAAAATGGGCATAAAGAGATATTAGGTGGTTACCTTTAAGAAGGCACGAGTTTAGAAAACTCTATGCCCGAAATAGTGTTTTGCCGATACGGGTTATTATGTCCCCTAGAGGGATTATACGCTAGCCTAGTGCCCTGTGGCGTATCAGAATCAGAAACTCTAACTCTTGCGACAAACTTAGGTTGGGGACTTATCCGCCAAGTTAAGGGCGGGATTCATATAGCCAGTGGGGTCGTAGAATTGTAGGGTATACCACCTAACTCAGAAGTAATACAAAAAATAGAATTGCATTGACAAGAATGTTTTATGATTATAAAAAATTTTCCCATGTATTTTTAAACTATATCATGCATGATGTTTCATGAGTTGCTCTAATCTATTTTATATATATAAATACATTATTTTGGATTGCTCTGCATACCAGTACAATTATATTGGCCCCCTATATTTCAGGGTCTGTGGCTCAGTCTAGAGGTTCCTGCTAAGACGTAGAGTTATTCAGAGAAAAATGTGCAGTTGGTGAACCTTCTTTGTTCCGGAAGGCTTGTTTCTATCCAGATAATTATTACTTACTTTGGTTTAGGTCCACTGGGGGCCTTGTCCCAGATTTCAGACACATGTTATTTTCAGTTTTTAGATATTTCGTAGACTAGTATCAGGTGTTTTGAATATTTCATGAACTCATTGTTTTTGTATTATTCAGTTAAAGAAAATAGTAGTGACCATGTTTCCGTATTGACTCATATTTTTGCAATGTTTCTTTATTTTATGAATGTTGGGAATGATTACCAGATATAGAAGAGCGGACAAACCTCTATGGTCCGGGATATCCATCACGGCTAGGGCCCCAACTCGGGTCGTAACATTCAGACTCTACAATATGAACTAAATCACAAAGAAATGAGACATTCCAAATCGCCTTGTGGCCTCCTACTTATAAGTGTGGCACGCTACACACCCATAAACAGGACTCTACTCGATGCAATTTCGCAGATACCCTGGGACCATGAAGTGCTCTAATACCAACTTCTTCACGACCCGAACTGGAGCCCTAGCTGTAACGAGCATCCCGAACCATGAAGGCCTGGGCGCTTTTCTAAATCTGATAATCATGCACAATGAGAACCATGGTCAATCTCATAATCTTGAACAATTTATAAAGGGGAATTCTAAATATTCTAAACATGTGACAACCGTCCGCGAAATCTCTAACATTACAATATGAAACGACCCGATTTTCTTGAACCAGAACGTCACACAGTGCTCATGATTCCGAAGGACCACAAGCTAACCCTCTACTAATATTTGTACCTGAGCACTGCATAATATAGATAATAAATGCAAAAACTGGCCATAAGGTTCAAAACATTTAAAAATACTCAAAACTGAAAAATAAATACTGATACATCTATCTGAAAACCCTCTAAACTTTCGGAACTATAGAGTTGATGGGACATGTCCCCAACTAACTCCATCTAGTGAAAATAACTAAATATGATGCAATAATAAAATAAGGATCATCCTCAAATGAAGAGGACTCACTGCTAAGTCTACTGCTGCTGACCGGGACTGTACTGCTAAGGGTACTCTAGATCTCGTGCCTCTGAACCTATGGTATAAAATAAAACACCATAGCACAAATACGTCAGTATGTGGGAATGTACTGAGTATGAAGATGAGGTAAGGTTAAATGCAAGGGTTTATGGATAAATAATTAGTTAACTTAATAATCATAAGAGTACTGAATGAGAACATATGTTTGAATGTACAAACGATAATTGAAATCATCATGACTCTGAATACTGAAACTTGGATACTACTTTACTGTTATCTGAATAATTGTATACTGAGGTTGAGATCAGTCCTATCTAGGGAGTGATCTCAGAAATTGATGATACTGAAATTGATTAACTGAATCTACTCATATCAGTAACTGAATATTGAGCTTACTACTCTCGAATTCTGAGCTTACTACTCTCGACTGAGTGAATCTGAGATCAAACCTCTCTAACGGATGATCCCTGCTTCTACTATCAATGATAAGAAATGATTATGTCTGAGATCCAATATATCTAGCGGAAGATCTCTAAATCTGATAATGAGAATAATCAATTGAATCTGAGACTGAGATCAAGCCTATCTAAAGGGTGATATCTGGATTTGATAATGAGATTACTCAACTGAATCTGAGACTGAGATCAATCCTATGCAATGGGTGTTCTCTGGATCTGATAATGAGATTACTCAACTGAATCTGAGACTGAGATCAAGCCTGTCTAACGGGTGATATCTGGATTTTATAATGTTGATATTGAATATCTTTATGTGAGACCATAGTTATCTACTGGGTGGTCCATGAATCAATAGAACTATCTGATTTCTTCACTGAGATAGGTGACTGTATCTGATAGTCCTGATTTATTTGTTCTACTCTGAAGTGAAGACAGATACTGAATCTGTAACTGTGGGAGTTCTCACTTAACTAACATGTCCCTAATATGAAGTGGTGGGGTCCAACCTGTAACCCCAGATTGAAGGGTGTCAATACCATGCCACGGGTAAAGAACTCTACTCTTGTCAAGCCTCTCTAATGGGTCATACTCACAAAAAGTCAAGACTGAGGCATTATAGTAGTCAAGCCTTATTCTAATGGGTAACTCCTGCTCGTGCGCTGGCTACGCAGTTTTGGAGTTTAGGGATTGGTCCTAATGATTCTGCCTCTCTAACGGGGAGCCACCACCCCTGCACTAGCTCGGTGCTAGATCCTACTCCCAACTGAAAGACTCTAAACTGATTCTTAACTGAACTTAAACTGAGTTGAATCTGTTACTGATCATATTTCTCGAATGACCTGATTGAGTCATGCTGAATTCACTTGCTTTCGTATCTGACAGAATACTACTAAAACTCGTTATCTGACTGCATGATATCAAGTTTCGAACTGAATACTTGAATACTACTAGGTATGAGCTGAGTACTGAACTGAGTCTAGAATAGTAGCGATACTGAGATTACTAAGATTTATTAAGTTTTGTATCTGTCTGAGAGTATAGAGTTCTATAATTCACTGAGTTCTGAGAATCGTGGCTTGATTGAGATTATTGAGAAAACTGGCACGGGTTCTAGACTGCAGCTAAATTGTCAGGTATAGATACCCCCAAGACTGGATAACATAAAAGTAAAACATAACCATTCTTGAATAATCAAGACCATGGACATTCATTCACCATCACAATCACTAAAGCAACTCTTTAAGTATTTAGAAATCATAAACATGTGATAGTATAGGGAGACATGCTATTGGCTCATACTCCATTGAACAAGGTCTTACATCAACACTCGGCATGTATTAAAGTCTTAGGATGTATTGAAGAGAACATAATTGGGGAATTTCATGTTATCATACACAATTCATTCACTAAGGATTTTAAACAAACACTTGGCATGCATGGGTTTGCACATAATTGGGGATTTCTATTCCACATGCTATAATGGCTCTAATTCTTTCACATAAGCATTTTATCAAACATATAGGGAGCATGCTTTGCTTATTCAACAATTTCTACATTTAATTGATATGAACACATCACTTAACAATCAACTTGAAAAGGGTTTATTATGCACATCACATGAATATCACATACTAGGGTCAAAGCTTGAAACCTCATAAACAAAACATGAATTAAAACTCGATAATAGAATGAACATCAATTTCAACTCACATGAATCATCAAAAATTATAACATAAGATCTTTGAAATTTATAAAAAGGTTCTTGAGCTTCTTGGATGAAAAGGACCCAAGAATCTACATTTTCATACCTTAGGGAAACTCTTACTTGAAGGCTCTTGGAGAGATTCTTGATTTCTCTTGATTTTTCTTGAAGAAAAAATAACGGCTTTGATTTGTAGGAAACCCTAGTTTTTGATGTTGAAGATGAGAAATAAAGTTGTGAGCCTTGATCGGATATAAATAGGGGCTAAAAGAGTGATAAAAGACCAAAAAGTCCTATTAAAATCGACTTAAAATTACCGATCGGGGACTGCGACGGTCAAAGTGATGGTCCATCGCTAGTCTAATGGTCTGTCGGATCATCCGTCATATGTTGGTTAGAAAAGGAATACAATACCTCGATGTGACAGTCTCAGCGTTGGTCCATCTCAAACTCAAAGGTCTGCTGGATCGTTCGCCGCACGTTGGCCAGGATGAGGCCACACTGCCTCAGTGGAGAATGCGTCAGTACGTGGGAATATACTTAGTATGAAGATGAGGTAAGGCTAAATGCAAGGGCTTATACATGAACAATTACTTAACTGAATAATCATGAGAGTACTGAATGAGGACATATGCATGAATACACAAACCATAATTGTAATCATCATGACTCTGAATACTAAAACTCGGATACTACTTTACTGTCATCTGAACTCACTACTGATATTGAGATACTGAATAACTGAATACTGAGGTTGAAATCAATCCTATCTAGTGAGTTATCTTGGAAACTGATGCTACTGGAATTGATTAACTGAATCTACTCATATCAATAACTGAATGCTGAGCTTACTACTCCCGACTGACTGAATTTGAGATCAAACTTCTCTAACGGATGATCCCTGATTCTACTATCAATGATAAGAAATGATTATGACTAAGATCCAACCTATCTAGAGGAAGATCTCTAAATATGATAATAAGAATAATCAACTGAATTTGAGGATGAGATCAAGCCTATCTAACGGGTGATCTCTGGATCTTATAATGAGATTACTCAACTGAATCTGAGACTGAGATCAAGCCTATCTAACGGGTGATCTCTGGATCTGATAATGCTAATACTGAATATCTTTATGTGAGACCATGACATAACTTCCTCTTCCAATGCCGGATTTTAATGAAATTGGTATAGATGGAAAGCTTATTCAATGTCTTACATGACAAAAAGTCGATATTAGGGAAATTCTACATAATTTAAAATATTTCTCTCTTGGGAAGGCACTTCTCAATCTTTTATGGCTGGATTTACGCTTCACTGAACACGCTCTAAGGCTCAGACTACGAGAGAATTTTGTGGGGTCTTACAAAGTAACTATCATAAGTCTAAAAAAAATTGTGATAAGACCCCCTGTGAACCATAAAAGAAAGAAATAATAAATTCTGAAAAAAGGCATTCCGAAATAGAGAAGGCTCACAAACTGCAACTTCTGACATACACGAATTTACTGTTGTACGGGACCACATGGATGAGCCTCAGATCCTAAGATATAGGGGTTAATACATATGTACTGGTATGCAGAACAATTCAAAATAATGTATTTTTAGGTATAACATAAGGGAGAGAATTTTATAAATATCATGCATAAAATAATTTAAAGAACATGAGTAACATCAAATGACCATTCAAGAAATTCTGTAGGTGCAAAATATTCTTTAGATTACTTCTGAGCTAGGTGGTTCACCCTACAAGTCTACAGTCCATGGACTATATGGAATCCTCCCTTAACTCGGCGGCCAAGCCCCCAACCCAAGTTTGTTGCAAGGGTTGGGGATTCTTTTCTGAGATGCGATCGGGCACTAGGCCAGCGTATAATTTCTCTTTGGGAACGTAGTGAACCCGCATCGCCAAAACACGGTTTCGGGAAATGAGATTTCTGAACTCGTGCCTTCTTAAAGTAACTACCTCACTATCTTTAAGCCCAATTTTAATCTTTTCTATACATGCATAGTTCTATGTTTAAAATCTGAAAATCTAATTGAAAAATATACATTTTTTTCTGTTTTGTGTTACCATGGCATTATCTGCATTGGTATCTTCATACCAAGACTTGCAAGTCATACATCTTAGACATAAAGTTTCATGCATGATTCTTTAATTTAAATATTGTTCAGACCATCCAAGAATGCAGATAGTATAAGAGACTTCATATTTCGAAACACAAGTTAAAACCATACAAATATTCTATCCTTTCAACAATTATAATAAGTGGTGGTCAATTTCTCAAAAACATTCTTGGAATTCCTTCAAATACATTTAAATCACAATAATATCTCTCTCCCCCTCTCAACCATTATAAAATTCATATAAGAGAAAAGGCTCTTGACTCATTCTTTAAATCATGCAATTTAGGAATTCATAACTTGTAAATCAAGTAGTAACACAATAGGAGAGGGGAAGATTTGATAATTCTTGCTCTCAATTCGTATTTAAAAGTTTCAAACACATACATACATATATAGTAGTCAAATCACTTTTGAGGGAAGGCCTCAAGAACAAAACAATATTATCAAAGGCTTCAAAAGAGTAATTATAATTGTAAATCCAAAACCCTTTTTGCAAATTCATGATTTCTAAACCTTTAACATAATTAAGAAGAGCTTACTATGACCATGTAGTTTTAAGAAAAACCCATGTTCCTTAATTCACTTAGAAGGAAGGGTGGAACCCAAATCTTGATTAAGTTCTTGAAACTGTTGACTTTTAATGATGAATTCTTGATCATTGGGGAAAGGATTAGGGTTTTGATTTAAGAGAGTAGGGGTAATTTTTAATATATTTTTCCATAAAAACATTATAATTTTGTATTATGATTGAGTTTAGTTGAGGGAAATATACTATAATACCCCTACTACCCCAAAATTTAAAAGAAAAACCTGAATTGGGCACACGACGTGACACATCAATATAGCATCGGGCCACTGCTTTATTGATGTGATCCTCAATACGGTGAGATGATATCGCATTGGTTCACTATTTCAGTGATTTTATCATCGATGTGGTGCGTCGACATCACGTCGAGCCACTTCTTTCGACATCCAAACACATTTCATTCCTCATCCAAAAAATCCAAAACTTCTCTGAGACACCCTATTTTCATCCCTGATCATGAATCAAGTTAAAAAAACAAGTCTCGAGGTCGGAAAGATCAATTTAAGAAACACTAATGTTTAGGAGATAATAATGAGGCTAAGTCATTTTTGACAATAAGAAAGATTTCATGTTTCTAGTTTCTCAAGCATGCTACTAGGTGTGGTTCAACGCTGAAATTTTTTGCGGGGTGTTACACTTGTAAGGTTGAGAATGCTTCTATTTCTTATCTTATACAAAATCTTATTTCATGTTAAATACCATTGTAAATCAGGCCTATGATCACCAAATTAACTCATACCATATGTTGTAATGATCATGATCCCTATAACTCGTCTGCAAGGTGATCTCTATGTCAATTCTTCATGTTTCGTCCTTACAAAATTCACTAGTGGTTATCATGAAGCTCTTTTATGCCTTTTAATAATTTGTTGAGGAAAAATGTTCAATGCAAGGTTACGTTCCTTAGGCCATATATTTAGAGCTCCAATAAGTTTTGATGCATTATTCGGGGATGAATGATCCCAAGGGGGAGATAATGTAACACCCCGCACTTTTAGGCTAAAGTTGAATCGTCTTTCTGATAACGCTCAAACTATACCTCTCAATGAGAATGTAAGCGATCATTATCATATAAAACCCAACTAGGTTGGGGTCGAATCCCATAGTGAATATGGTGTAAGCTTAAGTCTTTTGCGAACTAATCAACTGATAGAAGAATGTTTCCAGAGATGGGGTTTTTTTAGTTTAACAAGTAATTTCCAGTTACTTTGATTAGTGTTTGTACTCAAGAGTTTATAGAGAAACCAGAATTATGTTCACTAAGGCTTTTGGTACTTGACAAATGCTGAAAGTGGTTCAAGATTCTCACGGTAGGTAGGACAACATTTTATGTTTATAGATATTATGTTTAAATGTCTCTCGACCTACTTAAGCATTTAGCTACCTAATCCTCTCAGACATAGGGAATTTATATTCACTGCACAGATTTTACCTCAGGTTAACCAACCTTGTTACAGCGTTGATTATTAAACGGATTATTTCCAAGTCCCTGTTGATAATTCACTTCTCACTATATTTGATTTCTTCCTCAAGAAAACCAAAATAGGTGTTGTCTACCATTTACAACCAATAGACTTTAATTAAAACCTCAGAATCATCAAGAAAACCTACGAACTTTTGAATCTTGAACACTAAGAACCTTGTCAAGACTTCACCCCAGATCCCATAATTTAGGTTAATGAAATTTAGCTACTCATAATGCTAAAATCAAAACAACAAGTTGTATTCATTCTTTGAAAGTTAAACTTACCACAAGAAAAATAATAACTTTTTGATTGCAGATTAGGTCATAGAGGAAAATCCCAAAATAATGATAATAATTTTTCAAAGTATTTACTTTTTCAAGACAAAAGTAGAGAGAGAGAAAATATCAAGTACTCTCAAAAACTCAATGTGTAAAACTCTATGTGCTGAATCTCCTTTGAAAAACCTTAAAAGAAGGCTTTAAAATAGTTAACTCTAAATAAGGAAACAAATTAATAAAAATCAAAAATCCCTCGGATTAGCTGATGACATTAGTGATAACCTATTAGGAGACTGACGACTTATCACAAATGTCTTCAGCTCCTTCTTCAATTTTGGCTCTTCCTGCTTAAGGCTGATGACAAACTTGACAACTTATTAGCTCTGTGACGGCTTATCACAAAATGTCATCAAGTCTTTGCTTCAGTTTTCCTTGGGTGCCTTATGCTGTTGACATTCCTGACATCTTATCAGAATCTTGACGATGCATCACAAAATGTCGTCACTGCTTCCATTTAAGGCGAATTGTCTGTCTACTGATGACGGCCAACTTGATAGCTTATCACAGGGATGATGACTTATCACAAATGTTGTCATCCACACTTGTCTTCAGATTTCATTAGATTTCAACTTCTTTGCTTCCATTCTTGTTGGTTCTCTATCATATCAGCTTACCCTGCAAAAATCAAACATAAACCAATCAAAAACGACAAAAGTTGCTTAAGACTTTGCAATTATTCTGAGTTAAAAGCCTCAAATGTGTTAGCATTAGCTCACACATCAACACCCTCAACTTAAAATAATTTCTTGCCCTCAAGCAACTTAACACAACTAAGAAAATACAAAGTACACTTGGCAGTCAATTATTTGTATCATCTTAAAACACTTTTACCATCTACAAGGTTACTCAATTCAAGAATAATGAAGAAGACTATTGCAACACCCAAGAATCAAGATACGGCATCAACTAAGTTATAACAACCATGCATAGTCCATTATTACACTACCCAAACAAATCAGTAACTAGCAATGTGACTAGTGTGCCCTTACAACAAAGAAATCCTTCTCACCTGATATATGTAAAGCTTGACACGTTGCCCATTTACCTTGAAGGAACTGTCGTCTTCATTTTAAATTTCTACTACTCCAGATGAGTAGACTTGACTAACCTTAAAAGGACCCGACCACTTAGATTTAAGCTTACTTGGGAACAGTTTGAGCCTGGAATTGAAAAGAAGCACCAAGTCACCTTTTTGGAAGTCTAGTTTCTTTATTCTCCAATCATGGTACTTTTTCATCTTTTCTTTTTATATGTCCGCTCATTCATATTCCCTGAGACAGAATTCATCCATCTCATTCAGTTTCCCCAGTCTCAGCTCCATTGCCTCCTTCCAACTCAAATTCAGCCTTTTGAGTGCCCATAAGGCCTTGTGCTCCAGTTCTATTGGCAGGTGTCAAGCTTTTCCATAGACCAGTTGAAATGGTGACATGCCAATGGGTGTTTTGAAATCAGTCTAATATTCCCACAAGGAATCATCAAGTTTTTGAGACCAATATTTCAGACTAGCATTCACCGTTTTGGCTAGGATGGCTTTAATATCTCGATTTGACACCTCCACTTTCCCACTAGTTTGTGGGTGGTATGGAGTAGCTAGTTTATGCTATTTCACCATATATTTTGATAAAGTTTCTCGAAACACTTTGTTGTAAAAATGAGATCCTCCATCGCTTATAATAGTGTGTGGTACTCCAAAACGAGAGAAGATGTTCTTCTTGAGAAAAGCAACAACCCTCTTCCCTTCATTATCAGACAAGACTATAGCTTTGACCCATTTTGAGACATAGTCTACAGCAACCAAACTATACTTCATCCCATACGAGCTTACAAAAGGACCTATGAAATCAATGCCCCAGGCATCAAACAATTCTACTTTAAGCATCTTAGTCAAAGACATCTCATGTCTTTTAGAGATTGACCCCTGCCTCTGACATTGGTCATATTTCAGCACATACTCGTGGTCCTTCTTGAACAAGGTTGGCCAATTGTAGCCACTTTGTCACACCTTTCTAATTGTTCAGTCTCCTACATGGTGACTTCCAACTGGGGAAGCATGCTTCCAATATGCATAACACATCAAATTTCAGCATGAATCTCCTTATAATATTATCCGCACATCACCGAAAGAGGTACGTCTCATCCCAAAAATAATGTGTCACATCATGCAGGAATTTCTTTCTTTGATGGAAAGAAAGATTTTCTGGAATGACCTCACTCACAATATAATTTTCATAATCCGCATACCAAGGCAATTTTTCCACAGCAGCAGCCTAGATCTCCTCATCGGGGAATGCATCATTTATCTCCATTTGATCTCTACTTGCCTGTTCACCTTCTATTCTAGATAGATAATCTGCAACCTGGTTTTCTCAACCTTTCCTATCTTTGACCTCAAATTCAAATTCTTGTAGCAGCAATACCCATCTAATCAGCCTTGGTTTTGCATCCTTCTTCGCCATTAAATACTAAGGCTATATGGTCGGTGTGGACCACCACTTTAGTAATAAGCAGATAAGCCCTGAATTTCTCAAAAGGATACACTACATCCACAAGTTCCTGCTCAGTGATGGTGTAATTATTTTGCGCACCATTTAGTGCTTTGATGGCATAATATATCGAATGAAATAGATTTTCCTTCTTTTATCCCAATACAGCTCCAAGGGCTACACCGCTTGCATCACACATAATCTCAAATGATTTTGACCAGTCTGGTGCAACAAAAATATGGGCCTCAACCATCTTCTTTTTAAGGCATTCAAATGCCTTCAAGCAATCATCATCGAAGAAAAACTCCATTTCTTTTTCCAAAAGTTTGCAAAGTGGACTAGCAACCTTCGAAAAGTCTTTTTTAAACCTTCGATAAAAGCCAACATGTCCAAGAAAACTACGTACTCCCTTTACTGAAATGGGAGGGGGTATCTTCTCAATAACTTCAACCTTGGCCCGATCAACTTCTATGCCTTTTGCTGAAATTTTGTGCCCGAGTACAATACCCTCATTTACCATAAAGTGGCATTTTTCCCAATTTAGCACCAAGTTAAATTCAATACATATTTGTAAGGCCATACTCAAGTTTTCCAAACATGACTCAAAAGAGTCTCCCACCATAGAGAAATCATCCATGAATACCTCTATGGTGTCCTCCACCATATCCGAGAAGATAGACATCATGCACCATTGAAAAGTAGCGGGTGCAATGAACAACCCAAACAACATTCTCTTAAATGCAAAGGTACCATATGGGCATGTGAATGTAGTCTTATACTGATCTTCAGGAGCAATACAGATCTGATTATATCCTGAATAGCCATCGAAAAATCAGTACCATCCCCTTCCAGCCAATCGATCAAGCATTTGGTCCATAAAGGGCATCGGGAAGTTATCCTTCAGAGTCCATGAGTTTAGTTTGAAGTAGTCCAAGCAAACTCTCCACCCAGTCATAGGCCTAAGTGGAATCAAATCATTCTTATCATTTGCAACCATAGTCATAGCCCATTTTTTGGCACGCATTAAAATGAGCTCACCCATTTGCTGTCTAAAATGGGGTAAACCACTCCAACATCCAACCACTTAATGATATCCTTCCTGACTACCTCTTGCATTGGTGGGTTAAGACGGTGCTGATGCTCTATGGTTGGAACACAATCTTCCTCAAGTTGAATTTTATGCATGCAGATGCCAGGGGGAATGCCAATAATATCTGCGATGGTCCATCCTATAGATTTTTTGTTCCTTTAAAGTACTGCAATACGTGTGATTACCTGTTTATCACCTAAATCAGCCGCAAAAATAATAGGTAGCGGGGTTTCCCAAAAACACGTACCGTAAGTGCCCAGACAATTCTTTAAATTCCAACATCGGTGGCTCCTGAAAGGATGGCTTGGCTGGTGGTGATGGTCGATTGGCGAGGTAAAGGTATAGCTTCTTAGGAGAATAAATATATGTACCCATACCTGCCAAAGCACAAGCAATCTCTTCATACTCCCCGATGCCTTCACTATCAATATTCATCATAACTGCGGCCAACTATTCGGCAACAAGTTGCTCAGCTATTGACACCTTCTATTCATCCTCATAATACACATCAACTATTGAGAACACACTCATTTATTTATGTTTCTTCATTGATTTGCACACATCAAACCGTAACACTTTGTCATTCATCTTGAATAGGACTTCATTCGCTCTCAAATCAATCCACATACTTCTGGTTGTGAGAAAAGGTCGACCCAAGATTATGGGCACCTCAAAGTCTACCTTGAAATCAAGAATGACGAAGTCTGCAGGGAATATAAAGCTGGATACCTTTTCTAAAACATCATCTAAAATACCAACAGGTCGTTTCACTGACCTATCAGCCATCACGAGTCGTATGTTGGTGGGTGTGGGATTTCCCAGGCCTATCTTTCTATATACCGCCAGCGGCATCAAGTTAATGCTTGCTCCCAGATCACATAACGCCTTAGCGAATTCCATAGACCCAATCATACAAGGAATAGTGAATGCTCCTGGGTATGGCTTTTTCTGCACCAAGGACCTTATAGAAATAGCGCTACAATGATGGATATTATCCTCTAATTCATAGATCACCACTCTTTTCTTGGTCACCATCTTTTTCATGAACTTAGCATAACCTGGAATTTGCTCAAGTGCCTCAACCAAAGGCATATTTATTGTCAATTGCTTGAGCATTGCCATGAATTTGCTGAGTTTTGTATCTTCCACTTTCTTCTTTAATCACTGAGAAAAGGGAGGTGGTGGCCTTGGGATAGTTTTTAGCACTACCTCCTTCTCCTTCTCTTTACCTTTCTCCAAAACATCATCAGAATTATCCAGCTTCTTAGACTCCACTGGATCACCTTCATCCGGTTCATCAACAACTACCTCATCATTTACAGATTTTCCCACAAAAGGGCCAGATAATATCTTACCACTCCTAGTGGTAATCTCCATGCATGAGCCATCATTAGGTGGATTCTGGACCGTATCACTCGGTAACATTCCACTCTTTCTCTGGTTGAATGCTACGGATAGTTGGCTCATTTGCTACTCCAACTATTTGGTTACGGTGGTGTGTGAGTGAACCAAATGACAATGGATGTCAGATCAGTCTTCATGTTGGTTACACCAGAGTTGGTTGCCTCAACTCCCTTCAATAACTTAGACATCATGTCCTCCATGGACATCTTTTTGGAACTGGTTGAAGCATCCTCATGATTTCCAGGAGGAACATATAGCCTGCTCCTGTCATTGTTATTCCTCCAATTTCCTTGCTCCATATCTTTATAACCAGGATTATCATAGTAAGTCTGACCTTGATTCCCTTGGCTATTTCCTCGGAAACCCCTTGATTATTAACATAGTTAGCCTCTTCATCTACATCAACATTACTTCTCTCCAAGATCCCACATCTTTCACCTTTTCAACCTTGCCTGATATCAAGTTCTTGGTTAGTAAGTCTATCTGCATTTTAAGGTGAGCCATGTCTTGGTCATGCTTCTCTTCTCTTCTACATTATTCCATAGTAATACCCACAGAAACCGTGGGCATAGCTACCACAGAGTCTCTGGTATGCCATGACCGACTCTATTTGGTCATTCTGTCCAACATCTCTGAAGCCTCTAGGAATATAAGATCAACAAACGAACCACCAAAAGAATTATTTACAATTGGCTTCGTGACAGAGTTAAGAGCCCTGTACAAAGTCTCCATCAAATGTATGTCTGTCATGTTGAGATTCGGGTACCGTGTCAGCTTCTTCTTGAATCTTTCCCATGTTTCATGCAAGGCTTCAGTCGGGAGCTGCCTAAATTTGTTGATCTCGTCCCTCAACTGTACCCTACTATAAGGCAAAAAGAACCTTCCTAGGAAAGCTCCTTTCAACTACCTCCAGTTGGTTATAGAATCAGGTACCAACTCATTTAACCATAAAGTTGCCTCCCCAGACAGAGACAATGGGAACAATCTCAATCGGATAGCATTTTGTCCCACTCCTGGGTTATCAAAAGATTTGCAGATGGTGACAAAATTCACCAAATGCAGGTTTGGATCATCCCCAGGAAGGCCACCAAACAACCCCTACAGATTTAAGAGTTGAATCATAGTACTCGTAATGTTGAACTTATCCCCAGGTGCCAACGTTGGAGGAATGATTGCACCCGTTAAACCTGCCCCATCCATGCCATCATCATTATCATTTGGATCATACTAGACCGATTGGTACTCTTGTCTTTCTCGTAACGGATGGTTCTGATTAACATTACGTCGTAGTGATGCAGTTATCTGCTCTGCATGCCTTGGGATCCCAGGATTCAGCAACTCCTCATCTCCCAAATCTTTTTCCTTAGGATTTGGATGTCGTGCCTATTGCCCGACATTTTGCACATTCACCTGAGCTCTAGCTAAGGCTGCTAGTCTGTCAGCCTCTTGTTGTTCTACCATTCTTCTTATTCGTTGTGGTTCCGGATTAGGTGGTAATAAAGTTCTCCAACACTTCTGGTGCTTGGCATACACTATAAAATCTTGTAAATAAACAAAAACAACAAACAAACGTAAAACTAGGAAACTTAACTAACAGTCAATTTACGCTCACAAACTTCTGTTTACAACCGTATTCCTTGGAAACATCATAATTTTTTATAACGCTCAAACCACACCTCTCAATGAGAATGTAAGCGATCGTTGTCAATATAAAACCCAACTAGGTTGGGGTCGAATCCCACAGGTAATATGATGTAAGTGTAAGTCTTTTACGAATTAATCAACTGATAGTTGAATGTTTCCAGAGATGGGTGGTTTTTAGTTTAACAAGTAATTTCCAATTACTTTGATTAGTGTATGTACTCAAGAGTTTATAGTGAAACCAGAATTATGTTCACTAGGTCTTTCGTTACTTGACAGATGCTAAAAGTGGTTAAGATTCTCACGGTAGGTAGGACAACAAGTTATCTTTATTGATATTATGCTTAAATGTATCTCAAACTACTTAAGCATTTAACTACTAATCCTCTTGGACTTAGGGAATTTATTTTCACTGCACAGATTTTACCTCAGGTTAACCAACCTTGTTACAACACTGATTATTAAACGGATTATTTCCAAGTCCCTGTTGATAATTCACTTCCCACTATATTTTATTTTTTTCTCAAGAAAACCAAAGAAGGTGTTGTCTATCATTACTAACCAATAGACTTTAATTAAAACCTCAGAATTATCAAGAAATCCAACCACCTTTTGAATCTTGAACACTAAGCACCTTGTCAAGACTTAACCCTAGATCCCATTATTCAGGTTAATGGAATTTAGCCACTCATAATGATAAAATCGAAACAACAAGTTATATTCATTCTTTGAAAGTTAAACTTACCACAAGAAGAATAATAACTATTGGATCGCAGATTAGATCATAGAGAAAAATCCCAAAATAATGATAATAATTTTTCAAAGTATTTGCTTTGTCAAGCCAAAAGTAGAGAGAGAAAAAAATCAAGTACTCATAAAAACTCAATGTGTCAAACTCTATGTCCCAATTCTCCTTTGAAAAACCTTAAAATAAAGCTTTAAAATAGTTAACTCCAAATAAGGAAAAAAATTAATAAAAATTAGAAATCCCACGGATTAGGTGATGATATTTGTGATAGCCTATCAGGAGACTGACGACTTATCACAAATGTCGCCATCTCCTTTTTCAATTTTGGCTCTTTTTGCTGAAGACTGATGACAAACTTGACAACATATCAACTCCGTAACGACTTATCACAAAATTTCGTCAAGGCTTTGCTTCAGTTTTCCTTGGCTGCCTTAGGATGACGACATTCCTGACAGCTTATCAGAAGCTTGACGCCGTATCACAAAATGTCATCATAGCTTTCACTTTAGGCTAATTCTCTATCTACTGCTGACGACCAACTTGATAGCTTATCACAGGGCTGTCGACTTATCACAAATGTCGCCAGCCACACTTGTCTTCAGATTTCTTTAGATTTTAACTTCTTTGCTTCCATTTTTGTTGGTTCTCTATCATATTAGCTTAAACTGCAAAAATCAAACATAAACCAATCAAAAACGACAAAAGTTCCTTAATACTTCGTAATTATTCTTAGTTAAAAGCCTCAAATGTGTTAGCATTAGCTCACACATCACTTTTCAACGTATTTGTACCTGAATCTTATGGTGTATAGTTAGAAATAAATATGACCTATATTTTCCTTAGTGTGGAAACTTCCTTGGAGATGAATATTCACCATAAAAATCTCCTAACTCAAAAGTTAAATTGAGCACCTTCCTATAGATTGAATTTTAGTTGATGATTTTGCATGGGTCAACTTCCATCAACTATTTCTATTAGTTTATAAGGATTAACGTGGCTTAGAATATTTCAAATTAAATCCCTTGGAGTCTTCTTTCCAACACCTTCGACTATTCATTTTATGAGCCAGAGTTAAAAGTTATGAGTGTTTGAATTAGACACTGTCCATGCTAGGCGATGGTCTACACATCGCCCACCTTAGGTTTTGGCCATGGGCTTGGGGCTGCAAAACTTGGGTTTGGCCATGGGTTAGGCACTGACTACCCTTTATTTTTGCGGTGTAAGGACTTCATTTTTGAGTTATTTCGATGTCAACAAGGACTTTTAACATTACATAATCATCAATAAATATATTAACATGAATTTAAGTCTCCGAAAATGATTTAACACTATCAAATCCCTAAATTATCTTCTAAAACACTAGAGGAGAAAAACCAACCTAGGGTTTGCACATTCAATCCTAAAGGGTCAATATTTTCGTGATTTCTTCATCAACTAAGGTACGTGGGGATTTACTTAACTTCATGGGCATATTAAAATCATTTTTAGTATGCTTTAAAGTTAAGAAATCATGAATTTACGAAAGGTTTTTGATCTACAAGGAAAAGTATGCATTGTGAACCCTTTTGGATAATATACGTTTTAGCCTTGAGGCCTCTTAATAGAATTGAATCATGTTTACAGATGTATAAGTATTTTAAATTTTGTAAAGTTAATTGAGATAATACGTAACAAATTTGTCCCTGTCTTCTTATGATACTTCTTGACTTTACATGCTGTGGGTTGTGAAATTGCATTATTGAAAGCATGAGATAAGAGTTTTAATGTTGTTTATGAACTTGATGTTAGTTGAATTGAAGAGAGGTTGCTTTCATAGTTTTCAACTATTTTATTGTTTTTAAATGTTCAATGTAACAATCGAAAGAATTGCATGAATTGTTTTGAGAAATTGACCATCATGTGTTGAAATAATGAAAAGGGAGAATCTTTGCATAATTTTGAAATGTGTTGAAATAAGAACTCTCTTGCTTTTTTAAATGTTTTTGGTGGTCAAATGATTTGATTGGATTGAAAAATCTAAAGCATAACATGATATTGCTTAGATATATGACTTGCAAGTATTGGTGTTACGATACCAAAACAGATGAATGTCATGGCAGATACATCATAGAATAAACTACAGACTTTTCAGATTTTCAAATTTAGAGTTCATAAAGATGCATGGTTTTAACGAACTAATAATGGACTCTAATAGAGTTATATGGCTACCCAAAGAAAGTATGAGTTTAAAGACTCTATGCTGGAAATCGTGATTTGCCTACACACGATTTTTGTACCTTGCTTTGTGAACTTGTATATCTTATAATATATCATCCCAAAGTGGGACTATGGTTTTGAGCCCTGTTTTGTGATCTCGTGCCCTACCATTACATGTTGATTTGATTGGGGATTATGGCACCCTTCTTTGTGATCTTTCATGTCTCCCCTTACTGATACTCCAATACTTGCATCAAACTAGGATTGGGGGCTTCACCGTCGAGTCAAGGGCGGATTCCATATAGCTTGTGGAATTACAGATTGTAGGGTATATCTCAGAAAAGAAACAAAGAGTAGAGTCATGATTCCAAGTAGATGTTTTGAATTTTATCAAAATATGTCCATGCATTTTCAAATTTTTATGATGATATGTTTTTATGAAATGCTCTTACCTATGTTTTATAAAAATGTATTTTTCTCTTGGATTGTTCTGAGAACCAGAACATTTGTATTGACCCCTTATATTTTAGAATCTGAGGTAGTCCCTAGGTCTCTCTAAGAAGTAGACCAGTTTATCAAACATTTGAAGTTGGTGAGCCTACCTTATTTCCGAAGGGTCTTGGTCCATGTTATATTTTCATTTGGTCTTAGTTAATGGTCCAGACGGGGGCCTTGACCAATGTTTCAGACAGATGTTGTTTTCATATTATTAGAGATTTCACAGGATGGTGTCATGTTTTTTCTTATTTTCTTATTTTTCAGTTGAAGTAAGAGAATGACCATGTTTCTATTTTGCTATGTTTTTCCATTTTTCTGTATTTCCTTATAGTATATGAATGGTGTATATGATTTCCAGTTAGAGAAGGGCTCCCGTACCACCATGGTTCGGGATGCTCATTGCAGCCAGGGCCTCGGCTAGGGTCATGACAAAGAACATACCCCACCATGGCTAAAGTAAATGACAAGCCCCACAAGGGCTAAAGTAAATAACAAGTAAATAACAAGCCCCGCGAGGGTTAAAGTAAGTGACAAGCCCCAAGAGGGCTAAAGTAAAGTTCAAAACCCATGTTGTCCAAAGTAAAGTACAAGTAAGGAGGATCATACCTTTATATCTTATCAATCATCGTCGAGGACAATTTATCCATAAATATGTGAATATATATAGCATGAATATAACAAAGCATAAACTGGTTCAACATGGTTAGTAGCATAGCTTCTCATGTAGTTAATAAATATACCTTTTAGAACCCTCAGTATCATGGATCATAATATTAACAATAAGAAAGCTTTCTAATATAATCAATCGTTAGGTTACTACACAAAGAATAACATGAGTCCAACATAATCTATATAGTATCTTTATGTATAGCGAATAAGCATGCTTTCTAACACCATTATCATCATCATTTCCAATATAGACAATAAAAAAGATTTTCAATATGATTTACTAGAATAATTATTAAGCATGGTCATAGTTGGGTAATAGTATAGATAACGGCCCGGACTCTAGCCTAAATGATGGCTTAATAAAGAGTATAGAAAAGGAATCATCATTACAAAATCCCTAATTTAGTTATTTCCACCTTGGCATAACCATAAGCAATCTCATGAAATATGGCCCATTAGTAGCATATTCATTGGCCTACTATTGGCCTAAATATATTTTGTCATTAGTATGAACAATGGATAAAGCATTACATGATCCATAATTTATTCATAGCTTGGTCAATAATATCATTTATGACTTAGGCCATATTATAGACAAGGGCTCTTGTAATAGCATGTTCATTAGCCCAACCAATAGATAATTGCAATAACCTAATTAATAGCTTGAAATAAGTTTTAGCCAACAAGGAATACAAAGGAATAATTACTTGGGCATTCTCAATTCCATTCCACATAACCAACAAGTACCAAGAATCATCAATATTGCCTCAAAAGGGCACTCTTTAGTCAATTACTAGGCGTAAGTGTTCAAGGGAACTAATCACAAGTCTTGTCATAAGGTTCATCAATAATCCCACATGTAAATCCCTAAATGCATTATAAGTCAATTTCTACCCCTAACTAGGCTAAGGTATCTAAATCAACTCTTAAATATATAGCAAGCCACCATAAGATCTAAGGTAGATATTCTACTAAGTCCAATGGAGCCAAGGAAAACTTTCCTAGTATAAGTAACTAAGGAAAATTTTCTCTACGTATGATAAATTTGAACATTATATCTAAGGTTGAGTATTTTAAGGCTTACTCATGGAAAACATGAGTAATGAAGTCTATTCCACCAAATATAATGGAAGCCAAGTCAAGCTTTCTAGCTTCTAAGATCTATATAGCTTAATTGTCCAACTAACCCAAGTTTTACCTTTCATCAATCAATATTTAAAACCCATCTCAATCTGACAAGATATTACAATTATATCATAACATAGCTCAATCCAACAAGGAGTAAGCCTAACCTACCTCAAATCCAAGGAAAGCCCACGAACCGCTAAACCTTTTCTTTTCCTTTTCCTTTTCGAGAATCTTCTTCATGGTGCCAAGCTATCAAAAATACAATCTACATATCATTACAAGAATTTCGATACCAGTATTGCACCATTGTGATTCTGGTCTAAAAATGATACCAAAACCCCCCCAAGTGGGTCCCACATAAGTAGAACATGTTTTTGAGATCAGACCAATGTTCATACACCAGTAGGGAATCATAACTATCAAGAATTAGATGAAAAAAAAGGAATATTTGGGAAAAAATCAAGCCCTCAAGAAATTTGGCATTTTGGTCAAAATTCAATAAATTAAAGCTTGAAAAAGGTAGGATTCATACCTTTAATCTGCTATTAATCACAAAAATATATGTTAATTAAACTTTTAACTCACCCCCAAGAATCAATTTAAAGTTAATCTATCATTATAGGGCTTATAGGGCTCAAAGGAGAGTGAAAATTGCCAATATCATGACCAAGTATGCTATTCATAGTACCTTGGTCGCGGTTAAATGGGGTCGGCGAGCTCAAAACTTGTTTTTAACCTCCCGGACTCATTTAGATTCCTTTTTTTGCAAAAGAACTATGTAAAACCACTAAATTTAACGTTCCAGACGCATTGGTGAACTCATATTTTCTATCCAAGACCATTTGGACCAATTGTAGGCCCCACATCCATGTCTACCGATTTTTTCACTTTTCGACAAATTGGTCGAAATGAACTTGGGTGTCTTGGGACCCAAACCAAGGGTTTTTATATCCTAAAATCAATATTCCAAAGCTCCTAACCCAGTAAAAATTTGCATCCGAGGTCGTTTATCTAAAGGTTTTTCTTGGCGGACATTTGGAACAAGTGAAGACTTCTAAACGGGGAATTGGTCCTAAAGTTAAACAAACAATACCAAACTATCAGTTCTAGCAAGTCATAAATGACTTGAGAAAGCTATGAAAAAGCTTTAGAGGCAAAATTAAGCAGACAATATGGAAAATGACCTAAAGAGTCATTACACCGTTGGATTGAGTTGTTCCTACTAATTAATAACAAATTCAAAGAACAAAAAGAAAAGAAAAAGGTTAAAAATATAGAATATAAAAAAATATTACTCAATAGTAAAATAAACAAAATCCACGTAACTAAATAACATTCATTGTACCTAGAAAAACAAGTAACCTATCACGAGTCGAACTAGGGCATAGCCGTGAAGGACATCCCGAAGGTTTGGACGTCCTATTCTATCTGGTAGTCATGCACAATATTCATATAATAAAAGAAAATACGGAATTACAATCTAATACGGAAACATGGTCATACTATGGATTAAGTTTAACAATAAGGAATGAAATCTGAAAATCACTAACAACATCTGGAAAAGTCTGCAAAATCTCTACTACATCAAAATCTGACAACTATCTGAAAACTGAGACAAGGACCCTAGTAGACAAAAACTATAATAGATGACATAATCTGAAAGGACAAGCCTTCAAGAATCGAGAAGGCTCACCACTGCTGTCTGAAAACTCTACAGCCTAGTAGGACCTCTAAAGTGAGTTTCAGACCATAGGAGGAAGGGGGGACAATACAAATGTACTGGTACACAGAGAAAATCCGAAATAATTATTTATATTAAACATATATGAGAGAAATTTAAATAAGTTCATAAAATCAAGAAATCACATGGGCATTTTAAAAGACTCTGTGAAAAAATCTGAGATTTGTGACACTCTTTGTCTTACTTCTACGCTAGGTGGTTCACCCTATAATCTATAATTCCACGGGATCTATGGGATCTACCATTAACTCAGAAGCCAAGCCCTCAAACCAAGTATGCCACAAGGGTCAGAGTCTTTGAATTTACTACGCCACACGGCTGTCGCCAGCGTACAATAATAATCTACCCGTATCGGAAAATACGGTTTTAGGCTAAGAGTTACTTGAACTCATGCCTTCTTCGGGTAACCACCTAACCCTATTTATGCCCATTTTTAGTTCTTTAAACATACATGCTCTGAAACCATACTTTGAAATCTTTAACTCTGTCATGGCATATACACATATATGGTATCGTCATACCATTGACTTGCAAGTCACATATCTGAGCCACTAATAGTCTATTATATTCTCTGTTTTCAAAACATATACTTAGGACCACCATATCAATAAATCATTTCAAGAACTCTTTCTTTAAATACTCAAGTGAACACATGTATGCAAATCTCTTTGTCAACATTTCAATGATACAAGGTGATCATGTCAAAGTTCTTAATCTCATGCAAATATTTCTCGTTTAAACAAAACATATTTATATCAAGAAACTCCCTCTAATCAATCTTTAAAGGATGCTCAGAATACTATGGTATTGAGTAAAATATTTTCAAGCCAAAAATCATGCATTTCAAATCATTCTCAACCGTTTCATAAACTCTAAATCACCAAAGATAGGGATTTCAATGATAATGCTATCAATCAAATTTTCAATATCATACATATACATATAGATGTAAATCAATTTAGGGGGAAAGTACTAAAGACAAAATCACAATACAATTAAACATTCATCAAGCATAATAAAGTCATGTATTCCAAAACCATTTTTTAAATTCATTCTTGATATATCTTTATATCATACTTGAATATTTCAACGAGCCCATGTAGTTTTAGGATAAACCCCACGTACCTTAAATTATAAGATCTGAAAGATGGAACCTAGATCTTGATACATGAAACAAAGATCTTTCTTTGTTTCTTAGAGATATTGAACTTAAGGCTTGATTTTCTTGAATTTCTTGTCCTTGGAGAAAACGCTAATTTGATCTTATTTTGAGAGTGAAGAGGAGGTTTTTGATGTTCTAAAACTGATAATGATTGATTAATAACACTTAAGGGGTGATTTAATTCGTGTGAAAGGTTTTTGGATTGAGGAAAAGACCAAAATACCCCTACGAAATCACTTCCCAGTTGCTGAAATTCTCGGTTGACGACCAAGGATGACAAGCCGTTAGCTTTTGTCGTCACCTGGGAGCTGAAATTGATGAGTTTCTGCCTAAGGCTGATGACATATTCTGACAAGTCGTCAGATTTGTGACAATCCATCAGAATTGTCGTCACTCAGTTGCCAGGCTGATATGCTGGAGTAAATTGGGCATAACTTTTTGCTCCAATATAGGATTTTGGTAAAATTGGTAGTGTTTGAAAGAGGACACAATGACCTTTCATTTGATATATATTAATCCACCTATTTATTCATATACAAGGAGTTATGACTGATTGAATTTTTCCCAAGTTTTGACGCTCACTAAAACTCGAACGATAGGAAATCTTTCAACTAGTCCTTTAGTTAAGGGACCTCTATGATATCGACTCATGCTCAACTAAATTCACATACTACATAATTGATTTAAACACTATAGGTAAATCTAATTTATGGCTTTTGGAACATCTACGTGAAGGAATGACGATTGTCGTTCTAGCCCGAACTGCGGGGTGTTACATTATCTCCCCATTGGGATCATTCATCCCCGAATGATGGGTAGGAATGTTGAAGCTTAAAGGTATGAAATAACGAAGACATGATGTGTCTTCTAAGAAAGGATATAACTGATCTGAAATATTTAAACTTCTATCATGAAACTGAATTCTGTGTTGATTTGACTTTACTTGCTTCAAGGAGCTGATTCATGTTGAGAATTTAGGATTCCCTTGAAATGTTCGTGATCCAATCATATATATTGAATTTGGAAGTGATAACTTATGAAGTATGAATCATGAGACAACAAGACATAGATCGTACATGGGTATTACACTGTTTGAGCTAAAATATTTGGAAAAAATTTTGAGATTATGCGCTGAACTCTTATGCACCGAGTCATGAATAGATAGCTCAATCTGAACCATGATGCTTGGAATGAACTGAATTCACAATTTACATTGATGGAATAGATAGATTGTACATGGGTTTACACTGTCTGAGCTAAAATACTTGGAAAATTTTGAGATTATGCGTTGAACTCTTACACACCGAGTCATGAATAGATCGTTGAATCTGAAACATGATGCTTGGAATGAACTGAATTCACAATTTACATGGATGAAATATATTATATCTTAGGGATGGTCATACGCATGAGACTTCAAATAGTAGGTTGGGCGAAAAGGTGGAAAATGATAGTAACTTGTCTGCCTGACTGATAAACTGAATTGTTGGCTATACAAACTGAATTATACTTTGAAACTTATGCTTAACTGGAGTATCTCTTCAACACTCTTTCTAAGAAAGTTCTAGTAACATTAGGGAGCAAAAGAATCTTGGGCATAATCTACGCCAGACATCTGACTAAGGAACCACAACATTGACACTACTCTATAGCATGGAATATAGTCATATAACTCATAAACTAGGGTAGAATTACCAGGCCTTAGTCAATGCAACTTCTTACTTTCCTGCTTAGCACACTTTTTGGATACTCCCTTCACTATACTATTCCCCTTAAATACCGTGATCAATCTATTCAACTTAAAATTCTCATATGGGCATTGATAAATCTTTCTACTAATGTCTAAAGTGACTTAAATCCTCTCACCGCGATCAAGCCTAACTCCAAACCACAAATTACAACATGCCACACAACGATACTAGTCTAAACCATATGATTCAGTCTTCTATATCCTTTTTGAGATCACACCCTAAACATAATGTGCCTTACCACTTCAATGATAACTAACTCTGAACTCTTACCATGGATTTACTAGCACATATTACGTTCCTCCACTTAAATCCCAACATGTCATTCAAGCCTATCTTTATAACCACCTATGAACTTCAAGGCAAACACCCGTAAATACATACTTCACATAGTCTCTAAACCATTGTCAATATAACTCCAACGTGCTATCCCAAGAACATACACATAAAAATTTCCACTAACCATCACATGTATCAAAGACTTGGCCTAAATCTTACTCCATAATTACTACCTTAACTCAAATAAGCACACAACCATCTTTCATCAACAAGAAATGTTTACTCTTTTCCATCTTGACAACTATTCATCATCACTATCTAGATATAAGGGAAAAAAGTCACTGAAAATTTGGAATACCAAAAATCGGAACATGAGGTGAGTACTTATCATAACTTGATACTCTACTGAGGCGTAAGGAATAGAGCACTCACGACATGGACTCATTAAAGAGATATAATCTGAGGGTGTTCCTGATATAAATCTGAATTTTCACTGATCGTTAAGTGTATCACATGAGCACAAGAGTCAGGAACTGCATTACCTGAATTTTTTTGGAATTCATAACTTATGGAAAGTGATTCTGACTACTGAATGAATTGGAATTCCTCATTTAGGAACTGGAAGATCACATGATTTTATATCATATGCATGAACATGAACCATGATCGTGGAACTGAAACATAAGGCATGGGTAGGTATTGTCATAACTGAAAAAATACTGAGATGAGAATGGGTGGAGCCTCACGCTCATTTTTTGGTGTTCCATATCATATTGGAATCACTACTAGAATTTGAGATCTTGGCTTGGTTACATGTTCTATCATCCCCCCCTTAGCTTTAAGCCATCATCTTAAGTTTGAGAGATCCCTTACTAGACTCTAAACTGAACTACACTCACTGCACTCTAGGGTCTAGAATATGACAATACACGTAATTAATAGAACTTAACCCGAATGACTACACCTGGAAGTGGAAAAGCCACTACTAATACCACCTTCTGAGATGCACTCTATCATTCTATAGCCCCAATAGTCATCCCATAATACTGGAACGCTTACTTACTTCAGATCTTCATAAGTATCCCCATAGTCAGAGTGCACACCCTCTAACGTTTCAACACTTATTTCTATGAGCTCAACCTTCAAGAACTCAATCTTAGCTTCTAACACTTAACATGGATATTACCAAGCCTTTGAAGAAACATACTACTTTCGTCATAGCACACCAATATCGCGACTCTAAACTTATATCTCTCTACCATGAGAATCAAGATCATATCAAAAGGCTCAACACTATCAATCAAAATTCCTCAACTTGGCTATTTAGAACACCATATACCATCTAACTAGTCTTTCTCTACCTAGAAACTCAACAGTACCACAAACCACACATAACATGTAATAACCGTAGAAAAATACACCAACCTCATATCACCTTGAATAATAACTCCTTCTCTACGTTCTACTAAACTAACACACAAGGACGTATCACTTTATTACCAACTCAATCTCATGCAAAAAGATTCGGCTATACATATATTCGACCAACACAAGAATAATAAGTTGAACAACAAGTTGTTAGTGAATCAAAATAGGCCTCACACAGCTTTACTAGACTTTGATTTTGTGTTTTAAACAAGAAAATGTGATGGACAAGGCAACTATGCTAGTGAATCGAAAGAGCCCCACACGGCTTCACTAGGCTTACAGTTTCAACAACACAATGATAACAAGATTACAAGAGATAGAAACTTGACATACAATATTCAATGATCTAAGAATACACATCTTACCCTGTATAAATAAAAATTCCAGTCAAACACTTCCCCCCACAGACTACCATACAATCCACACATGCTACTAGCTACCACATTAGTCTATCACTATAAAAGGGTAAATGATTCTCAAATATCAGTTATTTAACTAAATTATTTATTCACACAAAAGTCACCCTCACTCAGGCTTTTAACTTTGTGACTTCATATCACCAACTTCTTGGTCTAATCTCACTACCAATAGATCATGACACAAACACTTAAACTTATACTACTACTTGGGTGGAAATATAGTTCCAACATTCTACTATACCTTATTCCCTCTTAAGCATGACATCTACAACATAAATTTTTGAGAAGGGCTTAATACCCGTAATACCGCAAGCTGCAAAACACGATTTCATCAGAACCAAAATTTGAACTAGAATCAATCCACTCTAGCGTACTAACGGACTATTCTCAAGTCCTTGCATAATTTTTAAAATCTTATATGACATCAATCAAAAAGGACCATACCATTTAAATTCTAAACTTCATCAATTGATTCACCATAATAATGAGACATATCGGAGCCCATCAAAGTAAGGAAAGAATTGGGATAACTTTACTTTCATATGTAAAACACCATAGCATGAATTAGGTTATGAAAGAGGAATATTCTGACTCTATAGCACGAACAAAAACATGAACAAAGGGAAACATTCCTAAACGCCTAGTATCCTCCTTCTTATAAGTGTGGCACGCTACACACCCATAAACAAGACTCTACCCGATGCTATTTCGCAGACACCCTGGGACCTTGAACCGTGCTTTGATACCAAGTTTGTTATGATCCGAACTAGGGACTGGACATGAAGGACATCCCGAACCATGAAGGCCCAGACGTCCTACTGTATTTGGTAGTTATGCACAACATTCATATAATAAAAAAATATATAATTATGATCTAATACGGAAACATGGTCATAATCTGGATTAAGTTTAACAATAAGGAATGAAACCTGAAAATCACTAACAACATCTGGAAAAGTCTACAAAATCTCTACTACGTAAAAATCTGACAATTGTCTAAAAACTTGAACAAGGCCCCCAGTAGAAAAAAACTGTAACAGATAACGTAATCTGAAGGGACAGACTTTCTGGAATTGAGAAGTCTCACCACTGCACATTCATTGTTGTCTGAAAACTCTACAGTTTAGCAGGACCTCTGAACTTAGTTTTGTTTTAGACCTTGGGAGGAGGGGAGGTCAATACAAATGTACTGGTACGCAGAGAAAATACCAAATAATTATTTATATGAGAGAAATTTAAAGCAGTTCATAAATATATCATATAGTAAGAAATCACATGGGCATTTTAAAAGACTCTGTGAAAACATGTGAGATCTATAACACTCTTTGTCTTACTTCTGCGCTAGGTAGTGCACCCTACAATCTATAATCCCACGAGTTATATGGGATCTACCATTAACTCAGCAGCCAACCCCCAACCCAAGTATGCCTCAAGGGTCGGAGTCTCTGAATCTACGACACCACACGACCGTTGCCAGCGTATAATAATAATCTACCCGTCTCGGCAAATACAGTTTCAGGCTAAGAGTTACTTGAACTCATGCCTTCTTCGGGTAACCACCTAACCCTATTTATGCTCATTTTTAGTTCTTTAAACATACATGCTCTGAAAACATACTCTGAAATCTGTAACTCTGTCATGGCTTATATACATATATGGTATCATTATACCATTGACTTACAAGTCACATCTCTGAGCCACTAATAGTATATTATATTCTCTATTTTCAAAACATATGTTTAGGACCACCATATCAATAAATAATTTCAAGAACTCTTTCTTTAAATAATCAAGTGAACACATGTATGCAAATCACTTTGTCACCATTTCAATCATACAAGGTGGTCATGTCAAAGTCCTTAATCTCATGAAAATCTCTCTTTTAAACAATACATATTTATATCAAGAAACTCCCTCTCATCAATCTCTAAATCATGTTCAGAATACTATGGTATTGAGTAAAATATTTTCAAGCCAAAAATCATGCATTTCAAATCATTCTCATCCGTTTCATAAACTCTAAATCACCAAAGAGAGGGATTTCAATGATAATGCTCTTAATAAAATTTTCAATATCATACATATACATATAGATGTAAATCCATTTAGGAGGAAAATCCTAAAGGCCAAATCACAATACAATTAAACATTTATCAAGCATAATAAAGTCATGTATTCCAAATCCCTTTTCTAAATTCATTCTTGATAGATATTTAAATCATACTTGAGTATTTCAGCAAGCCCATGTAGTTTTAGGATAAACCCCACGTACCTTAAATTATAAGATCTGAAAGATGGAACCTAGATCTTGATACATGAAACACAGATCTTGATTTGATTCTTGGAGATATTGAACTTAAGGCTTGATTTTCTTGAATTTCTTGTTCTTGGAGAAAATGCTAATTTGATCTTATTTTGAGAGTGAAGAGGAAGTTTTTGACGTTGTAAAACTGATAATGATTGATTAATAACACTTAAGGGGTGATTTAATTCGTGTGAAAGATTTTTGGAGTGAGAGAAAGACCAAAATACCCCTACGAAATCACTTCCCAGTTGCTGAAATTATCGGCTGACGACCAAGGCTGACAAGCCATCAGATCTGTGACAAGCCGTCAGCTTTTGTCATCACCTGGGAGCTGAAATTGATAGGTTTCTGCCTAAGGCTAACGACATATTCTGACAAGTCGTCAGATTTGTGACAAGCCGTCAGAATTGTCGTCACTCAGTTGCAAGTCTGAATTATCGTCACTCAGTTTCCAGGCTGATATGCTTGAGTAAACTGGGCATAACTTTTTTTCCCGATATCGTATTTTTGACAAAATTGGTGGCGTTGTAAAAAGGACTCAAATACCTTTTATTTGATATATAGTATCCCACCCAGTTAGTAATATTCAAGGAGTTATTGACGATTGAAGTTGACCCAAGTTTCGACGCTCACTAAAACTCGAACGATAGGAAAACTTTCAACTAGTCCTTGAGTTAAGGGACCTCTATGATCTCGACTCATGTTCAACTAAATGCACACACTACATAATTGATTAAAATACTATATGTACATTGAATTTATGTCTTTTGATATATCTACGCGAAGGAATGATGGTTTTCGTTCTAGACCGAAATGCGGGGTGTTACATAACCGCAGAAGAGTAGGAGTTGCAATAAATTAACACTTAAGAACAATAAAGAGTGATATATTAAGATAATCAGGGACAAACCTCGAAGAAAGTACATTGGGTCATTTTCTCCCTCTTCAGCCTTCTCCTCTTCTAATATTTTTCATTATTACTTTTTTACTTTGTTCTAATTTCTTATTCAACCTCTTCTTTCTAATGCTTCTGCATCAACAATTGGGAGGAAAATTAGTTACCCCTCGATTTTGAGGCATCATTAAGAAAAACTTATCTTATTCTTCCACTACATGTATAATAATAATGTTTTCATATCTTTTTCTATGTAATAACTTCAACAGACAAAATAAAAGAAAGAACCTTTCTTCAAACTATAGAAAAATACTTTATTTTTACTGGAAGACTTTTTTTTAATCAAACTGTAGAATTCTCCCGCAATTAGTAACATACTACTCAAGAACCATCAAATTTTAAGTGCATAACTTGATAAATTTACACAAAATACTAAAAAATGATGCAAAAAGAGCAGCATAAAACCATGTAAACTTGTTTATCGACAAAGTAATAAAATATAACAGATTATAAACTAAATATATTTAATTGAGGAAATAAGCAATTTCTTCTTGACTTCCCTTTCTATTATATCATATTCATTGTATTTATTAAAATGTCCTCCATTAATGTATTTTATTATCTACATAATATTATGAGATAGTCAAAAGATGAGAAGTATTATAAAAAAATGTGTGTTAGAGGCCAAATGCTGAAACTCGACAGACAGAAGGCATTACACCATGACAGAACCTCCCCATCACCAGTTTGGCTGGCATTTCCCCGATGATAATACAGTGCAGCAACCACTGCATTTCCCTGTTACTTCTGAAAATCAAGCAATTTCAATATTAGTTCAAAACTCCAAAATCAAAACAAAAAATGAATTAGCATAACTGAAAATTCAAAGCTTTGAATCGTCCCGATATAGAATTAGTCATAGAATATTTCCACTTTAGGCACAAAATGATTGCAGTTGCACTTGTGAGAAATAAAACACACAGAGTATGAAACATTAGTATTTGGAGAATGATGAAATATATTTACATAGTTGATGTATTCTACGGTATATAAGTTGTTATATAGAAGTAGAATAGGCTTGGAAATGAGATATAATATGGGAAGTTATATCAGGGATAAGATGGAAGAAAAGTTGTGCACTAACATGTTTGTTAAACTCCTGAGTATTGATTGTGATTTTAAAAAAATAATAGTGAAAGTAAAAAAAAGTATTTTTTAAATTTTTAAAAGAGTAACCAAATAATGAGGGAAACGTGCATATGTTGTGATGGTGTCATTTTATTAAAAAATTAACTTTGAATTAAATACGTGGATACGCTACTTATGAGCAAGCTAGGGGAGTTTTTTATTCAAAACTAAAACTATTTTAAAAAAGTAAAAGCAATATGTCATAACTAATATAACTAAATCCGTGTCCTAATATGATAAATTGTTGATTAATAGGAAGACACTTTGGTTGATTGAGGAGGAGACACCCTTTCCTATTAATAATTGTTATTATAGGACAGAATAAGCAAACCACAAACCAAAGAAAACAACAAGAACACACATAGATTTTACGTGGAAACCTTTGCAGGTAAAACCACGGGCAGAGGAAGAAAAGGAAGACAAGGTGTAGACAATAGTCTCAATTTTGTCTATCTAAAACTACCCAAAACAGCCCACTAAATGCACTTATATAATATGTGTACAAATAGATCCTAAGCCCAAAAACATATAGACCCCACAAAAAATAACAAACTTGGGTGGCACCACGAACTTTTCAGGGTTATATCAAAAAAATTCGGGTCACAAACTCTAACAATAATATATAGAAATGTAAGAACAGTATCGCATCCTTTTTTTTTCTTTTCAATAACAATTTTTTTTTAATTCTTAGATTGAAGAAAACTGTTTTGACTACTTGGATACGTATCAAATTAACATTAAAAGATAAAGACTGTATCAACAATTTAGTTTCATATTGAGAGCATATGTGCTTAATTTTTTCTTTGTTAGATGGAAACAATGAGGTAAGTGATAATTTGGTAAACTGCATCATACACTTTCAGCATTTAAAGTTTACAAGCCGATATGTTCCTATCAGATATCTTCAACACCACTTTGGTTTATAGGACCTCGGATATAAATTTGAGATATATTAGTTTATCTAAACTTTGCAGCTTTACATCATTAGAGGCCGAATTCGCTACTAAACGACACTCAGTAAATCGACCTATCAAATCAGTAATGTCTTCAACATGCCTTCTCACCTGTGGGTAGAATTCCTTAAAGCAATTAACATAAGAAACATCTCTCATTTTACTATCAGGGAAAAATAATCTACATATAAGTGTAACGGAGACATGGGGTCACTCACACTCAAATAAAAAGAAGGCATTAGTAGTGGGAACAACATGATTCCCTTAAAGATGTTATATATACCGTGCTCGTTATAAGAGTTAGGATACTTGAGGGAGCCCGTACCATCACCTCTTCAGGAACCTGTGTCTTTACCTCTATAGAAATCTGTGCCTTCACCTCCTCAGGAACCTATGCCTTTACTTTCTTTGGCTTGCTTGAATGTGATTAATCCTATGGATATTGATGGTAATGGATTGAATAACATCAAAGTGGATGAAGTGGAAAGTGGAAATGATTCGATGTTGGTTTCCTTAATAAAAGAAGTAGAAGAGCAACACAAACTGCATTTGTAGCTTTGAGAACTACACAGCGAGAGGGTAACATAAGACACCTCTATGGATTGATCTGACAATGGGTTAGCAAGTGGATTTACAACAGACAATGGAACAATATTAGTTCAACATGGTTTCTACATAGGAGAGAAAAAAGAGGAAATCTGCTTCATTTTAGTGGTTTACAAAGGACACTACTTTTGATGTAGAAAAGGATCCCCAAGATGCTGCCACAAATGGTATAAGTGGTCATTTGGTTGGATTTATGTAGGAAGAAATTTACAATCATGGATTTGTAGGCATTGATTCAGGTGATAATGATATGTGCGATGATTCCATACATCCATATGACATTATAGATTTATCAGGCCCATGAAAAATTCAACATAACCTACAACAAATGTCTTGCATGTAGGGTTTGTGACTTTTTTAGCGTAGGGTCTGTCACATCTAACCTACTTTCCTGATAGTCACATTTATCTTCAGGCGGTTATTTTTTTATGTCACTAAGATGCAGTTGAGGCTAAGATTCTTTGCATCTTAGTTACATAGAAACATAACAGACCGAAAATAAACATAACTAAAATAGGAAAGTAATGTTATAAGTCAGAGACCTCTTAAGGAAAAAAGGTCACACAGGCCACTTGCAAGGTTTACATTGTAGGAAATGTTAAATGTTCCGTAGGCAAAATAATTTCCATTATGGCATATGTATCTTTTGAATTATCGCAAATAGAATTGTCCCCAAATGCATTGCCCACAAATGCATGATCGTACATTTTTTCCTACATGAATTAAACCTAATGTACACTAGTACCATTTGATACAACATCTTGGGGTCCTTCACTAAACCTAATGTAGTGTCCTTTTTAAACCTCCAAACATAAGCAGACTTCATCATTTTAGATCCTGTACAGGAACTAGATTGAAGTAATTTTGTTCCATTGGCCATTGGAAATCCACGTGCTAAGTTATTTTAGGATCTATAAACAAAGGTATCTTTTGCTGCCATTGCTTACTTTTGTTCTCTAAGATTCAAATGAAATTCATTTTCCACTTCTAGTTCTATTACAGATGAATCCAACATTGGATCCTTTCCCTTTCGCTACTTCACCCACTTTGATATTATTCAAACCCATAAAATCAATATCCATACGATCAATTACACTCAAGCTAGTGATAGGAGGTAGGGGCATAGGTTCCTGGGAAGGTAAAGGCACAACTTCAAGGAGAGGTGAAGAAGCAGGTTTCTTAAAAGGTGAAGGCACAGTTTATTGAAGAGGTTAAGTCACAGGTTCCTCAACTACCATAACTCTTAATACAGACACATTATATGTAGCATCTATTAGGGAATGTTGCTATTCTAGTTGTTGCTGCATTTTTTTTTCATTTTACTATGAGTGACCCCTTGTGTCTACTTGTGGTTACATATAGATGGTTGTTTCTTTTGATTCATAAGAGTTCACCACTACTAAGGGACCAGGTTCTTAAGTAACAAATATTGTAATAAAACTAAAATACTATCACGTCCCAAGTAGAGACCCTAGCCAGGACTAGCATCCCAGACTAAGAACGCCCAAGAGCCCTTATCTAACTGGAAATCATATACACAATCCATATACAATAAGAAAATTCATAAATACATAACATTACGGAAACATGGTCATTATTTTAGTTCAATAGAACTATACAACTATGAATTCATGAACATTTAAAGACATCTAAAACCAAACTGCAAAATCTCTAACAATATGAAAACCAATATCTTTCTAAGATTCGTACAAGGCTCCTAGTCAAACCATACACCAAAATAAAGTAAAAATGTTTTAAAATTCGTCCTTCCGAAATAAGGTAGGCTCACCAACGGCACACTTCTATCTGGCAAATCTATGGTTTAGCGGGATCTCTGGACTGAGCCTCAGATCCTGAAATATAGGGGTCAATACAAATGTACTGATATGTGAAACAACCCAAAATATCATGCGTTTATACAAAATAAATGAGATCATTTCACAATAACAGTGAACATTATATAAGTAAGAGTACATGGGCATATTTAATAACTTCAAATCAATTCTTGACAACCTTGAATCACTCTTTGTTATTCTTCTGAGCTAGTGGAATACCCTACAAATCCGTAATTCCACGGGCTATGTGGAAACCACCCTTGACTCAACGGCCAAGCCTTCAATCCAAATAGCCGCCAGGATTAGAGTGGTGATACCCCCCATGTAAGAACACCGTAGGAAATCCCCCCACGTGAGATCTCCTAAATGTTCTTTCATGTAGGATAATATATTATGAGTCCCGCATCCGCAATTATGATTTCGAGCGATGAGCCCTTACACTCAAACACTTTATTCGGGTAACCAAATAGCTCTCTTAAGACCAACTTTTAGTTCTTTAAAGTCATGCTTCATACTTTAAAACATTCAATACTTATTTTGTTAAGGGCATGTCATCGTCAGGTATCATCATACCCTGACTTGAAATTAATCAATTCACATCATATCATATATGTAGCCCCTTTTCACCTATTATTGTCCTTAATGACCACCCTTAGTTTTTCAACATCAAGTGAGAGAAAGTTATGCAATAGATTTTTAATTGAGTTTACATCAAAACACTCTTCTCTCAAAAGTACAAACATAAGGTGGACATGTAATATTGCCTTTCTCAAAACCCATGGAAATCGCTAATTTGACATAATGAACGTTTATCATGAAAAAACACCCTCTCAACATGTCATACACAATATCAACCCATGATCATTAAACAAGAAGTCACCCTTTAGTTTTCCTTTTAGAAAGTTCATGCCTTTAACCAACCCATAACACTTGAAATGGAAAATATCATGATGGGAGAAGGAGTTCTTTTTATCATTCATTCTCTCAATCAACTTTTCATTGAAACCAAAACATACATATATAGTTATATTAAAATTTAGTGAAATATGGTTTAAGACAACATATAATTTCTTCAAAACAATTTCATGGTACATACTTTTAAAGAGAATTTCAAACTCTTCTTTATAAACATGATTGGGTATCTCAAATCTTGATAAAAAAAAGTAAAACTTATGCCCACGGATTTAGGGTAGTCCCACATACCATAGTGACGATGAATTTTTGAAAGATTTAACCCTTGATCTTGAATGTTTAACCCTTAGTTGTTTTTCTCCTATTGTGTTCTTGCGAGATGAACTAGGGATTTAAGAGAGTTAAAACGTTACTAATGACCTTACTTTTATTTAAGGATGATTAGGGACAGTTTTGGAATGTAAAAAGACTTGGTTGCCCTTAAAATGACTTAAAAATAAAGTGTTTACGCCCTTGGGTCATATGGCATGCTACGCATTGCCTATGACCTAATCTAGGCAGTGCCACGCATTGTCCATCGCCCAAAATAGGTTGGGCGTCACATTGCCTATCACCCAAAATGCATTGGGCGATGCGTTTCCCATGGCACAATAAATCTAGTAGCCTTAGGCGATTGCTAAGCGACACACTCTACTTTGCAAAGTTATAACTTTTTTCTCGTGTATCGGATTGAGAAAAAATTGGTATCTTTGAAAGATGAGTCAAAGACCTTTTATTTGATATATAGTAAGCCTCCTAATTTGTTATATACAAAAAGTTATGATCGGTGGAAGTTGACCCAAGTTTAGACGCTAACTAGAACTTAATCGATGGGAAATCTTTCAACTCGTCTTTGAGTTAAGGGACCTCGATGATCTCAATTCATGCTCAAATAGATTCCCACACTGCATAATTTATTAACACACTAAATTGGCATAGAACTTATTGGTCTTTGGAGCTATTATGTGTAGGAATGACAATTTACATTCTATCCTGAAATACGGGTTGTTACATTATCCCCCCAATGGGATCATTCGTCCCCGAATGATGACTCGAGACACAACAAGCATGATTTCAAGAACTAAATGGAAGTGAAAGAGTAGTATAGGATTTTTACCTTCTAAATCATCATCCATGGGTTCAAAAAAAGTCGGGTACCTCTCACACATATCATCTTCTGACTCCCAAGTAGCTTCCTCGTCTTTTTGATTCCTCCACATCACCTTAACCGAAGCTATTTCCTTGCTCCTCAACTTTTGAACTTTGTAATCCAAAATGTCAATGGTTTCTTCTTTATACGATAAGGAATCTTTCACATTGATAACCTCTACAGGAAACACTAGGGAATGATCTCCAATTCACTTCTTCAACATAGACGCATGGAATACAGGATGAACAGAAGCTAGGCTTGCGGGCAAATCTGACTCATAGGCAACCCCACCGATCCTCTTTAAAATCTAATATGGTCCTATATAATGAGGACTAAGCTTCTCTTTCCTTTGAAAATGCATGACTCCCTTCATAGGGGAGACTTTGAGAAACATCCAATCACTAACCTCAAATTCCAACTCCCTTCTCCTAATATCGGCATAGAATTTTTGATTACTTTGAGTTATCTTAAGTCACTCTCTAATGAACTTCACCTTTTTCATTGCCTGATGAACAAGATCAGGCCAGAATAATCGGGTTTCACCTACTTCATACCACCCAATTGGTGATCTGCATCTCCTCCCATAAAGTGTTTCAAAATGAGTTATCTGAATACTGGCATGGTAACTATTATTGTAGGAGAACTCTATCAATGGAAAATGATCTATCCAACTAACTTTAAAGTTAATTTCACAGGCCCTCAACATATCATCATGGGTATGGATGGTGCTCCCCTCTTTCCCATCAGTCTGGGGGTGGAAGGAAGTACTCAGGTTCACTTGGGTACCTAAACCCTTCTGAAAAAGACCACCAAAACTGCGAAGAGAATTGTGTGCCTCGATCGGATATAATGGCTACTGGTTCCCCATGTAAGTGACCTATTTCATCAGTGTACAGCCAAGCATAATCATCCCTCGAATAGTTAGTCCTCACTGGCAGAAAGTGACGTGACTTGATCATCTGATCTACAATCACCCTAATGGATTCATATTGGTTTCAGGACCTCGGAAGCCCAGTGATGAAATCCATATTGATCATATCCCATATCCACATAGGCAAGGCTATCTCTTGGAAGTACCACCTGGTCTCAGATGTTCCATTTTAACTTGTTGACAATTCAAACACTTAGAAACAAAATCAGCAACATCACGTTTCATATCGTTCCACCAATAAATCATCTTAAGGTCATGATAAATTTTAGGAGAGACTGGGTGAAAAACATACCTCGAGGTGTGGGATTCATCCAGAATCCTCTCTTGCAATCCATACACATTTGGTACACATAGCCTACCTTCATACCTTAAAATTCCATCACCTCTAATTTTAAAAGACATAACCTTCTGTTGACTAACATCTTTCTTAATTTGCATCGAGATGGGGTCTTCGACCTGTTTTTCCTTAACTTCAACACATAGTGAAGATTTAGCTATCTCATGAACAATTACTTCTCCATCTTTGGAATCCAAAAGTCAAACCCCTAGATTTGCAAGCCTGTGAATAACTTTCACTATCTCTCTTTTTCCTTCCTCAACATAAGCGAGACTGCCCATTGACTACATGCTAAGGGCGATGGCCACCATATTTTCCTTGCCCGAATGATAGTGCAGGATCATGTCATAATTCTTCTAATGTTTCAACCAATGCCTCTGCCTGAGATTCTGTTTTTTATGTGAGAAAACATACTGTAAACTTTTGCAGGCAGTGAAAATATCAACGTGTACCCCATAAAGATAATTCCGCCAGATTTTAAGTGCAAACACCACAGTCTCTAACTCCAAGTCATGGGTGGGGTAATTTCGATCATGCACCTTCAACTGCCTAGATGCATAAGCTACCACCTTTCCATAATGCATAAGTACACACCCAAGTCCGGCCTGGGACATATCACAGTGTACAACAAAACCATCTGTAAACTCAAGAAGGGTTAAAACAGGTGTAGTAGTCAACTTGTCTTTTAATTTCTCAAAAGTTTTCTGACAGGAGTTAGACCACACGAATTTCACCTTTTTCTGTGTCAACCTAGTAACTGGAGCAGGTATGGAAGAAAAACTTTCTGTGAACCTTTTGTAATACCCTACCAAACCCATGATGCTCCGAATATCGATTGGGGTCATGGGTCTGGGCCATTTTATCACTACAATATTTTTTTGGGGGTCAACATTAATTCCCTTACTAGACATAACATGCCCCATGAAAGAAATAGCACTAAGCCAGAATTCATACTTGGAAAATTTTACATACAATTTATGATCTTTGAGGGTTTGAAGGATGATTCAGAGGTGACTGGCATGATCTTCCTCACTCTTAGAGTAAACCAAGATATCATCAATAAAGACTATGACAAACAGATCTAGAAATTGATGGAACACCCTATTTATTAGGTCTATGAAAGCTGCAGGGGCGTTAGTCAACCCGAAGGACATGACTAAGAATTCATAATGGCCATATTGAGTTCAGAATGTTGTCTTGGGAATATCAACCTCCCTAACCTTCAATTGATGATACCTCAAATGAAGGTCTATCTTTGAGAAACATTTAGCACCTTGGAGTTGATCAAATAAATCATCAATTTTTGGAAGAGGATATTTATTTTTAATTGTGACCTTATTTAGCTATCGGTAAACTACACACCTACAGAGGGAGCCATCTTTCTTACGTACAACACCCCAAGGATAAACACTAGGACGGATAAAACTTTTATTTCGAAGATCTTTCAGCTGTTCCTTTAACTCTTTCAATTTTGCAGCAGCCATTCTGTATGGAGGAATAGAAATAGGATGGGTATCTAGCAATAAGTCAATGACAATATATCTCCCTATAAGGGAGTATACCTGGGATATCTTAAGGAAATGCTTTTGGGAATTCATTAACTACAAGAATAAATCGGAGAGAAGGACTTTCTGTATTAGAATCTTTTACCCAAATCAGATGATACAAAAAAACCTTAGAAATAAGCTTATGGTCTCTTAGATAAGATATAAATTTCCCCTTAGGTGCTAAAGAATACCCCCACTCTATCATTGGTTCATTCAGAAAAGATAAAGTAATTTTTTGATTTCTATAGTCTAGGGTTGTGTAGCACGAGTGGAGCCAATCCATTCCAAAAATAGCATCAAAGCCAATCATATCAAGATCTATAAGGTCTTCCACAGTATCATGATTACAAAAAACACTACATAATTTTTATACACCCTCCTAGCTACAATCGAGTTACCAATATGAGTAGTGACAAAGAAAGGTTAAAAATATTTTTAGGTTCAAATCATTAACCAACATCCACATAAAAGGGTAACAAAAGACAAGGTAGATCCTGGGTCAAGCAACACATACACATTACGGGAAATGATTCACAACGTATCTGTGACCACATCTGGCGGAGCCTATGCATCCTGGTGGTTAGACAGAGCATATAATCGGTTACGACTACCTCCGATAACTGAAGTGGTAACCTTGGGTAGTAGTGGTGTCGCGGAATTTTCTTTGAAATTAGTTCCCCAACATTCTTTCTTGAGGGACAATCCCTCTGAAGATGCCTAGGCTGACCACACATATAACACACCATACCATAAAAAAAGCACCTCCTTGGATGATTATTTCCATAATTACCACAGTGAGGGTATGACCTGAAGGATTAAGCCACACTCTTCTGGGACAGAGTACCCTGCACTTCTGCCCCACTATTGGGCTGAAAATTCTTTAGTTGCCGATAAAATGGAGGTCTGGGCACTGGGGCACTAGCCAAAGACTGAGTTTTACTATAAAACTTTTTCTTCGACCATTTATTATCCCAAATACCACTTTGGTGCTGACTGTTATCCTAATCTATAGATCTAGCTCTCTTGGCCTGCCTGTCTTTCTCTCTTACCTCTTCCAACCTTTCCTTCTATTTTTCTTTGTGTTGTATATAAACGGACTGTCTGGAGAAATCCATGTCTCTATTATACATTGCTTCTTTGCATTTTAATACCAAATCATCTGAATACGAGCTCTCATATTACCCTCCAATTCTGGAGCATTATGGGATAACTGGTTGAACTTCAGGATGTACTTCTTGACACTCATTTTCCCTTGTTTTAAATTCATGAATTCCTCACCCTTTGCCTCCCTCAATGCCTGAGTTTAGAAACAATCTAGAAAAGTCTCCACAAAGTCACCCCCTCAGCATTACTACCCTTTGAATCCTCTTACTTATTATACCATTGATTTTCCACATCCTTAAGTTGATAGGCTTCCAACTCCACACCTTCAACCTCATTCACATGCATCACTCTGAAAATCTTCTCCAACTCATCAATGAACCCTTGGGGTTCCTCCTCAACCTTCATTACAATGAATAATTAGCTAAACCAGGTAATCTTAGATGAACCCGACATCAAACCCATATCTTCAGACCGACGGGTCTGAGAGGCTACCAGTTGTGCAATCATATGGATGGACTGTCTGAACTCGGTATTGGAAACCTCCCTCTGAGGAGGTTGGGGATGGTTAATATTGATTCGTTAATCCAAAGGTAGACTGGTCGGAACTGGAGAAACTCTCGGAGTAGGAACAAACTCTAGTGTGCGAGCTCTATTTTGGGTCCACATCCCATGGGTAGGGCGAACCTCCTCAACTTGGGTATTCTGTTCATTGGAGCGGTGGGGAGGCATGTTATCTTTCTAAAATATAAGAAATCATTGATTAGAGGACACACAGACTCTATAGTATGAACTAAATCATGAAAGAAGAGAGACATTCCTAAACGCCTTGAAGACCCCTTCTTATAAGTGTGGCACTCTACACACCCATAAATAGGAATCTACCTGACATGATTTCGTAGACACCCTGGGACCATGAACTGTGATTTGATACCATATTTGTCACGTCCCGAGTTGAGACCATATCCACAACTGACATCCAGGACCAAAAAGGCCTGAGATCCCTTATCTAAATGGCAATTATATAAACAATCAATATCTAATAAGAAAAAGCAGAAATACATAACAATATGGAAACATGGTCATTCTTTTACTTCAAAGGAACAACACAACTATGAGTTCATGAACCTTTAAATACATCTAAAACTAGTATGCAAAATCTATACCAATATGGAAACAATCATTTATCTAAAACTGGGACAAGGCCCCCAGTCGAACCATACACCAAAATAAAGTAACAATGTTTTAAAAATAAGCCATCTGAAATAGGAGAGGCTCACCAACTGCATACTTTTGTCAGAAGAATCTATGTTTTAGCGGGTTCCATGGACCGAGCCTTAGATCCTGAAACATAGAGGGTCAATACAAATTTACTGGTATGTGAAACAACCCAAAATATCATGTGTTTATACAAAATAGGTGAGGGCATTTCACAATAACAGTGAACATTATTTAAGTAAAAATATATGGGCATATTTAATAATTTCAAATCAATTTTTGACAACCTTGACTCACTCTTTGTTATTCTTGTGAGCTAGTGGTACACCCTACAGATCTGAAATTCCACGATCTATGTGGAACACTCTTTTGACGCGGTGGCTAAGCCTTCAATCCAAGTAGCCGCTAGGATTGGAGTGGTGATACCCCCCATGTGAGCACACTACAGGAATTCCCCTTATATGAGATGTCCTAAATATCCTTTCATGTTGGATAATATATCATTAAGTCCCGTATCGGCAACTATAGTTTCCAGTGATGATCCCTTGAACTCAAATGCTTTCTTTGGGTAACCAACTAGCTCTCTTAAGCCTGAATTTTAGTTCTTTAAAGTCATGCTTTATACTTTTAAAACGTTCAATACTTATTCTATTAAAGCCATGTCATCATTGGGTATCTTCATACCCTGACTTGAAAGTCAATTAATTCATATCATATCATATATGTAGCCCTTTTTCAGCTATTATCGTTGTTAATAACCACCCTTTGTTTTTAGACATCAAGTGAGAGAAAGTTATGAAATAGATTTTTAATTGAGTTTACATCAAAACACTCTTCTCTCAATAGTACAAATATAAGGTGGCCATGCCATATTTCCTTTCTCAAAACCCGTGGAAATTATTGATTTGACACAATAAATGTTTATGATGCGAAAACACCCTCTCAACATATCACACATAATATCAACCCATGATCATTAAAGAAGCATTCACCCATTAGTTTTTATTTTAGAAAGTTCATGCCTTTAAACAACCTATAACACTTGCAATCGAAAATATCATGATGGGAGAGGGAGTTCTTTTTATCATTTATGCTCTCAATCAACTTTTCATTGAAACCAAAACATAGATATATAGATATATTCAAATTTCATGAAATATGGTTCAAGACAACATATAATTTCTTCAAAACAATTTCATGATACATACTTTTAAAGACAATTTCAAAACCTTCTTTATAAACATGATTGGGGATCTTAAATCTTGATAAAAACAATATTAAAACTTATCCCATAGAGTTTAGGGTTCATCCCACATACCTTAGTGACGAAGAATTTGTGAAAGATTGAACCTGTGATCTTGAATGTTTAACCCTTTGTTATTTTTCTCCTCTTGTATTCTTGAGAGATGGAATAGGGATTTAAGAGATTTAAAATGTTACTAATGACCCTAATTTCATTTAAGGATTATTAGGGATGGTTTTGGAATGTAACAAGACTTGGTTTCCCTTAAAATAACTTAAAAACAATATTTTTATGCCCTTGCGCCATATAGCATGCGACGCATTGCCTATGGCCTAAGCCAGGAAGTGCCACACATTGTCCATCACCCAAAATAGGCTAGGTGTCGCATTTCCCATCTCCCAAATTGGGCTGGGTGACGCATTGCCCATAGCACAACAATTCCAGTAGCCTTAGGCGATTGCTAGGCGACGCACTCCACTTTGCAAAGTCATAACTTTTCTCTCAGGTATTGGATTGAGGCGAAATTGGTATCATTGGAAAGAGGACACAAAGACATTTCATTTTATATAAAGTAGGCCCCCTAATTCATTATAAAATAAAATATTTGATTGATGGAAGTTGTCCCAAGTATAAACGCTCACTAGAACTCAATCGATTGGAAAACATTCAACTCGTCTTTGATTTAAGGGACCTCTATGATCTCAATTCATGCTCAACAGATACCCACACTACATAATTGATTAACAAACTAAATTGGCATAGGATTTATTGGTCTTTGGAACAATTACGTGTAGGAATAAGGATTTACATTCTAGCCCGAAATGTGGGTTGTTACAAATACAAAGAAAAATTCACAAAACAAATCAACACCAGAGACTTTTACTTGGAAACCTCCTAGATCATGGGAGGAAAATCATGACATTTCCTCAAATATTTTCCCAAGATCCATTATAATCAAAATAACTCTAATTACAGACTCTAACAGTATTTAACCTAAATCCTATAGCTTGTAATAGCTTTATTACAACTACCCAAGAGAACTCTATCTCAACTTTCTCTCTATCGACTAACTCTAGTTAACCATTCATAGGAACACTAACTAAGCAAAATAAGTGGAAAAAAACTATAAATTTACTCATAAATACTGCAGTAAAATTTCATTTGAACAATACTCAAGTTATAGCTAATTAAAGAGCAAGAAAATTTCAACATCTTAAGCAAGAGAACTTTTGTTGCCTTTTGATTAAATTACATGCAAAAACTATTGCTCATAATTGATTCCTTTTGCTTATATAGACGCATAAGGATTTTTGTTGGAATTCGTACCTAATACTGTACACTATGCACCTGCTCAGTAATTATGCTATAGAACAAAATAGTGTAGAGTGCGGTAGTGTAAAGTTGTCCTTTAGCAAGCTTCAGCAAAAGAATATAATGGACCTGGTCCCTGAGCATGTTTCTAAGTCATTATCAATATATAAAACAACAATTTCCCCTTTATTACGATAACAAACTTTATACATAAGGAAAATTCAGATTCTCTCTTACTTCAGCAAACACCAGAATAATTATCAAATTCCAACTCAAATTCAAATTTTCACCAGTATTTCCCCCTTCAGTTATCTTGACTCTATCAACAACACTTCTTTTATAAATATTACATTAGAGACTAGGTCCCTATGAGCTACCTGCCTATAGTGAGGTACCTGCCTCTAGTAAGATCATCTTTTCTTTTTATGCATCATAAAGAAAGTAAATACAATAAACCAAGCTAATCAAAAAGTACAAGTAGGTTAACTCATACCCATTGGAGCAACAATAACATGAATGAGAAACCATAAAGAAGAGAAACGTGATAAACACAAATAAAAGATCCTTTCATTTCATAATTAGGAGAATTACCATAAATTGCAATTCACAAAAAACATAAAGAACTTAAACTAATCAGCCACAACACAACCAAGGGAAACTAACTAATGAACGATACATAACAGGGGGCTTAATAGGGTGGAGATTTGGTAGCAAGATATCTAAGGACCATCTCCATCATCCAGGCTCACACATCAGAATGATTGTTTAGGAGCAGCGTTGTAAGGTCCTTGACTTTAACATTTATCTCTTTGACCTTTCTGGACAAAGTAGTGACTCATGCTTTCATGATTTATTCTCAGTTTTCAATTCCTCTGAAGCACCAGGTCCCTCTAATGATAGCAGTTGATTCCTTAACTTGATGTGTGTAATATTTGCCTCCTTTGGAGCTAGTGAATGTTTCAATTCATCAACCTCTATACTTAATTTTTCTTGGGCTTAAATCCACTATAAAACATGGGACTTGGTCCCAACTTTTCCTTCAACACACTCATTTTCTATGAAAGTGTGTAAAGTGAGCATCTGCTTCATTGTAATAGGTGTTTCTTTTTTACAAACAACATTAAAATGATTGAACACTCTATTTAGGAAATACACATAGGGCATTCCATGATTTTCTTCCTTAACACGCACAACCTTGTACATGTGCTTAATCATCAAAATAGGTAAATTAATAAGCTCAAACTAACTCTGACTTTCCATAATAAAAAGGTCTATAGTAGAGGACACAATTCTCTTCTTAGACCTGGGAAGTATCACCTTGTTTATTAAATCAAACACCTACTAAAACTCTCCATTCAGGAACATTTTTTTGACTTTAGATATAGAAGTATCTTCCACTTTAGAAGTAGTCTGCATGAATTCTGCTGAAGGCTATTGATTTTTCACAGGTTTGTCTCTAATAATGGGAATATATAGAATCTTACCTATGATCTCCTTATTCATCTTCACCTTTCTCCCTTGATCTAATGAAAATAAACTTAATCCATCCTCCAAAAATTTTATAGTGTAAAAAAACTCCCTAACCTCTTTTTCAGACACCGAGGAAGCTGGTTCTTCAAGTAGATGAAACTAACCCTAATGTCTCACATACTCTACTAGTTCAACCATCCCTAGTTGTTCAAAGATACTATAGTCAAATTTGCTTCTTGAAAAAACTTTTTAAGATTTTAGAATCACATTCCTCTCTTTCCTTTACACGACTTGCTCATGTTTTTGTAATTTCCTCCTCTTAGAATCACTCCCTAACTCTTCTTCTATCATACTCTTCTTCATGGGAATAGGTCTCTCAGAAAACTTTTGTCTTTACTGCATTGTGTTTTTTGGGGGTGATGATTTTTATTTTTCTTAAGAGGACCTGGTCCTCCTTCCTTTTTGAGATTTCTTCCTCCTCTTCTCTTTTACGACAGCAACATTAGCAATAATTTTACCTTTTTCTTCATCTACCTCGACATGCTACTCATAAACTATTGTGCCCCTTTTCACCCTTTTACTCTTTGTTATGGATGATTTGCTAGCTTTCATAACATATCCTAATAATTTATTCCCCACAATCCTAGAGGTATATGTATTAACCATTTTTAACAGATTCCTCAAATTTTTCTTTCTCTTTATTTCCTCTTTGTGTTTGCATATTCTAACTCAGGGGTGCATAATCATCCCTTCCTCCTCGTCCTCCATAGGAGGCTACATAACTATCAGAGTTTTCTTAGTAGTTGCAGGGGTTGAAACAAAAGTAAAATGGTTTTCCTCCATCTCAAAATTACTCTCTAATTGAGCACTAGCAAACAAGGTCAAACTCTCAGTCACCTAGTCCTCCCTATCTAATATACAACTTCAAGGGTTCAATTTTTTAACTGAAATTCCCTCTTCAACTAACTGAGAAAAATGGGATTAGACTCAGAGAGGGTAGGGGAACTTTGTTTTTTAGGGTTTTCAGGGAGAGTATCAATTTATGGATTTTTATAGGGGTAGTGATCTCTGGTAATTTTGTCTCTATTGATGACCCTAAATCCTCACTAGTATTAATAACAATGGCTCTTTCTTGGTTTGGTTTGGTGATTTTTTTTATTAATTCTATGGTAGTTTCTATAATGGACACAAGTGAGGAAGGGGGATAAAAAAGGTATTTTATATAGTGGATGTGGGTGAGTAAGGGGTTTTTTACTCTTTTGAATGATTTTAAGATGAAGTTTTTTTAGGTATTTTGATTTAGAAAGGAAAAAGATAAAAAAAAAAAAGAAAATTGAATGGACGAAGATAATCATTGAGAGATGGTTAATGAGAATTTAAGAGTTAATAAGAGAAGAGAATTTATAATTTGTTTTTAAGGAAGGGAAAAGAGATAACGCTTGGACTTAAAGGGAAAATGACATGTTTGGTTCCTATTGGCATGCCCTTTCTTATTTGAAAGATGTGACAACTTTTTCAGAAATGCAAGAAAGGACATGTGGCTAATAATAATGGTAACTTTATGCAGTTTTGAAGAAATATACGCATGATACTAACCTGTGGGATGGAACCAATGCCCTCTCTTTCTTAAAGGAAATTCCTTTACTTGATGTTTGTCTCATCATCTCTCCTCCAAGTTCTTTCTCACCATTGGTGTTTACTTGAAAATGTAGGGTATTTATTTAAACCAATTACACAAATTGAATCTAGGATACATTCTCACTAATCTTAGCAAAAATTTTGAGGAATTTGATCTACTAAGGCATACTAAATCGTCTAGATTACACCCAATCCTAGCTTATTCTTCACAAATTGCTTCGTGTGGAGAGCCTTTGTAAATATAATAGCTCATACAAATTCTATTTGATAATAATGGGTGATGAAGAGACTCGAATCTAGGACATCTTGCCTACTCTAATATCATGTTGCAATGTGTGATCATCTATTTTAAAGCATAGGTTGTTCGATAGAACACACATTTAATTACTTAATTTTTATTCAATACATTTAACTTACATTAGTGTAACTTGTATGGGGTAGAATGATGTCCAGACAAGAACGCAGGCATTGAAAGATGTAGGTACCAGAGATGAGGATTCTTAGATAAATGTGTGCGAATAGTGGGAGAGATGGGATTTTGAATGAAGGTATATAGATAGGACAAGGTTAAAATGACCTCTATGGTGTAAAAAATTAGAAAAACAAGACTGAGATGGTTCACAAATGTAAAGAGGAGGAGCGCAGATAAAGTAATAATGTGTGAGGAGTTGCCAATAGCAGTTCTTACGAAAGGTAGACTAATGAAGAACTTGGGGATGGTGATTTGGAAGGACATGGGGAAGGTGATACAACAGGATATGATGCATCTTCAGCTTACTAAGGGCATGACCCTAAATAGAAAGGTATGGAGGTCGAGAATTTGAATAGAAAGGTACTAGGTAGATGAGTGTTATCGTACTTTTACGTAGGAAAGAAAGAGGGTTAGTCTCCTATTTTTTATCTTTTTCTTATTTAGTAATATTATTTAGTATTCACATAGTATCTGATTCTTCATTTTTACAACTGCATGTTGCTTCAATTGCTCTCTTTATCTTGCTATTTTGTATCATGATTTTCCATTCAATCCTGCTTTGATTACATTTATCTTGAGTTGAGAATCCATCAGAATTTGCCTCTCTAGCAGTACTATCAAAGCTGGGCTTCAAGAGAGCTTAATCCCTAAAGGGAGGCACAAAACATATTGAACTCTTTGCCTCGCTTTATGGCTTCTTCAATGTGGTCATCAAGGCACTAACACATACTTTTTCTTGCTAATGAGTGCAATCCTGATGTTGTGACACTAAACAATAGATACTTCATTTTATCATAACTTATTTTCAATTGTTTTGTCTGTATATTTGTTGTTCATGCCTATGATTATTAACCTCGGAGTGCACATACATATTTATGGTTTTCTTCAATTTGCGCCATTTTAATTAAAGTCAATGCTTTATTTCTGCTCTGCGCATAAAAACCCAAAGAACCTTAGAGCCTTTTTGGTCTTAAAAACCTTAGGGGTCGTTTGGTGTGAGGTACAAAAGTAAATAATCTTAGGATAAAATAATAATTCCGGGATAAAATTTTTAATGTATGTTTGGTTGGCAACATTCGGGATAACTTATCCTGGGACTAATAAATAGTTCCGGGATAAGTTATCTACATATTTGGTGGGATAACAATCCCACCATTATTTATTCTTGGGATAAAATTAGAAAAGGACAGAATTACCCCCAAACCCTTTGTCTCACATAATAGAAAATATCTAGGATTTTACGGCTTATTGATACAAATGCGTATAATTAAAAGAAATAAATGGAAAAATGACCCGTTAGCGCAATTTATGTTTATCCATGCAGGATTTTTTGTTTATTTACTATCATGATGTAAAATGATGGTAAAATCATGTTCTACATTGCCTCGAGTTATAGGACTAAATTATATTGATTGTATATGTTGTTGTAGCATTGGAAAGAGTGTTTTAAAAAAGAAAAACTGGATAAACTATAAAAAAACATTACATACATGAACTAGTTGTCAAATTCTCTCACACAATGATTAGTGAGTTTCAGCTGGTAACTTATATCTGCAAAGGTATCTAAACATAAATATATATATACCGACAGTATATTACTTTTTTAAAATAGTATTATTGTATTTTCGCTTATTACAGCATGTAATATAATTAACCTGGCTCATTTTCTACGTTACTGGTTCCAACTTTTAATTTTATTATTATACAACATTTACTTAAGCTACTTCAATTTTCTAGGTTGTTAATGTTGTCTCTTTTAGGAGACATAGAAACGACAAGAAAGGTAAGTAATTAGGTTTAGAATAATAAAAGTAAATGTAGATCTCACTCTTACCTCAGGAGGTAGAGAAGACTATTTGCCGAAAATCTTCAACTCAAGTGCGTGTTACATCTTTTAAGTGATGTGATAATATCAAAAATTCTTTTACACCATATAGAATTAAGAAATTAAAATATGAAAACCAAAGTTCGTATATGTATATATGATTAAATTTAATTAAGTACTAGTTGTTGTAAAGAAAAGATGTTCGCAACACAACCATAGGCAGGATCTTTAATCCTAGCTTGTGCTTCATAAGCAATTGTAACAACAGCATCACAAAGATCATCCACAGGTACATCATGCAACAATTTAGACACATTATTTACTCCAAACACTTTATGAATTGCAGCAAATTTAGAAGGACCTTCTTCTGAGTTAAAATAAGGTGCAAATATACAATCAACAACACATTTTCTCCTTAGAAATTTGCATGCACCACATGGTGACCCTGTCCCACCAGTACTACTACTGCTTGCCTTACGCAAATATGATGTGAAAAGACACAAGAAGATTATAGCACTAGCAATATTAGAAGCTGCTTAATTAATAAGGTTGAAAGATAATGGGGTGCACGAGTAAAAATAATTAAGATTAAAAAAGATTTGTCTCTCTCTGGAAGAAAAAAAAAAGCGAAAAATCATAGGAATACAAACATAAAAATAATTAAGTTAACTAAAGTGAGTGGTATTTTAGTAAACAAACAATGCACTAGATATTATTTTTAGTACCACAAATCAAACAACCATTAAAAAATAATACCAGAATAACTTATCCCAGGACAACTAATCCCAACATAACTTATCACAGCATAACTAATCTTGGTATAACTTTTTTTCAAACCAAACGACACCTTAGAGTGTTTCTGTGCTCTGCGCTATTGAAACACTATTCTCTAGCCTATTAAGCTAGGGGTAATGTCTACATAGATGCTACCCTCCCAAGTGCTACTCTTATAGAAGAATTTTCTAGTTTCCGAAAAGGCACTTACACAAATTAAATTAAATTAAATTCACACTTACTACCAAAAATAAATAATAGGTTTAATGATTTTCTTTTCCTAATAATTAAAATATTTATTTTTGACTGGAGGTCTCGGATTTGATTTCCTTTATTCTTCTTTCTTGATTTTCTTTATAATTTGAGGGTTTATAATGGCATATTTTACAAATATAGGATAATTTGAACCTCCTTGCAATGTACTTGATTACGAAGAATGTCAGACAACAACTTTGACAATGACTGTATTTGGTGCCTTTTTCTTTGTGGACAACCCAAGAGTTTACGGGATTCCCAGATTTAGATCTCTTTGAGAATTCTCCAGAAGTCTATGTGATATAAAAAATTCCTCTTAAATGAAATGTAATACCCTTATATAGGTGCATTTTAGGTTTGGGGTAGAGTAGCCTTCAAGAATCCTAACTGAAATTGAGATCTATTTGTCGAGTCCCATAAAATTTTGACATCTACGACATGATGTCATGTTTTTTTTCTAGATTTACCACACACCCTCATAATTATTAACTTAAACCTTGAATGAAGAAGTCTTAGAATTCCCTCACATTTCAAAGAATTGTTTGAACTCTGAAAACTAGTTCTTGAGAGTTGATCCAACTTACAAAAGACCTATTGTCAAATCACTTTATAAAAGGAAAAAACTGTTCAATTGAGAGATAAAAGAGAGAAAAGATCCAACATTAAACAAAGTCTACCATCTAGATTAAAATCATTCATCCTTGTTCTCATCTAACAACATTTGTTACCATAACACACTATGGCCATCAGCAGATCAATTCAACAAACTGATGTTGCGCCCATTCCAAAGTTGTTGAACCTACAACGGTTTTACCAGCTAATATTTGAAAATAATATTATCATAATATACATGTCATATATTGGATGATACTCTGATAAAACTTTAAATTGTAGTTTTTTTGTTTTTTATTTTGAGGAAATATCTGTCGAAGCTAATGGAAGGTTTCAGTAGCACGCAACCTTAACTCTATTGATTCCTAATCAATGTATCTAACCGGTTTAATATCTATATCCTATCACTAAAAAATTCCAACACTCTATACATACATAGAGACAAGTTAGGCTCGACTATGTTCACCTTCACTGCAGCCCACTCATTGAGAAAGGTGATATAAAATACGCTGCTCATAAAATTTTATCAACAACAAAAGAAATCAAAATATAATTCAGTATTGATATAGTATAACACAGAAACACTAAATCACATTAATTTATAAAATTTGTTACTATTAAATAAACTTTTCTGATGTTACTATGCAAATAATGTTTTGCCATAGAATTTGACATCATTTGGCAAACATCTTTGACATAAATCTGTATTCTCAAATAATAGAATAAACTTATATTTGGGCCAAATTCTAATTTTTGGGAACTTTTAAGAGTAAAATATATTTCTCAAATACTATGGGAAGACACATTATGAAACTTCACCTAATCTTCACTAAAAAATAACTTCAAAAAATATTAGAGAATCTATAGTCAAACGCTGGATAAAATATTTCAATGATAATCCCTGAACAATGTTATGTCATATAGGAGGTGGTATAAAATAGTCGCATGGTTGATGGGATAAGATGGGCTATACCAAGTGTAAATTTGGTATTTATTTTATATCGTGTTTGATTAATAGTACAAATTAGTCCTAGAATAAATTTATACCATGAACCAAACAAGGTAAGATTTTATCCATGGGATATCTCAAACTATGGTACATAACTACACTAAACGATCCTTGTTAAAATCTTTCAACAGATGTCGAAGACTTCAGAATTGTCAAAATAAGAAACTTAGGTTTACAACTTGAGCAGTTTGTCGTAAACTGTAAACATTAGATTTTCTTGTTCAAGATGATGAATTAATCATTTGACCTTGTTCGTGTAAACTGTAAAAGAAACAGTCGGGATTTTATAAGTTAATTTTTATGGATCTCTAGGCTATTTTATTCATTATTAATAAGATGTAAGACCAATCTAGGATCTTTTTTTTTTTTTTTCAATAATAATTTCTTATTTTATTCTTAGAATATTCTAGTTATTGAAGTTAAATGTTTCGACCAGTTTGATACGTATAAAATTAACATCAAAAGATCAAGATTGTATCATCAATATAGTTTCATATTGAGTGCACATAAAGTGATATATGATCAGTTTTTTTCTCTTTGAGAGGGTAACAATGAGGTAAGTGGTAATTTGGTAAACTGCATAATAAACTTTCAGTATTTAAAGTTTACAAGACGATATGTTCCTATCAGATCTCTTCAGCACCACATTGGTTGGTAGAAACTCAAATATAAATTTGAGATTTATCAGTGTATTCTAAATTTTGAAGCTTTACTTCATTAGAAGCTGAATTTGCTACTAAACGACACTCAAAACATTGACCTATCAAATCGATAATGTCTTCAACATCCATTCTCACCTATGGGTTGAATTCCTTAAAGCAATTAACATGAGAAAAATCTCTTATTTTAATATCAAGGAAACAACGATCTACACATAAGTGTAATGGACACATGCGGTTACTCTCACCCAAATGAAAAAAAAGGCAGTAGCAGTAGGAACAACAAGATTCCCCCTAGATGTTTCATATATTGTGCCCACAGTTAGATTTAGGATACGTAAGGTAGACCATGCCTTCACCTCTTAAGGAACATGTTCATTCACCTCCTAAGGAACATATGCCTTCACCTCCTCTGGCTAGCTTGAATGTGATTAATCATATGGATACTGATGGTAATGGTTTGACTATCATCAAAGTGGATGAAGTGGAAAATATAAATGATCCGATATTGGATGACACTGTAAAAGAACTAGAAGAGCAAAACGAACTGCTTTTGAAGCTTAGTGAAAAAAGGGAGTGATGGAAATAAAAGACACTTCTTTCGATAGATCCCACTATGGCTTTGTAAGTGAATTTCCAATGGCCAGTAGAATAATATTACTTCAATTTGGTTGCTTCATAGGAGAAAAAAAAAGGAAGTCTTCTTCTGTTCAGACGTTTACAAAGGACATTACTTCAGATGTAGTGAAGGATACCCAAAATGCTGTAGCAAATGGTACTAGTGGCCATTTTGTTAAATTCATGCTGGAAGAAATTTTCCATCATGAATTTGTAGGCAATGGTTTGGGTGATAATAATATGTGCGATGATTTGTAAGATACATATGCCATAACAGAAATTATCAGGCCCATCAAACATTCAACATCTCCTACAATAAATAGCTTGCATGTGGCATTTGTGACTTTTTCATCTTAGAGGACTGTGACTTCTAACCTACTATGTTGATTTAGTCACGTTTATCTTTAGTCTGTTATTTTTTTATGTCACTAAGATGCACGTTGTAATGCTCTGAGTCTGTATGCCAGATGCTACATGGTGCTTACGACCCCGAAGGACCACAAGCTAACCCATGACTGATATCTATTGTGAGCACTGAATAATAACATTGTAATAAATGCGGAAAATAGGCTGAAATTCCATAAGGTTCAAACTATGAAATACTGAATAAGAATATTAACTATAATAATAATCTATAAAACTGAATACTATCTGAAAGTCTAGTTTGAAAAGCCTCTAACTGAATTGTCTGAATATAGAGTTGATGGGACAAGCCCTTAACTAACTCCGACTACTGAAATACAGATAAACTAAAATACTGAAATAAAAGCATGCCCTCAATAGGTGAGGACTCACTACTAAACTGCTGCTAATAACTGGATCTGTCTATGCACGGTCAAGAACCTTAGCATCCGAACCTATGATATAGGACATCATAGCACAAAGAAAGAGTATGCGTCAGTACATGGAATATACTGGTATGCTAGATAAGGTAAGGATAAATGTGAGGGTTCATATGTATGAACAATAACTGACTTAATGATATAGAGTAAATGAACATGAGAGTACATGGATAATTGAAACTGTTGTAAATACTGAATATGCAATACTGTGCATATACGTGTATGTTGTAGCTGGCTTTTACTAAAGCTGAGTTCTGAGTTTTGGTAACTGAGTTACTGATATCTGAGATTACTGAAACTAATTGACTTTATCTGACAATCATGATTCTGTAGAACTAAACTGAGTTCTATACTAACACTGAAACTGAGACTGTGGGAAGTAATCATCTAACCGATATGCCCTTTTTCTGAATAGATTTATGGTCCTACCTGTAACCCTAACTAGAAGGGTGTTAGTATCGTGCCATGGGTAAAGAAAATCTGAAGATTTACCCTCATCTGGCAGGTACCTAATGAGAACGGTGGAACGTTCAACTTTTAGGTTAAGACACCTCATCAACCCTCAACTGGCAGGTTGATGTCATAACCTTGCTGGCTATGTAGTTTTGAAATGCAAGGATTGCTTCTAAGTATCACACCCTCTACTAGCAGGTGAGCCCCCATCCTTGGGTTCACTCAATTCTAAATCCTACTCCCAACTGAATAGACCCTAAACTTATTATACTGAACTAAACTAGACTGATACGGAGTTTTTAATGAGTTATGTCGCTGACTGAGTATTACTGAGTTCTGTAACTGACCGAGTTCAACTGATCATGACATGACTGATACTATTCTATAACTATTATAGCTCTAGGTAAATAACTAGATTTTTTGGGTATTAAATACCCCCAGGACACGATAGCATGAAAAGTAGAGCATAGCTTGATCATGAGAAACATAACAATGTACACCTATCTATAATTCATTCATAGAGATATTTTATCAAACACATGTAGAGCATAATCTTGTACATATACAAGCATGTCATGATTTCAACATTTAGTTCACATGGAGATTCTATCAAATACTTGGGGAGCACAACTTAATACACATAATCTTGGATATCATATAAACATTGCAACTACAATGCCCAAACTTGCAAACACAAGGATTATAACATGAAAATTATACAATTCAATATACATGCTATTTTAATATTATGGAAACCACAATTAGTCATGGATTTAAACTCAATTAATGTCATGAAAATGAATACAATCCAATTTCATGCTTGTAATTCATAAATCAACAATCTCGTGGTTTTAAAAATGGATTCTTGGACTCTATGGGTGAAAGGAATCCATAGATGAACACCTCACATACCTTGGAATGTTGATTCTTAGAGGTTCTTTGAGAAATTTTTGAGTTTGCTCTTGTTTCATGAAGCTAGGGTTTTGCCCTTCTTGAGAGAAAATGATTTAATTTAGGAAAAATTGAGTGGATAATGATGTAATAGGATATTTAGTGCATTAATCTCATGTTTAGGACTGATTAGGGCCATGAAAAAAAAACCCAAATACCCCTGGACAGACTTAAAAATTCATAACTGAAAAACCCGATTTAGGCTCTTGGCGCGAAGCGGCGCTATCGCACCGTATCACTGGATACTGACAATTGCAAAGTGTTTCATCAACACAATGCAGTGGAATAACGTTACCCTTTGTATCCAAATTTCACCCTTGGCGCGACATGCCATGATCGCGACGAAGTACTGGAAAAAATGACAATTGGGAATTTGGCTGGTGGTGTAGCGTGGTGGTATCACATTGGCTTACTGGAAAATGACCATTGCCATTTGGCTGGTCTCCGCGATGCGCTGAAGTTCCAGTTGGCACACTACTTTACAAAAATAGCTCTAACTCTTCGACTGGATGTCGGATTTAGGAGAATTTTATATCATTGGAAAGCTAACTGAATTTCCTACGTATTGGCAGTCTCTAAACTGAAAAAATATTGAGTATTTCAAATTTTTTATGTAGGATAACTCATGGACTAAGAGTTTATTTAAGCTAGGGAAATATGGGGTATTACACAGGTGAAGCTAAGATTCTTTGCATCATAATGACATAGAAACATAACAGAACAAAAATAAACATGACTAAAATAGTAATGTAAGTTATAAGTCAAACACCTCTTAGCTAAAAAGGTCACATACTCCACCTACAAGCCATTTATTGTAGGAAATATTACATACTTCATGGGTTTGATAATTTCAATTATGGCACATATATCTTTGGAATCATTACACCTATAATTATCCCCCAAAGCGTTGCCCAGAAATCCATGATCTTGAATTTCTTCCTGCATGAATTAAACCAAATGGCCACAAGAACCATTTTCTACAACATCTTGGGGGTCCTTCACTACAACTAAAGTAGTGTCCTTTGTAAACCTCAAAACATAAGTAGACTATATTCATTTATATCTTGTGCAACAACTAGGTTGACGAAATTTTATTCCATTGGCCGTTGGAAATCCACGTTCTAAGACATTTAGGGATCTATCAACACACGTGTATTTTGCTGCCATCACCCTCTTTAGTTCACTAAGCTTCAAATGTTATTCGCTTTTACACTTCTAGTTCCTTTTCAAAGAAATCCAACATTGGATCCTTTTCTTTTCGCTACTTCAACCACTTTGATTTTATTGAAACTCTTACCATCAATATCCATATGATTAATCACACTCAATCTAGCCATAGGAGGTGAGGTTATAGGTTCCTGTGGAAGTATAGACACATGTTCCAGGGGAGGTGAAGGAATAGGTTTCTGAGATGGTGAAGGCATACGGTACTGAAGAGGTGAAGGCACAGGTTCCTCAAGTATCCTAAATCTCACTGCATTCATATTATATGTAGCATCTGCTAGGGAATCTATCTGTTATAGTTGCTGCTACCGACTTTTTTTCATTTGAGTATGAGTAACCACATTTGCCCGCTTGCGATTACTTATAGATTGTTGTTTCTTTTGAAATTAAGATTTCACCACTACAAAGGAATCTGATCCCTAAGTAACAAATAATTATGATAAAACTAAAGCACAAAGTAAAATGCGTAAAACGAATCAACACCAGAGATTTTTATGTGAAAACCTCCTAGCTCAGCAGAGGAAAACCACAACCTATCATCACAGGTTTTTTCAAGATCCACTATAATAAAAACAACTCTACTTATAGTTTCACACAAGATTTAACCCTATACCCTACAACTTGTAATAGATTTATTACAACTACCCAAGATAACTCTGTCTCGACCTTCTATCAATCGACTAACTCTTGTCAACCATTCATTGGAACCTTTACCAAAGAAAAATAAATGAAAACAAAACCAAAAGTTTACTTACAAAAAACTGGAGTAAATCAATTTTAGAACAAGACCCGTGTTAACTCTAATGAAATAATAAGAGAATTTCCAAATGTTGAGAAAGAGATCTTTTGTTACCTTTTGATAAAATCAGATCCAATAAATATTTCTCATAATTGTCTCCTTTTTCTTATATCTAAGTGCAAGGATTTTTATTGGAATTTGGTTGCACCAGGTGTCCAATGTTGTACATTGTGCAGCTGTATAGTAATTATTCTACAAGACAAAATAGTGCATGGTGCGATAGTTTACAGCTGTCCTTCAACAATCTTCAGCAAATGGATATAAGGAACCTGGTCCCTAAGCATATTTCTCAGTCATTATCAAACATAGAACAACAATTTCTCCATTTTGATGATGAAAAATTTTATAATTAAGGAACATTCGAATTCCCCCTTACCTAAGAAAACACTAGAATAATTATCAAATTCAAATTCAAATTCCCTCTTTCACTAGCACTCCCTCTTTCACTGTTCTTCCCCCATAAATAGAACTACTTTTATCAGTATTACATTAGATACTTGGTCATATTCCTGCACTGAGATACTTATTTTCAGTGAGATTATCTTCCCCTTTCTGGTATCATAAAAAAGTAAAGACAGTTAATCAATCTAATCAATAAGCATCAGTAGTTTTTCTTATGGACATTGAGCAATACTAACATGAATGAATAACTATAAAGAAGAGATACATGATAGATACAAATAAAAGTTCCATTCATTTCATGGTAAGGAGAAGTACCATATATTCCAATTCCAAAAAAAATAATGAACTTAAACTAATCAGCCACTAGGATAACCAAGAGAAACATACTCAAGAAAGATACATAACGGGGGGAGAGGGGTTTAAGATGTTGGAGGTTTTGGAGAAAGAGATATAAGGAGCATTACTATTATGATACTCTCAGTAGTGTGAGTGTTTATAAGATGCTATTAAAGGTCCTTTACTTCAGCATTCAGCTTTTTGACCTCCCCAGACAAAGTAGTAACCTATGCTTTCAATGCTTCATTCTCAGTTTTCAATTCATCTGAAGCACCACATCCCTCTAATGATAACTATTGTTTCCTAAACGTGTGATGTGTAATGTTTACATCCTTTGTAGCTAGTTCCAGACTTAATTTATCCACCTCAATACTCAATTTTTCTTAGGCGTCAACCAATTCTTAAGTTGGGAACTTGGTCATAACTTTTCCTTCAACACACATATTTTCTATCTGAGTGTTTAAAGTAAATACCTTCTTTATAGTACCAGATGTTCCTTTCTCACATAAAACTTTAAAATAATTGAACACCTTATTCAGGAAATACCCATAGGGTATTCCATACTTTCTTTCCCTAACATCTACAGCCTTGTACATGTTCTCAATCATCAAAGTAGGTAAACTAATAAGCTCAAAATTACTCAAACTTTCCATTAGAAATGGTCTATTGTAGAGGCCATAATCCTTTTCTGAGAACTAGGTAGTAGCACCTTGTTTATAAACTCAAATACCAATTGAAACTTTCCTTTAAAGAACTTCCTTCTAACTCATGCTTAAGAAGTCCCTTCTACATTAGAAACAGTCTATATGAATTCTACTAAAGGTTGTTTTTTTACAGAACTGACTCCAATAATGGGAACATCCAGAATCTTTCATAAGATCCCCTCATCCAACTTTACCTTTCTCCCTTGCACTATTGCAAATAGCCTTAATTCATCTTCTAAAAAATTTATAGTGTAAAAGAACCCCCTAATCTCTTTTTCAATGATAGAGGGAGCTAATTCTGCAAAGAGATGAAACCAACCCTGATGTCTCACACACTGAACCAATTTAACCATCCCTGGTTATTTATAGATTGTATGGTCAAATACCCTTCCTGATGTAACACTTTGAGATTTCAGAATCATATTTATCTCTTATCCTGATAGACTTGCTTTTTTTTTTTGCAATTTTCTCCTCTTAGAAGCACTCATTGGTTGTTCTTCTGGAAAACACTCCTTCATGGACAAGGTCCTCAGAAACTTTTCACTTTACTGCAATGTGTTTCTTGGGGGTGATGATTTTAAATTTTGCTTAAGAGGACCTGGTCCTCCTTTCTTCCCGATCTTCCTTCCTCCTCTTCTCTATAATAGGAGTAACATACAACATCAATGACACTATCTCATTCACCTACTTGATAATTTTTTCTTTAGAAATCATGGTGCCCAGAGATGTCTTCTTGACTTGCAGCCAAATAAAGAAGCTTTGCTCACCCAGTATGCTCATCTCAAACTCGCTACCAATCATTTTTCAAATTCTTGACATATAGCAAGTCTATCAAAATCATATTTCTCTCTTCCCCTGATAGACTTGCTCTTCTTTCTGCAATTTCCTCCTCTTAAAAGCACTCATTGATTGTTCTTCTGGAAAACACTCCTTCATGGACAAGGTCCTTAGAAACTTTTCACTTTACTGCAATGTGTTTCTTGGGGGTGATGATTTAAAATTTTGCTTAAGAGGACCTGGTCCTCTTTTCTTCCTGATCTTCCTTCCTCCTCTTCTCTATTATAGGAGTAACATACAACATCAATGACACCATCTCCTTCACCTACTTGATAATTTTTTCTTGAGAAATCATAGAGCTGTCTTCTTGACTTGCAGACAAATAAAGAAGCTTTGCTCACCCAGCGTGCTCATCTCAAACTCGCTTCCAATCATTTTTCAAATTCTTGACATATAGATTCAGAAGTTGCACCAAAAATAATGTCATCAACATAAATTTTCACAATTAGTTAGATTTTTCCTATAAATTTTAGAAATAAGGTGTTTTCAATTTTCTCTCTCTTAAAACAATTTTCTAGGAGAAACTCTAACAATCTTTCATACCATGCTCTAGTATAGAGTTTTAACCCATAAAGAGCTTTATCAAAATTTAGCACATGATTAAGATGATCAATATCCTGATAGCTAGTTGGTCACTTGACATAGACTTCTTATTTTAGATTTTCACTCAAAAATGCACTCTTCACATTCATTTGAAACAACTTGAAACCCATATATACAACAAAAACAATGATAATTCTTATTTCCTCCATGTAACACCCCGATTTTCTGAGCCGAAATGCTACATGGTGCTCATGACCCCGAGGGACAACAAACTAACCCATGACTGATATTCGTACCTATAAACTGTATAACATACATGTAATATGCGGAAAAGATAAACAATAGACCATAAGGTTCAACTAAAATAATTATAACATCCATATGGGTGAAAAATACCCAAGATAACTAAACTCTAAATCAAAACTGAACTAAATCTGAACTGTATCTGAAAGCCTCAAAGTATTGACTGAATAAAGAGTTGAAAGAACATGTCTCCAACTAACTCCATAAACTAAAAACTAACTGAAATAATAAATGAATCGAATCATATCATCCTCGAATGAAGAGGACTCACTGCAGCTCTGTATACTAGAATGTGAATGCTACTGCTAGTCTGGAACTCGTGTCTTTGAACCTATGGTGTAACATGAAAAGAAAGCACCATAGCATAAATGCGTCAGTACAACTAGAGTACTGAGTATACGAGTGAGGTAGGCTAAATGAAAAGGGTTCACATGCATGAGCAATGCTAACTGACCGACTAATATGAACATGAGAGTGCAAACATACATATATAATAACTGTAAACATAAATATGTAATAGTGGATCTGTATGCTAATACATGATTTACTGATTTCTGACATGACTAAAACTATGGTTCTGTCAACATGGGTGACTGTGTCTGACAGTCCTGGGTCTGATGGAACTATCTGAGTCCCGTACTATAACTGAATTTGACTGTATCTGGCAGTCCTGATATACTGATATTCGAAGAACTATTTGAGTTCTTTTACTGAGACTGAGACTAAAACTGTGGGAGGTAGTTGTTTAACCGACATGCCCCAATAATGCATATAGCTAAGTTGGCGTCCAATCTCTGCCCCGACTGGAGGGGTGTCAATACCGCGCCACTGGTAAGGACACTTGTGAGTGACCCTCATCTGGCAGGTACTTAAATGAGAATGGTGGGAAACCTAAACTGATAGGTTAATCCACCTCATCAACCCTAGTCTGATAGGTTAAGATGTCTCAACCTATGCTGGCTACGTAGTTCTGGAACACGAGGATGACTGCTAAGAATCACACCCTAAACTAGCAGGTGAGTTCCCATCCTTGGGTTCACTCGGTGCTAACTTCTACTCTCATCTGAAGAGACTGAACATGATTTAACTAACTGTACATGGAATGAGTAACTGACTTCCGTTGACTGATAGAATAGCACTATCTCTGAGATTTAACTGAGATCATGAGATTTTTATGGTTTCCTGAGTCACCTGACTGACTGAGTTCTATAGATTATACTTGACTGATATTATCAGGATAACGTGACTTGGCTCTAGGTACACAACTATATTTTTTTGGTATGAATAACCCCAGTACTTGATGGAAGGAAACTGACACACATGACATGACTTGATCACAAGATTTGAGTCCACAATTCATAATATCGTACATAAGGGATTTCATCCTATGCATGGTTATCAACAATGTATTGCATGGAAAGGATTTCATGTCATATGAAAGTACTTGCACAACCTTAATATCATGTTCATTGCATAATCATACTAGCAATACATATCAATAGCATGGAAGTTCATGTGGAATCTTCTTGAGAGTTGACATAGCTTGTCATTTAAATACTATGGGGTCATGGGATCATGATTTTTTAGCATTCTAGGCATTTTAACAAACACCTTGCATGCACACTTTGAGGCATAGGTTTTCTCAACAATTTTAATCATCTTGAACCATCCAAATTTATGGGTTTTAACTACAAGCATGCATACATCATGGAAGTCAACTTAAATTAATATCTAGAAGATTAAACAATGATCATTAACATGAACAACATCATATAACCACAAGGGAATCAAAGTTTCTCATTTAAAAGCATGGTTCTTGAACTCTATGAATGAAAAGGGGTCCATAGATGAACACTACGCATACCTGACTCAAGGTTATTGATGTTTTTGAACTTGAAGTGTTTAAAACTCTTTGATTCTTGAAGAGGATTGGGTCTTGTTCTTGGAGATTAAATTTAGAAAGAAACCCTAGTTTTTGTTTGTGAAATAATAATGAGTATAATGGTTGAATTCGAACTCATCTGGGTATATGTAGGCGAGTGATAAGTGACCAAAATAGCCCTGTTAAAACGACCTGGGAATAAACTGAACATGGTGTGTGATGTTCCGACTGACGGTCCGTCAGACACTTGACGGTCCGTCACTTAGCCTGTCATACGTGGACCATAAATGGGGTTCACTAGATAAGAATTGACGGCCTGGATAATGGTCTATCAACTCGTTCGCCAGTTCTTATATAGTATGTAGCTTAACTGCCTTGGTTGTGACAGTCAAAGTGGCGGTCCGTCACTTATATGGTGGTCCATCAACTTGGCCGTCATACCTGGGCGTTTCTGACAATTCCAAGTAAAACGTCCATAACTTCCTCGTCTGATGTCGGATTTGGAAAAAATTGGTACTGTTGGAAAGATAACTCAATTTCCCACATGATAGAAAGTGAAAATCTCAAAAAAATACCATGTGTACAAAGATAGTTTTGCATTTCAAAGTAAGTCCTAGAATCCTTGAGATGATTTCTAGCTAGGAAAAAGGCACAGGTATTACAATATCTCCCCCTTGAGAACATTTGTCCTCAAATGGAACTGACAGAGAGGGGAAACAATAATCTAAACATGAGTAGCTGGAACATGATCTTATGACTGATAAACTGAATGCATTATACTGAACATGCATATCTTATGCACGTGTAACTGATTCATGAATGCATGACTGAGGTTCTCACAATGAGAATACATATCTGATGCATGATTATTTAATGGACTAATACATGTATTCATGACTGAATATGAAATGGTACTTGATACCAAATTTGTGATGGAACATGAACATGAAACAAAATATCAAGTTGTATTGAATGCTGAACGTGAAACTGAATAAGCTTAAGGAGGACTATTACCTTGAGCTTGACATGGGTTGGCGGAGAAAAGGTGAAGGAACTTGGTATGCATGTATGCTTCTTCTTCCCAAGTATATCCCTTAACGGACTAATTTTTCCAAAGAACTTTGACTAGAGGGACTTCTTTGTTCCTCAGCCTACGAATCTGATAGTCTAAAATTTTGACTAGAATTGCTTCATAAGAGAGGCTGTCCTGAACATTAATGTTCTGACTAAGGACTACAACTGTTGGGTCACCTATGTACTTCTTGATCAAGGAAACATGGAAGACCAGATGAGCTGAGGCTAGATCTGAAGGCAATTCCAGCTCATAAGCTACCTTGCCGAAGCGACTGAGAATCCTGCAGGGACCGACATAGAGGGGACTGAGTTTCCCTTTCTTGCCGAACCTCTTCACTCCCTTCATGGGAGAGATCTTTAGATAGACATAGTCATTCACCTCAAACTCAAGATCCTGTCTACGAATATATGCGTAAGACTTCTGTCATCTCTGAGCATCCCGAAGTCACTCTCTGATCAACTGAACTTTCTCTAAGGCATCGAATACTAAGTCAGGACCAATGACTGAGGCCTCACTAACTTCAAACCAACCGACTGGAGATCTACACCTTCTACCATAGAGAGCTTCGAATAGAGCCATCTGAATACTGGTATGATAGCTATTGTTGTATGCAAACTCAATCAAGGGCAAGTGGTTGTCCCAACTTCACTTAAATGAATTACACACACCCTTAGAATATATCCAAGGGTTTGCATGGTCCTCTCTGCTTGACCATCTATCTGAGGATGAAAGGCGGTACTGAGATGAACTTGGGTACCAAGACCCTTTTGGAATGGTTTCCAAAAGTGAGAGGTAAATTGTGTACCTCTGTGTGAGATGATAGATAATGGAACACCATGTAATATGACCAACTCCCTTATATAGAGTTTGGCGTAATCCTCGGCTGAATAAAAGGTACGAACTGGAAGAAAATGAGATGACTTGGTCATTCTGTATATAATGACCCACACCGAATTATGCTGATGACGAGTTCGAGGCAAACCCGTCACGAAATCCATGTTCACTTCTTCTCACTTCTAAGAAGGAATAGTGAACTCCTGCATGGACCTACTAGGTTTCTGATGATCTATCTTAACCTGCTGAAATGTAGAGCACTTAGCCACAAACTCTGTAATATCTCTGTTTATTCCACTCCACCAATAGATCTCCCACAAGTTGCGGTACATCTTAGTGGCCCCTGGATGAATAGAGTATCATGCACCATGCATTTCTTCAATAATTCACTACCTCAAGTCATCTACACCTGGAACACACAGACGACCCTGACAACGAAGAACACCATCTCCCCCTTAGGAGAATGCCTCTACTTTCTGATTCTGAACTGACTCTTTTAGCTTGAAAAGGCTAGGATCCCTGTCTTGCTTTTCTTTCACCTGAGAAACTAGAGATGACTCTAAACTACTCTAAACACATACACCACCCTATAAAGAGTCGAATAAATGAACGCTTAGTCTGGAAAGCTGATGAATTTCCTGGGCTATCTTCTTCTTACCATCCTCTACGTAAGAAACACTACCCATGGAGAGTTTACTGAGAGCTTCGGCCACAACGTTGACCTTGACCGGATGATAAAGAACATGTATGTCATAATTTTTCAAAATCTTTAACCACCTTGTCTGACAAAGGTTGATATCATTCTGAGAAAAGACATACTAGAGACTCTTATGATCTGTGAAGATATCTACATGAACTCCGTATAGATAATACCTCTAAATCTTTAAGGCAAATACTATGGCTTCTAACTCAATATCATGGGTAGGATAATTCTTCTCATGGGGCTTTAGCTGTCTGGAAATGTAGGCTATGACCTTACCATGTTGCATGAGGACACAACCTAAACCCCCTCTGGACGCATCACAATAAACTACAAAATTATCTGAACCATCTGGAAGAGTTAGAATTGGGGCTGAGGTGAGTCGAGTCTTCAACTCTTGAAAACTCTTCTCAAAAGAATTTGACCACTGAATCTTAAACTTCTTTTGAGTCAATCTGGACATAAAAGATGCAATAGAAGAAAATCCCTTGACAAAGCGTCTATAATAGCCAGTTAAACCCAAGAAAATCCTAATATCTGATGGAGAGACAGGGCGAGGCCAGTTTCTTACCGCTTCAGTTTTCTGAGGATCTACTCTAATTCCATCACCAAAAATAATATGGACAAGGAATACTATTGATCTTAGACAAAATTCACACTTACTAAACTTGGAGAATAACTGATGATCTTTGAGAGTCTGAAGAACAATTCTGAGATAGTCTGAATGATCATGCTCTGTGTGAGAATAGACCAGAATATCATCTATGAAGACTATGACAAACATGTCCAAGTACTTCTTGTACACTCGGTTCATCAAGTCCGTGAAGGCTGCAGGGGCATTGGTAAGACCAAAGGACATAACTTGAAATTCAAAGTAACCATACCGAGTATGAAAAGTTGTCTTTGGGGTGTCACATCCTCTAACTCTGAGCTGATGATAGCCTAATCTGAGGTCTATCTTAGAGAAATAACTAGCACCCAGAAGTTGGTCAAATAAGTCATCTATCCTAGGAAGAAGGTACTTGTTCGTGACCGTAATTTTGTTGAGCTGACGGTAATCAATACACATCCTGAGAGAACCATTTTTCTTGTGCATGAATAAGACTGGTGCACCACATGGGGATACACTGGGCCTGATGAATCCCTTATCTAAGAGATCCTTCAATTGATCTTTCAGTTCCTTGAGTTCTGCTGGTGCCATTCTATATTGTGGAATAGAAATAGGCTGAGTATCTGAGAGAAGTTTTATGCCGAAGTCTATTTCTCTTTCGGGAGGAATGCTTGGAAGATCTTCGGGAAACACGTCTGAATATTCATTAACCACTGGAACTGATTCAAAACTAGGAGATTCAAAATTGGAATCTTTAATATGCACGAGATGATACACGCATCCCTTAGAAATTATTTTCCTTGCTCGAAGGTAGGAAACAAGCTGACCCCTGAAAGATGAAGTACTACTCTTCCATTCTAGGACGGGCTCATTCGGGAACTGAAGCTGAACTATCTTGTTTCTGTAGTCAACTATGGCATATCAGAAATGAAGCCAATCCATGCCAAGAATGATATCAAAATCATTCATCTCTAACTCAACTAAATTTGCTGACTTGGATTTCTGAAATATCATAATCGGGCAGTCCCTGTATACCCGCCAAGCTATGATGGTTTTACCCACTGGGGTAGAGACTGAAAAGGGCTCTGCTAAAATTTCAGGACTGATTTCGAAATTGCCTGCTCTGTAAGGGGAAACAAAAGACAAGGATGCACCTGGGTATAGCAAAGCATAAACTTGAACATGGAAAATCTATAACGTACCAGTAACGACATCAGGAGAATTTTCCTGATCCTGTCGAGTATGGAGAGCATAGAGTCTATTTGGGCATTGCCCACTAGTAGCACTGGAAGTGGCACCCTACTGGTTCAGGCGACCGGACTGAGCTGTGGAATGATTTTGCTGACCCTGATAACTGGACTAAGGAAAATCTCTGACTCTGTGGCCTAGCTTGCCACAACGAAAAAAAACATCACCACCAGCTCTGCAAACACCCTGGTGGTTCTTACCACAAGTTTGACATAGGGGATTAGTTCGGGCATTGCTGACACTGCCCTGAGATTTAGAGTCGGGTACTCTATCTCTGAACATAGGAGCTGGAGCACTGGCTAAAGACTGAACTGAAGCTGATGACTTGGGATGAAATTGGGAGCGATTTCCTCTCTCTGATTTAGGCTGACCAAAATTGAAACTGCTTGATCTTGCTCTTTTATTCTTCCTCTCCCTAGCCCTAACCTTTTGCTCCTCTATTTGCTGAGCATGGGTCGTGAGCCTGGCTAAAGTCATATCACTGTTCAACATCGCAGATCTACACTCATTTACCATGATATCATTCACTTCTTACATGAACTTGTTTATCTTAGCCCTATTGTCTACAACCACATGAGGGGCATATCTGGCTAGCTGAGTAAATCTAAGAGAATACTCCCTAATAGTCATATTTCCCTGCCTGAGGTTGATAAACTCAAGAACTTAGGACTCCCTCATCTCTTGGGGAAAGAATTTGTCTAAGAAAGTCGTGACAAATTCCTCCCACTCTATAGGACCTGCATCCTCTAACCTCTCATACTTCCACGTTTGTACCAAGTGTGAGCAACATCCTATAAATGGTATGCATCTAACTCGGCGCTCTAAACAGAAGTAACTTCCATGATGTTAATGACCTTTTGGACTTTTTAATTAACTCCTAAGGGTCTTCATCAGACTTAGACCCAAAGAAAGATGGAGGGTTCCTTTGGGTAAAGTCCAGAATTCTACCTACTGCAGAATTGGCCACTGGATTGGCCGAAATGACTGGTGGCCATTTATTCTAGGCAGCCACGGACTGAGCAAGTGTGGTGAATGCGGATCTAAAATCCACATGAGAAATATGCTCACCCAAAGGGTCTTCGAGCTGAGGAACCGGCTGGTTTGTTCTCTTTGGAGGCATATTCTGAAATAAGAGAAGAACGAATTAGACTGAGAGTTTATCTTGAGATTATGCTCACTAGCACGACATGAATACTTAAAGAAAGGAAACTATTCCTAAAACATCTCATAGCCTCCTGTACATAAATGTGGCACGCAACACACCCATGCACAAGAGTCTACTAGATGCGGCTTTCAGAATTCCTAGGACTCTATTGAACCTTAGGCTCTGATACCAAGTTTGTAACTCCCTGATTTTATGCTCTGGAATGCTACACGGTGCTCATGACCCCGAGGGACCACAAGATAACCCGTGACTGATATCCATACTTGTACACTGCATAACATATATGTAATATGCGGAAAACATAAACAATAGACCATAAGGTTCAACTAAAATAATTGTAACATCCACATAGGTGAAAAATACCAAAGATAACTGAAGTCTGAATCAAAACTGAACTAAATCTGAACTGTATCTGAAAGCCTCAAAGTACTGACTGAATAAGGAGTTGAAGGAACATGTCTCCAACTAACTCTGTAAACTGAAAACTAACTGAAATAATAAATGAATTAAATCATATCATCCTCGAATGAAGAGAATGCACTGCAGCTCTGTATACTGGAATATGAATGCTACTACTGGTCTGGAACTCGTGTCTCTGAACCTAAGGGGTAACATTAAAAGAAAGTATCGTAGCGCAAATGCGTCAGTACAACTGGAGTACTGAGTATACGAGTGAGGTAGGCTAAATAAAAAGGGTTCACATGCATGAAAAATGCTAACTGACCGACTAATATGAAGATGAGAGTGCAAACATACATACATAATAACTAGAAACATAAATACATGATAGTGGATTTGTACGCTAATACATGATTTACTGATTTCTGACATGATTGAAACTATGGTTCTGTCAACATAGGTGACTGTTTCTGACAGTCCTGGGTCTGATGAAACTATCTGAGTCCCGTACTATAACTGAATTTGACTGTATTTGGTAGTCCTGGTATACTGATATATGAAGAACTATCTAAGTTCTTTTACTGAGACTGAGCCAGAAACTGCGGGAGGTAGTTGTTTAACCAACATGCCCCAATAATACATATAGCTATGTTGGGATCCAATCTCTGCCCCAACTGGAAGGGTGTCAATACCACGCCACTGGTAAGGACATTTGAGAGTGAACCTCATCTAGAAAGTACTCAAATGAGAATTGTGGGAACCTTAAACTGACAGGTTAAGCCACCTTATCAACCCTAGTCTAATAGGTTAAGATGTCTCAACCTACGCTGGATACGTAGTTCTAGAACAGAAGGATGACTTCTAAGAATCACACCCTAAACTGGTAGGTGAGTTCCCATCCTTGGGTTCACTCAGTGATAACTTCTACTCCCATTTAACTGACGATACATGGACTGAGTAACTGACTTCCGTTGACTAACGGAATAGCACTACTATCTAAGATTTTTCTGAGATCATGAGATTTTGGAGGTTTCCTGAGTCACCTGACTGACTGAGTTCTATAGATCATGGACTGACTGAGAATATTGGGATAACATGACTTGGCTCTAGGTACACAACTATATTTATCGGGTATGAATACCCCCAGGACTCGATGGAAGGAAACTGACACACATGACATGACTTGATCATAAGATTTGAGTCCATAATTCATAATATCGTATATAAGTAATTTCATACGAAGCATGGTTATCAACAATGTATTGCATGGAAAGGATTTAATGTCACATGGAAGTAGTTGCACAACCTTAATATCATGTTCATTGCCTAATCATACTAGCAACACATATCAATAGCATAGAAGTTCATGTGGAATCATCTTAAGAGTTGACATAGCTTGTCATTTAAATACTATGGGGTCATGGGCTCATGACTTTTTAGCATTCTAGGAATTTTAACAAACACCTTGCATGCACACTTTGAGGCATAGTTTTTCTCAACAATTTTAATAATCTTGAACCATCCAAATTCATGGGTTTTAACTACAAGCATGGATACATCATAGAAGTCAACTTAAATTAATATCTTGAAGATTAAACAATGATCATGAACATGAACAACATCACATAATCACAAGGGAATCAAATTTTCTCATTTAAAAGCATGGTTCTTGAACTCTATGAATGAAAGGGGTCCATAAATGAACACTACGCATACCTAACTCAAGGTTCTTAACATTTTTGAACTTTAAGGGTTTGAAATCCTTTGATTCTTGAAGAGGATTGGATCTTGTTATTGGATATTAAATTTAGTTAGAAACCCTAGTTTTTGTTTGTGAAATAATAATGAGCATAATGGCTGAATTCGGACTCATCTGGGTATATGTAGGCGAGTGATAAGTGACCAAAATACCCCTGTTAAAATGACCTGGAAATAAATTGAACGTGGCGTGTGATGGTCCATCAGACACTTGATGTTCCATCACTTAGCCCGTCAGACATGGACCAAAAATGGGGTTCACTGGATAAGAGTTGACAACCTGAATGATGGTCTGTCACAACTTTGATGGTCCGTCAACTCATACTTCAGTCCTTATCTAGTACGTGGATTAACTACCTTGGCTGTGACAGTCAAAGTGGCGGTCCTTCACATATATGGTGGTCCGTCAACTTGTCTGTCATACCTGGGCGTTTCCGGCAGTTCCAAGTAAAACGTCCATAACTTCTTCGTCTGATGTCGGATTTGGACAAAATTGGTATCGTTGAAAAGATAACTCAATTTCTCACGTGATATAAAGTGAAAATATAAAAAAAATACCATGTGTAAAAATATAGGTTTGCATTTCAAAGTAAGTCCTATTATCCTTGAGATGATTTTTTGCTAGGAAAAAGGCACGGGTATTACACTCCATCATTGCAACAAATGCAAAGGTCTCATCATAATAAATTCCTTATTCTAGATTATATAATTGTACAACAAGCCTAGATTTATTTCAAATGATAATTCCATACTCATCTTGCTTGTTTCTGTACACCTATTATATCCCAATAATTGTTTTGTCAGCAGGTTTAGGGACAGGTGCTAGATTTTTCTTCTTTTAAATTGATGAAGTTATTCCTGCATAGAATTTATCTATTTAGTATACTTGAGGGTTTTCTTCACATTTTTAGTATCAATTTGGGATATGAAAACTGAAAAAGCTGTAAATTTTCTTGTTGTGCCCTGTTTGCACTCCTGATTCTAATGGAGTAGTCAGAAAGGGTGAGATGACTCATGCTTCCAATTTGACCTTCTTAAAGATGATTGAGGTATGTTGGGACTAGGTCCTGATATATTTGATCATGAATCCCTAGTTGTGACTTAGAAAAATTAGGATACTCCAACCGAGGACTTGGCTCTTCTCCTCCTTCTGCTTCTGCAATCACATCATCCTGAGAATTTTAAACTTAAGAATCAACTTATATTGAACTATCCCTTTGAATTGGTTTAACTTCCTCCATATTTGTATCATACCTCAGCATGGTTCTTCATGTTTCCTAAATCATCAAAGAGAATATACACACTCTTTTCTAAACACTATGTTCTTTTGTTGTAGACTTTGTCGGCTTTAATAGTTCAGGAGTAGCCAACAAAGAAAACTTCAATACTTTTGGAATTAAATTTTCCTAACTCATCTTTACCATTACTTAGAAAAAAACACCAATAATCAAAAGGCCTGAAGTAATCAAGTTTGGGTCATTTGTTGAATAACAATTCACAAGGAGTCTTGTTGAGAATGGATCTTATCAAACATCTGTTGGTGACATAAAATGTCGTGTTTACAGCTTCAACCCAAAAACTTTTAGTAAGACAACCATCTATCATCATGGTTCTGGAAATGTAAATCAGAAGCCTATTCTTCTTTTAAACCACTCCATTTTTTTTTTGGAGTTCATGGAGCTTAAAAGCTATGGCTAATTCCAGTTTCTCCAAAATATTCCAAGAATTTAGCATTTCCAAATTTTTTTCCACGATCAGACCTGATCGCCGGTATTTGTTATTCATCTTTAATTGAATTTTATTGGCAAAAATCACCAAAACATCATATGTTTCTTCCTTAATTCTTAGGGTCATGGTCTAAGTGAATATAGAGTACTCATATAAAATGAAAAAAAAACATACTTCTTCTCTTATGTACTTTGTACCTTGATAGGTCCACATAAATTCATGTGCAACAATTCAAGGGGTCTTGAGGTACTTAGCTTCTCTATTGTTTGAATGAAGACTTGATTTGTTTTTTCTTTCACACGGGCATCAAAATCCCGATATGTGAAAACTACAGCTTTGGAACACCCCAAACCAGGTCCTTTAAGAACAGCTTGTTAAAGAGAAAAGAACTTACATGACCCAATCTTTTGTGCCATGCATCTGCATTCTCACTTCGAGCAATCAAACAAGTCAGTTCATATCCAGGAACTGAGTCTAAATCAGCTACATATATATTTTTACATCTTTTAGCCCTGAGAATGACATTTTTCATTTTCAAACAAGTTACTGTGCACCGGTCAAACAAGAATTTTACTTCACATAGAACTGAGTCTAAATCAGCCATATACATATTTTTACATATTTTAGATTATCTGCCTTTTCTTCAAGAAAATCCTTCTTAATATTAAGCTCACAATGAGAATCAATCAAGACAAATTTTCTTAACTTCTTAGGAGTGTATTCATTCAGCTTCTACTTAATTTTAAAAGGAGTTACCTCATCTTTTCTTCATCATCTGATCTATCCATGAGAGCAAAAAGAGAATTTTATGTAATTCAACCAATTTCTACGGACAACATAGAGGCTTCTTCATGTTTTTCTGACATATCTAATTCACTTGATGAGTCTCCCCAAGCAACAAAGGCTTGCTTCAATACGTAGTCTACTATAACTTTCCTTCTGAACTTGTTATGGACCCAATCCTTCTTCTTTGACTTATCTCCTCTTGACTTCAATTACTCTTGATGATCTATCTTGTGCAAAGGACGGTCTTTGGTGAATTGTCCTGGTTAGCCATATTTGTGACATAGCTCATTTTCATCGATTGGCTTGCTACTACTACGTTATTTTGAAATTTTCCACTCCTCTTCATAGAGTTATTAAATTTTTTATCCAGGTAGGTAACATTTTCATATTCCTCACTAAAATCAGATTTTAAAGCTTTTAGAGCCAAGGATTTTCCTTTACAGGCACTTTCTTCTCTTGGTCCTCTGCTTCTTCAATTCATAGGTCTTTAGGTTTCCAATTAACTAATCTATTGTAACAATTTTGAGATATCTAACTATAGAAATGAAATTAACCTTACTCTCCCATGACTTAAGAAAAACACACAATATCTTCATCACTCATTTTGTAGGTGGAATAAAAGTGGGCAAGCCAAAAGCCAAACCCATTCATCTATTTAGTTTCCACTACCTAGTAATATAAGGAGCAGAATACTACAGCTTTTTATTCTATCTTTTTTGGAGGAAAACAACAAGTTGTGTAAAAAAATGTGAGACTGGAAGGAGCAAAGCTTAGAAGCTTTTGAGAAATTAGCAGTGGCATAGAAAAAAGGAGAAAAAGGCTTTACGATGACCAGGTATATATTTTTCTTGGTTCTTGAACAAAAAAAATTACACGTGTTGTTTTATTGAATCAATTGAAATGATATGATGGCAAGATGTTATACTGATTATGGGTGGTAAAAATCATTAGCCAATGATTGGAATTTTTAGAATTGAGATTTCTTAAGCTACTTTAGACTATTAAAGGATCTGCCAACTTCAGCCCATTATTTGCTTTAACTTAGGCTATTATTCCTTATAACTTTGACTTTATTTGAGGATACAGTCCATAAAAGTAGACAAAATTTCCTCTATTATGTTTTGACGGTGATATTAAGATAATATTTTCCTTTAATTGATGGTTTAAGGTGGGGTTATTAAGGGTTAACTTTAAGCTTAAAGGTTAATGATATTAGAACTTGGCCCCAATTTTTATAATTGACCTTATTAATTAACATTTTTGGTAGATTGAAGTCAGTGGAGGTTGTTTCGTTGGTGTTCTACTTAATGCAAGGTTGAAAATTTTGTCAGTAGTGAGGTAAGTGAGACTTTAAGCTTTGGGTGCTTGCTTATAAAATTTGTTTTTATAATATATCTTTATCTGTCCGGTCCATGTGTTGGGATGAGCGTGTTGGCAGAATCGACGGTCTTCAAGGCCAGCCGTATATACTTTACGTTTAAGAATACCCAATTCTCTTTATATAAATAATTTTGTGATGTTATAAGATTCTATATTGTGAGATTGGGGCATTGGGTATGCTTCTTAATTCCTTTTGGTCATTGTGTATACTTTTCTTGAGCATTGTGTATGCTTATTGATTTGTTATGGAACATTGTGTATTTTTTCCTTGAGGATTGTGTATGCTTGTTGATTTGATATGGGGCATTGTGTATGTTTCTCTGAGTATTGTGTATACTCTTGATACACATTGTGTTTGTTCCTGAAACTCCTGGTGTTGGCTAATTACTTTAACTACAAATTATAATAAGCGCTTTGTATGAATTGTAATGAGGTATATTATTCTTGATGAAGGATTGTTGGGCCTCATTGGTCACCTTATTATGATATAATTCCTGTGTAATGACTTTATATTTTAGGTGTTGTAGTATTTTCTAATACTTGTCCCAGGTGTATTTAAAGTAGCGAGCCGATTATCTTACTAACTTATATTTATTTATAGCTTATTCCTTACCTACATACCTGCAGATACCAACATAAAAGGTGAAACTAGTGGGTGACGGTTCCTTCCTAAGGATTCTAGTGCAAAGGTGAGCCTTCTCATTATTTATGGAGGCTTTTCTTTCATCTTTGTCTATCTAGTTTATGTTTCTTTTCACTGGGTTTGCATGACGGAAGTTTGAAATTATGTAACTCCATTTTAAATGCTCCATGTCTTAGTATGGGATTTTGAACAAAGAATTAGTTCGCGAGTGATTTTTGAATTTACATTTTGGTTATGAATTTTTGTTGGATGATTATTCATTATTAATTGATGTGGTTGAGTTTCACATACCCTATTTTAGTGCTTATTAACTGGTAAAGTATAAGGAAGATTGGTTCTCCCGATAGGTGGTGTTAGCGGGAGCAAGTCACGTCTAGGAATTATTTTGGGACATGACAAAGTGGGTATCAAATCCTAGGCTTTAGGTCCCAGGTCATGGAGTAGTGTTTAGTAGATTCTTGTTCATTGGTATGTAGGCGCCCATACTTATGAACATGAGACTACGAAAAATCTAGGAAGTTTTCCCTTTTTCATTCATTATTCATGCATTGAGTTGAATTCAGTCTAACCTTTAAATATTGTTTTGCAGATGATTAAGAGACGTGGTTCTTCATCCACTAGTCGACCTAATGCTCTTATTGGACGTGGTGCTGGGCAGGATTCTACCCGTGGAGGTGGTCAGGTTGGGTTTCATCCAACCAGACCTCGAACTAGGGCACAGACCAGTCCTTGACATGGTATTGGGAGTGGGGGCCATCCCCAAGTTGTGGATCCTGAGCGACTACAGGACCAGGTTGGTCAGGATACTCCATCTACAGTGCCAGTTACTGTACCTACTGTTACATTACCTACAGATTTTGTGGTAAGAATATTGAATGTACTCGAGGCATTGGTGCCTAATCATGGTTGAACTCTAGCTTCTCAAGCTACTTCACAGATACAAGCAAAAGTTCAGTTGAATGTTGCAACCTCTCAGGCACCTCTACTAGTTGATTAATTGATTGCAGTTGTAGGGCAACCCAAGGATTTGAAGAATTTCGTGGATCTTAAGCTACCGGAGTTTGATGCTACACCATCTTCTGTTGAGCCTCAAAAGTTTTTAGATTGTTGCGTGAAGATACTGACTACTTTGGGACTGAAGGGGACTCGTGGTGTAGAATTTACTACTTTTCTATTCTCAGGGTGTCCCAAGGCTTGGTGGACGTTCATTTTAAAGGGAAGACAAGAAGGGCTACCACCAATCACTTGGTCAGAGTTTTCATCTAAGATCTTGGACAAATTTATTCCCTTTAGCAAACAAGATGACATGAGATTCTAGTTTAATGAGTTATGATAGGGATCCATGACAGTCACTGAGTACGAAGCTAAGTTTATTGAGTTGTCCAGGTATGTTCCATCTTTAGTTACAGATCAGAGGTAGAAAGCAAGATGATTTATGGATAGACTTGAGGCTCGTTATCGTGGTCCAGTTATTTACACTATGTTGTTTTTTGTTTTCTCAATTAATCTTTTCCATAGCCTATTCGGAGGTGTTTTACACTTCTCTCCATTCTGAGTCCTATTATGATATGGAAAGGATTAATTGAGAAAACAAAAAGGCACATAACTCAGGTATGTTTAGTGGTGCTAAATCTGTGGGCAACAATAGTTTTTACTATGGGCAGTTTAAGCCTACGGAGTCAAGTCCATGGGACTGTATTTAAGGAACAGTTATTTATCTAGAAAGGGTGAACAACAAATACAAAGGAAGGGTAACAGTTCCTATCAATTAAGTCAACATCCTTGGTGTTCTAATTATTGTAGGAATCACAATAATCATTGTTACAGAACCAATAAGGCTTGTTATACTTGTGGTGAGCAGGGGCATATTGCTAAGTTTTGTCCTAAGGGAGAGTCTGGGTCTAGTCAATCTACTACTCAGATGCAAAGAAATATTGCAGAAGCCTAAGCTCGGCCAGCTAGAGCTGCTCCACAAGGTGCTTATGGGCAAAATCGATAGGGTACGCAGGTTTCTCAAACAGGGGGTGGACAATCGAGATACTTTGCTATGGATAGAAAGGATAATAAGGCACCTGATATAGTAGTCATAGGTATTATATTGTTAGTTCTCATGAGGGATATTCTCTTATTGATCTTTGTTCTACGTGTTTGTTTGAATTTCCATATATTGCTTTATTTTTTAAAAAAGAAAAGTTGAAACTCTTATTGTGTCATATATGGTTATGGACTTAGTGGAGGACACATTATCAGTGGATAGAGTTTATGGAGATTGTATTATAATTGGTTAGCGAGGGGACAATGTAGTTGATCTACTTTTATTGCCTATGTTTGACTTTGTTTTTATTATGGTTATGGAATGGTTGGCATTATGTTATGATGGTTGATTATACTAATCTTATATGGTTTGATTTCTTCTGGAGAGAAACCTTAATGTGAAAAGTTATGACTCATAAGACCCAAGAAAAGATAATATTTTATTTAAAGGCACGTTGAATGGTTAATCATGGGTGTTTGAATGTTATTGCTACTATTCAGGATAATGAGTTGAGAATATTACTATTGGCAGTGTTCCTATTGTTTGAGAAGTTGTTGGTGTGTTTCCAGATTTTCCCAAGCTACCTTGGTTGTTCACAGTCCATTTCATTTTTAACTTGTCCATTCAAGTTAGATTTCTTCACTCATTTGATGTTTCTTGTATGATTCTTATCACGTTTGAGGACAAACGTCATTTTAAGTGGGAGAGAATGTAACAACTCATACTTTGAATAAGGGTAGATTGGTCATTTAGCCTATATTATTAGTATTAATTAATAGAATTAAAGTGGGCAAGCCAAAAGCCAAAACCCATTAGTCTGTTTAGTTTCCACAACCTAGTAATATAAGGAGAAGAATACTACAACTTTTGATTCCATCATTATTTCAGGAAAGCAACAAGTTGTGTAAGAAAAAAATGTGAGATTGGAAGGAGCAATGCTTAGAAGCTTTTGAGAAATTAGCAGTGGCATAAAGAAAATGAGATAAAGGCTTTACGGTGACCAGGTATATATTTTTCTTGGTTCTTGAACAAAAAAAAAACTGCACGCATTATTGTATTGAATCTATTGAAATGGTATGATGGTAAGATGTTATACTGAATATGGGTGGTAAAAATCATTAGCCAATAATTGGAATTTTGAGAATTGATATTTCTTAAGAAACTTTTCACAATTAAAGGATTTGCAACTTCAGCCCCTTATTTGCTTGAACTTAGGCTATTATTGCTTATAACGTTGACTTTATTTGAGGATACAGTTCATATAAGTGGATGAAATTTCCTCTATTATGATTTTACAGTGCTATTAAGATAATATTTTCCTTTAATTAATGGTTTAAGGTGGGGTTATTAAGGGTTAGCTTTAAGCTTACAGGTTAATGATATTGGAACTTGACCCCGATTAATATAATTGACCTTGTTAATTAATATTTTTGGTAGATTAAAGTCATTGGAGGTTGTTTGGTTGGTGTTCTACTCGTTGCAAGGTTGAAAAATTTGTCAGTAGTGAGGTAAGTGAGACTTTATGCTTTGTGTGCTTGCTTTTCAAATTTATTTTTAAAATATATTTTAATCTGTCCGGTTCATGTGTTGGGATGAGTGTGTGCTTGGAAGAATCGACGGTCTTCAAGGCCATCCATATATACTTTATGTTTAAGAATACCCAATTCTCCTTTTATAAATAATTTCGTGGTGTGACATAATTGTATACTGTGAGATTGAGGCATTGTGTATGCTTCTTAATTCCTTTGGTGCATTGTGTATGCTTTCCTTGAGCATTGTGTATACTTGATGATTTGATATGGGGCATTGTGTATGTTTCCGTGAGTATTGTGTATACTCTTGAGACACATTGTGTTAGTTCCCGAAACTCTTGGTGTTGCCTAATTACTTTAACTACAAATTATGATAACTGCTTTGTATGGATTGTATTGAGGTATATGGTTCTTGATGATGGATTGTTGGGCCTCGTTCGTCACCTTATTATGATATAATTCTTGTGTAATGACTTTATGTTTTTGGTGTTGTAGTATTTTCTAATACTTTTCCCAGGAGTACTTAAAGTAGCGAGCCGATGTTCTTACTGAGTTATATTTATATATAGCTCATTCCTTACGTACATGTCCACAGATACTAATGCACAAGGTGAAACAAGTGGGTGACGGTTCCTTCATAAGTATTCTTGTGCAAAGTTGAGCCTTCGCATAGTTCGTGGAGGCTTTCCTTTCATCTTTGTCTATCAAGTTTATGTTTTTTTCACTGGGTTTGCATGCCCGAAGTTTGAAATTATGTAACTCTATTTTAGATGCTCCATGTCTTTGTGTGGAATTTTGAACAAAGAATTAGTTTGCGAGTGATTGTTGAAGTTACAGTTTGGTTATGAATTTTTGTTGGATGATTATTTGTTATTTATTGATGCGTTGGAGTTGCACATACCCTATTTTAGTGCTTATTAACTGGTAAAGTGTTAGGAAGATTGGTTCTCCCGACAGGTGGTGTTAGTGGGAGCTAGTCACGTCTAGAAATTATTTTGGGACGTTACATTTTCATCTGTAAACATCAACACCACTAGCCCTAAATAATAGAAAGGTGCTTATGTTTAAGCAATACCTTCTATCAGAAGTTCAAATGTCTGACAATTATAAGGAAAATCATGAATTTCACAAAATTTATAGTCTCAGAAGAAACAAATGCCAGATAATATAGCACACTTAGAAGTAAACACAATGAGACAAAGATGTACTTATAGAATATGATGTTGTCAAGAAACAGTTAGTGATCTCCCATTTATAACCAATGACATGAAAAGAAGGATTAGTATTTCACCAGTAATTGTTGAAATAATCAAGTAAACACAAATTAAATATTGCATCTCTGCAATTGTCATCTAATAAATGCATCATATTACAAATGATATAAGTCGTGATGTATTTAGGGTTGATAACCAACTTCCAAGTACTTTTGATTTTGATATGATAAAACTACTTGTATCACTAGATACACAAAAGTTCACTGGTATCAGAAGTAATCCTCGAAGAGAACATTTCACACTTTTCGTTATGTAAGTTACACTTCCTCTCTATACAACTAATACCAATTGGACGCCACATGAAATTCATAATGCCATTGAGTACTAGGGCAATAGAGAATATTGTGAGTATTGTCTACTGAAAGATCTGTATGTGATATAAACTCTGCTTATGACAAGAACCATAAAGAAGAATGCTAATGAAAATTATGGAATACAAAGGGACAATACATATACATCCTTAACAAATCAATTCATAAAAGTACAAGGCTGAAAGAGGCTAGAATCACTCCACCAATATCAAAAGCAACATAAAGTAGCATTTGGTTAGCTAGTAACACTTCGTATTTAAAAACTTCATTATAACTTTATGATGCACTTAACGTATGGATCAGTAATGGATATGATGCAGATTTGGAAAAGAAAACTAGTAGAAAGTTCCAACCTTGATGTATTAGTTATCTTTAGATTATTGCATATTATACTTGAAGTGGAAATGAAATCTCCAAGTGACAAGAAGAAAATATAAAGTCTATAGTAATAATTGTTATTTATTTGATTCCTGTTATCTTACGCTCTATTAAACACAAAAGACATACCATGATAATTGTTGTGGTGCTATCGGTTTAAGTGGAAACAACCGAACTAATACTTATTTTTCTAATTTCTGAACAAATGAACATATAAATATTACCAAGAGAAAACATCAAATAAAAATTCTATTTAAGCAACTATCATAACATCGAAACAAAAGTTGTCCAAACTCTGTTATCGTGGATTTTACAGAATAAATACATCTCACCAATAATAGTGATCACATTATTAAACTTCTTCAGGATAGTGTTACACAACAATATTGATGTACTTTAGACTGTGGAAAGTAAGACAAAATTCAGCCAAGTCATAGAATTTTGGTGTTCACTAGTAAACACTAATTTAGCTGGTATGCTAAAAAAATCTTTAAGGCTGCCACATAATAAGGATATAAAATATCAAAGACTGAAATTGACAATATCAATGGTGAAGAAAAAAGAACATAAATAGGTGATCTAAAACTAAAATACCTTTTTTTTTAACTTAAATGTTTTTGTACCCTTTTCTTCTTTTGACATGTAGTGTAATAAAATTCTGAGTATTCATGGATCCTGACCTGTCATAAGCTTCTTTTCTTTCATATAAAAGTAAACTTAGCCGCATGGAGCCAAAGAGTTTCTCCATATTGATGTGTGAAAGACTAAGGTTAAAATAAAAAAAGACATTTTATTGTAAAGGTTTTTAACTACAAGTCAAGTTATAGGATGCATGTGATAATGATAGCCTATCAACTTTTAATTTCATCAAACCAGACGAATTCCTCTAAGAGGCTCCAATAATAGTTTCTTCTATTGTTTGATATCTTAGAAAATAAGGGAACACTAACCTAGTTAAAAAATTTCTAAAGAAAACAAGCTCACTACCTTGACACAAATGACTTCTTTTACTAAAAAAAATCTTTTTAAAATATTCCATAAAGGAGAATCGAACAACTTTTACTGAAAGAAATCTAGAGTCAGAGCTTCTTACTCAGCAAAAGACAAGGTCAACAACTAATAATGAGACAAAATTTACCCTAAAGATAGATGTGTTTAATTCTAGAGCTTGTTCCTGAGAATTTACATATCCATTCTGTTTTGATTTACTCAAATAGATCAAAAATTGCTTTTATTTTCGATCACAGAACTGTACCGTAAACCTTAAATTAGATAAAACTGTGCTTCTAACTATATCCCAAAAAAAACATTTGAAAACTTAGATTGGCCTTAAAATTTAAAGTAGTCAAACTAATACATGCGTGAAGGTTAGAACAAGAAATCTGTTACTCTCAATAAATACAAGTTTGTATAAAGGCCCAGCTAAACTTGATCATACCAAAAAAATGATGTTAGAGAACTCTGCATCATAGATGTGCTTCCAACACCAATGGTGTTTGTTATATAATGTATAAATACTTTATTCGTAGTAATATACCTAGCCTTATTTAGATAGTCGATCTGTAGGAATCAAGAGGAAGATTTGTAGGTAATCAGTTTTATATTTTTCTATAGTTGGTACACAATCTATTATATTTATGCACTGCTTATTTATTGGAATAAAATACCTTCTTCAATCCAATTACAGGGTTCAATGCATTACTTCTTCAACCAATAGTAAATATAATAATAGGCACATTAAAACAAGAAAATTCATGATACGACAAAAATAAACGGGGAGTATAGTTTTCCTGAACATTCTTGTTTTAGAATTCCAACAAATATACCATAAACATGCGACCATACTAGCCTCCAACTGAGTGATTTCATAGAAATTATCCCAAGAAGTCTCAATCTAGAAACCACCACCACTGAAACAAAATTCTGAACAAAGGGTCAATGGTTATTCGTCTTTATCCTACCTCTATACCTAGATAAACTCAAAAGTACAATAAAGATTGGGAAGTATCTGATAAAGCATCAATGATATTCCCACATTAAAGTTCTAGCTGGAAAGTACATACTTGTTCACTAATATCATGCTACAGGAAGAAATACAATAGGCGACTCCAGATAGCAAGGCCTTATTGAGTACTGTAACAACTTCATTGTTGCATACTAACTTCATTAGATCTTTCTCCATCATCTCATTTTTTAAATCTTCATAATTTTTATCTATATCCTACATGGAAAAAGAACTTAATGCAACAAAAAATGAATAACATCAAATAGTAACTTTTAAATTTCTTCTCGTTGGTATGACCATGTAATACACCACATTTTTAGGCTAGAATATGAACCGTCATTCCTACGTATATAAACCTTAACCCAAATATATCTATATAAATATAAGTTTCATGATTATTTACCTAGTGTATAAAGTGTTGTCGATGTAAAAAATATTCATAGAAAACACTTAGATAAAAGTTGAGTGGAGAACTTTGGTTATCGACTGAATTATGGTATTTGATCCTACAAGAATAAAATTTATAGGTGTATAAATTTGTGTATACATTTATTTTTTGAGCTAAAAAAATCCCCAAGTGAAAGTTAATTGAGTCCTCTTTCCAATGTATCTAATTTCGCCTTAATCTGATATCCAAGGGAAAAGTTATTTCATTCTTGTGAGCGAACCAGATGGGTTTGTGATAAGGGCGTGTCACACCCAGTGTGCTCTGAGATAAAAGTGTGGCACGCCCTGTATGATCTACACTAAGGGCAAGTCATACCCATGTTTCTAGAGACACTAAAACATACATTTCTCTTTAGTCTTTCAAGGGTAAACTTGTTATTTATGTCCTAAATCATCCTATAACTAATACTAAATTTTTTTCCCTCACCCTATAACACAAATACATGATTTCTATCCTTCCAAATTCTCTAGAACACCGAATAAGGGTTTGTTTTAAAAAATCTATATTCCAAGGATTCTAATTCAAGTTCTTCTCAAATTTTTTCTATCAAAAGGCATGTTGGATACTCCCTATATTTGTTATTGTATTAGAGGTTCAATTTACTTGATATTATCTTGTTTTTTAAATGTATAATTAAACCAAGTTTGAGTGTTTTGGGGTGTTGAACACTTGAATTATTTTTCCTTATTTTTAATTGTTTAGTTCATGCTTTAAATGGTGGATTGTGGACAAAATCGGCGTCTTGTGTTAATGATGGAAATTGGCAAATTGGGGTCACAATATTAATGGATTTTGATTCATGTTATTGACATGAACCTCAATCCACTTTGTTAACTTGTCTTTAAACAAGAATTCTACATACTTTAAGTCATGTTTGAATATATTGCATTGCATCAATTGGTAAAAATAAAAAGAGGTTTTGGAACTCTCTTGGGAGTTATGGTATTGAATTTTCAAAATGAAATTTGGATTCTAATTGGTTAAATGATTATGTCTTGGCATAATTAGAATAGCTTGCATGTCTGTTGGTATGACAATACCAATTCGGAAATGCCTTAATGAAAGACTGTGGTTATTGGTAAATGGTATGTGAAAAATATTTTAATTTGGGCTTAAAGAAATTTGTGTATTGCATCGAGAAAGTTTAGTCCCTGGGGGACCAACACTTGAAACCACATCTGCCAACAATAAAGGGTATATGACCACCATGTTTGTGTTACACAATATATTTTTGGATGGCAATTGCCTTGGTGTCTTTAGACAATCTCTGGTACATGTGGCTAAAATGGAAAGGGCTCATTCGAAAGGAGGAGACTGACCCATATTGCCTTTGGGTGGCTTTAGGTTTGAACGAGCAACACAATTCAGGACTAAAGTTTTTAAACTATCATATTTCATGCCCCTTGCCCCTATTTCGACATCATATATATATAGGTAAATTGTAACACCCCATAGCATTATCAAATTAGTACCACCCTTAATAGAGTGCTTAAAGAGCTTACAATAGCATGCTTAAAGAGCTTACAACCTAAAATTTTTCTAAGTGTTAAAAAGGACTTAGTCATATTTTAAGCTCCTAAAATTTAATGATTTTTAAATCAATCTTTCCTACCCCGAGACTTAGATTATTTAGTTGATTCATATTCAGGGGTGTAAAGGAGGTGTCTTAGGGAAGTTTCGAATTTTTAGGACAACGTTTGAGACATGTTTGGATGATCAAAATAGTGGGTCAATGCGATATCGGTGAGTCGTGCCAGGTATCGCGTTGGTAGGGACCGACGCAGTGCGTTGCTTAACGCGTTGGGTGCCCAATTCATTTTAATAACTTTTTTCAGTCCAGGAGAGTATTTCAGTTAGACAGATATTTTTTTCGTATTGTTAGAGATTTCACATACTGGTGTCATGTGTTTTATTATATTCGTATTGTTCAGTTAAAGTAAGATAATGACCATGTTTCCATTTTGCTATGTTTTTTCCGCATTTCCTTATAGTATATGAATGGTGTATATTATTTCCAGTTAGAGAAGGGCTCTTAGGCCACCATGGTTTGGGATGCTCGTTGCTGCCAGGGCCTCGACTCGGGTCATAATAAAGAACAAGCCCCACCATGGCTAAAGTAAATGACAAGCCTCATAAGGGATAAAGTAAAGTGCACTCTCTACGAGGGATAAAGTAAATAACAAGTAAGTAAATGAAAAGACCCGCAAGGGCTAAAGTAAATGACATGCCCCACGAGGCTAAAGTAAAGTTCAAGCCCCATGTTGGCAAAAGTAAAGGGAAAGTAGGGAGGAGCATAACTTTATATCTCATCATTCATCATTGAAGGAAATTTATCCATAAATATGTGAATATATATATATATAGCATGAACATAACAAAACATTAACTGGTTCAACATGGTTAGTAGCATAGCTTTTGATGTAGCTAATAAATATACCTTTTAGAGCCCTTTGTATCATGGATCATAATATTAGCAACAAGAAGGCTTTCTAATATAATCAATAGTTGGGTTGCTAGGCAAATCATAACATGAGTCCAACATAATCTATAGAGTATCTTTACGCATAGTGATTAAGCATGCCTTCTAACACCATTAACATCATCATTTCCAATATAGACACTAGGAAAGATTTTAATACGATTTATTAGAATTATTATTAAGCATGATCATACTTGGGAAATAGTATAGTTAATGGCCCGGACACTAGCCTAAATTATGGCTTAATTAAGAGTATAGTCAAGGACTCATCATTAAAAAATCCATAATTTAGTCATTTAGACCTTAGGTGTAACCATAAGAAATATCATGAACTATGTCCCATTAGTAGTATATTCATTGGCCTACTATTGGCCTAAATATATTTCATCATTAGTATGAACAATGGATAAAGTATTACATGATCCATAATTTATTCATAGCTTGGTCAATAATATCATTTATGACTAATGCCATATTATAGACAAGGGCTCATGTAATAGCATGTTCATTAGCCAAAAAAATAGATAATCGCAATAATAGCTTGACATAAGCTTTAGCCAACAATAAATACAGGCATAATTGCTTGGGAATTCTCAATACAATTCCACATAACAAAAAAGTACCAAGAATCATCAATATTACCTCAAAAGGGCACACTTTAGTAAATTACTAGGCGTAAGTGTTCAAGGGAACTAATCACAAGTCTTGCCATAAGGCGGGTCAACAATCCCACATGTAAATCCATAAAATGCATTATAAGTCAATTTCTACTTCTAACTAGGCTAAGGTATCTAAATCCACTCTAAGATGTATAGCAAGACACCATAAGACCTAAGGTGGGTATTCTACTCAAGCGCCTTTACTAAGTTTAATGGAACCAAGGCAACCTTTCCTAGTATAAGAAGCTAAGGACAATTTTCTCTACGTATGAGAAACTTGAGCATTATATCTAAGACTGAGTATTTTAAGGCATTCTCATGCAAAACATGAGTAATGAAGTCTATTCCACCTAATATAATGGGAGACAAGTCATGTTTTCCAGCTTCTAAAATTCATATAGCTTAATTGTCCAACTAACCCAAGTTTCATATTTCATCAATTCAATACATAAAACCCATCTCAATCTATCAAGATATTACAATTATATCATAACATAGCTCAATCTAACAAGGAGTAAGCCTAACCAACCTCAAATCCAAAGAAATCCCACGAACCGCTAAACCTTTTCTTTTTCTTTTTGAGAAGCTTATTCATGGTGACAAGGTATGAAAAATACAATCTATAAATCATTACGAGAATTTCGATACCCATATTGCACTATAGTGCTTTGGGTGCAAAAATAATACCAAAAACCCCCAAGTGGATCCCACATACGTAAAACACATTTTTGAGATCAACCCAATGTTCATACACCACTAGGGAATCATAAACCTCAAAAATTAGATGAAAATAGAGCATATTTGGAAAAAAATCAAGCTCTCAAGAAATTTGGCGTTTTGGTTAAAATTAAAGAAATTAAAGCTTGAAAAAGGTAGGATTCATACCTTTAATCTGTTATTAATCACGAAAATATATGCTAATCAAGCTTTTATCTCACCCCCAAGAATCAATTTAAAGGTAATATATTATTATAGGTCTTTTAGGGATCAAAAGGGAGTGAAAATTGTCCATATCACGACAAAGTATGCCATTCATAGTACCTTGGTCGCGGTTAAATGGGATCGGCGAGGTCAAAACTTATTTTTAACCTCCCAGACCATTCATACTTCGTTTTTTGCAAAATAACTATGTAACACTGCTAAATTTGATGTTCCAGACGCATTGGTGAACTCATAGTTTCCATCCAAGACCATTTAGATTGATTGTGGGCCCCACACCCATGTCTACCGATTTTCTCAATTTTCGACTAATTGGTCGAAATGAACTTGGGTGTCTTGATAACCGAACCAAGGATCTTTATAGTCTAAAACTGATATTCCAAATCTCCTGACCCAGTAAAAATTTGCATCCGAGGTCATTTATCTAATGGTTTTTCTTGGCGGCCATTCAAAACAAGCGAAGACTTCTAAATAAGGAATTGGTCCTAAAGTTAAATGAACAATAACCAAACTATCAGTTACAGCAAGTTATAAATGACTTAAAATATCTATGAAAAATATCTAACGGCAAAAATAAGCAGACAATATGGAAAATGACCTGAAGATTCGTTACACCGCTGCATTGAGTTGTTGCTTCTAATTAATTACAAATTCAAAGAACCAAAAGAAAACAAAAAGGTTAAAAACACAGAATATAAAAAAAAATATTACTGAATTGTAAAATCCAAAGTAAAATGTACAAAACCCACACAAAGAAATAACATTCATAGTTCCTGAAAAAAAAGAGTAACCGCAGAAGAGTAAGAGTTGCCATAAATTAACACTTAAGAACAATAAAGAGTGAGGTATTATGATAATTAGGGACAAAACTCGAAGAAAGTACGTTTAGTCATTTTCTCCTTCTTCAGCCTTCTCCTCTACTGATATTTTTCTCTATTTATTTTTTACTTTGGTCCATTTTCTTGTTCAACCTCTTCTTTCTAATGCTTCTGCTATCAACAATTGGACGAAAAATCAGCTACCCCTCGATTTTGAGGCATCATTAAGAAAAACTTATCTTCTTCTTCCTCTACATGCAAAATAATAAACTTCTCATATCTATTACTATGTAATAACTTCAACAGACAAAATAAGTGAAAGAACCTTTCTTCAAACTGTAGAAAAATACTTGATTTTTACTGGAAGACTTTTTTTTAATCAAACTATAGAATTTTCCCACAATTAGTAACATACTACTCTAGAAATTTCAAAATTTAAGAGCATAACTTGATAACTTTACACAAAATACTAAAAAATGATGCAAAAAGAGCATCATAAAACCATTTAACTAGATAGTCGACAAAGTAATAAAACATAAAAGATTATAAACTAATTATATTTGAGAGAGGAAATGATCAATTTCTACTTGACTTCCCTTGTTATTATCACATATTCGGTGTATTTATGAAAATCTTCACCATTAATGTGTTTTATTATCTACATAATATTATGAGCTAGTCAAAAGATGAAAAGTAATATAAAAAATGTGTCTTAGAGGCCAAATGCTGAAACTCGGTAGACAGAAGGCATTGCACCATGATAGAACCTCCCCATCACCAGTTGGGATGGAATTTCACCGATTATAATACAGTACAGAAGCCACTACATTTCTCTGTTGCTTCTAAAAGTCAACCAATTTCGATCTTAGTTCCAAACTTCAAAATCAAAAGAATTGTTAGGATCGGACTAAATAAGCAAACCAAAAATAAAAGAGAACAACAAGAACACACACAAATTTTACATGGAAACCCTTGCGGGAAAAAGCACGGGTAGAGGCAGAGGAAATTGACTATGAAGAAGAGGAATACAAGGTGTAGACAATAGTCTCAATTTTGTGTATCTAAAACTACCTGAAACAGTCCACTAAACGCACTTATATAATATATGCGTACAAATAGATCCTAAGCCCAAAAACATACAGACCCCATAAAAAATCACAAACTTGGATCGCACCACGAACTTTTCAGGGAAGGATCAATAAAATTCGGGTCACAAACTCTAACAATAATATATAGATACGTATGACCAGTATCGCATCCTATTTTTTTTTCTTTTCAATAACAATTTTCTTTAATTCTTAGAACATAGAGGTTATTGAAAATAACTTTTTTGACTACCTTTGATACGTATAAAATTAACATTAAAAGATAAAGACTGTATCAATAATTTAGTTTCATATAGAGAGAATATATGCTTATTTTTTTCTTTTTGAGGTGGTAACAATGAGGTAAGTGCTAATTTGGTAAACTGCATAATACACTTTCAGTATTTAAAGTTTACAAGTCGATATGTTCCTATTAGATAACTTCAACACCACTTTGGTTGATAGGACCTCAAATATAAAATTGAGATATATCAGTGTATCTAAACTTTGAAGCTTTGCATTGTTAGAAGCTGAATTCACTACTAAACAACACTCAGTAAATTGACCTATCAAATCAGTAATGTCTTCAACATGCCTTCTCACCTGTGGGCTGAATTCCTTAAAGTAATTAACATAAGAAAAATATCTCATTTTACTATCAAGGAAACAATGATCTACATGTAAGTGTAACGGATACATGGTGTTACTCATACTCAAATGACAAAAAAGTCATGAGCAACAGGAACAATAATATTCCCCGAAAGATGCTACATATACCATGCCCGCTGTGAGAGTTAGTATACTTGAGAGAGCCTGTTCCTTCACCTCTTTAGAAAACTATGCCTTCACCTCCTCAAGAACATATGCCTTCACCTTATCTAGCTAGCTTGAATGTGATTAATCCTATGGTTACTGATGGTAATGGATTGAATAACATCAAAGTGGATGAAGTGGCAAGTGGAAATAATTCGATGTTGGCTTCCTCAGTAAAAGAAGTAGAAGAGCAAAATCAACTGCATTTGAAGCGTAGTGAACTACACCGAGAGAGGATAACATAAGACACATCAGTGGATAGATCTGACAATGGGTTAGCAAGTGGATTTCTAACGGCCAATGGAACAATATTACTTTAGTATGGCTTATGTACAGGAGGTAAAAGGAGGATGCCTACTTCTGTTCAGAGGTTTACAAAGGACTCTACTTCCGATGTAGAGAAGGATCCCCAAGATGCTACCACAAATAGTACAAGTGGTCATTTGGGTGAATTCATGCAGGAAGAAATTCACAACCATGGATTTGTAGGCATTGATTTAGGTGATAATGATATGTGAGATGATTCCAAATATCCATAAGCTATTAAAGAATTATCAAGCCCATGAAACATTCAACATATCCTATAACAAATGGCTTGCATGTAGCATTTGTGACTTTGTGACCTTTTTAGTTTAGAGGTCTGTGATATCTAACCTACTTTCCTCTTATAGTCACATTTATTTTTAGGCGGTTATTTTTTTATATCACTAAGATGCATGTGAGGCTAAGATTCTTTGCATCTTAATGACATATTAACATAACAGACCAAAAACAAACATGACTAAAATTGAAAAGTACCATGTCAAGAATGAACCTTGGCACATGGGATTTTTTTATTCCAACTTCATACTCCTAATTGGTATGGATTTTCATCTAATTTATCCACCATTTCTATTCCAACTTCTTACTCACAAGCTTCCAAGCATGAATGTTTGAAGAAGGCAATAGAGGAAGAACTTTTGGCTCTTAAGAAAAATGACACATGGGATTTTTTTTATGTTCTTCAAATGTCCATCCAATTGGATGTAAATGGGTTTATTCAATTAAAACTCATTCTGATGGTACTCTTGATCTGTACAATGCTCGGGTTGTTGTTCTTAGTAACAAGCAGGAGTATGGTATGAACTATGAAAACACTTTTGAACTGGTAGAAAAAATGAGGACGGTGCGAACTATTATTGCCATTGCTGCTTCACAAAACTGGACTCTTTATCAAATGGATGTCAAAAATGCTTTTCTTCATGGTGATATCAAAGAGGATATTTATATGAAACCTCCACCAGGTTTGTTCTCATTTCCTACATCAGATGTACGTAAGTTGAAACGGTCTTTGTATGGATTAAAACAAACTCCCAGAGCTTGGTTTGACAAATTTTGATCTACTTTGCTACAATTCTCTTTTGAGCAAAGAAAATATGAGTCATCTTTGTTTCTTCAAAAAATATATATAGTTTGTGTTCTTCTTTTTGTATATGTAGATGACATTATTATTACAGGAATTGATTCTTCACTAATTACTAGCCTACAACATCAACTTAAGGATTCTTTTCATATAAAACATCTTGGTACTCTTACATATTTCTTGGGTTTGGAAGTCCATCATGATTAATCCAGTGTGTTTCTAAATCAACACAAATATACCCAAGATTTGATTTCTTTGGAATGTCTTTAGGATTCCTCCTCTGTGGATACTCCATTAGAATTAAATGTAAAGTATCGCCGGGAGGAAGGCGACTTTCTTCCTGATCCAACTATATTTCAGCAATTAGTTGGGAGCTTAAATTACCTTACTATTACCAGGCCTAATATCTCTTTTACAGTTCAACAAGTTGGTCAGTTTAACAAATTAGTCAGTTCATGCAAGCTCCCTGTCCATTGCATCATTAGATATCTCTGAGGAACATCTAATCATGGATTATTCTTTCCTAGTGGTTCACCTATTCGTCTTAATGCTTCCAGTGATTCTGATTGGGCAAGATATTCTGACACTCGTCGTTTGGTTACTGGTTGGTGCATGTTTCTTGGAGAGTCTTTGATATCTTGGAAGACGAAGAAGCAAGACCGCGTATCAAAATCTTCAATAGAGGTTGAATATCAAGCAATGTCTACTGCTTGCTCCAATATTGTGTTGCTTGATGGATTAATTGTTGATATTGGATTTCCTCAATCTAATCCTACTTCTCTCCATGCTAACAATACAAGTGTTATTTAGATTGCTACTAATTCAGTTTATCATGAACGAACCAAACACATCAAAGTAGACTATCATTATATACGAGAAGCTATAGATAAAGGTGTCATTACTCTTCTGTACATGTCCAGTGATCTTCAAATAGATGATGCATTTACAAAATCAATGGCACGACGACGACATCAGTTTGTAGTCGGCAAATTGATGCTTCTTGATCTACCAACATCAATTTGAGGGGGGATGTTACCGTGATGTAAATATTGTATATATTAATGTAACCATATAAGTTTGTATATTAGTATAATTACGTAGATTTGATTTAGTAGTTAAAGAGAATAATAGTGGCTTTACTAGAGTAAATTTGGTAAGATAGAACAGCGGATTTAAAGGAATAGAAAAACAAATCTTTAGAGATAGGAAGACGGATCTTTAGGGATGTAATCATTGAATATTTTCTATTTAATGGAAAGAATCTCAATATTGAGAGGCATTCAACAGAAAATTGACAGGTTATAAGTCAAAGACCTCATAACAAAAAAAGTTCACACACGCCACCTGCAAGGTTTACATTGTAGGAAATGTTGAATGTTTCATGGGCCTAATAATTTCATTCATGGCATATGTATCTTTGGAGTCATGGCACATATAATTGTCTCCAAATTCAATGCCCACAAATGCATGATCGTAAATTTCTTCCTGCATGAATTAAACCTAATGTCCACTAGTACAATTTGATACAACATCTTGGGGTCCTTCACTACACCCAATGTAGTGTACTTTTTAAACCTCCAAACACAAGCAGACTTCATCATTTTAGATCATGTGCAGCAACTAGATTGAAGTAATTCTATTACATTGGCCATTGGAAATCCACGTGCTAAGCCATTTTGGGATCTATCCACAAAGGTGTCTTTTGCTTCCACCACTCCCTTTTGTTATTTAAGATTCAAATGCAATCCATTTTCACTTCTAATTCTATTACAGAAGAATGTAACATTGGATCCTTTCCCTTTTGCTACTTCGCCCACTTCGAAATTATTCAAACCCTTACAATCAATATCCATATGATCAATCACACTCAAGCTAGATAGAGGAGGTAGGGGCATAGATTCCTGGGGAGGTAAAGGCAAAATTTCAAGGGGAGGTAAAGGAGCATGTTTATAAGAAGGTGAAGGCACAATTTCCTCAACTATCCTAACTCTCAATGCAGAAAAATTATATGTAGCATCTGCTAGGGAATCATGCTATTCCAGTTTTTGTTGCCTCTTTTTTTAATTTGACTTTGAGTGGCCCCTTGTGTCCACTTGTGGTTACAGATAGATGGTTGTTTATTTTGATTCATAAGAGTTCACCACCACTAAGGGACCAAGTTCCTAAGTAATAATTATTGCAATAAAGCTAACATACACAAAACAAACCAACACCAGAGACTTTTACTTGGAAACCTCTTAGATCAAGAGAGAAAAATCATGACCTATCCTCAAACATTTTCCCAAGCTCCATTATAATCAAATTAACTCTAATTACAGAATCCAATAGTATTTAACCTATATCCTATTGCTTTAATAGCCCTATTACAACTACCTAAGACAACTCTGTCTCAACCTTCTCTCTATCACAAATATTGCATTAAATAAATTTTAGAACAATACTCAAGTTAATGCTACTTTAAGAGCAAGAAAATTTCAAGATCTTGAGTAAGAGAACTTTTGCTGCATTTTGATTAAATTACATGAAAAAACTATTTCTCATAATTGATTCCTTTTGCTTATATAAAAGCTTAAGGATTTTTTGTTAGAATTCGATTGGACCAGGTACCTAATACTGTACACTGTGCACCTACACCATAATTATACTATAGGACAAAATGGTGTAGAGTGCGGTAGTATATAGTTGTCCTTTAGCAATCTTCAGCAATTGAATATGATGGACCTAGTCCCTGAGCAGGTTTCTAAGTCATCATCAAAATATAAAACAACAATTTCCCCTTTCTTATGATAACATACTTTATACATAAGGAATATTCAGATTCATTTTTACTTCAGCAAACACCAGAATAATTATCAAATTCAAACTCAAATTCCCTATTTTACTAGTACTTCCCCCTTCAGTGATCTTCCCTCTATCAACAACACTTCTTTTATCAATATTATATTAGAGACTAGGTCCCTATAAGCTACCTGCATGTAGTGACATACCTACCTCTAGTGAGATCATCTTCCCTTTTAAGGCATCATAAAAAGTATATACAGTAAACCAACCTAATTAATAAGCACAAGTAGGTTAACTCATGGCCACTAGAGCAACAATAATATGAATGAGCAACCATAATGAAGAGATACAAGATAAACATAAATAAAAGATCCATTTATTTCATGATCAGGTGAAGTACCCTAAATTTCAATTCCAAAAAAAAAACATAAAGAACTTAAACTAATTAGTCACAACACAACCAAAGGAAACTGACTAAAAAAGAAAACATAACAAGGGTGGGGGGCGCTTAAGAGGATGGAGATTTGGCAGAAAGAGATCTAAGAAGCATCTCCATCCTGGCTCACACAACAGAATGATTGTTTAGAAATGGATTTGTAAGGTCCTTGACTTTAACATTTAGCTCTTTGACCTTTTCGGACAAAGTATTGACTTGTGCTTTCAATGCTTTATTCTCAGTTTTCAATTCATCTAAACCACCAGGTCCATATAATGAATACGGTTGCTTCATTAACTTGATATTTGTAATCTCTGCATTCTCTGAAGCTAGTGAAAATCTCAATTCATCCACCTTCATACTCAGTATTTCTTGGGCATCAATCCACTATGAAACTTGGGACTTGGTCCCAACTCTTCCTTTAACACACTCATTTTCTATCAAAGTGTGCAAAGTGAACACCTGCTTCATAGCAACAGGTGTTCTTTTTTCACAAACAACATTAAAATAATTGAACACCCTGCTTAGGAAATACACATAGGGAATTCCATGATTTACTTTCTTAACACGCACAACCTTGTACATGTGCTTAATCATCAAAATAGGTAAACTAATAAGCTCAAACTAACTTTGAATTTCCATAAGAAAAAGGTCTATAGTAGAGGATACAGTCCTTTTCTTAGACCTGGGCAGTAGCACCTTGTTTATAAAATCAAACACCTACTGAAACTCTCTGTCCAGGAACATATTTCTGACTCCTGATATAAAAGTCTCTTCCACATTAAAAGTAGTCTGTATGAATTCTACTGAAGGCTGTTGATTTTTCACAGGTCTATCTCCAATAATGGGACATCCAGAATCTTCCCTATGATCTCCTTCTCCATCTTCACCTTTATCCCTTTAACTAATACAAATATACTTAATCCATCCTCCAAAAATTTTATAGGGTAAAAAAACTCCCTAACCTCTTTTTCAAACACAGAGGAAGTTGGTTCTTAAAAGATATGAAAGTAACCCTAATGTCTCACATACTCTACTAGATCAACCATCCCTGGTTGTTCAAAGATACTATGGTCAAATTCCTTTCATGACAAAACTTTTTAAGATTTTAGAATCACATTACTCTCATCCATTTACACGACTTGATCATATTTTTGTAATTTCCTCCTCTTATAATCACTCCTTAACTCTCCTTCATGGGACTAGGTCCCTCAGAAACTTTTGTCTTCACTGCATTTTGTTTCTTAGGGGTGATGATTTTTTATTTTTCTTAAGAGGGCCTGGTCATCCTTCCTTTCTGAGATTTCTTCCTCCTCTTTTCCATTACAACAGCAACATCAACATTAATGTCACCTTCTTCTTCACCAACATCAACCACCTCAACATGCTCCTCATAAACTATTGTGCCCTTTTTCACTCTTTTACTCTTTATTATGGATAATTTTATGTCTTTCATAACATCTCCTAATAATTTATTCTCCACACTCCTACAGGTATATTTCTTAACCACTTGTAGCAGATTCCTCAAATTTTCTTTCCCTTTATTTCCTCTTTGTGTTTGCATATTCTATCTCTGGGGTACATAATCATCCTGTCCTCCTCATCCTCCATAGGAGGCTACAAAACTATTAGAGTTTTCTCAGAAGTTGCAGGGGTTGAATCAAAAGTAGGGAGTAAAGATTCAGTAAAATGTTTTTCCTACATCTCAAAATTACTCTCTCTTTGATCACTAGTGAACAAGGTCAAACTCTCAGCCACCTAGTCCTCCCTGGCTAAGATACTGCTTAAAAGGTTTATTTTTTTGACTGAAATCCCCTCTTCGAATAACTAAGCAAAATAGGATTAGACTCATAGAGGGTAGGGGAACCTAGTTCTTAGGGGTTTTCAGGGAGAGTATCAATTTCTAGACTTTTAGAGGGGTAGTGATCTCTAGTAATTTTGTCTCTATTGATGAGCCTAACTCCTCATTGGTATCAATAACAATGGCTCTTTCTTGGTTTGGTTTTTTGATTTTTTAGATTTATTTTATGGTAGTTTTCTATCATGGACACAAGTGTGGAAGGAGGATGAAAAAGGTATTTTATGTTGTGGGTGTGGGCGAGTGAGGGGCTTCAGACACTTTTGAAGGATTTTAAGATGAAGCTTTTTTAGGCATTTTGATTTAGAAAGGCATAGGATAAAACGAAGAAAAAAATTAAAAGGATGAATATAATTGTTGAGAGATGGTTAATGAGAATTTAATAGTTAATAAGAGAAAAGAGAAATTATAATTTGTTTTTAAAGAAGGGAAAATATATAACATTTGAACTAAAAGGGAAAAGGACATGTTTGGTTCCTATTGGCATGCCCTTTCCTATTTGAAAGATGTGACAACTTTTTCAGAAATGCAAGAAAAGACATGTGGCTAATAATAATGGTCACTTTATGCAATTTGGAAGAAAGATACGCATGATACTAACCTATGGGATGGGACCAACTCCCTCCCTTTCTTAATGGAATTTCATTTACTTGATGTTTGTCTCATCATCTCTCCTTCAAGTTCTTTCTCACCATTGGTGTTTACTTGAAAAGGTATGGTATTTATTTAAACTAAGTACACAAATTGAAACTAGGATACGTTCTCCCAAATCATAGAATTTTTTTTTGAGGAATTTGATCTGCTGAGGCATACTAATTCGTCTAGATTACACCTAATCCTAGCCTATTCTTCACAAATTGCATCGTGTGGAGAGCCTTTGTAAAGATAGTAACTCATGCCAATTCTATTTGATAATAATGGGTGATGAAGTGACTCGAATCTAGGACTTTTTGCCTACTCTAATACCATTTTTCAATGTAAGATCATCTATTTTAAAGCTTAGGTTGTTCGATAGAACACACATTTAATTACTTAATTATCCTTCCAAATATTAGACTTACATTAGTGTAACTTATATGGGGTAGAATGATGTCTAGAAAAGATCACATATGTTGAAACATGCAGATGATACCTGAGATAAGGATTCTTAGATGGATGTGTGCGAATAGAAGGAGAGATAGGATTTGGAATGAAGGTATATAGCTAGGATATAGTCGGAATGACCTCTATGGTGTAAAAAATGAGTAAAACAAGACTGAGATGGTTTAGGCATGTGAAGAGGAGAAGAGAAAATGAATTATAGATGTGTGAGGGGTTGCCAATACTAGTTCTTACGAAAGGTAGACTAATGAAGAAATGGGGGGTGGTGATTTAGAAGGACATGGGGAAGGTGATATGAAAGGATATGATGCATCTTCAGCTTACTAAGGGCATGACCCTAAATAGAAAGGTACGAATGTCAAGGATTTGAATAGAAAGTACTAGGTAGCTGATTGTTATAGTACTTTTACACAGAAGAGGAAGAGGGTTAGTCTCCTATTTTTTATCTTATTCTTATTAAGTAATATTATTAAGTATTCACATAGTATCTGATTCTATATTTTTACAACTGCATGCTGCTTCAATTGCTCTCTTTATCTTGCTATTTTGTATCATGATTTTCCTTACAATATTTCTTTGATTACATTTATCTTGAGCAGAGAATCCATCAGAATTTGCCTCTCTAGAACCACTATTAATGTTGGGCTTCAAGAGAGCTTAATCCCTAAAGCGAGGCACAAAACATTTTGAATGCTTTGCCTTGCTTTATGGATGCTTCAATGTGGTCATCAAGTCACTAACACATACTTTTACTTGCCAAAGATGCAATCCTGAATTTGTGACACTAAACAACAGATATTTCACTTTATCACAACTGATTTTCAATTTCTTTGTCCGTATGTTTGTTGTTTATGATTATGATTGTTAACCTCGGAGTGCACATAGATATTTATGGTTTTCTTCAATTTGCTCTATTTTAATTAAAGTCGATGTTTTATTTCTACTCTACGCATAAAAACCCAAAGAACCTTAGAGCCTTTTTGTGGTTTAATTTAATTTTGGTGGATCTTTAGGCCATTTTATTAATTATTAATAAGATGTATGTAAGGCCCCGATTTTATGAACCGAAACACTACACGGTGCTCATGACCCCGAAGGACCACAAGCTAACCCATGACTGATATCTGAACCTGTAACTGCATAATATACATATAAAATGCGGAAACATGAACAAAGAGGGCGTAAAGTTCAATCTTGAATAATTAAATATCTGAAATAAGGTGGTATCACATTACCAAAACAAAACTGAAAATACTAAAATCTAATCTGAAAACTCTATAATCGTCTAAAAGCCTCTAAACTATCTGAATAAGGAGTTGAAGGAACATGTCTCCAACTAACTCCCTAAACTAAAAAAATAAACTGAAATACTGGAGTAATAACTGTAATGATCATGTCCTCGAAAAATGAGGACTCACTACTTACTGAACTGCTACCACTGATCTGGAATCTGCACCTAAAAACCTATGGTGTAATATAAAAAGAAAGCACCATAGCGCAAATGCGTCAGTACAACTAAAGTACTGAGTATACGTGGGGGTAGGCTTAATGCATGGGGTTTATATGCATGAACATGCTGACTAATATGAACGTGAGAATACATACATACATACATACATACGTAACTGCTACTGAAATCGTGGAGATACTAACTACTTGAGTTTGAACTCTGACAACATGATCTTACTGATACTGAGATACTGAATGACTGAGTTTACTGATATTGATATACTGAATGACTGAGTTTACTGATATTGATATACTGAATGACTGAGTTTACTGATATTGATATGTAATTCACTAATAAGTGAGGAACTGATATTGTATTACTGAATACTGGGAGACTGATACTATATTATTGATAAAGGAATAATTGTTTCTGATAGTTCTGATTATGAAGAACTGATTTAATTGATCGTATATAACAGTCCTAAAACTGAGCTCGTGATAACATAACTACTGAGTATGAATACTGATGACATGTATTTACTGATAACATATCATGAATGATAACTGAATTCTGATAACTAATATATCTGATAACATGAGTTCGTATAACTGATAGCATGAGTGACTGTATATAATAGTCCTAATTCTGGGGAAACTATCTGAGTTCCAAACTGTATCTGAACATCTAAGTCTGAGATCAGTCCTAGCTAATGAGTGATCTCTGAAACTGATAATAATAATACTCGACTGAATCTGAGATTGAGATCAAGCCTGTCTGCCGGGTGACCTCTAGATCTAATAATAAGCATCTAAATATGGGACCAAGCCTATCTGACGGGATGATCCAGGAATCAATGGAACTATCTGAGTTCCAAACTATATCTGAACATCTAAGTCTGAGATCAGTCCTAGCTAACGAGTGATCTCTGAAACTGATAATGAGAATACTCGACTGAATCTGAGATTCAGATCAAGCCTGTCTGCCGGGTGACCTCTAGATCTAATAATAAGCATCTAAATATGGGACCAAGCCTATCTGACGGGATGATCCAAGAATCAATGGAACTATCTGAGTTCCTTACTGAGATCGATGACTGTATATGACAGTCCAGATTCCTGATTTCTACACTGAAGACTGATACTGAAAATGTAACTGTAACTGTAACTGTGACTGTGGGAGGTAGTAACCTAACCGACATGCCCTGATACTTTACTGGTGGGGTCCAATCTTTTCCCTAATTGGAAGGGTGTCAATACCGTGCCACGGGTAGAGACCTCTACTATGGTCAAGCCTCTCTGATGGGTGACCCTGAACAGGAAATCAAGCCTAAGGCAATATAATAATCAAGTATGGCCTTAATCTGACGAGTGACTCCTGTCCTGTGCGTGCTAAGCAGTTCTGGAGTACAGGGATTGTTGCTAACGGCTTTGCCTTTATAACGGGAAAACTGCCATCCCTGCACTCGCTCGGTGCTAGTCCCTACTCCCAACTGAAAGACTCTAAAAAGGATTAACTGCGCTGAACTAACTAACTGAACTGAACTAATTTATAAACTGATTAACTGAGCTGATAATATTTTCTTAGCTGAACTAAGCTGAATTCACTGAGTTCTGTTGACTGAAGGAAAGGCTACTTGAGATATGAGGTCTGACTGAGAGTACTGAAACTACTGGGACTACTAAACTACTGAGATTTCTAAATTTTTCTGAGTCACGTGACTAACAGAAATCTATGGAGCATAGCTTGAATGAGGATGTCTTGAAACATGACACTAGCTCTAGGCACACAACTATAGTTTTCGGGTACAAGTACCCCCAGGACTCGATGGAAGGAAACTGACACACATGACTGACTTGATCATAAGATTAGAATCCACAATTCACAATATCATAAGTAAGGATTTCATAAAAAGAATGATTCTCAACAAACTATCACATGATCGGGAATGCACACAACATGTATATACTTGCATGGCTTCAATAACATGGTCATTCCATATCACAACGATATCATGAGCATTTCATACAACATCTTCAATTCAAGACAATAGCATGGTGATCATGTTGAACATAAACTTAGAACATGTAATAGTCATTTAGGACTTATTATGTCATAAAAGCATGATTTCTATTCCCTTAAGTATTTTCACAAACACCTTACATGCACATCTTAGGCATAGGTGGATTCATCAAGATTACAAATATTCAACCACCAATTTCACACATTTATACATTAAATACCACCATATACTAACATAAAACATACAAAGATCCCATCTTAGGCATCATCAAACTCCAACCACATGAACATCAACCACCAACAACATAAACATCATAATACATAATTTAGAAGATGGTTCTTGAGCTTCATGGACGAAAGGAGTTCATGAATCAACTCACGCATACCTTAGAAGGAAGATTCTTGATGATTGACGGAGGAATTTCCTTGAAATTGGATCTTCAAGCTTAATTATGCAACCCTAGTTGTTTTTCTCTTTTAGTGTTCTTGGATGATAAGCTTTGAGATGTTAATAGGGTTGTAATATGTTTAGAAGCTATATATTTCATAGGGTTAAGTTTAGGGATGTGTAAGGAGTGTTAAAAGACTTAATTACCCTCAAAATAATTCAAGACGGAGTATTTTTGGCACTTGGAACTGACTTAGGCGGCGCCTAACCAATCGCCTAAGTTTGGTTGGGCGGTGCCTAACCAATCGCCTATCCTTACTGTCTCTCACAAAATGGGCATAGCTTTTCGCTCGGGTATTTGATTAAGGTGAAATTGGTATCGTTGGAAAGCTAATTCGATTCTCTACAATTTGGTGGGTCTAAATATGCATAAATACCACATTAACATCTAGTTATACTCATTCAAATATGACCCTTACGAAATCAAACACTAAAACTTGATGGATTCAAAAACTCTTAGCTTGTAATACCTTAAGTGACTCATATGAACATTCTTAATGCATCATAAGCTATCCTATCGCTAGGATATTCATTGTAAGTCATGCACTAAAATGCTACTCACAGGATAGGAGGTTTCATACATAGAAAAATTTATTCACTTCCTAGCTTAGAAACATACGGGGTATTACAATGTAAAACCAGTCTTGGATCTTTTTTTTTTATTTTCACTAACAATTTCTTATTTTATTCTTATAATATTCAAATTATTAAAGTTAACTGTTTGGACTAGTTGGATACATATTAAATTAACATTAAAAGATCAAGACTATATCATTAATAGAGTTTCATATTGAGAGCACATAAAGTGATATATGCTTAGTTTTTTCTCTTTGAGATGGCAACAATGAGGTAAGTGATTATTTGATAAACTGCATAATACACTTTTAGCATTTAAAGTTTACAAGACGATACGTTCCTATCAGATCTCTTCAACACCACATTGGTTGGTAGGACCTAAGATATAAATTTGAGATATATCAGTGTATTCTAAACTTTGTAGCTTTACTTCATTAGTGGCTGAATTTGCTACTAAACGACACTCAGAACATCGACCTATAAAATCGGTAATATCTTCAACATGCCTTCTCACCTGTGGGCTGAATTTCTTTAAGCGATTAACGTGAGAAAAATCTCTCATTTTATAGTCAAGGAAACAACGATCTACACATAAGTGTAACGGACACATGCGGTTACTCTCACCCAATCCATTGTCAGATGCTACATATGTTGTGCCCAAAGTTAGAGTTAGGATACGTGAGGTAGCCTATTTTCACGACCCAAGTTGAGGCCCTAGAAGTGACGGGCATCTCAAACCATGAAAGCCCAATCGCCCTTCTCTATCTGGCAATCATACACACATTCATATAATATGAAGGAAAAATGCGAAATATAAAACAATACGAAATCATGGTCAAATTTTATTTCAAACTTCTCAACACTGAAATGAGTTCATAAAGATCAACAACATCAAACACTAGTCTTCGAAATCTATACTGACTGAAAATGATCTTTGTTTGAAGACTGGGAAAAGGCCCCTAGTCGGACTTAAAACCAAAATGAAATAACAATATTTTAAAAATAGCCCTTTCGAAATAAAGAAGGATCACCAACTCCAATATTCTGACCAAACAACTCTACTGCATAGCAGGACCTCGGGACTGTGCCTCAGATCCTGAAATATAGGGGGTCAATACAAATGTACGGGTACGCAGGGCAATCCAAAATAATGTATATATATATAATAGGTGAGAGAAAGTCATGAAACATCTTGCATGATATAGTTTAAAATACATGGGCAATATTTAATAACCATAAAAACATTATTGTCAATGCAGTTCTATTCTTTGCATTACTTCTGAGTTAGGTGGTACACCCTACAATTCTACGACCCCACAGGCTATATGGAGTCCTCCCTTAACTCGGCGGCCAAGACCCCAACCCAAGTTTTCCGCAAGAGTTGGTGTTTCTAATTCTGATACTCCATAGGGCACTAGGCCAGTGTATAATCCCTCTTAGGATCATAATAACTAGTATCGGCAAAACACGATTTTGGGTAATGAGTTATCTGAACTCGTGCCTTCTTCGGGTAACCGCCTAATATCTCTTTATCCCCATTTTTAGCCTTTTCTGAACATGCATTTTTCTAAATACAAAATCTGTAAATTAGAGTGAAACCAGGTTTCTATTCTATTCTGAGTCTTTTATGGCATTATCTGTTTTGGTATTGTCATACCATGACTTGCAAGTTGTATATCTTATCCATGAAATATCGTGTATAATTTTTTCATTAAAAATAATGTTTAGACCACCAAAACATTCAACATCATAAGAAAGTTCGTATTTCAAAACATAAGTCAAAACCATGCAATGATTCTCATATTTTCAACAATTCCAACAAATGGTGGTCAATTTCTCAAAACATTCCTAAATTTCCTTCAATTATTAGATTTAATATTTAAGTCATGATAACATTCCCCTCTTCAATTCTAAACCATCATAAAATTTATATAAGATAGTAAGGCTCTTGACTCATTCTTTAAATCATGCAATTTAGGAACCCATAACTTGTAAATCAAGTGGTAACACAATGAGAGAGGGGAAGATTCAATAATTCATGCTCTCAATTCATATTTCAAAGCTTCAAAAAAATACACACATATATACTAACCAAATCAATTTCAAGGGAAGGCCTCAAAACCAAATCAATATCATCAAAAAATTTCAAAAATGCATAATTATAATTATAAATCCAAACCTCTTTGTAAATTCATGATTTCTACACTTTTAACATAATTAAGAAGTGTTTACTATACTCATGTAGTTTTAGGAAAACCCCATGTACCTTGGACTTTGTAGTTAGAAGAATGGAATTTTAATCTTAATCAGTTTCTTGGAATTCTTGATCTTAGGGATGAGTTCTTGATCTTTGGAAGAGAGGTTAGGGTTTTTGTTCTTGAAAAATTCAAGTAAAAATGGGAATACTCTGCCCTAATACGATTAGGAATTGTAGGAAAAAGACAAGACTGCCCTCGAACTTAAAATTGCAGAGGAATTACCATTTTTTAGGCTTACCATGACGCGCTGAGTGGGTCATCGCGATACCCTCTGAGACACGACGGAATCACGGTGACTCACTAGATTATGACAATTTCCATTTTAAGGTTCATCGCGACGTGGTGCATTCACAATGAGTTTCTGGAAATTAACAAATGTTGAATTGGCCTCCATCGCGACGCGGTGAGGCTTCCATAGCTATTTTCACCGCGATACGAGGGGATTCACAGTCGTTTGTTGGATCAAAAATTCAAAAAAAATTTAGATGCTCATCAAGACTCAATCAATAGGAAGGCTTTTGGAACATTGACGCATAGGAATGATGATCTACATTCTAGGTCAAAAATCTACGGTGTTACATTATCTCCCCCTTGGGATCATTCATCCCTGAATGATGGGTTGGGACTTTTTGAAACTCTATAAGTGTAGAATAAAGAACGAAACCTTGCATTGAACATTTTTCTCTAAGAAAATATGCAAAGGCATCCAACGAGCATCATGATAACCCTTAATAAAATGTGAAAGCACGAAACATGGGATAATGAGATCTTACATAGGGATGATCTTGCGCATGAGTTTTATGAATCATAATCATGACACCATAAGGTATGGGTTTATTTGATGATCATAGATGGATTTATATTGGTACTAATAATTAAATAAGATTTCGCAGAAGATAGGATTAGAAGCATTCTCTATCTTACAAGGTATCACGAATAGACCTAAACTTAGAAGTAGTAATTGTCTACACACCAAACAATAAATAGTAAACTTCACACTTGTCAACTTACAATTCTCCAATCACACATCTAGCCATAAGAATTTGATTCTCACTACTTAGTACTACTATGTTGAAGCCAAACTCGGAGTAAAAAGGTGATAACTTAAACTATAGGACCCTGTACTTTACATCTCATTAAGAATACTGCCTCACCTTATTACTATTATTACACACTCTTAGGTTTTAATTCAAGGAATACTAACCACATTACTATGCTTCCACATCCACCATTGCACTCATATATGAAGGGTCATTAAGGGACCCAAGCACAATCCTCATGAATGGGAGAAACACTATTTAATTATATCCCATACCTATTGACCTACATCAAGGTGGGACATAAGGTAAAGATATGATACCATAATGAAGTAGTTCCTATATTAAGTATCTGGATCGTAAGTAGAGAGTCGTTCGGAAGAAACACAGTACAACATAAATTCTTACTATAGAGAATAGTGAGAAAACATTGGTGCATATATCAAGATAAAATGAGGGAATAATATTGAATTACCCTCTTGGACTCAGAAATCAAAAAGATGAATTGGGCACCTGACGCGTTAAGTGACGCGCCGATATTACTTTGGCCCACTGTTTTGACCATCCAAACATGCCTAAGTTTTTTAACAATTAGAAAATTTTTAGGTTATCAGCTCTCCATACACGCAACCAAGAGTGGTATTGAGTTGGGAAGGCTATGGGGTGTTACATTACAACTAAGACAAAGATTTCCGCTTGAAGTGATTGCTCCTTATTTAAGAAACTATGATTTGCCATGAGTTTGCATAAACTTTATCACTTTAGAAAAACCCAACATAGGATGAATCGGTGACTCATAAAAACATATTTTATTAGGACCAAACATGCTGAGAGACATAGATTTTCATAGATCACAAACAACATTACATATGGCTTGAATACATGAAAAGATGGATTACTGAGAGGCATAATTGCTTCTAGTTTGGAGGTCAGATCATAAACATAAGTCCATAGAGAACTCGAACCAAAGGCATAGGCATGACTTGAACACATGATGTAGGATATTAGCAGAATAATCTCCGAGATGGAAGTAGGAGGAGTATGCTTAAGTAGGAATAGATTTATCATGACTCCTCCTGCAACTTGCCACATTGACAAAAATTCGAGAACTAACTTAATTCCCCATCTCCCCCTTATATCAAAGTCACAATCCTAGACTTATAGACATATCCCCTTATCAAATCTATAGCCACAACTCTCAACATAAAAGAGACATCACCAAACACTTAAACTCTAAACTCTCCCTGAAGAACTATACTCTGAAGGCCTTGCTTTTTTGTAAATGCTACTTTTATCTTCTGCTAGCCTCTATAGCCATCACTCTACAATTCCCACTCTCATGTGCGCATGCATCCACTCTCATTATCACAAAAGGGGTATCAGTATATACATGAACAAAAACTTCTCTCATTAGTCTCTAATACAAAAACACTAAATTATTTTCTAGGATATCCCCTTTCAGGGACATTAATCATAATTTCTTTTAACTCCCAAATTCATCAACTTATGACCAACATTTTCATGGGCATAGACACCCACGCTTCTAACTACTTAACTCTCCATCTTTAGTTCCTTAGAATACTATTATTACACCTCTAATCACATAACCTACAACTTCACAAAGATTTGTAAAACCGTACCCAAGGCTCATATTGCCTACCTATTTTTTTCCTCAATTCAACTCTAGAAAGCACCATACAAAATCTTTCCAGACTTCTCCATACTACAAGATTCAAGAATTAAATCTAGGTACAGAAAAGATTTATAGACATAAAACTTTATTTAGCAACCTGCTACTAGGGGTTCAACTTATTCCGATATACTCAAGTTATTATCCACTTAATGATTCAATGACAATTCATCGCACTGGTCCTCATGTACATATATAACTTATGATTACCACTTAAAATTTTCATAAATCATCAACCTAGGCCATTTTTCACATCACATCAAACCTGCTAATTACTCCATAAAATATGCATCATTAATCTTAAGCTTTTATTCTTACCACTACACACCACACCTAAACTCCACGTCTAAAGTTCAAGAATATTGTCTACCCTCAATTAAATACCATCGGTAAAGCATGCCACATACTACACTAGTCCATCAAATTGGGAAATCAACCCAAATAATTCACTTCACTTAACTACTACCTGCAATCATAACCCTGCCATAACCTCGCTATTACAATTCAAAATCCACTACATACCTTCTCATATTAAGTACTAGTTTACTACTACTTAAACTAAAATACCATCAGGGGGAGGGAGGGTAAAGTCACATGATTGGTTTAGTCGATCTTAATCTTGCAATATAATCCATTTCAATTTAATCAACATATTCTAATTTATCACATCATACTTACTTACCTAATCGTACAGCACAATGATCTTAAAAATTCAATAAACACAAATGAGTCTCTACTTACAACTTATTAACTAATCTACGTCTTTCATTCACATCCTATAAATGAGTTTTACAACAACCATAACGATCCATTCTGTGATTTTTCCCTATTATAAATAAATAATAATCATATCTTGTATATTCCTTCACAAACTACCATACAATCTACAAATATTGTTGCACATTAGTCTATCACTATAAAATGGCAATGCACTCCTCAATCAACAGTTATACAACTAAAATTATTTATTTATGCAAAAGTCACCCTCACTCTGACTTCTATCCTTGTGACTTCATATCACTAATTTCTTAGCCCATCTCACTACCAATAGGTCATGTTACTTTAACATACACTACTACTCGGGTGGAAACATAGTTTCAACATTCTTCTACACATCATTATCCTTAAACATGGAATCTGCAATAAGAATTTATTAAAGGACACTGAATACACTCCATACCTCATGGACTCCTCTCAAGTCCTTGTTCAAATTCATAACTTTTTTTGGATAACTAAATCAGAAAGAACCATATCGTTGGGGGAGCTAGACTCTTAGACTTGTATCGCCTCGATAATGAGGCATGAATCATGAAATTAGAATGAGGAATGAACTTGGTTAACTTTCTTATGGATGACTCTATAGCACAAACTAGAGTATGAAATAATAAAAAACAACACCTAAATATCCAGTAGCCTCTTGATTATAAGTGTGGTGCACAACACACCCATAAATAAGACACTACTGGACATGATTTTGCAGATACCCTGGGATCATGAACCGTGCTCTGATACCAAGTTTTTCATGACTCGAGCCGAGGCCCTTGCCGTGATGGGCATCCCAAACCATGAAGGCCCGAGTGCACTGCTCTATCAAGCAATTATACACACATTCATATAATATGAAGGGAAAATACAGAATATAAAATAATATGGAATCATGTTCAACTTTTAAACCAAACTGAAATGAGTTCATAAAGATCAACAACATCTAACACTAGTCTGTGAAATCTCTACTAACTGAAAATAACCTCTGTTTGAAGTCTGGGAAAAGGCCCCCAGTCGGACCTAAAGCCAAAATGAAATAACAAATTTTACAAACAAGCCTTCCAAAATAAAGAAGGCTCACCAACTCCAATCGTCCGACCAAACAACTCTACTACTTAGTGGGACCCAGGACTGTACCTCAGATCCTGATATTTAAGGGTCAATACAAATGTACTGGTACGCAGAGCAATCTAAAATAATATATTTATATATATATAAAATAGGTGAGAGAAAGTCATGAAACATCATGCATGATATAGTTTAAAATACATGGGAAATCTTTAATAACCATAAAAGCATTCTTGTCAATGCAGTTATATTCCTTCTATTACTTCTGAGTTAGGTGGCACACCCTATAATTCTACGACCCCACGGGATATACGGAATCCGCCCTAAACTCGGTGGCCAATCCCCCAACCTAAGTTTGCCGCAAGAGTTGGAGTTTCTGATTCTGATACGCCACAAGTCACTAGGACAGCATATAATCCCTCTTGGGGACATAATAACCCGTATCGACAAAACACGATTTTGCGCAATGAATTTTTTGAACTCGTTCCTTCATTGAGTAACCACCTAATATCTCTTTATGTCCATTTTTAGCCTTTTTTAAACATGCATCTTTTTGAATTCAAAATTTGTAAATCTGAGTGAAATCTAGTTTCTATTCTATTCTGAGTCTGTTATGGCATTATCTGCTTTGGTATCGTCATACCAAGTCGTGAAAGTCGTATATCTAAGACATGAAATATCGTGTATAATTATTTCATTCAAAACACTGTTCAAACCACCAAAGCACTCAACAGTATAAGAGAATTCCTATTTCAAAACATAAGTCAAAACAATGCAAAGATTCTCATCTTTTCAAAAATTCCAACAAGTGTTAGTCAATTTCTCAAAACATTTCTGAAATTTCTTCAATTATCACATTTAATATTTAAGTCAAGATAATATTCTGGTATTCAATTCTAAACCATCATAAAATTTATATAAGATAGTAAGGCTCTTGACTAATTCTTTAGATCATGCAATTTAGGAACCCATAACTTATAAATCAAGTAGTAACACAATGAGAGAGGGGAAGATTCAATAATTCATTCTCTTAATTCATATTTCAAAGCTTAAAACATATACATACATATATTCTAACCAAATTAATTTCAAAGGAAGGCCTCAAGATCAAATCAATATCATCAAAAGGTTTCAAAAATGCATAATTATAATTGTAAATCCAAACCCCTTTGTAAATTTATGATTTCTACTCCTTTAACATAATTAAGAAGAGTTTACTATGACCATGTAGTTTTAAGAAAACCCCACATCCCTTATACTTTGTAGTTAGAAGAATGGAATCCGAATCTTAATCAGTTTCTTAGAATTTTTGATCTTAGGAATGAGTTCTTGATCTTTGAGAGAGAGGTAAGGGTTTTTTTTCATGAGAAATTTAAGTAAAAATGGGCATACTCTTCCCTAAAATACTTTAATCACCAGTTAATACGATTAGGAATTGTAGGGAAGAGATGAGACAACTTTGGACATAAAAGTTGCAGAAGAAATCCCATTTTTAGGCTCACTGCGATGCGCTGAGTGGGTGTCATCATGATACCCACTACAATGCGAAGAAATCATGGTAGCTCACTGGATTGTGAGAATTTCAGTTTTGGGGTTCACCCCAATGTGGTGCATTCGCGATGGGTTTCTGGAAATTGACAAATGTCAAATTAGCCTCCATCGAGATGCGGTGAGGCTTCCATCTCTATTTCTACTGTGATGCGGGGGAATTTGCGGTGGCCTGCTAGATTGAAAATCCAAACAAATTTTAGATGCTCATCAAGACTCAATCAATAGGAAGGCTTTTGGACCATTGACGTGTAGGAATGATGATCTACATTCTAGCTCAAAAAAGTGGGGTGTTACACTTGTGCCTTTACCTCTTAAGGAAACTGTGCCTTCACCTCCTCAGGACCAGGTGCCTTCACCTCCTCTAGCTAGCTTGGATGTGATTAATCATATGGATACTGATAGTAATGGTTTTAATAACATCAATGTGGATGAAGTAGAAAATGGAAATGATCTGATGTTGGATGACACTGTGAAAGAACTAGAAGAGCAAAAAGAACTGCATTTGAAGCTTAGTCAAATATAGGGATTAATGGCAATAAAATACACCACTTTGGATAGATCCGACTATGGATTCACAAGTAAATTTCCATTGGCCATTGGAAATCCATGTTCTAAGCCATTTTGGGATCTATCCACACACGTGTATTTTGCTGCCATCACTCTCTTTAGTTCCCTAAGCTTCAAATGCTATTTGATTTTGCACGTCTAGTTTCTCTTCAAACAAATCCAACATTGGATCCTTTATTTTTCGCTACTTCACCCACTTTGATATTATTGAAACTCTTACTATCAAATTCCATATAATCAATCACACTCAAGCTAGCCATAAGAGGTGGGGGCATAGGTTCCTGGGAGGTAAAGACGCAGGTTCCAGGAGAGGTGAAGGAATAGGTTTCTGAGATGGTAAAGGCATAGGTTACTGAAGAGGTGAAGATACAGGTTCCTCAAGTATCCTAAATAACACACATTGATTATTCTTCTGGAAAACACTCCTTCATGGACAAGGTCCTCAGAAAGTTTTCTCTTTACTGCAATGTGTTTCTTGGGGTTGATTATTTTAATTTTTTTTTAGAGGACCTAGTCATCCTTTCTTCCTAATCTTCCTTCCTCCTCTTCTCTTTTACAGCAACAGACAACATCAATGTCACCATCTCCTTCACCTGATAAATTTTTCTTGCGAAATCATGGTGCCCATAGTTGTCTGCTTGAATTGCATCCAAATAAAAAAGCTTTGCTTACCCATCATGATCATCTCAAACTCGCTTCCAATTATTTTTAAAATTCATGCCTTACAGATTCAGAAGTTGCACCATAAATAATTTCATCAACATAAATTTTCTCAATTAGTTAGCTTTTTCCTATAAATTTTAGAAATAAGGTGTTGTCAATATTCTCTCTCTTAAAACCATTTTCAAGAAGAAACTCTGAAAATCACTCATACCATGCTCTAGTATACTGTTTTAATCCATAAAGAGCTTTATCAAAATCTAGCACATAATTAAAAAGATCAATATCCTCATAGCTAGGTGGTTTCTTGACATAGACTTCTTATTTTAGATTTTCACTCAAAAATGCACTCTTCATATTCATTTGAAACAACTTGAAACCCATATATACAACAAAAGCAATGATAATTCTTATTGCCCCCATCCTTGCAACAGGGGCAAAGGTCTCATCATAATAAATTCCTTATTCTAGATTATATCATTGTACAACAAGCCTTGCTTTATTTCTAATGATAATACCATACTCATCTTAATTGTTACTATACACCTATCTTATCCCAATAATAGTTCTGTCAATAGGTCTGGGGACAGGTGCCAGGCTTTTCTTCTTTCAAATTGATGAACTTTTTCCTGCATAGAATTTATCTAGTTAGCATACTTTAGTGTTTCCTTCACATTTTTAGGATCAATTTGGGATATGAAAACTAAAAAAGCTACAAAGTTTCTTGTTGTGCCCTGTTTGCATTCCTAGTTCCAATGGAGTAGTCAGAAAGGGTAAGATGACTTATGCTTACAATTTGACCTTTTAAAAGTTGATTGAGGTATGTTGGGACTATTTCCTTGAGATATTTTATCATGAGTCCCTTTTTGTGACTTAGCAAAATTAGGATCCTCTAATTGAGTAATTGGCTCTTCTCCTCCTTCTACTTCTGAAATTACATCATCCTGAGAAATTTGAACATAAGAATAAACTTCTACTGAACTATCCCTTTGAATGGGTTTAACTTCCTCCATATTTGTGTCATACCTCAACATGGTTATTCAAGCTTCCTAAATCATCAAAGATAATATACACATTTTTTTCTAAACACAATGTTCTTTTGTTGTAGACTTTGTAGGCTTTAATGGTTGAGGAGTAGCCAACAATGAAAACTTCATAACTTTTGGAATTAAATTTTCCTAACTTGTTTTTACCATTACTTAGAAAAAAACTCCAATAATTAAAAGGCCTGAAGTAATCAAGTTTGGGTCATTTGTTGAATAATAGTTCACAAGTACTCTTGTTGAGAACAGATCTTATCAAACATCTGTTGGTGACATAACATGTCGTGTTTATAGATTCAACCCAAAACTTTTAGTAAGACGATCATCTATCATCATGGTTTTGGCAATGTAAATCAGAAGTCTATTCTTCTTTTAAACTACTCCATTTTGTTGTGGAGTTCTTGGAGCTTAAAAGATATGGATAATTCCAATTTTAGCAAACAAATTCCTAGAATTAAGCATTTGCAAATTATGTTCCATGATCAGACCTGATCACTGGTATTTGTTATTCAGCTTTAATTGAATTTGATTGAAAAAATCACCAAAACATCATATGTTTCGGCCTTAATTCTAAGGTTCATGGTCCAAGTAAATATAGAGTAGTCATCTAAAATGAAAAAAACATACTTCTTCTCTCATGTACTTTGTACCTTGACAGGTCCACATAAATTTATGTGCAATAATTCAAGTGGTCTTGAGGTACTTACCTTCTCTATTGTTTGAATGAAGACTTGGTTTGTTTTTCTTTGACAAGGTCATTAAGACTCTCTGATATCTGAAAACTATAGCTTTGGAACACCCCAAACCAGGTCCTTTGAGAACTGCTTGTTAAAGTGAAAAGAACTTACATGACCCAATCTTCTATACCAAAAATCTGCATTCTCACTTCGACCAATCAAACAAGTAAGTTCACATCCAGGAACTAAGTCTAAATCAGCCACATACATATTTTTGCATCTTTTATCCCTTAGAATGACACGTCTCATTTTCAAACAAGTTACTGTGTACCGGTCAAAAAAGAATTTTACTTCACATAGATCTGAGTCTAAATCAGCCATATACATACTTTTACATATTTTAGATTATATACCTTTTATTCAAGGAAATCCTTATTAACATTAAGATCACAATGAGAATCAATCAAGACATTTTCAAGTTTTCTTAACTTCATAGTAGCGTATTCATTCAGATTCTTCTTAATTTTAAATGCAGTTACCTTATCTTTTCTTCATCATCTGATCTTTCCATGACAACAAAAAGAGAATTTTATGTAATTCCACCAACTTCAATGGCCAGCATAGAAGCATCTTCAGGTTTTTTTGACTTATCTAATTCACTTTATGAGTCTCCCCAAGCAACTAAGGCTTGCTTCAATACATAGTCCACTGCAACTTTCCTTCTGAACTTGTTATGGACGAAGTCCTTCTTCCTGGACTTATCTCCTCTTGACTTAAAATACTCTTGATGATGTATCTTATGCAAAGGACGGTCCTTGATGAATCATCCTGGTTAGCCACATTTGTGACATAGCTCATTTGCGCCGATTGGCTTGCTACTACTACCTTATTTTGAAATTTTCCACTCCTCTTCATAGACTTATTAAATTTTTTAGCCAGGTAGGAAACATCTTCATCTTCGTCACTAAAATAAGATTTTAAAGCTTTTAGAGCCAAGGATTTTCCTTTCCAGGCTCTTTCGTCTCTTGGTCCTCTGCTTCTTAAGTTCATAGGTCTTTAGGTTTCCATTTAACTAATCCATTGTAAGAATTTTGAGATATCTAGATTTAGAAATGGAATTAACCTTACTCTCCCATGACTTAAGAAAAACACGCAATATCTTCATCACTCATTTTGTAGGTGGAATAACTTCACCAAAATAATGTAATTCATTAGTGATGAATGTGAATCTCGTGGGAATTTCCTGAATGGTTTAACTTACCCTCATAGGGAAGGCTTCATATTGGGTTGTAAGTATATCCACCTTGGATTTCTTGATCTAACTGGTTCCTTATGAGCAGTCGTTAGATAGTCCCAAATCTCCTTTGTGCCCTCACAAGATGAAATACGATTGTACTAATCAGAAAGTTTCTTAGCCTTTAAATTCTTTTCAATCCTTTTGCGATCCTCCTAATTGTATTCCCTTTGAGTTTCAGCAACCAACCGAGTAATTTATCCTTTCTTAACTTCCCTCACAGGAGACTGAGGCCCATCAAAAATTATATCCCATACCTCACTATCTTCAGCATTATAAAATCATGCATTCTTGTCTTACACCAACCCAAGTATTGATTATTAAATCGAGGTAGCCTGGTGGTTGGCTATACTTTATCCAAAATTTGGTGGTACTATCATCGTCAAGGATCCACTCTAGGCGTTAACCTTTAAAAGTGAACCACTCTGATACCAATTTTTGAATCGTAAGACCACTAAGGGACCAGGTCCCTATGTAAAAACTATTTGAAATAAAACTATAACAAAACGTAAAATATGCAAAATAAATCAACACCATAGATTTTTATGTAAAACCCTCCCTCTCAAGAATGGAAAACGACGATCTATCCTCATAGATTTTTCCAAGCTCCACTATAATCAAAGCAACTCTAATTACAGTATTTAACCCTAAGTCCTACGGGTGGTAATAACTCTATTACAACTATCTAAGATAACTTTATCTTAACCTTCTCTCGATCTACTAACTCTAGTCAACCATTCTTAGGCAACTCTACCTAAGCAAAACAAGTTGAAAATAAAAATATAAGTTTACTCATAAGAACTGGAGTAAATTAGTTTTAGAAAAATACTCAAGTTAATTTTAATTGAAGAACAAGAAAAATTTGAGATATTGAGCAAGAGAGCTTTTGCGGCATTTTGATAAAATCAGATGCAAAAACTATTTCTCAGAATTGATTCTTTTTTATTTTATAGAAGCGTAAGGATTTTTGTTGTAATTCGAATAGACCAGGTGTTCAATATTGTACAATTTGCACCTACACTATAATTATATTTCAGGACAAAATTGTGCAGAGTGTGACAGTGTACAACAGTCCTTCAGCAATCTTCAGCAAATGCATATAACGGACCTGGTCCTTGAGCAGGTTTCTTAGTCATCATCAAAAGATAGAACAACAATTTTCCTGACAATAAGCTTCAAAAGTCAAAATGAAGGATAACAAATAATAAAAAATGGCCAAAGAAATCGACATCCCGTCCTCCTATAAAATCAAGTTTCCTAACTAGTAATGTACTCAAAGTAAAAGTGTAATGGACAAATAATGTCTCAGTAAAAGAAACACTTCTATCTAAATTCATCAAGAAGATCCAAGAACGTCATTAGGTTCTCCACATCATCTCTGTGTCTGCAGTTTTTGGCCAGCCTTGCCTGTTAAAAAAATATAAATTTTTTCCATTAATTTGTGGGGTTTCATTATGTTTCACAAGTTAAAAAGGAGTGGAAATCAGAAGCAAAGTAAACAACTTTATGAAACTTATCATTTGAGTGGATACGATACTTTTTCCTTCAGTTTCCAAAGCATCCGCAAATCCATACAAAAACATAACAATTGAAGTCTCCCACAAGTACGGTCTTAGGTGGTTAAAGTGTACGCAACCTTACCGAACCATTACAGGGTAGACAGGTTGTTTTCTATAGACCATCAACTCAAGTAAAATCATTACATAATAGTCAAAGAAAAATCAAACCAAGAGTGAAGAAAAATGCTTCAGGTGAGAACAAAGCAATGAAACTACAAACCTTTTGAGTCCTATTGATTCTCAAGGTCTCAATTTCATAAAACCTTTAGCAAGTTTGGGTTTCTCATCAATGGAAAGATCCTTTTCAGCAACCACATTATTCTCAGAACTGACACCATTCTCAAAAGGCGATGGTGATGTCTCTGTATCAAATACCAACTCAAAATTCTTGCTTTTTACTCCCTTCGTCTCTCTCTTCTCCTTCTCTTTCTCTTCTGTGTGTATGGGTAGAGAGACACTAGTAAGAAGAAAGTCCTTTCAAACAGATAAGTTCAAAATCCTTTTCTACTCTATTTAATAAAAGATGAATTTGTGTAATCGAAGTGAGAAAAGAAGGAGGTGAATACACTTGCCAACCCTAATTAATAAAAATCTACTTTTTGAAAAATATTCATCTATATTATAAAATTTCCATTTATGCAAATCTATATTAACTTTTGACTCTCTTTGTGTTATTTATTCATGCATCCGAACAAAAGTACAATGGGAGATTAAAGTCTAAAAAAGTAAATACTTCAATTTAATAAAAAGTTGTAAAAACCTGTGTGAACACTAATTTAGAATTTTTTTTAATGAGCGATGATCTTTAAGATCTAACCACAAATACATGAGTAAGTGATCTTTTATTGAAGATTAGCATTTAATATGTGATTAGAATTTTTGCATCCCTTCATAAATTCAATGTTATTGCATTTAGGTGATCACTTATTAAGTGATTAGAACTTTTTGCATCGGTTCATAATTGTAGTGTTATCTCATTAAGTATGTGCAAAAATTATTAACAATTATTAACTTTTAAATAAATGTAGAAGAAAAAGAATGTTTGTTTGTTAAGAATTTGTTTGAACAACCATCTAGTAATTGAAATTAGTGTATCCAAGTTATTTTAAAAATAAAATTTGATAATCAAAAATCTTTATTAGATATTTAATATTTGATAATCGCGTTTCTTTAAAAGATATCAAATAAGATATTTAAGATATACATATTTTTTAAAAGTATACGGGAAAAGGCTCAAATATGACATTGAACTATAAAAAATGACTCATTTATACCATCAGTTAAAAGTTTGGCTCATTCATGCCATTTCCGTTACAAAATCGGCTCATCCATACCATTAATTTTCAATGGTGGTTTTTAAAAATAGCTTTTTCATGTGGCCTTTTATTAAAGGTCCACGTAATTAATTAAAATAAGAAAAAAGGCTCAAATATACCATTAAACTATCAGAAATGACTCATTTATGCTACCAATTTAAAGTTTTTATGCCATCGTCGTTATAAAATCGTCACTCATGTCATTACTTTTTAATGATGGATTTTCAAAAATAGTTTTGTCATATGGCCTTTTATTAGAGGTCTGTGACATTAATTAAAATAAATCAATATTAATTTCAAAATATCTTAGACCCACTAAAAACAACCGATTCATTTAACATAACCCGACCCACATTCATTAAAATATTTTTGTTCCTACAACAACAACTATTTTTCTAATAAAAAAAATAGTGATAAATGTATTTCCTTTGGCTATTTCTAGTTGATTCTAAATCATTATAAATGCTACGCTTAACAGAAACCTAAAAAAATTCTATCCTATAGTAACTGATTAGTTTTAATTCCAGTGACTCCAATATATACTCTGAAGTTGCAAGAAAATAAACTAATGAACGATTAGGGCAAGCAAGAAAAAGAAAGAGGTGTACCAATAGAACTTCTCCATTCTCCCATCACAAATTAGGGGAGTGTATATTATTGAAAAAATTATTTTCAAATAACGACTTAAAAGAAGTCTATTATCCCAATTATCCCGCAATGCATATGGAATAACTTCTCCCATCACGAATTAGTGGAGCATACATTATTGAAAAATTATCAAATAACGTCTTAAAAAAAGTCTGTTATTCAAATTATTCTACCATGTATATGGGAAAACTTCTCCCGTCATTATGGTATAAATGCTGGAATAAATAATCATGATACTAACTAATTTTAGATATTTTAAAATTAATATTGATTTCTTTTAATTAATGGAGTGGACTTCTAATAAAAGACCACATGCCAAAGCTATTTTTAAAAACCCATAATTAAAAAGTAATGACATGAGTAAGTTGATTTCATAACGGTAATGGCATGAATGAGCCGAACTTTTAACTGATGGCATAAATGAGCCATTTCTGATAGTTCAATGTCATATTTGAACCTTTTTGCTTATTTTAATTAATGACGTGGACCTCTAATAAAAGGTCACGTGGAAAAGTTATTTTTGAAAACTATCGTTAAAAAGTAATGGCATGGATGAGCTGGTTTTGTAACGGCGATGGCATGAATGAGCTCAACTTTTAACTGATGACATAAATGAGTCATTTCTAATAGTTCAGTTGCATATTTGAGCCTTTTTTTAAAGTATACAAGTTAATAATCATATGTTTGTAACTAATATTGTAAGATATGTATGTGTGTGTGTCAAATTAATAATATTTAAAATTAGTGTAAAAAAATAATGAGAAAATAATCTATTACACCTTGAACTATACGTGAAAAGGCTGAGACACCCCCGAACTTTAGAAGGGTCCTATAACCCTTCTGAATTAATTAAAACTGTATTTTTGATAATCTTAGTGCCTATGTGGCACATACGTGAGACGTACGTGACACAACACACTGAAGGGTCCACGTAGGCACTAAGATTGTTAAAAATACGCTTTTAATTAGTCCAGGGGGTAATAGGACCCTCCTAAAGTTTGGGTGTGTCTCAGTTTTTTCGCGTATAGTTCAAGGTGATAATAGAGCATTTTCTCAAAAATAATAAAACAACCCATTTTTGTAAGAATATCATACACGGGATATTTGGCAAAAAGATTTCTAATATTTATAAATATAAGCTAATTGTGTCAATTATAAGTGAAAAATGAACAACATGCAATGTGAACTAATAAGTCAATAGTACTAAAACAAATAAACAAAACTAAAAAATATAACCTAAATAAAAATAAAAAAGTAACAAAATATTCTTATATCAAATTTAAATATAATATAAAATAAGTTTGGTCAATATTTCTTAAATAAATACAATTCAAAAAGAAAGAGTAAACATACATATATAAATTCTTTCGACAAATACTTTCTAGTTTAGTAGCACCACTCATTATATACTAATATTACTGTGCTAAAGGCCCATTTTTTCAAATATTATGGGTTGTACTTTTAAATAACTACTATAATATCATAGTTATGTTGAAAAAATAAAATAAAAAAAGAAATAAAAGTAAATATGAGCAATTATATGGAATAACAAGAAGGTTGAGAAGCAGATGAAAGGAAATAAAAAAAATATATATTTAAAATAAAAATAATTTTAAAAATTAAGAGCCAAATTTAAAAAGTTCAAAGAAAATAATTATAATAAAATAAAAAAATTGATTAAAGTGATCTTGTAATTACTTTGAGGTTTGAAGAGTGTTACTACCCCCTCTCAATTACCCTCAGTTACCTACCAACTAAGTAATTATTTGGTCAAACAGACAGGTTAAACAATATAGTTACACTCAATTACATTTAAATTAAATTACCAGGTAACTTTCCAATCATGCCCTAAATATATTTATTACTCCCTTCATTCCTAAATACTTGTCAACCTTACTATAAATAAATATTTCATAATACTTTTTATTCAAAAAATTAAGAAATAATTAGTTGTTGGTTTCCACTATTACCCTTATTCATAAATATGGAAAGATACTACTATGGTAAAAAATAAAGAAGTATTAAGTAAAGCTTAGTAATAAATAAAGATAATTTAGTGAAATTATATTCAAGTTAATGTGTTTCTTGTGAGGTGTGCAAAATAAACATATGACAGGAATTTAGGAATGAAGGGAACAAAATGTACTTTGACAAAATTTGAATATTGTCTTTTTGGGTGAGTAAAGTCCCTGTGAAAGAGAGATCTGGGGATGAGCATTCTCTATTTCAATTTATTTGCTAAAAAGTTTGATTGAATACTTTGATATTTTATTTTTCGATGATATATATTCTAATATCGATCAAAGTTAGTTTAGTTTGATGCAATTTTTCTTGTTTGGTTTAGTTTTTCTATATGGATCTGGCATATTGGGTAATTTTTCTACTTAAAAATAAGATATTTTCTTCCATTATGCTCTAATTGTTCACTGTGTCAGTTTGGGGTGCAGTCAAATTATCAAGATGAACCTCCTTTCAATTTGAAGTTTATTTCTAAATATTGCAACCATGTTAATTATGATAACATTCACAACTATAAACAACTTTGTCATTATTGTGGGGTAGTACATTTTATAATCTCACGACCCGTACTCTAGTCAAAGAGTAAAGACCTCTACATAAGATATGTCACCAAATTATGATCGATAATCTAACCTTTTTACAAAATTAACTATGTAGTCTCGCCCTCTTAACGAATCAGGGTAATGCATTATGTCTGGTACCCCAGTTTACTTTATATATCCCTTTATCTTTAAGAAGAAAATAGTTATATGAATGTATTCGCACCCCTTGTTGCCTCTATGCCTAACATAGATGAGTTATGATACAAAATATCTAACTCTCTCCCCCTTAGTACTCTTCTGGTTTTGCCATTATTGATTGCAGTAATCCTTGATCCAACCACACTAACCTACCTTATCTATAGGACCTGAAATTAAAGAACTAGTTAGGGATAGAATTGAGATTGATATTAAATTAAATAACTGTGTGGGAGTACTAATAAGTTTTATTTATATATAATTAAATCAATTGAGTGATATCAGATCAATAATCTTTCTGAATGAGATATCTAAAATTCATAAAATGTTACACTGGCCCTTCTTTTATTAACTTTACATTATGAAACTTATTGAAAATATCTGTGAAACTCGTTAGAAAAATGCTTGCATCACATATTGGTTTTGAACTATTTAAAATCTTGAGCATAATATGTAATTGGTGATTATTTTAGTTTTGGACTATTACATGTCAGTATCGACTTTCTATATGAAGTTTTAATGGACATTCCTAAGAGTGGGTAAATCAAAAACTCTCTCTTCTCTCTCTTCTTTTGCATGCTTTCAACATTAACCCTAATTTTACCAGTCGTTAATAATGGCTAATCTAGCTACTGATCTATCATCCTAGGTGATTGACCAGTCTATTGATTTAGTATTAACTTATGTTAAGACATTCCCTCGTCTATCTAATTCAAAATTAATGCCTAATATTTTTTCTTTTTAGAATATTCAATTACCTATCAAAATAAGATAAACGTAGAGAGTAGAAGTACTACAGATGGAGGTAAAGGTTCAAAAATGAAATATGCAGATCTAGTTAAACCAACTATCAAGGGGTATATAAGGAACCCATTCTAATTACGAAGATTTCCTTAATTGAGAGTGCACCTAGAATCACTTGTACTGAAAAGGGGGTTTAGAGGATGAATGTGATGGAAGAGTTACAATATGTTGTTGTTGGAAAATTCTCCTATGAATGGCCTGAGTTGGAGGAACTATGTGTTCAAGTTCCTGAGCAGTGTAATATTAAAGGAGATTGTTAAATAGGATTTCTTAAAAACATATATTTTGATAAACCTAAGTTTGATGGATGATTTTGTCAATCTTATGCACAAATATGCATATTACATATGTGCTAAGAATGGAGTATCATATCTGATGAGGACTCTTATTTATGATCACAAAGTCAAAGTTAATGAAGAAAACACGCAGGTAATGGATTGGATCTCATTCCCGGATTTAGTTTTCAGATATTACAAAGTTTCTATTTTGAGTTACTAGACATTTTTTAGAATTTCCTTGTATTTAAACAACTCTTCTTTCAACTTAATAATAAATCTCTCTTTTTTTCTTCTTTGGTTGTATGTTTTTCATATGTAAACATCAACACCAATAGCCCCAACTAATAGAAAGGCATATATGTTTAAGCAATATCTTCTATCCAAAGTTCAAATGTCTAACATTTATAAGGAAAATCATGAATTTCAGGAAATTTATAGTCCCAAAAGAAACAAATACCAGATAACATAACACACTTAGAAGTAAACACAATGAGATAAAGATGTACTTATTCAATATAATTGTGTCAAAAAATAGTTAGTGATATCCCATTTATAACCAATGGCATGAAAAGAAGGATTAGTATTCCACCAGTAATTGTTTAAACAATCAGGTAAACACAAATAAAATGTTTCCTCTCTGCAACTGTCATCTCATAAATACATCATATTACAAATGATATAAGTCGTGATGTATTTAGGGTTGAAGACCAACTTCCAAGTACTTTTGTTCTTGATATAATAAAACTACTTGTATAACTAGATACAAAAAAGTTCACTAGTATCTGAAGTAATGCTCGAAGAGAAGATGCCACACTTTTTATTATATAAGTAACATTTCCTCTCTATACAACTAATACCACTTGGAAGCCACATGAAATTCATAATGACATTGAGTACTAGGGTAATAGAGAATATTTTGATTATTGTCTACTAAAAAAACTCTGTTTGTGACAAGAACCATAAAAAAGAATGCTAATGCAAATTATGGAATACAAAGGGATGATACATATACATCCTTAACAAATCAGTTCATAAAAGTAAAAGGATGAAAGAGGCTAGAATCACTGCAAGAATATCAAAAGCAACATAAAGTAGCATTTGGTTGGCCAGTAACACTTCGTATTTAAATACTTCATTATAACTTTATGTTTCACTTAACATATGGATTAGTAATGGATATGATGTAGGTTTAGAAAAGAAAATTATTAGACAGTTCCAACCTTGATGTATTAGTTATCTTTAGATTATTGTGTATTATGCTCGAAGAGGAAATGAAATAACAGAGTTTTATCTCCAAGTGATAAGAACAAAATATAATGTCTAGAGTGATAATTGTTATTTATCAACCGCAAGCATTTTGATGCCTGCTATCTTGCGCTCTCTTAAACACCAAAGACATACCATGATAATAGTTGTGGCGCTATAATTGTAAGTGAAAACAACAGAACTAATACTTATTTTTATAATTTCTGAACAAATGAACATATAAATATTACCAAGAGAAAACATCAAATTAAAATTCTATTTAAGCAAATATCATAACATCAGAACAAAACCTGTCCAAACTCTGTTATCATGGATTTTGCAAAATAAATACATCTCACCAACAGCAGTGATCACATTAGTAAAATTCTTCAGGACAGTGACACAACAACATTGATGTACTTTAAACTGTGGAAAGTAAGATAAAACTCAGCCAAGTCATAAAATTTTGGTGTTCACTAGTAAATACTAATTTAGCTGGTATGATAAAAAAAATCATTAAGGCTACCACATAATATGGATATAAAATGTCAAAGACTGAAATTGACGATGTCAATGGTGAAGCAGAAAGAACATAAATAGCATAAATTAAACTAAAATACCTTTTTTTTTTTAACTTAAATATTTTTGTACCCTTTTCTGCTTTTGACACGTAGTGCAATCAAATTCTGAGTGTTCAGGGATCCTAACCTGTCATAAGCTTCTTTTCTTTCATCTAAAAGTAAACTCAGTCGGGTGGAGACAAAGAGTTTCTCCATATTAACAGCAACTCAAGTTCCAAGATGTGTGTGATAATGATAGCCTATCAACTTTTAATTTCATCAAACCAGATAAATTCCTCTAAGAGGCTCCAATAATAGTTTCTTCTATTGTTTGATATCTTGAAAAAGAAAGGAACACTTACCTAGTTAAAAAATTTCTAAAGAAAACAAGTTCACTATTTTGACACAGATGACTTTTTTTACTAAAATAAATCTGTTTAAAATATTCCATAAAAGAGAATCGAACAACTTTTATTGAAAGAAATCTAGATTCAGAGTTTCTTACTCAGCAAAAGACAAGGTCAACAAGTAATAATGAGGCAAAATTAACCCTAAATATAGATGTCTTTAATTCTATAGCTTGTTCCTGAGAATTTACATATCCATTCTATTTTGATTCACTCAAATAGATCAAAAATTGATTTTATTTTTGATCACAGAACTATCCCGTAAACCTTAAATTAGATAAAATTGTTCTTCTAACTATATCGCAAAAAAAAATAAACCATTTGAAAACTTAGATTGGCCTTAAAATTTGAAGTAGTCAAACTAACACTTGCGCAAAGGTTTGAACCAGAAATCAGTTACTATCAATAATTACAATTTTTCATAAAGGCCCAACTAAACTTAATCACACCAAAAAAATGATCTTAGAGAACTGTGCATCATAAATGTGCTTCAAACAACAATGGGGTTTGTTATAGAATGTATAAATACTTTATTCCTAGTAATATACCTAGCCATATTTAGATAGTCGATCTTTTGGAATCACGAGGCAGATTTGTAGGTAATCAGTTTTATTTTTTTCCAAAGTTAGTACACAATCTATTGTATTTATGCACTGCTTATTTATTGGAATAAAACACCTTCTTCAATCTTGTTACAGGGTTCAATGCATTACTTCTGCAACAATAGTAAATAAAATAATAGTCACACTAAATAAGAAATCATGGTATGACAAAAATGAATGGGGAGTATATTTTTCTTGAACATTCTTGTTTCAGAGTCCCAACAAATATCACATTAACAGGCAACCAGACTAGCCTCCAAGTGAGTGATTCCATAGAAATTATCCCAAAAATTCTCAAGCTAGAAACCACCACCACTAAAATAAAATTCTGAACAAAGGGTCAATGGGTATTCATCTTTATCCTACCTCTATACCTAGATAAACTCAAAAGTACAACAAAGATTTGGAAGTACCAGATAGAGCATCAATGATATTACCACATTAAAATCATAGCTGGAAAGTACATACTTGTTCACTAATATCATGCTACAGGAAGAAATGCAATAGGAGACTCTAGATAGCAAGGCCTTATTGAGTACTATAACAACTTTATTGTTGCATACTAACTTCTTTATATCTTTCTACAATATCCCATTTTCCAAATTTTCATCAATTTTATCCATGTCCTACGTGGAAAAAGAACTTAATGAAATAAAAAAATGAGTAACATCAAATAGTAACTTTTGAATTTCTTCTCGTTGGTATAACCATGTAACACCTCACATTTTCAGGCTAGAATATGAACCGTCATTCCTACATATATAAATATGAAACGAATGATCTATATATAAATATAAGCTTCATGATCATTTACCTAGTGTATAAAGTGTTGTCGATGTGAAAAATGGTCATAGAAAACACTTAGAGAAAAGTTAAGTTGAGAACTTTGGTTATCGACTGGATTTTGGTATTCGATCCTACAAGGGTAAAATTTATAGGTGTATAAATTCGTGAATATATTTATTTTTGGAGCTAAAAACCCACCAAGTGAAAGCTAATTGAGTCCTCTTTCCAGTAAATCTAATTTTTCCTTAATCCGATATCCAAGAGAAAAGTTATGAGAATTTTCATGAGCGAACCAGAAGGGTTTGTGATAAGAGCGTGTCACATCCAGTGTTCTATGAGATAAAAGCGTGGAACTCTTTGTATTCTATGCGCTAAGATCATGGAATACTAGTGTTTCTAGAGACGCTAAAACACATATTTCTCTTTAGTGTTTCAAGGAAAAACTAGTCATCTACATCCTAAATCATCCTATAACTAATACTAACTTGTTTTCCCTCACCCTATAACACAAATTAATGATTTATCTCCTTTCAAATTCTCTAGAACACCAAATAAGAGTTCGTTTCAAAAATTCTATATTCCAAGGCTTCAAATTCAAGTTCTTCTCAATTTCTTTCTATCAAAAGGCATGTTAGATGCTCCCTATTTTAGTTATTGTATTATAGATTTACGTTACTTGATATTGTATTGTTTTTGAATGTTTGATTAAACTATGTTTGAGTGTGTTTGGGTGTTGAACACTTGTATTTTTTTTCCTTATTTTTAATTGTTTAGTTCATTCTTTAAATGGTGGATTGTGGACTCTATCGGCGTTTGTGGTTATGATGGATATTGGAAAATTGGGGTTTCACAATGTTAACTGATTTTGAATCATGTTATTGACATGAACCTCAATCCACTTTGTTAACTTGTCATTAAATAAGAATTCTACAGAGTTTAACTCATGTTTTAATATCTTGCATTGCATCAATTGGTAAAAATAAAAAGAGGTGTTGGAACGCTCTTGGGAGTTATGGTTTTGAATTCTCAAACCGAAATTTGGATTCTAATTGGATAAATGGTCATGGTTTGGCATAATTGGAATAGATTTCAAGTCTATTAGTATGACGATACCAATTTGGAAATGCCTAATGAAAGACTCTATGGTTATTGGTAAATGGTATGTGAAAAATATTTTAATTTGGACTTAAAGGAATTTTTGCATTTCATCGAGTAAGTTTAGTCCCGGGGGGACAAACACTTGAAACCACATCTGCCAAAAATGGAGGGTCTATGACCACCATGTTTGTGTTACACAGTATATTTTTAAACGGCAATTGCCTAGTTCTATAACTGACTGAGTTCTACTGATCGTGACATGACTGATACTATTCTATAACTACTGTAACTCTAGGTAAACAACTAGATTTTTTGGGTATTAAATACCCCGAGCACACAATAGCATGAAAAGTATAGCATAGCATTATCTTGAGAAACATAACAATGTACACTTGTCCATAATTCATTCATAGAGATATTTTATCAAACACATGTAAAGCATAAGCTTGTACATATACAAGCATGTCATGATTTCACCATTTAATTCACATGAACATTCTATTAAACACTTGGGGAGCACAACTTAATGCACATAATCATGGATATCATATAAACATTGCAACTACAATGCCCAAACTTTCAAATACAAGAATTATAACATGGAAATTACACAATTCAATATACATACTATTTCAATTTCATGGAAACCACAATTAGTCATGGATTTAAATTCAATTAATATCATGAACATGAATACAATCCAATTTCAAGTAAGTAATTCATAAATCAACAATCTTGTGGTTTTAAAAATGGATTCTTGGACTCTATGGGTGAAAGGAACCCATAGATGAATACCTAACATACCTTGAAATGTTAAAGCTTAATGGTTCTTGGAAAACTTTTGAGTTTGCTCTTGTTTCTTGAAGCTAGGGTTTTGCCTTTCTTGAGAGAGAATGATTTGATTTAGGAGAAATTTAGTGAATAATGATGTAATAGCCTATTTAAGGCATTAATCTCGTGTTTAGGGATGATTAGGGCCATGGAAAAGGACTCAAATACCCCTGAAATGACTTAAAAATTTATAACTAAAAAACCCAATTTGGGTCCTTGGCATGACACGGTGCTATCGCGCCATGTCACTGGAAACTAACAATTGCGAACTGGGGCATCAAGATGATGCGGTGGAATCGCGTTACCACTTTGTATCCAAATTTCACCCTTGGCGCGACGCGCCATGATCGCGATGGAACATTGAAAAAAACTACAATTGGGAATTTGGTTGGTGGCGCGACGTAGTGGTATCATGTTGGCTTACCGTAAAATGATCATTGCCATTTGGATGCTCTCCGTGACGCGCTGAAGTGCCAGTTGACACACTACTTTTCAAAAATGGCTCTAACCTTCGGCCGGGTATCGAATTTGGGCGAATTTTATATCGTTGGAAAGATAACTAAATTTTCTAGGCATTAGCAAGCTCTAAACTAAAAAATACTGAGTATTTAAAAAAAATTATAGAATAACTCATGTACTGAGAGTTAATTTAAGCTAGATAAATACGGGGTATTACATAGGTGAAGCTAAGATTCTTTGCATCTTAGTGACATAGAAACATAATAGACCAAAAATAAACATGACTAAAATAGGAAAGTAAGGTATATGTCAAAGACCTATTAGCTAAAAAGGTCACAGACACCACCTGTAATCCATTTATTGTAGGAAATATTGAATACTTCATGGGCTTGATAATTTCAATTATGGCATATATATCTTTGAAATCATTACACCTATAATTATCCCCCAATGCATTGCCAAGAAATCCATGATCTTGAATTTCTTCCTACATGAATTAAACCAAATAGACACAAAAACCATTTGCTACAACATCTTGGGAGTCCTTCACTACACCTAAAGTAGTGTCCTTTGTAAACCTCATAACAGAAGCAGACTTCATTCATTTAGCTCTTGTGCAGCAACTAGATTGAAGAAATTATGTTCCATTGTCCATTGTAAATCCACGTTCTAAGCCATTTTGGGATCTATCCACACACGTGTATTTTGCTGCCATCACCCCTTTTAGTTCACTAAGCTTCAAATGTTATTCGCTTTTGCACTACTAGTTCCATTTCAAGCAAATCCAACATTGGATCCTTTCCTTTTCACTACTTCACCCACTTCAATTTTATTGAAACTCTTACCATCAATATCTATATGATAAATCTCACTCAAGCTAGCCATAGGTTCCCAGAGAGGTAAAGACACTGGTTCCAGGAGAGGTGAAGGAATAGGTTTCTGAGATGGTAAAGGCATAGGTTAATGAAGAGGTGAGGCATATGTTCCTAAAGTATCCTAAATCTCACTGCAGTCATATTATACATTGCATCTTCTAGGGAATCTATCTATTACAGTTGCTGCTACCGATATTTTTTCATTTGAGTGTGAGTAACCCCATGTGTCCGCTTGTGATTACTTATAGATTGTTGTTTAATTTGAATTTAAGATTTCATCACTATAAAGGAATCTGATCCCTAAGTAACAAATAATTATGATAAAACTAAAGCACAAAGTAAAATGCGTAAAACAAATCAACACCAAAAATTTTTATGTGAAAACCTCCTAGCTCAGCGGAGAAAAACCACGACCTATCCTCACAGGTTTTTCCAAGACCTACTATAATCAAAACAACTCTACTTATAGTTTCCAACAAGATTTAAACCTATACCCTACAACTTTTAATATCTCTATTACAACTAGCCAAGATAACTTTGTCTCGACCTTCTCTCAATAGACTAACTCTCGTCAACCATTCATTGGAACCTTTACCAAAGCAAAATGAATGAAAATAAAACTAAAAGTTTACTCACAAAAAACTGGAGTAAATCAATTTTAGAACAAGACTTGTGTTAATTCTAATGAAATAATAAGAGAATTTTCAAATGTTGAACAAGAAAGCTTTTGCTACCTTTTGATAAAATCAGATGCAAGAACTATTTCTCATTATTTTTTCCTTTTGCTTATATCTAAGTGTAAGGATTTTTATTGGAATTTGGTTTCACCATGTCTCCAATGTTGTACATTGTGCACCTGCATAGTAATTATTCTACAAGATAAAACAGTGCAGAGTGCGACAGTTAACAGTTCTCCTTGAACAATCTTCAGCAAATGAATATATGGATCCTGGTCCCTAAGCATATTTCTCGGTCATTATCAAAACATAGAACAATAATTTCTCCATTTTTGATGTTGACAAATTTTATAATTAAGGAACATTCAAATTCCCCCTTACCTAAGCGAACACCAGAATAATTATCAATTTCAAATTCAAATTCCCCCTTTCACTAGCACTTCCCCTTTCACTTATCTTCCCCCTATCAATAGAACTACTTTTATAAGTATTACATTAGAGCCTTGGTCATATCCCTGCACTGAGATACATATTTGTAGTGAGATCATCTTCCCCCTTTTGGCATTATAAAAAAGTAAAGACAACCAATCAAGCTAATTAATAAGCATCAGTAGTTTATCTTATGGTCATTGGGCAATTCTAACATAAATGAACAACCATAAAGAAAAGATACATGATAGATACAAATAAAAGTTCCATTCCTTTGATAATAAGGATAAGTACCATACAATTCAATTCCAAAAAAAAATAAAGAACTTAAACTAATTAGCCACAGGGATAACCAAGGGAAACTGACTCAAGAAAGATACACAATGGGGGAAGGGGGGTTTAAGATGTTGGAGGCTTGGGAGTAAGATATTATTGTCTTGTGTTTTCTTATATTCGTATTGTCATTTCACAGACTGTTGTCATGTGTTTTCTTATATTCGTATTGTTCAGTAGAAGTAAAAGAATGACCATTCTTTGGTTTTGCTTTGTTTTTTCCATATTTTCTTATAGTATATGAATGGTGTATATGATTTCCAGTTAGAGAATGGCTCTTGGGCCACCATGGTTTAGGGTGCTCATTGCAGCCAGGGCTTCGGCTCGAGTCATGGCAAAGAACAATCCCCACCATGGATAAAGTAAGTGATAAGCCCCACAAGAGCTAAATTAAAGTGCAAGTTCCACGAGGGATAATGTAAATAACAAGTAAATGAAAAGCCCTGCGAGGGCTAAAGTAAATGACAAGCTTTAGAAAAATGAACTGACAATGGGTTAGAAAGTGGATTTCCAATGAACTGCATGGAGAGAGGACATCATAATACACCTCTGTGGATAGATCTGACAATGGGTTAACAAGTGGATTTCCAAAGGCCAATGGAACAATATTACTTCAATCTGGTTTCTCCACAAGAGGTAAAAGGAGGAAGTCTACTTCTGTTCGGAGGTTTACAAAGGACACTACTTCCGATGTATAGAAGGATCCCCAAGATATTGCCACAAATGGTACAAGTAGTCATTTGGTTGAATTCATGTAGGAAGAAATTCACATTCATGGATTTATACATATTTCTTCATGTGATAATGATATGTGCGATGATTCAAAAGATCCATATGCCATTATAGAATTATCAGGCCCATGAAACATTCAACATATCCTACATAAATGGCTTGCATGTAGTTTTTTGTGACCTTTTTAGCTTAGAGGTCTGTGATATCTAACCTACTTTCCTCTTATAGTAACCATTATCTTCAGGTGGCTATTTTTTTATGTTACTAAGATTCCGGTGAGGCTAAGATTCTTTGCATCTTAGTGACATTGAAACATAACAGACCAAAATAAACATGACTAAAATAACAAAGTAGGTTATAAGTCACAGATCTCTTAACGAAAAAAGGTCACACACGCCACCTGCAAGGTTTACATTATAGGAAATGTTGACTGTTTCATGGGCGTAATAATTTCAATTATTGCATATTTATCTTTGGAATCATCACACATATAATTGTCCCCAAATGTGTTTCCCATAAATGCATGATCGTAAATTTCTTCCTGTATGAATTAAACCTAATGTCCACTAGTACCATTTTATACAACATCTTTGGGTCCTTCACTACACCTAATGTAGTGTCCTTTTTAAACCTCCAAACACAAGTAGACTTCATCATTATAGATCCTGTGCAACAACTAGATTGAAGTGATTCTTGTCCATTGGCCATTAGAAATCCACGTGCTAAGCCATTTTGGGATCCATCCACAAAGGTGTCTTTTTCTGCCATCACTCCCTTTTGTTCTCTAAGATTGAAATGCAATTCATTTTTCACTTCTAAGGCAATCACACTCAATCTAGCTAGAAGAGGTGGGGGAAAAGGTTCCTGGGAGGTAAAGGCATAAGTTCAAGAGGAGGTAGAGGAGCAGGTTTCTGAGGAGGTGAAGGCAAAGGTTACTAAAGAGGTGAAGGCACAGGTTCCTCTTCTATCCTAACTCTCAATGCAGACACATTATATGTAGCATCTTCTAGGGAATCTTTCTATTCCAATTGATGCTTCCTCTTTTTTTCATTTGACTATGAGTGACCCCTGGTGTCCACTTGTTGTTACATATAGATGGTTGTTTCTTTTGATTCATAAGAGTTCACCACCACTAAGGGACCAGGTTTCAAAGTAATAACTATTGTAATAAAGCTAAAATATACAAAACAAATCAACACCAAAGACATTTACTTGGAAACCTCCTAGATCAAGGGGGAAAATCATGATCTATCCTCAAACGTTCTCCCAAGTCCATTATAATCAAAATAATTCTGATTACAGACTCCAAAAATATTTAACCTAAATCCTATGGCTTTAATAGCTCTATTAAAACAACCCAAGACAACTCTGTTTCATCCTTCTCTCTATTGACTAACACTAGTCAACCATTCATAGGAACTCTACCTAAGCAAAATAACTGAAAATAAAACTATAAATTTTCTCACAAATACTGTAGTAAATAAATTTTAGAACAATACTCAATTTAATGATAATTGAAGAGCAAACAAATTTCAAGATCTTGAGCAAGAGAACTTTTGTTGTATTTTGATTAAATAACATGCAAAAACTATTTCTTATAATTGATTCCTTTTGCATATACAGAAGTGTAAGGATTTTTGTTAGAATTCGATTGGACCAGGTACCTAATACTATACACTGTGCACCTGCACATTAATTATGCTACAGGACAAAATGGTGTAGAGTGCGACAGTGTATAGTTGTCCCTTAGCAATCTTCAGTAAATGAATATAATAGACCTGGTCCCTGAGCAGGTTTCTAAGTCATCATCAAAATATAAAACAACAATTTCCCCTTTCTTATGATAACAAAATATATACATAAGGAACATTCATATTTGATCTACTTCAGCAAACATCAGATAATTATCAAATTCAAACTTAAATTCCCCCTTTCACTAGTACTTCCCCCTTCAATTATCTTCTCTCTATCAACAATACTTTTTTATTAATATTATATTAGAGACTAGGTCACTATGAGCTACCAGCCTATAGTGAGATACCTGTCTCTAGTGAGATCATCTTCTCTTTTTAGGCATCATAAAAAGTAAACACAGTAATCCAATCTAATCAATATGCACAAGTAGGTTAACTCATGTCTACTAGAGCAACAATAACTTGAATGAGCAACCATAATGAAGAGATACAAGATAAACACAAATAAAAGATCCATGTATTTCATAATCAGGACAAGTACCCTAAATTGTAATTCCAAAAAAAAACATAAAGAACTTAAACTAATAAGCCACAACACACCCAAGGGAAACTAACTAAAAAAGGATACATAACGGGAGGAGGGGCTTAAGAGGGGGGTGATTTGGTATTAAGATATCTAAGAAGACTCTCTATCCTGGCTTACACAGTAGAATGATTATTTAGAAGCGACTTTGTAAGTTTTTTGACTTTAACATTTATCTCTTTGACATTTTAGGACAAAGTAGTGACTCGTGTTTTCAATACTTTATTCTCTGTATTCAATTCCTCTAAAGCACCAGGTCCCTCTGATGATAGTGGTTGATTCCTTAACTTGATATGTATAATCTCTACATCCTTTGAAGCTTGTGAAAGTCAAAATTCATCCACCACCATACTCAATATTTATTGAGCATCAATGTACTATGAAACTTGGGACTTGGTCCCAACTTTTCCTTCAACACACTCATTTTCTATCAAAGTGTGCAAAGTGAACATCTACTTCATAGTAACAGGTGTTCCTTTTTCACAAACAATATTAAAATGATTGAAAACCCTATTTAGGAAATACACATAGGGCATTCCATGATTTTCCTCCTTAACACACAACCTTGTACATGTGCTTAATCATCAAAACAGGTAACTAATAAGATCAAACTAACTCTGACTTTCCATAGGAAAAAGGTCTATAGTACAGGACATAGCCCTCCTCTTAGACCTGGGAAGTAGTACCTTATTTATTAAATCAATCACCTATTAAAACTCACCATTCAGGAATATATTTCTGATTCGTGATATAGAAGTCTCTTCCACATTATAAGGGAATGAATTCTACTGAAGGCTACTGATTTTTCATTGGTCTATCTCCAATAATGGGAACATCCAGAATCTTCCCTATGATCTCCTTATCCATCTTCTCCTTTCTCCCTTAAACTAATGCAAATACACTTAATCCATCCTCCAAAAATTTTATAGTGTAAAAAAATTCCCTAACCTCTTTTCCAAACACAGAGGAAGATAGTTCTTCAAAGAGATGAAACTAACCTTAATGTCTCACATACTCTACTATTTTAACCATCCCTGGTTGTTCAAAGATACTATGGTCAAATTCCCTTCTTGACAAAACTTTTTAAGAATTTAGAATCTCATTCCTCTCATCCCTTTACACGACATGCTCATGTATTTGTAATTTCCTTCTCTTAGAATCACTCCCTAACTCTTCTTCTGTTAAACTCTCCTTCATGCGAATAGGTCCCTCAGAAACTTTTGTCTTCACTGTAGTGTGTTTCTTGGGGGTAATGATTTTTTACTTTACTTAAGAGGACCTGGTCTTCCTTCCTTTCTAAGATTTCTTCCTCCTTTTCTCCGGTAGAACAACAACATTAACATTAATGTAACCTTCTCCTTCACCTATAACAACTACCTGAACATTCTCCTCATAAACTATTATGCCCCTTTTCACCCGTTTACTCTTCATTATGGATGATTTGCTAGCTTTCATAACGTCTCCTAATAATTTATTCTTCACACTCCTAGAGTTATATGTATTAACCACTTTTTAGCAGATTCCTCAAATTTTTATTTCCCTTTATTTCCTTTTTGTGTTTGCATATTCTATCTCAGGGGCACATAATCATCCTCTCTTCCTCGTCCTCCATTGGAGGCTACATAACTATCAGAGTTTTCTTAGTAGTTGAAGGGGTTTAATCAAAAGTAGGGAGTAAAGATTCAATAAAATGGCACTCATCCATCTCAAAATTACTCTCTCTTTGAGAACTAGAGAACAAGGTCAACTCTCAGCCACCTAGTCCTCCCTGGCTAAGATACTTCTTAAAGGTTTCTATTTTTTGATTGAAATTCCCTCTTCAAATAACTAAGCAAAATAGGATTAGACTCAGAGAGGGTAAAGGAACCTGGTTCTTTATGGTTTTCAGGGGGAGTATTATCAATTTTTGGATTTTTAGAAGGGTGGTGATCTCTAGTAATTTTGTCTCTATTGATGACCCTAACTTCTCACCGGGATCCATAACAATGGATCTTTCTTGGTTTAGTTTGGTGATTTTTTAGATTTATTGTATGGTAGTTTTTGTCATGGACACAAGTGTGGAAGGGGGATAAAAAGGTATTTTATGTAGTGGGTGTGGGTGAGTAAGGGGTTTCAGAGTCTTTTGAAGGATTTTAAGATAATGCTTTTTTAGGCATTTTGATTAAGAAATAAAAGGTTAAAAAGAAGAACAAAATTGAAAGGATGAATATAATAGTACAGAGATGGCTAATGAGAATTTAAGAGTTAATAAGAGAAAATAGAAATTATAATTTGTTTTTATTGAAGGGAAAAGAGATAACATTTGGTTAAATAGAAAAGGACATGTTTGGTCCCTATTGGCATGCCCTTTCCTATTTGGAAGATGTGAACCTTTTGAGAAACGCAGGAAAGGACATGTGGCTAATAATAATGGTCCCTTTATGGAATTTTGAAGAAAGATCTGCATGATACTAACCTGTGGGATGGGACCAACTCCCTCCTTTTCTTAAAGGAAATTCCTTTACTTGATGTTTCTCTTATCATCTCTCCTCCAAGTGCTTTCTCACCATTGGTGTTTACTTGAAAAGCTATGGTATTTATTTAATCCAATTACACAAATTAAAACTAGGATATGTTCTCCTTAATCTTAGCCAAAATTTTTGAGGGATTTGATCCGCTGAGGCATATTAATTCGTCTAGATTACATCCAATCCGAGCCTATTCTTTACAAATTGTTTCGTGTGGAAAGCCTTTGTGAAGATAATAACTCATGCAAATTCTATTTGATAATAATGGGTGATGAAGAGACTCAAATCTAGGACCTCTTTCTTACTCTAATACAATTTTCCAATGTATGATCATCTATTTTAAAGCTTAGGTTGTTTGATAGAACACACATTTAATTACTTAATTATTCTTCCACAGATTTGACTTACATTAGTGTAACTTGTATCGGGTAGATTGATGTCCAGAAAAGAACGCACACGTTAAAAGATATAGGTACTAGAGGTAAGGATTCTTATATGGATGTGTAAGAATAGTAGGAGAGATAGGATTTGGAATGAAGGTATATATCTAGGAAAAGGTCGGAATGACCTCTATGGTGTAAAAAATGAGAAAAACACGACTGAGATAGCTCAGGCATGTTAAGAGGAGGATCTTAGATGAAGTAAGGATATGTGAGGGGTTACCAATAGTAGTTATTACAAAAGGTAAACTAATGAAAAACTGGGGGATGGTGATTTGGAAGGGCACGGGGAAGGTGATACGAAAGGATATGATGCATCTTTAGCTTACTAAGGGCATGGCCCTAAATAGAAAGGTATGGAGGTCGAAAATTTGAATAGAAAGGTACTTCATATCAGAGTGTTATCGTACTTTTCCATAGGAGAGGAAGAGGGTTAATCTCCTATTTTTTATATTTTTCTTATTTAGTAATATTATTAAGTATTCACATAGTATATGATTCTTCATTTATACAACTACATTCTGCTTTAATTTCTCTCTTTATCTTGTTATTTTGTATCATGATTTTCCTTTCAATCCTGCTTTGATTACATTTATCTTGAGCTGTGAATCCATCAAAATTTGCCTCTCTAGCAGCACTATTAAAGCTGGGCTTCAAGAGAGCTTAATCCCAAAAGCGAGGCACAAAACATTTTGAATGCTTTGCCTCGCTTTATGGATGCTTCAATGTGGTCATCAAGTCACTAACACATACTTTTTTCTTTCCAATAAGTGCAATCCTGAAGTTGTGACCCTAAACAATAGATATTTCACTTTAACATAACTGATTTTCAATTTCTTTGTTCGTATATTTGTTGTTCATGCTTATGATTATTAACCTTAGAGTGCACATACATATTTATGGTTTTCTTCAATTTGTGTCATTTTAATTAAATTCGATGATTTATTTCTGCTCTGCGCATTAAAACCCAAAGGACCTTAGATCCTTTTTGTGCTTAAAGACCTTAGAGTCTTTCTGTGCTCTACGCTATCGAAACACTGTTCTCTAGCCTATTAAGTTAGGGGTAATGTCTACATACTTGCTACCCTCCTAAGTTCTACTCTTATAGATGTATTTTTTAGTTTCTGGGTATGCACATACACAAATTAAATTAAATTCACACTTACTACCAAAAATGAGTAATAGGTTTAATGATATTCTTTGCCTATTAAATAAAATATTTAATTTTAACAGGAGGTCTCGGATATGATTCTCTTTATTCTTCTTTCTTGATTGTCATTATAATTTGAGGGTTTATAATGGCATATTTTACAAATATAGGATAATTTGAACCTCGTTGCAATGTACTTGATTACGAAGAATGTCAGACAACAACTTTGACAAAGATTGTATTTGGTGCCTTTTTCTTTGTGAACAACCCAAGAGCTTACGAGATTCCTAGATTTTGATCGCTTTGAGAATTCTCCATAAGTCTATGCGATATTCAGAATGCCTCTTAAATGAAATGTAATACCCTTATATAAGTGTGATTTAAGTTCGGGGTAGCGTAGCTTTCAAGAATCCTAACTGAAATTACGATCTTTTTATTGTGTCCCATAAAATTTTGATGTCTACGACATGATGTCATGTATTTTTTCTAGATTTACCCACACACCCTCATAATTAATAGCTTAAACCTTGAACGCAGAAGTGTTAGAAGGCCCTCACATTTAAAAGAATTGTTTAAACTATGGAAACTAGTTTTTGAGGGTTGATCCAACTTACAAAAGACATATTGTCTAATCATTTTATAAAAGGGAAAAACTATTCAAGTGAGACATAAAAGAGAGAAAAGATCCAACATTAAACAAATACTACCATCTAGATTAAAATCATTCCTCTTTGTGATCATTTAACAAAATTTGTTACCATAACACACTACGGCCACCAGCAGAGCAATTCAACAAACTGATGTTTGTGCCAATTATAAAGTTGTTGAAACTATAACAATTTTACCAGCTAATATCTGAAAATAATAATATCATAATATACATTGCATATATTGGATGATACTCTGATAAAACTTTAAATTGTATTTTTTTTGTTTTTCATTTTGAGGAAAGATCTGTCGAAGCTAATGGAAGGTTTCAGTAGTACGCAACCTTAACTCTATTGATTCCTAATCAATGTATCTAACTGATTTAATATCTATATCCTTTCACTAAAAAATCCCAACACTCTATAATTCATAGAGACAAGTCGGGCTCGACTATGTTCACCTTCACTGCAGCCCACTTATTGAGAAGGTGTATAAGATACGCTGCTCATAAAAGTTTATCAGCAGCAAAAGAAATCAAAATATAGTTTAGTATTGAAATAGTATAGAACATAAACACTAAATCACTTTAACTTATTAAATTTGTTACTATTAAATAAACTTTTCTGATGTTACTTTGCAAATAGTGTTTTGCCATAGAATTTGACATCATTTGGCAAACATCTTTGACATAAATCTATATTCTCAAATAATAGAATAAACTTGTATTTGGGCCAAGTTCTAATTTTTGAGAACTTTTAAAGGCAAAATATGTATCCCAAATACTATGGGTAGACACATTGTGAAACTTCACCTAATCTTCACTCAAAAATGACTTGCCAAAATATTAGAGAATCTATAGCCAAACGCTAGGTAAAATATTTGAATTATAATCCTTGAACAATGTTATGTGATATGGAAGGTGTTATAAAATAGTCGCATGGTTGATGGGATAAGATGGGTTATACTAAGTGTAAATTTGGTATTTGTTTTATACCATGTTTGATTAACAGAACTAGTCCTGGAATAAATTTATGCCATGTTCCAAATAAGGTAAGATTTTATCCATGGAATATCTCAAACTATGGTACACAGCTACACTAAACGATCCTGGTTAATATCTTTCAACAGATGTCTAAGACTTTAGAATTGTTGAAATAAGAAACTTAGGTTTACAACTTGAGCAGTTCGTCACAAACTGCAAACATTAGATTTTTTAGTTCAAGATGATGAATTAATTATTAGAGCTTGTTCGTGTAAACTGTAAAAGCAACAATCGGGCTTTTAGTAAGTTAATTTTGGTGGCTCTCTAGGCGATTTTATTCATTATTAATAAGATGTAACCCCAATCTGGGATCCTTTTTTTTATTTTCAATAACAATTTCTTATTTTATTCTTAGAATATTCAAGTTATTGAAGTTAACTGTTTTTACCTGTTGGATACGTATAAAATTAACATTAAGAGATCAAGACTGTATCATCAATATAGTTTCATATTGAGAGCACATAAAGTGATATATGCTTAGTTTTTTCTCTTTGAGATGTCAACAATGAGGTAAGTGGTAATTTGGCAAACTGCATAATACACTTTCAGCATTTAAAGTTTACAAGCCGATATGTTCCTATCAGATCTCTTCAACACCACATTGGTTGGTAGGACCTCAGATATAAATTTGTGATATATCAATGTATTCTAAACTGTTAGGAAATTATGATTAATCTAGAAACTCCTATTTAGTAGATATTTTTGTACTAGAAACTCCTAGTTATTAAATATTTTTTGGAATAGGTTCTTCTAGAATATCCCAGTGTAGTATCTTTAATAAATATCTTGTAGAATTATCTAGATATTCTAGAGTAGTAGAATATAAGGATAACTAGATTTTTCTTGTAGATGTATCTAGAAGGATATCTAGAATCATCCATGGACTAGTTTAAATAAGAGTCACATTGTGCATTAAAATCCATCCTGAAAAGTAGAAAACACTCAAAAAGTTTTAGCTTCTCCTTTTTCATTGCAGTCTTTTTTGTAATGATTTACAGCTGCATCATTTTCACTGTTTCAGCTTGCTGTTTTCCTATCCCTCTTCCCCTTCTTTTGACATGGTATCAGAGCCCATTTCTTACAGGATTTGAATCTTTTTATTGGCTCATCTTATTTTTAGCTCCTTTTTCTTAGATCTATTTGCTGAAAAACATAGCACCAGAAAATTAATCAACAATGGGTCCTCTGATTTTCTAGGGGGAGAATTACCATATTTGGACAATTAAAATAAAATCTTATTTGAAGGCTCTTAAATTTTGGGATGTTGTTGAGAGAGGAGAACCTGTTATCCAGCCAATAAGAGACAACCCTACTCTCAATGATATCAAAAAGTATGATGAGTTGGTGACTACATCTCCAAGAGCTCTTACTTGTATATATTCAAGCATTTTGGAAGTGATGTTTATAGGGATTATGGCTTGTGAGATAACCAAAGAAGATTGGTATAAGCTAAAGGAGGAGTTTGAAGAAAGAAACAGAGTGAAGTCTATCAAGGTCTTAACCTTGAAGGGAGAGTTTGAACTCTTGAAGATGAAGGACACTGATAGCGTGAAAGAATACTCTTCCAAGATGATGGATATTGTCAATCAAATAAGGATACTTGGTGAAAATTTTATAGATTAGGAAGTTGTGGAGAAGATCATGGTCATCATTCCAAACAAGTTTGAATCAAAAATCTCAGCTATTGAAGAGTCTTGTGACTTGACTACTCTATCAATAGCTGAGTTGATCTCTAAATTACAAATCCAAGAGCAACGGGTAACCATGAGAAGTAAAGGGACAGTCGAAGATTCCTTTCAAGTAAGGAATAAATTCAAGCAACTAAAGAAAGGAAAAAAAGTCTCTTTAGACCACTCTGGAGAGGTGAAATCTGGTGGATACCAAGGTGAATCATTGAGGAGAGAAAAATTTCCACCTTGTGGTATTTGAAAGAAGACAAACCACTTGGAGAAGAATTGTTGATAGAAGTCCAAGAGGTCTCTTATTCAATGCAGATACTGTAAGAAGTATGGGCACACTGAGAAGTATTGTAGGCAAAAGCAAACTTAAAGTGGTCAGTCTTCCTAATGAGTAAATTTTGCAGAAGATCACCAAGTTGAAAAAATAGATAAGGAGGAAAATAGTTAGCCTGGACAAGTCTGATAGGACCAAAGTGAATCTTGGAGATAGTGCACTAGTGCAAGCTCAAGGAAGAGGATCACTGAACTTCCCTAGGATGAAGGTATGAAAATCATAAACAATGTTCATTATGTGCCAAGACTGACTCAAAACTTGTTGAGTGTTTCTTAGTTGCTTCACAATAATTATTCACTTACTTTTAAGATTAAAAAACATGTCATTAATGATCCTAAAGGTTTTGAAGTAGCTAAAATTAGCATGATTGGTAATTCTTTTCAAATTTCATGCTATTCTTCTTAAAGTTTCTCTTTCAATGTTGAAATGAGTGATCCTTGGTTTTGGCATAAAAGATTCGGTCATTATAACCTTAGTTCATTGGTGTATATGCAATCCAAGGGTATGGTTCTTGATGTACCCAAAATTGACATGTGCCGAGATGTTTATGAGTCATGTCAATTTGGTAAATTGTATAGATGATCCTTTCCTAAAGAAAGTCTTTGGAGGGCGAAAGAAATGCTAGAGTTGATTCATACAGATATATGTGGACCAATGAGGATGGCTTCTTTGAGTGGGAATAAATATTTTATTCTTTTTATAGTTGATCTAACTCGAATGACATAGGTCTATTTTTTAAGTAGCAAAGTTCAGCTGTTTTCGGTTTTCAAAGAATTCAAGGCTATGGTAGAAAGGAAGAGTGGTTGTCCGTTGAAGTATATCAGGTCAGATGATGGAATAGAATATACTTCGCATCAGTTTAGCAAGTATTGTAAAGATTTGGGCATTCAACTACAATTTACTATAAGCTACACTCAAGATCAAAATGGATTTTTGAGAGAAAGAACAAAACTGTGATGGATATGGCAAGATGTATGCTATCAGAAAAGACGATGCCTAAATACTTTTAGGCTGAGGCGGTCAATACTACCATCTATTTTCTGAATAGATTACCAACTAGAGCACTCCATGATATGACGTCATTTGAAGCATGGAAGGGTATAACACCGTCTGCAAAACACTTAAAAGTCTTTAGTTCAGTCTGCTATGCACATGTTCCAGATGAAAAAAGAGGCAAATTGGATAACAACGTAGAACTCTATATTTTGTTGGGCTATAGCACAACTACAAAAGGTTACAAAGTGTATAATGTCCATACTAAGATGGTGTTTATCAGTAGAGATCTTATGGTGGACGAGTCTGGTCACTATGATTGGGATCAAGATATTGTTGTAAAGAACCAAGATGTGAGTACTTCAGTTGCATCTCTAAATCCGCAGACGTGTGATATTTCTTCCAGTCCTATTGCTGGAGTAGAACACTATTCAGATATTTAATTGACAATTGATTCTCCGTCTTTGAAGACCGGGTCATTAGCTGAAGTTTATGAGCAATGCAATTTTGCTCTTTTGGAACCATCTTTCTTTGAAGAAGCAGTAGCTCATGAATCTTAGATTTTTGCAATGGAGGAAAAGATTGCAATGATTAATAAGAATGATACTTGGGAGATGGTTGATAGACCTGAACAAAATAACATCATCGGTGTCAAATGGGTCTATAGAACTAAGTTCAATCCAGATGGATCCATCTTCAAACATTAAGTCAGGCTAGTAGTAAAAGTCTATTCTTAGCAGCCTGGAGTGGACTTTGGAGATACGTTTTCTCCTATTGCAACGCATGAGACAGTACGATTTCTAATTTCTCTTCCTGCACAATACAAGTGGAAAATCAACCATTTAGATGTCAAATCTACATTTTTAAATGGCTTTCATGAAGAAGATATTTATGTTGAACAACTTGATGGTTTTAGAGTTGCAGGTGAACAAGAAAAGGTGTATAAGCTTAAAAAGGTTCTCTACGACCTTAAACAAGCTCTGAGATCTTGGTACAATAGGATGGATACTCATTTGTTGTCTCAAGGCTTCAATAGAAGCCTAAATGAGCCTACTTTATACTTCAAAAGGCAAGATGATGGGAAGTTAGTTGTGATATCCATTTATGTTGATGATTTGATGATCATAGATGAGGATTCTCTTGCAGTTCAAGATGTTAAAATTATGATGGTAAAAGATTTTGAAATGGATGATTTAGGGGAGATGAAGTTCTTCCTGGGAATGAAAATTTCTCCATCTTCTAAAGGAATTTTCTTATACCAAAAAAGGCATGCCCTGAATCTCCTAAAAAGGTTCAATCTTGATAAGTGAAAACCTGTTGCAACTTCACTTGTTGTAAATGAAAAGTTAATGAAGAATGATCGAGAAGAGCAAGAAGATTCAAAACTTTATAGGAGCCTTATTGGAAGCTTGTTGTATCTTACTGTTACCAGGCTAAATATGATGTTTGCAGCTATCCTACTGTCCCGATATATGTAAAGTCCCAGTACAATGTATTTAGGTACTGCTAAAATAGTGTTGAGGTGTATTAAAGGTACAACTGATTATGGAATTTGGTACAGAAGTGTGGAGAATGATGTTCTTATTTGATATTCAGATATTGATTAGGGTGGATGTTTGGACGATTAAAAAAGCATATCTGGTTATTTTTTTTCATTTGGTTCATGCATTTTTTCTTTGAGCACAAAGAAGCTGGATATCGTAGCTCAATCTTCAGCAGAAGTTGAGTTTGTGGCTGCTGCATCTTCTACAAATCAAGGAATTTGGTTAAGAAAAATCTTGTTTGATTTGGATCTTTTCCCAAAAGAAATAACAGTGATCTATGTGGATAATAAATCAGCCATTGCTATGGTTGAAAATCCAGCGGAACATGGATGGATGAAGCATATCAATATTAGATTCCATGCTTTACGAGATGTCGAGAAGAATGGGGAAGTTAATCTGGTGCATTGTAGAAGTGAAAAACAACAAGCCGATATTCTAACCAAGGCTCTTTCCACAAATAAGTTTGAGCTTCAAAGGTCGTTGTAGGGAGTTTCATTGAAATATCTTAAGGAGGAGTGTTCGTAAATTAAGATTTATCTAAAAAATCCTAGTTAGTAGATATTTTTTTAGTAGAAACTCCTTGATATTAAATATTTTTTGGAATAGGTTCTTCTAGAATATCCTAGTGTAGTATCTTGAATAAATATCTTGTAGAATTATCTAGAAGGATATCTAGAATCATCCATGGACTAGTATAAATAGGAGGCATATTTTGTATTTGTATCCATCCAGAAAAATTGAAAACACACAAAAAGTTTCAGCTTCTCCTTCTTCACTGTAGTTTTTTTTGTAGCAATTTACAACATTTTCATTGTTTCAGCTTGTTGTTTTCCAATCGTTTTTCCCCTTCTTTTGACATAAACTTTGAAGATTTACTTTTGCTACTAAACAATACTCAGAACATCAACCTATCAAATAGGTAATGTCTTCAACATGCCTTCTCACCTGTGAGATGAATTCCTTAAAGCGATTAACATGAGAAAAATCTCTTATTTTAATGTCAAGGAAACAATGATCTACACATAAGTGTAACGGACACATGTAGTTACTCTTACCCAAATGAACAAAAGGGCAGTAGCATTAGGAACAACAAGATTCCCCAGCAGATGGTACATATACTGTGCCTACAGTTAGAGTTAGGATACTTGAGGTAGTCTGTACCTTCACCTCTTAAGGAACTTGTGCCTTCACCTTCTCAGGAACATTTTTCTTCACCTTCTATGGCTAGCGTGAATGTGATTAATCATATGGATAATGATGTTAATATTTTGAATAACATCAAAGTGGATGAAGTGGAAAATGTAAATGATTCGATGTTGGAAGATACTATAAAAGAACTAGAAGAGCAAAACAAACTACATTTGAAGATTAGTGAAAGAAAGGGTTGAATTCATGCTGGAAAAAATTCTCCATCATGGATTTGTAGGTAATGGTTCAGGTGATAATAATATGTGTGATGATTCCTAAGGTACATACGCCATAACAAACATTATTAGGCCTATCAAACATTCAACATATCCTATAATAAATAGCTTGCATATGGCATTTGTGACCTTTTCAGCTTAGAGGACTGTGACTTCTAACCTACTATGTTTATGTAGTGAAGTTTACCTCCAGTCTGTTATATTTTTATGTCACTAAGATGAATGTGAATCTAAGATTCTTTGCCTCTTAGTGACATAGAAACATAACAGACCAAAAATAAACATGACTAAAATAGAAAAGTTAGTTATAAGTCAAAGACCTCTTAGCTAAAAAGGTCATAGACGCCACCAGTAAGACATTTGTTATAGGAAATATTGAATACTCCAGAGGCTTGATAATTTCAATTATGGTATATATATCTTTGGAATCATCACACCTATAATTATCCCCCAAAGAATTGCCTAGAAATCCATGATCTTGAATTTCATTTTGCATGAATTAAACCAAATGGCCACAAGAACCATTTGCTACAATATCTTAGGGGTCCTTCACTACACCTAAAGTAGTGTCCTTTGTAAACCTCAAAACAGAAGTAGACTTCATTCATTTAGCTCCTGTGCACCAACTATATTGAAGAAATTCTATTCCATTGGCCGTTGGAAATCCACGTTCTAAGCCATTTTGGGATCTATCCACACATGTGTATTTTGATGTCATCACTTCCTTTATTCCACTAAGCTTCAAATGCTATTTGATTTTGCACTTCTAGTTCCTTTTTAAACAAATCCAACATTGGATCCTTTCTTTTCTCTACTTCACCCACTTCGATATTATTAAGACTTTTACCATAAATATATGATTAATCACACTCAAACTAGACATAGGAGGTGAGGTCATATGTTCATGGGGAGGTAAAGACACAAGTTCCAAGGGAGGTGAAGAAATAAGTTTTGAAGAAGGTGAAAGCATAGGTTACTAAAGAGGTGAAGGCACAGGTTCCTCAAGTATCCTAAATCTCACTACCGTCATATTATATGTAGCATCTTCCAGGGAATCTATCTATTACTATTGCTGCTACCGACTTTTTATCATTTGAACGTGAGTAACCCCATGTGTCCACTTGCGATTACTTGTAGATTGTTGTTTCTTTTGAATTGTAAGATTTCACCACTAGAAAGAAATCTGATACCTAAGTAACAAATAATTTTGATGAAACTAAATCATAAACTAAAATGCGCAAAATAAATCAACACTAGAGATTTTTATGTGAAAACCTCCTAGATTAGCGGAGGAAAACCACGACCTATCTTCACAGATTTTTCCAAGATCCACTATAATCAAAACAACTCTACTCACAGTCTCCAACAAGATTTAACCCTAAACCCTACAACTTGTAATAGCTCTATTAAAACTACCTAAGACAACTCTGTCTTGACCTTTTCTCAATCGACTAACTCTAGTCAACCATTTATTGGAACCTTTACCAAAGAAAAAAAAATGAAAAAAAAACTAAAAGTTTACTCACAAAAAATTGGAGTAAATAAGTTTTAGAACAAGTCTCGTGTTAATGCTAATGAAAGAATAAGAGAATTTCCAAATGTTGAACAAGAGAGATTTTGGTTCCTTTTGATAAAATCAGATGCAAAAACTATTTCTGTAATGACCTGGGACTACCCCCTAGTCATCACACGAGTGCTTACGACCACGAAAGACCACAAGTTAACCCATGACTGATATCTTCTATGAGTATTGTATAATAATTATGAAATAAATATGAAATTTGGATGAATTTCCATAAGGTTAAAAATCTAAATACTGATATAGTGTAATAACTGAAATAACAATCTATAAAACTGAATACAATCTGACAACTAGTCTGAAAAGCCTCTAACTGAAACTGTCTGAAAGTTGAGTTGATGGGATAATCCCCCAACTAACTCCCTCTACTAAAATACTGAGTCTACTGAAATACTGAAATAAAGCATATCCTCGATAGATGAGGACTCTCTTCTAAATCTACTGCTGGTTGAATCTTAATCTGTCTATGCGCAGTCGAGAATCGGAGCATCCGAACCTATGATATAAGACATCATAGCACAAAAGAAAGTATGCGTCAGTACATGGAATGTACTGGTTTTCTAGATGAGGTAAGTCTTAATGCAAGGGTTCGTATGCATGAACAATATTGAATGAATGATACAAAGTAACTTAACATGAGAGTACATGAAAACTAAAACTACTGTAACTTAACATAAACACCTTAATCACTTTGTAAATTCAAGGGTTTGTAAAGATAATCAAATATTCTTCACACTTGCTATTCAATTTCAGGAAAAACATGCACTTAAATCATGGATTGAGAACCAACTAATATCATGAACATGAATTCAATCTAATTCAAACAGAGAAATCATAAATACATAATCTTTGTACTTTGAAAAAGGATTCTTGGACTTCATGGGTGGAAGGGACCCATGAATGAATATCTAACATACCTTAATTTATGAGTTTTATTGGAGTTCTTGGAGAAATTCTTGGGATTGACTTTGATTTCTTGAACTAGGGTTTTTGCCTCTTGAGAGAGAATGATTTTGTTCTTGAGAGAAAGTGAGGAAAAGTGACATAATAGGGTATTTAGGGCATAATTTCGTGTTTAAAGATTGATCTGAGTCATAGGAAAAGTCTAAATTTCCTTTGGGATTTAAAATACCATAACTGGAATGTAAATTAAAGCCTCAATACAACGCGGCAACTGGGTCATCGCTATATCCACAGCGGTGCGGTAGAATCGCGGTGACTCACTAATTTGTGACAATTGTTGATTTGAGCCTCACCACGATGCGGGGCAAGAGCAATGAGCTACTGGAATTTGATAAATGCCGAAATGGCATTCAGCGTGATGCGATGGAGGTCTCATCACGATACTCAACACGATGTAGCCTAATAGTGGTGAGGCATTATTTTTGCATAAACTTGTCCTAACATATAGCTGAACTTTTCTAAGTCGGGGAGCCCTTATCAAGCTTTAACTGACTGAGCTAAGCTTAGGATTTTTTGGGGTCTTACAATATCTCCCCCGTGGAAACATTCATCCTCGAATGAGACTGACTAAGATGAGAGAAATGACAAACTAAGAGTACATACTGGACATGCATAACTGAAGTATGACTGCATGACTGAAACTACTGATATCCTGAGTTGTCCATACTGAACATGCATATCTGAATGCATGAATACATGACTAAAGCTACTTGATAAGATGGGTTTGTATACTGAACATGTATATCTGATACATGAGTACATGACAGAAAATAATTCATGAATAAATAACTGAATATAGAACAGTAACTAATACCAAGTTTATAATTATATCTTGAACATGGAACTGGTTAAAGTTAAGGAAGATTGTTCTCCTAAGCTAAGAGTACTGATGAACCTAAGATCATTTACTGAACATGAATGTATGGGAACATAAGAGCATAACTGAGTCTAAAACATAATACATGGACTGCATATCATGAACTAAACTGATTCCTTGAATACATGCCATGACATGGGAATGGTCATACGATTGAGATTGGAATGAGAAAGTCAATTTGTGGGTACTCATTCCTCCTAATTAGATCTTTCTACGTGAAGAGAAACTGAAAGGTTTAGGATATAAAATCTTGGGTGTTATAGTGCATCTCCCCCTTGGGACCCTATGTCCTTCGAGGAATGTTGACTTTGCTGAGATACTAAGGAAAAGCTGAGACGATGAACGGGGCACCAACGAACTAAATCTTGACTGAATATTTGGGATCTAAAACTGAGGCATAATACATGAACTAGGATGAACTCGTAACTTCTAGGATGCTCTATCTTGGAATAGTCATATTCATGAAACTTTGGATAGTACAACTAGATGGAAAGATTGGAAACGATATGAGCTTGCCCACCTGACTGCTAAACTAAACTGAATTCTTGGATTTACAAACTAACTCATGAAAAAAACTTAAACTCGACTAGAGAATTCCTTTGACACTCTTTTTATAAGGTTCTAATGAATTTAGGGAGCAAGGTATCTTGGCATGAACTGAATAAAACATCTGAGTAAAATCTTGGCTAAAATTCTGTAACATAAGGCAAGGCCTATGAAACTTTATCTAAGATGGAGTTACTAAGCCTTATGAACTGTAACTACAAACTTTAAAGATTATAAATAGTCATCGAATACTCTCTTAACAATACACTCCACCATAGTACGATACTTCACCTGAGACTATAGAAAATATTCATATAGGCACTGAGCACGAAGGCAAAAACATACTAACTTATCTGATAAACTTAATGGCTGAAAAAAAGGGTGGGGATGACACCTTGATGGTTTCAGCCACATTACTGACAAAAAGGGTGGGGACGACCTCTTTTCATGCTACCTTGAGGCTTAGAGCCTGACATGCTACCTCGAATGATTTGGGGCTGAGAATTTCTGATGGAACTGGAAGCGATTACCACCCTTTGACCTTGGCCTAAAACTACTTGTCCTGACTCTTTTATTCTCTCTATCTTCCCTCCTACGCTTCTCCCTCTTGCTCCACTGAGTATGAATCCCAAGCCTAGATAGCACATCAGCATGTAGGTTGTTCTTAGAAACTATCAAAAAGGCTAAAGTAGTGAAAACAGCTCTGAATTCTGCATGAGTGACATGCTCTTCCAGGGGATCTACCTGAATGGGCTGAGGTGCTGACTAATTTCCTATTCTCCCTCCATTAGTCTTCTTGGGATTCATGTTCTGGAAGTGAAAAGGAGAAACAGATTAGACTAAGAGTTTAACTTGAGCTTATGCTCACTCGCATGACATGACTACTGAAAGAAGGGAAACTTTTCCTAAAACATCTCATAGACTCCTATCCAAAAGTGTGGCGCGCTACACACCCATGCACAAGACTCTACTAGATGCGGTTTTCAGACTTCCTAGGACACTGTTGAACCTTAGGCTCTGATACCAAGTTTGTAACAACCCGAGACTACCCCCTAGTCATCACACGATGCTTACAACCCTAAAGAACCATAAATTAATCCATGACTAATACCTGATATGAGCACTGTATAATAATCATGAAATAAATGTAAAATTTTAATGAATTTCCATAAGGTTCAAAATCTAAATACAGATAAAGTGTAACAACTGAAATAACAATCTATAAAACTGAATACTGTCTGACAAATAGTCTAAAATGCCTCTAACTGAATCTATCTGAAAGTGAAGTTGATGGGACAATACCCCAACTAACTCCCTCTACTAAAATATTGAGTCTACTGAAATACAGAAATAAAGCATATCCTCGATAGATGAGGACTCACATCTAAATCTACTGATGGCTGAATCTGAATTTGTCTATGCGTGATCGGGAACTGGAGCGTTCGAACATATAATATAACACATCATAGCGCAAGAGAAAGTAAGAGAAGTATGTGGAATATATAGGTATGCTAAATGAGGTAAGGCTAAATGCAAGGGTTCATATACATGAACAATACTGACTTAATAATATAAAGTAACTGAATAGGAGAGTACATGAAAACTGATACTACTGTAACTACTGGGTATGAAATACTGCATATGTACATGAATGTATACTATAACTGAGATTTTTTGAAGCTATGTAGTGAATTCTGATAAATGAGTTACTGATTATAACGCCCGAAATCTGATACCCGAAATGTTGCACAGTGCTAGCAATCCCAAAGAACCACAAGCTAACCCATAACTGATATTTGTAGCTGAGCACAACATAATATACTGTATAAATGCAGAATAAAATGGCTAAAAGTCCATGAGGTTCAAATATCTGATAAAACATAACATTGGTAAATACGATATATCAATCCCAAAACTGAAATAAATTATTTGAACATGCTAGTTTGAAAGCCTCTAAACTGTCTGAAAACTGTGGAGTTAATGGGACATGTCCCAACTAACTCCATCCACTAAAACTAAAATAATAAAGTAATAAACTAACCATGCGATCCTTGAATGATGAGGACTCACAAAAAATCTATTGTTGCTGGTTGAATCTGAAGCTAAGTGCGATCGGGAACTTGAGCGTCCAAACCTATGCTATAAAACACCATAGCACAAAAGAAAAGTATTCGTCAATACATTTAAATATACTAGTATGCAAAGTGAGGTAGGCTGAATGCATGGGGTTCATATGCATAAACAATACTAACTAACTGAATAAGATGAACATGAGAATACATACATGAATACGTAACTATAAATAAGATCGTGATAATACCGACTACTGAGTCTGAATACTGATAACATGAATTTGGTATAACTGATATACTGTTAACTGAGTAACTGTGTCTGACAATGCTAATTCTGATAGAACTAGCTGAGTTCTGTACTGAACTGAGTGACTGTATCTGACAGTCTTGAATTTAATGAACTATCTGAGTTCTTTTATTGAGACTAAGACTGAGACGTAGTTATCTAACCGACATGCCCTTTTTCTATATAGAGTTCGGGTCTAATCTATAACCCCACTTGGAATTGTGTCAATACCGTACCACTGGTAAGGACAAGTTGTGAGTGACCCTCATCTAGCAGTTTCCCCAAAGGAGAATGGTAGGACCCTCAACTGGCAGTGTTAATCCACCTCATCAACCCTCAACTATCAGTGTTGATGTCTTAAACTATGTTGGCTACATAGTTCTGGAATGCAAGGATTACTTCTAAGGGTCACAACCTCTACTATCAGTGTATGCCCTTATCCTTGGGTTCGCTCCGTGCTGAATCCTACTCCCAACTGAATAGTTACTGAACTGATTTTACTGAGATGATCTGGATGGAGTTCACTAAGTTTTGTGGACTGATGGAATGTTACTGAGTTCTGTTAACTTACTGAGTTCATTAGATTACTGAGTTTTCCTGAGTCAAGTAACTGACTAAATTCAATTGAGTTCTGAAACTGACTGAGAATACTACTGATCATGGTGTGACTGATATTATCTTAAAACTGACACTTTCTCTAGGCACATAGCTAAATTGTCGGGTACAAGTACCCCAAGGACTCGATAGCATGATACTGATAAGAAATGACACTTCTTGAACACATGACCATAGTCAACAATTCATAGTAAAAACATTGGGGATTTTCATGAAGTATTTGTATGTCATAAGCTTACACATGAATAGGAATACATATAAACAAATCATAATTTCGTAAGTCTAATGTCATGAGCATTCGACCAAATCATTACAATGCATAACAATAACATAGAGGTCATTGTGAACATAAAGGTAAAGCATGTATTCATCAATTCGGTTACAATTGAGTCATAAAGCATAATTGTTATTCTTTTAGGCTTTTTAGCAAACACCTTGCATGCATAACTTGAGGCTTAGGCATGAACGTTAAAATAATACATCATGGAAATATTTTTCTCTTCAAATACAAGAATTCCAACCACATGCTAACATAATTTCATTATATGTATTACAGATTTCAACTTGGTAATCATACAACAACATAAACTTGGATATGATTCAATTCATAACATGGAATTTAAAATTTATATTTTTCAAAGGGTTTCTTGAGCTTCATGGGTGAAAGGAACCCATGAATCAACTTTTTACATACCTTGGATGGAAGTTTCTTAAATATTAACGGTGGAATCTCCTGGATTAGTACCTTCAATTGAAAACACTAGACTTGTTCTTGAGGGAATTTGAGAGGAAAAAGTATATTTTGGTGAAAACCTAGCTGAATATCATATTATAGGCTTATATAGGAGTGGGTAATTGACCCTTTTGCCCTTAAAGATGAGGAAATTTAATGACTGAAAACTAAGCATCGATGTAATTTATGATGCGATGCATCAATGACATCGATGCGATACCTAACGCCTCACACCATGATTGCGCCAAGCCTCAGTTCTTTTTACTTTCACTCCCTGCAACAATGTTAACCAATGCAATAGGCGATGCAGCGTGCCAAGATCATGTTGGTCCACTATTTTGGGTCACCAAACATGGTCTAAATGAGTTTCAAAAAATCTGAAACTTGTCCGGGAACACCTATCGACCTCTCTAATCATGAATCAACAAAAATATGGAACATTAAGGGACATTAAGGTCACAAAATGAGATTGCCAACTTTCGAAGGCCAAAAATAAAAAAAGTCTGGGAACTTAGCTAGAGTTTTTCTATGTCTGAGACCCCTTGACAAGCCTAAAAGGATGAATTAAGCTTAGAAATTTTGTGGGGTCTTACAATATCTCCCCCTTAGGAATATTCATCCTCGAATGAGACTAACTGAGATGGGAGAAATGATAATATAAAGTATATACTGATCATGAACAATTGAAACATGAGTACATGACTGACATTACTGATTTACTGAGATTCATATTGAGCATGCATACCTAATGCATGATTTCATGACTGAGCTAATACATAGATGCATGCCTGGGAGTACTGATTCACTTGTTAATGCATATCTAATGCACAAATACATGACTGACTATGCAATGGTAGTTGATACCAAGTTTATAATGGAAAACTGAGCATGAAACTAAAAACCAAATTGTAACTGAAATTGAAACATGTAAATGAATAAGCTTTAAGGAAAGCTATTACCTTGGGATGGGTTTGAGTTTATGGAGAAAAGGTGATGGTACTTGGTCTGTTTTTCTTCTTCTGCTTCGCAAGTAGCTCCCTCAATGGTCTGATTCCTCCAAAGAACTTTGACTAGAGGGATTTTTTTCCTCAGTCTGCGAGTCTGGTAGTCAAGGATTTCGACTGGAATCTCTTCATAAGATAGGTTATTCTGAAAGTCTATTCCCTCTATAGGTACTACCACTACTAGGTCACCTATGCACTTCTTATGCAAGGAGACATGAAACACTGGATGGGTTGAGGCTAGATCTAAAGGCAATTTGAGCTCATAAGCTACCTTGCCAAAGAGACTGAGAATTTTGAAGCGACCGACATATCGAGGACTGAGATTTCCCTTCTTGCTGAACTGCTTCACTCCCTTTATGGGAGATATTTTCAATTAATCATGATCACCAATCTCAAACTCAAGATCTTTCCTATGCACATCTGCATACGATTTCTATCGGCTCTGAGCTGTCTTGAGCCTTTCTCTGATCAACTAGACTTTCTTTAAGGTATCGAATACCAAGTTAGGCCCTACTATTGTGGCCTCACCCACTTCAAACCAAACGATTGAAGATCTGCATATCCTACCGTAGAGAGCTTCTAATGGAGACATCATAATACTGGAATGATAGATGTTGTTGTATGCAAACTCAATCAAAGGCAAGTGCTTATCCCAACTACCATTGAAATCAATTGCATACACTCGAAGCATATCTTTTAAAGTCTAGATGGTCCTTTCTGCTTGACCATCTGTCTGGGGATGAAAAGATGTACTGAGATAAACTCGGGTACCTATATCCTTTTGGAATTCCTTCCAAAACTGAGAGGTGAACTGGGGACCTCTATCTGAGACAATAGACAACGGGACACCATGTAATCTGACCAACTCCCTGATATAAAGTTTGGAATAATCCTCAGCTGAATAAGAGGTATGGACTGGAAAAAAATGAGTTGATTTGGTAATCTTGTCTATAATGACCCAAACTGAATCATGTTGATAACGAGTATGGGAAAAACCCATCACAAAGTCTATGTTCACTTCTTCCCACTTACAAGTAGGAATATTGAACTCTTGCATAGACCCACTAGGCATCTGATGGTCTATCTTAACCTGCTGACATGTAGAGTACTTAGCCACCAACTCTGTAGGATCTCTCTTCATACCACTCAACCAATAGATCTCCCGCAAGTCACATTACATATTAGTGTCCCCTGGATGTATAGAGTATCACGCACCATGCACTTATACAAAAATTAGTAGCCTCAAGTCATCTACACCTGGCACACACCGGCGACCCTGACAATGAAATACACATCTCCTCCTTTGGAGAAAACCACAACCTTTTGATCTCTGACTGAATCTTTCAACTTGACTATACTGGAATATCTATCCTGCTTTCTTTCACCTCGGAAACTAGAGATAATTTTGAGTTTTTCTGAACCCATATACTACCTTCCGCTGAATCGACTAATCGAACACCTAGTCAGGCAAGGTGATGGACCTTTCGAGCTAACTTCTTCTTACTTTCCCCAACATGAGCAACACTACCCATAGACAGTATACTAAGAGTGTCGACCACTACATTGTCCTTTCCCAGATGGTAAAGGATACTTATGTCGTAGTCTATCAAAAGCTCGTACCACCTTCTTTGATAGAGGTTAAGATCTTTCTAAGAGAATACATATAGAAGGTTTTTGTGATCTGTGAAAACATCTATATGTACCCCATACAAGTAATGCCTCCAAATCTTTAAGGAAAAAACTACGGCTGCTAACTCAAGATCATGAGTCGGATAATTCTTCTCATGGGGTTTAAGCTATCTAGAGGCGTAGGCTATGACCTTACCATGCTGCATGAGGACACAACTCAAACCCACTCTAGATGTATCATAGTACACAACGAACCTATCTGAACCATCTGGAAGAGCCAAAATTAGAGCTGAGGTGAGTTGAGTCTTCAACTCCTAAAAACTCTTCCCATAAGGATTTGACCACTGAAACTTGAATTTCTTCTGATTTAGTAGGGACATAGATGATGAAATAGAAGAAAATCCCTTAACAAATCATTTTTAATAACCAGCGAAACCCAAGAAATTCTTGATATTTAATGGAGAGACAGGGTGAGGCCAGTTTCTTACTGCTTCGATCTTTTGAGGATCAACTCTAATGCAATCACCAGAAATGATATGGCCATGGAAGGCTACTGACCTTAGCTAAAATTTTCACTTGCTGAATTTGGCAAACAGCTGATGATTTCTGAGAGTCTGCAACACTATTCTAAGATGTTCTGCATGATCACGCTCACTACGGGAGTAAACAAGGAGGTCATCTATTAAGACTATGATGAACATGTCCAAGTACTGCTTGAACACTCGATTCATCAAGTCCATGAAGGCTGATGGGGCATTGGTAAGACCAAAGGACATGACTAAGAATTTGAAGTGACCATACCGAGTTTGGAAAGCTATTTTTGGAATGTCACATTCTTTGACTCTGAGCTGATGATAACTTGATCTGAGGTATATCTTAGAGAAGTAACTGGCTCCCTAAAGCTGGTCAAATAATTCATCAATTCTGGGAAGTGGATACTTGTTCTTGATCGTGACTTTATTGAGTTGACGGTAATCAATGCATATTCTGAGAGAACCATCTTTCTTTCGCACGAATAAGATTGGTATGCTCCATGGGAACATACTAGGTCTGATGAATCCCTTATCTAGGAGATCCTTCAAATGTTTTTTTAATACTCTGAGTTCTGTTGGTGCCATTCTATATGGCGGAATAGATATGGGCTGAGTATCTTAGAGAAAGTCTATGCCAAAGTCTATTTCCCTTTCGGAAGGAATTCCTGGAAGATCTTTGGGAAAGACATATGAATATTCATTCACTACTGGGACTAATTCAAGACAAGGAGTTTCAAAACTAGAGTCCTTAACTCGAAAAAGATGATAGACACATCCCTTAGATATAATTTTCCTTGCTCGTAGGTAAGAAATAAGTTGACCCCTAAAGGTGAAGTACTACCCCTTCACTCTAAGACGAGTTCATTCAAAACCTGAAATCGGACAATTCTATTTCAGCATTCGACTGTGGCATAGCAGGAATAAAGCTAATCCATGCCAAGAATGACATCAAAATTAGTCATCTCTAATTCGACTAAGTCTACTAAAATAACTTTCTTAGATATCATAATCGGACAGTTCCTGTGTACCCGTTGGGCTATGATAGTTTTACCCACTGGGGTAGTGACTAAAAAGGGCTCTACTAGAATTTTGGGACTGACTCCGAAATCAAATGCTATACAAGGGGTAACAAAAGACAAAGAATCTCCTGGATCTAGTAAAGCGTAAACATGCAAGTAAAAGATCTATAACATACCAGTGACTACATCAGGAGAATTTTCCTGATCTTGGTTGGATTGAACAACATAAAGTCTATTTTGGCATTGCCCACTGGTGGCACTGGAAGTGGCACCCTACTAGTTCGGGCGATCGGACTGAGCTCAGAAACGATTATGCTGACCCTGAAAACCTGACTAGGGACAATCTCTAACTTTGTGACCTAGCTTTCCACATTCGAAAAAAACATCACTGCCAGCTCTGTAAATACCCTGATGTTTCTTGCCACACGTCTAATAAAGAGGATGAGTGCGGGCACTACTAGCACTCCCCTGAGAATTAGAGCCTGGAGCTCTATCTTTGTTACCATTATTGAACTTAGGAACTGGATCACTGGATGAGGAAGGATATGGAATATATGACTTTAGGTGAAACTGAGACCGATTCCCACCCTCTGACTTAGGCTGAGCAGAGTTAAAACTACTTGTCCTTGCTCTCTTATTTTGCTTCTCTCTCATCTTAATCTTATGCTCTTTTATTTGTTGATCATGGATCATAAGCATGGCTATGTCCATCTCACTAATCAACATCATGTACCTTCACTCATTGAACACACTATTATTCACTCCAAAATTAAACTTACTCATCTTAGCCCTGTTGTCTGCCACTACATGAGCAGAGTATCTAGCTAATTGAGTAAACTTAAGAGAATACTCTTTCACTGTCATATTTCTCTACCTGAGGTTGATAAATTCTAACACCTTAGCTTCTCTTAGCTCTATGGGAAAGAATCTATCTAGAAATATAGTGGCAAACTCCTCCCACTCAATAGGCCCAACATCTATAGCCCTCTATGCCTTCCACTATTTGAACCATATATGAGACATATCCTGTAACTAATATGCAGCTAGCTAAGCACTCTTACAATCTATAACCCCCATGATATTTGCAACCTTCTGAACTTGATCAAGGAATTCCTGAGGGTCCTCATCTGACTTACACCCAAAGAAGGACGGAGGATTCATTCGGGTGAAGTCCCGAATCCTGTCTGCAGCTGAATTGGCTACTGGGTTGGCGGAAACGATAGTTGTTCATTCATTCTGGGTATCAACTAAATTAAAAAGAGCAGTGAATGCATCTCTGAACTCTGCATGATAAACATGTTCATCCAAGAGATCTGTTTAGATAGGCTGAGGGGCTGACTGATTTCTATTTCTTCTTTTAGGAGGCATGTTTTGTAATCAAAAAGGGAGAAACGGATTAGAATGAGAGTTAAATTTGAGCTCATGCTCACTAGTACGACATGAATACTAAAAGAAGGGAAACTGTTACTAAAACATCTTATATCCTCCTATACATAAATGTGGCTCACAACACACCCATGTACAAGACTCTACTAGATGAGGCTTTTAAGACTTCCTAGGATACTTTTGAACCTTAGGCTTAGATACAAAGTTTGTAACATCCTGAATCTAATACTCAAAATGATACATCGTGCTAGCAATCTCGAAGGACCACATGCTAACCCATGACTAACATCTGTAATTGAGCACAGTATAATATACTATATAAATACAAAATAAAACGGATGAAAGGCCATAAGGTTCAAATATCTGATAAAACATAACATCTGGAAATATGGTATATCAATACCAAAACTAAAATAAACTATCTGAACATACAAGTCTGAAAGCCTCTAAACTATCTGAAAACTGTGAAGTTGATGAGACATATCCCCAACAAACTCCGTCTACTAAAACTAAAATAATGAAGTAATAAACTAATCATGAGATCCTTGAATGATGAGGACTCACTGTAAATCTACTGTTGCTAATTGAATCTGAAGATAAGTACGATCGTGAACTTGAGCCTCCAAACCTATGGTATAAAACACCATAGCATAGAAGAAAATTATGCATTAGTATGTTTGAATGAACTGGTATGCAAAGTACGGTAGGTTGAATGCATGGGATTCATATGCATGAACAATACTAAATGACTGAATAAAATGAATGTGAGAATACATACATGGATACGTAACTGTGAATGAGATCATGATAATACTGACTACAGATTCTGAATACTGATAACATGAGTTTTGCATAACTGATATACTATTAACTGAGTGACTATGTCTAACATCGTAATTTAGATGGAACTAGCTGAGTTTTATACTGAACTGAGTGACTGTAACTGACATTCCTGAATCTGAAGAACTATCTGAGTTCTTTTACTGAGAATAAGACTGAGACTATGGGAAGTAGTTATCTAACTGACATGCTCTTTTTCTGTATAGAGTTGGGGTCAAATTTATAACCCCAATTAGAAGGGTGTCAATACCGCGCCACTGGTAAGGACAAGATGTGAGTGACCCTCATCTGGCAGTGTACCTAAAGAAGAACGGTGGGACCCTCAACTAACAGTGTTGATCCACCTCATCAACCCTCAACTATCAGTGTTGATATCTCAAACTATGTTGGCTACATAGTTATGGAATGCAAGGATTGCTTCTAAGGGTCACACCCTCTACTATCAGTGTGTGCCTTTATCCTTGGGTTTGCTCGGTGCTAAATCCTACTCCCAATTGAATATACGTTGAACTAATTATACTAAGATGAATTGGACTGAGTTAACTGAGTTCTTTGGACTGGTGAAATATTACTAAATTCTATTAACTGACTGTGTTCATGAGATTACTGAATTTTCCTGAGTCATGTAACTAACTGAATTCTACTGAGTTTTCAAACTGATTGAGAATACTACTGATCACGGCGTTACTGAGATTATCTTGAAACTGACACTGGCTATAGGAACACAGCTAAATTATCGGTTACAATTATACCCAGTATTCCATAGAATGATACTAACCAGACATAGCACTTCTTGAACACATGGCCATAGTCAACAATTCATAGTACAAACATTGGGGATTTTCATGAAGTATTTGTATGTCGTAAGCTTACACATGGATTGGAATACATATAAACATGTCATATTTTCAAAAATCTAATCTTATGAGCATTCCACCAAATAATTATAATGCAGAAAAATAACATAGAGGTCATTGTGAACATAAGGGTAAAGCATGGATTCATCAATTTGTTCATAATTGAGTCATAAAGCATAATTCTTATTATTTTAGGCTTATTACAAACACCTTGTATGCATAACTTGAGGCTTAGGCATGAACATTAAAATAATACATCATGGCAATATTTTTCTCTTCATATACAAGAATTCCAACCACATGCTAACATAATTTCATTATATGTATTACAGATGTCAACTTGGTAATCATACAACAACATAAACATGGATATGATTCAATTCATAACATGGAATTCAAAATTTATATTTTTGAAAGGGTTTCTTGAGCTGCATGGGTGAAAGGAACCCATGAATCAAGACTTTACATACCTTAGATGGAAGTTTATTAAAGATTAATGGTGGAATCTCCTGGATTGGAACCTTCAAATGAAAACCCTAGACTTGTTCTTGAGGGAATTTGAGAGAAACAACTATATTTTGGTGAAAACCTAGTTGAATATCGTGTTATAGGCTTATATAGGGGTGGTGAATTGACCCTTTTTCCCTTAAAGACGCAAATATTTAATGACTAAAAACTGGGCATTGATGCGATTGGCGACACGGCGTGTTGATGGCTTCGATGCGATACCCGACGCATCATGCCATGATCGAGCCAAGCCTCAATTATTTTTACTGGTGCTCCCTCCAACAATGTTAACCTACATGATAGGCGATGCGGCGCACCAAGATTGTGTTGGTCTACTATTTAGGGACACCAAACGTGGTATAAACGAGTTTCAAAAAATCTAAAACTTGTCAGGGAATACCTATCGACCTCTCTGATCATGAATAAACAAAAATATGGACAATTAAAGGACATTAAGGTCACAAAATGAGATTGCCAACTTTTGAAGGCCAAAAATATACTAAGTCTGGGAACTTAGATAGAATTTTTCTAAGTTTGAGACCCCTTGACAAGGATAAAAGGATGAATTAAGCTTAGAAATTTTGTGGGGTATTACACTCATACGAATTGACTGTATCTAACAGTCCTAATTCTGTAGAACTGAATTGAATTCTATACTAAGACTGAAATAAAAATTGTGGGAGGTAATCATCTAACCGACATGCGCCTTTCTAATCCAATTGGGGTCCAACCTGTAACCACAGCTGGAAGGGTTCTAATACCATTCCACGAGTACTAACAAAAACTATGGAGTTAGTCCCAATCTAGCGGGTAAGCCCTGAGATCAGTCTTAAACTAGCGAGTGATCCCTGAGTATGTCAGTCCTATATAACAGGTGACATCTCATAACTATGTTGGCTACGTAGTTTTGGAACTTAGGGATTGCTTTTAGGGACTCAGTCCTAACTAATAGGTATGCCCCAATCCCCAGGCTCGCTCAGTGTTGAATCCTACTCCCAACTGAAACACACTGAACTGAGTATACTAAACTGGACTGGACTAATACTGTGATTACTGAGTTTTCCTAAGTTATGTAACTGACTTAGTTCTACTGCGCTCTGTAATGGACTGAGAGTACTACTAATCATGAAATGACTGATACTATTTTGTAACTGATATTGGCTCTAGATAAACAGCTAAATTATAAGGTATTAAATACCCCCAGGACTCGATAGCATGAAAAGTAAAGCAAAGCATAACTTTGAATAACATGTGAATGTTCACTTGGTCATAATTCATTCATAGAGACATTTCATCAAACACTTGTAATGCATTAACTTGTACATGAATGGAGAACACATGTTAGCATGCTATAATGGCACTATTTCATTCTCATAGACAATTTATAAAACACATGGAAAGCATAATTGGTACATTAACTCATAAACACTTAGGGTTGACATTATTACAATAATCAACTTGCTCATTGAAGGGCTTATCATGAATATTATGTAGTTCAACACATATTAGGATCAATTCTTGGAACTTGTAATTTAGATCATGGATTAAAATCAAAATAATATCATAAACACCTTAATCTTTTTGTAAATTCAAGGGTTTATCAAGATAATAAAATATTCTTCACACTTCTTATTCAATTTCAGGAAAAAAATATGCACTTAAATCCTGGATTGAGATCCAGCTAATATCATGAACATGAATTCAATCTAATTCAAACATGGAAATCATAAATGCACAGTCTTTGTACTTCTAAAAAGGATTCTTGGACTTCATGGGTGGAAGTGACCCATGAATGAACATCTAACATACCTTAATTTGTGAGTTTTCTTAGAGTTCTTGGAGAGATTCTTGGGATTGACCTTGATTTCTTAAACTAGAGTTTTTGCCTCTTGAGAGAGAATGATTTTGTTCTTGAAAGAAAGTGAGGAAAAGTGACATAATAGGGTATTCAGGGCATAACTTCGTGTTTAAAGGTTGATCTGAGTCATAAGAAAAGACTAAGTTGTCCTTGGGATTTAAAATCCCATAAATAGAATGCAGATTAAAACCTCAATGCAATGCGGTGACTGGGTCATCGCTATATCAATAGCGGCATGGTGGAATCGCGGTGACTCACTGGTTTGTGACAATTATCAATATGAGATTCACCGCGATGTGGGGAAATAGCGGTGAGATACTGGAATTTGACAAATGTCGAAATGCCCTTCAGCGTGATGCGATAGAGGGCTCATCGCGATACTCACCGCGATGCGGCCTAATGATGGTGAGCCACTATTTTTACATAAACTTGTCCTAATATTTAGCTAAACTTTTCTAAGTCGGGACCCCTTATCAAGCTTTAACAGACTGAGCTAAGCTTAGGATCTTAAGGGGTCTTACAATTTCTCATAATTGTTTCCTTTTTCTTATATCTAAGTGTAAGGATATTTATTGGAATTTGGTTGCACCAGGTTTCCAATTTTGTACATTGTCCACCCGCATAGTAATTATTCTACAAGATAAAATAGTGTATATCTATCCTTCAACAATCTTCAACAAATGCATATAAGGAACCTGGTCCCTGATTTATCAGTCATTATCAAAATATAGAACAACAATTTCTCCATTTTTTATGATGACAAATTTTATTATTAAGGAACATTTGAATTTCCCTTTACCTTAGCGAACTGTAGAATAATTATCAAATTCTCGATTTCAAATTCCCCCCTTCACTAGCACTTCCCCTTCCACTTATGTTCCCCCTATCAATAGAACTACTTTTATCAGTATTATATTAGATCCTTGGTCATATGCCTGCAATGAGATACCTATTTACAATGATATCATCTTCCCCTTTTTGGCATCATTAAAAAGTAAACACAGTTAATTATGCTAACCAATAAGCATCAGTAGGTTATCTTATGGCCATTGGGCAATACTAACATGAATCAACAACCATAAAGATGAGATACATGATAGATATAAATAAAAGTTCCATTCATTTCATGATCAGCAAAAGTACCATACATTGTAATTCTAAAATAAAAAAAATAACTTAAGCTAATCAGCCACAGGGATAACCAAATGAAACTGACTCAAGAAAGATACACAACGGTGGAAGGGGATTTAAGATGTTGGAGGTTTGGGAGCAAGTTATATAAAGAGTATCTTCATTCTGATACTCTCAGTAGAGTGAGTTTTTAGAAGATGCTTTGAAAGGTCCTTGACTTCAGCATTCAGCTTTTTGACCTCTCAGTTTTCAATTCCTCTGAAACACCAGGTCCCTATGATGATAGCTGTTGATTCCTAAACGTATGATGTGCAATATTTACATCCTTTGTAGCTAGTTCCAGTCTCAATTCATCCACCTCGATACTCCATTTTTCATGGGCGTCAACCAATTTCTTAAATTGGGAACTTGGTCGCAACTTTTCCTTCAACACACATATTTTCTATCCGAGTGTTTAAAGTATGAATCTACTTTATAGTACTAGATATTCCTTTCTCACATACTACTTTAAAACAATTGAACACCTTATTCAGGAAATACCCATAGGGAATTCCGTGTTTTCCTTCCTTAACATCTATAACCTTGTCCAAGTACTCAATCATCAAAGTAGGTAAACTAATAAGCTCAAACTTAATCAGACTTTTCCTTAGAAATGGTCTATTGTAGAGGCCATAATCCTCTTCTCAGACCTAGGTAGTAGCACCTTGTTTACAAACTTAAACACCGACTGAAACTTTCCATTAAAGAACTTCTTTCTAACTCCTACTTCAGAAGTCCCTCCTATTTTAGAAGCATTCTGCATGAATTCCACTCAAAGTAGTAGATTTTCATAGATCTGACTCCAATAATGGGAACATCTATAATCTTTCATAAGATTCCCTCATCCAACTTTACCTTTTTCCCTTGCACTGATGCAAATAAACTTAATTCATCTTCTGAAAAAATTTATAGTGTAAAAGAACCCCCTTACCTCTTTTTCAACAATGGAGGGAGCAATTTCTGCAAAGAGATAAAGTCAACCCTGATGTCTCACATATTGAACCAATTTAACCATCCCTAGTTTTTCATAGATCCTATGGTCAAATACCCTTCCTGACGGAACATTTTGAGATTTCAGAATCACATTTCTCTCTTTCCCTGAAAGGACTTGCTCTTCTTTCTACAATTTCCTACTCTTAGAAGAACTCATTGATTGTTCTTCTAGAAAACACTCCTTCATTTACAAGGTCCTTAGAATCTTTTCTCTTTACTGCAATGTGTTTCTTTGGGGTGATGATTTTTAATTTTGCTTCAGAGAACCCGGTCCTCCTTTCTTCCCGATCTTCCTTCCTTCTCTTCTCTATTACAGAAGCAACATACAGTATCAATGCCACCATCTCCTTCACCTAATTGATAAATTTTTCTTGATAAATAATGGTGCCCACAGTTGTCTTCTTGACTTGCAGCCAAATAAAGAAGCTTTGCTTACCCACAATGCTCATCTCAAACTGGCTACCAATCATTTTTCAAATTCTTGAAAAATAGATTCGGAGATTACACCAAAAATAATATCATCAACATAAATTTTCACAATTAATTAGATTTTTCCTATAAATTTTAGAAATAGGGTGTTGTCAATTTTCTCTCTCTTAAAATCATTTTCAAGAAGAAACTCTGACAATCTTTCATACCATGCTCTAGTATATTGTTTTATCCCATAAAGAGCTTTATCAAAATTTAGCACATGATTAAGAAGATCAATATCCTCATAGCTAGGTGGTTTCTTGACATAGACTTCTTATTTTAGATTTCACTCAAAAATGCACTCTTCACATTCATTTGAAACAACTTGAAACTCATATATACAACAAAAGCAATGATAATTCTTATTGTCTCCATCCTTGCAACAGGAGCAAAGGTCTCATCATAATCAATTCCTTCTTCCAAATTATATTATTGTACAATAATCCTTTCTTTATTTCTAATCATAATGCCATACTCGTCTTGCTTATTTCTGTACACCTACTCTATACCAATAATAGTTCTGTCAGTAGGTCTGGGATCAGGTGCCAGACTTTTTTTCTTACAAATTGATGAAGTTTTTCCTGAATAAAATTTATACAGTTAGCATCCTTAAGGGTTTTCTTCACAATTTTAGGATCAATTTGGGATATGAAAATTGAAAAAGCTACAAAGTTTCTTGTTGTGCCCTGTTTGCATTCCTGATTCCAATGGAGTAGTCAGAAAGGGTTAGATGACTTATGCTTACAATTTGACCTTTTTAAAGTTGATTGTGGTATGTTGGTACTATTTACTTGAGATATTTGATCATGAGTCCCTTGTTGTGACTTAGCAAAATTAGGATCTTCCAGCCGGGGACTTGGCTCTTCTCCTTCTTCTACTTCTGAAATCACATCATCCTGAGAATTTTGAACTTAAGAATCAACTTCTACTGAACTATCCCTTTGAATGGGTTTAACTTCCTCCATATTTGTGTCATATCTCTGCACGGTTCCTCAAGTTTCCTAAATAATCAAATATAATATACACACTCTTTTCTAAACACAATGTTCTTTTGTTATAGACTTTGTAGACTTTAATAGTTGAGGAGTAGCCAACAAAGAGAACTTCATAACTTTTGGAATTAAATTTTCCTAACTCGTCTTTACCATTACTTAAAAAAAAGACCAACAATCAAAACGCATAAAGTAATCAAGTTTGGGTCATTTATTGAATAACAGTTTAAAAAGAGTCTTATTGAGAATGGATCTTATCAAACATCTATTGGTGACATAACATGTCGTGTTTACAGCTTCAACCCAAAAACTTTTAGTAAAACGACCATCTATCATCATGGTTCTGGCAATGTAAATCAGAAGACTATTCTTCTTTTAAACCACTCCATTTTGTTGTGGAGTTCTTGGAGCTTAAAATCTATCACTAATTCCATTTTCAACAAAAAATTCCTAGAATTTAGTATTTCCAATTTTTTTTCCATGATCAGACCTGATCGCCGGTTTTTGTTATTCAACTTTAATTGAATTTTATTGGAAAAAATCACCAAAACATCATATGTTTGGGCCTGAATTCTCAGGGTCATGATCTAAGTGAATATAGAGTAGTCATCTAAACTGAAAAAAAACATACTTCTTCTCTCATGTACTTTGTACCTTGACAGGTCCACATATATTCATGTGCAACAACTCAAGGGGTCTTGAGGTAATTACCTTCTCCATTGTTTGAATGAAGACTTGGTTTTTTTTTCTTTGGCACGGGCATTAAAACTCCTGATATTTGAAAACTATAGCTTTGGAACACCCAAAACCAAGTCGTTTGAGAACTTGTTAAAGAGAAAAGAACTTATATGACCCAATCTTCTGTGTCAAAGATTGGTATTCTCACTTTGAGCAATCAAACAAGTCAGTTCACATCCAGGAACTGAGTCTAAATCAGCCTCATATATATTTTTGCATCTTTTAGCCCTTAGAATGACATTTCTCATTTTCCAATAAGTTACTGTGCATCGGTCAAACAAGAAGTTTACTTAACATTGAAATGAGTCTAAATCAGCCATATACATACTTTTACATATTTTAGATTATCTACCTTTTCTTCAAGAAAATCCTTCTTAACATTAAGCTCACAATGAGAATCAATCAAGATATTTTCAAGTTTTCTTAACTTCTTAGGAGTGTATTCATTCAGATTCTGCTTAATTTTAAAAGGAGACACCTCATCTTTTCTTCATCATTTAATCTGTCCATAAGAGCAAAAAGAGAATTTTCTGTAATTTCACCAACTTCTACGGCTAGCATAGAGGCATCTTCAGGTTTTTTTGACTCATCTAATTCACTTGATGAGTCTCCCCTAGCAACTAAGGCTTGCTTCAATACATAGTCCGCTGCAACTTTCCTTCTGAACTTGTTATGGACTCAATACTTCTTCTTTGACTTATCTCCTCCTAACTTCAAATACTCTTGAAGATCTATCTTGTGCAAACGATGGTCCTTGATGAAATGTCCTGGTTAGACACATTTGTGACATAGCTCATTTGCACCAATTAGCTTGCTACTACTACCTTATTTTGAAATTTTCCACTCCTCTTCATAGACTTATTAAATTTTTGAGCCAGCTAGGAAACATTTTCATCTTCCTCACTAGAATCATATTTTAAAGCTTTTAGAGCTAAGGATTTTCCTTTCCAGGCTCTTTTGTAATACCTCTTATTTTCATGCTAGAATTCTAACTGTTGTTCCTACGCGTCTAAGCTCTAATCCAAATAATTTACTTGTGAATACAAGTTTCATGATCATTATTATAGTCTATGAAGTGGTTTAGAGGTGAAAAATGTTCATAGCAAAGACTTAGAACAATGTTGAGCTAAGATCATTTGATTCGCCCAAAATTTGATATTCGATTCTACAAGGGTCTACTTTAAACGTGTATAAATTTTTATATATGTAGAATTCTTTATCTAAAATTCCCACCAAATTTTATATAATTGAATTAGCTTTCCAACAATACCAATTTTGCAAAATCCAACAATCGAGTAAAAAGTTATGTCATTTTCCGTGTGAGATAGTAAGCCAATGCGATCTTGGCGCATCGCGTCCACTTCGCCTCGACACGAAAAACTGACGTGGATTCAAGGCTATTTTATATGTTAATTCAATTACAAAAGGTCCTAGGGTCACTTTAGTCAATTCCCCTCACCCAAATCCATCCAAAACATATAATTTCACCCCCAAAGAAGCAAAGATACCTCATTATTCATCTTTTCATCTCAAGAAATAAAACACTAAGGCTCATAGTTTCTCTCCAAGAAACCCAAAGTTTCTCCATTAATTATCCAATATAACTCAAGATTAAGTCCAAGAATTCATCATCAATTCATCAATAGAAGTCCAAGATTCAAGCTTTTACATTTAATTTATCAAAGATCATCAAATAACGTATATGGGGTTTTCAACAAGGACAATTCTTTCGTCCTTGTGCGCAAAACTTATTTTTAATAACAAAGATATATGATTTTACATATTTTCCTATGAAATTGAAGTTGGGGTTTATACCCAATATTTCTATGCATGAGATTTTGATATTTTCAATGTTTTAGAAGATGAATTACATGAGTATGTTGATATTATTATGCTTATTGCTGAAATTTCTAGATTTATGATGAATTATGAATAATTAAGTTATCAAGCAAGGATTTTGAGATTTTTTATCATGAGATTTTTGAAAGCTTTTAAGATAATTGTTGAGCATGAAGTTTAAATATGATTTTGATGCATTTAAAGCTTTATATTTTGAATTCTAAGTACAAGTAATAAGTTTATAAGGAGACTATGATCTCAATGTGTTATTGACAAGTTTTGATAAGTGCCTTCAAAAGAAAAGATTGATTCTTTTAATTCTAAGGTAAGATAGGAATCCACATTGTTTATACAGTTTATGATTTAAAGCGAAAAGAAGCGTAATTGGTTTTTACTATAAACCCTTATATTATTTTAAGGTGGATTTCCTAAAAGTTCTTAGCAATAAGTATGGGAGTAGTATTTAGCACCGAGTTGGGTATGATTCAAAGGTCTCATGCCCCAGAACTACGTGCCACTGTAGGATTAAGATTATTCCCACTTTGATATGGATGACTAAGATAGTGATCACTTAAGTTAAGGTTCTATTCTGATGGAAAGGGCAGAATAGCTCTCCCCAACGTGGGTAAGACATTAGACTCCATGATAGCTCTCATGGTTTATGTCGGTTAGAAGAAACTCTTAAAAGATGTCCCCTACTCTTGAAATAGTTTATTGATTTAAAGTATTGAGATAAAGCATTTTCTATGCAGAATGAGTTTTCAGATTCCATCTAGCTTACAAGATTTGAGAACAAGAAGAGAATACAGATTTTAGAAATAAGTGTAATGACTCACGAGATTTATACTACATTCTTTACTATTCATGATTTTTAAGCATTAAATTTTAGATTACTTAAGCTATGTGAATTATTTACATTTAGAATGCATTGTTTTATAAATTATGATATTGAGATATTATTTTACTTATGCATTCACCCCATATGCTCAGTACATTCCCAAATTATTGATCCACATATACATCTATGCGCTACATTATCTCATAATATAGGTACAAGATTTAGTATGCATATTCAGACTCAGACAGCTGCAAATTCCAGCCAGCAAGATGATGAGTCCTCCTACTTTGGGGACTTCAGTTAGATTTATTTATGTTGTTTATTTTCTTATTCATATGTATTGATTAGCGATAGTTAGAGTAGTTTCCCAACTATTTATAGTCAGTATAGTAGAGGCTTCACAGATGTCAGTTAGAGTCAGTCTTGTAATTTCAGTCCCTCTTTTCAGACTTTATTAGAATGTAAAAGTTGTATCAGTATTGTGTTTTACATATTTTAGTATTTTTCTATGTTTTTTCATATTAAACTCAGTCATTTATATATGTTTATTGAGTTGCTTAATAGTATACCATTAGAAGGGTTAGCTTGGGATCACTTGTGGTCCTAAGCACTATGTGAGGTCTCGGGATAGATTTTTAGGGCATTACAAACTTGGTATCAGAGTACAGAGTTCAAGTGTCCTAGGGTGTCTGTGAAGCCGTGTCTAGTAGAGTCTTGTGGAACGGTACGGAGACGTCTATTCTTTTCTTCTAGAGGCTGCGAGGCATTTAAAAAAAATCCTTTCTTTCCTACTCTAGATCGTGCTGTAAAGTTGTTCTCTCAGAATCTCTTTTCTATTTATGTGTTACCCCAAAATTCCTCATCTATGTATTATTCTTAAGATGACATATTTATCGAATTTTAGTTCCTCCTCAGATAATGTTATTAGATTTACTAGCAAAAAATTCAGAAGTCATACAAAGGGGCTTGAGAGGAGTCCTCTAGTGTGTCATAAGTTTCTCAAGTTGAAAGTTATGTCCTTATCCTTATGAATTTTTCAGTTGAGACATAATTAGATATGTATTCAGATTCCTTATTAGCCTTTCAATATGGATAATACTCATTAGAGGAGATAGTGTGAGTATAAATTGCTGAATAAAGTTTGTATTCATGAGATATTGAAACCTAGTGTTATGATTCATAAGTAGATTGAACCTTCTTATAGTTAGAAGTGTGGGTTTAGAAATCTAGTGATAAGAAGGGTGGTAAGAGTAATTTATTGAATATATATAGCTGAATTTTTGCATATGATTGAGTTAGTAATGAAGTGACATATCCTTGTGTGTTAGTTTAGAGGAAGGTAGAGAAGGAGTTATTAGTTAAGGAGAATTATTGTTTGCTTGAAGTATGAAAAGAGTTATTGATGATATTTGATGTGCTAGAAATGTATAGGTTATTGATGAAAGTACTTGGTGGTTTAGTGTTGTTAATTAGGCTTCCCTGATGTTGTAAAAAGGGAATTTAGTTGAAACTTGCAGAGCTATGAAACAAGTTTAGGTGTATAGATGGGTGAATGGTGCAATGTTTAGAAGGATAATGCGTTATTAGATTTTAGTAAGGTATGTCTTAGTATTATGATCAATTATTGTTATTATGGGGTTCTAGTGGACTAGTGTTTCTTGATGTCTTGTTTATAGCTTCCAAGTGAAAATGGTGTGTGAGATTGGGTTGTAAATTATGTTTAGCATTAGACATTAAGTTTGAATAGTGGATGATCATAAAGGTGAGAATAATGATTGTTCGTTTGTTGATGATAGTTATATAGAGGTGATCTAGTAGGCTTGAACAGTGCATGCAAGAGTGTAAGTTCATGTATTCGTAATTAAAAATGATTTAGAGGTGTTCTCAAGGTGATATAGGTCTTCAATATTTCTAATTTTACTACGTTTTGTGAGTGGTTAGTAGTACCATTAAGTTTATAAGTAGAAGGACGCTAGTGATCTAGTATATGGTGTTCTTAGTAGCTAAGTTAAGGAGTATGGTTGATAATGTTGATCCTTTTGATATAATCTTGATTCTCATGGATTAGAAATATAAGTATAAAAGTGTGATCTTGGTAGGCTATGATTATGTGTTTGGAGATGTACGTATGTTTGCAAATGAGGGTGTAAGTCTTTGATGATGATTATTAAAGCTAGAAAGTTTAGGATGGTATATGAAAGGGATGTTCAAGAGTGAAGTCAGTAAGTTCAAAATATAGTTTATTCTTGTGAGTTTAGAATTTTTGTGTATACATTAGAATGATGAAATTATGGCTTAGTCTCGAGTATATGGAGTAGACCATAAGCTTAGAATATCAGCTTTGACCCAAGGGGGAGGTGGTAGTGTGAAGAACCAAATCAAGTTTTGAGAATTAAATTGTGATATATGTCAATAAGAGTTATGATGAGATAGTGATCCCTTCTTATTCCTTGGATTTCAGTCATTACAACACCAAATCCATTTCTTACGTGATAGATCCATGCCACATGTCAATGCTTATACACATCATGCATGCTTAAGTCCATTCTCATTTTCTAACAAGCAAGTAACAACTTCATTTTGTGATTCGAGTTATCCCTCATAAATCTATAAATTCCAGTCTTATGTTGAATAGATCTTGATAAGTATGAACTCATGTTTCAAAGTGTGGTCAATTTTCAGAAGCTCATGATCCTATTGCAATCTAGTTTATATCATGTATATCCTCAATTTATAGTTCTTGGTGAATTCATGATGTTGATATTCTATTTCTCAGGCCTCATTTAAGTGTCAAAGATATCTTTCTAAGTTTTAGGTCCTTATGCTTTATCTTTTTAGTAACCTTTCCTTGTATAATAATAGTGGTGATGAGTATTGTGTTGATGGGAGAGAGATAAGTGTTTCTTGTTGATGAAAGATCGTTGTATTCTTGGTTTAGCTAAGGCCATAAGTGTGAAGTAAGATTGAGGTCAAACCTTTGATACATGTTGTGGTTAGTAGAAAATTTAGTGTGTATGTTCTTGTGGTAGTGCATGGAAGTTGTTGTGATAGAGGGTTAGAGAATACGAGGAGTTTGCTATTATAGGTTTTTGTTTAGATGTTCATATGTGGTTATAACAATAGTCTTGAATGTCATGTTGGTGTATAAGTGGATGAATATGGTGCGCGTTAGTTTCCAATCTTCCCAATCGTAGAATGTAAATCCTTGAGTGAATTCACGATCGGTGTTGTCAATAGCACATATTGTGTATGTTTTAGTTTTTCGGGTGAGGTTTGACAGTAAAAATAGTAAGGTAATGCGATATGGTCGCGATGCATTTTATATCGCGTTGGTAGAAGGCAACGTGATGCGTTGCATATTGCGTCAGTAGTCCAGTTCAGTTATGGTGTTATATTTAGTACCCCTTGATTTTGAGTTAGACTTGACCATGATGAGAGGAACTGGTTTAGTTTAGACCTTAGTAGAAAGGCTTATCAATTCCCATGTGAGAATTAGAAGTTGAATTAAGTGAGTATGGTATTTAATGGGAATAGTGTAGTGAGGGAGTATTCGAGAAGAGTTGCTAAGTTTGAAAGTAAGAAGTTACAGTGATTGAGGCCTAGTACTTCTATCCTGACTTATGATCTATATGTCTATATTCCAAGCTATAAAGTTGTATCTATATTGTGATTCCTTAGTCAGATTTCTTGTTCAAATCATGCCCAGAATTCTTCGCTCCCTAATATTATTAGAATTTCATCGAAGAGTGTTGAATAAATACACCATTTGAGCATAAGCATTCTGTATGATCCAGTCCATATAGCCTGCAATCCTGTTTAGCAATCAATCAGATAAGCTCCTATAGATTCCCAACTTTCCACCTAGTCTTACTATCCGTAGTCTCATGTGTATGTCTATTCCAAGAGGTAATGTGTTTCCATCCATGTAAATTATGAATTTAGCTCAATTCATGCATCAATTTCAGTTTTAGATATTAAGTAATGATACAGTTTGAGAGAATCATGTGTATCATCTCAATCTTTTTCTAGTAGTTAAACCAAATCAGTATCATTTGGGGATGAACAATCTCGAGAGGGGGATGTTTAATACCCTGAGTTTTCATGTTATAAACCTCTCATCTTTTCTCATGAGATCAGATCCAGTGTAAAGTAATGGTTACTCATAAGTTGACACTCTTATTTCTATCTTATCCATATAGTTATTTTCATGAGAATTTATGCACTCATAGATCAGTTAAGTAGCTCATTAAGTTCAAGATTCAGTAATTCATTTTATTTCAGTTGTGCATGATAGAATATATCCTCAAATTCCTCAGTGTTTTCAGCTTAATTAGCCATATTTGGGGACGAATGTTCCCAAGGGGGAGATAATGTAATACCCCGTATTTTAGTGCTAGAATTCTAACTTTCGTTCCTACGCGTCTAAGCTCTAATAAAAATGATTTCCTTATGAATACAAGTTTTATGATCATTATCATAGTCTATTAAGTGGTTTATAGGTGAAAAATGTTCATAGCAATGACTTAGAACAATGTTGAACTAAGATCAATTGATTCGTCCAAAATTTGATATTCGATTCTACAAGAGTCTACATTAAACATGTATAGTTTTTATATACATGGAATATTTATCTAAAATACCCACCAAATTATACATAATTGAACTAGCTTCCCATCGATACCAATTTCGCAAAAATCTGACAACCGAGTAAAAAGTTATGCCATTTTTCGTGTGAGGCAGTAAGCTGACGCTATCTTGGCGCGGCGCGTCGACTTCGTCTCAACACGATAAACTGACGCGTATCCAAGGCTATTTTACATGATAATTCAATTTTAAAAGGTCCTAGGGTCACTTTAGTCAATTCCCCTTACTCAAATCCATCCAAAACACATAATTTCACTCCTAAAGAAGCAAAGATACCTCATTATTCACCTTTTCATCTCAAGAAACAAAACCTTAAGGATCATACTTTCTCTCCAAGAAACCCAAAGTTTCTCCATTAATTCTCCAAGATAACTTAAGATTAAGGTTTCCCAATACAAAATCTCTAAGAATTGATCATCAATTCATCAATAGAAGTCCAAGATTCAAGTTTTTACATTCAATTCATCAAAGATCATCAATTAAGGTATGTGGGTCTTTCAACTAGGACAATCATTTTGTCCTTGTTCCCAAAACTTATTTTTAATTACAAATATATATGATTTTACATGTTTTCCTATGAAATTGAAGTTAGGGTTTATACCCAATATTGCTATGCATGAGATTTTGAGATTTTCAATGTTTTAGAAGATGAATTACATGAGTATGTTGATTTTACTATTCTTATTGCTGAAATTTCCAGATTTTATGATGAATTATGAATAATTAAGTTATCAATCATGGATTTTGAGACATTTTATTATGATATTGTTGAATGCTTTTAAGATGATTGTTGACCATGAAGTTTAAATATGATTTTGATGCATTTAAAGCTTTATATTTTGAATTATAAGTACAAGTAATGAGTTTATAAGGATACTATGATCTCAATGTGTTATTGACAAGTTTTGATAAATGCTTTCAAAAGAAAAGATTGATTCTTTTAATTCTAAGGTAAGATAGGAATCCACATTGTTTATACAGTTTATGATTTAAAGCGAAAAGAAGCGTAATTGGTCTTTACTATAAACCCTTATATTATTTTAAGGTGGATTTCCTAAAAGTTCTTAGCAATAAGTATGGGAGTAGTATTTAGCACCGAGTTGGGTATGATTCAAAGGTCTCATGCCCCAGAACTACGTGACACCAAAGGGTTAAGATTATTCCCACTTTGATGTGGATGACTAAGATAGTGATCACTTAAGTTGAGGTTTTATTCAGATGGAAAGGGTAGAACAGCTCTCCTCAATGTGGGTAAGACGTTGGACTCCATGACAGCTCTCATGGTTTATGTCGGTTAGAAGAAACTCCCAAAAGATGTCTCCTACTCTTGAAACAGTTTATTGATTTAAAGTATTGAGATAAAGCATTTTCTATGCAGAATGAGTTTTCAGATTTCATTTAGCTTACAAGATTTGAGAACAAGAAGAGAATACATATTTTAGAACTAAGTGTAATGACTCACGAGATTTATACTACATGTTTTACTATTCATGATTTATGAGCTTTAGATTTCAGATTACTCAAGCTATGTGAGTCATTTACATTTAGCATGCATTGTTTTATAAATGATGATATTGAGATATTATTTTACTTATACATTCACCCCATATGCTCAGTACATTCCTAAAGTACTAATCCGCATATACGTCTATGTGCTACATTGTCTCATAATATAGGTACAAGATTTAGTATGCACATTCAAACTCAGACAGTTGCAGATTCCAGCCAACAAGATGATGAGTCCTCCTACTTCGGGGACTTTTTTTAGATTTATTTATGTTATTTATTTTCTTATTCATATTTATTGATTAGCGATAGTTGTATTAGCTTCCCAACTATTTATAGTCAGTATAGTAGAGGCTTCACAGATGTCAATTCGAGTCAGTCTTGTAATTTCAGTCCCTCTTTTTAGACTTTATTAGAATGTAAAAGTTGTATCAGTATTGTGTTTTATAGATCTCTGTATTTTTCTATGTTTCTGCACAGTAAACTCAGTGATTTATACATTTTTATTCTGTTTCTTAATAGTATGCCAATAGAAGGGTTAGCTTGGGATCACTTATGGTCCTAAGCACAGTGTGACATCTCGGGATAGATTTTTGGGGGGTTACTTCTTTCTTCGCTTGGTCCTCTGCTTCTTCAGTTCATAGTTCTTTAGGTTTCCAATTAACTAATACATTATAAGAATTTTGAGATATCTAGCTTTAGAAATAGAATTTACCTTACTCTCCCATGACTTAAGAAAAACACGCAATATCTTCATCACTCATTTTGTAGGTGGAATAACTTCACCAAAACAATGCAATTCATTAGTGATGAAGGTGAATCTCGTGGGCATTTGCTGAATGGTTTAACTTACCTTCACTGTGAAGGCTTCATATTGGGTAGTAAGTATATCCACCTTGGATTCCTTTACATAACTAGTTCCTTATGATCAGCTGTTAGATAGTCCCAAATCTCCTTTGTGCCCTCACAATATGAAATATGGTTGTACTAACCAACAAGTTTCTTAGATTTTAAATTATTTTCAATCCTTTTTTGATCCTCCTCATTGTCTTCCCTTTGAGTTTCAGCAACCAGCCTAGAAATTTATCCGTCCTTACTTCCCTCACAGAAGACTGAGGGCCATCAAAAATTATATCCCATAGCTCACTATCTTCAGCATTATAAAATCATGCATTATTGTCTTACACAAATCCAAGTATTGATCATTAAATCGAGATAACCTAGTGGTTGGCTATACTTCCTCCAAATTTGGTGGTGCTACCATCGTGAAGGATCTACTCTAGGTGTTAACCTTTTAGAGTGCACCACTCTGATACCAATTTTTGAATCGTAAAACTTTACCACCACTAAGGGACCAGGTCCCTATGTAACAACTATTTGTAAAAAAACTATTACAAAACGTAAAATACTCAAAATAAATCAACACCATAGATTTTTACGTAAAAACCTCCTTGCTCAAGAAAGAAAAATGGTGATCTATCCTCATAGGTTTTTATAAACTCCACAATAATCAAAGAAACTCTGATTACAGTATTTAACTCTAATTCCTACGGCTTGTGATAACTCTATTACAACTATCCAAGATAACTTTGTCTTGACCTCTCTCGATCGACTAACTCTAGTCAACCATTCTTAGGCAACTCTACCTAAGCAAAACAAGTTGAAAACAAAACTATAAGTTTACTCACAAGAACTGGATTAAATTAGTTATAGAACAAGACTCAAGTTAATGCTAATTGAAGAACCAGAGAATTTTGAGATATTAAGCAAGAGAGTTTCTGCTGCCTTTTGATAAAATCAGATGCAATGACTATTTCTCAGAATTGATTCTTTTTTATTATATAGAAGTGCAAGGATTTTTATTGTAATTCGATTAGAGCAGGTGTCCAATATTTGTACAATTTGCACCTTCACTATAATTATGTTACAGGAAAAAACTGTGCAGAGCGTAAGAGTGTACAACTATCCTTCAGCAATCTTCAGCAAATGTATAAAATGGACCTAGTCCTTGAGCAGGTTTCTTAGTCATCATCAAAAAATAGAACAATGATTTTCTTGACAACAATCATCAAAATTCAAAATGAAGGACAACAAACAAGAAAAATGGCCAAAGAAATCAACATCCCATCCTCCTATTAAATCAAGTCCTCTAACTAGTAATGTACTCAAAGTAAAAGTGTAATGGATAAATAAAGTGGTAGTAAAAGAAACACTTATATCTAAATTCATCAATAAGATCGATGCACGTAATTAGGTTCTCCACATCATCCCTGTGTTTGCAGTCTTTGGCCAGCCTTGCCTGTTAAAAAAAACATAAATTTTGTCCATTAATTTGTGGGGTTTCATCATGTTTCACAAGTTAAAAAAAAAGTGGAAATCAGAAGCAAAGTAAACAAATTTATGAAACTTATTATTTGATTAGGTACAAAACTTTTCCCTTTAGTTTCCAAGGCATCCGCAAATCAACAAAAAAAAACAATTGAAGTTTCCCACAAGTGCGATCTTGGGTGGTTAGAGTGTACGTTAACCTTACTCTACCATTACAGGGTAAACAGGTTGTTTTCTATATACCATAAAATCAAGTAAAATCATTACATAATAGTTATAGAAAAATCAAAACAAGAGTGAAGAAAAATGCTTCAGGTGAGATCAAAGCAATGAAACTACAAACCTTTTGAGTCCACTTGCTTCTCAAGGTCTCAATTTCATAAAACCTTCAACGGGTTTAGGTTTCTCATCAACGACAAGATCCTCTTTAGCAACCACATTATTCTCAGAACTGACATCATTCTTAGTCTCTGCATCTGATACCAACCCAGAATTCTTGGTGTTTACTCCTTTCATCTCTCTCTTCTCATTCTCTTTCTCTTCTGTGTGTATGGGTAGAGAGACACTAGTAAGAAGAAAGTCCTTTTCAAACAGATAAGTTCAAAAACTTTTCTACTCTATTTGATAAAAGATGAATTTTTGTAATCAAGGTGAGAAAAAAAAGAGTTGAATACACTTACCAACCCCAATTAATAAAAATCTACTTTTAAAAAAATATTCCTTCATATTATCAAATTTCCATTTATGCAAATCTATATTAATTTTAGACTCTCTTTGTGTTATTTATTCATGCATCCAGACAAAAGTACAATGGGCGATCAAAAAGTAAAAAAAGTAAATTCTTCAATTTAATAAAAAGTTGTAAAGACCAGTGTGAACACTAATTCAAGATTTTTTTTAATGAGCGGTGATATTTAAGATCTAACCACAAATACATCATTAAGTGATCTTTTATTGAAGATTAGCATTTAATATGTAATTAGAATTTTTGCGTCACTTCTTAAATGCAATGTTATTGTATTTAGGTGATCACTTATTAAGTGATTTAGAACTTTTCGCATCGGTTCATAAGTGCATTGTTATCTCATTTAGTATGTGTAAAAAATTATTAACAATTATTAACTTTTAAATAAATGTAGAAGAAAAGAATGTTTGTTTGTTAAGGATTTGTTTGAAAAGCTATCTAGTAATTGAAATTAGTGTATCCAAGTTATTTTAAAAATAAAATTTGATAATCAAAAAAATTTATCAGATATTTAATATTTGAAAATCGTGTTTCATTAAAAGATATCAAATTAGATATTTAAGATACATTTTTTAAAGTATACAAGTTAATAATCATATGTTTGTAACTAATATTGTAAGATATGTATGTGTGTGTGTCAAATTAATAATATTTAAAATTAGTTTAAAAAATAAGGAGAAAATACTTTATTACCACCTTGAACTATGCATGAAAAGATTGAGACACACCCAACTTTAGAAGGGTCCTATTACCCCCCTGAACTAATTAAAATCATATTTTGACAACCTTAGTGCCTACATGGCACAACACAAGAAGGGTTCACGTAGGCACTAAGGTGGTCAAAATTATGATTTTAATTAGTCCAGGGGGGTAATAGGACCCTCCTAAAATTCGGATGTGTCTCAGGCTTTTCGCGTATAGTTCAACGTGATAATAGAGCATTTTATCAAAAATAATAAAACAACACATTTTTGTAAGAATATCATACACAGGATATTTGGCAAAAAGATTTCTAATATTTATAAACATAAACTAATTGTGTCAATATAAAGTGAAAAGTGAACAACATGCAATGGGAACTAATAAGTCAATAGTACTAAAATAAATAAACTAAATTAAAAAATATAACTTAAATAAAAATTAAAAAAAAGTAACAAAATATTCTTATATACTAATATTATTGTGTGCTAAAGACCCATTCTTTCAAATATTATGAGTTGTGCTTTTAAATAACTACTATAATATCATAGTTATGTGGAAAAAATAAAATAAAAAAAGAAATAAGAGTAAATATGAGCAATTATATGGAATAACAAGAAGGTTGAGAAAGAGATGAAAGGATATAAAAGAAAAATATATTTAAAATAAAAATAATTTAAAAAATTAAGAACAAATTTAAAAAGTTCAAAGAAAATAAATTATAATAAAATAAAAAAATAAATTAAAATGATCTTGTAATTACCTTGAGGTTTGAGGAGTGTTACTACCCCCTCTCAATTACCCTCAGTTACCTACCAACGAAGTAATTATTTGGTCAAACGGGTTAAACAATATAGTTACGCTCAATTACATTTAAATTCAATTACCAAGTAACTTTTCAAACATGTCCTAAATATATTTATTACTCCTTCCATCCCTAAATACTTGTCAACCTTACTATAAATAAATATTTCGTAATACTTTTTATTTCAAAAAACTAAGAAATAATTAGTTGTTGGTTTCCACTATTACCCTTATTCATAAATATGGAAAGATACTAATATGGTGCATAATAAAGAAGAATTAAGTAAAGTTTAGTAATAAATAAAGGTAATTTAGTGAAATTATCTTCTAGTTAATATATTTCTTAAGAGGTGTGCAAAATAAATATATGACAAGTATTTAGAAATGAAGGGAGCAAAATGTACTTGGACAAAATTTGGATATTGTCTTTTAGGGAGAGGTAGAGTACGTGTGAAAGAGAGATCAGGGGGTGAGTATTCTGTATTTTAATTTATTTTCTAAAAATTTTGGTTGAATACTTTGATATTTTAATTTTTGATGATATATATTCTAATATCGATCAAAGTTATTCAGTTTGATGCAATTTTTATTGTTTGGTTTGGTTTTTCTTTATGGATATGGCATATTGGGTACTTTTTTTACTTAAAAATAAGATATTTTCTTCCATTATGCTCTACTTGTTCACTGTGTCGGTTTGAGGTACAATCAAATTATCTAGATGGACGTCCTTCCAATTTGAAGTTTATTTCTACATATTCCAACCATGTTAATTATGATAACATTCGCAACTATAAACAACTTTGTCAATATTGTAGAGTAGTACATTGTACAATCTCACGACCCGTACTCTAGTCAAAGAGTAAAGGCCCATACATATGATATGTCACCAAATTATGATCTATAATCTAACCTTTTTACAATTTTAAATATGCAGTCTCTCCTTCTTAATGAATCAGAGTAACACATTATGTATGGTATCCTAGCTTACTTTATATATCGCTTTATCTTGAAGACGACAATAGTTATATGAATTTATTCGCGCCCCTTTTTGCCTTTGTACCTAACATCGATGAGTTATGATACTAAAAATCTAACTTTCTCCCCCTTAGTACTCTTCTAGTTTTGCCTTTATCAATTGCAGTAATTCTTGAACCAACCACACTAATATACCTTATCGATAGGACCTGAAATTAAAGAACTAGTTAAGGATAGAATTGAGACTGATATTAAATTTAATAATTGTGTGGGAGTACTAATATCAAATCAATTGAGTGATATCAAATCAATAATCCTTCTGAATGAGATATCTCAAATTATTAAAATGATTCATTGGCCCTTCTTTTATTAACTTGACATTATGAAACTTATTGGAAATATCTGTGAAACTCATTAGAAAAATGCTTTCATCACATGTTGGTTTTGAACTATTTAAAATCTTGAGCATAATATGTAATTGGTGATTATTTTAGTTTTGGACTATTACATGTCAGTATCAACTTTCTATATAAAGTTTTAATGGACATTCCTAAGGGTGCGTAAACCCAAAACTCTCTCTTCTCTCTCTTCTTTTGTATGCTTTCAACATAAACCCTAACCCTACCATTCATCAGTAATGGCTAATCTAACTACTGATCTACCATCCTATATGATTAACTAGTCTACAGATTTAGTATTAACTTATGTAAAGACATTCCCTCATTTATCTAATCCGAAATTAATACCTAATATTTTTCCTTTCTATCCTATTCAATTAACTATCAAAATAAGATAAATGTGGAGAGTATCAGTACTACAGATGAAGGAAAAGGTTAAAAAATAAAATATGCAGATCTAGTTAAACCAACTATCAAGGGGTATAGAAGGAACCTACTCTAATTAAGAAGATTTCCTTAATTGAGTGTGCACCTAGAATCACCTGTACTGAAGAGGTGGTTTTGAGGATGAATGTGATGGGGGAGTTACAATATATTGTTGGAAAATTCTCCTATGAATGGCCTGAGTTGGAGGAACTATGCATTCAAGTTCCTGAGCAGTGTAATAGTAAAGGAGATTGTTAAATAAGACTTCTTAAAAAGACATATTTTGATAAACCTAAGTTTGATGGATGATTTTGTCAATCTTATGTACATCCATATTACATATGTTCTAAGAATAGAGTATTATATCTGATGAGGCCTCTCATTTATGATCACAAATTCAAAGTTAATGAAGAAAACACGCAGGTAATGACATGGATCTCATTCGCAGATTTAGTTTCCAGATATTAGGAAGTTTCTATTTTTGAGTTACTGCACATTTTTTAGAATTTACTTGTATTTAAAAAACTCTTCTTTAAACTTAATAATAAATCTCTCCTTTATTCTTCTTTGGTTGTATGTTTTTCATCTATAAACATCAACACAAGTATCCCCTATATAATATAAAGGCACATATAATAAAGAAATATCTTTTATCCAAAGTTCAAATGTTTGACTTTTATAAGGAAAATCATGAATTTCACGAAATTTATAGTCCAGAAGGAACTAAGGCCAGATAATATAGAACACTTAGAAGTAAGCACAATGAGACAAAGATGTACTTATAGAATATGATGCTATCAACATAAAATTAGTGATATCCCATTTATAACCAATGGAATGATAAGAAGGATTCGTATTCCACCAGTAATTGTTGAAACAATTCGGTAAACAAAAATTAAATGTTGCATCTCTGCAACTGTCATCTCATAAATAAATCATATTATAACTGATATAAGTCGTGATGTATTTAGGGTTGAAGACCAACTTCCAAGTACTTTTGTTCTTGATATGATAAAACTACTTGTATCAATAGATATAAAAAAGTTCACTGGTATAAGAAGTAATGCTCGTAGAGAAGATGTGTACTACCCCGGGAAATTTTTTGTTGAAATTTTATGCATAAACGTGTTGGGTTCTATTTTCTAGAATGAATTATAAATTTTCCGTGCGGAATGTCTTAGATTATGACCCACCATTGCGTAGATTATCGAATAAGATTTCCAATGATATGTGGATCATCCAAAACGAACACCCGAGCGACGAGTTATGAATATTACGATCGAACCGTGAATAGTAGTGAATAGTAAAACATGCAGGAAAAAAATACTGAGGCCTGGCGTATTTTTGCTCCAACTTTAAACGATCATAACTCCTTGTACATAATGATATAGGTGATCTACTATATATCAATGGAAATCTCTGCGAGTCCTCTTTCCGATGAAATTGGTTTCATCCAATTTGTCTATAGGAGTAAAAAGTTATGGTCGATCTACTTTAGCATATCAAAACTAAATTTTTGGGTCAACTTCAAATGATCATAACTCCTCGTACACAAGATATGGGTGAGATACTATATATAAACGGAAAGATATGAGAGTTCTCTTTCTAATGAAATTGGTTTCATCCAATTTAGATATCGGAGTAAAACGTTATGGTTGATCTACTTCAGACTATCAAAACAGTCCACCAAAGGACAGATGCGAGAATTATTTGATTTTTAGGGGCGTTTTGGTCATTCCCCCTCACCCAAAATCCGTCCAAACCCTATATTAAATCCTATTAGAAGCATTATATATTATATTTCATCAAATTCCCTTAAAAATAAAACCCTAAGCTCCTACATCCAACTTCAAGAACCTCCAAAGTTCACCATTAATTCTGTAAATTTATTCAAAATTCCAAGTTCCTAGTTCAAGAACTCCAAGAACCATCATTCAAAGGCACGATAAATGAGTATCGATCTAAAGTTCATCATTCAAGGTATGTGGAGTTTTTCAACAAGAACTCTCTTTCATTCTTGTGCCCAAAAGTAATTTTCCTTACAAAGGCATTATTTTTATTTGATTTTTCTTTATGAATTTGAAGCATGAACCCATATCTTATGACGATTATTGTGAAATATTTATGTTTATGATTTTGAAAGATGAATTTACATGTATGGTGATATAAAGCATGAATCTTGAACGATATTTATCATGATTTTGATATTTGGGTCACGAACCCCATTTGAAATTGTGTTTTTGAGAAAATATGTGTTATAAGCACATTGATGTTGAATATTTAAGATTTTTTGAATGATTTGACCTTTTGGTCGTGAATGAGTTATTTTGAACTCGACTGTGAAAGAAATCCACGTTTTTATTGATTATGATAAAGGGATAGCAAATTGGCTCCCGATGAAAATTGTTGAAGTGTTTATTATGGATTTTCTTTAATGTGAGCCTGAGGCTGATTTAAATTTATGAGCTAAGTCTGGGAGTAATCTTTATCACCGAGTGGGAGGTATAAAGTGACCTTACTTTCCTAGAACTACGTGCCCCCATAGGATGTGAGTCTGAGGCTGATTTATATAGTGATCACTAGTGTTTTTGAATTGATACTGAAAGTCCTACTCTGATGGAAAGGATAGGACGACTCTCCCCAATGTGGGTTGTACTTTGGACTCCATGTAGCTCACATAGTTTATGTCAGTTATAGGATCTCCCAGTGTGTGTGTGTGTTTCCTTGTGTCTATGGTGAATGGTGAAGTGATTTGAAAGTGGAATTGTGAAAGTTATTCTTTCGAAAGATTTAAATGATATTTACATTATGAGAATTGATATTCTTGATGAACTGAAAGTGATTGACAAATTATATAATGACTCACATGTGTTATTATACTTATTTTATCCTCTCATGATTATGATGATTTTCTTCGGGCTATGTGAGTCTTTCATACATCCTGCATATTTCTTATAAATATTTATGATGATGATGTTTATACAACTGCATACAGCCCCATATACTTGGTTCTTTTCCATGGTACTGACGCACATCTTCAGATGTGGGCTGCATTTTCTCGAAATGTAGGTACAAGGTATAGTTGCACCTTCGGATCCAGTCAGTTCGTGATATTCAGTCAGCAGGTGATGAGTCCTTTTGATTCAAGGGCTTGGGTTAGTTATGCAGAGTTATAGTGTTGTATTTTGTTTATTCAGTCATATTGAGTTGGGTAGTCGGGATTCATGACCCGGATACCTACAATCAGTATTAGTAGAGGCTTCTTAGACAGTCAGTAGAAGTTGATGTAGTTTGTTTTAATTTTGGTTGTAAAGGCAGAATTATAAACCTATAAAATTCCATTTTTGTATCGATCAAATTCAGAAAAGAGTTAATTTCTGCTGATTTGTATGGATTTGTATTTTTATTCAGTTGCTTATAAGTTATGCTAGTAGAAGGGTTGGCTTGGGGTCACTTGTGACCCTAAGCACCGTGTGACGTCTCGCGACCCAATTTCCAGGCGTTACAAACTTGGTATCAGAGCACAGAGTTCAAGTATCCTAGGGTGTCTATGAAGTCGTGTCTAGTAGATTCATGCGGAACGGTATAGAGACATCTGTACTTTTCTTCGAGAGGCTACAGGGCATTTAGGAAATATTTCCCTTCTTTCAAGTCTAAGATCGTGCTATAAAAAGGTTCTCCAAAAAGCTTATATAGATTCTTCTCTTACTCTATTCTGGCCAACTCTGCCTCATTTTCAAGGTATCAGAAATAGTTAAGCTTAATTCTTCGTAGATAGTTATGGGATTATAAGAGAGCTAGAAGGTATCCTGTAAGTTCTTTTGAGTTCCAAAGATTGAAGTACTTTATTCATGTTCATAAAAGTCGTGAACTAAGCCTAGGTTAGATGTACTTTCAGATTCCTCCTCAGAATCTACAATGTTAATCTATACTTCTCCCTCTATGTATTATTTTTGTGATAACATGATTCGCAGGCTCCAGTTCTTCCCCAGGTAATGCTTCTATATTTTCTAGAAGAAATTTCAAAAGTTACACAAAAGGGCTTGAGAGGAGCTCTCTAGTGTGTTAAGTTCCTTAAGTTGAAAGTTATGCCCTCATTCTTATGAGTTATTTAATTAAGACAGAGTAAGGTGTATTCTTAGATCGTTGAATGTTGTGTGTCAAGTTTCTATATCTTGTATTATGTAATCTTGTTATCATTATGTTTGTGAAAAATCAAAGTCTAGTGAAGCCGTGTGGGGCTTTTTCGATTCACTAGCATAGCTTCTTTGTTATTCATCTCATTTTCTTGTTCAAAATACAAATCAAAGTCTAGTAAAGCCGTGTGGGGCCTATTTTGATTCACTAGCATAGTTACTTTGTTATTCATATAACTTTCTTGATCAAAACACAAATCCAAAGTCTAGTGAAGCCGTGTGAGGCCTATTTCGATCCACTAGCAACTTGTAGTTCATCTTGTTCCTTGTGCTGGCTGAAAATGTGGGATATGGAGGTGTAGTAGTAAGAAGGATGGTAAGTGTGATTTGTTGAGCATAAGTATAGCAAAATCCCTTTTTGCATGCAATTGGGTTAATAGGAAGTGATGTAGTTTGTTCGAGGTATGAAACGGGTGTTGACGGTATTTGTATGACAGATAGTATAGGTTAGTGATGGAAGTACTCGGTGGGTAAGTATTGTTAATCTAGGATCTCTCCAGATTTCAAGAAAAAGTTAAGTTAAGATGTAGAGAGCTATGAACTATGTTAAGTTGTGTATAAAGGATAAATAGTAGTGACGGGTGAAAGAAGGATGTGTTAATGGATTGTGAATAAGATAGGCTATATGATTAGGACCAATTATTATTATTATGAAGTTTAAGTGGGCTAGTGTTCATGGATGTGTTGTTTTATAATCTTCACGTGGGATTTATGCGTGAGATAGAGTTGTAAATTATGTGAAGTGTGAGACCTTAAGTTTGAACGATTGGTGATCATGAAGCCGAATATGATGGTTTCCGGATTAATGGTATTAGTTGTCGGAAGTGACCTAATAGGCTTGAACAGTGTACACAAGAGTTTAAGTATAGTTGACTTGTAATTAAGTTTACTATTATATTATGATGAGAAAGTTCACCCAAGATATTATGGGACTGCTTTAATTTCGAGGATTAGTGTATGTGGTGTAGTGAGTCATGCCATGGGATTGTTAGATGGATAAATACAAGTTAAATGATGGATGATGTTTTGATGGCTAAGTTAAGACGAGGCGTATGATTGGAAATGTTGAGCCTCTTAAGTGTGATTTTGATTCTTATGGGTTAGAAACATAAGTTCATAGGCATGGTATTAGAGGGAGAAGACAGAAGTAGCATGGTCTATCAAGAGGTTAGAAAGTATTCAAGTTGAGCTAATAGAAATAAGAGTTAAAGCACTAGATGGTGTACATTCCGGCGATAGAGATGTTCGTGGAGATTCGAAATTAGTAAGCATTTGAGAATTTGAGTGGTGGCTTAAAGCTAAGGGGGAGATAATAGAACAAGTAGTCAAGTCAAGCTTTTACATTTTAGTAGAAGTACCAGTAAGTTGTAAATTTGCTGTGAGAAAGATCGGTGCTTGACCCAATGTTATTTCAGTATTTTCAGCTGTCCCAAAACCTGCTCATGCTTTACATTTCAGTTCCATGATCTTAATTCATGTTCATACACGTAATGAAGAATTACATACTCTTCTAGTTTCCAAAAATGAGAAATTCCAGTTTTTCTAGCAGTTGGAATCACATTCCATAAGTTATGAGCTCTAAATTCAGGGCATGCCGCCCATGACTCATATACTCAAGTTTTACAGTATGTTCAGTTCTAGTACTCAGGCAATACCCTTTTTGATAAGTGAGATTCAGTTTCCGTTATGGGTGTCTTCAGATTTGATACCTTAATGAACCCATTGTATTTGATATTTTATTCCTAAGGCCTCAATAGAGAGAGTCAAGTTATTTACATTATCCCTTCATGTTTCAGGTCTTCATCAAGTTATTTACATTATCCCTTCATGTTTCAGGTCTTCATGTTTTAAAATTTTGTGACCTTTTCATTAAGTCAAGATAATGGTGTTGAGCAGTTGTCTAGAAGGGAGAGACGATACTTTTTTATCTATGATAGAAGGTGGTGTGCTCACGGTGGTGAGGTGAAGTTAGATTGAGGCTAAGTCCTTGATACATGTCGTGGTTAGTTGAAGTTTTAAATATTTATTTGGAAAGATTGTTGTGCGTTGGTTTTATGCACTTCTATGAGGTTGTAGGAATAGTAATACAGAGTTTTTGTGTATAGTTCAATTGGTTGAGAAAATGTTATATGTGCCGTTTAAAGAATTGACCAGTATGTGTGAATAATATAGTTGATGGAATCTTAGACAAAATGAGGAAGATGCTTTATGAGTGTTCGTTTAGAGGTGCATGTGCGAAGTGTGTATGTGGTTATGAGTATAGGCTTGAATGTTATGGTTGTATATCTAAAAGAATGCACCGCAAGTTAGCGGATCCCTAGTATAAGATTGTATGTGGTTTTTGGAGTAGCAATAAGAGTTATGTTTGAAGTGAGGAGTTGTGAGGCTCAGTGTGTATTGAGGTTCATGATATAGATTAATATTATAGTGTTATGTGGCATATCTCATGAGTACTTGGAGTTAGGTTTGAACATAGTCGAGGGAGTAGTTGGGAAGTGTTGCTATGTTTGGAAGCAAGGAGTTATGTTTCCCAAGACCTAGAAATTCCAATCTTAATTTATGTCATATGGGTCCTTGTTCCCATACGATAGGATTGTATCAAATTATGGTTCATTTTCTCCCCGAACAATGTCATTTGAATCTTTTGGAGGGAGGTTGAGAGACGTTTCATTTGGGCGCAAGTGGTCCTTCTTTCGATGAGATCCCCTTCGATACCTTTGATTCTCAGTCTCTGGATAAACCAAAGATATCGATTCCTTAAAATCAGTCTCCTTTGTTTAAGATCCAACTATGTGACCATTCTCATTATGAATAGCATGTTCTATGAAGTATTCGAAAGTTTAGAGTGAAGTAAGTGGATTGATTTCGTTATTCCATCCTTTTGTCCACATTTCCATGGTATTCTGTACTTATTCATCGACATTTGAGGATGAATGTTTCCAAGGGGGAGATGATGTAATACCACAGGAAATTTTTCGTTGAAATTTTGTGCGTAAACGTGTTGGGTTCTATCTTCTAGAATTAATTATAAATTTTCTGTATGGAATGTCATAGATTATGACCCACCATTGCGTAGAGTATCGAATGTGGATCATCCAAAACGTACACCCGAGCGACGAGTTATGAGCATGCCGATCGAACCGTGAATAATAGTGAACAGTAAAACATGCAGGGAAAAAAAATACTGAGGCCTGGCGTATTTTTGCTCCAACTTTAAACGATCATAACTCCTTGTACATAATGAAATGGGTGATCTACTATATATCAAAGGAAATCTTTGCGAGTCCTCTTTCTGATGAAATTGGTTTCATCCAATTTGTCTATCGGAGAAAAAAGTTATGGTCGATCTACTTCAGCCTATCAAAAGTGAATTTTTGGGTCAACTTCAAACGATCATAACTCTTCGTACATAATGATCTGGGTGAGATACTATATATAAACGGAAATATATGAGAGTTTTCTTTCTAATTAAATTGGTTTCATCCAATTTGGATATCGGAGTAAAACGTTATGGTTGATCTACTTCATACTATCAAAACAGTCCACCAAAGGACAGATGCGAGAATTATTTGATTTTTAGGGGCGTTTTGGTCATTTCCCCTCACCCAAAATCCGTCCAAACCCTATATTAAAGCCTATTAGAAGCATTATATGTTATATTTCATCAAATTCCCTCAAAAAGAAAACTCTAAGCTCCTACATCCAACTTCAAGAACCTCCAAAGTTCACCATTAATTCTGCAAATTTATTCAAAATTCCAAGTTCCTAGTTCAAGAACTCCAATAACCATCATTCAAAGGAACGATAAATGAGTATCGATCTAAAGTTCATCATTCAAGGTATGTGGGATTTTTCAACAAGAACTCTCTTTCGTTCTTGTGCCCAAAAGTAATTTTCATTACAAAGGAATGATTTTTATTTGATTTATTTTTTATGAATTTGAAGCATGAACCCATATCTTATGATGATTATTATGAAATCTTGATGTTTATGATTTTGAAAGTTGAATTTACATGTATGGTGATATAAAGCATGAATCTTGAACGATATTTATCATGATTTTGATATTTGGGTCGCGAACCCCATTTGAAATTGTGTTTTTGAGAAAATGTGTGTTATAAGCACGTTGATGTTGAATATTTAAGATGTTTTGAATGATTTGAACTTTTGGTCGTTAATGAGTTATTTTGAACTCGACTGTGAACGAAATCCACGTTTTTATTGATTATGATAAAGGGGTAGCAAATTGGCTCCCGATGAAAATTGTTAAATGTTTATTGTGGATTTTCTTTAATGTGAGCCTGAGGCTGATTTAAATTTCTGAGCTAAGTCCAGGAGTAATCTTTAGCACCGAGTTAGAGGTATAAAGTGACCTTACTTCCCTAGAACTACGTGCCCCCATAGGATGTGAGCCTGAGGCTTATTTATATAGAGATCACTAGTGTTTTTGAATTGATACTGAAAGTCCTACTCCGATGGAAAGGATAGGACGGCTCTCCCAAACGTGGGTTGTACGTTGGAATCCATGTAGCTCACATGATTTATGTCGGTTATAGGATCTCCCAGTGTGTGTGTGTTTCCTTGTGTCTATGGTGAATGGTGAAGTGATTTGAAAGTGGAATTGTGAAAGTTATTCTTTCGAAAGATTTAAATAATATTTACATTATGAGAATTGATATTCTTGATGAACTGAAAGTGATTGACAAATTATATGATGACTCACATGTGTTATTATACTTATTTCATCCTCTCATGATTATGATGATTTTCTTCGGGCTATGTGAGTCTTTCATACATCCTGCATATTTCTTATAAATATTTATGATGATGATGTTTATACAACTGCATACACCCCCATATACTCGGTTCCTTTCCATGGTACTGACCCACATCTTCGGATGTGGGCTGCATTTTCTCGGAATGTGGGTACAAGGTATAGTTGCACCTTCGGATCCAGTCAGTTCGTGGTATCTAGTCAGCAGGTGATGAGTCCTTTTGATTCAAGGGCTTGGATTAGTTATGCAGAGTTATAGTGTTGTATTTTCTTTATTCAGTCGTATTGAGTTGGGGTAGTCGGGAGTCATGACCCAGCTACCTACAGTCAGTACTAGTAAAGGCTTCATAGACAGTCAGTGGAAGTTGATGTATTTTGTTTCAATTTCGATTGTAAAGGCAGAATTGTAATCCTTTAAAATTTCATTTTTGTATCGATCAGATTCAAAAAAGAGTTAATTTCTGCTGATTTGTATGGATTTATATTTTTATTCAGTTGCTTATGAGTTATGCCAGTATAAGGGTTAGCTTGGGGTCACTTGAGACCCTAAGCACCGTGTGACGTCTCGGGACCCTATTTTGGGGCGTTACAAGATGTCCCACTTTTCATTACGTAAGTTACATTTTCTCTCTATACAACTAATACCACTTGGACGCCGCATGAAATTCATAATGCCATTTAGTACTATGGTAATAGAGAATATTGTGAGTACTGTCTACTGAAAGATCTATATGTGATATAAACTCTGCTTGTGACAAGAACCATAAAAAAGAATGCTAATACAAATTATGGAATACAAAGGGACGATATATATACATCCTTAACAAATCAATTCATAAAAGTACAAGGATGAAAGAGGCTAGAAACACTGCAACAATATTAAAAGCAACATAAAGTAGCATTTGGTTGTACAGTAATACTTCATATCTAAAAACATCATTATAACTTCATTCTGCACTTAACATATGGATCAATAATGGATATGAGGCAAATTTGGGAAAGAAAATCAGTCGACAGTTCCAATCTTGATTTATTAGTTATCTTTAGATTATTGTGTATTATGCTCGAAGAGGAAATGAAATAACAGAGTTTTATCTCCAAGTGACAAGTAAAAAATATAAAGTCTAGAGTGATAATTGTTATTTATCAACCGCAAACATTTTGATGCATGTTATCTTGCGCTCTCTGAAATACAAAAGATATACCATGATAATAGTTGTGGTGCTATCAGTGTAAGTGGAAACAACAGAACTAATACTTATTTTTCTAATTTCTAAATAAATGAACATATAAATATTACCAAGAGAAAACATCAAATAAAAATTCTATTTAAGCAACTATCATAACATTAGAACAAAAGTTTTCCAAAATTTGTTATCGTGGATTTTGCATAATAAATAATCTCACCAGCGGCAGTGGTCACATTAGTAAAATTCTTCAGGCTATTGACATAACAACATTGACGTACTTTAGATAGTGTAAAGTAAGACAAAATTCAGCCAAGTCATAGAATTTTGGTGTTCACTAGCAAACACTAATTTAGCTGGATGGTAAAAAAACCTTTAAGGCTATTGCATAATATGGATATAAAATGTCAAAGATAGAAATTGACGATGTCAATGGTGAAGCAAAAGGAACATAAATAGCTAAACTTAAACTAAAATACCTTCTTTTTTTGAACTTAAATGTTTTTGTACCCTTTTCTTCTTTTGACACATAGTGTAATCAAATTCTGAGTGTTCATGGATCCTAACCTGTCACGAGCTTCTTTTCTTTCATCTAAAAGTAAACTTAGCCGGATGGAGCCAAAGAGTTTCTCCATATTGATATGTGAAAGACTAAAGTTAAAGAAAAAGAAGACATTTTACTGTAAAGGTTATTAAATACAAGTCAAGTTCCAAGATGCATGTGATAATGATAGCCTATCAACTTTTAATTTCATCAAACCAGACGAATTCCTCTAAGAGGCTCCAATAATAGTTTCTTTGATTGTTTGATATCTTGAAAAAAAAGGGAACACTTACCTAGTTACAAAATTTCTAAAGAAAACAAGTTCATCACTTTGACACAGATGACTTATTTTACTAAAAGAAATCTTTTTAAAATATTCTAGAAAGGAAAATCGAATAACTTTTACTGAAAGAAATCTAGAGTCATAGTTTCTTACTCAGCAAAAGACAAGGTCAACAAGTAATAATGAGGCAAAATTAACCTTAAAGATAGATGTATTTAATTATAGATCTTGTTCCTAAGAATTTACAAATCCATTCTGTTTCGATTTACTCAAATAGATCAAAAATTGCTTTTATTTTGAATCACATAACTGTCCCGTAAGCCTTAAATTAGATAAAACTATGCTATTAACTATATCGCAGGAAAAATAAAAACCATTTGAAAACTTATATTGGCCTTAAAATTTGAAGTAGTCAAACTAACACATGCGCAAAGGTTTGAACCAAAAATCTGTTACTCACAATAAATACAATTTTGCATAAAGGCCCAGCTAAACTCGATCACACCAAAAAATTATCTTATAGAACTGTGCATCATAGATGCACTTCCAACAACAACGGGGTTTGTTATAGAATGTATAAATACTTTATTCCTAGTAATATACCTAGCCATATTCAGATAGTCGATCTGTAGGAATCAAGAGGCAGATTTGTAGGCAATCAGTTTTATTTTTTTCCTAACTTGGTACACAATCTATTGTATTTATGAACTGATTATTTATTTGAATAAAAAATCTTCTTCAATCTAGTTATAGGGTTCAATGCATTACTTCTGCAACCTATAGTAAATAAAATAATAGGCACATTAAAATAAGAAAATTCATGGTACGGCAAAAATGAACTGGGATTATATTTTGCCTGAACATACTTGTTTAAGAATCCCAACAAATATAACATTAACAAGCAACCAGACTAGCCTCCAAGTGAGTGATTCAGTAGAAATTATCGCATAAAGTCTCAAGCTAGAAACCACCACCACTGAAACAAAATTCTGAACAAAGGGTTAATGGTTATTCGCCTTTATCCTACCTCTATACCTAGATAAACTTAAAAGTATAAAATAGATTGGGAAGTACCTGATATAGCTCAATGATATTCCCACATTAAATTCATTGTTAGAAAGTACATACTTGTTCACTAATATCATGCTACAGGAAGAAATTCAATAGTCGACTACATATAGCAAGGCCTTATTGAGTACTGTAACAACATCATTATTGCATACTAACTTCTTTATAACTTTCTCCAACATCCCATTTTTCAAATATTCATCATTTTTATCCATATCCTGCATGGAAAAATAACCTAATGCAATAAAAATTTAATAACATCAAACAGTAATTTTTAAATTTCTTCTCGTTGGTATGACCATGTAACACCCCACATTCTCAAGCTAGAATATGAACCGTCATTCCTATGTATATAAACCTGAACCCAATTATCTTTATATAAATATAAGTTTCATGATTATTTACCTAGTGTATAAAGTGTTGTCAATGTGAAAAATATTCATAGAAAACACTCAGAGAAAATTTGAGTTGAGAACTTTGATTATCAACTGAATTTTGGTATTTGATCCTACAAGGTTAAACTTTATAGGTGTATAAATTCTTGAATATATATAACTTTGGAGCTCAAGATCCACCAAGTGAAATCTAATTGAGTCATCTTTCCAATGCATCCAATTTCACCTTATTCAGATATCCAAGCAAAAAGTTATGAGCATTTTCATAAGTGAACCAGAAGGGTCTGTGATAAGGGCGTGGCACACCCAGTGTGCTTGTAATAAAAGTGTGGTACGCCCTGTTTTCTCTACGCTAAGGGCATGGAATACCCATGTTTCTAGAGATGCTAAAACACACATTTCTCTTTAGTCATTCAAGGGCAAACTAGTCATTTACGTCCTAAATCATCCTATAACAAATACTAACTTTTTTTCCTCACCCTATAATACAAATACATGATTACTCTCCTTCCAAATTCTCTAGAACACCAAATAAAGGTTTGTTTCAATAATTCTATATTCCAAGGCTTCAAATTCAAGTTCTTCTCAAATTCCTTCTATCAAAAGGCATGTTGGATACTCCCTATTTTAGTTATTGTATTATAAGTTAAATTTACTTGATATTATCTTGTTTTTGAATGTTTGATAAAACTAGATTTGAGGGTTTTGGGGTGTTGAACACTAGCATTATTTTTCCTTATTTTTAATTGTTTAGTTCATGCTTTAAATGATGGATTGTGGATTGAATCGGCATCTTGTGGTAATGATGGAAATTGGCAAACTACGGTTTCACAATGTTAATAGATTTTGAATCGTGTTATTGACATGAACCTCAATCCACTCATTTAACTTGTCTTTAAACAAGAATTCTACATAGTTTAACTAATGTTTTAATATATTGCATTGCATCAATTGGTGAAAACAAAAGGAGGTTTTGGAACGCACTTGGGAGTTATGGTTTTGAATTTTCAAACTGAAATTTGGATTCTAATAGGTCAAATGGTTATGGTTTAGCATAATTGGAATAGCTTGCAAGTCCGTTGGTATGATGATACTAATTCAGAAATGCCTTAATGAAAGACTCTATGGTTATTGGTAAATGGTACGTGAAAAATATTTTAATTTAGGCTTAAAAAAATTGTGTATTTTATCGAGAAAGTTTAGTCTCGGGGGGACCAAACTTGAAACCACGTCTGCCAATAATGGAGGGTCTATATGACCACCATGTTTATGTTACATAGTATATTTTTGGATGGAAATCGCCTTGGTGTCTTTAGCCAATCTCCGGTACATATGGCTAACATGGACTGGGCCTTTTCGAAAGGAGGAGACTGACCCATATTGCCTTTGGGTGTCTTTAGATTTGAACGAGCAACACAATTCAGGACTAAAGTTTTAAAACTATCATATTTCATGCCTCTTGTCCCCATTTCGATATTATATATATATAGGTAAATTGTAACACCTCATAGCATTCTCGACTTAGTACTACCCTTAATAGCATGCTTAAAGCGCTTACAATAGCATTCTTAAAGATCTTACAACCTAAAATTTTTCTAAGTGTTAAAAAGGACTTAGTCATATTTTAAGCTCCTAAACTTCAATGATTTTTAAATCAATTATTTTGACGTCGAGAGGAAGATTTTTGAGTTGATTCATATTCACGGGTGTAAAGGGGTTGTCTTAGGGAAGTTTTGGATTTTTCGAATGATGTTTGATACATGTTTGAATAATCAAAATTGTGGGCCAATGCGATATCGATGTGTCGCACCAGGAATCGCATTAGTAGGGACCGACGCGATGTTGCGCTTAATGCGTCAGGTTCCCAATTCATTTAATGACTTGTTTGAGTCCAGGAGGGTATTATGTTGTTTTTGTATTGTTAGAGATTTCACAGACTGGTGTCATGTGTGTTCTTATATTCGTATTTTTCAGTTGAAGTAAGAGAATGACCATTTTCCATTTTGCTATGTTTTTTCTGCATTTCCTTATAGTATATGAATGGTGTACATGATTACCAGTTAGAGAAGGGCTCTTAGGACACCATAGTTCGGGATGCTCATTACGGCAAGGGGCTCATCTCGGGTCAAGACAAAGAACAAGCCCCACCATGGCTAAAGTAAATGATAAGCACCACAAGGGCTAAAGTAAAGTGCATGCTCCACGAGGAATAAAGTAAATAATAAATAAGTAAATAACAAGACCCACGAGGAATAAAGTAAATAACAAATAAGTAAATAACAAGCCCCACGAGGTCTAAAGTAAATGACAAGCCCCACGAGGGATAAAGTAAAGTTCAAGCCCCATGTTGGCAAAAGTAAAGGGCAAGTAAGGGTATTTATTATTCACCTTTAATTGAATTTGTTTGGCAAATATCACCAAAAAATTATAAGTTTCGGCCTTAATTCTCAGGTCATGGCCCAAGTGAATATAGAGCAGTCATCTAAAATGAAAAAAAAACATACTTCTTCTCTCATGTACTTTGTACCTTGACAGGTTCACTTAAATTCATGTACAACAATTCAAGGGGTCTTGAGGTACTTACCTTCTCTATTGTTTGAATAAGGACTTGGTTTTTTTTCTTTGACACGGGCATCAAAAATCCCAATATCTAAAAAACTACAGCTTTGGAATACCCCAAACAAGTTCCTTTGAGAGCATCATGTTAAAGAGAAAAGAACTTGTTAGGGTTTTTGCCCTGATTTTCTTACCAAATTTAAGTTTTATTTTTCTTAGAAGAAAAATAAGTAATGCGATAATTACTTTTAATTTCTTGAGAGTAAAATATAATTTTTTTCATATTTGGCTAACCTCTTTCTTGGAGAAAAGGTTTTGGAACTCTATAAATAGAAGACCCCCTTCTCATACCACAACACAATAGAATCTACAATGTAGTATTTTAAGAGTTTTATTTAGAGGGAGATTTTCTCTCTTTTTAGTTTCCCTATTTTTTATTATTAGGTTTTATATGTAGGTCAATTGGCCAAATTATATAATAATATTAATTTTTTTAGTATTATTTTATATGTCTTCTGAATTTTCACCTTGATGGTTTGTAACTTTAAGCTTCCGCATGACACCCTCTCAATTTCGAACCCAACAAGTGGTATCAGAGCCTATGGTTCAAAGATCCAGTGGTTTGGTAAAACGAGGTTGAAGAAAATTCCAAGGCAGTTCAAATCAATTTGTAATCAATTTGATGATAAAGAGGATTTTTGTCCAACTACATGTGGAGAACAAGTTTCAATCATATTTTCAATATTCCTGCTGCTCATCTTTAAAAAAACTATTAATTTTTAACCCATATTTAACCATAATATTTTAAATCTTATTTTTAACCATAGAAAGCAACAGTTATGAAGATTATATCAAGAACGAAGTTCATGCATGTGATGTGAAGAAGGTGGATCAAGTGAAGAAAATCAAGCAAAAAGGGGAGATTTGTTAGGGGTTTTGCCCTAATTTTCTTAGCAAATTTAAGTTTTATTTTTCTTGAAAAATAAGTAATACCATAATAAATTTTAATTTCTTGAATGGAAAATATAAAAAAATTTCATATTTGGCTAACCTCTTTCTTGGAAAAAGGTTTTGAAACTCTATAAATAGAAGACCTCCTTCTCATACCACAATAGAATAGCATCTACAATGTAGTATCTTAAGAGTTTTATTTATAGGAAGATTTTCTCTCTCATTAGTTTATTATTAGGTTTTATATGTAGGTCAATTGGACAAATTATATAATAATATGAATTTTTTAGTATTATTTTATATGTCTTCTGAATTATCACCATGATGGATTGCAACTTTAAGCTTCTGCATGACGTCCTCTCGATTTCGAACCAAATAGAACTTACATGACCCAATATTCTGTGCCAAAGATCTGTATTCTCACTTCGATTAATCAAACAAGTCAGTTCACATCCAGGAACTGAGTCTAAATCAGCCACATACATATTTTTGCATCTTTTAACCCTTAGAATGACATTTCTCATTTTAAAACAAGTTACTGTGCACCGGTCAAACAAGAATTTTACTTCACATAGAACTGAGTCTAAATTAGCTATATACATACTTTTACATATTTTGGTTTATCTACCTTTTCTTCAAGAAAATTCTTCTTAACACTAAGCTCACAATGAGAATCAATCAAGAAATTTTTAAGTTTTCTTAACTTCTTTGTAGTGTATTCATTCAGATTCTGCTTAATTTTAAAATGAGTTACCTCATCTTTTCTTCATCATCTGATCTATCCATGAGAACAAAAAGAGAATTTTATGTAATTCCACCAACTTCTACGTCCAGCATAGAGGCATCTTCAGGTTTTTGTAACTGATCTAATTCACTTAATGAGTCTCCCCAAGAAAATAAGGTTTGCTTCAAGACATAGTCCGCTGCAATTTTCCTTCTGAACTTGTTATGGACCCAATCCTTCTTCTTTGACTTATCTCCTCCTGACTTTAAATACTCTTGATGATCTATCTTGTGCAAAGGACAGTTCTTGATAAATTGTCCTGGTTAGCCATATTTGTGACATAGCTCATTTGCACCGATTGTCTTGCTTCTACTACCTTATTTTGAAAGTTTCCACTCCTCTTCACAGACTTACTAATTTTTTAAGCCAGGTAGGCAACATCTTCATCTTCCTCCCTAGAATCATATTTTGAAGCTTTTAGAGCCAAGGATTTTCTTTTCCAGGTTTTTTCTTCTCTTGGTCCTCTGCTTCTTCAGTTCATAGGTCTTTAGGTTTCCAATTAACTAATCCATTCTAAGAATTTTGAGATATCTAGCTTTAGAAATGGCATTAACCATACTCTCCCATGACTTAAGAAAAAGACGTAATATCTTATCACTCATTTTGTAGGTGGAATAACTTTACCAAAACAATATAATTCATTAATGATGAAGGTGAATCTCATGGGCATTTCCTGAATGGTTTAATTTACCTTCATAGTGAAGGCTTCATATTGGGTAGTAAGTATATCCACCTAGGATTCCTTTACCTAACTGGTTCCTTATGTGCAGTCGTTAGATAGTCCTAAATCTCCTTTAAGCCCTCACAAGATGAAATACAATTGTACTAATCAGGTCCTATTCCACAGGACAAAAGTTTTTTAGCCTTTAAATTCTTTTCAATTCTTTTGTGATCCTCTTCTTTGTATTCCTGTGAGTTTCAGCAACCAACCTAGTAATTTATCCTTTTTTAACCTCCCTCACAAGAGACTGAGGCCCATCAAATATTATATATATAATAGCTCACTATCTACAGCATTATAAAATCATGCATTCTTGTCTTACACCAATCCAAGTATTGATCATTAAATTGAGGTAGCCTGGTGGTTGGCTATACTTCCTCTAAATTTAGTGATGCTAACATCCTCAAGGATCAACTCTAGGTGTTAACCTTCTAGAGTGCATCACTCTGATACCAATTTTTGAATCGTCGGAGTTTACCACCACTAGGGGACCAGGTCCCTATGTAACAACTATTTGTAATAAAACTATAACAAAATGTAAAATACGCAAAATAAATCAATACCATAGATTTTTACGTAGAAACCTCCTTTTTCAAGAAAGAAAAATGATGACTTATCCTCATAGGTTTTTCCATGATCCACTATCATCAAAATAACTCTAATTACAGTATTTAACCCTAAGTCTTACAATTTGTAATAACTGAATTACAACTATCCAAGACAACTTTGTCTTGACCTTCTCTCGATCGACTAACTCTAGTCAACCATTCTTAGGCAACTCTACCTAAGAAAAACAAGTTGAAAACAAAACTATAAGTTTACTCACAAGAATCGGAGTAAATTAGTTTTGGAACAAGACTCAATTAATGCTAATTAAAGAACCAGAGAATTTTGAGATATTGAGCAAGAGAGCTTTTGCTTCCTTCTGATAAAATCAGATGCAAAAACTATTTCTTAGAATTGATTTCTTTTGATTATATAGAAGTGTAAGGATTTTTATTGTAATTCAATTAAACCAGGTGTTCAATATTGTACAATTTGCACATGCGCAATAATTATGTTGCAGGACAAAATTGTGCAGAGTGTGACAGTGTACAGCTATCCTTCAGAAATCTTGTAACGCCCCGAATCTGTACCCCAGACGCTACACGGTGCTTATAATCCCGAGGGACCACAAGCTAACCCATGACTTGTAACTGTTGCAATGACTGAATAATAATACTATATTATGCAAAAATTAAGCAGAAACTTTCCATAAGGTTCAAAACTATAAATAAATACTAAGTACTGAAAATTGAGTATTGATACATCTATCTGAAATACTCTAGTATAATAAGCCTCAATTATCTGAATAAGGGATTGATGGGACAAACCCCCATCTAACCCCGACTACTGAAAAATGATAAACTAAGATACTGAAGTAATAATCATGTCCTTGAACTATGAGCACTCACCACTAGTTTGTTGCTGATGGATCGGGATTCTAAGTATGATCGGGAGCCCTTGCGTCTGAACCTATGATATAAGACATCATAGCACAAAAGAAAGGTATGCGTCAGTACATTGAATGTACTGGTATGCTAAGTGAGGTAGGATGAGATGCATGGGTTCATATGCATGAACAATAATTACTGAATAACATGAGAATACCTAAATGAAAGTACATACATGAATACGTAAATTGTAACTTAGGTCGTGATAACACTGGATACTGAGTTCTGAATTTCTGATTTATTAATATCTGAGTTTACTTATATTGTATTACTGTTAACTGGGTGACTGTATCTAATAGTCTTAATTCTATGGAACTATTCTAAGTTTCATACTAAACTGCGTGACTGTGTCTAACAATCCTGATTTCTGTAAAGCTGAATTGAGTTCTATTCTGAAGACTGAAACTGAAATTGTGGGAGGTAATCATCTAAACAATGTGCCTCTTTCTGAATAGATTGGTGTCCAACCTATAACCCTATTTGAAAGGGTGTCAGTATCGTGCCACGGGTAAAGACAACTATGAGTTAATCCTCTCTGACAGGAAGCTCTTTTGTCAACCCTTACTGGTAGGAGAACTCGTATGAGATGTATTAACCCTAGTCTAGCACGAAGATATCTCAACCTATGTTGGCTACATAGTTCTGTAACACATGCATTGCTATTAAAGGTCAAACCCTGTACAAGCAGGAATACCCCCATCCCTGGGTTCGCTCGGTGCTAAATCCTACTCCTAACTTAATAGACACTGAACTAATTCCTAGTTCATACCAAGCTTGACTAAATTGTTAATGATTATACTGTCTAACTGAACTTAAATGAGTTCAATGGGTTTTTTGACTGATGGAATACTACTGGATTCTGCTAACTAACTGAATTTACTAAGGTCTAAACTGAATACTGAAATGGACTGTTCTGATACTGAGTCTACTGAGTTTTTCCTGAGTTTTGTAACTGACTGAGAGTACTACTAATCATGACATGACTAAGATTATTCTATAACTGGCACCTTTTCTAGGTAAATAGCTAAATTGTCGGGTATTAAATACCCCCAGGACTCGATAGCATGAAAAATAAATCATAGAATAAACTTTAAAGGCATAACCATATGCACCTGATCATAAGTCATTCATAGAGACATTCCATCAAACACTTGCATGATATAACTTGCGCATATGCTAACATGACATGATTGTTTTCCCTTTTCTTTGTTCTCAGGAGTAATTTATCAAACACTTGGAGAACATAATCCATGCACATGACACTTAACAACACAAAGGGATCATAATTCAAAATCCCCATTTACAATTTCAAAGGTTTAGAATGAATTCAAATTATTCTATACATATATCAAATAACTATACATGAAACTTGTAACAAACATGGATTAGAAACCCAATTAATTATTTTAATGATGAATATAATCAAACCCAACATGAAATTCATGAAATCAATACACTTGAAGTTTTAAAAGTAGTTTCTTGAACTTCAAGGGTGGAAGGGACCCTTGGATGAACACTTGACATACCTTAAAGCTTGAATTCTAAAAGTTTGATGGATTTTCTTGGAACTTGGATTCTTGAATGTGATTAACTAGGGTTTGTTCTTGAAAAATTCTATAGAGAATGAGTAAATTTTGCCTTTTGGATGACTTAATTATATATTTTGGGGGGCTGATATAAGAAGGGAAAAGACCCATTTACCCCTCTGGATGCGGGTTTTTAATTACTGAAAATAGGACTAGCAATGCGCAGAAAAATATGCAGAATCATTGGTATCAATGTGATAGCCAACGCACAGCATCAAGTCCATATCAGTTCATTGGAATTTGCACTGGGAGCTTGGGAAAAATACTCATCGAAGCAATGGGCGATGCGGCGCGTCGATCTACTAGTTTAAGCTTTCAAATGTGTTTCAAATGAAGTCTAAAAAATCCAAAACTTGTCCGAGAACACCTACTGGCATTCCTAATCATGATTCAACCTAAAAATATTACTTTAAGGTCATGAGGGTTGCGAAAAAGGATTGCCAACTTATGAAGGCTAAAATAACTCTAAGTATGAACACTTAGCTGAATTTATCTAAGTTTGGGATCCCTTACTATCTTTTACAGGACTGAATCAAGCTTAGGATTTTGTGGGGTCTTACAATATCTCCCCCCTGGAATATTCATCCTTGCATGAGACTGACTAAGCTGAGAATACTAATAGACTTAATTTAGATACTGGATATGCACAACTGTAACATGATTTAATAACTGACACTACTAATATGCTAAAATTTTATATTGAACAAGCATATATGATGCATGAGTACATGGCTGGAATTGTTGATAAACTGAGTCTCTTATACTGAACATGCATATCTGATGCATGAATATCAGACAGAATGGACTCTAGACTGTATGACTGGATATGCAATGATAACTGATACCAAGTTTATAAAGAAAATTTAAGCATGGAACTGAGTAAGTTCAAGGAAAAACTATTACCTTGGGCTGAGTCTGAGTTTGCGGAGAAGAGGTGAGGATACTTGGTCCGCATATATTCTTATGCTTCCTAAGTATCTCCCTCAATGTACTAATTCCGCCAAAGAACTTTGACTAGAGGGGCCTCTTTGTTCATTAGTCTGTGAATCTTCTAATCAAGGATTTCAACTGGGATTTCCTCATAAGAGAGACTGTTCTGAACGTCTATAATCCCTACAGGGACTACAACTGTTGGGTCACCTATGCATTTCTTTATCAAGGAGACATAGAACACTGGATGGACTGAAGCTAAGTCTGAATATAACTAAAGCTCGTATGCTACCTTTTCGAAATGGATGAGAATTTGGGAAGGACCGACATATAGAGGACTGAGCTTCTCTTTTTTGCCAAACCTCTTTACTCCTTTCAAAGGGGAGATTTTGAAATACACATAATCACCAATCTCAAATGTGAGATCCTTTCTTCACACATCTGCGTACGATTTTTGTTGGCTCTGAGCTGTCTTATGCCTTTCCCAGATTAACTGAACCTTTTTTAAGGTATCAAATACCAAGTTAGGCCCTGCCACTGTGGACTTACCCACTTTAAACCAACCAATGGAAGATCTACATATTCTCCCATAAAGTGCCATAAATGGAGCCATTTGAATGTTAGAATGATAGTTGTTGTTATATGTGAACTAAGTCAAAGGCAAGTGGTCATCCCAACTACCTTTAAAGTCTATCGCACACGCACGCAGTATATCCTCTAAAGTTTGAATGGTCCTTTCTGCGGAGGGTGAAAAGTTGTACTAAGGTGGACTTGGGTACCAAGACCCTTTTAGAACGCCATCCAAAAATGAGAGATGAACTCCGTACCTCTATCTGAGATTTTAGATAACGAAACTTTGTGCAATCTGACCATCTCTCTGACATAGAGTTTGGCATAGTCCTCAGCTGAATAAGAGGTATGGACAGGTAGGAAATAAGCTAATTTGGTCATCCTATCTACAATGACCCAAAATGAATCGTGTTGATGACGAGTATGAGGCAAACCCATCACAAAGTCCATGTTTACCTCTTCCCATTTCCAAGTGGAAATACTGAACTCTTGCATAGACCCTTTAGGTTTTTGGTGCTCAATCTTAACCTGCTGACATGTCGAGCACTTAGCTACAAACTCTATAATTTCTTTCTTTATCCCACTCCACCAATAGATCTCCCATAAATCAAGGTACATCTTAGTGGCCCCTAGATGAATAGAGTAACGCGTACCATGTACTTTTAGAAATATTCACTATCTCAGGTGATATACCTGTCATACATAGCCGACCCTAACCTCAATACACCATCTCCCCTTTGGGAAAAAACCTCTATCTTCTGATCTCTAGCTGATTCTTTCATCTTAACTAGGTTGGATCCCTATCCTATTTTTCCTTCACTTTAGAAACAAGGGATGATTCTGAACTACTCTACACCCATACATTACTTTTTGCTGAATCGACTAAGCGGACACCTAGTCGGGCAAGCTGATAAACTTCCTGAGCTAACTTCTTCTTTCCATTATCCATGTGAGCAACAATACCCATAGGCATTCTACTTAGAGCATCAGCCACTACATTGGCTTTACCCGGATAATACAGGACACTCATGTCATAGTCCTTCAACAACTCCAACCACATTCTCTGATGGAGGTTTAGGTATTTCTGAGACAACACATACTGTAGGCTTTTATGGACAGTGAACACATCAATGTGCACTCCATAAAAATAGTGCCTCCAAATCTTTAAGGAAAAAACTACTACTGCTAACTCAAGATCATGAGTTGGATAGTTCTTTTCATATGGTTTGAGCTGTCTAGAGGTTCTTTTCATGGGGTTTGAGCTGTCTAGAGGCATAGGCGATGACCTTACCTCTCTACATGAGGACACAACCCAAACCTACTTTAGATGCATCACAATACATAACAAAGCCATCTGAACCATCTGGTAGAGTCAAAACTGGGGTTTTAGTGAGTCAAGTATTCAACTCCTGAAAACTCTTCTCACAAGAATCTGACCACTGAAACTTGACTTTTTTCTGAGTCAATCTAGACATGGGGGATGCAATAGACAAAAATCCCTCAGCAAACTGTTGGTAATAGATAGCTAAGCCCAAGAAACTCCTGCTATCTGATAGAGAGATAAGTTTGGTCTAGTTTCTCACTGCTTTGATCTTTAGGGGATCAACTCTAATGCCATCACCGAAAAACATATGGCTGAGAAAAGCTACTGGCCTTAGCCAAAATTTGCACTTACTAAATTTGGCAAATAGCTGATGGTTTCTGAGAGTGTAATACTATTCTAAGATGGTCTGCATGATCATGTTCACTGTGGGAGTAGACAAAAATGTCATCTATGAAGACTATGATGAACATGTCCAAGTACTTCTTAAACACACGGTTCATCAAGTCCATGAAAGCTACTGGGGAATTGGTAAGACCAAAGGACATGACTAAGAATTCGAAGTGACTATACCGAGTTTTGAAAGCTGCTTTCGAAATGTCGCATTCTCTGACTCTGAGATGATGATAGCCTAATATGAGGTCTTTCTTAGAGAAGTAACCAAAACCTTAAAGTTGGTCAGACAAGTCATCGATTTTGGGAAGTGGATACTTGTTCTTGACCGTGACTTTATTTAACTGATAGTAGTCAATACACATTCTGAGAGAACCGTCTTTCTTATGTACGAATAGAACTGGTGCACCCCACGGGGACATACTTGGTCTGATGAATCCCTTATCTAGGAGATCTTTCAACTGTTCTTTTAATTCTTTGAGTTCAACTGGATCCATTCTGTATGGCGGAATAGATATGGGCCGAGTATCTAGAAAATAGTCTATTCCGAAGTTGATTTTCCTTTCGGGGGGAACTCTGGGAAGTTCTTTGGGAAACACGTCTGAGAATTCACATGCTACTAATATTGTCTTAAGAGTAGGGGTTTCTCAGCTAAAGTCTTAGAATCGAATGAGATGGCAGACACATCCCTTAGATATCATTTTCCTTGCCCTAAGGTAGGAATCAAGATGACCCCTAAGTGCTGAAGTATTACCCCTCCACTCTAAGATCTCATTCGAAAACTGAAACCACACAAATCTATTTCTACTATCGACTGAGGAATATAAGGAATGAATCCAATCCATGCCGAGAATGACATCAAAATCGGTCATCTCTAATTCAACTAAGTCTGCTAAAATCACTTTCTGAGATACCATAATCGGATAGTTCCTGTATATCTGTCGGGCTATGATAGATTTACCCACAGGGGTAGAGACTAAGAAAGGCTTTACTAGAATTTTAGGACAAACTTTGAAGTCAACATCTATATAGGGAGCTACAAAAAACAAAGAAGATCTTGGATCTAGCAAAGCATAAACATGCAAATAATAAACTTCTAACGTACCAATGACCACTTCAGGAGAACTTTCCTGATCCTGTCGTGACTGAATTGTATAGAGTCTGTTTGGTTATTACCCACTGGTGGCACAAGAAGCGGCACCCTGCTAATTCAGGTGACCGAACTGAGCTGAGGGACGGTTATGTTGACTCTGCGAACCCACTTGAGGACATTGTATGACTCTATGGCCTAGATTTCCAAATCTGAAACATACATCACTGCCAGCTCTACAGACACCCTGATGGTTTCTGCCATACTTTTAGTAGAGAAGATTTGTTCGAGTACAGCTAACAATACCCTGGGGTTTAAGGCCTGGCGCCCTATCTATAGTTCCGTCTCTGAATTTCAACACGAGAGCACTGGCTAAGGATGGAGCTGGAACTAAGGATTTTGGGTAGAACAGAGAATGATTCCCATCCTCTGACTTAGGCTGAGTAAAGTTGAAACTACCTGTTCTCGCTCTCTTGTTCTCCTTATTCTTCTCCCTATTCTTAGACTCCTCTATCTACTGAGCATAGACCATGATCTTGGATATATCCATCTCCTTAATCAACATTGCGGTCCTATACTCCTTGACCATACTATTAGACATGACAAACACAAACTTACTCATCTTAGATCTGCTATCTATTACCACATAAGGACCATATCTGTCTAATTGAGTAAACTTGAGAGAATACTCTTGTACTGTCATGTTTCCCTGCTTCAAATTTATAAATTCCAAAAACTTTGCTTCTCTCAACTATAGCGGGAAGAACCTATCCAGAAAAATAATAGCAAACTCCTCCCATTCTATGGGCCCTATATTTATGACCCTCTCTCCTTTCCACTATTTGAACCATGAGTGAGTCAAATCCTGTAACTGATATGTAGATAATTTGGTACTCTCACTAGCTGTCACCTCCATAATATCTGTAACCTTCTTCACCTGATCAAGAAATTCCCGTAGGTCCTCATCTGACTTTGACCAGATAAAATATAGAGGGTTCATTCGAGTAAAGTCCCAAATCCTAGCTGTCACAGTATTAGCCACTAGGTTGGCTGGAACGGCTAATGGGCATTCATTCTGGGCTTCTACAAAATGAGCTAGGGTGGTGAAATCTAATTTGAATTTATCTTGGGACACATGTTCATCCAGGGGATCTAGCTGGACGGGCTGAGGTGCTGACTGGTTTTCGATTCTCCTTTTGTTAGTCTTTTTGGGAGGCATGCTCTATAAATGAAAAGGAGAGAATGGATTAGACTAAGAGTTTAACTTAAGATGATGCTTACTAGCACAACATGAATACAGAAAGAAGGGAAACTTTTCCTAAAACATCTAATAGCCTCTTATCCATAAGTGTGGTGCGCTACACACCCATGCATAAGACTCTACTAGACGCAGCTTTTAGACTTTCTAGGACTCTATTAAAACTTAGGCTCTGATACCAAGTTTTTAATTCCCCAAGTCTGTACCCCAGATGCTACACGATGCTCATAATACTGAGGGACCACAAGATAACCCATGACTGGTACCTGCTACAATGACTGAATAATAATATTGTATAATGCAAAAATTAGGCGGAAACTTTCCATAAGGTTCAAAACTATAAATAAATACTATATACTGAAAATTGAGTACTGATACATCTATTTGAAATACTCTAGTCAGATAAACCACTATTTTCTGAATAAGGGATTGATGGGACAAACCCCCAACTAACCCCGGCTATTGAAAACTGATAAACTGAGATACTAAATTAATAATCATGTCCTCGAACTATGAGGAATCACCACTAGTGTGTTGTTGATGGATCGGGCTACAATCTATGATCGGGAGCCCGTACATCTGAATCTATGATATAACACATCATAGCACAAAAGAAAGGTATGCATCAGTACTTTGAATGTACTGGTAGTCTAAGTGAGGTAGGCTGAGATGCATTGGTTTATATGCATGAACAATACTGACTGAATAACATGAGTATAACTGAGTGAAAGTACATGTATGAATAAATAAATTGTAACTGATAAAGTAATAACACTGCATACTGAGTTCTAAAATTCTAATTTACTAATATCTGAGTTTACAAATACTGTATTACTGTTACCTGGGTGAATTTATCTGACAGTCTTGATTCTGTGGAACTATTCTGTATTCCGTACTAAACTGAGTGACTATATCTGACAGTCCTAATTTCTGTAGAACTGAACTAAGTTTTATTCTGAAGACTACAGCTGAAATTGTGGGAGGTAATCATCTAATCGATACGCCTCTTTCTGAATAGATTAGGGTCAAACCTGTAACTCCAGTTAGAAGGGTGTCAGTACCGTGCAATAGGTAAAGACAACTGTGACTTAAACCTCTCTAACAGGAAAAACTTTTGTCAACCTTCACTGGTAGGAAAACTCGTATGAGATGTATCAACCCTAATCTGGAACAAAGATATCTCAACCTATGTTGGCTATGTTGTTCTATAATGCAGGAATTGCTACTAAGGGTCAAACCCTCTATTGGCAGGAATGCCTCCATCCCTGGGTTCGCTCGGTGCTTAATACTAATCCAAATTGAATAGACACTGAACTAATTCCTAGTTTATACCAGGCTTGACTAAACTGTTACTGATTATACTGTCTAACTGAACTAAATTGAGTTCACTAAGTTTCGTTGACTGATGAAATAATACTGAATTCTGTTAACTGAATGAATTTATTGAGTTCTGAACTGAATACTGAACTGGACTGGACTGATACTGATTCTACTAAGTTTTTCCTGAGCTTTGTAACTGACTGAGAGTACAACTAATCAAGACATGACTGAGATTATTCTATAACTGACACTAGCTCTAGGTAAACAACCAAATTATTGGGTATTAAATACCCCCAAGACTCGATAGCATGAAAATTAAATCATAGCATAAACTTGTAAGGCATAACTATATGCACCTGATAATAACTCATTCATAGAGATATTCCATTAAACACTTGCATGATATAACTTGCACATAAGCTAACATGACATAATTGTTTTCCCTTTTTGTTTGTTCTACGGAGCAATTTATCAAACACTTGGAGAACATAATCCATGCATATGACACTGAACAACACATAGGCATCATAATTCAAATCAACATTATTTCAAGGGTTTAGCATGGATTCACATGATTCTATACATATAGCAAATAACTCCACATTAAACTTGTAACAAACATGGATTAGAAACCCAATTAATCATTTTAATCATGAATATAATCAAACCCAACTTGAAATTCATGAAATCAATACACTTGAAGTTTTAAAAGTAGTTTCTTGAACTCCAAGGGTTGAAGGAACCCTTGGATGAACACTTAAAGCTTGAATTCTGAAAGATTGATGGATTTCCATGGAGCTTGGATTCTTGAATTTAATGAACTATGGTTTGTTCTTAAAAATTCTAGAGAGAATGAGTGAATTTTGCCTTTTGGACGACATAATTACATGTGTTAAGGGATGATATAATATGGGAAATGACCCATTTACCCCTCTGGACGTGGGTATTTAATTACTAAAAACTGGACTAGCGACGTGCAGACTGACGCGCTACGTCGTTGATATCGAAGTGATAGACAACATGTCGCATCAAGTCTGTGTTGGTTTACCAGAATTTGCACTAGGAGCTGGGGAAAAATACTCATCGGTGTGATGGGCGACATGATACATCGATGTAATGCCCCAAGTCTATACCTTGGACGCTACACTATGCTCATAATCTTGAAGGACCACAAGTAAACCCATGACTGGTACCTACTGCAATAACTGAATAATAATACAGTATATATGCAGAAAGTAGGTGGAAAACTATCCATAAAACTATTATAAATAATACTGGATATGGTATCACAATACCAAAACTGAACAACTGTCTGAAAATACCCTAGTCTGGAAAGCCTCTTAGCTGTCGAAACTGTGGAGTTGATGGGACAAGTCCCCAACTAACTCTGACTACTAAAAATAATACTGAAATACTGAAAACAATAATGTCCTTGAACTATGAGGACTCACCACTACGTTGACTGCTAAAAACTAAACTGTTAAAGGTTCTTTGTAGTCCGTGCATCTGAACCTATAATATAAGACATCATAGTGCAAAAGAAAAATATTTGTCAGTACTTGGAATGTAATGGTATGCTCAGTGAAGTGGGCTAAAATGCATGGGTTCATATATCTGAATAATAACTGAATAACATGAGTAAGACTGAATAAGAATAAATGCGTGAATATGTATACTGTAACTGAGATCATGATAAAACTGAATACTGAATCTGAATACATATTAACTATTATCTAACTATGCTGATACTGAATTACTAATAATTGAATGATTGTATCTGACAGTCCTAATTTTGTGGAACTACACTGAGTTTTGTACTGAGCTGAGTGAATATATATCTGATAGTCCTAAATCTATAGAACTAAATTGAGTTTTATTCTGAGGATAAGACTGAAACTGAGACTGTGGGAGATAATTATCTAACCGACATACCCCTCTCTGAACTGATTGGGGTCCAACCTATAACCCTAGTTGGAAGGGTTTCAATACCGTGACACGGGTAGAGACAAGCTGTGAGTTAACCCTCTCTGACAGGAAGATCTTCCATCAACCTTCGCTAGTAGAGAAACTCAAATGAGATTCATCAGGCCCTCATAATATATGGAAGGAAGATATCTCAATCTATGTTGGCTATGTAGTTCTGTAACGAAGGGATTGTTACTAGGGTTCAAGCCCTCTGTTAACAGGAATGCCCCCGTCCCTGGGTTCGCTCGGTGGTGAATCTTACTCCCAACTAAACGGATACTAAGCTGATTTCTAGTTTGTACTAGACTAGACTGAATTGTTACTGATATTACTGTTTGACTAAACTAAACTAAGTTCACTGAGTTTTATGGACTGATGGAATACTAGTGGATTCTATTAACTGACAGAGTCTATTGAGGTCTGATCTGTGTTCTGTGACTGAATTACGAACACTACTGAGATTTCCTGGGTTTCTGTAACTAGCTGAGTTCTACTGATTGAGTTACTACTGATATTACTTTATAACTAACACTGGCTCTAAGTAAACAGCTAAATTGTCGGGTATTAAATAGCCCCCAGGACTCGATAGCATGAAAATAAAGCATCTGATGATCTTGCTTAGCATAAGCATGCACATTGAATTCATAATGCATCTATAGAGACATCTTACCAAACTCTTTCATGGTATAACTTGCAAATAAGCAAACATAACATAATTTTTTCCCTTATTAGTTCACATGAACAATTTGTTAAGCACTTGGTGAGCATACATATGCACATAACAGTAAACAACAAGTAGACATCATAATTCAAATCCCCATTGACAATTTCAAGGGTTTTACATGGATCCTCATGATATTACATATATATCAATTAACCTCACATGAAACGTATCATGAAACATGGATTAGAATCTCATTTAATCATTATAAACATGAAAATAATCAAACCCAACATGGAATTCTTGAAATCCATAAACTTGAAGTTTAAAAAAAGTTTCCTGGACCCCAAGTGTGGAAGGGACCCTTGGATGAACACTTCACATACCTTAGTTGATGAATTTCTGAAAGTTAATGGTGAGTTATTTAGTTGTTGATTTGAAATTTGAACACCTAGGGTTCTTGTTCTTAAGAAATTTGAGAAAGAATGAATATAATTGCTATCCAAAGGGTTTAATTTCATGTTTTAGGGGATAAAAGGTGTGGGAAAAAAAACCTAATTAACCATGAGGATGCGGCCTTTTAATGCCTGTAAACTGTGTTACTGATGCCCAGGATGACGCGCCGCGTCATTGGCATCGACGCAATAGCCAACGTACCGTGTCGATTCTATGCCGGTTCACTGGAATTTGCATTAAAGCTGGGGAAAAACTATCTTATAGACGCTATGGTCGATGCGATACGTCAAGATCACGTCGACCCACTATTTTCGGCACTCAAACATGGTCTAAACGAGGTCCAAAAAATCTAAAACTTTTCCGGGAACCTCTACTGACATTCATGATCATGAATTAACTCAAATATCAATATTTAAAGGATGTAAAGGTCATGAAATAAGATTTCCAACTTTTGAAGGCTAAAATGGCACTAAGTCTGAATACTTAGTTAATATATTCTAAGTCTGGAATCCCTAACAAGATTAAAGGACTAATTTAAGCTAGAAATTTTTGTGGGGTCTTACATTTTCTCCCCCTTGGGAACATTCATCCTCGAATGAGACTGACTAAGCTGAGAATACTGGTTGACTGAACTTACTTACTGTACATGAATATCTGATATATGATTTCATGGCTGAAGTTACTGATAGATTGAATTATCACACTTAACATGCATAAGTACATAACTGAACATGATTCATGAATGCATGACTGGGATTAGTGATACGCTGAGTTTATATACTTATCATGCATATCTGATGCATGAATATCTGACTGAATAGACTCATGAATGTATGATTGGATATGCAATGGTAACTGATACCAAGTTTATAAAGAAAATCTGAGCATGGAACTGAGTAAGTTCAGGGAAGAACTGTTACGTTAGGCTGAGTCTCAGTTTGCGGAGAAGAGGTGAGGGTACTTGGTATGCATGTCTTCTTCTGCTTCACAAGTATCTCCCTCAATGGACTAATTACAACAAAGAACTTTGACTAGAGGGACTTTTTGGTTCCTCAGTCTGAGAATATGATAGTCAAGGATTTTAACTGGTATCTCTTCATAAGAGAGGATGCTCTTAATATCTATGCCCTCTACAAGGACTACGACTGCTAGGTCACCTATGGATTTATTTATCAAGGAGATGTGGAACACTGGATGAACAGAAGATAAATCTGAAGGCAACTCAAGATCGTAAGCTACCTTTCTAAAACGGCTGAGAATTCAGTAAGGACCGACATATCGGGGACCGAGTTTCCCCTTTTTGCCAAACCTCTTCACTCCATTCATAGGAGAGATTTTCAAATACACATAGTAACCAATCTCAAACTTGATATCCTTTCTACGCACATCTACGTACGATATCTATCGGCTCTGAGTTATCTTAAGCCTTTCCCTGATTAACTGAACTTTCTCTAAGGTATCAAATACCAGGTCAGGCCCTAGAACTTTGGCCTTACCCACTTCAAACCAACCAATGGGATATCTACACCTCCTCCCATAAAGAATCTCAAATAGAGCCATCTAAAAGCTGGAATGATAGTTGTTGTTGTATCCGAACTCAATCAAAAGAAAGTGGTCATGCCAACTATCTTTAAAGTGAATCGCACACACTCAAAGCATATATTCTAAAGTCTGAATGATCCTTTATTCTTGACCATCTGTTTGAGAATGAAAGGTTGTACTGAGGTGAACTCAGGTGCCAAAACCCTTTTGGAAAGATTTCCAGAAGTGAGAGGTAAACTAGGTACCTTTGTCTGAGATAATGGACAATAGAACACTATGCAATCTGACCAACTCCCTAATATTGAGTTTAGCGTAATACTCGACTGAGTAAGAGGTATGGACTCATGGAAAATGGGCTGATTTGTTCTTTCGGTCTACAATGATTCAAACTAAATCATGCTGACGGTGAGTATGAGGTAAACCCATCACAAAGTCCATGTTCACTTCTTCCCATTTCCAAGTGGGAATATTGAACTCATGCATGGACCCACTAGGATTCTGATGTTCAACTTTAACCTGCTAACATGATAAGAATTTAGCCACAAACCCTGCAATATCCCTCTTCATCCTACTCCACCAATAGATATCCCACAAGTCACGGTATATCTTAGTGTATCTTGGATGAATAGAGTAGCGCACACTGTGCGCTTCTGCAAGAATTTACTGCCTCAAGTTATCTACATCTGGCACACACAGACGGCCTTGACAACGCAAAGCACCATCTCCCCCTTGGGAGAAAACCTCTACTTTCTTATCTCTGACTTATTCCTTTAGCTTGACTAGACTTGGATCCCTATCCTACTTTTCCTTCACTTCAAAAACTAGGGATGATTCTGAGCTACTCTGGACCCAAACAATACCTTCTACTGAATTGACTAAGCAGACACCTAGTCGGTCTAGTTGATGAACTTCCTGAGTTAACTTCTTCTTACTATCCTCAACATGGGCAACACTACCCATAGACATTCAACTGAGATCGCCAGCCACTACATTGGCATTTCCCAAATGATACAAAACACTCATGTCATAGTCTTTTAACAACTCAAACCACCTTCTTTGATGAAGGTTGAGGTCTTTATGAGACAACACATACTGCAGGCTCTTGTGATCCATGAACACATCAACGTACACCCCATATAAGTAGTGTCTCTAAATATCTAAGGCAAAAACTACTGCTGCTAACTCAAAACTTACCTCTCTGAATCAAAACTCACCCCAAACCAACTCTGGAGGCATCACAATACACAACAAAGTTATGTGAACCATCTAGTAGGGTCAAAACTGAAGTTGTAGTGAGTCGAGTCTTCAACTTCTGAAAACTCTTCTTGCAGGAATCTGACCACTGGAATTTTACTTTCTTCTAAATTGATCTATAAATAGGTGATGCAATAGATGAAAATCCCTTAACAAACCATCGCTAATAGACGTCCATGCCCAAGAAACTCCTGATATCTAATGGTGAGATGGATCTCGGTCAGTTTCTCACTGCCTTGGTCTTTGGGGATCGACTCTAATGCCATCATCGGAAATGATATGTCCAAGGAAAGCTACTGACCTTAGCCAAAATTCTCACTAACTAAATTTGGCAAATAACTGATGATTTTTTAGAGTCTTTAATATTATATGGTCTTCATGATCGTGGTCACTGCGGTAGTAAACAAGGATATCATATATGAAGACTATAACGAACATGTATAAATACTGCTTGAACACACGATTAATCAAGTCCATGAAAGCTGATGGGGTATTGGTAAGACCAAAGGACATGACTAAGAATTTGAAGGGAGCATACCGAGTTCTGTAGGCTGTCTTCAGGATGTCACATTCCTTGACTCTGAGTTGATAATAGCCTGATCTGAGGTCAATCTTAAAGAGATAGATAGCACCCTGAAGTTGGTCAAATAAGTCATCAATCCTAGGAAGTGGATACTTGTTCTTGACCGTGACTTTATTTAGCTGACTGTAGTCTATGCATATTCTGAGAGAATCGTCTTTCTTATGCATGAATAACATTGGTGCGCCCTACAGGGACATACTGGGCCTGATGAATCCCTTATCTAGGAGATCCTTTAACTGCTCTTTCAATTCTCTGAGTTCTGATGGAGCCATTATGTATGGAGGAATAGATATGGGCTGAGTAACTGGGAGAAGATTAATTCCAAAATCAGTTTCCCTTTCAGGAGAAACTCCAGGAAGATCTTTGGGAAACACATTTGGGAATTCACAAGTTACTGACATTGATTCAAAAGTAGGGGTTTCTAAGCTAAAATCTTGGACCCAAATGAGAAGGTAGACACATCCCTTAGCTATCATTTTCCTTTCCTAAAGGTAAGAAATAAGTTGACCCCTAAGTGCTGAAGTATTACCCTTCCACTCTTGGACGGGCTCATTCAAAAACTGAAATTGGACAATTCTATTTCTATAGTCGACTAAGGCATAGCAAGAATAAAGCCAATTCATGCCGAGAATGAAATCAAAATCACCCCTATCTAATTCAACTAAGTCTGCTGAAGTGACTCTCATAGATATCATAACTGAATAGTTCCTTTATACCCGCCTGGCTATGATAGATTTACCCACTGGAGTAGAAACTGAGAAAGGCTCTGCTATAATTTTGGGACTGACCCCGAAATCAAATGTTATATATGGAGTAACAAAGGACAAAGAAGCTCCTGGATCTAGCAAAGCGTAAGCATGTAAATGGAAAACTTGTAATGTACCAGTGACCACATGAGGATAACTTTCCTGATCCTGCTGAGACTGAAGAGCATAGAGTCTGTTTGGGTGTTGCCCACTGGTGGTAATGGAAGAGACACCCTGCTAATTTGGGCGACTGGACTGAGTTGGCGGATGATTATGCTGACTCTGTGAACCCACCTGAAGACATTTTCTAACCCTATGACCTATCTTTCTACATTCAAAACATACATCACTGCCAGCTCTGCAGATACCCTGGTGGTTTTTTCCACATATCTGAAAAAGGGGATTGGTTCAGACACTACAAACACTACCTTGAGGCTTAGGGCCTGATGCCCTATCCCTGTTGTTGTCTCTGAATTTCAGCACTGGCTGAGGATGGAGCTTGAACTGAGGATTTTGGGTGAAACTGAGAACGATTCCCACCTTCTGACTTAGGTTGAGCGAAACTGAAACTACTTATTCTCGCTCTCTTGTTCTCCCTCTCCTTCTCTTTATTATTGGCCTCTTCTATTTGTTGAGCATGGACCATGAGTCTAGATATATCCATCTCTTTTATCAATATTGCAGTCCTACACTCCTTGACCACACTGCTAGACACCCTTGACACAAACTTACTCATCTTAGATTTTCTATCTGCTACCACATGTAGGGCATATCTGGCTAACTGAGTAAACTTGAGACAATACTCTTGTACTTTCATACTGCCCAGCCTCAGGTTTATAAACTCTAAAACCTTTACTTCCCTCAACTCTAGTGGGAAGAACCTATCCAGAAAAGCAACTACAAACTCCTCCCATTTTATGGCCCTGCATCTGTTTTTTACTATTTGAACCATGAGTGTGCCACATCCTGTAACTGATATATGGCCAACTCAGCACTCTTAACATCAATTACCCCCATAATATCGGTAACCTTCTACACCTGATCAAGAAATTTCTGAGGGTCTTCGTCTGACTTAGACTCAGTAAAAAATAGAGGGTTCATTCGGGTGAAATCCCAAATCCTGGCTACAGCAGTATTGGCCAATGGGTTAGCCGAAACAACAGTTGGATGTTTATTTTGGGCTGACATAAAATGAGCTTGGGTGGTGAAGTCTGCTCTGAACTCAATGTGGGAGACGTGTTCATCCAGAGGATCTGGCTGGATGGGTTGAGGTTCTGACTGGTCCCACATTTCTCTTCCCTTAGTCCTCTTTGGAGGCATAGTCTATAAATAGAAGAGAAACTCGGATTATAAGGAGAGTGTAACTGAAGCCTATGCTCACTCGCAAGACATGAATACTGAAAGAAGGGAAACTATTCTGAAACACCGCGTAGCCTCCTGTCCATAAGGGTGGCACGCAATACACCCATGCACAAGACTCTACTAGATGCAGCTTTCATACTTCCTAGGACACTGTTAAACCTAGCTCTGATGCAAAGTTTATAACGCCCTGAGTCTGTACCCCGGATGCTACACGATGCTTATATTCCCGAAGGACAACAAGCTAACTCATGACTGGTACCTACTACAATAATTGAGTAATAATATGGTAAATATACGAAAAATAGGAGAAACCCTGGCCTTAAGGTCTAATACTATAAATAATACTGGATATGGTATCACAATACCAAAAATGAACGTCAATACTAAAAATTGAACAACTGTCTGAAAATACTTTAGTTTAGAAAGCCTCTAAACTGTCTGAACTGTGAACTTGATGGGACAAGTCCCCAACTAACTCCGACAACTAAAAATAATACTAAAATACTAAAAACAACCATGTCCTAGACCTATGAGGACTCACTACTACGCTTACTACTGAAAATCCAAACTGCTAAGGGTGCTCTCGAGCCCGTGCGTCTGAACCTATGATATAAGACATCATAGCACAAAAGAAAAACATGCGTCAGTACTTTTAATATTCTAGTATGCTCAGTGAGGAGGGATGAAATGTATGGGTTCATATGTATGAACAATAATAAATGAATAACATGAGTATGACTGAATATGAATACATGCATGAATACGTATACTATAACTGAGATCCTAATAATATTGAATACTAAATCTGAATACTGATTAACTGTTATCTAAGTATTCTGATACTGAATTACTAATAACTGAATGACTATATCTGACAGTCATAATTCTGTGGAACTATACTGAGTTCCGTACTGAGCAAAGTGACTATATCTAATAGTCTTGAATCTGTAGAACTAAACTAATTTCTATTTCGAGACTGAGACTGAGACTGAAACTGAGATTGTGGAAGGTAATCATCTAACTGACATGCCTCTCTCTGAACTGATTGGGGTCTAACCTGTAACCCCAGTTGGAAGGGTATGAATATTGTGCCACAAGTAGAGACAAGTTGTGAGTTAACCCTATCTGACAGGAAGCTCTTCCGTCAACCCTTGCTGGTAGGAAAACCCAAATGAGATGTATCAACCCTCATAATATCTTGTAGGAAGATATCTCTACCGATGTTGGCAACGTAGTTCTGTAACACAGGGATTTCTACTAAGGGTCAAACCCTCTGTTGACAGGAATGCCCCTATCCCTGGGTTCGCTCGATGCTGAATCCTACTCCCAACTGAATGAACACTAAACTGAATTTTAGTCTGTACTAAACTGGACTGAATTGTTACTGATATTACTATTTGACTAAACTGAACTGAGTTCACTGAGTTTTGTAAATTGACGGAATACTACTAGATTTTGTTAACTGACTGAGTCTACTGAGGTCTGATCTGAGTACTGTGACTGAATTACGAATACTGCTGAGATTTCCTAGGTTTCTGTAACTAGTTGAGTTCTACTGATTGTGTCACTACTGAGATTACTTCGTAACAGACACTAGCTCTAAGTAAACAGCTAAATTATCGGGTATTAAATACCCCCAGGACTCGATAGCATGAAAATAAAGAATCACATGATCTTCTTAGCATAAGCATGCACATTGAATTCATAATGCATCTATAGAGACATCTTACCAAACTCTTGCATGGTATAACTTGCAAACAAACTAGCACGACATGATTTCTTTCCCTTATTAGTTCAAATGAACAATTCATCAAGCACTTGGTGAGCATACATATATACATAACACTAAACAACAAGCAGACATCATAATTCAAATCCCCATTGACAATTTCAAGGATTTTACATGGATCCTCATGACATTACATACATATCAATTAACCTCACATGAAACATATCATAAAACATGGATTAGAATCCCATTTATTCATTATAAACATGAACATAATCAAACCCAACATGGAATTCATGAAATTCATAAACTTGAAGTTTAAAAATAGTTTCTTTTACCCCAAGGGTGGAAAGGACCGTTGGATGAACAATTCACATACCTGTCGCGTCCCATTGTCCTCGCGGAAGGCGAGATTCAACTTGACAAACTCTTTTTGGGATGTGTTTTGAGGGTGATGATGTGAAGAGTCACCACCTAACGAATTAAGGTACACTAAGGCATCGGTCTAGGCTACTATGAACCTATTTTGTTGTTTAGCCTTAATTCACCAGAGTTCGAGTAAGGGTTCAAATTACCTTAAAAGGAAGGTGTTAGGCACCTGTCGAAGTCCACAAAGGTGGTTTCCTGCTGAATTCATACTTTACGTGAGGATTCTACGTGATCAAATAAGATCTTTTATTTTATTATTAATCTAATGTTTGACTAAGTGATAAAATAATTAATCAGCAAAAACATTATTTTATTATTTCCAATTATTAATTATCTAAGCGGTAAAAATTAATATATAATAAGATAAGCGAGGAGAAAGAAATGACATAAATATATAATAAAAGGGACTGCTTATGTAATAAATTAACTACCCCAAATAAACATGTAAAGTAAATAAAAAGACTACAAAAATAATCTTCCAAATCAAACAAAAAAATATTTTGATTTTATTCGAATTAGAAACCCAACTTGTTAATCATCATCCGGCCTAAGGGCCGAACTCTTTGAAAAGTAATAATGTCATTAGCCTCGCCGTTAATATCTGTTGGGAGCATCATTTCCGAATGACTATCCGTCTCACCTAGGCTGGATGTCAAGTCTAAGGGCATTCTACTACAAGGATAAAACTAACGTTTTCTAGTAGTACTTATCATCCCACATATCGCCCAAGAGGCATTGGACATTACTATTTTGAATGTGTGTTCTAGATGAAAGTAAAGCTACGTTTCCTAGGACTCGAAGCACATAACACGTTGGACAGCAAGTAGCACATTAATCCCAAGTTAGCCTCTTAATTAATTAACGTTAATTAATGTGATAGCATGCGAAGACAAGTAATTATTTATTATGTCATTAACCTATAGGCATTATGTCTAAATGTTTAATTAAGTGGTGATAAAGAACTATAATTAGTGTATGCAACAATGTGATGTGTGTTTATGATGAGTGTCACGAGTGTGGTAATTGTGTCAAGAGATGTGCTCGCGAATTAAGTGTTTTAAACAATAATAAAAATATAAGAAACTAGTAAAATATCAAAGAAAACGTTAACATATTAGGGATGCACTTAAATGCGGAGAACAAATTAACATGTAGAAAATATAGATAATTAGTATTTTAGCATGCTGGAAGTCAACTAAACATGCTGAAAAATTAATTAATCATGCTGAAAAGTTACTTGAACATGCTGAAAACAAAAAATGTTAAGACACAGTATTTTCATGTTGATATGCTGAAAGCAGGCCAAGAATGCCTAAAATCTAATATTTTAACATGCTATAAATGTAGAGAACTAGCATTTTAATTTTAAACATGCTGACATTAGATTCATTATACCAAAATTGTAATTTTAATGGACAGTGGATCAACACGTGGGGCACGCAAGAAATTAATGTGAACATGCTAAATGTGCTCAAGCAAATTGTTTAACATACCGAAAGTCTGTCAACATGTGAAAAAAAAATGTTCACAAGATTATTTTAACGTTAGACATGTTAAAAGATACGACATGCTCTAATTTAATACTAAAACATGTTAAAATGCTTAAAAAATGCCTAAATTTAACATGTTAAAATATACATACAATTTAACGCTATGTTTCTAACACCACGCGCTATCATGCTAACCTTGACATACTTGATTCAAGTTAATATGCCTAAAAAGCTAGAAATGCATTAACATGCTAAAAATTAATTCAACGTGATAGAAATACATTAATATGCTCATACAACACGTATTGCACATAAAAGATGAATTTTTGTAATCTAGGTGAGAAAAAAAGAAGGTGAATACACTTACCAGCCCATATTAATAAAAATATATTTATAAAAAAATATTCTTCTATATTATCAAATTCCATTTATGCAAATTTATATTATTTTTTTACTCTTTTTGTGTTATTTATTCATGCATCCGAACAAAATTACAATGGGCAATCAAAGTCTAAAAAAGTAAATACTTCAATTTATTAAAACCAGTATGAACACTAATTCTAATTTTTTTTAATGAGCGATGATCTTTAAGATCTAACCACAAATACATCAGTAAGTGATCTTTTATTGAAGATTAGCATTTAATACGTGATTAGAATTTTTGCGTCACTTCTTAAATGCAATGTTATTGCATTTAGGTGATCACTTATTAAGTGATTAGAACGTTTTGTATCGGTTCATAAGTGCAGTGTTTTCTCATTTAGTATGTGCAAAAACTTATTAACAATTATTAACTTTTAAATAAATGTAGAAGAAAAAGAATGTTTGTTTGTTAAGGATTTGTTTGAAAAGTCATCTAGTAATTGAAATTAGTGTATTCAAATTATTTTAAAAAAAATTGATAATAAAAAAAAACTTATAGATATTAAATATTTGAAAATCGTGTTTCTTTAAAAGATATCAAATTAGATATTTAAGATATACATATTTTTTAAAAGTATACAAGTTAATAATCATATGTTTGTAACTAATATTGTAAGATATATATGTGTGTGTCAAATTAATAATATTTAAAACTAGTTTAAAAAATAATGAGAAAATACTCTATTACTACCTTGAACTATATGTGTAAAGGCTGAGACACACCCAAACTTTAGAAGAGTCCTATTACCCTCCTGGACTAATTAAAACCGTATTTTTAACAATCTTAGTGTCTACGTGGCACATACGTGATACATACGCGGTAGAACACACTGAAGGGTCCATGTAGGCACACGTGTGTGCCACGTATATGCCATGTAAGCACCAAGGCTATCAAAAATACGATTTTAATTAGTCCATGGGGTAATAGGACCCTCCTAAAGTTCGGGTGTGTCTCATCTTTTTCGCGTATAGTTCAATGTGGTAATAGAGCATTTTCTAAAAAAAAAAAACACATTTTTGTAAGATTATCATACACGGGATAATTGACAAAAAGATTTCTAATATTTATAAACATAAACTAATTGTGTCAATTATAAGTGAAAAGTGAACAACATGCAATGTGAACTAATAAGTCAATAGTACTAAAACAAATAAACTAAATTCAAAAAATATAACTTAAATTAAAATTTAAAAAGTAACAAATATTCTTATATCAAATTTCAATATAATATAAAATAAGTTTGGTCAATATATCTTAAATAAATACATTTCAAAAAGAAAGAGTAAACATACATATATAATTTCTTTCGAAAAATACTTTCTACTTTAGTAGCACCACTCATTATGTACTAATATTATTCTTTCAAATATTATGAGTTGTACTTTTAAATAACTACTATAATATCATAGTTATGTAGAAAAAATAAAATAAAAAAGGAAATAAAGGTAAATATGAGCAATTACATGGAATAACAAGAAGGTTGAGAAAGAGATAAAAAAGAATTAAAAGAAAAATATATTTAAAATAAAAATAATTTTAAAAATTAAGAACAAATTTAAAAAATTCAAAGAAAATAAATTATAATAAAATAAAAAAATAAATTAAAGTGATCTTGTAATTACCTTGAGGTTTGAAGAGTGTTACTACCCCCTCTCAATTACCCTCAGTTACCTACCAACTAAGTAATTATTTGGTCAAACAGACAGGTTAAACAATATAGTTAAACTCAATTACATTTAAATCAATTACTAGGTAACTTGCCAAACATGCCATAAATATATTTATACTCCCCCGTCCCTAAATACTTGTCAACCTTACAATAAATAAATATTTCATAATACTTTATATTTCAAAAAACTAAGAAATAATTAGTTGTTGATTTCCACTATTACCCTTATTCATAAATATGAAAAGATACTAATATGGTGCAAAATAAAGAAGTATTAAGTAAAGTTTAGTAATAAATAAAGGTAATTTAGAGAAATTATTTTCGAAATTATTTTCTAGTTAATGTGTTTCATAAGAAGTGTGCAAAATAAACATATGACAGGTATTTAGGAATGGATGGAGAAAAATGTACTTGGACAAAATTTGGATAGTCCGTGTGAAAGAGAGATCAGAGGGTGAGCATTCTGTATTTTAATTTATTTGCTAAAAAGTTTGGTTGAATACATTGATATTTTATTTTTTGATGATATATATTCTAATATCGATCAAAGTTAGTTCAGTTTGATGCAATTTTTCTTATTTGGTTTGTTTTTTCTATATGGATCTAGTATATAGGGTACTTTTACTACTTACAAATAAGATATTCTTCCATTATGCTCTACTTGTTCACTATGTCGGTTTGGGGTACAGTCAAATTATCAAGATGAATGTCCTTCCAATTTGAAGTTTATTTCTAATATTCCAACCATGTTAATTATGATTGCATTCGCAACTATAAACAAATTTGTCATTATTGTGGGATAGTACATTTTACAATCTCACGACCTGTACTCTAGTAAAAAAGTAAAGACCCCTACATAAGATATGTCACCAAATTATGATCGATAGTCTAACCTTTTTACAACATTAAATATGCAGTCTCACCCTCTTAACGAATCATAGTAATGCATTTTGTATGGTATCCCGGCTTACTTTATATATCCCTTTATCTTGAAGACGACAATAGTTATATGAATGTATTCACAGCCCTTATTGTCTCTGTACCTAACATAGATGAGTTATGATACTAAGCTTCTAACTTTCATCCCCTTAGTACTCTTCTGATTTTACCATTATCAATTGTAGTAATCCTTGATCCAACCATACTAACCTACCTTATCGATAGGACCTGAAATTAAAGAACTAGTTAGGGATAGAATTGAGAATGATATTAAATTGAATAACTGTGTGGGAGTACTAATAAGTTTTATTAGTATATAATTAAATCAATTGAGTGATATCAGATCAATAATCTTTCGAAATGAGATATATAAAATTCTTAAAATGATTCATTGGCCCTTCTTTTATTAACTTCACATTATGAAGCTTATTCAAAATATCTATGAAACTCGTTAGAAAAATGCTTTCATCACATATTTGTTTTGAACTATTTAAAATCTTGAGCATAATATGTAATTTGTGATTATTTTAGTTTTGGACTACTACATATCAGTATCAAATTTCTATATGAAGTTTTAATGGACATTCCTAAGGGTGGGTAAACCCAAAACTCTTTCTTCTCTCTCTTCTCTCTCTTCTTTATCATGTTTTCAACATAAATCCTAACCCTATCCGTCATCAGTAATGGCTAATCTAGCTTCTTATCTATCATCCTAGGTGATTAACCAGTTTACTGATTTAGTATTAACTTATGTTAAGATATTCCCTCGTCTATCTAATCCAAAATTAATACCTAATATTTTTTCTTTCTAGCCTATTTAATTACCTATCAAAATAAGATGAACGTTGAGAGTAGCAGTACTACAGATAAAGGAAAAGGTTCAAAAATGAAATATGCAGATCTAGTTAAACCAACTGTCAAGGGGTATAGAAGGAACCCATTCTAATTAAGAAGATTTTCTTAATTGAGAGTGCACCTAGAATCACTTGTACTGAAGAGGGGGTTTAGAGTATAAGTGTGATTGAAGAGTTACAATATGTTGTTGTTGGAAAATTCTCCTATGAATGGCCTGAGTTGGAGGAAATCTCTGTTTAAGTTCGCGAACAGTGTCATATTAAAGGAGATTGTTAAACAGGACTTCTTAAAAATACATATTTTGATAAACCTAAGTTTGATGGATGATTTTGTCAATCTTATGTACAAATATGCATATTACATATGTACTAAGAATGGAGTATCATATATGATGAGGCCTCTCATTTACAATCACAAATTCAAAGTTAATGAAGAAAACACGTAGGTAATGGCTTGGATCTCATTCCCGAATTTAGTTCCCTGATATTATGAAGTTTCTATTTTTGAGTTACTGCACATTTTTTTAGCATTTCTTTGCATTTAAACAACTCTTCTTTCAACTTAATAATAAATCTCTCTTTTCTTCTTCTTTGGTTGTATGTTTTTCATCTTTAAACATTATAACACCAGTAAACCCTAAATAATAGAATGGCACATATGTTTAAGCAATATCTTCTATCCAAAGTTCAAATGTCTGACATTTATAAAGAAAATCATGAATTTCATGATAATTATAGTCCCAAAAGAAACAAATGCCAGATAATATAGCACCCTTAGAAGTAAACACAATGAGACAAAGATATACTTATAGAATATGATGCTGTCAAGAAATAGTTAGTGATCTCCTATTTATAACCAATGGGGTGAAAAGAAGGATTAGTATTCCACCAGTAATTGTTGAAACAATCAGATAAACACAAATTAAATGTTGCATCTCTTCAACTGTCATCTCATAAATGCATCATATTACAAATGATATAAGTCGTGATGTATTTAGGGTTGAAGACCAACTTCCAAGTACTTTGTTCTTGATATGATAAAACTACTTGTATCACTAGATAAAAAAAAGTTTACTGGTATCATAAGTAATGCTCGAAGAGAAAATGTCATACTTTTCATTACGTAAGTTACACTTTCTCTCTATACAACTAATACCACTTGGACATTGTATGAAATTCATAATGCCATTGAGTACTAGGGTAATAAAGAATATTATGAGTACTATCCACTGAAAGATTTGTATATGATATAAACTCTGCTTGTGACAAGAGCAATAAAAAAGAAAGCTAATTCAAATTATGGAATACAAAGGGATGATGCATATACATCCTTAAGTAATCAATTCATAAAAGTAAAAGGATGAAAGAGGCTAGAATCACTGCAACAATATCAAAAGCAACATAAAGTAGCATTTCGTTGGCCAGTAACACTTCGTATTTAACTACTTCATTATAATGTTATGCTGCACTTAACATATGGATCAGTAATGGATATGACGCTGATTTGGAAAACAAAATCAGTAGACAGGTCCAACCTTGATGTACTAGTTACCTTTAGATTATTGCGTATTATGCTCGAAGAGAAAATGAAATAATAGATTTTTATCTCCAAGTGACAAGAAGAAAACATAAAGTCTAGAGTAATAATTGTTATTTATCAACCTAAAGCATTTTGGTGCCTGTTATATAGCTGTAATACCCAGTATTTTTGGACTAGCCCATGGATCGTTGTTCCTATGTGTATAAGCTATGATCTAAATGATAATTATGCAAATGTGAGTTTCACAATATTTATACTTATGTTTGATTTTCTTTTGAGGTAAAAAATATTGATAAGAATCACTTTGAACAAAGTTGAGCTAAGAGTCTTTGATTCGTCTTAAGTTTGGTATTTGATTCTATAAGGGTCTACTTTAAATATGTGTAATATTATATATATGTAGAATTTTAAAAATTAAGACCCACCAAATTGTAGATAATAGAATTAGCTTTCCAACGATACCAATTTTGCCTAAATCCGATATCCGAACGAAAAATTATGGCATTTTTCGTGTGAGGCAGTAAGCCAACGCGATAGCGACGCGACGCGTCAGCCAGTGCGTTACAGAACTGTTTCACACGCTAATTTTGTTTTGAAAAGGGTATAGGGGCACTTTGGTCACTTACCCTCACCCAAATCCTCCCATAACACTTAATTTCAGCCCCCAAAAGCATTATACAATCTATTATTCATCTTTTCTCTCAAAGAAAAACCCTAGTCCCCCCAAGAACACCAAGAACTTCATCAATTTTTCCTCAAGAAAAGAAAGAACTCAAGTTTTCTAATTCAAGAATTATTTCAAGATTGTGTTTCTCCTTAAATATTAAAGCTTTAGGGTATGTGGGAGTTCATCCATGGGTCCCCTTTCACCCATGGAGCCCAAACCCCTTTTATTTCAATTAAAGAATAAATTTTTCGATCATTATGTTATTTTCAATGTTCAAGAAATATTGAATTGCATGTTTTCATGGTGATTTTAATTAATTTCAGCCCATGTGTGATTCCAGGAAAGATTTTGAATTTCCCGAATTTGAGTTTGCCATGCTTTATTCAAGTGATTTCCATGATAGATCCTAAATTCATGATTTTTAGTTACATTCCCATGTTTTAAATTCATGCCTTCCACATGTTTGATGAAATTCCTATACCATGTTAAGTCAATTTCAAGATGATTACCCAAGTTATGAATTTTGCCATGTAACTCTATTGTTCCCTCATGTTTGGCACATTCTTACGTTCAAGCTATGAACTTTACATGTTTTGATAAAATACTTGTCACGCCTCAAATTTTGTTGGGGTGGACAGGCACCCGTTTTGGAGAACCAACTCTTAACCATGTACTTTTCATGCATGTAATTATGGCATTCAAAACTTCTTCTATTATGAATATGATGCATTGATAAAATAAACCACGCAAGTAAGTCCAAACCTACATATACAAGACTTAGCTGTTGGGGCCACAATGTTAAAAGAACACAATACTACCACACTTAACTTCACATAGTCTGCAAAGCCTCTAAAAGACACATGGACACTTAGTTAAGGTCGGGACAAACCCCCACCTTGCTCATAACTACTACACAATACCAAAATATATAACAGACTCGAAAAACTCCGAATCAACTTGGAGCTCACCAATAGCAGCTGGATGTCCCTTGCTCCTACAGGGGTGGTCTACTAGCTAGAGTACCTATTCCTGCGGCATGAAACATAGTGTCCCCCACGAAGGGTGTCAATACAAAGAGTGTACTGAGTATGTACCACATGAAGTGACTATAAATAAGATAATATCTCAACAAAATCAGTTATCAACATATAACTATAAAGATAAGGATAGAATACAAACTTTGCTTATGCTTATGGGATCATGTACATTACATCATTTACTTTGATTTATTCTTCGATACTTTATAAGATTATAAGGCATAATACAAATGACCAGCTGATCAGCGGTAAAAGAGGATAACCCATGCTAGGCATTTTAACCCCTGGGATACATTTCTCATAAGAACACAAATCGCGATCGACCCATGCTAGGATTTTCTTTTGCCTCTGGGATACCACCCATAGTATTGGGATCGACCCATGCTATGTGTTTTTCCACCCCTGGGATACCACCCAAAACATATAGACTCACTTCAGATCATTCTTTTTATCTTTAAAGTTGTTGTTTTGGTGGTCATGCATTAGATTTGGAACTTTGGACCAGTAGCAAAAGGTGTGAAAATATGCACTAGATACAGTAGCAATGAGGTCGAATACAACAATAATAGAAATATAACACATAGGAGCTTAGCTAACATCATGGGTCATGTTAACTAAAAGAACAACTTGTAAGGCTTATTTTTGAAAGCACCTATATCATACTAGTATTTAGAAAGGAAATGGACAGATCTAGTAACAAACACATCTTTAGGTACTTTAATAACCTCACAAGTTAGAATAAGGTTGTTAACCACCTTGGGGGTTGTACGTTGTAGTTATGTATAACTTAAAGGGAAGAACGCTTAGGAATCTTACTTTGTAACAAAGGAGTTAGATTCATGTCAAAGAGTAGGATCGATGAACCATACATACCTGCTGCACAACTGATCACACTTTTACTTAACGTCTTTCCTTTTAGATTACTAATATACAATAGCATAAGACTAGTATTAGTAGCTAATTAACATATTCATGCCATTTAAACTAACTAAAATAGTAACCGGGCAGTAATCCACAATCAACTAATCCAAGGGTGTTCTCTCAACCTTGTTCTTCTCCAATTACATTCACACGTGATGTAACTTTTTATGAGATCCCCTTAATAGTTTAATCTTTATTGTACTCTCAAAATAGTATATCAAGTGATGTGGCCAGTAAACTTATGCGACATTTAATTTGGTGGTGTACCATTATACTCTTCTTCTACCTTTCAATGGAAATTATTCACACCATTCCCCTAACGTCAACCAAGTAGCCCCCAACATACATACATAAAACAGATCCAAAACATACCCCAAATACCCCTTAATATGGCAACCAGAAATTGAACTCACCATCCCTGTAGTTCGTAACAACAACATATACACAATCCTCAACCAACACACGTATATAGGAAAAGGGCAAAAATCGACAGTATCCATACCTTAATTTCGGTGTTAGTATATTCATTTAATGTATATCTCTTCAATAGATTGATCCCTTTACTCACAAGCCAAAAGTGAAGAGAAAAATCTCTGAATAATCAAGGATAAAGGGACTGCCAAACTTAAAAAGGGATATCTTATAGTTTAATCCTGGAGAACATAATCCTTATAGTATTCTTAAGATGTGATCATGATTTGTTAACTTAACTTTAACTTGGAAGGAAGGTTTCCAAATAACCCTAGTGGAATTTTAGGGCTGCTACGTAGCTAAGAGAGAACAAGAGAGAAAATCTTGAAAGATGTTTTTTTTGGCTAGTTAAAATGAGCTATAAGGTATGATTTTAACCCTTTTTAAAAGAGATGCTCTTGGCCGACTTTCTTGGTCAGTTTTGGGCCATAACTTATCAAGTAGGTGATTCACCTACTTGCCCATTATATTGGGCCTTTATGGATTAAAAACTATTGGTCCTTGGCTGCCCATTCTCCTGTTTTTCTCTTATTTAATTTGGGCCAGAATTAACTTAAGTAGGTGGTAGTGTATTTGGCCCAATAATCTGGTCAAGGGATCCTTAATAGGTGATGCACCTACTTAGTTTTTAAGTTGGTCAAAAGGTCAAAGTAGGTGATTCACCTACTAGCTTAAAATAAGTCAAGCAAAAACCTCAATATTTTTTTCCATTTTAAGATCAAAATGCTTATAGTTAAACTTAAAACTTGGTCACTTCATCCTTTAGATTCAAATACCTACTTAAGGGCCCAAGTTTATATGCTCTCATCGAAGGTAACTTAATCATACCACGTTACAATACATATGGGAACTCTTCCAAACCTATCTTACCGTCACCAATCACATAGGATATCCAATCCCATTACCTACCCCATAAGTCCATATCAAGTGCCACATAAGTAGAACTAGTACACGCGAAATATAGGGTGTTACATCCTACCCCCTTTAGAAACATTCGTCCTCAAATGCTAGCATAACTAGCTATCCTAAACGAATATAAGACTAAGTTTAAACTCATTGTTATCCATATAACACTTGTGTATTTATACTTACTTGTTTATTCCCCAAATCAACATCCTTGGACCAAGTCTTTAGATTCAAATAAATGAGGGTACTTTGGCTTCATTACTTCTTCGGCTTCCCATGTGATTTCTTCTACTTGCGGGCTCCCCAAAAGCACTTTTACTGAAGCTACTTTTTTATTTCTTAACTTCTTAACTTACTGATCTAGTATAGCAGTAGGCACTTCTTCATACGTGAGTTCTTCCGTAACCTGCACATCTTTAGTAGGAGTAATATGAGATGGATCTCCTATGCACTTGCAGAGCATTGAGACATGAAACGTTGGATGCACCATTGAAACCTCTTGGGATAGGTATAACTCATATGCCACTTGGCCAAATATTTGAATAATTTTATATGGCCCTATGTAGAGGGGACTTAGTTTTCCCTTTTTTCCAAACCTCATTACCCCTTTCATTGGAGATACCTTTAAGAACACCCAATCTCCTATAGAAAACTTTAACCCTCTTCTTTTAGTATCCGCATATGATTTATGTCGGCTTTGAGCTATTTCTAATCGTTGTTGTATCACCTTAACTTTTTCTATAGCTTGATGAACAAAATCTGGCCCAAATAAGGTAGTTTCACCCACTTCAAACCACCCAATTGGTGATCTATACTTTCTGCCATATAAAGCTTCATAAGGCACCATTTTGATACTCGAGTGATAACTATTGTTGTATGCAAACTCAATTAGTGGAAAATGATCATCCCAACTACCTTTGAAGTCCAATACACAATCACACAACATATCCTCTAATGTTTGGATTGTATGTTCCACCTGTCCATCTGTTTGAGGGTGAAAAACTATTCTTAAACTCACTTGCATTCCCAAACTCTTTTGGAATAACCTCCAAAACGTGCGGTAAATTGAGCTCCCCTATCTGATATAATAGAGATTGGGACTCCATGCAGCCTAACTATCTCTTTAATATATAATTTTGCATACTCTTCAGTTGTGTACATAGTCTTAACGGGTAGAAAATGTGCTGATTTGGTGAGTCTATCAACTATTACCCATATAGAATCAAACTTTCGAGACGAGCGAGGTAGGCCAGTGATGAAATTCATGTTGATCATATCCCACTTCTAAGTTGGGAGCTCCATAAGCTGCATATAACCTCCTGGTTTTTGGTGCTCCACTTTGACTTGTTGATAATTTGGACATTCAGCTACAAATTCTGCAATGTTCTTCTTCATGTCGCCCCACTAATACACCTCTTTCAAGTCATGATACATTTTACTTGAACTAGGATGGATAGAATATATTGAATGATGTGCCTCCTTCATAATCTTCTTTCTTAGCCCATCTACATTAGGTACACATAATCTGTTTTGGCATCGAAGTATTCCCTCTTCTGTAAGCTCAAATACCTTTGTTACACCTTATTATACATTTTCCTTAACCTGTAAAAGAATATGATCTATGTATTGTTTCACTTTAACTTCGGCTACTAATGAGGATTCTGCTGCATTTTGCATAATAACGCCTTTATCTGAAGATTCAATAAGGCGAACCCATAATCTAGATAATTGGTGTAGATCCCTATCTATCCTTTGAATTTCCATGGGCTGCCTATAATTACTTGCCATCGCCTTACGACTTAGTGCATCGGCTACCACATTTGCTTTGCCCAGATGATATAAGATATCAATATCATAGTCTTTTAACAACTCAAGCCATCTTCGCTACCTCAAGTTTAGGTCCCTCTGGTTAAAGAGGTACTGCAAAATCTTGTGGTTGGTATATATATCAACATGTACCCCATACAAATAGTGGCGCCATATTTTTAAAGAAAATATAACTGCTACTAGCTCAAGATCATGTGTTGGATAATTCTTCTCATGTGGCCGCAATTGTCTTGAGGCGTAAGCTATTACCTTACCATAATGTATCAAAACACATCCTAAGACAACTCCTAAAGCATCACAATATACTGCATAGCCTTCCGTGCCATTCGAAAGTACCAATATAGGTGTAGAAGTCAACTTATTCTTTAAATCTTGAAAACTTCTTTCACATATTTCATCCCATTGAAACTTAGCTTCTTTATGTGTTAATTTTTTTAAAGGTGCAGAAATAGAAGAAAACCCCTCAACGAACTTTCTATAATAACCTGCCAAGCCTAGGAAACTATGAACCTCCGTAGGCGTCATGGGTCTTGGCCAGTTCTTCACTGCCTCTATCTTTTGAGAATCAATCTTATTCCTTCATCGGATAGAATATGACCCAAGAATGCTACCGATTTTAACCAAAACTCACATTTGGAGAACTTTGCATACAACTTACGATCGCGAAGGATTTTTAACACCTGTCGCAAATGATTAGCATGGTCTTCTTCTGATCTTGAATACACCAGAATATCATCTATAAATACGATAACAAATACATCCCAGAATGGCTTAAACACTCTATTCATCAAATCCATGAAAGCTGCTGGTGCATTAGTTAGCCCAAATGACATAACTAAAAACTCAAAATGACCATATCGTGTTTGAAAAGCCGTTTTAGGTATGTCTTTCTCCTTTACTCTCAGTTGGTGATAACTTGACCTTAAGTCTATCTTTGAGAAACACTTAGCACCTTGTAACTGATCAAACAAATCATCAATTCTAGGAAAGAGATATTTGTTCTTAATTGTCACCTTATTCAATTGTCGATAATCAATACACATTCTCAACGTGCCATCTTTCTTACGTACAAATAAAATGGGTGTGCCCCAAAGAGATATACTAGGACTTATGAAACCCTTTTCCAACAAATCTTTTAATTGTTCCTTCAATTTACGTAATTCTACAGGGGCCATTCTATAAGGAGGAATAGAAATCGGTTGAGTACCTGGGATCACATCAATACCAAACTCTACTTCTCTTTCCGGATGTAAACCCGGAAGCTCTTCAGGAAATACGTCAAAAAATTCATTTACCACTGAGATGGATTGAAGAGTTGGTGACTCCGCCTCTATATCTTTCACCCTTACTAGATGTCATATGTATCCTTTGTACATCATCTTCCTTGCCTTAATATAAGAAATAAACTTACCCCTTGGTGCCCCAATATTACCCCTCCACTCAAGGACTACTTCCTTTGGAAAATAGAAATGCACCCTCTTAGCTCGGCAATCCACTATGGCATAACAAAAACACAACCAATCCATACCCATTATAACAACAAAATCCACTATTTCAAGATCCAAAAGGTCAGCTAATGTATCACAATTACAAACAATTACTATACAATTACGGTAAACTCTTCTAGCTATAATAGATTCGCCAATTGGTGTAGATACTTTAAATGACTTAGCTAGTGATTCTGGTGTTCTTTTGAACTTTCCAGCAATTAATAGAGTGACATATGATAATGTAGATCCTGGATCAATTAATGCATATACCTTATGTGAAAAGATGGACAATGTACCTGTAGCCACGTCAGGAGAAGCCTCCAAATTTTGTCGACCTACTAGAGCATATGTAGGATTATGAACACCTCTAGAACTAGCTCCCTTAATACCCCTACCACGACCAGTAGGTATATGCTGACCCCTACCAAAAGAAGGAATCGAGGATGATGATGCAATAGTAGATCCAGTAGGTCGTGCCATATCAACCATGCCCCCTTTTAGGCAATCTCACATTATGTGTCCCGGTGTACCAAGCCAATAATAAGAATTTGTCCCAAACCGACATGCACCTAGATGATTTCTTCCACAATTCTTACAAAGTTGTCTAGGAGGTCTTGATTGGCTTGCACCTCCTTGCTCTCGATACCCCCTACTTGTGAACCTTGACTCTCACTTTTTTGTCCGAATTGATTTCCCTTAAACCCCTGGAATCGAGGAGGAGCACCTGGTGTGGAGTAGGAAGGTGATGGTCTAGGGGTTCTATCAAAAAATTGAGGCCTGAATTCACTCTGAGATGGATAAAATTGTCCCATAGATCCTCTTGGAGTGCCCTCTTTCCAGCTCTTGTGTCCTTCTTTTCCTTTGATCCTCTATTTTTTGAGCAAATGCTTGTATTCTTGCTATATCCATGTCTTTATTCAAGGCAGCAATAGTACAATCTCTAACCAAATATGGGTCCAATCTATCCAAATATCGATGAACTCTATCCTCCATAGTAGTCACTACGTTAGGAGCATACCTGGTCAAAGAATTAAATTGAAGACTATACTCCCTCACGCTCATATTTCCTTCGCAAAGATTTAAAAACTGATCTGCATGGGTCCCTCGAATCTCGAATGGAAGATAATGATCAAGAAATTTTTTTTGAATTCTTCCCAACCAGCTAAAGGTGCACCTATACCCCTTGATTTTTTCCAAGCTTCATACCACAATATAGCCACCCCCTTTAATCGATGTGCTGCTAACTCCACTGTCTCTTTACCAGATACATGCATAACATCTAAAGCCCTTTGAATCTGATCAATAAAGTCTTGTCGATCTTCATTAGGATCTGACCCAGTAAATTGAGGAGGATCCAATTTAAGGAAATCTTGGGTCGATAGACTGGCTGCCTTATCCACACCAGTAGAACCCATAGTGGGACCATCTTGTCCTTGACCTTGTCCAGCAACTATACATGTTAATAATTGCACCGCATTCCTCAAATCTTGCTCAGTAGCATTAATAGGTGACTCTGGGGGTACTCCCCTCCTCATTAGCTCTTTTGTAGATGGATGAGTAGAAGAAGTCCCTGATGCAAACTCATCTTGGGCCTCACTTTGATCAGCATATCTAGGTAGTGATTTACTTGTCCCTTCTCCGGCAGCCATATCTACTTGCTTACTCTTCTTACTCTTACTCCTTCTTGTAATCAGCATCATTACTATATTGAAAAAACATATTTAAGGTTAAATACAAGTCAACCTACATTACTGGCTCTATCGCACGATCTAAGAAATGAAGAAAAAGAAACAACTCCTAAATGCCTCGTAGCCTCCTACTTAGATATGTGGTGCACAACACACCCATAAGAAAGACTCTACATAGACACGACTTTGCAGATAACTCCCTAGGATGACCTTCTTTGATAACAATTTTGTCACACCTCAAATTCTGTTGGGGCGGATAGGCACCCATTTTGGAAGAACCAACTCTTAACCATGTACTTTTCATGCATGTAATTATGGAATTCAAATCTTCTGCTAGTATGGATATGACGTATTGATAAAACAAACCACGTAAGTAAGTCCAAACCTACATATACAAGACTTGGCCGTTGGGGCCACAACGTTAAAAGAACACAATACTACCACACTTAACTTCACATAGTCTGCCAAGCCTCTAAAAGATACATGGACACTTAGTTAAGGTCGGGACAAAACCCCGTCATTCTCATAACTACTACACAATACCAAAATATATAATAGACTCAGAAAGCTCCAAATTAACTTGGAGCTCAACAATAGAAGCTGGATATCCTGTGCTCCTACTGGGGTGGTCTACTAGCTAGAGCACCTGTACCTGCGGCATGGAACATAGTGTCCCCTACGAAGGGTGTCAATACAAAGAGTGTACTGAGTATGTACGACATGAGGTGACTATAAATAAGACAAGATCTCAAAAAATCAGTTATCAATATATAACTATAAAGATAAGGATAGAATACCAACTTTGCTTTTGCTTATGGGATCATGTACATTACATCCTTTACTTTGCTTTATTATTCTTTACTTTATAAGATTATAAGGAATAATACAAATGACTAGCTGATCAGTGGTAAAAGAGGATGACCATGCTAGGCATTTTAACCCCTGGGATACGTTCCTCGTAAGTACACAAATCGGGATCGACCCATGCTAGGCTTTTTTTTTCCTGGGATACCACCCGTAATATTGGGATCGACCCATGCTAGGTTTTTCTTACACCCCTGGGATACCACCCAAAATATATAGACTCACTTTAGATCATTCTTTTCATCTTTAAAGTTGTTGTTTTAGTGGTCATGTATTAGATTTGGAACTTTGGACCAGTAGCAAAAAGTGTGAAAATATGCTCTAGATGCAGAAGCAATGAGGTCGAATACAACAATAATAGAAATATAACACATAGGAGCTTAGCTAACATCATGGGTCATGTTAACTAAGAGAACAACTCGTAAGGCTTATTTCTGAAATCACCCATATCATACTAGTATTTAGAAAGTAAATGGACAGATCTAGTAACAAACACATCTTTAGGTACTTTAACAACCTCACAAGTTAGAATAAGGTTGTTAACCACCTTGGAGGTTGTACACTGTAGTTATGTATAACTTGAAAGGAAGAACGCTTAGGAAGCTTACTTTGTAACAAAGGAGTTAGATTCATGCCAAAGAGTAGGATCGATGAACCATACATACCTTGCTGCACAACTGATCACACTTTCACTTAACGTCTTTCCTTTTAGATTACTAATATACAATAGCATAAGACTAGTATTAGTAGCTAATTAACATATTCATGCCATTTAAACTAACTAAAATAGTAACCGGGTAGTAATCCACAATCAACTAATCCAAGGGTGTTCTCTCAACCTCGTTCTTCTCCAATTACATTCACACGTGATGTAACTTTTTATGAGATCCCCTTAATAGTTTCATCTTTATTGTACTCTTAAAACAGTATATCAAGTGATGTGGCCAGTAAACTTATGCGACATTTAATTTGGTGGTGTACCATTATACTCTTTTTCTACCTTTCAATGGAAATTATTCACACCATTCCCCTAACGTCAACCAAGTAGCCCCCAACATACATACATAAAACAGATCCAAAACATACCCAGATACCCCTTAATATGGCAACCAAAAATTGAACTCACCATCCCTGTAGTTCGTAACAGCAACATATACACAATCCTCAACCAACACACGTATATAGGAAAAGGGAAAAAATCGACAGTATCCATACCTTAATTTCGGTGTTAGTATATTCATTTAATATATATCTCTTCAATAGCTTGATCCCTTTACTCACAAGCCAAAAGTGAAGAGAAAAATCTCTGAATAATCAAGGATAAAGGGACTGCCAAACTTAAAAAGGGATATCTTATAGTTTAATCCTGGAGAACATAATCCTTATAGTATTCTTAAGATGTGATCATGATTTGTTAACTTAACTTTAACTTGGAAGGAAGGTTTCCAAATAACCCTAGTGGAATTTTTGGGCTGCTACGTAGCTAAGAGAGAACAAGAGAGAAAATCTTGAAAGCTATTTTTTTTTTGGCTAGTTAAAATGAGCTATAAGGTATGATTTTAACCCTTTTTAAAAGAGATGATCTTGGACGACTTTCTTGGTCAGTTTTGGGCCATAACTTATCAAGTAGGTGATTCACCTACTTGCCCATTATATTGGGCCTTTGTGGATTAAAAACTATTGGGCCTTGGCTGTCCATTCTCTTCCTTAATTTGGGCCAGAATTAACTTAAGTAGGTGGTAGTGTATTTGTCCCAATAAGCTGGTCAAGGGATCCTTAATAGGTGATGCACCTACTTAGTTTTTAAGTTGGTCAAATGGTCAAAGTAGGTGATTCACCTACTAGCTTAAAATAAGTCAAGCAAGCACCTCAATATTTTGTTCCATTTTAAGATCAAAATTCTTATAGTTAAACTTAAAACTTGGTCACTTCATCCTTTTGATTTAAATACCTACTTAAGGGCCCAAGTTTATATGCTCTTATCGAAGGTAACTTAATCATACCACATTTCAGTACACGTGGGAACTCCTCCAAACCTATCTTACCGTCACCAATCACATAGGATATCTGAGCCCATTACCTACCTCATAAGTCCATATCAAGTGCCACATAAGTAGAACTAGTACACGTGGAATATAGGGTATTACAATAATCATGTCCTATTTTAATCAAATTACATGTTAATTCCCCAATTCGTTGATTTTAGTTATGTAATCATGCTATGCTTCCATTCGTTCATAATCCTCGTATGTTTTGTGAATTACCCTATGTTAAAGTATTAATCTACACGTGATTGCTAGAATGCCCATGTGAATTGAATAGGGAAATCATGACATGTTACCATGTGTTCTCATTCATGTACAAGTCTATAACCTCCAAGTATTTGATAAAATGTCTCAGTGAATGAATTGTGAACAATTGACTATTGCTATGCTTTCAAGAATTGCTAGGTTTTATTATTTATGCTATCAAGTCCTGAAGGTATTTATTACCCGAAATCTAGTTGTTTACATAGTTGCAATAGATATAGAATAGTCCCAGTAAAAAGTCAAGAATAACATTACTCAGTCAGTTAATAGAACTCAACGAACTCAGTTAGTTAACAGAACTCAGTGAATTCAGTCCAGTTCAGTCAGTCAACAGAATTAGTGTGGGTTCAGTCAATCCTAGTACAGTCCAGTTTCAGTCCCAGTATCAGTTTAAGCATTAATAATTACTTCAGAACCAGTATGCACTGTTATTTTCAGAATACCATGACCTGAGCTTATTAGTTATCAGTGCATGCACCAGTTAGTATTGTAGTGTTATTCAGTTGGGAGTAGGATTCAGCACCGAGTGAACCTAGGGATGGGAGCATTCGTGCCAACAGAGGTTTTGACCCTTAGTAGTAATCCTTGAGTTATAAAACTATATAGCCAGCGTAGGTTGAGATGTCTTCCTGCCAGTCTAGGGTTGACACATATCTCATGTGTTTACTGTCAGTATAGGGTTACTCTTTAGTCCTTTGGGACACCAATTTAGTAGATCCACACATCCAGTGTTAGTACTCGTGGCATGGTAATGACACCCTTCCTACTGGGGTTACCGGTTGGACCCCAATTAGCTAAGATTGGGGCATGTCGGTTAGATGATACCTCCCATAGTTTCAGTTTCAGTCTCAGTTTAGAACTCAGTTTAGTTCTACAGAATCAGTACAGTTAGAAACAGTCACCCAGTTATCAGTAATTTAGTTATCAGTAGTCTCAGATATCAATTACTTAGTTATCGAAACTCAGTACACAACTTCAGTAAAATCTCAATTACAGTATCATTTACAGTCTCAGTTATAGTCTCAATTCAGTATTTAGTTTAGCTTCAGGTTTACTTGACCATAACGTACAGTTATCGGCTATTCAGTTATCAGTATTTCAGTACCTCAGTTTATAGACTATTTTAGAATCATGTTATATGTCTGATCTTGCATTCTCAAATAATACAGTTTTTCATGAATTGATGCTTAGTTATCTCATGTTACTCAGTCAGTCCTTACCATATGTATAATACTCTACAGTGCCAGACCAGTTATTCAGACTAAGTGCAGTTCAGATTTACATGACTAGTATTCAACTATCAGTAATTCAGTTAATCAGATAAGATAGTATATTTATGCATTCGTGCTCAGTGTGATTGTATATTAAGATCCTCGATTTATGTCATCCTCCATCACGTAGTTAAAAACTCAATATTCATAGAGTATCTATGTTTTACCATATTCCAACATCTATTATACTTATATCATTAAAGTAATGTTTACAGAAACTAAGGCCTCGTTTGTTTGCACTTAATGGAGGTCTGAATCTGAATGGTTCAAACTTCAGACCATTAAGTGCATTTGTTTTTTTATTAAGGTTTTAACTCTTAATAAGTCTGAATAGGTCTTAATCATTCAGATCTAGAACCAAGTCTTAATAGGTCTAAAAGGATATTCTAGTGTTGGATAATATTCACCCCTTTATTCATAATCAGCAGTTACCACCACTAACCACCTCTGCCACCGTCACCATTGTCAACCAACACCCACCACCACCAACTACCTCCATCATCACAACTAGCATTATCAAAAAATCCCGCTACCAACCACAATTGTCAACCACTACCATGCCTACTACCTCTTTTATTTTAATTATATTCACCATCACCACTGCCGTCAACAACATCACAATCAGCAACCACTGGCGGCTAATCCCTACTACCAACCAACTCATATATAACAACTAGCACCACCACTAACTACCACTAATACATGTAAACCTCTACACATTCTTTGGCCGCCACCACCATTGTAACCAGTAATGCCATCTCTACCACTACTTCAGCCAGTACCATCGCTATAATTTATCTCTACTAATAACCATCTCCACCATCCCAACAAATAACATCTCCAACTAGAACCAACACATTGTCAATCATCATGCATTCATGTTTCAGCCAACACAATCAACACCTTAAACTACTAATATCAAGTAACGTCACATCACAATAACCACCAACACCATCAATCGCCATCATCATAACAGTCACTACAACACAACCATCACAATTATCCCCACCAATAATATTAATCACTAACATCAATCATTGTCACCGCAACCACCTTTATAAGCCATCTCCACTATCAATAACAAACATAAACATTTTTTCTCAATTAAATACTAATAATTTTATTGTATTAAGTTACATACTTATTTAATATATAATTAATTTTTTATTTGAATTTTTTTTTATTATGTATACAAATAAATATTTTTTTTACATTCAGATGTTGAAAAATAAATAGTCTTAATCATTCAGTTTTCAGATCTAGAGACAACATCTTAATCATTCAAATGTGCATTCAGATTCAGACGTCTGAATCTTAAAATAAACAAATGGAGCCTAAGTGTAGAGATTCACCATCTTATCAGAGAATGTTTGTCACTCATGCATTAAGATATTTCAGTTTTCAGTCTATTCTAGCCTATTGGTGAGTCTAATTACACTTAGCATGCATGTTTTACAATTACGTATGAAATGAGTTTTACTTATTACATTCACCTCTGCATACTCACTATATTCTAGAAGTACTGTTCCACATATATGTCTGTGTGTCTACATTTTTTCATAATATAGGTACTAGTTGTATCCCGCACATCACGATCAGATAGTTGCAGATTCCAGCCGACAGGTGATAAGTTCTCCTACTTCGGGAACTCCAGATAGTTTTAGTTTATGTAAAGTTTATTTATTTTCATGTTTATTGATTAGTGATAGTTGGAGGTATGTCCTAGCTATCTATAATCAGTATAGTAGAGGCTTCAAAGATGTCAGTCAGAGTCAGTCATGAAATTTCAGTTTCTTCCTTCAGATTTATCAGATTATAAATATTTATCGGTATTGTATCTATTTTAAATTTTCAGTATGATTATATTTCCGCACATTAGAATATCTATTTATTATGTTATAATTCAGTTTCTTAACAGTATGCCAGTTCATGGGTTAGCTTGGGATCACTTGTGGTTCCAAGCACCGTGTGACGACTAGGGGGTAGTCTCGAGTCATTACACTTGCGCTCTCTTAAATACAAAAGACATACCATGATAATAGTTGTGGTTCTATCAGTGTAAGTGGAAATATCAAAAGTAATACTTATTTTTCTAATTTCTGAACAAATAAACATATAAATATTACCAAGAGAAAACATCAAATCAAAATTTTATTTAAGCAACTATCATAACATCAAAACAAGAGCTGTCCAAACTCTGTTATCGTGGATTATGTAAAATAAATAAATCTCACCAACAACAGTGATCATATTAGTAAAATTCATCAGGACAGTAACCCGACAACATTATTGTACTTTAGACTGTGGAAAGTAAGACAAAATTCAGCCAAGTAATAGAATTTTAGTGTTCACTAGTAAACACTAATTTAGCTGGTATGCTAAAAAATCTGTAAGTTTACCACATAATATGGATATAAAATGTCAAAGACTGAAATTGACGATGTCAATGGTGAAGCAGAAAGAACATAAATAGCTGAACTTAAACTAAAATACCTTTTTTTAACTTATATATTTTTGTACCCTTTTCTTCTTTTGACACGTAGTGTAATCAAATTTTGAGTGTTCATGGATCCTGACCTGTCATAAGCTTTCTTTCTTTCATCTAAAAGTAAACTCAGCCAGATGGATCCAAAGAGTTTCTCCACATAGAGTGTGAAAGACTAAGGTTAAAGAAATAGAAGACATTTTATTATAAAGGTTATTAACTACAATTCAAGTTCAAAGATGCATGTAATAAGATAGCCTATCAACTTTTAATTTCATCAAACTAGACAAATTCCTCTAAGAGGCTCCAATAGTAGTTAAAAGAAGGGAACACTTACCTAGTTAAAAAATTTCTAAAGAAAGCAAGTTCACTACTTTGACACACATGACTTCTTTTACTAAAAGAAATCTTTTTAAAATATCCTAGAAAGGAGAATTGAACAACTTTTACTGAAAGAAATCTAGAGTCAGAGTTTCTTACTCAGCAAAAGACAAGATCAACAAGTAATAATAAGACAAAATTAACCCTAAAGAAAGATGTCTTTAATTCAAGAGCATGTTCTTGAGAATTTACATATCCATTCTGTTTTGATTTACTCAAATAGACCAAAACTTACTTTTATTTTGGATCACATAACTATCCCCAAAACCTTAAATTAGATAAAATTATGCTTCTAACTTATCACAACCCGAGCTGAGGCCCTGGCCACGATGGGCATCCTAAACTATGAAGGCCCAAGAGCCCTTCTATCTGGCAACCATATGCAAAATTCATAACTATAAAAAGAATACGGGAATAAAATGGAAACATGGTCATCTTATTATATTAATAAAACAACACGACATAAGTTCAATATGACTTAAATCTATTTAACACCTGTCTGCAAAATCTCTACTAAATGAAGAAAAACAATATCTATTTGAAGATCTGGACAAGGCCCCTGGACAGATAATGAACTAAAAATAATGAAATCACAGGATAAGGCCTTCAGAAATAAGGGAGGCTCACCAAATCCAATCGTCTGACAATGGTCTACAGCTTAGCGAGACCCCAAGACTGATCCTCAGATCCTAAAACATAGGGGGTCAATACAGATGTATTGGTACGCAGAGAAATTCAAAATAATGTATTTATATATAGCATAAGTTAGAGAAATTCATAAAATATTTTAGACATAATATATGAAAACACATGGGCACACTTTAAAGACCTTGAAACTTTTGTTTGAAATCATAAACCACTCTTTATGTTACTTTTGAGTTAGATAGGACACCCTACAATCTGTAATTCCAAACGCTATATGGAATCCACCCTTGACTCGGCGGCCAAGCCACCAATCCAAGTTTGCCGCAAGGATTGGAGTATCAGTGTGGGGAGATAAGCAAGACCACACAGCATGAGGCCGTTATCCCCAATCAAATCAACATGTTATGGTAGTGCACAAGACTATAGAGCATGGATCCTAACCATAGTCCCAAAGTTGGACGACATAAATCAAGGTACACAAGACCATATAGCATGGTACCATAACACCGTGTCGGCAAATCACGGTTTCTAGCATTGAGTCTTTCAACTCATACTTTCTTCTGGTAACCATCTAACTCTCTTTAAGCCCATTTTTAACCTGTTATAAACATGCATCTTTCTGAATTCAAAATCTGGAAATCTGAATTCTATTCTGTTCTGTGTTACTGTGGCATTATCTGTATTAGTATCGTTAGACCAAAACTTGAAAGTCATAGTTCTAATCCATACGATATCATGTTACAGTCTTCTCTTTCAAAATAGTATTTTCAGACCACTAAACTAGTCAAACAGTATAAGAGGATATGTATAGTGAAATTCATGAAAACAAAGTCAAGGATCCTCAGTTCAACTCGAAAACACATGGTGGTCAAGTATCTTTTACCAAATCATTCACTTCTCCTTAAAATCATCACTTTCATCTATGCAATTAAGAAAGACACCCTCTCTTCAAGTCATCATCAAAACAAAGTTAATAGGTAATAGTAAAGAAATTTATCTCATTCTTCTCAATATGAAATCAAATAATTCATAACAAGAGAAGCAGTATAAATCTTCGTGCTCTCAAATCAAGTTTCAAACATTCAACCCACATATGAACAAAATTGAATTTAAGGGGGGAAGGCCTCAAGACCAAAACTTTATCATCAATAAGGTTTCATAATGCATAATTGTAATTGTAAATCCAAACCCCTTTGTAAATTCATGATTTCTAAATATTTATTCATCATTAAAAACAATTTCATCATGCCTATGTAGTTTTAGGAAAACCCCACATACCTTATATTAATTAGTTTGAAGATTGAAAGCCTAATCTTGAAACCTTTCTTGAGAATCATGAATTGGAAGGCTTGAATTCTTGATCTTTGAAAAGAAAAATTGAATCTTGTTCTTGGAGAGGTGGTTAGGGTTTTTCTTTTAAGAGAAAATTGATTTAAGAGGCAATTGATGGGCTGAAATTTTATGTTTTGGACGGAATCTGGGTGAGGGGAAGTGACCAAAATTCCCCTAGACCCATTATAAACTGATTTAGCATGTGAAACAGTTTCATAACGCGCTGGCCGACGCGTCGGCTTACTGCCTCACACGGAAAATGCCATAACATTTCGCTCGGTTATCGGATTTAGGAGATATTGGTATCGTTGGAAAGCTTATTCAATTATCTACAATTTGGTGGGTATTGATATGAAAAATGCCACATATATAAAAAGTTATTCACGTTCAAAGTATACCCTTGTAGAATCAAATATCAAATTTTGGATGAATTAAAGATTCTTAGTTCAACTTTTGCTCCAAGTGATTTCTATGAAGACTTTTCACCTCATTATCACTTCATACACTAGGAGAAAGATCATGATACATGAATTAAAATATAAACCACGGAATTAGAGCTTAAACATGTAGGAACGATGGTTTAATTTCTAGCTTAAAAGTGCAGGGTGTTACATTATCTCCTTCTTGGGATCATTCATCCTTGAATGATGGGTACGGACTTGTTGAAGTTATAAAAGTGTATAAAAAGAACAAAATCTCATATTGAACATTTTTCCCTAACAAAATATGCAAAGGCATCAAACGAGCTTCATGATAACCCTTAGTGAAACGTGAAAGCACGAAACATGGGATAATGAGATTTTACATAGGGATGATCTTGCATATGACTTCTATGCACCATATTCATCACAACATAAGGCATAGATTTATTTGATGATCATATACTTGACTTATATTGGTACGAGTCATGAAATAAGATTTTACGGAAGATAAGGATTGAAGCATTTTCCACCTCTCATGATACAACGAATAGACTTAGCTTATAGGCACTACTCAGCTATGCCCCAACATTAAATAACATACTTTGTCCTTTCCATCTTACTATTCTCCCATCACACATATAACCACAAGAGTTTGAGTTTCACTACAATGTGCTTTTATGTTAAAGCCTAACTCGGAGTAACAAGGTGATAACTTAAGCTATAGAACCTTATACTTTACATCCCATTAAGAATATTACCTTACCTTATCACTATCGTCAAACAACCTCAGGTTTTAATTCAAGGAATACTAACCCCATAGTACATGGGTTGTGTTTTCATTAATCACAACATTCAAGCCTATCATTACTACACCTACTTCATGGACTTCCTCCACTAAGAACAACAAATTCAATCACATTCATAAAGATTTTTTCCATATATCTCATTCCTAACTATTTCACACAACAAAAGTTCCTCTCCTTCTTTTCCCTTTTACCTATAACCTTAGCTAGAGAATTCACACCAAATTTTTCTCCTTCAAGAACATCTGCTCCCCTACCAAACACATCCTTCCACAACCACCATCATACTGTCATATGGAGGGTCATTAAGTGACCCGTCCATAAATGTCATGAATGGAAAATAACATGATTAGACCATAACTTATACTTATTGAACTACTCTAGAGGGACATGAAATGAAGATACAATAAAATAGACACAAAGTGCTCCATATATAAAGTGTCTGGATCATAAGTAGAGAGTCGTTCGGAAGAAACACAATACAACATAAATTCTTAGGATAGAGCACAGTGAAAAAACATTGGTGCACATATCAAAATAAAACAAGGGAAAGAGACTAAATTATCCTCCTGGAACCAGAAATCAGTAAAACAAACTGGGCACCCAATACGTTAAATGATGCACCACGTCGGTCCCTACTGGTACGATTCCTGGCGCGACGCATCAATATCGAGTTGGCCTACTATTTTGATCATCCAAATATACCTCAAACGTCATCTGAAAAATCTAAAAATTTCTTGAGATACCCCCTTTACACCCCTGATCATGAATCAACTCAAAAATCTATATTTCGAGGTCGGGAAGACTAATTTGAAAATCATGGAAGTAAAGAGCTCATAAATGTGACTAATTCTTTTAAGGATTAGAAAAATTTTCAGGCTGTAAGCTCTCCATACATACAACTAAGAGTGGTATTCAGTCGAGAATGCTATAGGGTATTACATTACAACTAAGACAAAGATTGTCGCTTGAAGCGATTGCTCCTCATTTAAGGAACTGATATTTGCCATAAGTTTGCATAAACTTTATTACTTTGGCTAAACCCGACATAGAATGAATCGGTGACACATAGAAACATATTTTTTTAGGACCAAGAATGCTGAGAGACATAGATTTTTATGGATCACGAACAACATAACATATGGCTTGAATACATGAAAGATTGGATTACTGAGAGACATAATTGCTTTTAGTTTTGAGGTCAGATCATGGCATACATCCATAGAGAACTCGAACCATAGTTATCGGCAATACTTGAATACATAAGACATTGTTAAATGTCTATTCAAACTGAAGTAGGAGGATTATGCTTGAACAAGAATTGATTGATCAAGATTCTTACTTGAAACTCGACACCACAAGAAAATTCTAAAACTACTTTAATCCATCATCTCCCCCATAGAGAAAAGTTACCCTCCTAGACTTGGGGACACAACCTCATATCAAAATCTATAGCTATAACTCTCAACATAAAAGAGATATCACCACATACTTAAAATCTAAACTCTCCCTGAAGAACTATACTTTGAAAGCCTTGATTTTCTGTAAATTCTACTTTTAACTTTCACTAGCCTCTATATCCATCACCCCACAACCCACACTCACTTGGGTATACATATCCACACCCCTTATCACATAACCGGTTGTTCTCTATCACTTAAGATACTCGCATTAAACCTCTATTCACAAAACTTACAACTTAACAGAATTTGCACAACTATACCAAAGGTGCATATTGACTACCTATATTTCCTCAAGTTTAACTTTAATGAAAACTATACAGCAACTCCCCAAACTTTTCCGTACTACAAAATTCTAATACAAAAGTTGGCTACACATGACACATATACCATCAACCTTATCTAACAACACGCTATCTGGGGTTCAACTTATTTTTATATACTCATGCTATTATACACTTAATGACTAACCCACAATTCATCATTTTAACACTAGTGCTTATGTACATAAATATCACAATTATCCACTCCTTTTTTTCTTTCACAAGTTTCTAACCTAAGCTATTTCACACCTCACATCAAGCCTACTAATTCATTCCTACAAAATATACATCACTAATCTTAAGCTACTATCCACCCCTACCCACATCTCAAATTCAAGCCTATAGTCTACAAACAACCGTGTACCACCGATAAAGCATGACACATACTATGCTGGGCTATCAAGTTGGGCAAATTTCACTTAACTACCACCTACAATCATAACATCTCTATAACCTTGCTATTACAACTCAGAATCCTTTATATACCTTCTAACATTAAGTCTACTTACCCATGCATGCATTCTCACTGTCACCAAATCCCATAAACATCAATAAGTCTCTAACCATAAATTAATGACTAATCTACCCTTCTCCATTCAAACCTATAAATGATTTATACTACCACCATAACTATCCATTCTAAGATCATTCCCTATTTTGAACAAATAATAATCTTCGCCAACTACTTTCTTTCATAAACTACCATACAATCTACAAATATTGATACCACATTAGTCTTTCACAATACAATGTCATACTACTCCTCAATCCATGATTATACAACTAAAACTATTTATTTATGCAAATATCATCCTTATTCAGACTGCCAACCTTGTGACTTCATGCCACCAACTTCTGGACCATCTTACTACTAATAGGTCATGACACTTTAATAAACACTACAACTCGGGTGGAAATATAGTTCCAACACTCTGCTACACATTATTACCCTTATGCATGATATCTGCAATATGAATTTTTAAAGGGGATTGAATACACTTCAGATCTCATGCTGAAAAGTATGAATTCATCAAGATAAAGGTATACACTCAGATCAATATTCCTTGAAGCACTAATGAACTCTTCTCAAGTCGTTATGCTATCTTATAACTTTGTGGATAACTCAATCTGAGAGAACCACATCACTGTGAGAGCTAGACTCTTAGACTTGTATCGCCTCGACAATAAGGCATGGTCCATGAACTTTAAAAAAGGAAGGAATTTGGATAAATTTCTTATGGACAATGCTATAGCATGAATTAGAGTATGAAAGAATAAGAAACAACTCCTAAGTTCCCGGTAGCCTTCTGATTATAAGTATGGTGCACAATACACCCATAAGCAAGAATCTACTAGACATGATTTTGTAGACACCCTAGGATCATGAACCGTGCTCTGATACAAAGTTTAGTACGACCTGAGATGAGGCACTAGCCACGACGGGCATCCTAAACTATGAAGGCCCAAGAGACCTTCTATCTGGCAATCATATGCATAATTCATAACCATAAAAAAATATGGGAATAAAATGGAAACATGGTCATTTGATTATATTAATAAAACAACACGACATAAGTTCAATAAGACTCAAATCTATTTAACACCTATTTGCGAAATATCGACTAACTGAAGGAAAACAACATTTGTTTGAAGATCGGGACATGGCCCCCGATCAGACCATAAACTAAAAATAATGAAATCATGAGATAAGTACTTCCTAAATAAGGGAGGCTCGCCAAATCCAATGGTCGAACAATGGTCTATAGCTTAGCGGGACCCCAAAAATTGATCCTCAGATCTGAAATAAAGAGGGTCAATACAGATGTACAAGTATGCAAAGAAATCCAAAATAATGTATTTATATATAACATAAGTGAGAGCAATTCATAAAACATTTTACATATAATATATGAAAACACATGGGCACACTTTAAAGACCTTGAAACATTTCTTTGAAATCGTAAACCACTCTTTATGTTGCTTGTAAGCCAGATGGTACACCCTAAAATCTGTAATTCCACGGGCTATATGGAATCCTCCCTCGACTCAGCGTCCAAGACTCCAATCCAAGTTTGTCGCAAGGATTGGAGTATTAGTGTGAGGAGACATACAAGACCACACAACATGGTGACATGATCCCCAAACAAATCAACATGTCATGGTAGTGCAAAAAAACACAAAGCATGGCTCCTAACCATAGTTCCAAAGTGGGACGACATAAATCAAGGCACACAAGACCACACAGCATGGTACCATAACCCCGTGTCGGCAAATCACGATTTCTAGAATTGAGTCTTTCAACTCATACATTCTTCGAATAACCATCTAACTCTCTTTAAGCCTATTTTTAATCTATTATAAATATGCATCTTTTTGAATTCAAAATCTGAATAAAAATCTGTATTCAATTCTGTTCTGTGTTCCTATGGCATTAATTGTATTAGTATCGTCATACCAAAACTTTCAATTTATATTTCTAAGCCATAGAATATCATGTTACAGTCTTTTCTTTCAAAACATTATTTGCAGACCACCAAACTAGTCAAAAAGTATAAGAGGATATGTATAGTGAAATTCATGAAAACAGAGTCAAGGATCCTCAATTCAACTTGCAAACACATGGTAGTCAAGTATCTTGTAACAAATAATTCACTTCTGTTTAAAATCATCACTTTCATTTATACAATTAAGAAAGACACCCTCTCTTCAAGTCATCATCAAAACCAAGTCAACAAATAATTGTAAAGACATTTATGTCATGCTTCTCAATATGCAATCAAATAATTCATATCGAGAGAGGCAGTATAAATATTCGTGCTCTCGAATCTATTTTCAAACATTCAACCCACATATGAACATATATGAACAAAATCGAATTTAAGGGGGAAGGCCTCAAGACCAAAACTTTATCATTAACAAGGTTTCATAATGCATAATTGTATGTGTAAATCCAAACCCCTTTGTAAATTCATGATTTCTAAATATTTATTCATCATTAAAAATAATTTCACCATGTCCATATAGTTTTAGAAAAACCCCACGGACGTTATATTGATTAGTTTGAAGATTGAAAGCCTAATCTTGAAACCTTTCTTGAGAATCTTGAACTGGAAGGCTTGAATTCTTGATCTTTGAGAAGAAAAATTGAATCTTGTTCTTGGACAGGTGGTTAGGGTTTTTCTTTTGAGAGAAAATTGATTTAAGAGGCAATTGATGCTTCTTGGGGCTGAAATTTTATGTTATGGACGGAATTTGGGTGAGGGGAAGTGACCAAAATGCCCCTAGACCCATTATAAACTGATTTAGCGTGTGAACCAGTTCCATAACGTGTTGGCCGACGGGTGGCGTCGCTATCGCGTCGGCTTACTGCCTCACACGAAAAATGCCATAACTTTTTGCTCGATTGTCAGATTTAGGCAAAATTTGTATCGTTGGAAAGCTAATTCAATTATCTACAATTTTGTGGTTCTTGTGCTGAAAAATTCCACATATATAAAAAGTTATTCACATTCAAAGTAGTCCCTTGCAGAATCAAATATCAATTTTTTGATGAATGAAAGATTCTTAGTTCAACTTTAGATCTAAATGATTTCTATGAACACTTTTCACCTGATAATCATTTCATACACTAGGAGAAAGATCATGACATGAATTTAAATATAAACCACAAAATTAGAGCTTACACACATAGGAATGACGGTTTAATTTCTAGCTCAAAAGTTAGGGGTGCTACTTAACTATATCGCAAAAACAACCATTTGAAAACTTAGATTGGCCTTAAAATTTAATGTAGCCAAACTAACACATGCATGAAGGTGTGGACCAGAAATCTCTTACTCTCTATAAATACAATTTTGCATAAAGGCCTAGCTAAATTTGATCACACCAAAAAAATAATCTTAGAGAACTGTGCATCATAGATTTTCTTTCAACAACAACGGTTTTTTTTATAGAATGTATAAATACTTTATTCCTAGTAATATACCTAGCCATATTTAGATAGTCAATCTGTAGGAATTAAGAGACAGATTTGTATGTAAGCAGTTTTATGTTTTTCCAAAGTTAGTACACAATCTATAGTATTTATGCACTGCTTATTTTTTGGAATAAAACACCTTCTTCAATCCAGTTACAGGGTTCAATGCATTACTTCTGCCACTAATAGCAAATAAAATAATAGGCATATTAAAATAAGAAAATTCATGGTATGACAAAAATGAGAGAGGAGTATATTTGTCCTGAACATACTTGTTTTAGAATCCCAATTAATATAACATTAACAGCCAACCAGACTAGTCTCCAAGTGAGTGATTCCATAGAAATTATCCCAAAAAGTCTTAAGATAGAAACCACCACCACTGAAACAAAATTTTGTATAAAGGGTCAATGATTATTCTTCTTTATCCTACCTCTATACCTAGATAAACTCAAAAGTACAACAAAGATTGAGAAGTACTCAATGATATTCCCACGTTAAAGTTATAGCTGGAAAGTACATACTTGCTCACTAATATCATGCTACAGGAAGGAATTGTTAGAGTGTGTGCCCTACTGATTTTAGTGTTTTACTCTAATAGTTTTCTATCAGTGGAACAAGTCAGCTAACGTGGTTCACACAAGTAAAATATGAAGACAATATTTTTACATGGAAAACACTTGGCTCAAGAAAGGTGTAAAAAACCACAACATGTACCTCTTTAGGACTTAACCCGAACTTCACTAAAACACTTGAGCCTCAACAATCAACAAATTACAAAACTTCTTGCAAACTAGGAATTAAAATTTCTAACTTTTATTTCTACAATAACACAAATCTTCCCAAGATAAGTTTTCCTAAGTCTTCGAGTTCCCTAACTTGAAGACACAACTCCTAACTCAGTTTATATTTCACTAAGTTAAAACTAAGACTCACTACAACTCAAAGAACCAACCTATTACACAAAGTCTATGAATTGCTAAGTAAAGGACTAGGTTCTTCTTCAAGTTAGTGAGCTAATTTTTTGATTTATGCTTTTCTTGTTTGTGTGTGAGTGAAACTCTTGAATGTCATTTCTCGCATTAAAGTCAACTCCTTATTGAGTCATTTAGATGATGTTCTTTTGTTTCTTCAATAGGACTCTCAGGTAGTTTCACTCTTTGTTGCAGTCTATCTCTTTGGCTAGATAGAATTCTTCTACTTAATCTCCTAGTCTGGCAGGACACGTTGATCAACTTAATCTCTACGTGTTTTATTTATCTTTTCTTCAACTCTTTTGTCGTATGTGATAAGTATTGAGAGCATATCTGAATTTCTTTGTTTATCCACTCCTGATTTCAACCACTTTAGTAACTTCTCTTTCTTCACTTGTGTGGACCAGCTTGCAAAACATGTTTCATTCATATGTCCATCAGCAGAACTTCAACTCCTTAACAAATTCCCCATTTTTGATGATGACAAACTAAGCAACACCACATTCATCACAAAGTCTTGACTCTCTCAATAAAGGAATTAAACAAAGGAACACATAATAAAACAGGTTAGTTAATTGAGTAATAAGCATTTCATAATATATTCTTTCCTCTTTTGACATCATCGAAAAGATGGGCCTAAAAAGTGAAAAGTGTTTAAAATCTGTGGCCACTGGGGCTATCACTAAAACAAGCAAAAGAACACTTATTCATTACAAAAAATAGTAGTAGAACACAATTAAGCTAGGAAGTCAATTTCATTTAAAGGAAAATACAATTAAGATGACAAAAAATAGCAAAAGAGATAACGTGACACCAATGAAGGAAACAAAAGAGACAGTACTAAGGCACTAAGAGAGAAACTAAGTAGAAAAAGAAGATGGGATAACGGTAGTTAATTTATGAATAATCTCGGCATTTTCAGACTATTCACGTTTCAAGGAAGCATTAAGAGAAGCAATTTGAGCAAGGAGAGCCCTCTTCTGCTCATCAAGGGCAACCTAAGCAGCATCATGTGCAGCCTGAGCAATCTCCAACTCAGCAATTTTTTCTACAATTGCACTCCTTAACCATTGCATAGGGTTTTCAGCACTTCTCATAGAAACAGGTAACGCCATATGGTTCACAAACCCGATGATGTCCTTAGTGGTTTGCATAGACCGCACTTTGACAGGAACGTTGAAGTCCTTAAAAATAAGAGTAAGCCAGAATTCATATGGCAAGGCATGAACATTCACATCTTAAAGTAATACCATTTCATGTGCTGAACCATAAGTTGAGGCAGGTCAATCCGTACTTCGGTATCAAGCAGCTCCATCAGAGTGAGATCAAGGAAATTTTCCACAGTACTTCATTCTTGTCGAGGAAGAATCATCTTATGAACAACATCGACATAAAGCTGATGGAGTGGGGATATCTCACGCTTAAGAACCCTATGATAAGTTAAGAGATTATGGTTTCCAGAAAACTTGTAAGACATATCAAGGACAGATGTCGGATTATCAAGAGGCGGCCATGTGACCTTGACAAAATGACCCCAAACCTCTGTAGGAATGTGCAAGATTCAAGAAAGGTCTATAACATAAAGATTAATAGTAATTCCATGAATAGTGATCGAAAACATTTCTCCAATTTCTACCCTATTAGTATAGAACTCATAGACTTCATCTTTTCCAAACTTACATTGGAGATAACCTTGAAGGAACAAGTGTCACCATATCTGAGTTTCTAGTTTGGATACCAAGACATCCATCTTAAGGCCCCAAAACCCAGTGACAACGCATCCTCTAGCTAACTTGCATTTTTGAAAGTGTATGATATGAGCGAACTGAGAGGCATGATCAGTATAAGTATCCTCATCAAAATCAAAATAGGGATCTAGCTCAGTAGAGGGTTCATGGAGAGTATCATAAAGTGAATCAAATTTAGAGGAGTCAAAGGAAATAGGCGCATCAACCTATTTCTTTAAATGTGAAGAGGCTCGTTTAGCAGTGATCTTAGAAGAGGATGAAGACTTTAAAGTAGAGATAGATTTTGTCTTAGAGGAAGGTGTATGAAAGGAAGAAGGTTTTGGAGTTGTGAATTTCACCGTCTTGGTGTTACACACTGAATGAAAAAGGAAATCTGGAGAGGAGAAAGAAAGAAGAGGAGAAGCAGATATAACAACCCATTTTTTCTTGCTCTCTTGAAGAGCTTTAGAAAGGGATGCTTCTTCTTGATGTTTTCTCTGATGAGTATAAGGATTTTTAGGAGTGGGTATAACAGTGAGAGGTTCCACAAGATCTTGGTCCTAAAAAAATGGTGGAGGAAGAATATTTTCTTTTTGATTGAGATCTTGACTTTCTTGGAATCAGGTTTGTAATTGGAACATCATCAGGGTCAAGAATTTGTAAAGGAATCGGTGTGGGTGGAGTGGGTTTTGGAAAGGATGATAAAGTAGAGGCAAATTGAGTGAATGGGTTTTGGAGATTTTTGAAGTTCATGAAATCGGATAGTTTGATTTGAATGGTAGATGAAATAGAAAGAGTTTCATTGGTAGTGGGGTGTAGGATTATTTTGGTGAAGGGTGAAGTAGTGGAGTCATGGAGGTGTGAGGACTTAGAGGAGGAAGATGAATCCATAATTAAGAGGATACTTGAGGTTTTGTAGTTGGAGAGAGAATGAATAATGAAGGAGAAGAGGAAAATGTATTTAAGGAGAAGAAAAAGAAGATGAAATGTAAGAGGAATGTACTTGGTAAGGGAACATAATGATGGAGTGGTGCGATGTTGATGGGAAAGTAGCAGCAGCTTTTTAACAAAGGACTCTTTAGTTTTTTGGCGGTTTTAGGAGTAACAAAGAACCATGTGGCATACCTGTTTCTCTCTTTGCAATTTTAGGCAAAATATAATCATACCATTACTTTTTTGAAAAAGATGGACAAAATTGTTTGAATGTTCCAGTATCTCTGCAATACCAATACATGAATGATTCAGATTACTCTAAAATCTTGGAATTACGACACACAACTAAATGTATAAGACTGAATTAATCAACAAACACTAAAAACACATGTTTTTTCTAGTCAATCATTGAGGGAGATATATGCAATTTTTATTATCCCCAAGCTAACCTATTCTTTTCAAAATGTTCTCTACTTAATACCTTAGTGAATATATCAGCAATTTGATCTTCAGTAGAATAAAAGATGATTGATATCAACCCCTTTTGAACATTATCTCTAAGAAAGTGATGTCAAATATCAATATGTTTAGTTCTTTTATGTTGGACAGGATTCTTGCCAATATTAATAGCACTTGTGTTATCACCAAAAATAGGAACACAACCTACATCCACACCAAAATCCAGGAGTGTTGTTTAATCCATAATAACTTAGCACAATAAGATCCTACAGTAACATATTCAGCCTCAGCAGTAGACAGAGCTACTGAGTTTTGTTTCTTAGTGGACCAGGTAATTAAACATGATCCAACGAAGTGTGCCATGACTATGTGCTCTTCTGTCCACCAAATATCCTGTATAGTTAGCATCAGATTATCCTACCAAGTTAAAATTACTACCTTTTGGATACCATAGGCCATGATTACTAGTTCATTTGAGATATCTGAAGATTCTTTTCACAGATTTTAAATGAGATTCTTTAGGATTTTCTTGAAACCTTGCATATAGTCCCACACTGAACACAATATCAAGTTTGCTTACTGTGAGATACAGTAATGATCCTATCATCCCTATGTATAGCTTTTGCTCTACATTAGGATATGTTTCATCTATGTCTAGCTTGGTGGAAGTGGCTATTGGTGTGCTGATCTCCTTAACTTCCTCCATGGAAAATATTTTAAGAAGTTCCTTGACATACTTCTATTGATGTATCATGGTTCCAGAGGATGTTTGCTTTATTTGCAATCCCAAGAAAAAGTTTATCTTACCCATCAAACTCATTTCAAATTCACAGCTCATGAGTTTAGCAATGTCATGACTCATACTCATGTTTGTAGAGACAAAAATTATAACGCCTCGGGTCGTACCCCGGACGCTACACGGTGATTATGACCCCAAAGGATCACAAGATAATCCATAACTGACATCTGTTGTGAGCACTGAATAACAATACTGAAATAAATGCGGAAAATAGGCTGAAATGCCATAAGGTTCAAAATCTAAAATACTAATAAATATAAAATCTATTAAAAATATCTGAAAACTAAACACTGTCTGAACTGGTCTAGTCTGAAAGCCTTTAACTGAATTTTTTGAATATGGAGTTGATGGGTAAATCCCCAAACTAACTTCGACTACTGAACTACAAATAAACAGAAATAGTGAAATAAAAGCATATCCTCAATGGATGAGGACTCATTACTAAATCTGTTGATAATAATTGTATTTGTCTAAGCGCGGCCGGCAACTTGAGCATCCGAACCTATGATATGAGACATCATAACGTAAAAAAAAAGTACGTGTAAGTACATGGAATATACTGGTATGCTAGATTAGGTAAGTCTAAATGCAAGGGTTCATATGCATGAACAATAACTGACTGAATGATATAGAGTAACTAGGTATGAGAGTACATGGATAACTAAAATAGCTATAAATACTGAGTTTGTAATAATGTACATATACATATATATATACTATATCTGAGCTTTTTTGAAGCTAAATATTGAGTTTTGATAACTGAGTAACAGATACATCTATGTATCTAAGCTTTTCTGAAGCTACATACATGAAGCTAAATATTGTGACTGTGTGAGGTAATTATCTAATCGATATGCCCAAAATCTAAGCTAATAGGGGTACAACCTATGACCCCAGTTGGAAGGGTGCTAATACCGTGCAATGGGTGCTAACACTTGTTGTGGGTTCAGTCCTAGTCTAGTGGGTGATCCCTGAGATCAGTCATAAACTAGTGGGTGATCCCTGAGTATATCATTCCTATCTAATGGGTGACATCTCATAACCTACGCTAGCTACGTACTTTTTGAACTTAAGGGTTGCTTCTAGGGGCCCAGTCCTAACTAATGGGTGAGCCTCCATCCCTAGGCTCGCTCAGTGCTGAATCCTACTCCTAAATGAAAGACACTGAACTAATTATACTGAATCAGACTGGATTGATACTGAGTTTTACTGAGTTCTATAACTAACTGAGTTCTACTGATCGTGACATAACTAATACTAGTCTATAACTGACATAGGATCTAAGTAAAAATCTAGATTGTTGGGTATTAAATACCCCAGGACTTGATAGAATAAAAAGAAAGACATAACATGATCATAAAGGCATAACAATACTTGCTTGCTAACAATGCACTCATTAGACATTTTGTCAAACACTTGATATACATGAACTTGTGCATGAATGGGATCATATAATAACATGTCATGCTTTCACTAGTCAAATCACATAAGTATTTCATCAAACAATTGTAGGGCATAAGCTTGTACATGATTGAGACCACATAATAACATGTCATGATTCCACTAGTTATTTCACATAGGCAATTTAGCAAAAAATTAGGGAGCATGGATTATTTACATGATAATGGCCAACATGTGAACATCATGATACATTAATCAAGATAATAACATATTCATCACACATGCTATTCAATTTTCATGAAACTTACAATTAAATCATTGATTGAAACCCAACTAATATCATGAACATGAATTCAATCTAATTCAAACATGAAAATCATTAATATGAGATCTTGTATGTTTAAAAAAAAGGTTCTTGGGCTTCATGGGTGAAAGGGATCCATGAATTAATACCTAACATACCTGAGAAGAAGAGTTCTTGAAGGTTCTTAGAGGATTTCTTGAGGATTAACCTTGATTCTTGAAGATAGGGTTTTTGCCTCTTGAGAGAGAATGTTTTAAAACTTGAGAAAAGAGAGTGAATAATAAGGTATTAGCTTATTTAGGGTATAAATCCTATGTTTAGGCTGATTAGGTGTTTTGAGAATTGACCAAACAGCCCCTAAAATTAAATAATAGAAGCTGGAAATCCCAATTTTCACCCCGGCATGATGCGATACAATCGCGCCACCTTACTGGAAAGTGGACAACTGGGAACTGGGTTGGTTGCGCGACGCGGAGCCATTGCGTGTCTCACTAGATGGGAAACTGGGCCCTGGCAGGATGCGCCAATATCGCAGAGCAACACTAGAAAAGTGACTACTGGGAAATTGGCTGGTGGCGCGATGTTGTGTTATCGCGTTGGATCACTGGAAAATGACAATTGCCATTTAGACATACTCTGTGATGTTCTACTGGCCTGAATGATGCTGTTTATCGACTGAAACTTAAAATAGCCATAACTTCATACCCGGTTATCGGATGTAGGTAAATTTTATATCGTTGGAAAGCTAATCCAATTTCCTACACAATAGCAGACTCTAAACTAAAAAATATTGAGTGTTTAGAAAAAATTATATTGGATCACTTATATATTGAGAGTTAATCTAGTCTAGGGAAATACGGGGCATTATAATACTTCTTCTTTAGGAACATTCATCCTCAAATGAGACTAGTCAAGCTGAGAAATGTTTATAGACTGAGTTTACACATTAAACATGCATGAATGAAGCATGACGACTTGACTGAAACTACTGATACATGGATTTTACATACTGACCATGCATATCTGATGCATGAAATATATGACTGAACTAATTCATGAATGCATGACTGAATACGTAACGGTAATGGATACTAAGTTTATAACTGTAACTGCATCATGGAATTGACTAAAGCTAAGGAATACTGTCACCTTAAGCTGAGACTACTGACGAACCTGAGATCATTTACTAAACATACATGAACGGTAATATGAGAAAATGACTGAGTTTGAAACATGATACATGAACTGAATATTGTGAACTGAAGATTTCCTTGAATACATGTCATGCCATATGAATGGTCATATGGCTGAGATTGGAATGAGAGAGTTTACTTATGAGTATCCGTTACTTCAAACTAGATCTTGTTACATGAAGAGAGAATGGAAGGTTTAGGACATGAAAGTTTGGGGTTAATAGTGCATCTCCCACTTAGGACATTATGTCCCTCAAAGAATGCTTACTTAGATGAGATACTGAGGAAAAGCTAATATGATACACGGGTCAACTACAAACTAAATCATGACTGAATATCTGAGATCTAAAACTGAGGTATGATACATGAACTGGGCTGAACTCATAACTACTAGGATGTTCTATCTTGGAACAGTCATACTCATGAAACTTCGGATAGTAAGACTGGGCAGAAAGATGGGAAACCATATGAACTTGTCCTCCTGACTTCTAAACTGAATTCTTGGCCTTACGAATTAACTCAAACTGAAAACTTATACTCAACTGGAAAATTTCTTGACACTCTTTCTATAAGGTTCTACTGACTTTATGGCGCAAGGAAATCCTGGCATGGTATGAATGAAACATCTGAATAAGAAATCATAACATAGCTAAAATTCTATAATATGGTCACTAATAACTCTACCTACTGAGGTGTGAGCTAGACTGAATTCTCCCACTAAGTTCAAGTCTACTCAAATCTCCGAAATGTGTTTAGCAACTTACACATAAACATGATATTCAAGCTTATCTTCATAACTACAGCCTCATTTAAAACAAGCATGCAACAATATTTCCTTAACATGAAACATTTTCTCTCTCCCATCTAAGCAACTGCTCATCACCACACCATCTAATAAGGAGAGTTCACTGAAGGTTAAAACATGAAGACCTGAAGCATGAATGGACACTATACTGAACTTGACACTTAACTGAGGCTTGAGGAATATAATGTTAACATCCTGGATTTATCAAGAGATCTAGACTGAGGATATACATAACATAAATCTGAATGTAACTGATCATTAGGAGTATTGCATAAGTCGTGGAAACTGCACACACTGTAAGGAATTAGTACATGAGCCATGAGCTGCATGACCTGAGTTTGGAGTTTCTATATTCATGGAACATGATTCGTAATACTGAGGAAACTGGAACTCCTTATACTAAAAACTGTAAACGTATATAATTTTTGATAATGTGCACGAATAGAAACTATGATCATAAAGCTGACAAGTAAAGAATGAGTAGATATCGTGATAGCTGAAGTGTAAAACTTTTCACTGAGGTAAGGATGGGTTGGGCATCAACCTCTCCCACTACTCCTCTACATATACTGACATTACTACTAAAATCTAAAAATCTGACTTGGTTACTTGTTCCACCATCTCCCCATTAGCTTAAAACCGTTATTCTAAGTCTGTAAACCTCTTAATAAACTCTATCAATCTGAGACCACTTTACTCTAGAGTCTGATATATGATTGTGCTCAAAAATACTAAACTCATTCTGAAGGATTAGTCCTAATAATGTAAGGTCCACTTCTAGTACTTTCTTCTGATACATGATTCTTAGCTTTCAATTGCCTCAACAATCATCATATAGCAACCTCAACACTGACTAACTTAGAATTCTCAACTTCTCTTTCTACTAGTTCAATCTAGAGAGTCAAACATAAATCAACTAAAACTAAGGTACTACCCATTAATTCAAGGACTGGTTCATTAAGAAACTGAAATATAACGACTCTATTATTGAAATTAACTGAAGGGATTTTCTGAAATACTGTAACTGAGCAATTTCTGTATACTCGTCTAGCTAGAATAGATTTACCTACTGAGGTAAGCACTAAGAAAGGTTCTGTTAAGATTTCTAGTCTGGTTTAAAGTCGACTGTTATTCAAGGAGTTACAAAAGACAGAGAAGATCCTAGATATAATAAGGCATAAATATGTAAATAGAATATCTGTAACATACCAGTGACCACATCAAGAGAACTTTCCTAATCATGTCTGGACTGAAGTGCATAAAGCCTGTTTGGGCATTACCTACGGGTGGTACTGGAAGTGGCACCCTGCTGGTGCAGGCAACAAGACTGAGTTAAAGGACGATTGGACTGGCCCTGTAAACCTGACTGAGGACAATCTCTTATTCTATGGCCTAACTTATGACACCCGAAACATACGCCACTGCCATCCCTAAACACACTCTGATGATTTCTACCATATTTCTGGCAAAGTGGGTGGGTACGACCTCTTTTCATGCTACCCTGAGACTTGGAGTCTGACGTGCTATCTCAACTGATATTTCTAAACTTTGGGACTGAAGCACTAGCTGTAGAGGGATTTAGGGCAGAGAATTTTTGACAGAACTAGAATCGGTTACCACCCTCTGACCTTGGCCTAAAATCACTTATTCTGACCTTCTTATTCTTTCTATCTTTCTTTCTATACTTGTTCCCCTTTCTCTGCTGAGTATGAGCCCCAAGCCTAGATAGGACAACAACTTGTAGGTTATTTTGAGCAACTACTAAATTGGCTAACATAGTGAAAACATCTCTGAATTCTGCATGGGAGACGTGCTCATTCAGGGGATCTGCCTGATCGGGCCGAGGTGTTAACTAATTTTCAATTCTCCTTTCTTTAGTCTTTTTGGGAGGCAGTTCTGTAATCGGAAGGAAGAAAAGGATTAAACTAGGAATTTAGCTTGAACTCATGCTCACTAAAATGACTTAAACACCGAAAGAAGGGAAACTTTTCCTAAAATATCTCATAGCCTCCTGTCCATAAGTATGGCACGCTACACACCCATACACAAGACTCTACTTGATCTGTCGTTCAAACACCCTAGGACTCTATTGAAACTTAGGATCTGATACCAATTTTGTAACGCCCCGAGTCTGTACTCAGGATGCTACAGGGTGCTTACGAACTCGAAGGATCACAAGCTAACACATGACTAATATCTGTTGTAAGCACTGAATAAAAATACAGAAATAAATATGGAAAATAGGCTAAAATGTCATAAGGTTCAGAAGCTAAAATACTAATAAATATAACATTTGTTAAAAATATCTAAAAACTAAACACTGTCTGAACTGGTCTAGTCTGAAAGCCTCTAAGTGAACTGTTTGAATAAAGAGTTGATGGGACAAGCCCCCAAATAACTCTGGCTATTAAACTACTGATAAATTGAAATACTAAAATAAAAGTATATGCTCGAGAGATGAGGACTCACTACTAAATCTATTATTGATAACTGGATCTATCTAAGCACGATCGGGAACCTGAGCATCCGAACCTATGATATGAGATATCATAGCCCAAAAAAAGGTATGTGTCAATACATGGAATGTACTAGTATGCTAGATGAGGTTATTCTGAACGCAATGATTCATATGCATGAAAAATAACTGACTGAATAATATAGAGTAACTCGGTATGTGAATAGATGGATAACTGAAACTGTTGTAAGTACTGAGTATATAATATTGTACACTTACATATATATACTGTATCTGAGCTTTTTTGAAGCTAAGTACTGAGTTTTGATAATTGAGTAACTAATATCTGAAGTTATTGATAACTAAATTACTGATACTTGGTGATTGTATCTGACAGTCCTGATTCGGTAGAGCTAAACTGAATACTAAACTAAGACTAAAACTAAGACTGTGGGAGGTAATCATCTAACCGACATTCCCTAAATCTAAACTGATAAGGGTCCAACCTGTGACCCCAGTTGGAAGGGTACTAATACCATGTCACGGGTACTAACACTGGCTGTGGGTTCAGCCCTAGTCTAGCGGGTGACCCTTGAGATCAGTCCTAAACTAGCGGGTGATCCCTGAGTATGTCAGCTCTATCTAACAGGTCTCATCTCATAACCTACGTTGGCTACGTAGTTCTAGAACTTAGGGATTGCTTCTGGGGCCCAGTCCTAACTAACGGGTGAGCCCCCATTCCTAGGCTCACTCAGTGTTGAATCCTACTCCCAACTGAAAGACACTGAACTGATTATACTAAACTAGACTAGATTGATACTGAGTTTTCCTGAGTTCTGTAACCGACTGAGTTCTACTGATCGTGACATGACAAATACAATTCTGTAACTTATTTTGAATCTAAGTAAACAGCTAGATTGTTGGGTATTAAAAACCCTTAGGACTCGATAACATAAAAAGAAAGACGTAACATGATCATAAAGGCATAACAATACTTGCTTGCTAACAATGCATTCATTTAGACATTTTGTCAAACACTTGATATACATTAACTTGTGCATGAATGGGATCATATAATAACATGTCATGCTTTCACTAGTCAAATCACATAAGAATTTCATCAAACACTTGTAGGGTATAAGCTTGTACATGATTGGAACCACATAATAACATGCCATGATTCCACTAGCTACTTCACATAGGCAATTTAGCAAACACTTGGGGAGCATGGATTATTTACATGATAATGGCCAACACATGAACATCATGATATATTAATCAATTTTTAAATTCAAGGGTTTATCAAGATAATCACATATTCATCACACATGCTATTGATTTTTCATGAAACGTTAAATTATTTCATGGATTGAAACCCAAATAATATCATAAACATGAATTCAATCTAATTCGAACATGGAAATCATGAATATGAGATCTTATATGTTTAAAAAATGGTTCTTTGACTTCATGGGTGAAAGGGGCCCATGAATGAACACATAACATACCTAAGAAGAAAAGTTCTTGAAGGTTCTTGGAGGTTTTCTTGAGGATTGACCTTGATTCTTGAAGATAGGATTTTTTTCTATTGAGAGAGAATGTTTAAATCTTGAAAAAAGTGAGTGAATAATGAGGTATTAGGTTATTTAGGGCATAAATCCCGTGTTTAGACTGATTAGGTGTTTTGAGAATTGACCAAACAACCCCTGAAATTAAATAACGAAAGTTGGAAATCCTAATTTTTCACCCTGGCTCGACGCGTTACAATCGTGCCGTCTCACTGGAAAGTGGATAACTGGGAACTGGGATGGTGGTGCGATGAGGTGCCATCACGGTGCCTCACTAGATGGGAAATTAGGCCTTGTCGTGACACGCTATTATCGTGAAGCAACACTGGAAAAGTGATAATTATGAAATTTTCTGGTAGCGCGCCGTGAGGGCATCGCTTTGGCTCACTGGAAAATGAAAATTTCCATTAATACATAATCCACGATGTTCTACTAGCCTAAATGACGGTGTTTAATGACTTAACCTTAAAATAGTCATAACTTCTTACCCGGTTATCGGATTTAGGCAAATTTTATATCATTGGAAATCTAACTCAATTTCCTACGCAATGGCAGGCTTTAAACTAAAAAATACCGAGTATTTTGAAAAATTTATATCGGATCACTCATGTACTGAGAGAAAATCTAGGCTAGAAAAATATGAGGTATTACAAAAATAGTATCATCTACGTAAACCTACACCACCAACAAATCCTTTTCCATTAGTTTCCAATAAAAAGTGTTGTCAATATTACTTCTAGTATGACCATGCTCCAAAAGGAATTTTGATAATCCAAGCTTTGGGAGCTTGTTTTAGACCATACAGGGCCTTGTCAATCTTACACACATGATCTATAAACTCCTTACTCTCAAATCCTGGAGGTTGTTTGACATACACCTCCTCTTTGAGAATGCCATTCAAGAATTTACTCTTAACATCCATTTGATAGAGAATGAAATCCATATAAGCAGCAAAGGCTACAAGTAGCCTAATTGTTTCAATTTTAGCTACAGGAGCAAAAGTCTCATAAAAATCTATGCCTTCTTCTTGATTGTATCCTTGGACCACCAATCTTGCCTTGTTTCTCGTAACTGTTCTATGCTCATCAACCTTATTTTTATACAACCACTTAGTCCCAATCACTATTCTATCTTTGGGAGAGTAACTAAGTGTCAGACATTGCTTCTCTCAACCTGATTTAATTCCTCCTGCATGGCTATGATCTAGTCAGCATCAAGAAGTGCCTCATTCACCTTTTTTTGTTCAATTTCTGACAAAAATACCATGAAAGCACATATGATCCTCAACCTTGACCTTGTAGTGATCCCAGAAGTGAGATCGGTAAGCATATTTTCAATAGGGTGAGATCCTTGATACTTGTATCCTTTTGGAATCAATCCTTGTGAAGTACTAGAATCACTGTGATCATTCTGATTTAGGATGGTTGGTGTTTTAGTTCCCCCTGTTAGTGTGCCTCCAGAATCAGTTCTCCCTGTCAGTGTGCCTCCAGATTTGATACCTTTTGCTGATGGACCATGTTGAGCAACCTATTCCTCAGAATCACTCCCTTCCGCATGTTAGTCTTATCGCAAGTTTCATCAAATACTATATGAACACTTTCTTCAACACAATTAGTTCTGTCGTTTAACACCCTATATGTTTTGCTATGATGTGAATATCCTAGGAAGATTCCTTCATCACTTTTAGCATCAAACTTTCCCAATTGATTTTTCCCATTATTATGAATGAAACATTTACAACTAAATGTTCTGAAATGAGAAATATTAGGTTTTCTTCCTTTTAGTAATTCATAGGGAGTCTTTTCTAGAATGGGTCTGATCATGCATCTATTTGTGATATATGCAGCAGTACTGATTGCCTCAGCCTAAATGTTTTTAGCAAGGTTTCCTGCTAGCATCATTGTTCTATCCATATCTTCCAAGGTCATTTTTTTCCTTTCTACTACTCTATTTTGTTGAGGTGATCTGGGAGCAGAGAAATTGTGATCTATACTATTTGAAGAATAAAATTCTAAGAACTTGACATTTTTAAATTCTGTACCATGGTCAGATCTCATGGAAATTAAAGAAGTGCCCAACTTCTTTTTAATTTTCTTGATGAATATAGTTAAGATATCAAAGGCATATTCTTTGGAAGCTAGAAACAATATCCAGGTAAATCTGGAATAATCATTAACAATCACAAAAATATACCTTTTTCCACCTATGATTTAAAGTGTCATTGGTCCACACAGATTCATATGGATCAAGTCAAGTCACTTGGTTGTACTGACATGGTTCTTTGACTTAAAAAAAGATTTTACCTGCTTCCCCCTTACATAGGCACTACATACCTTTTCTTTCTTGAACTTGGTTTTGGGCAAACCCAGAACCATATCTTTGGAAGAAAGTATGTTTAATTATTTTAGACTTGCAGTCTAAATCTTCTATGCCAAAGGAGGGGATCATTTTCCATAGCACTTGGGAAGGTCAACTCTGTTCCTGGCATTGCCATTATGTCAGCTTTGTACACATTACTGTATCTTCTTGTAGTGAGCACAATCTCCTTGGTGTCCATCTTCTTGACTTTGACTCCTGCAAAAATAGAAACAACTTTGTTACCTTTATCACATAGTTGTGATATCATGAGCAGGTTGTGCTTCAATCCTTCCACAAGGTAGACATCCTCTAATGCTCTTGATTTAGATGTCCTAATTTTGCCAACTCTAGTAATGATTCCCTTTTTGACATCACCAAAATAAACTCCTCCTCTATTTACTTTAGAGAGTGAAAAGAACTTTTTCTTATCACCAATCATATTTCTTCAGAAAGCACTGTCTAGGTACCAATGCTTTTTGCTTCCTTTTACCTTTTCTTGTAAGAAATAAATGGTTAAATTTAGGAACCCAGACAATCTTGGGTCCTTTTTTATGAGTAAATGGATAAATTAAATTTCTTCTAGTCCATGCAGGCAACAGGTAATGTGACCTATTTCTCTGACCAGTATTAGTTCCTTTTTTCTTGGTCTGAGAGAATTTATTTGCCAGGTTTTGACTGCTAAATCTGCTTTTGGCAACCACAGGACATCCAGTGGTTGGATGTCCAATATTACCAAAGATATAGCACAAGTCTTGAGGATCATCAAGACATCAATGAAAACCTAAACCTTTTTTTCACTGTGATTCCTTTCACTCAACCTGTGAACAATTCTTGAAGAATTTCTCCACCTATTTTCTCTTTCAAGCACAAGTTTTAGTTTAGAGACTTATTGACTCAGTTTATTCACTATGTCTGTTGCATCATTACATTTTTGTTTGTACTTGACTAATTCAAGTTCCATATTTTCTTGTTCCTTACTCATGACCTTTTTTCCATTTTCAGTGAGTGTTAATTTCAGGACTTCAGACTTAAGGTCATTGTTTGAAGAATCAAGTTGTGCAACCTATTTCTTGAGAGTGAAGTTTTCTTCTTCAACAATGTTCTTGCAAGCTTTTAAATCACTAAGGTCAAATTTTAGACTTTCAAGACTATTAACATCCCATCCCTATCAGAAATTAATTCTTAGAAATCATGAATTAAAGCACTCATCAAGGAAACAAGTTTTGTTTTAGAAAATAAATGCAGCTTTTCTTTAAGTTCAAGTATACTTACCTCAGAAGCATCATCTTCTTCTTCTAAGTTGGAATATCTAATATCCATGAATGCTATTTCATCAATTTTATATTCAGCTGATTCAGATCCCCAGGCTTCTATCATTGCATGTTCTTTCTTCTCCTTTCTTTTGGCTTTTTCTTTCAACTCTCTTTCAGCCCTTTCCTTTCTCCATTCTATTTCCCAGACAGGACAATCCCTAATCTGATGATCAGTCTTACCATATTTGTAGCATCTATTTTGGTTGTCATTGGAATGTTTCTTGCTACTTGTTCCCTTCTTCTTTTTAAAGAATTTGCTGATGTTCTTTGTTATGAAGGCAACTTGTTCCTTGTCAAGTTCAATTTCTTCATCACTATCTGAAGCCTTCAAAGACAAGATTTTTTTAGGAACTGCTTGTTCTTTAGTTCCATCAATTTCTATTTCATAAGTCCTTAGGTTCCCTACTAGTTCATCCAGTGTCATACCTATGAGGTCCTTTGCTTCCCTAAAGGCAGTCACTTTTACATTCCATTTTGATTTTAGTGGTACCCTCAGCACCTTTTCAACTTGTTCCTCAACACTAATGACCTTTCCCAAGGAAGTCAACTCATTTGTCAAGCATTAAGCCTTGTCATCATTTTATGCAAGGATTTATTCTACTTCATCTTAAAAGCTTCATATTCAGTAAAAGAAGAGCAATCTTGAATTTTCTTACCTGAGAGGTACCCTCATGTGCATTAACCAGAGCATCCCAAATTTTCTTAGCCATGGTTTAGTTTGACACTCTATTGTACTTAGTCGGTCCTAGTCTACTAACTAAGATATTCTTAGCCTTAGCATTTTTTTAATGCCACAAAGTCATCAACAGTAAATTCACTTCTTACCTTCTTATCTTGTTTACCATCAACCAGCTTCATTAGAATAGAAGGACCACCAGTTATCCTATCCCATAATTTGTAGTCCTCCCATTGAATGAACATTTCCATCCGAGCTTTCCACTAGATAAAGTGTGAACCATCAAAGAGTAGAAGTCTAGTAGTTGACAAACCTTCACTGTGACCAGTAGGAGGTGCGGAATTCATCATAGTGATATTTTCTTAGGTACTAGACTTATTTAAGAAAATCTCACTCAGACACCACTTGTTAGAGTGCATGCTTGTAACGCAATGAAATCTAGTTCCCGGGATGCCACATGGTGCTCCAAACTATAAGAAGTCCTGAGCTAATCCTAGCTACCTTCTAACACATATGAATCTCATCATAGGGAAAGATAGGTATAAAATCATGATAAAATGCAGAAAACTATCTTAATATATCTGAAAGTACTAATCTCATCAATCTAATTAAACAAAAACTGAAAAGTCCAAATAAGGCAACTGAGATCTAAGACTGAATCTGGTAGTCCGACAAGCCTTTACTACATGAATCTAGAGAGTCACTGGGATACGACCCAGTTGAATCAAACTGTCTGAAATAAATAAAGGGATATCTACTAATAAAGTGAAATATGAATAGCTAAGTCCTCGAACTATGAGGACTCACCGACTGCAGGGATATAGATGAGATGTTGGAAAATCATTGTCTCTGCTGAGACTGAGCACCTGAACCTACATTATGAGATAATATGGCACATAGACATATATGTGGATCAGTACTTTGATGATGTATTGAGTATATGGGGATGCATGCAGTAAGTAACCAATATCACCACAGTTTATAAAATCGTGCGTGCTAAATGTAAATGACTCACATAAGCTTGAGTTAATCAGAAATCTGAAAGTCAAAATCACGAGTAACAAGGCATATAATCTAAATCTTGTGAGTTATTACACTTAGTTCTAAAATCTATATTCTGTTCTTATTCTTAAATCATATCTAAAAACTTATTCTGCAAGGGAATTCTTTCAAAGCTTTAGGGAATATATTCTTAACTATTAGACTGTAGTGATGATACTTTTAAAACTACTCTGAAAATGCTTACTGTTAGGCTATCAAACTTTAGGGAAAATACTTTATTTGAAAAACTGTATATCTTTTTCTAGCAGAGAAGTTCTCTTAACCAACATAAACCATGTGAGTTACATGGAGTCCAACGTCTTGAACTCTTAAAGAGGAAACCTCACGTTAAGGAGAGGTGTTATACTCTTTCCAGGGAGTATAACCTAATCCAGGTGATTGATTACAAGATAAATCTATCATCCATATAAATGGGAATAATCTGAGTCTGTACCTACGTTGGCTACGTACTTCTGTGGAAGATAGGGTACGTTAATAACACACTTCCCACTCTGTGCTAAATACCACTCCTAGATTTGTATGCTCAAAACCATTGGAAGTCCACTTCTTAAAAGTAGCATAAGGATTTATATGAAAAACCATTTAAGCACTGACTCTAGTAAGTCTAAATAAAACTGTTCTGAGTTTCTGTAAACTATAAAATCTTTAGTAGATTCCAAAGCTAAACAATGGTCAAAAGATCATAGCTGCATTGAAAACTGTAAATAATCTTGCTCATAAGATGCTTATAACACCAACTTTCTTGAAATCACAATAATCAATCTTGGATAATAGTCCTTGCTTCAATAATTTCAAGATAATGGCTTTAAGTAACAATATCATGATCAATTCAATTGAAAAACTATAAACAATATCTCAAATCATGCTCGTGGTATTCAAAATCATAAAAGAGCATTCTTTAACTCAAAACAAACATGGGATTTCAGAATTCAATAATATCATACTCAAAATTATCTATAAGATACTATAGGTGTAAACCCCAATTTCAAATCATAAGAAATTTATTGAAAAACATAACTTTTGGCACAAGGACAGAATATTTATCCCTGTTCAAACCCCACATACCTTAATTTGATGATATTTGATGAAAACTTGGATCTCGAATTCCTATTGATGCTTAGGAGATGATTTCTTAGTGCTCTTGTATTGGGAAATCTCAATCTTGAATTGTCTTGGAGAATTAATGGAGGAATCTTAGATTTCTTGAGGAGGAAGTTGATGAACTAGGGTTTTGCTTTGAGAGGGAATGATGAATAAAGCATAATGTGCTTTGAAATATGCTTAATCTTATATTTTTGAATGGATTGGGGGTTGGGAGGATGACCAAAATGCCCTTTTTAAACCCCCAAATGAAACTAAAAAATGCAATATTTTGCGAACTGGGTGGCCACTGCGATGCACCACAATTGCGGTGGATCACTAGAAACTGGACGAACAGGAAATGGGCTCCCTCTGCAATGAGCCACAATTTTGGAGTCCTTATTTTGTCATTTTGACCACTGGCGTGATACGCCAGTATCGCGGGGTCTCATTGGAAATTGCCAAATGGGAAATTAGGACTCTCCACAATGCGCTAAGATCACGGAGCCTTACTGAAAATTGACAATTGCAATATTACGCTTCTCCTCGATGCGCTAAGGGCCCAAATGATGGTATTTTTACGACTGCAACTTAAAATAGCCATAACTTCTTACCCGATTATCAAATTTAGGTGAATCTTATATTGTTGGAAAGCTAATTCAATTTCCTACGTCATGGAAACTCAAAATATAAAGAATTCCACATGAAATAAATAATATTCATCTTGGAAGCTATCCCTTAACATTCTAGGGATGGATTCTAGCTAGAAAAGATACAGGGTATTACAATATCTCCCCCTTGGAAACATTCATCCTTGAATATGGCTAGTTAAGCTGAAATTTCTAAGGATTCTAAAAATATAAGATAACATGCACAACTGAAGTGAACCGAATAACTAAATCTAAATCATTTTGATCTTCTGAGTAACTCTGTGAGTGCATGAACTTACATGAGGACAACTATATAGCTGAATATTTTATTAGAAAAGAAATGAATTGTGGAAAAGTATTACCTTCAGCTAAATCTATGGTTGTGGAGAAGAAGTGAGAGTACTTAGCTCGGATGTCTGCTTTAGCCTCCCAAGTAGCACCCTCAATGGATTGATTCCACCAAAGAACTTTGACCAAGGAAACATCTTTGCTCCTTAGTCTACAGATCTGTTGATCTAAAATCTCAACTAGAATCTCTTCGTTTGAAAGGTTGTTCTGAATTTCTAATCTTTCTAAAGGAACGACAATGGTGGAGTCACCGATGCACTTTTTAAGCATATAGACGTGGAATACAACATGAACGGTTGACAAGTCTGCGGGAAACTAAAGCTCATAAAATACTTTCCCTACAAAACTTAAAATTCTATAAGGTCCAACATACCAGGGACTAAGCTTTCCCTAATTGCCAATCCTCTTCACCCCTTTCATGGGTGAAATCTTTAAATACACCAAATCACCAACTTTAAACTCGAGTTCCCTTCTTCTCACATGTGTATAGGATTTCTAACAAATCTGGGCTATTTTCAATCTCTCTCTAATCATTTTAACTTTCTCCATAACTTCAAACACCGAATCAGGCCAAAGCAAAGTGGCCTCACCTACTTCAAACCAACCTATGGGTGATCTATATCTCCTCCCATAAAGAGCTTCAAAAGGATCCATCTGAATGCTAGCATGATAACTGTTATTATAAGAGAATTCAATCAATGGCAACTGCTCATCCCAACTTCCCTTGAAATCAAGAACACATGCCCTCAACATATCTTCTAAAGTCTGAATGGTCCTCTCTACCTGACCATCTATTTAAGGATGAAAATATGAACTAAGATGAACTTGGGTACCAAGACCCTTCTAAAAATCTTTCCAAAATTGAGAGGTAAACTAAGCACCCCGATCTGAAATGATAGACAAGGGAACTCCATCCAATCTGACTAACTCTCAGATATATAACTTAGCATAATCCTTAGTTTTATAAGATGTGTGAACTGGCAAGAAATGCACTGACTTAGTGAATCTGTCTACAATAACCTAAATCGAATTATATTGCAGGCGCGATTGGGGTAAGTCAATCACAAAATCCATATTCACCTCTTCCCACTTCCAAGTGGAGATACCAAACTCTTGCAACATACCACCAGGCCTTTGGTGCTCTACCTTAATCTATTAACAAGTTGTACACTTTGCTACAAAATCTGCTATATCTTTCTTCATACCAATCCACTAATAGATTTCTCGTAAATCATGATACATCTTGGTAGCACTGGGATGAATAGAATAACGCACGCCATGAGCTTCAGCTATAATTCTCTACCTTAAATCATCAACACAAGGCACACACAATCTACTTTGGTGTCTCAACACACCATATCCCCCTTGGGAGAAAACCTCTACCTTTTGGTCTTTGACTGACTCCTTCAGTTTGATCAAACTAGAATCTATATCTTGTTTTTCCTCCACTTCTGAAACTAGGGAAGATTTGGAACTGCTCTGAACCTAAACATTCCCCTCAGCTAAATCAACCAACCTAACACCTAATCTAGCAAAACAATGAACTTCTCAAGTTAATTCTTTCTTACCATTTTTCACATGAGCGACACTGCCCATAAATAACCTGCTAAGGGCGTCTGCCACTATATTGGCCTTGCTCGGATGGTACAACACACTCATGTCATAATCTTTCAACAACTCTAACCACCTTCTCTGGTGGAGAGTCAACTACCTCTAAGTCAACACATATTGCAAGCTTTTGTGGTCTGTGAATACATCAACATGAACACCATACAGTTATTGTCTCCAAATTTTTAAAGAAAATACCACTGCAGCTAATTCCAAGTCATGGGTTGGGTAATTCTTTTCATGAGGCTTCAACTGTCTAGAGGCATAGGATATAACCTTACCTCTCTGCATCAACACACAACCCAAACCAACTTTAAAGGTATCATAATACACCACAAAACCATCAGTACCATCAAGTAATGCTAACACTGGGGCTGAAGTAAGTTGAGTCTTCAACTCCTGAAAACTCTTCTCACAAGAATCTGACCACAGGAACTTAACAAAACAGCGGTAATAGCCAGCTAGACCTAAGAAACTCCTAATATCTGATAGAGAGATAGGTCTAGGCCAATTTCTTACAGCTTCTGTCTTCTAGGGATCAACTCTAACGCCATCAGTGGAAATAATATGTCCGAGAAAGGCTAATGATCTTAGCCAAAATTCACACTTGTTGAATTTGGCGAATAATTGATGATATCTAAGAGTTTGCAAGATAATTCTAAGATGGTCTGCATGGTCATCCTCACTACAAGAGTAAACAAGGATGTCATCTATGAATACTATGACAAAAATATCTAGATATTATTCGAACACTCGATTCATGAGGTCCATAAAAGCTACTGGGGCATTGGTTAGCCCGAAAGACATGACTAGAAACTCAAAATAACCATAGAAGGTTCTAAAGGAAGTCTTCAAAATATCACATTCCCTTACTTTAAGCTGATGATAGTCAGATCTAAGGTCTATCTTTGAGAAATAACTTCCACCTTACAATTGATCAAACAATTCATCAATTCTAGGAAGAGGATATTTGTTATTGACGTGACCTTATTTAGCTGACGATAGTCAATGCACATATGCAAAGAACCATCTTTCTATCGGACGAATAGGTTGGGAGTGCCCCATAGAGAAACACTAGGCCTTATGAAACCTATATCTAAAGGATTTTTGAGTTGTTCTTTCAAATCTTTAAGCTCTGTGGGAGCCATATGATATGGTGGGATAGAAATAGGCTGAGTATCTAGGAGAAGGTCAATACCGAATTCTATCTCTTTATCGGGTGGTACCCCTAAGAGATCTTCTGGAAAAACATCTGGAAACACATTTACTACATCAATTGACTAAACTTTTAAGGTCTCAGACTTAGTGTCTTTAACTCGAACTAGATGATAAATGCAACCTTTGGATATCAACTTTTTGGCCTTAATATAAGATATTAAATGACTCTTGGGAGACACTAAATTATCGGACCAGTCAAAAGTTGGCTCATCTAGAAACTAAAACTTCATCACTCAGGTGCGACAATCTATAGAAGCATAATAAGAATGGATCCAATCCATACCAAGAATAAAATCAAAATCAACCATATCTAACTCTATCAAGTCTGCTAACATGACTTTATGAAGGACAGTGATAAGACACATTTTATAGATTTGATTAGCAATAACTGACTCACATACTGGGGTAGAAACCAAGAAAGGCTCGGGAATCTTTTCAGAACTTATCTAAAAAATCACAGCAACTAACGGGTCACATAAGAAAAATTTGACCCAGGGTCTAACAACGCATAGACATCAAAATGGAAGACACGAAGTATACCAGTAACAATATCTAGGGAATCTTCCTGCTCCTGGCGTGAGGGTAAAACATAAAATCTATTATGGCACTGACCGCTAGCAGTACTGGATGATACACCCTGAGGAGAAGGTGGGTGACCTAGAGGAGCTGGTACACTATTAGCCTGAGTCTGAGGACGACCATCCTTATTCCCTGTCTAGCATGCGGGCACTCTTTGATTCTATGACCTGGCTGGCCATACCGATAAAAACCTTTCTATCCCTCTAGACACTCACTAGGATAATTGTTCCCACACCTAGAACACTGAGGATAACTGGGCCTACCACTCATACTATTCTAAGATCTGGAAATAGAAGACTTATCCCACTGTTCTTGCCTATTTCACTAGCTGAAGAAGGTGTAGGCATAGATGAATGATTTTGATACTGTGAACGATTTCCTCCTTGAGACTTGTTTTGACCATGATCAAACTGCCCTGTTCTAGACCTCTTATTTACTCTATCCTTCTTTTATCTTTTCTGCCTCAATCTACTGAGCATGCATCATCAATCTAGAAAGATCCATGTCTCTATTAAGCATTGCAGTCCTACACTCCTTAACTACCAACCCAGACACACCGGTCATAAACTTATTCATGCTTGACCTAGGGTTAGCCATCTGATCAGAGGCATACTTAGATAACTGGTTGAACTTGAGGCAATACTCTTTAACTATCATGAAGCCCTGCCTCAGGTTCATGAACTCTTTTATCTTAGCTTCCCATATCTCAAGTGGGAAGAATTTGTCTAGAAATGTATCCAGAAACATCTACCATGTCATAGGGGATGCATTCTCCCCTCTACTTTTCTTCCACATCACCCCCAGTCATAGGCAATATTCTTCAGCCTATAGGATGCCAATTCTACACTCTCTTCTTTAGAAACATGAATAATTTAGGTAATTTTCTTTACCTCATCAAGATATAGTTGTGGGTCCTCACCTGTTTTCGACCTAAAGAATTATGGTGGGTTCATTCTCATAAAGTATCGAATTTTGGCTGTGGCTAAATCCACATCCTACTGAAGAGGGACTGTAGCCTAATGATTACCTTGAACATTAGCAGTCACAACTTGGGCTAGTGACTTAAAAGCTACCCGAAACTCTGCATGTGACACATTCTTATTCCAAGAATTTGTGGGCTGAGGTGGCTCGTTGTTATTTCTGTGGGCATTAGCTCAACGAGAAGGCATTTTTTTTCATAAAAGAGCACGAGTTAATAGCATATAGAGACAAATTTAAGCACTATGGATTATGAAAGAAACAGTGGATTTTTCTAAAATACTTCATAGACTCTTACTCATAGATATGGCGCGCTTCACACCAATGATCAAGACTTTATGTAACGCAGTTTATCTGTCTCCCTAGGACTCTATAAACCTTAGGCTTTGATACCAAGTTTGTAAATCCCCAAAATATAATTCCTGGGAAGCCATATGATGATCCGAATTACAAGTAGTCCTGAGCTAACCCTTGCTGCGTTCTAACACATACGAATCTCATCATAGGGAAATAAATGTATAAAATCATGATAAAATGCAGAAAAATATCTAAATATATCTAAAAGTACTAATATCATTAATCTGATTAAACAAATACTGAAAAGTCTGAAAAAGACAACTGAGATCTAAGACTGAATTTGGTAGTTCGGCAAGCCTCTACTATATGAATCTAGAGAGTCACTGGGACAGGCCCCAGCTAACTCAAAATGTCTGAAATAAAGAAAAAGATGAGATGATATGAAATATCTAAGTCATCAAACTATAAGGACTCACCAACTGTAGGGATATAGATGAGATGCTCAAAAATCACTGTCACTGCTGAGACTGAGCACCTGAACCTACATTATGAGACAATGTAGCACATAGACATATATGTGGATCAATAATTTGATGATGTACTGAGTATATAGGGGTGTATGTATTTCTAACCAATATCATCACAGTTTATAAAATCATGCATGCTAAATGTAAATGACTCACATAAGCTTGAGTAAATCTAAAATCTAAAAGTTAAAATCACAAATAACAAGGCATATAGTCTTAATCTTTTGAGTCATTACACTTAGTTCTGAAATCTATATTCTTTTCTTATTCTTAAATCATATCTGAAAACTTATCCTACAAGGGGATTCTTTCAAATCTTTAGGGAATATATTCTTAACTATTAGACTGTAAAGATGATACTTTTAAAAATATTCTGAAAAATCCGTACTGTTAGGCTGTCAAACTTTAGGGAAAATACTTTATTTGAAAAGTTGTATATCTTTTTCTAGCAGGGAGGTTTTCTTAACTGACATAAACCATATGAGCTACATGGAGTCCAATGTCTTGACCTTTTAAGGAGGAAACCTCACATTGGGGAGAGGTGTCATATTCTTACCAAGGAGTATAACCTAATCCAGGAGATCAATCATAAGCTAAATCTATCATCCATATAAATAGGAATAATCTGAGTCTGTATTTACGTTGGCTATATAGTTTTGTGGAAGAATGGGCACGCTAATCCCACACTTCTCACTCGGTGCTAAATACTACTCCCTTTAAGATTTGTATGCTCAAAACCATTGGAAATCCACTTCTTCAAACTAGCATAAGGATTTATATGAAAAATAATTTATGCACTGACTTTAGTAAGTCTGTGAACAAAACTATTCTAAGTTTCTGTAAAATATAAAATCTATAGTGGATTCCAAAGCTAAACCAATGATCAAAAGATCAAAGCTGTATTGAAAAATATAAATAATCTTGCTCATAAGATGATTATAGCACAAACTTTCTTGAAATCACAATAATTAATCTTGGATAATAATCCATGCTTCAATAATTTCAAGATAATGACTTTAAGTCACAATATCATGCTCAATTCAATTGAAAAATTGTAAACAATGTCTCAAACCATGCTCATGGTATTCAAAATCATAAAAGAGCATTCTTTAACTGAAAACAAACATTGGATTTCATAATTCAATCATATCATACTCAAAATCATCTATAATATACTATGGATGTAAACTCTAATTTCAAATTATAAGAAATTTGTTGAAAAACATAACTTTTGACACAAGGACGGAAGATTTATCCTTGTTCAAACCCCACATATCTTTATTTGATGATCTTTGATGAAAACTTGGATCTTGGATTCCTATTAATGCTTAGGGGATGATTTCTTAGTTCTCTTGTATTGGGAAATCTCAATCTTGAATTTTCTTGGAGAATTAATGGAGGAATTTTGGATTTCTTGGGGAGGAAGTTGATGAACTAAGGTTTTGCTTTGGGAGGGAATGATGAATAAAACATAATGAGCTTTGAAATATGCTTAATCTTCTGTTTTTAGACAGATTGGGGGTTGAGAGAATGACCAAAATGCCCTCTTTAAACCCCCAAACAAAACTTAAAAATATAATATTTTCTGAACTGGGTGGCCACTGCGACGCGCCATAATCGCGGTGGCTCAATGGAATCTGGATGAATGGGAAATGGGCTCCCTCCGCGATGCGCCACAATTGTGGAGCCCTTATGTTTATCATTTTGACCACTGGCGCAACGCGTCAGTATCGCGAGGTCTCACTGGAAATTGTCTAATGGGAAATTAGGCCTCTCCGCGATGTGCCAAGATCGCGAGGCCTCACTAGAAATTGACAATTATGATTTACGTTTTTCCGTGACGCGCTAAGGGCCCAAATGATGGTATTTTTATGATTGGAACATAAAATATCCATGACGTCTTACCCAGTTATCGAATTTAGGCTAATCATATATCATTGAAAGCTAATTCAATTTCCTACGACATGGAAAGTTCAAATCTAAAGAATTCCACACTAAATAAATTATATTCATCTTGGAAGATATACCTTAACATTCTAGGGATGGATTCTAGCTAGAAAAGGTACGACATATTATAGTGCCCTACTAATTTTAGTGTTTTATTCTAATAGTTGCCTATCAGTTGAACAAGTCAGCTAACGTGGTTCGTGCAAGTAAAATATGAAGACAATATTTTTACGTGGAAAACACACTGCTCAAGAAAGGTGTAAAAAACCACAACCTGTACCTCTATAGGATTTAGCCCCAACTTCACTAAAATACTTGAGCCTCAACAATCAACAAATTACAAGACTTCTGGTAAACTAGGAATTGAAACTTCTAACTCCTATTTCTACAATAACACAAATCTTCCCAAGATAAGTGTTCCCAAGTCTTCGAGTTCCTTAACTTGAAGACATAACTCCTAACTCATTTTATATATCACTAAGACTAGAACTAAAACTCATTACAACTCAAAGAACCAACCTATTACACAAAGTCTATGACTTGCTAAGTAAAGGACCAGGTTCTTCTTCAAGTTAGTGAACTGATTTACTGATTTATGCTTTTCTTGTTCGTGCATGAGTGAAACTCTTGAATGTAATTCCTCTTATTTAATCCAACTCATGATTGATTCCTTTAGATAATGTGCTCTTCTTTCTTTAATAGGACTTTTATGTAGTTTCTCTCCTTACTGCATTCTATCTTTTTGGCTGGATAGAATTCTTCTACTTTATCTCCTAGTCTGATAGGACTCATTGATAAACTCAATCTTTAAGTGTTGCATTTATCTTCCCTTCAAATCTTTTTTCGTATGTGATAAGTATTGAGAGCACATCTGAATTTCTTTTCTTATCCACTCCTGATTTCAACCACTTTAGTTTATTATCCATCTTGCCTATGACTTCTCTTTCTTCTCTTGTGTGGACCATCTTGCACAACATGTTTCATTCGTATTTTCACTATCAAAACTTCAACTCCATAAGAGAAATACAATAGGCGACTCCAGATAGCAAGGCCTTATTGAGTACTGTAACAACTTCATTGTTGCATACTAACTTCTTTATATCTTTCTCCAACATCCCATTTTCCAAATCTTCATCATTTTACTCCATATCCTTATTGTAAAAAGAACTTAAAGCAATAAAAAATAAATAACATCAAACAGTAGCTTTTAAATTTCTTCTCATTGGTATGACCACGTAACACCCCACATTTTCAAGCTAGAATATGAACTATCATTCCTACGTATATAGACCTGAACCCAATGATCACTATATAAATATAAGTTTCAATATATTTTACCTAGTGTATAAAGTGTTGCCGATGTGAAAAATAGTCATAGAAAACACTTAGAGAAAAATTGAGTTGAGAACATTGGTTATCGACTGAATTTTGGTATGCGGTCCTACAAGGATAAACTTTATAGGTGTATAAATTTGTGAATATATTTATTTTTGGATCTCAAGACCCACCAAGTAAAAGCTAATTGAGTCCTCTTTCCAATGCATCCAATTTCGCCTTAATCAGATATCCAAGAGAAATGTTATGAGCATTTTCGTGAGAAAACTAGAAGGTTCTGTGATAAGGGCGTGGCACACACAGTGTGCTCCGCTATAAAAGCATGCCACATGATGTATGCTCTGTACTAAGGGAATGGAATACCCATGTTTCCAGAGACGCTAAAACACACATTTATCTTTAGTTTTTCAAGGGCAAACTAGTCATTTACATCCTAAATCATCCGATAAATAATACTAACTTTCTTACCCTCATCCTATAACATAAATACACAATTTATCTCCTTCTAACTTCTCTAGAACACCAAATAAGGGTTCGTTTCAAAAATTCAATATTCCAAGGTTTCAAATTCAAGTTCTTCCTAAATTACTTCTGTCAAAAGGCATGTTGGATACTCCCTATTTTAGTTATTGTATAATGGGTTCAATTTACTTGATATTATCTTGTTTTTGAATGTTTGATTAAACTAGGTTTGAGGATTTTTGGGTGTTGAACACTTGCATTATATTTCCTTATTTTTAATTGTTTAGTTTATGCTTTAAATGGTGGATTGTGGACTGAATTAGCGTCTTGTGGTAATGATGGAAATTGGAAAATTAGGGTTTTACAGTGTTAATGGATTTTGAATGATGTTATTGACATGAACCTCAATCCACTTTGTTAACTTGTCTTTAAACAAGAATTCTACATAGTTTAACTCATGTTTTAATATATTGCCTTGCATAAATTGGTAAAAATAAAAAGTGGTTTTGGAACACTCTTGGGAGTTATGGTTTTGAATTTTCAAACCGAAATTTGGATTCTAATTGGTTAAATGGTTATGGTTTGGCATAATCTAAATAGCTTGCAAGTCTATTCGTATGATGATACCAATTCAAAAATTCCTTAATAAAAGACTCTATGGTTATTGGTAAATGGTATATGAAAAATATTTTAATTTGAGCTTAAAGTGAATTGTGTATTTCATCGAGAAAGTGTAGTCCCGGGGGGACCAACACTTGAAACCACGTCTGCCAATAATGGAGGGTCTATATGACCACCTTGTTTTGTGGTACATAGTATATTTTTGGATGGCAATCGCCTTGGTGTCTTTAGCCAATCTCCGATACATGTGGATAACATGGAGTGGGCTCTTTCGAAAGGAGGAGACTGACCCAAATTGCCTTTGGGTGTCTTTAGGATTGAACGAGCAACACAATTTAGTACTAAATTTTTAAAACTATCATATTTCATGCCCTTTGCCCCTATTTCAACATCATATATATATAGGTAAATTGTAACACCCCGTAGCATTCTCGACTTAGTAACACCCTTAGTAGCATGCTTAAAGATCTTACAATATCATGCCTAAAGAGCTTACAACCTGAATTTTTCAATGTGTTATAAGGACTTAGTCATATTTTAAGTACATAAACTTTAAGGATTTTTAAATCAATCTTTCCAACCCCGAGATGTAAATTTTTGAGTTGATTCATATTCAGGGGAGTAAAAGGGGTGTCTTAGGAAAGTTTCGGATTTTTCGGACGACATTTGAGACATGTTTGGATGATCAAAATAGTGGTCCAATGTGATATCGATGCGTCACGCTAGGAATCGCGTTGGTCGGGACCGACGCAGCATGTCTCTTAACGCGTCGGGTGCCCAATTTGTTTTAATGAATTTTGTGAGTCCAGGAGGGTATTTTAGTTAGACAGATGTTTATTTTGTATTGTTAGAGATTTCGCATAATGGTGTCATTTTTTTTCTTATATTTGTATTGTTCTATTGAAGTAAGAGAATGACCATGTTTCCGTTTTTCTATATTTTTTTCGCATTTCCTTATAGTATATGAATGGTGTATATGATTACCATTTAGATAAGGGCTCTTGGGACACCATGGTTTGGAATGCTCATTGTGGCCGGGGCCTCGGCTCGGGTAATGACAAAGAACAAGCCCCACCATGTCTAAAGTAAATGACAAACCCCACAAGGGCTAAAGTAAAGTCCAAGCTCCATAAGGGCTAAAGTAAATAACAAGTAAGTAAATGACAAGACCCGCAAGGGCTAAAGTAAATCACAATCCCCACGAGGGGTAAAGTAAAGTTCAAGCTCCATGTTGGCACAAGTAAAGGGCAAGTAAGGAGGAGCATACCTTTATATCTCATCATTCATCGTTGAGGACAATTTATCCATAAATATGTGAATATATATATATATATCATGAATGTTACAAATCACTAACTGATTCAACATGGTTAGTAGCATAGCTTCTCATGTAGTTAATAAACATACCTTTTAGAACCCTTAGTATCATGGCTCATAATATTAGCAACGAGAAGTCTTTCTAATATAATCAATAGTTGGGTTACTATACAAAGCATAACATGAGTCCAACATAATCTATAGAGTATCTTTACGCATAGTGAATAAGCATGCCTTCTAATTAACATTATCATTTTCAATATAGACGATAAGAAAGATTTTCAATACGATTTATTAGAATAATTATTAAGCATGATCATACTTGGGTAGTAGTATAGTTAACGACCCTAACACTAGCCTAAATGATGGCTTCATCAAGAGTATAGTCAAGGACTCATCATTACAAAGTCCATAATTTAGTTATTTAGACCTTGGGCGTAACCATAAGCAATATCATGAACTATGGCCCATTAGTAGCATATTCATTGTCCTACTATTGGCCTAAGAATACTTCATCATTAGTGTGAACAGTGGATAAAGTATTACATGATCCATAATTTATTCATAGTGTGGTCAATAATATGATTTATGACTTAGGCCATATTATACACAAGGGCTCGTGTAATAGTATGTTCATTAGCCCAACTAATAGATAATTGCAATAACCTAATTAATAGCTTGGCATAAGATTTATCCAACAAGTAATACAAAGCCATAATTACTTGGGAATTCTCAACATCGTTCCACATAACCAACATGTACCAAGAATCATCAATATTGCCTCAAAAGGGCACTTTTTAGTCAATTACTAGGCGTAAGTGTTCAAGGGAACAAATAACAAGTCTTGTCATAAGGTGGGTCAACAAGCCCACATGTAAATCACTAAAATGCATTATATGTCAATTTCTACCCCTAACTAGGCTAAGGTATCTAAATCAACTCTTAGATGTATAGCAAGCCACCATAAGACCTAAGGTAGATATTCTACTCAAGCGCTTTTACAAAGTCTAATGGAACTAAGGTAACCTTCCCTACTATAAGCAACTAAGGCCAATTTACTCTACGTATGAGCAACTTGGGAATTTTATCTAAGGTTGAGTATTTTAAGGCATTCTCATGCAAAATATGAGTACTGAAGTCTATTCCACCTAATATAATGGGCGACAAGTAAAGTTTTCTAGATTCTAAAATTCATATAGCTTAATTGTCCAACTAACCCAAGATTTACATTTCATTAATTCAATACTTAAAACACATCTCAATCTAACAAGATATTACAATTATACCATAACATAGCTCCATCTAACAAGGAGTAAGCCTAACTACCTCAAATCCAAAGAAGCCCACGAACCGCTAAACCATTTCTTTTTCTTTTCGAGAAGATTCTTCATGGTGTCAAGCTATCAAAAATAAAATCTTCACATCATTAAGATAATTTTGATATCCATATTGCATCATTGTGCTTCGGGTCCAAAAATGATACCAAAATGCCCCAAGTTGATCCCACATACGTAAAACACATTGTTGAGATCAACCCAATGTTCATACACCTCCAGGGAATCATAACCCTCAATAATTAGATAAAAACAAAGAATATTTGGGAAAAAATCAAGCACTCAAGCAATTTGGCGTTTTGGCCAAAATTTAGAAATTAAAGCTTGAAAAAGGTAGGATTCATACCTTTAATATATTATTAATCACGAAAATATATTTTAATCACACTTTTAACTCATCCTCCCAGAATCAATTTAAAGTTAATCTATCACTCAAGGGATTATAGATCTCAAATGTGTAACACCCCGATTTGCTGAACTGGAATGCTACACGGTGCTCATGACCCCGAAGGACCACAAGCTAACCCATGACTGATATTTGTACTTGTAACTGCATAATATTCATATAATGTGTGGAAACATGAACAAAGAGGGTGTAAGGTTCAATCTTGAATAATAAGATATCTGAAATAAGGTGGTATCACAGTACCAAAACAAAACTAAAAATACTAAAGTCTAAATCTAAAAACTCTATAATCGTCTGAAAGCCTCTAAACTGTATGAATAAGGAGTTGAAGGAACATGTCTCCAACTAACTCCCTAAACTGAGAATAAACTGAAATACTGGAATAATAATTGTAACGATCATGTCCTTGAAAGATGAGAACTCACTGCTTACTGAACTGCTACTGCTGATCTGGAATCTGCACCTAAGAACCTATGGTGTAACATAAAAAAAAGCCCCATAGCGCGAATGCGTCAGTACAACTAAAGTACTGAGTATACGTGGGGTAGGCTAAATGCATGGGGTTTATATGCATGAACATTCTGACTAATATGAACGTGAGAATACATACATACATACGTAATTGCTACAGAACTCGTAGAGATACTGACTACTTGAGTTTGAACTCTGACAGCATGAGTTTCGTGATACTGAGATACTGAATGACTGATGACATGGATGACTGTATCTAACAGTCCTAATTTTGAGGAAAACTATCTGAGTTCCAAACTGTAGCTGAACATCTAAGTCTGAGATCAGTCCTAGCTGACGAGTGATCTCTGAAACTGATAATGCAAATACTCGACTAAATCTGAGATTGAGATCAAGCCTGTCTTCCGGGTGACCTCTAGCTATAATAGTAAGCATCTGAATATGGGACCAAGCCTATCTAACGAGATGGTCCGGGAATCAATGGAACTATCTGAGTTCCTTACTGAGATCGATGACTGTATCTGACAGTCCTGATTCCTGATTTCTACTCTGAACACTGATACTAACACTGTAACTGTACTGTAACTGTGGGAGGTAGTAACCTAATCGACATGCCCCGCTACTGTACTGGTGGGGTCCAATCTTTTCCCTGACTGGAAGGGTGTCAATAGCATGCCACAGGTAGAGACCTCTGCTATGGTCAAGCCTCTCTAATGGGTGACCCTGAACAGGAAATCAAGCCTAAGGAAATATAATAATCAAGTTTAGCCTTAATCTGATGGGTGACTCCTATCCTGCACTGGCTACGCAGTTTTGGAGTATAGGGATTGCTGCTAACGGCTCTACCTCTCTAACGGGGAAACTGCCATCCCCATACTCGCTCGGTGCTAGTTCCAACTCCTAACTGAAAGACACTGAACAGATTAACTGCGCTGAATTTATTAACTGAACTGAACTGATTCTGAGTTTACTGAGTTCCTTGGAGTGATGGAACACTACTAATATCTGATATCTAGCTAAGTCATGAGATTGCTGATCTTACTGAGTACTGAGTTTTCATAAGATTTCTGAGTCTTTCCTGAGTCACATGACTAACAAAAATCTATGGAACATAGCTTGACTGAGTATGTCTTAAAACATGACACTAGCTCTAGGCACACAACTATAGTTTTCGGGTATAAGTACCCCTAGGACTCGATGGAAGGAAACTGACACACATGACTGACTTGATCACAAGATTTGAGTACACAATTCACAATATCATAAGTAAGGATTTCATAATAAGAATGATTCTTAACAAACTATCACATGATCGGGAATGCACACAACATCTATATACTTGCCTGGCTTCAATAACATGGTCATTCCATATCACAACAATATCATGAGCATCTTATACAACTTCTTCAATTCAAGACAATAGCATGGGGATCACGTTGAACATAAACTTAGAACATGGAATAGTCACTTAGGCTTTGGAATAGTCTCTTCCACTTTAGAAGTAGTCTGCATGAATTCTACTGAAGGCTTTTTATTTTCATAGGTCTGTCTCCAATAATAGCAACATCCACAATCTTCCCTATAATCTCCTTATCCATTTTCACCTTTCTCCCTTTAAGTAATGCAAATAGACATTCCATCCTCTAAAAATTATATAGTGTAAAAAACTCCCTAATCTCTTTTTCAAACCAAGAGGAAGCTGGTTCTTCAAAGAGATAAAACTAACCCTAATGGCTAACATACTCTACTAGTTCAACCATCTCTGGTTGTTCAAAGATATTATGGTCAAATTCCCTTCTTGACAAAACTTTTTAAGATTTTAAAATCACATTCCTCTCTTCCCTTTACACGACTTGCTCATGTTTTTGTAATTTCATCTTCTTAGAATCACTCGCTAACTCTTCTTCTATCAAACTCTCCTTCATGGGAATAGGTCCCTCAGAAACTTTTGTCTTCACTGCAATGCATTGTGTTTCTTGGGGGTGATGATTTTTTATTTTGCTTAAGAGGACCTGGTCCTCCTTCCTTTTTTAGATTTGTTCCTCTTCTTCTCCGTTACAATAGCAACATCAACATTAATTTCACCTTCTCCTTCACCAACATCAACCACGACAATATGTTCCTCATAAACTATTATGCCCTTTTTAACCCTTTTACTCATCATTATGGATGATTTGCTAGATTTTATAACATCTCCTAATAATTTATTCTCCACACTCTTATAGGTATATGTCTTAACCACTTTTAGCAGATTCCTCAAATATTTTTCCCCTTTATTTCCTCTTTATTTTTGCATATTTTATCTTAGGGGTACATAATCATCCTCTCCTTCTCATCCTCCATAGGAAGATACAAAACTATCAGAGTTTTCTCTGTAGTTGTAGGTTTTGCATCAAAAGTAGGTAGTAATGATTCAGTAAAATAGTTTTTCTCCATCTTAAAATTACTCTCTCTTTGAGCACTAGCAAACAAGGTCAAACTCTCAGCCACCTAGTCCTTCCTGGATAAGATACTGCTTAAAGGGTTCCATTTTTTGACTAAAATTCCCTCTTTAAATAACTGGGAAAAATAGGATTAGACTCAGGGAGGGTAGGGGAACCTGGTTCTTTGGGGTTTTCAGAGGGAGTATCAATTTCTGGATTTTTAAAGGGATAATGATATCTAGTAATTTTGTCTCTATTGATGACCCTAACTCCTCACTGGTATCCATAACAATGGCTCTTTCTTGGTTTGGTTTGGTGATTTTTTAGTTTTATTCTATGGTAGTTTCTATCACCGACACAAGTGTGGAAGGGGGATGAAAAATCTATTTTATGTAGTGGGTGTGGGTGAGTAAGGAGTTTCAGACTCTTTTGAAGGATTTTAAGATGAAGCTTTTTCAGGTATTTTGATTTAGAAAGGAAAAGGATAAAAAGAAGAAGAAAATTAAAAGGATGAAGATAATCTTTGAGAGATGATTTATGAGAATTTAAGAGTTAAAAAGATAAAAGAGAAATTATAATTTGTTTTTAAAGAAGGGCAAAAAGATAATGTATAGACTTAGAGGGAAAAAGACATGTTTGGTCCCTATTGGCATGCCCTTTCCTATTTGAAAATTGTGACAGCTTTTTCAAAAATGTCGCAAAGGACATGTGGCTAATAATAATGGTCACTATATGCAATTTGGAAAAAAGATACGCATGATACTAACCTGTGGGATAGGACCAACTCCCTCTCTTTCTTAAAAGAAATTCCTTCACTTGATATTTATCTCATCATCTCTCCTCCAAGTGTTTTCTCACCATAAGTGTTTACTTAAAAAGGTATGGTATTTATTTAAAACAATTACACAAATTGAAACTAGGATACATTCTCCCTAATCTTAGCCAAAATTTTTGAGGAATTTGATCTCCTGAGGCATACTAATTTGTCTAGATTACACCCAATCCTAGCCTGTTCTTTACAAATTGCTTCGTGCGGAGAGCCTTTGTAAAGATAATAGCTCATGCAAATTCAATTTGATAATAATGGGTGATGAAGAGACTCAAATCTAGGACCTCTTGCCAACTCTAATACCATGTTGCAATGTGTGATCATCTATTTTAAAGCTTAGGTTATTCGATAGAACACACATTTAATTACTTAATTATACTTCCACTTATCTCATTTGCATTAGTGTAACTTGTATGGGATAAAGTGATGTCCAGACAAGAATGCACACTTTAAAAGATGCATGTACCAGAGATAAGGATTCTTAGATGGATGTGTCCGAATAGTAGGAGAGATAGGATTTGGAATGAAGGTGTAAAAAATGAGAAAAACATGACTGAGATGGTTCAGACTTATGAAGAGAAGGAGCGCAGATAAAGTAAGGATGTGTGAGGGGTTGCCAATAGCAGTTCTTACAAAAGTTAGACTAATGAAGAATCGGGGGATGGTGATTTGGAAGGAAATGGGGAAGGTAATACAATAGGATATGATGCATCTTTAGCTTACTAAGGGCATAACCCTAAATAAAAATGTATGGAGGTCGAGGATTTGAATATAAAGGTACTAGGTATCTGAGTGTTATCATACTTTTACGTAGGAGAGGAAGAGTGTTAGTCTCCTATTTTTTTATCTTTTTCTTATATAGTAATATTATTCAGTATTCACATAGAATCTGATTCTTCATTTTTACAACTGCATGCTTGTAACACCCCATGCTTTTTTTAGCTTAAAATTCATCCCTAGAATTTTAAAGACTTTCTTTAAAGATGAATACACTTTTATACATGTGGAAAAATATTTCCATAGATACCAAATTCATCCAAATTCGACACTCGGGCGAAGAGTTAGAGCCATTTTAGTAAGATAGTATACCACCAGGTACTCCAGCGTGTTACGGAGGCAGTCCAAATAGAATTTTTCATTTTGCAGTGAGACTAACGCGATACCACCGCATCGCAACACTAGACTTTTACCCAATTGTCACTTTCCAGTGTGACTTTGCGATCATGGTGCATCGCGCCAAAGGGAAAATTCTCAACCAGTGTCCAGTGAGGCTGTAACACCCCATGATTTCCTAGCTTAAATTCATCCCTAGAATGTTAAGAGATATCTTCCCAAAACAAATACTATTTATTTCATGTAGAATTTCTTAGATTTTGGATAGTTAAGTCAGTTGGGGCATGTCCAAGAGGCTCTTTAGATTCAGATAGTAGAGGCTTGTCAGACTACCAAAGTTAGTATTCAAATTTTTATTTTAGTACACAGAGTTTTAGTATTTTCTTTATCAAACGTTTGAGATTAGTATGATTCAGATATACGTAGATGATTCAGACACTTTTTTGCATATATATGATTTTTCATTTATATTTTCCCCTGTTTTGAGGTTTAGATTTAGAAAAGGCAGCCAGGGTTAGCTCAGGACTACTTATAGTTTGGAGCATCGTGTGGCATCTCGGGAACTAGATTTTGGGGCATTACAAACTTGGTATCAGAGCCTAAGGTTTAGAGATTCCTAGGGATTCAGAAAAGCTGTGTTACATAGAGTCTTAATCATCGATGTGAAGCGTTCCACATCTATGAGCAAGAGGCTATGGAGTTGAAGGAGCAACTCAAAGATTTTCTAGATAAAGGTTTCATAAGGCCTAGTGTTTCTCCATGTGGTGCTCCCATCCTCTTCGTGCGAAATAAAGATGGTTCTTTGTGCATGTGCATTGACTACCATCAGTTGAAAAGAGTTACAGTCAAGAACAAATATCCTCTTCCTATAATTGATGACCAGTTTGATCAATTGCAAGGTGCAAGTTATTTCTCAAAGATAGACCTTAGATTCAGCTATCATCAGCTTAAAGTAAGGGAATGTGATATTCCAAACACAGATTTCAGAACCTGTTATGGTCATTTTGAGTTTCTAGTCATGTCTTTCAGGTCAACCAATGTCGTAGTAGCTTTCATGGACCTCATAAATTGAGTGTTCAAACAACATCTAGACATGTTTTTCATAGTATTCATAGTTGGCATACTTGTGTATTCCAATAGTGAGGATGGCCATGTAGATCATCTTAAAGTTGTCTTGCAAACTCGTAGAGATCATCGATTGTTCACCGAATTCAGCAAGTGTGAATTTTTTTCTAAGATCAGTAGCCTTTCTCGGTCATATTGTCTTTGCCGATGGCATTAGAGTTGATCCCCAAAAGACAGAAGCCGTAAGAAATTAGCCTAGACCTATCTCTCCATCATACATTAGGAGTTTCTTGGGTCTAGTTGGTTATTACTGCTATTTTATTGAAGGTTTCACTTCTATTATTTATCCTTTGTCCAGATTGACCCAAAAGAAAGTTATGTTCCTATGGTCAGATTCCTACGAGAAGAGTTTTTAGGAGTTGAAGACTCGACTCACTTCAGCCGCAGTTCTAGCATTACCTGATGGTACAGATAGCTTTGTTGTTTATTGTGATGCCTCTAGAGTTGATTTGGGTTGTGTGTTGATGCAGAGAGGTAAGGTCATAGCCTATGCCTCTAGGCAGTTGAAGCCTCATGAAAAGAATTACCCAACCTATGATCTTGAATTAGCTGTTGTGGTGTTTGCTTTGAAAATTCAGAGACATTATCTGTGTGGTGTACATGTTGATGTGTTCACGGACCACAAAATCTTGCAGTATGTATTTACACAGAGGTTGTTGAATCTCCGTCAGAGAAGGTAGTTGGATTTGTTGAAGGACTACGATATGAGTGTGTTGTATCAGCCGAGCAAGGCCAATGGAGTGGAAGACGCCATCCAAAACACCTCATTAATCATATACTAAGGCACTTTATGCTTATTTAATCAAACTTCCCCCCCCCCCACACAAGAAATCCAAAATTTCTCCATTAATCCTCCAAGACAATTCAAGATTGAGAATTCCCGATTCAAGAACTTTAAGAAGTCATCTCCTAAATATCAATAAAGATCCAAGATTTAAGTTCTAGCATCTAGATCATCCAACAAGGTATGTAGGGTTTTAACAGGGATAATTCTTCCATCCTTGTGCCTAAAACTTTATTTTAATTACAAATTTACTGCAACTTATATGATTTTTCATGAAATTCAAGTTAGGGTTTATACCCATTATCATTATCTGCAAGATTATTAGATTTCCCATGATTTAGAAGTTGAATTACATGATTATATTTATATTTTCACGCATATTTTTGTAATTTCCAGATTTTATGATGAATTATAAGTGCTTACATCATCAAACATAAATTTTTAGATATTTTAACATGAGATTATTGCATGGGTCATTATACCCTAACTACGATTTCTATTTCAAGATTATTTGTTCTATAAGCACCCTCAGATAAGATTATTCTCAGATTATTGATAAAGATTTGACCTTTTGATCCTAAACTAAGATAAACAATCCACTTTTTTCAAATAACTTGAGATTTAAAGAAAGAAAAGCATAATTGGTTTTCTTGTAAACCCTTATCCTAGTTTTGAAGTGGATTTCTTAAGATTTTGAGCATATGAATGGGAGTAGTATTTAGCACCTAGATAGGTAGGTTACTACGGTTTCATACCCCAGAACTCCATGACAACATAGGATTCAGATTATTCCCACTTCTACATGGATGACTCAGATTATGATCGCATTAGATAGAAGTTCTATTCCAATGGCAAGGGTAGAATAGCCCTACCTAACGGGGGCCAGTCGTGGGACTTCATGGATGCTAACATAGTGTACGTCGGTTAGAAGAACCTCCCAAAAGATGTCCCCTACTCTTAAAATAGCTTAATGATTTGAAGCCTTAAAATATACAGAATAGGTTTCAAACTTCGCTTAGCCTATGGGATTTCTGAAATAGAACATAAATACAGATTTAAAAACTAAGTGTGATGGCTTACAATATTTAGATTACATGTTTTATTATTCATGATTTTACTTTTGGACTACAGATTACCTGTAATACCCCGAAAAAATCCAAACCAATATTAGAACCATGCTTCAAGCTCATGCATGGTACATCATGGTTCTTTTATAGTTTTATGAGTAATTTAGATGTATATTAAGGCTTCAAATAACTCCCAGCTATCGGACGAATTAAAACATTCCTTACCGATTGCATTCTTGGGAAGGATATTGCTATAGTCAACTTCAAATGAGCATATCTCTCGTTATACTATGAATTTTTGAGATCATGACCAAAAAATATATAGATAATTGAATTATGTTTCCAACTATACCAATTTATCCAAAATCCAATATTAGAGCAAAACGTTATACCCATTTTACTCCAGAATATTCGCCTGGCAAATGAGTAACGACATGAGCCGGCGACTTATCACAAGTCTGACGGCATATCAGCCTATGTCGTCAGACTTAGACAGAAACCCAAAAATTCCAGATCCCAGGTGATGACCTGGGCTGATGGGCTATCACAGATCTAACGGCTTATCAGCCTTGGTCGTCAGCTGATAATTTCAGCAACTGGGAAGTGATTTTGTAGGGGTATTTTGGTCTTTTTACCTCACTCTAAACAAGGTATTAAAGCCTTTAGAAGGCTATTATCCCATTATTTTCTCATTATCCTCAAGAATAGGAATATTCTCTCCCAAAAGGGGTTAAACCCTAGTCAAGAAAAATCAAGAACAAGCCTAAGGATTTCTTCAAGAACCTTCAAGAAACATTAGATCTCTTTCAAGATCAAGCTTTAAGGTATGCATAGTGTTCATCCATGGAGCTCAAGAATCAAGTTTTAAATCATGAATTGTGATTATGTTTTTGTGGTATGATTATGTTCATGTTGATGGTTATTATTTGATTTTCAAGATGGTATCTTGATGTATTTTCATGAAGTATGTGAGTATGTTAGTTGAAATCCATAAACTTGGGTGGCTTAAGATTGTTAAATTGATAAGTATACCTAATCCCAAAGTTGTGCATGTAAGGTGTTTGATAAAATTCCTAGAATGATAGAAATCATGTAATATAGCTTAGGGGTGAACTATATGATAAATTCATGCTAGTTTATTATGTTCAAAGGGCTCACATGTCATTGTTGTGCAATATATGTGTTAATGGAATGTACATAATGATTGGAGAATGGATTCATAGTGTGTCTATATGCATTCCATGTTATGTACAAGATCATGATTATGAAGTACGACATGAGTTATCCCCAATTATTATAGTATGAACTATTGATGTTGGTCATGTATTCAAGAATGTCAAGTATTGTCAGTTTCCTTCTATTGAGTCCTGGGGGTACTTGTACCCAAAAAATATAGTTTTGTGGCTAGAGCCAAGTCATGTTTTCACTATATCCTCAGTCAAGCCCTGATCCATAGAACTCAGTCAGTCCGGTGACTCAGGAAAACTCAGAAATCTCAAAAATCTCAGTAATCTCAGTAGTTCAGTAATATCAGTGATCACAGTACTCAATAATCTTAGTAACCTCAGTATTCCCATTAATCTCAATAATGTCATAAACTCAGTCAAGTTGTCAGATACTAGTAGTATTCCGTCAATCATGGAACTCAGTAAACTCAACCCATAAACAGTTCAGTTAATCATGATCAGACTATTCAGATGGGAGTAGGAGTCAGCATCGAGTGAGCCTAAGGATGGGAACTCACCTGTTATTTTGAGGGTGTGATAATTAGCAATCATCCTTGCACTCCAGAACTACGTAGCTAGCATAGTTTGAGACATCATAGCCTGTTATATGAGGGTAGATGAAGTGTCTTAACCTGCTATATGAGGGTTCCCACCGTTCTCATTAGAGTAACCTGTTATATGAGGGCCACTCACAGTTGTCTTTTCTAGTGGCGCAGTATTGACGCCCTTTCAATTAGGGCAGAGATTGGACCCCAGCTTAGATATAATGGCATATATGGGGCATGTTGGTTAAATAACTACTTCTCATAGTTTTAGTTATAGATTTCAGGACTGTTAAATATAGTAACCCAGTCTCAGTAAAAGAACTCAGATAGTTCTTCAGATTTTAGGACTGTCAGATATAATCCACTCAGATACGGTATAGAGCTTAGATAGTTCCATCAAATTCAGGACTGTTAGATACAGTCACCCATGTTAGCAGTTATATCAGTCATGTTGGCTATTTGTACACACATGTTATCAGTACTCAGATTCAGGACTATTAGATACAGTCAATCAGACTAGTTCTTCATAATCAGAACTATCAGAAACAGTTATTCATGTATCAACAATATATATTATCAGTCCCTCAGTATTTGGTAATACAGTATCAATTCCTCACTATTCAATGGCTCAGTACTCACTGTCAGTAAACTTATATTTTCAGTATTCAGACTCAGTAGTCAGTATCACCACGAGTTCAGTCACAGTTACTTATGCATGTATGTATTCTCACGTTCATACTAGTCAGCATTGTTCATGCATATAACTCTTTGCATTTAGCCTACCTCACTCGTATACTCAGTATATTCAATCGTACTGACACATTCGCGCTATGGTATGTTATTTTATGCCATAGGTTTAGAGGCATGAGTTTCAGAGCAGTAGTAGCATTGCAGATTTCAGCAGTCAGAATTAGCAGTGAGTCCTTATTCTTCGAGGACATGATTACTACTTAATTACTTTATTATTTCAGTTTGTCTTTTAGTAGTTGGGATTTAATTGGAGACATATTCCTTTCACTCCTTACTTCAGATAGTTAGAGGCTTTCAGACTAGATTACAGACTAAATTCAGACTTCAGTATTTCAGTTTTGTTTTGGTATTGTGATACCACTTTATTCAGACATTGTTATTATTCAAATTATGTTCAGTATTGAACCTTATTTCCTTTCAGTTCATGTTTCCACATTTATATACATATATTATGCAGTATATAGGTACAGATATCAGTAATGGGTTAGCTTATGGTCCTTCGGGGTCATGAGCACCGTGTAGCTTTCCGGGTACCAGATTCAGGGTGTTACAAACTTGGTATCAGATACTAAGGTTCAACAGTGTCCTAAGAAGTCTGAAAGTCGTATCTAGTAGAGTCTTGTACATGGGTGTCTTGTGCACCACACTTATGTGCAGAAGGCTATGAGATGTTTTAGGAACAGTTTCCCTTCTTTCATATCTCAGATTATGCTATAGAAAGGTCCTCCAAGAAACTCATGTAGATTCTCATCATGCTCCACTCATGTCAACTCCACCTTACTTTCAAGGTATTAGAAACAATGAAGCTTAAGTCCTAGAGATAGAAATTTCTCAGACAGTCCCTGCAGTCAGTTATGGGGCTGATCACAGACTCAAAGTATCCCATCATTCCAATTCTATCCCAAAGTTATACAAATTTTATTCATAAACATGAGAACTCATTCTTGAACCCAAATTTAAATATGCCATCAGATCCCTTCTCAAAATCCTATGATAGCATAGACCTAGAGTTATAAGCATGAACCCAGGAGTTTGGCAATAGTAGAGTTGGGATAATATCATCCAAATTAAATAGATTATGTATTCATTGGGATAGTTTTACCAAAGTGAATCATTAGTCTTGAACAGTGCAAGCAAGAAATTAAGACCATTGATTTGAAATTAAGTGTGTAGAGATGGATGTGAATTAGGAATGTGATATTAGTAGTATATGAGGAAATAGTAGCAGATAATGTATTTAGTAAGGCAAGAATATGTCGAACAGAGTATAATATGTGGTGATGATTGCAGTTCAGTCCAAAGCTTAGTAAAGTGTTCACAGACTTAAGATGATATCTTAATGTTAAGGGGGAGATGTAGATCAAGTAACCAAGTCAGGCTCTCAGAATTCCAGTAGTAGTGCTAGTATGAAAAGAAAAAGAAGTAAGGGAATCCATCCTTATCTCAGTACAAGTTTTGTAATTCATTCAGCATAATGACTACACATTTTTCATAACTCAATTCCATGAACACAACTTATATTCACATACTTTTCATAGAATCTTGTGCTCTTTTAATTCCCTACATAAGAAGTTACAGCTCACTCGGTATTACAAATCATGTCTCATAAACACAGAAACTCCAACCTCAGGTCATGCAGTTCATGACTCATGTACATATATCATGCTTTACAAGTATACTCAGCCTCCATGACTCATACTATGCCCCCACTGATCAGATAAATTCAGACTGTCATGTATATCCTCAGTTCAGACCTTTTTAGTAAATCCATGTTGTTGACATTCTATGCCTCAGGTTTCAGTCATATGTCAAGTTTAGTCAGTGTCTATTCATGCTTCAGGTCCTCCTAATTTAACCCTTCAGTGGGCTCTCTTTGTGGAAATAGTGTAGTGATAAGCAGTTGCTTAGATAGGAAAGAGTAAATGTATTATCTTAAGATAAGATTGTTGCATGCTTATTGTACACGAGCATGTAGTTATGAAGATAGGCTTGAATATCATATTAGTGTGCAAGTAAATGGCTAGCAAGAGGTAGTATTTAAAAGTTAGGAAAGTACAGAGTGTGAATGTATATTTGGATCCTTGACTTATGTCAGTCCCCATCGCGTACTATGAAAACTTAGTTGCTATCTCAGTTATAATTTTAGTATTCAGTACCAGTAATTAGTGTTTAGTTCCAGAATTCAGTATCTCAGTATCAGTCTAAACCTCAGTTATCAGCATTTATTTATCAGAACCCAACATTAAGTTCTAGTAAGAATCTCAATTACTATCTTGGTTATAGTGTCAGCTTCAGTTTTGTAATCGAATCAGAAAACTTAGTTTAATTTCAGACTTGCTTGACCCATAGCGTACGGTTATCAGTTACTCAGATATAGGTATTTCAATACCTTAGTCTATGGAATGTTTCCAAATCATGTAGTACGCTTGGTCTCACATTCACAAATAATACAGACTTCATGAATCCATGCTCAGTTACCTCATGTTACTCAATTAGTCCTTACCTCCTATGTAAATACTCTTTAGTCTCAGTTTAATTATTCAGACTAAGTACATACCAGTCTCACATTCCCAGTATTCAGCTATCTGTTATTCAGTTAATCAGATAAGTTAGTATGTATATGCATTCATGCTCAGCACCTCATAAATCTTTCAGTAGTCTCAGTTGCAGTGCATGAAGCTTAGTTACTTCAAATTAGATGATGTTCATAGGCCTCAAATTATCTTACCGAATCTCAATCAGGTTATTATTTTCTTAGTCAACTGTCTTATACAAACATATTCGTATAGCTCGATTTCCATGTATCCATCTATGTTCCCTAACCGAATCTCATGAAAGAATGTAACCATTCTAAGATGAACCAACCAGATAGGTTCAAGATCAGCTCAGTTCATGAATCATGACTCAGTTTTAGATCTCAGACATTCAATCACGATTCAGTTCGTAGGTGCCTTGCACACCACCTCAGTTTTCCTCAGTATCTCAGACAAGTCAGCATTCTTTAAGGGACATAGCATCCCAAGGGGGAGTTACACTATGAACACCCAAACTTTCATTACTTAAATATCTCATTCTTTCTTTATATAATGAATCCAGTTTGGAGTAAGGGGTACTCATAAGTTGACCCTCAAGTTCAAATCTCAGTCGTGAGCCATGTATTTAGAGGCTCAGTTCAGTTCACGAAATTCAGTTTATGTGTCATGTCTCAGTTATAGTCATGTTCTTAGGCTCCAATTCATTCATACTTCTATCATAATCATGGGGTCATCAGTACATTTCATTTTACGTAACAGTTTCTCTTGAACTTACTCAGTTCCATGTTCTAATTACCATTATAGACTAGGTATTCAGTTCATGCTCAGATCCCCATTTCAAACTTGGTACTGAGTACCCTTGCATATTCAGCCATGCATTCATACATCAGTTCAGGCATATAATCATGCATCAGATATGCATTCTCGTTGTGAAAACTCAGTTTATCAGAACACTCAGTCATGCATCAGATATGCATGTTATATTCAGATCCTCAGTTATGTCAGTCATGAAATTATGTTTTAGTAGTTTATGTCTTGTATGTACTTCAGTTGATCTTTTCTTCCATCTCAGTCAGTCTCATTCGAGGATGAATGTCCCTAAGGGGGAGATATTGTAATACCCCAAAAAAATCTAAACCAATATTAGTTCCATTATTCAATCTCATGCATGGTACATCATGATTATTTTATAGTTTTATGAGTAATTTATGTGTATATTAAGGCTTCAAATAACTCCTAGCTATCGGACGAATCAAAACATTCCTTACCAATTGAATTCTTGGGAAGGATATTGCTATAGTCAAATCCAAATGAGCATATCTCTTGTTATACTATGAATTTTTGAGATCATGACCCACAAACAGATATATAATTGAATTATCTTTCCAAATATACCAATTTTGCCAAAATTCGATATCGGAGCAAAAAGTTATACCCATTTTACTCTAGCATGTCCGCCTGGAAAATGAGTGACGACATGAGCTTACGACTTATCACAAGTCTGACAGCTTATCACAAGTATGATGGGTTATCATCCCATGTCGTCAGGCTTACACAGAAACCCAAAAATTCCAACTCCCAGGTGACGACTTGGGCTGACATACAATCACAGATCTGACGGCTTATCAGTCTTGGTCGTCAGTTGATAATTTCAGCAACTGGGAAGTGATTTTGTAGGGGTATTTTCCCCTCACTCTAAACACGGTATTAAATCCCTGAGAAGGCTATTATCCCATTATTTTCTCATTCCCTCAAGAACAGAACATTCTCTCCCAAAAGGGGTTAAACCCTAGACAAGAAAAATCAAGAACAAGCCTAAGGATTTCTTCAAGAACCTTCAAGAAACATTAGATATCTTTCAAGATCAAGCTTTAAGGTATGCGTAGTGTTCATCCATGGATCCCTTTAATCCATGGAGCTCAAGAATTAAGTTTTAAATCATGAATTGTGATTATCTTTTTGTGGTATGATTATGTTCGTGTTGATGGTTGCTATTTGGTTTTCAAGATGGTATCTTGATGTATTTTCATGAAGTATGTGAGCATGTTAGTTGAAATCCATGAACTTGGGTGGATTAATATTGTTAAATTGATAAGTATACCTAATCCCAAAGTTGTGCATGTAAGGTGTTTGATAAAACGCATAGAATGATAGAAATAATGTAATATAGATTAGGGGTGAACTATATGATAAATTCATGCTAGTCTACTATGTTCAAAGGGCTCACATTCATTGTTGTGTAATATATGTGTTAATGGAATGTACATGATGATTTGAGAATGGATTCATAGTGTGTCTATATGCATTCCATGTTATGTACAAGATCATGATTATGAAGTACGACATGAGTTATCCCCAAATATTATAGTATGAACTATTAATGTTGGTCTTGTATTCAAGAATGTCAAGTATCGTCAGTTTTCTTCTATCGAGTCCTGGGGGTACTTGTACCCAAAAAATATAGTTGTGTGCCTAGAGCCAGGTCATGTTTTCATGATATCCTCATTCAAGCCATGCTACATAGAACTCAGTCAGTCAGGTGACTCAGGAAAACTTAGAAATCTCAGTAATCTCAGTGATCTCAGAACTCAATAATCTCAGTAACCTTAGTATTCCCATTTATCTCAGTAATCTTATGAACTCAGTCAAGTTGTCTGATATCAGTAGTATTCCATTAGTCATAAAACTCAGTAAACTCAGCCTATGTACAGTTTAGTTAATCATGATCAGTTTATTCAGATGGGAGTAGGAGTTAGCACCTAGTGAGCCCAAGGATGGGAACTCACCTGTTATTTTGAGAGTGTGATTCTTACCAATCATCCTTTCGCTCTAGAACTACGTAGCCAGCTTAGGTTGAGACATAATAGTTTTTTATATAAGGGTAGATGAGGTGGCTTAATCTTCTATATGAGGGTTCCCACAGTTCTCATTAGAGTAACCTGTTATATGAGGGCCACTCATAGTTGTCTTTACCAGTGGCACAATATTGACACCCTTTCAGTCAGGACAGAGATTGGACCCCAGCTTAGCTATAATGGCATATATGGGTTATGTTGGTTAAATAACTACTTCCCACAGTTTGAATTACAGATTTGAGAACTATCAAATACAATCACCCAATCTCAGTAAAAGAACTCAGATAGTTCTTCAGATTTCAGCACTGTCAGATACAGTCCACTCAGATACAGTACGGAGCTCAAATAGTTCCATCAAATTCAGGAATGTCAGATATAGTCACCCATGTTATCAGTTATATCTATCAGGTTAGTTATTAGTACACATATGTTATTATTACTCAGATTCAGGACTGTCAGATACAGTCAATTAGACTAGTTCTTCATTAATCAGAACTATCAAAAACAGTCATTCATGTATCAACAATATATATATTATCAGTCCTTCATTATTTGGTAATACAGTATCAATTCCTCACTATTTAGTGACTTAGAACTCAGTGTCAGTAAACTCATGTTATCAGTATTCAGACTCAGTAGTTAGTATCACCAAAAGTTCAGTTATAATTACTTATGCAAGTATGTATTGTCACGTTCATATCAGTCAGCATTGTTCATGCATATAACCCTTTTTATTTAGCCTACCTCACTCGTATACTCAGTACATTCAGTCGTACTGATGCATTCACACTATGGTGTTTTATTTTACACCATAGGTTTAGAGGCATAAGTTTTAGAGCAGTAGTAGCATTGCAGATTTCAGCAGTCAAAATTAGCAGTGAGTCCTCATTCTCCGAGGACATGATTACTACTTAATTACTTCAGTATTTTAGTTTGGATTTTAGTATTTGGGATTTAGTTGGAGACATATTCCTTCCACCCCCTACTTCAGACAGTTAGAGGCTTTCAGACTAGATTACAGACTAGATTTAGACTTCAATATTTTAGTTTTATTTTGGTATTATGATACCACTTTCTTCAGACATTGTTAGATTCTAATTATGTTCATTATTAAACCTTATGGCCTTTCAGTTCATGTTTCCGCATTTATATACATATATTATGCAGTGTACAGGTACATATATTAGTTATGGGTTAGCTTGTGGTCCTTTAGGGTCATAAGCACCGTGTAGTATTTCGGGTACCATATTCGGGGTATTACATTACCTAAGTCCAAGTGAGTCATTTACATTTAGCATGCAAGATTTTATAAACTATGATGATATTGTTACTTCTTGCATGCACCCCCATATACTCAGTACTTCCTCAAAGTGTTGATCCACATATATATCTATATGCTACATTGTCTCATAATGTATGTTCAGGTGCTCAGTCACAGCAGCGTGAGTGATCTTCGAGCATCTCTTCTAATTCCTATAGTTGGTGAGTCCTTATAATTTGGGGACTTAGATGTTCCCACTTTAAGTTTATTAGTATATGTTCCATCATTTATTTCAGACAGTTAAGTTAGCTGGGGCATGTCCCAGTGGCTTTGTAGATTCAGATAGTAAAGGCTTGTCAGACTACCAAATTTAGTATTCAAATTTTTATTTTAGTACACAGAGTTTCAGCATTTGCTTTATCAGACTTTTGAGATTAGTATGATTTAGTTATACCCAAATGATTCAGACAGTTTTCAGCATATATATGATTTTTTATTTATATTTTCCCCTATTTTGAGGTTCAAATTTAGAAAAGGTAGCCAGGGTTAGCTCAGGACTAGTTATAGTTTGGAGCACAGTGTGGCATCCCGGGAACTAGATTTTGGGGCATTACAAACTTGGTATTAGATCTTGAGCTTTAGAGAATCCTAGGGAGACAGACAAGATGTGTTATATAGAGTCTTGATCATCGATGTAAAGTGCGACACATCTATGAGAAAAAGGCTATGGAGTTAAAGGAAAAACTCAAAGATCTTCTAGATATAGGCTTCATAACACCTAGTATTTCTCCATGCGGTGCTCCCATTCTATTCGTGCAAAAGAAAGATGGTTCTTTGTGTATGTGCATTGACTACCGTCAGTTGAATAAAGTTCAGCAAAAACAAATATCCTCTTCCTAGAATTGATGACCAGTTTGATCAATTGCAAAGTGTAAGTTATTTATCAAAGATAAACCTTAGATCCGGCTATCATCAGCTTAAAGTAAGGGAATGTGATATTCCAAGGAAAGCTTTCAGAACCCGTTATGATCATTTTGAGTTTCAAGTCATGTCTTTCGGGCTAACCAATTGCCCAACAGCTTTCTTGGACCTCATGAATCGAGTGCTCAAACAGTATCTAGACATGTTTGTCATGGTATTCATAGATGACATCTTTATGTACTACTGTAGTGAGGATGGCTATGTAGAACATCCTTAGGTTGTCTTACAAACTCTTAGATATCATCGATTTTTCACCAAATTTAGAAAGTGTGAATTTTGTCTAAGATCAGTAGCCTTTCTAGGTTATATTGTCTTCGCCGATGGCATTAGAGTCGATACCCAAAAGACAGAAGCCATAAGGAATTAGCCTAGACCTATCTCTCCATCAAACATTAGGAGTTTCTTGGGTATAGCTGGTTATTATCGCCATTTTGTTGAAGGTTTCTCTTTTATCGGGTCTCCTATGCCTAGATTGACCCAAAAGAAAGTTAAGTTCATGTGGTCAGATTCCTACGAGAAGAGTTTTTAGGATTTGAAGACTCGACTCACTTCAGCCTCGGTTCTAGCATTACCTGATGGTACAGGTGGCTTTGTTATTTATTTTGATGCCTCTAGAGTTGGTTTGGGTTGTGTGTTGATGTAGGGAGGTAAGTTTATAGCCTATGCCTCTAGACAGTTGAAGCCTCATGAAAAGAATTACCCAACCCATGATCTTGAATTAGCTACTGTGGTGTTTGCTTTGAAAATCTGGTGACATTATCTGTATGGTGTACATGTTGATGTGTTCACAGACTACAAAAGCTTATAGTATGTGCTTACTCATAGGGAGTTGAATCTCTATCAGAGAAGGTGGTTGGAGTTGTTGAAGGACTACGATATGAGTGTGTTGTATCATCCGAGAAAGGCTAATATAGTGGCAGACACCCTTAGTAGGTTATCTATGGGGTAGTGTTGCTCATGTGGAGAATAATAAGAAAGAATTAGTATAAGAAGTTCATCGTTCGGCTAAGTTAAATGTTAGGTTGGTTGATTTAGCTGAAGGGAATGTTTGGGTTCAGAGTAGTTCCAAATCTTCCCTAGTTTAGACAGTGAAGGGGAAACAAGATATGGATTCTAGTTTGGTCAAACTGAAAGAGTCAGTTAAAGACCAAAGGGTAGAGGTTTTCTCCTAAGGGTGAGATGGCGTGTTGAGATATCAAAATGGATTGTGTGTGCCTTGTGTGGATGAGTTGATATAGAGAATTATGGTCGAAGCGCATGGTGAGCGTTATTCTATTCATCTAGGTGCTACCAAGATGTACTGTGACTTGCAAGAAATCTATTGGTGGAGTGAAATAAAGAGAGATATAGCAGAGTTCATAGCAAAGTGTGCAACTTGTCAATAAGTTAAGGTAGAACACCAAAGACCTAGTGGTACGTTGCAAGAGTTTAGTATCCCTACTTCGAAGTGGGAGGAGGTGAACAGGGATTTTTTGACTGGTTTACCCCATTCGCATCATCATCATGATTCGATTTGGGTTATTGTAGACAAATTAACTAAGTCAGCTCATTTCCTTCCAATTTATGTGTCCTATACAATAGAGGATTGTGCTAAGTTGTATATCCGAGAGTTAGTCAGATTGCATGGAGTTCCCTTGTCTATCATCTCAAATAGGGGTACTCAGTTTACTTTCTAGTTTTGGAGAGCTTTTCATAAGGGTCTTGGAACCTAAGTCCATCTTAATTCAGCTTTCCACCCTCAGATAGATGGTAAAGCATAGAGGACCATCCAAATTATAGAAGATGTGTTGAGGGCATGTGCTCTTGATTTCAAGGGTATTTTGGATGAGCATTTTTCATTTATTGAGTTTCCGTATAATAATAGTTATCATTCTAGCATTTATATGGCCCCATTTGAGGCTCTTTATGAGAGGAGATGTAAATCACCCATAGGTTGGTTTGAAGTGGGTGAGGCCATTTTTCTTAGGCCTGACGCAGTGTTTGAAGCTATGGAGAAAGTTAAGTTGATTAGAGAAAGATTGAAAATATCCCAGAGCCATCAAAAATCCAATGCAGATGTGAGAAGAAGAGACCTTAAGTTTGAGGTCGGTGATTCAGTGTATCTAAAAATTTCAGCCATGAAAGGGGTGAAGAGATTTGGCAAAAAGAGGAAGCTTAGACCCCAGTAACTTGGCCCTTTCAGCATTTTGAGTCATGTTAGGAAAGTAGCTTATGAGCTTGAGTTGCCCACAGACTTGTCAACCGTTCATTCTGTGTTTCAAGTCTCTATTCTTAAGAGTATCGATGACTCTACTATTGTAGTTCCTTTATAAATCTTAGATATTCAAAATAGCCTTTCTTACAAAGAGATTCCAGTTGAGATCTAAGATCATTAGATCCATAGACTAAGGAACAAAGAAGTTTCCTTGGTCAAAGTTCTTTGGCGAAATCAGCCTGCTGAGGGCGCTACTTGGGAAGCAGAAGCAGATATGAGAGCCAAGTACCCTCACCTTTTCTATAATAACCTGTATTTCCCTATCCTGGATTAACCCTCAGTATATGGGTTATCCTAAATAAAATTTTTGAAATTTTCAGAAATTGACCTTCCATTGCGTAGGAAATTCAATTAGCTTTCCAATTCGCCTAAATTCGACAACTGGGTAAGAAGTTATGGTGATTTTATGTTTTTGTCATTAAACATTCATTCAGGCCAGTAGCACGTCGCGGAGTGTGTTAACATAGAAATTGTCAGTTTCCAGTGTTGCTCTGCGATGTTGGCATATTGCGCCACAGACCCAGTTGACAATTGTCAATTTCTAGTGTGCCAACGCATTCCCACCACATCACGGTGAACTTCCAGTTCACAAACAATGTGGCAATGCGATACCACTGCATCGCGCCACCATGCGATTTCCTAGTGGCCTGGCACGATAGTGACGCATCGCACTAGGGGTCCAAATCGGGAAAATTTCATGAAAAAATTAAGTTGCGCCCAGGATTAAAACTGTCCTTTCCCATGATTTTATTCCATCCAGATGTGGGATTTAAGCCCTAAAAACGTGTAAAACCCTTAATTATTCAATTTCCCCCAAAATCAAAAGATAATTCTCTCTCAAGAATCAAGGTTAATCCCAAGAATTTCCCCAAGAACCTTCAAGAACTCTTCTTTTAAGGTATGTTAGATGTTCATCCATGGATAGTTACCTTCCATATAGACCAAGAATCCTTTTTAAATATACAAGATTTATGATTTATGATTTCCATTTTGAATTATATTGAATTCATGTTCATGATGTTGTTTGAGTTTTAATCCATGATTTAGATTACAAGTTCCAAGAATTGATTCTAGTATCTGTTGAATTATATGATATTCATGATGAACCCTTCAATTTGCAAATTTATTGTTGTAATCATGTTAACCGTAAGTGTTTATGATTTAATGAACCAAGTATGCTTCCCATGTGTTTGATAAATTGTCTATGTGAATGAAATAATGCCATTATAGCATGCTAACATGTATTCCCCATTCATGTACAAGTTAATACATTACAAGTGTTTGATGGAATGTCTCTATAGCATGCTCAATTTACAGAATAGAACTCAGTTCAGTTCTACAGAATCAGGACTGCCAGATACAGTCACTCAGTTATCAGTAACTCAGACTATCAGTATATTCAGTTATCAGTTATCAAATTTAGTTCCAGTATACTCAGTCCCAGTATGTATAGTATATACAGTAGTTACAGATCCTCCATATCTTGTATATAATTCAGCTAGTTATTGTTCATGCATATGAACCTATGCATTCATCCTTACCTCATTTAGCGTACCAGTACATTCCTACGTACTGATCGCATACCTATTTCTTGCGCTATGATGTTTCATATCATAGGTTCAGATGCTCAAGTTCCTGACCGCGCTTAGCCAGATTTAGCAGTGAGTCCTCATCAATCGAGGATATGCTTTTATTTTAGTACTTCTTCTTAGCAGTATTTTAGTAGATGGAGTTAGTTGGGGGATTTCCCCATCAACTCCACTTTCAGGAAGATTCAGTTAGAGGCTTTTCAAACTAGATTTTCAGACAGTATTCAGTTTTGCAGATGTTATATTTTATCAGTATTTTAGATGTTTTGAATCTTATGGAATTTCATCCCATTATTCCGCATTTATTTCAGTATTATAGTTCAATGCTCACAACAGATATCTTTCATGGGTTAGGTTGTGGTCCTTCGAGGTTGCAAGCACCGTGTAGCATCTAGGGCGCAGACTCGGGGTGTTACATTTTCTCCGCAAACTCAGATGTAGCCAAAGGTAACACTCTTCCTTGATTTAATTATTTTCTACTCATATATTCAGCTTTATAGTTGTCCTCATGTAAGTTCATGCACTCATAGATTACTCAAAAGCTCAAAATAAATTAGATTCAGACGTGCAGTTTATTTTAGTTGTGCATACTACCTTATATTCTTAGATTCCTCAAAAAATTTAGCTTAAAAAGCCACATTTGAGGATGAATATTTCCAAGGGGGAGATATTGTAATACCCCACAATTTTCCTAGCTTAAATTCGTCCCTAGAATGTTAAGGGATAGCTTCCCGAAGCAAATACTATTTATTTTGTGTATAGTTCCTTATATTTCGACTTTCCATTGCGTAGGAAATTGAATTAGCTTTCCAACGATATAAGATTCACATAAATCTGATAACTGAGTAAGAAATCCATCATTTCGGTCAATAGCGCATCGCGTAGCAGGTTTAAATGATGATTGTCAATTTCTAGTGGCCTTACACAATATTGGCGCATCGTGGAGAGATCCAAATTTCCAATTGTTCCATTCCAGTGGTCCTCCACTATATTGTTGCATCGCGGAGAGGGTCAATTTCCTATTTGTTAATTTCCAGAGATCCAGCGCGATAATGGCGCATCGCACCATGTGCCAAAATGGCATCCCAAAGGGGCACCGCGATGTCTCCGTGTCATGGAGTCTACCCATTTTCCATTCATCGATTTCCAGTGAGCCACTGCGATAGTGCCGCATCGTGGTGGCCACCCAGATCGAGAAAATGTACGTTTTCTAGTTTTGTATAAAAATTTAAAGGAGTATTTTGGTCAATCCCCATGGCCCCAATCCATCCAAAACACCTCATTAATCATATACTAAGGCACTTTATTCTTATTTCATCACGTTTCTCTAAAAATTAAATCCTAGTTCATCAAACTTCCTCCCCAAGAAATCCAAAATTTCTCCATTAATCCTCCAAGACAATTCAAGATTAAGAATTCCGAATTCAAGAACTTTAAGAAGTCATCTCCAAAACATCAATAAAGATCCAAGATTCAAGTTCTAGCATCTAAATCATCCAACAAGGTATGTGGGGTTTGAACAAGGATAACTCTTTCATCCTTGTGCCCAAAACTTTATTTTAATTACAAATTTACTGCAACTTATATGATTTTCCATTAAATTCAAGTTAGAGTTTATACCCATTATCATTATTTGTAAGATTATGATATTTCCCATGATTTGAAAGTTGAATTACATGATTATATTTATTTCCATGTATATTGTTGAAATTTCCAGATTTTAAGATGAATTATAAGTGTTTACATCATCAAGCATGAATTTTTTGATGTTTTAACAGTAGATTGTTGCATGGGTCATTATGCCCTAATTAAGATTTCTATTTCAAGATTATTTGTGCTATAAGCACCCTCAGATAAGATTATTCTCAGATTATTGATAAAGATTTGACCTTTTGGACCTAAGATAAGATAAAGAATCCACATTGTTCAAATAACTTGAGATTTAAAGAAAGAAAAACATAATTGGTTTTCTTGTAAACCCTTGTGCTAGTTTGAAGTGAATTTCTTAAGATTTTGAGCATTAGAATATGAGTAGTATTTAGCACCGATATGGGTAGGTTACTACGGTTTTCTACCCCAAAAATACATGCCAACATAGGATTCAAATTATTCCCACTTCTACATAGATAACTCAGATTGTGATCACATTAGATAGAAGTTCTATTCCGATAGCAAGGGTAGAACAGACCTACCTAATAAGGGCTAGTCGTGGGACTCCTTGGATGCTCACATAGTGTATATTGGTTAGAAGAACCTCCAAAAAGATGTCCCCTACTCTTAAAATAGCTTAATGATTTGAATCCTTAAGATATACAGAATAAGTTTTCAAACTTCACTTAGCCTATGTGATTTGAGAAATAGAACTGAAATACAAATTTCAGAACTAAGTGTGATGACTCACAATATTTATATTACATGTTTCATTATTCATGATTTTACTTTCAGATTTCAGATTACCCAAGCCCAACTGAGTCATTTACATTTAGCATGCATGATTTTATAAACTATGATGATATTGTTACTTATTGCATGCACTCACATATACTTAGTACATCCTCAAAGCACTGATCCACATCTATTTTTACGTGCTACATTGTCTCATAATATAGGTTCAGGTGCTCGGTCACAGCAGTGTGAGTGTTCTTCGAGCATCTCTTCTACATTTCTATAGTTGGTGAGTCCTCATAGTTCGTGCACTTAGATGTTCACACTTTCAGTTTATTAGTATATGTTCCATTATTCATTTTAGACAATTGAGTCAGTTGGGGCATATACCAGTGGCTCTCTAGATTCAGATAGTAGAGGCTTTTCAGACTACCAGATTTAGTATTCAAATTTCTATTTTGGTACATAGAGTTTCAGCATTTGTTTTATCAGACTTTTAAGATTAGTATGATTCAGATATACCCAAATGATTTAGGCAATTTTCCGCAGATATTATGATTTTTCATTTATATTTTCCCCTATTTTGAGGTTCAGATTTAGAAAAGGCAGCCAAGGTTAGCTCAGGACTACTTGTAGTTTGGAGCAACGTGTGGCGTCTCGGGAACAAGATTTTGCGGTGTTACAGATGCACCGTGATGGCATAGCTTTGTGCCATCGACCAGTTCCCAATCTTTAGTTTCCAGTGACAAGGCGTGATAGTGCCGCATTGTGCCAGCGTACAAAATCGGGATATTCAGTCAGTTCCGAGTTTTAATTTTGAGGGTAGTAAGGTATTTTTCCCTCACCACCAGTCAGCTTAAACATGCAATCAAACCCTAAAAGGGAACATATTGCTCATTAATTCACTATTTTCTCAACAAGCTAGCCATTCTCTCTCAAACGGCAAAACCCTAGTTCAAGAAATCAAGGTCAAGCTCAAGAAATCCTTCAAGAACTTCAAGAATCTCACAAATTAAGGTATGTTAGATGTTGATTCATGGGTCCCTTTGACCCATGAAATCCAAGAATCCTTTTTCAAAGTACAAAGATGATGTATTTATGATTTCCATGTTTGAATTTGATTGAATTCATTTTTATAATATTAGTTGGGTTCTAATCTATGATTTAAATGCAAGTTTCATGAAATTAAATATCATGTATAACAAATATGTATAACAAATATGTGATTATCTTGATAGACCCTTAAATTTATAAAGTGATTAATGAATCTATGATGTTGATTTGGTTTTCAATCCATGATTATGATAAGATTCATGAAAAATATAATAGTATTTAGGGGGAATTATATGAATTACATGCTAAACCCTTGAATTTGCAATTAAGTATTGTATTCATGATGTTTATGTGATGACCATTATCATGTGAAATACTCATTCTCCCCAAGTATTTGCTAAAATACCTATGTGAAGTAGATAGAGGAATCATGAGATGTTATTATGAGATCTTAATCATATACAAGCTTATGCCCTACAAGTGTTTGATAAAATGCTTATGTGAATTGACTAGTGAAGGCATCACAAGTTATTATGTGATTCCATTCATGTACAAGTTAATGCATTACAAGTGTTTGATGGAATGTCTCTATGAATGAATTATGACCAAGTGAACATCATTATGAATTATAATCTTGAACATTATATTATTCAAGATTATACTTTGCTTTACTTTTCATGCTATTGAGTCCTGGGGATATTTAATACCTGACGATTTAGCCATTTACTTAGAGCTAGTGTCAGTTATAGAATAGTATTAGTCATGTCATGATTAGTACTCTCATTTTGTTATAGAACTCAGTCAATTACAGAACTTAGGAAAACTCAGTAAACTCAATCTCAGTCCAGTCCAGTCCAGTATACTCAGTTCAGTGTCTTTCAGTTGGGAGTAAGATTCAGCACCGAGCGAGAGCAGGGATGATGGATTTCTAGTCAGATAGGCAGAGTCGTTAGTAGAAATCCCTCTACTCTAGAACTACATAGCCAGTGTAGGATGAGGAGTCACCCGTCAGACTAGGATTGACTACCTCCCAGGGGACACCCGTCAGATTAGGCTTGGCTCCACCTGGGTGTGACCCATCAATTAGGCTTGGCATTCTAGTTTTTTAGTTTTAGTAACCTTAGTATGGTATTAGAACCCATCCAACTGGGGTTACAGGTTGAACCCCTATTAGTTCAGATTTGGGGCATGTCGGTTAGATGATTACCTCTAATAATTTTAGTTTCAGTTTTAGTTTTCAGTTCAAAACTTAGCTCAGTTTTATAGAATCAGGACTGTCAAATACTGTTAATCAGTATCAGTTAATCAGTTATCAGAATTCAATACTTAGCATAAAAAAATCTTAGTTATAGTTTATATATATTTATATGCACATATTGCATTCTCAGTATTTATAGTATTCTCATATTCTCCACGTACTCTCATGTTCAGTTATTCTCATTCAGTCAGTAATATCCTCTATCATATTAACCCTTGAATTCAACCTTACCTCATCTAGAATACCAATACATTCCTACGAACTGACGCATACTTTGTTGTGCTATGATATTTTATAGCATAGGTTCAGATGCTCAGGTTCCCGATCACGTATAGTAGATTTAGGTTCATCCATCAACAGTAGATTTAGTAGTGAGTCCTCATCATTCAAGGATATTATAATATTGCATATTTTAAGTAGATGTATTAGTTTAGTAGATTGAGTTAGTTAGGGGATTGTCCCATCAACTCTACTTTCAGACAGATTCAGTTAGAGGCTTTTCAGACTAGTTTTCAGACAGTGTTCAATTTTTATCAGATGTTGTTATTTACCAGTATTTTAAATGTTTTGAACCTTATGGCATTTTATCCCGTTTTCCACATTAATTATAATACAATTATTCAGTGCTCACAACAGATATCATTCATGGGTTAGCTTGTGGTTCTTTAGGGTCGTAAGCACCGTGAGATGACTAGAGGGTAGTATCAAGTCATTACAATGTTGCTTCAATTGGACTCTTTATCTTGATATTTTGTATCATGATTTTCCTTTCAATAATTTTTTGAAAACATTTATCTTGAGCTGAGAATCCATCAGAATTTGCCTCTCTAGTAGCACTGTCAAAGTTGGGCTTCAAGAGAGCTTAATCCCTAAAGCGAGGCACAAAACAGTTTAAACGCTTTGCCTCACTTTATGGCTTCTTAAATTTGGTCATCAAGGCACTAACACATACTTTTTCTTGCCAATGAGTGCAATCCTGAAGTTGTGACACTAAACAATAGATATTTTACTTTATCATAACTAATTTTCAATTTCTTTGTCCGTATATTTGTTGTTCATGCTTATGATTATTAACCTCGGAGTGCACATATATATTTATGGTTTTCTTAAATTTGTGCCATTTTAATTAAAGTCGATGCTTTATTTTTTCTCTATGCATAAAAACCCAAAAGACCTTAGATCCTCTGTGTGCTTAAAGACCTTAGAGTCATTCTATACTCTGTGCTATTTAAACATTGTTCTACAACCTATTAAGTTAGGGGTAATGTATACATACATGCTACCCTCCCAAGTACTACACTTATAGAAGAATTTTCTAGTTTCCAAATATGCACTTACACAAATTAAATTAAATTCACACTTACTACCAAAATGAGTAATAGGTTTAATGATATTCTAATTAAAATATTTAATTTTAACTAAAGGTCTCGGATATGATTCCATTTATTTTTCTTTCTTGATTTTCTTTATAATTTGAGGGTTTGTAATAGAATATTTTACAAATATAGGATAATTTGAACCTCCTTGCAATGTACTTGATTACGAAGAGTGTTAGACAACATCTTTGACAAAGACTGTATTCAGTGGCTTTTTCTTTGTGGACAACCAAAGAATTTATGAGATTCCCAAATTTAGATCGCTTTGATAATTCTCCATAAGTCTATATGATATTCAAAATGCCTCTTAAATGAAATATAATACCCTTATATAGGTGCGATTTAGGTTCGGGGTAGAGTAGCTTTCAAGAATCCTAACTGAAATTGAGATCTTTTTGTCGAGTCCCATAAAATTTTGATTCAACGACATAATGTCATGCATTTTTTCTAGATTTACCCACATACCCTCATAATTAATAACTTAAACCTTGAAAGAAGAAGTGTTAGAATGCCCTCACATTTCAAAGAATTGTTTGAACTTTGGAAACTAGTTCTAGTTGATCAAACTTACAAAAGACATATTGTCAAATCATTTTATAAAAGGGAAAAACTATTCAATTGAGACATAAAACAGAGAAAAGATCCAACATTAAACAAAGTCTACCATCTAGATTAAAATCATTCCTCCTTGTGCTCATCTAACAAAATTTGTTACCATAACACATTATGGCCATCAGAAGAGCAATTCAATAAACTGATGTCTACGCCCATTCCAAAATTGTTGAACCTGTAACGATTTTACCAGCTAATATTTGAAAATAATAATATCATAATATACATTGCATAGACTAGATGATACTATGATAAAACTTTAAATTATAGTGTTTTGTTTTTTATTTTGAGGAAAGATCTGTCAAACCTAATGGAAGGTTTCAAAAGTACGCAACCTTAACTCTATTGATTCCTAATCAATGTATCAAACCGGTTTAATATCTATATCCTATCACTAAAATTTCCCAAAACTCAATAAATACATAGAGACAAGTCGGGCTCAACCATGTTCACCTTCACTGCAGCCCACTCATTGAGAAGGATGAAATAAAATACATTACTCATAAAAGTTTATCAGTAGCAAAAAAATCGATAATGTCTTCAACATGCCTTCTTACCTGTGGGCTGAATTCTTTAAAGTGATTAACATGGGAAAAATCTCTCATTTCACCATCAAGGAAATAATGATATACATGTAAGTGTAATGGAGACATGGGGTTACTCACACTCAAATGAAGAAAAAGGTAGCAGCAGCGGGAACAACAAGATATCCCAAAAGTTTCTATATATACCGTGACCACTGTGAGAGTTAGGATACTTGAGGGAGCCTATGCCTTCACCTCTTCAGGAACCGATGTCTTCACCTCTTAATAAAATATGCCTTCACCTCCTCAAACCCTATGCCTTCACCTCCTCTGGCTAGCTTGAATATTATTAGTCCTATAGATAGTGATGGTAATGGATTGAATAACCTCAAAGTGGATGAGTGGCAAGTGTAAATAATTCAATGTTGGTTTCCTCAGTAAAATAAATAGAAGAGCAAAACAAACTACATTTGAAGCGTAGTAAACTACACGGAGAGAGGGCAACATAAGACACCTCTGTGGATAGATCTGATAATGGGTTAGCAAGTGGATTTCCAATGGCTAATGGAACAATATTACTTCAATCTAGTTACTGCATAGGAGGTGAAAGGAGAAAGTTTTCTTCTATTTGGAGATTTACAAAGGACACTACTTCCGATGTAGAGAAGGATCCCCAAGATGCTGCCACAAATGATACAAGTGGTCATTTGGTTTAATTCATGCAGGAAGAAATTCACAATCATGAATTTGCAGGCATTGCTTCAGATGATAATGATATGTGAGATGATTCCAACTATCTATATGCCATTATAGAAGTATCAGGCCATGAAATATTTAACATAGCCTACAACAAATGGCTTGCATATAGCATTTGTGACCTTTTTAGCTTAGAGGTCTATGACATCTAACCTACTTTCCTATTATAGTCATCTTGGGGTCCTTCACTGCACCTAATGTAGTGTCCTTTTTAAACCTCCAAACATAAGAAGACTTCATCATTTTAGATCCTGTGCAGCAACTAGATTAAAGTAATTTTGTTCCATTGGCCATTGGAAATCCATGTGCTAATCCATTTTGGGATCTATCTGCAAAGGTGTCTTTTGATGCCATCACTTTTTTTTTCTCTAAGATTCAAATGCAAATCATTTTGCACTTCTATTTCTATTACATAAGAATCCAATTTTCTCTCTATCGACCAACTCTAGTCAACCATTCATAGGAACTCTACCTAAGCAAAATAAGTGAAAAAAAACTATTATTTTACTCACAAATACTTCAGTAAATAAATTTTAGTAGAATACTCAAGTTAATGTTAATTTAAGAGCAAGAAAATTTCATGATCTTGAGCAAGAGAACTTTTACTTCCTTTTGAATAAATTACATCCAAAAACTATTTCTCATAATTGATTTGTTTTGCTTATATGGAAGCGTAAGGATTTTTGTTGGAATTTGTAATACCCCGCATGTTTCTAAGCTAGGAGACAAACCATTTTTCCTACATATGAAATCTCCTATCCTGTGATTCATACTTGAGTACATGACTTACAATGAGTATCCTAGCGATAAGATAGCTTATGATGCGTTAAGCATGTTCATATGAGTCACTTAAGGTAATACAAGCTAAGAGTTTTTGAATCCATCAAGTTTTAGTGTTCCATTTTGTAAGGGTTATATTTGAATGAGTATAACTTGATGTTAATGTGGTATTTTGGCTGATTTAGACCCACAAAATTATAGAGAATCGAATTAGCTTGCCAAGGATACCAATTTTGCCTTAATTCAATACCCGAGGGAAAAGTTATGCCCATTTTCGTGAGAGACAGTAAGGATAGGCGATTGGTTAGGCGCCGCCCAACCAAACTTAGGCGATTGGTTAGGCACCGCTCAACCTGACTTGTAAAATTACTTGGGAGCCACCTAAGTCAGTTCCAAGTGCCAAAAACACTCTGTTTTGAGTTTTTTTTAGGGTAATTAAGTCTTTTAACACTCCTTACACGTCCCTAAACCTAACCCTACAAAATATATAGCTTCTAAACATATTACAACCCTATTATCATCTCAAATCTCATCATCCAAGAGCACTAAAAGAGAAAAATGACTAGGGTTGCATAATTAAGCTTGAAGATCCAATTTCAGGGAAATTCCTCCATAAATCATCAAGAATCTTACTTCTAAGGTATGCGTGAGTTGATTCATGGACTCCTTTCGTCAATGAAGCTCAAGAACCAACTTCTAAATTATGTATTATGATGTTTATATTGTTGGTGGTCGATGTTCATGTGGTTGTAGTTTGATAATGCCTAAGATGGGATCTTTGTATGTTTTATGTGAGGATATGGTGGTATTTAATGTATGAATATGTGAAATTGGTGGTTGAATATTTATAATATTAATGAATCCACCTATGCCTAAGATGTGCATATAAGGTGTTTGTGAAAATACCTAAGGGAATAGAAATCATGCTTTTATGACATAATAAGTCCTAAATGACTATTCCATGTTCTAAGTTTATATTCAACGTGATCCCCATGCTATTGTCTTGAATTGAAGATATTGTATGAGATGCTCATGATGTTGTTGTGATATGGAATGACCATGTTATTGAAGCCAAGCAAGTATATACATGTTGTGTGTATTCCCGATCATGTGATAGTTTGTTGAGAATCATTTTTATTATGAAATCCTTACTTATGATATTGTGAATTATGGACTCTACTCTTATGATCAAGTCAGTCATGTGTATCAGTTTTCTTCCATCGAGTCCTGGGGGTACTTGTACCTGAAAGCTATATCTTTGTGCCTAGATCTAGTGTCATGTTTCAAGACATCCTCAGTCAAGATATGCTCCATAGATTTCAGTTAGTCACGTGACTCAGAAGAACTAAGAAATCTCAGTAGTTCAATAGTCCCAGTAGTTTTAGTACTCTCAGTCAGACCTCAGATCTCAAGTAGCTTTTATGTCAGTCAATGGAACTCAGTGAATTCAGCTTAGTTCAGTAAGGAAATATTATCAGCTCAGTTAATCAGTTTATATATCAGTTCAGTTTAGTTAGACAGTTCAGCACAGTTAATCTTTTCAGATTCTTTCAGTTGGGAGTAGAGACTAGCACCGAACGAGTACAGGGATGGCGGTTTTCCCATTATAAAGGAAGAGTCATTAGCAGCAATACCTGTACTCCAGAACTGCGTAGCCAGCGTAGGACAGGAGTCACCCATCAGATTAAGGCTTTACTTGACTATTATATTGCCTTAGGCTTGATTTTCTGTTCAGGGTCACCCGTTAGAGAGGCTTGACCATAGTAGAGGTCTCTACCCGTGGCACGGTATTGACACTCTTCCAATCAGGGAAAATATTGGACCCTACCAGTAAAGTATCAAGGCATGTCAATTAGATTACTACCTCCCACAGTCACAGTTACAGTTACAGTTTCAGTATCAGTCTTTAGAGTAGAAATCAAAAATCAGGACTGTCAGATACAGTCATCGATCTCTATAAGGAACTCAGATAGTTCCATTGATTCCTGGACCATCCCGTCATATGGTCTTGGTCCTATATTCAGATGCTTATTATTAGATCTAGAGGTCACCCGGCAGACAAGCTTGATCTCAATCTCAGATTCAGTCGAGTATTCTCATTATCAGTTTCAGAGATCACTTGTTAGCTAGGACTGATCTCAGACTTAGATGTTCAGATACAGTTTGGAACTCAAATAGTTTTCCCTAGAATTAGGACTGTTAGATACAGTCATCCTTGTTATCAGTCATTCAGTATCTCAGTATCAGGAAACTCATGTTGTCGGAGTTCAAACTCAAGTAGTCAGTATCTCCAAGAGTTCAGTAGTAGTTACGTATGTATGTATATATGTATGTATTCTCACGTTCATATTAGTCAGCATGTTCATGCATATAAACCCCATGCATTTAGCCTACCACCACGTATACTCAGTACTTTAGTTGTACTGACGCATTTGCTCTATGGTGCTTTATTTTTATGTTAGACCATAGGTTCTGAGGTGTAGATTCTAGATCAGCAGTAGCAGTTAAGTAAGAAGTGAGTCCTCATCTTTCGAGTACATGATCATTACATTTATTATTCCAGTATTTCAGTTTATTTTCAGTTTAGGGAGTTAGTTGGAGACATATTCCTTCAACTCATTATTCAGACAGTTTAGAGGCTTTCAGACGATTACAGAGTTTTTAGATTTAGACTTTAGTATTTTCATTTTTGTTTTGGTACTGTGATACCACCTTATTTCAGATATTTTATTAGTTAAGATTGAACCTTACGCCCTCTTCATTCATGTTTCCGCATTTTATATGTATATTATGCAATTACAAGTACAAATATCAGTCATGGGTTAGCTTGTGGTCCTTCGGGGTTATGAGCACTGTGTAGCATTCCGATTCAGAAAAATCAGGGCATTACAAACTTGGTATCAGAGCCTAAGGTTCAATAGAGTCCTAGGAAGTCTGAAAGTCGCATCTAATAGAGTTTTGTACATGGGTGTGTTGCGTGCCACATTTATGTACAGGAGGCTATAAGATGTTTTAGGAATAGTTTCCCTTCTTTCAGTACTCATATCGTGCCAGTGAGAAAAAGCTCACGTTGAACTCTCAGTTTAATCTTTGTTCCTCTTCTGTTTGCAGAACATGCCTCCTAAGAAGAGAACAGGGAATCAGTCATCCCCGTAGCCCACAGGTCCTTTGAATGAGAATATATCACATGCAAAATTTCGGGCATCTTTTCATGCACTAGCCCAGGCTGTGACCACTAGTGTTTAGGGCAACCGAAAAACTACAGCCCCACCCCAGCAATATGGGGATTCAGCTGCAGCCAGATTTAGAAATTTTATGAGAATGAATCCTCCAAAATTCTTTGGGTCAGTAACAGGTGAGGATCCACAGATGTATCTAGAAGAGGTAAAGAAGATCACCCAAATCATGCATGTGTCAGAGGAGAAGAGTGTGGAATTAGCGTCTTATAGGCTAAAAGATATTGCTCATGATTGGGTAGTGTTGTGGAAGAAGAGTAGAGGGGAAGATGCAACTCCCATGAATTAGCATATATTTCAGGATGCCTTCTTAGATAAGTTTTTCCCGTTAGAGATGAGAGAAGCTAAGGTAGAAGAGTTTATGAACCTGATACAAGGCTCCATAAAAGTGAAGGATTATTGTCATAATTTCAACCAGTTAGCTAAGTATGCTCCTGACTTGATAGCTGACCCCAGAGCGAGTATGAGTAAGTTTGTGACTGGTGTGTCTGGGTTAGTATTGAAAGAGTGTAGAACAGTTATGCTCAATAGGGACATGGACCTTTCTAGGTTAATGATGCATGCTCAGCAGATAGAGGCAGATAAGTCTAAGGAGAGGGAGAGATCTAATAAAAGATTCAGAACAGGTAGTTACAGTTTTTCTCTGGTTGGGTCACAGGGTGGTAATCGTTCTCACCATAGTCAAAAAAATTCAGCCCTTGTTCCATCTTCAGCTAGTGTGCCCACACCTAACTTTGGAGATGTTAGTCATGGTGAGGCGCCAGGCTCCAAAGCCCAGAGTAGTGTTAGAAGTGAGAGTACTTATCCACTTTGTGGAGAGTGTGTTAAGAATCATCTAGGTGCATACAAAGATAATAGTCAGGTATATTTTAGGTGCGGTAAGCCAGGCCACAGAATGCGAGAGTGTAGAGTGTTAGCTCAGAAAGGCAGAGATTCACATGAGTAGGCTGCATATCCCAGCACCAATAGTGGTCAGCGTCAGAATCGACTCTATTCACTCTAGACTCACCATGATACAAAAAGTTCCCCAACCTAAATTTGGGTACGTTACAAGTTTTTCATGATCATTGTATGCATTGTTAGATATCTTGCTCTTGTTTGAGCTTATGTTTCCACATGAGTTAGTCAGTAACATTAGCAGGTCTAGTTCAGTTCATGCATCATACATTAGTCTCAGCTCTCCAATGTTTAGTTATAATCTAGTTCGTAGATGCCATGTGTATCACCCCAGTATCTCAGCAAGGTAAACATTCCTAGAGGGACATAGTGTCCCAAGAGGGAGATACCCCACCTTTTCTTGATGCTTTCATGTTCCCATTATAAATTAGTTATCAAGTGCCATGGCATAATCAGTCAAGCTTTCAAGAGTCAGCTCAGTCAGATATTCAGGCATTAGATATACGTGTTCAGTAGAGAAAGTACTATTTATCAGTAACTTCACTCATACATTTACATATCATGTCAGTCATGTAATCATGCATCAGATATGCATGGATTCAGCCTTTCAGTTATGCATCGGATATGCATTCTCATTTTGAGAAAACTCACTTTATTAGAATCCTTAGTCTTATATTCATGAATCAGCTTCCCATGCATCAGATATGCATGTTCAATATGTTGTGCTCATCTTTCAGTCATGTCAGTCATGAACCCATGTTTCAGTAGTGTATGTCTAGTACACACTTCATCTTATCATCTCTCCCTCCTAAGTTAATTTCCATTCAAGGACGAATGTTCCCAAGGGGGAGATATTGTAATACCCCGCATGTTTCTAAGCTAGGAGACAAACCATTTTTCCTACATATGAAATCTCCTATCCAGTGATTCATACTTGAGTACATGACTTTCAATAAGTATCCTAGCGATAATATAGCTTATGATGTGTTGAGCATGTTCATATGAGTCACTTAAGGTAATACAAGCTAAGAGTTTTTGAATTCATCAAGTTTTAGTGTACGATTTCGTAAGGGTTATATTTGAATGAGTATAACTCGATTTTAATGTGGTATTTTGGCTTATTTAGACCCACCAAATTATAGAGAATCAAATTAGCTTTCCAACGATACTGATTTCGCCATAATCCAATACCCGAACAAAAAGTTATGCCCATTTTTGTGAGAGACAGTAAGGATAGGCGATTGGTTAGGCGCCGCCCAACCAAACTTAGGCGATTGGTTAGGCGCCGCCCAACCTGACTTGTACAATTACTTGAGCGCCGCCTAAGTCAGTTTCAAGTTCCAAAAACACTCTACATTAGAAATGTTCTATTGTACAGGCCATAATCCTCTTCTCAAACCTAGGTAGTATCTCCTTGTTTACAAACTCAAACACCAACTGAAACTTTTCTTTTAAGAACTTCTTTCTAACTCTTTCTTCAAAAGTCCCTCCTACTTTAGAAGTAGTCTACATGAATTCCACTGAAGGTTGTTGATTTTTCACTGATCTGACTCCAATAATAGGAACATCCAGAATTTTTCATAAGATCCCCTCATCCAATTTCACCTTTCCCCCTTACACTAATGCAAATAGACATAATTCATCTTTTGAAAAAATTTAAAGTGCAAAAGAACTCCCTAACCTCTTTTTCAACGATAGAGGGAGCTAGTTCTGCAAAGAGATAAAAACAACCCTAATGTCTCATCTACTGAACCACTCCAACCATCCCTGGTTGTTCATAGATCCTATGGTCAAATACCCTTCCTGATGGAACATTTTGAGATTTCATAATCACATTCCTCTCTTCCCCTGACAAGACTTGCTATTCTTTCAGAAATTTCCTCCTCTTAGAAGCACTCATTGATTGTTCTTATGGAAAACACTCCTTCATGGAAAAGTTCCTCAGAAACTTTGCTTTTTACTGCAATGTGTTTCTTGGGGGTGATGATTTTAAATTTTGCTTCATAGGACCTGGTCCTTCTTTCCTCCTAATCTTTCTTCCTCCTCTTCTCTATTACAGGAGCAACATACAACATCAATGTCACCATCTCCTTGACCTACTTGATAATTTTTTCTTGAGAAATCATGGTGCCCACAATTGTCTTCTTGACTCACAGCCAAATAAAGAAGCTTTTCTTACCCATCATGCTCATCTCAAACTCGTTTCCATCATTTTTCAAATTCTTGACATATAGATTCAGAAGTTGCACCAAAAATAATGTCATCAACATAAATTTTCACAATTAGTTAGCTTTTCCTATAATTTTTAGAAATAGCGTATTGTCAATTTTCTCTCTCTTAAAATAATTTTCAAGAAGAAACTCTGACAATCTTTCATACCATGCTCTAGTATACTGTTTTAACCCATAAAAAGCTTTATCAAAATTTAGCACATGATTTAGAAGATCAATATCCTCATATCTAGGAGGTTGCTTGACATAGACTTCTTATTTTAGATTTTCATTCAAAAATGCACTCTTCACATTCAATTGAAACAACTTAAAACCCATATATACAACAAAAACAATGATAATTCTTATTGCCTCCATCCTTGCAATAGGGGAAAAGGTCTCAATATAATCAATTCTTTCTTCCATATTATATCATTGTACAACAAGCCTTGATTTATATCATTGTACAACAAGCCTTACTTTATTTCTAATGATAATTCCATACTCATCTTGCTTATTTCTGAATACCTATTTTATCCCAATAATAGTTCTGTCAAAAGGTCTGGGGACAGGTGCCAGACTTTTTTTCTTTCAAATTGATGAAGTTCTTCTGGCATAAAATTTATCCAGTTAGCATCCTTGAGGGTTTCCTTCACATTTTTAGGATCAATTTGGGAAATGAAAATTTAAAAAGCTACATAGTTTCTTGATGTGCCCTGTTTGCATCCTAATTCCAATGGAGTAGTCAGAAAGGGTGAGATGACTTATGCTTACAATTTGACCTTTTTAAAGTCGATTGAGGTATGTTAGGACTAGTTCCTTGAGATATTTTATCATGAGTCCCTTGTTGTGACTTAGAAAAATTAGGATCCTCCAACCGAGGACTTGGCTCTTCTCCTCCTTCTGCTTCTACAATCACATCATCCTGAGAAATTTGAACTTTAGAATCAATTTCTACTGAACTATCCCTTTGAATAGGTTTAACTTACTCCATATTTGTGTCATACCTCACCATGGTTCTTCAAGTTTCCTAAATCATCAAAGATAATATACACTCTTTTCTAAACACAATGTTCCATATCCCATAGCTCACTATCTTCAGCATTATAAAATCATGCATTCTTATCTTACACCAACCCAAGTATTGATTATTAAATCAAGGTAGCCTAGTGGTAGTCTATACTTCCTCCAAATTTGGTGGAGCTACCATCATTAAGGATCCACTCTAGGTGTTATCTTTTTAAAGTGCTCCACTCTGATACCAATTTTTGAATCGTAAGAGTTTACCACTAATAAGGGACCAGGTCCCTATGTAACAACTATTTGTAATAAAACTATAACAAAATGTAAAATACGCAAAATAAATCAACATCATAGATTTTTACGGTAAAACCTCCTTGCTCAAGAAAGGAAAATGACGACATGTCCTCATAGGTTTTTCCAAGATTCACTAATATCAAAGAAACTCTGATTACAGTATTTAACCCTAAGTCATATGGCTTGTAATAGCTCTATTACAACTATCCAAGATAACTTTGTCTTTACCTTCTCTCGATCGACTAACTCTAGTCAACCATTCTTAGGCAACTGTACCAAAGAAAAATTAGTTGAAAACAAAACTATAAGTTTACTCGCAACAACTGGAGTAAATTAGTTTTAGAACAAGACTCAAATTAATTTCAATTGAAGAACTAGAGAATTTTGAGATATTGAGAAAGAGAGCTTTTCCTGCCTTTTGATAAAATTAGATGCAAAAATTATTTCTCAGAATTGATTCCTTTTGATTATATAGAAGTGTAAGGATTTTTGTTGTAATTCGATTAGACCATGTGTCCAATATTGTAAAATTTGCATCTGCACTATAATTATGTTGTAGGATAAAATTATGCAGAGAGTGACAGTGTACAGCTATCCTTCAGCAATCTTCAGCAAGTGCATATAACGGACCTGGTCCTTGAGCAGGTTTCTTAGTCATCATAAAAATATAGAACAATGATTTTCCTGACAACGAGCTTCAAAAGTCAAAATAAAGGACAACAAATAACAAAAAATGGCCAAAGAAATTGGCATTCCATCCTCCTATTAAATTAGGTCTGCTAACTAGTAATGTACTCGGAGTAAAAGTGAAATGGACAAATAACGTGGTAGTAAAAGAAACACTTCTCTCTAAATTCATCAATAAGGTCTAAGCACGTCATTAGGTTCTCCACAGCATCCCTATGTTTGCCGTCTTTGGCCAGCCTTACATGTTTAAGAAACATAAATTTTGTCCATTAATTTGTGGGGTTTTATTATGTTTCACAAGTTAAAAAAGAGTGGAAATCAGAAGCAAAGTAAACAACTTTATGAAACTTATCATTTGATTAGATACAAAACTTTTCCCTTTAGTTTTCAAGGAATCCGTAAATCCATTAAAAAAACAAAATAATTGAAGTCTCCCATAAGTACGGTCTTCGGAGGTTAGAGTGTACGCGAACCTTACCCTACCATTACAGGGTAGACATATTATTTTTTATAGACCACCAACTCAAGTAAAATCATTACATAATAGTTAAATAAAAAATAAAACAAGAGTGAAGAAAAATGCTTCAGGTGAGATCAAAGCAATGAAACTACAAACCTTTTGAGTCTTCTTGCTTCTCAAGGTCTCAATTTCATAAAACCTTCAGCGAGTTTAGGTTTTTCATCAATGGAAAGATCCTCTTCAATAACCACATCATCCTCAGAATTGACACCATTCTCAAAAGGCGATGGTGGTGTCTCTGTATCAGGTTCCAACCCTGAATTCTTGCTTTTTACTCCCTTCATCTCTCTCTTCTATTTCTCTTTCTCTTCTGTGTGTATGGGTAGAGAGATACTAGTAAGAATAAAGTCCTTTTTAAATAGATAAGTTCAAAAAAATTTCTACTCTATTTGATAAAAGATGAATTTTTGTAATCCAGGTGAGAAAAAAAGGAGGTGAATACACTTACCAACCGTAATTAATAAAAATCTACTTTTTGAAAAATATTCATCACTATTATCAAATTTCCATTTATTCAAATCTATATTATTTTTTTACTCTTTGTGTTATTTATTCATGCATCCGAACAAAAGTACAATGGGGGATCAAAGTCTAAAAAAATAAATACTTCAATTTAATAAAAAGTTGTAAAAACTAGTGTGCACACTAATTCAGGATTTTTCTAATGAGCGGTGATCTTTAAGATCTAACCACAAATGCATCAGTAAGTGATCTTTTATTGAAGATTAGTATTTAATATGTGATTAGAATTTTTGCGTCACTTCTTAAATGCAATAACATTGGAAGAAAATTAGGTGATCACTTATTAATTGATTAGAACTTTTTGCATTGGAAATGCAGTGTTATCTCATTTAGTATGTGCAAAAAATGATTAACAATTATTAACTTTTAAATAGATGTAGAAGAAAAAGAATGTTTGTTTGTTAAGGATTTGTTTGAAAAGCAAACATATAATTTGCCATCTAGTAATTGAAATTAGTGCATCCAAATTATTTTAAAAATAAAATTTGATAATCAAAAAAATTTATTACAAATTTAATATTTGAAAATCATGTTTCTTTAAAAGATATCAAATTAGATATTTAAGATATACATTTTTTTTAAAAGTATACAAGTTAATAATCATATGTTTGTAACTAATATTGTAAGATATTTATGTGTGTGTGTCAAATTAATAATATTTAAACTTAGTTTAAGAAAATAATGAGAAAATACTCTATTACCACCTTGAACTATACGTGAAAAGGTTGAGACACACCCGAACTTTAGAAGTGTCCTATTATCCTCTTGGACTAATTAAAACCGTATTTTTGACAATCATAGTGCCTACGTGGCACATACGTGACACATACGTGACACAACTCACTGAAGGGTCCTTGTAGTCACACGTGTATACCACGTATGTGCCATGTAGGAACAAAGGTTGTCAAAAATATGATTTAAATTAGTCCAGGGGGTAATAGGGCCCTCCTAAAGTTCGGGTGTGTCTCATCTTTTTCGCGTAGAGTTCAAGATGGTAATAGAGCATTTTCTCCAAAATAATAAAACAACACATTTTTATAAGAATATCATACACGGGATATTTGGAAAAAGGATTTCTATTATTTATAAACATAAACTAATTGTGTCAATTATAAATTAAAAGTGAACAACATGCAATGTGAACTAATAAGTCAATAGTACTAAAACAAATAAACTAAATTAAAAAATATAACTTAAATAAAAAAAAGTAAATGAATATTCTTATATCAAATTTCAACATAATATAAAATAAGTTTGGTCAATATATCTTAAATAAATACATTTAAAAAAGAAAGAGTAAACATACATATATAATTTCTTTCGACGAATACTTTCTACTTTAATCGCACCACTCATTATATACTAATATTACTGTGTGCTAAAGACCCATTCTTTCAAATATTATGAGTTGTACTTTTAAATAACTACTATAATATCATAGTTATGTAGAAGCAATAAAATAAAAAAGAAATAAAAGTAACTATGAGAAATTAGGTGGAATAATAAGAAGGTTGGAAAAGAGATGAAAGGAAATAAAAGAAAAATATATTTAAAATAATAATAATTTAAAAAATTAAGAACAAATTTAAAAAGTTCAAAGAAAATAAATTATAAAAAAATAAATTAAAGTGATCTTGTAATTACCTTGAGGTTTGAAGAGTGTTACTACCCCCTCTCAATTACCCTTTGTTACCTACCAACTAAGTAATTATTTGGTCAAACAGACAGGTTAAATAATATAGTTACACTCAATTACATTTAAATTCAATTACCAGGTAGCTTACCAAACATGCCCTAAATATATTTATTACTCTCTCCGTCCCTAAATATTTGTCAATCTTACTATAAATAAATATTTCATAATACTTTTTATTTCAAAAAACTAAGAAATAACTATTTGTTAGTTTCCACTATTACCCTTATTCATAAATATGGAAAGATACTAATATGGTGAAAAATAAAGAAGTATTAAGTAAAGTTTAGTAATAAATAAAGGTAATTTAGTGAAATTACCTTCTAGTTTTTGTGTTTCTTAAGAGGTGTGCAAAATAAACATATGACAGGTATTTAGGAATGGAGGGAGCAAATGTAATTGAACAAAATTTGGATATTGTCTTTTAGGGAGAGGTAGAGTCCCTGTGAAAGAGAGATCAGGGGGTGAGCATTCTGTATTTCAATTTATTTTCTAAAAAATTTGGTTGAATACTTTGGTATTTTATTTTTTGATGATATATATTCTAATATCGATCAAAGTTAGTTCAGTTTGATGCAATTTTTCTTGTTTGGTTTGTTTTTTCTATATGGATCTGGCATATTGGGTACTTTTTCCATTAAAAAATAAGATATTTTCATCCATTATGCTCTACCTGTTCACTATGTCGATTTGGGGTACAGTCAAATTATAAAGATGAACATCCTTCCAATTAGAAATTTATTTCTAAATATTCCAACCATGTTAATTACGATAACATTCGCAACTATAAACAACTTTGTCATTATTGTAGGGTAGTACATTTTACAATCTCATGACTCGCACTCTAGTCAAAGAGTAAAGACCCCTACATAAGATATGTCACCAAATTATGATCGATAGTCTAACCTTTTTACAACATTAAATATGCAGTCTCGCCCTCTTAACGAATCAGAGTAACACATTTTGTCTGGTATCCCGGCTTACTTTATATATCCCTTTATCTTTAAGAAAAAAATAGTTATATGAATGTATTCTCACCCCTTGTTGCCTTTATACCTAACATAGATGAGTTATGATACTAAACATCTTTCTCCCCCTTAGCACTCTTCTGGTTTTGCCATTATCAATTTCAATAATCCTTTATCCAACCACACTAACCTACCTTATCGATAGGACCTGAAATTAAAGAACTAGTTAGGGATAGAATTGAGAATGATATTAAATTGAATAACTGTGTGGGAGTACTAATAAGTTTTATTAATATATAATTAAATTAATTGAGTGAATTAGATCAATAATCTTTTTTAATGAGATATCTAAAATTCTTAAAAAGATTCTTTGGCCCTTCTTTAATAAAATCTTGAGCATAATATGTAATTGGTGATTATTTTTATTTTGGACTACTACATGTCAGTATCGACTTTCTATATGAAGTTTTAATGGACATTCCTAAGGGTGGGTAAACCAAAAACTCTCTTCTCTCTTCTTTTGCATGCTTTCAACATAAACCCTAACCCTACCAGTCGTCAGTAATGGCTAATCTAGATACTGATCTATCATCCTAGGTGATTGACCAGTCTACTAATTTAGTATTAACATATGTTAAGACATTCCCTCGTCTATCTAATCTGAAATTAATACCTAATATTTTTCCTTTCTAGCCTATTCAATTACCTATCAAAATAAGATGAATGTGGAGAGTAGCAGTACTACAGATGAAGGAAAAGGTTCAAAAATAAAATATGCAGATCTAGATAAACCAACTGTCAAGGGGTATAGAAGGAACCCATTCTAAGTAAGAAGATTTCCTTAATTGAGAGTGCACCTAGAATCATATGTACTGAAGAGGGGGTTTAGAGGATGATGTGATGTAAGAGTTACAACATGTTATTGTTGGAAAATTCCCCAATGAATGGCTTAAGTTGGAGGAACTATGTGTTCAAGTTCCTGAGCAGTGTAATATTAAAGGAGATTGCTAAATATGACTGCTTAAAAACACATATTTTGATAAACCTAAGTTTGATGGATGATTTTGTCAATCTTATGTACAAATATTCATATTATATATGTGATAAGAATGGAGTGTCATATCGTATGAGGCCTCTCATTTACAATCACAAATTTAAAGTTAATGAAGAAAACACGCATGTAATGGCTTGGATCTCATTTTCGGATTTAGTTTTCAGATATTAGGAAGTTTCAAATTTTGAGTTACTGCACATTTTTTAGAATTTCCTTGTATTTAAAAAACTCTTCTTTCAACTTAATAACAAATCTCTCTTTTTTTCTTCTTTGGTCGTATGTTTTTTAGCTGTAAACATCAACACCAGTAGCCCCCAAATAATAGAAAGGCACATATATTTAAGCAATATCTTTTATCCAAAGTTCAAATGTCTGACATTTATGAGGAAAATCATGAAATTTATAGTCCAAGAAGAAACAAATGCCAGATAATATAGCACACTTAGAAGTAAACACAATGAGACAAAGATGTACTTATAGAATATGATGTTGTCAAGAAACAGTTAGTGATCTCCCATTTATAACCAATGGAATAAAAAGAAGGATTAGTATTCCACCAGTAAAAACAATTAGGTAAACACAAATTAAATGTTGCATCTCTGCAACTGTCATCTCATAAATGCATCATATTACAAATGATATAAGTCGTGATGTATTTAGGGTTGAAGGCCAACTTCTAAGTACTTTTGTTCTTGATATGATAAAACTACTTGTATCACTAGATACAAAAAATTCACTGGTATAAGAAGTAATGATCGAAGAGAAAATGTCACACTTTTCATAATGTAAGTTACACTTTCTCTTTATACAACTAATACTACTTGGACGCCGCATGAAATTCATAATGTCATTGATTACTAGGGTAATAGAGAATTTTGTGAGTACTGTCTACTGAAAGATCTGTATGCAATATAAACTCTTCTTGTGGAAAGAACAATAAAAAAGAATGCTAATGCAAATTATGGAATACAAAGGGACGATACATATACATCCTTAACAAAGCAATTCATAAAAGTACAAGGATGAAAGAGGCTAGAATCACTGCAACAATATCAAAAGCAACATAAAGTAGCATTTGGTTGGCAAGTAACACTTCGTATTTAAAAACTTTATTATAACTTTATGTTGCACTTAAAATATGGATCAGTAATGGATATGATGCAGATTTGGAAAAGGAAATCAGTAGACAATTCCAACCTTGATGTATTAGTTATCTTTAGATTATTGCGTATTATGCTCAAAGAGGAAATGAAATAACAGATTTTTATCTCCAAGGGACAAGAAGAAACTATAAAGTCTAGAGTAATAATTGTTATTTATCAACAGAAAACATTTTGACGCCTATTATCTTGCGCTCTCGTAAACACAAAAGACATACCATGATAATAGCTGTGGTGCTATCTGTGTAAGTTGAAACAACAGAACTAATACTTATTTTTCTAATTTTTGAACAAATGAACATATAAATATTACCAAGAGAAAACATCAAATCAAAATTCTATGTGAGAAACTATCATAACATCAGAACAAAAGCTGTCCAAACTCTGTTATCGTGAATTTTGCAGAATAAATATATCTCACCAACAACAGTGATCACATTAGTAAAATTCTTCAGGATAGTGATGCAACAACATTGATGTACTATAGACTGTGGAAAGTAAGACAAAATTCTGCCAAGTCATAGAATTTGAGTGTTCACTAGTAAACACTAATTTAGCTGGTATGCTAAAAAAATCTTTAAGGCTGACACAATATATGAATAAAAAATCTCAAAGACCAAAATTGATGTTGTTAATGGTATAACAAAAGGAACATAAATAGCTAAACTTAAACTAAAATACCTTCTTTTTTTGAACTTAACTGTTTTTGTACCCTTTTCTGCTTTTGACACGTACTATAATCAAGTTTTGAGTGTTCATAGATCCTGACCTGTCATAAGCTTCTTTTCTTTCATATAAAAGTAAACTCATCCGGATGGAGACAAAGAGTTTCTCCATATTGATATGTGAAAGACTAAGGTTAAAGAAAAAGAAGTCATTTTATTGAAAAGGTTATTAACTACAAGTCAAGTTCCAAGATTCATGTGATAATGATAGCCTATCAACTTTTAATTTCATCAAACCAGATGAATTCCTCTAAGAGGCTCCAATAATAGTTTCTTCTATTGTTTGATATCTTGGAAAAGAAGGGAACACTTACCTAGTTAAAATGCTAGTTTATGTTGCTTTTGATATTGTTGCAGTGATTCTATCCTATTAGCAAATGCTACTTTATGTCTAGAGTCAAACATAAATCTAGAGTCAGAGTTTCTTAGTCAGCAAGGGAACACTTCTTTGACTAAAAGAAATCTTTTTAAAATATTCCAGAAAGGAGAATCGAACAACTTTTACTGAAATAAATCTAGAGTCAGAGTTTCTTACTCAGCAAAAGACATGTCAACAAGTAACAATGAGACAAAATTAACCTTAAAGATAGATGTCTTTAATTCTAGAACTTGTTCCTGAGAATTTACATATCCATTCTGTTTTGATTTACTTAAATATATCAAAAATTGCTTTTATTTTGGATCACAAAACTATCCCGTAAATCATAAATTAGATAAAATTATGCTTCTAACTATATCGCAAAAAAAACATTTGAAAACTTAGATTGGCCTTAAAATTTGAAGTAGTCAAACTAACACATGCATGAAGGTTTGAACCAGAAATTTGTTACTCTCAATAAATACAATTTTGCATAAAGGCCCAGCTAAACTTGATCACATCAAAAAAAATATCTTAGAGAATTGTGCATCATAGATGCGCTTCCAACAACAACGGGGTTTTTTATAGAATGTATAAATACTTTATTCCTAGTAATATACCTAGTCATATTTAGATAGTCGATCTGTAGGAATCAAGAAGCAGATTTGTAGGTAATCGGTTTTATTTTTTTTTCAAAGTTGGCACATAATCTATTGTATTTATGCATTTCTTATTTATTGGAATAAAACACCTTCTTCAATACAGTTATAGGGTTCAATGTATTACTTTTGTAACCAATAGTAAATAAAATAATAGGCATATTAAAATAAGAAAATTCATGGTACGACAAAAATGAATGGGGAGTATATTTTGCTTGAACATACTTGTTTTAGAATCCCAACAAATATAACATTAACAGGCAACCAGACTAGCCTCCAAGTGAGTGAGTCCATAGAAACTATCCAAAAAAGTCTCAAGCTAGAAACCACCACCACTGAAACAAAATTCTAAACAAATGGTCAATAGTTATTCATCTTTATCCTACCTCTATACCTAGATAAACTCAAAGGTACAATAAAGATTGGGAAGTACCTGATAGAGCATCAATGATATTTCCCCAATAAAGTCATAGCTGGAAAGTACATACTTGTTCACTAATATCATGCTACAGGAAGAAATGCAATAGGCGAATCCAGATAGCAAGGCCTTATTGTGTACTGTAATAACTTCATTGTTGCATACTAACTTCTTTATATCTTTCTACAAAATCCCATTTTCCAAATCTTCATCATTTTTATCCATAGCCTACGTGTAAAAAGAACTTAATACAATAAAAATGAATAACATCAAACAGTAATTTTTAAATTTATTCATATTGGTATGACCATGTAACACCCCACATTTTTAGGCTAGAATACGAACCGTCATTCCTACGTATATAAACTTAAACCCAATGATCTCTATATAAATATAAGTTTCATGATCATTTACCTAGTTTATAAAGTGTTATCGATGAAAAAAATATTCATAGAAAACACTTAGAAAAATTGAGTAGTTGAGAACTTTGGTTATCAACTGAATTTTGGTATTCGATCCTACAAGGGTAAACTTTATAGGTGTATAAATTCGTGAATATATTTATTTTAGAAGCTCAAAACCCACCAGGTGAAAGCTAATTGAGTCATCTTTCCAATGCATCCATTTTCGCTTTAATCTGATATCCAAGCGAAAAGTTATGAGCATTTTTATGAGCAAACTAGAAGGGTCTGTGATAAGGCACACCTAGTGTGCTCCGCAATAAAAGTGAGGCACGCCCTGTATTCTCTGCACTAAAGGCATGTAATACCCATGTTTTCAGAGACGCTAAAACACACATTTCTCTTTAGTCTTTCACAGGAAAATTAGTCATTTACGTCCTAAATCATCCTATGACTAATACAAACTTGTTTTCCCTCACCTTATAACACAAATATATGATTTCTTTCCTTCCAAATTCTATAGAACACCAAATAAGGGTTCATTTCAAAAATTCTATATTCCAAGGCTTCAAATTCAAGTTCTTCTCAAATTCCTTCTGTCAAAAGGCATGTTGGATACTACCTATTTTAGTTATTGTATTATAGGTTCAATTTACTTGATATTATCTTGTTTTTGAATGTTTGATTAAACTAGGTTTGAGGGTTTTTAGATGTTGAAATCTTGCATTATTTTATTTTATTTTTAATTGATTAGTTTATGCTTTAACTGGTGGATTGTGGACTGAATCGGCGTCTTGTGGTAATGATAGAAATTGGAAAATTGGAGTTTCACAATGTTAATGGATTTTGAATCATGTTATCGACATGAACCTTAATCCACTTTGTTAACTTGTCTTTAAGCAAGAATTCTACATAGTTTAACTCATGTTTTAATATATTGTATCACATCAATTAGTAAAAATAAAAAGAGGTTTTGGAACGCTCTTGGGAGTTATGGTTTTGAATTTTCAAACTAAAATTTAGATTTTAATTGGTTAAAATGGTTATGATTTAGAATAATTGGAATAGCTTGTAAGTCTGTTGGTATGACGATACCAATTCAGAAATACCTTAATGAAAGACTCTATGGTTATTAATAAATGGTATGTGAAAAATATTTTAATTGGGGCTTAATGGAATTTGTGTATTTCATCGAGAAAGTTTAGTCCCAGGGGGGAAACACTTGAAACCATGTCTACCAACAATGGAGGGTTTATGACCACCATGTCTGTGTTACACAGTATATTTTTTTATGGCAATCGCCTTGGTGTCTTTAGTCAATCTCCGGTATATGTGGCTAAGATGGACTGGGCTCTTTCGAAAGGAGGAGACTAACCCAAATTGCCTTTGGGTGTCTTTAGGTTTGAACAAGCAACATAATTCAGGACTAAAGTTTTAAAACTATCATATTTTATGCCCCTTGCCCCTATTTCGACATCATATATATAGGTAAATTGTAACACCCCATAGCATTCTCGACTTAGTACCACCCATAATAGCATTCTTAAAGAGCTTACAATAGCATGCTTAAAGAGCTTACAAGCTGAAATTTTTCTAAGTGTTAAAAAGGACTTAGTCATATTTTAAGCTCCTAAACTTCAACAATTTTCAAATCAATATTTCCGACCCCGGGACGGAGATTTTTTAGTTGATTCATATTCAGGGGTGTAAAGAAGGTGTCTTAGGAAAGTTTTGAATTTTTTGGATGATGTTTGAGACATATTTGGATGATCAAAATAGTGGGCCAACGCGATATTAATGCGTCGCGCAAGGAATCGCGTTGGTAGGGACCGACACAGCGCGTTGCTTAACGGGTCGGGTACCCAATTCATTTTAATGACTTTTTGGAGTCCATGAGGGTATTTCAGTCAGACAGATATTGTTTTTATATTGTTAGAGATTTTGCAGACTTGTGTCATGTGTTTTCTTATATTCGTATTGTTTAGTTTAAGTAAGAGAATGACCATGTTTCTGTTTTGCTATGTTTTTTCCGCATTTCCTATAGTATAGAAATGGTGTATATGATTGCCAGTTAGAGAAGGGCTCTTGGGCCACCATGGTTCAGGATGCTCATTGCGGCAAGGGCCTCGTCTCGAGTCATAAAAAAGAACAAGCCCCACCATGGCTAAAGTAAATGACAAGCCCCACAAGGTCTAAAGTAAAGTGCAATCTCTACGAGGGCTAAAGTAAATAACAAGTAAGTAAATGACAAGCCTAGGGAGGGCTAAATTAAATGACAAGCCCCACGAGGGCTAAAGTAGAGTTCAAGCCCCATGTTGGCAAAAGTAAAGGGCAAGTAAGGAGGAGCATACCTTTATATCACATCATTCATCGTCGAGGACAATTTATCCATAAATATGTGAATATATATATATAGCATGTATACTACAAAGAATTAACTGGTTCAACATGGTTAGTAGCGTAGCTTCTCATGTAGTTAATAAATATGCCTTTTAGAACCCTTAGTATCATGGCTCATGATATTAGAAACAAGAAGTCTTTCTAATATAATCAATAGTTGGGTAACTAGACAAAGCATAACATGAGTCCAACATAATCTGTAGAGTATCTTTATGCATAGTGAATAAGCATGCCTTCTAACACCATTAACATCATTATTTCCAATATAGACAATAAGAAAGATTTTCAATACGATTTATTAGAATAATTATTAAGCATGATCATACTTGGGAATAGTATAGTTAACGGCCCAAACACTAGCCTCAATGATGGCTTAATCAAGAATATAGTCAAGGACTCATCATTACAAAATCCATAATTTAGTCATTTAAACCTTAGTCTTAACCATAAGCAATATCATGAACTATGGCCCATTAGTAGCATATTCATTGGCATACTATTGGCCGAAATATATTTCATCATTAGTATGAACAATGGATAAAGTATTACACGATCCATAATTTATTCATAGCGTTGTCAATAATATCATTTATGACTTAGGCCATATTATACATAATGCCTCATGTAATCGCATGTTCATTAACCCAACCAATAGATAATTGCAATAACCTAATTAATAGCTTGACATAAGATTTAGCCAACAAGGAATACAAAGGCATAATTACTTGGGCATTCTCAATACCATTCCACATAACCAAAAAGTACCAAGAATCATCAATATTGCCTTAAAAGGGCACTCTTTAGTCAATTACTAGGTGTAAGTGTTCAAGGAAACTAACCATAAGTCTTTTCATAAGGTGGGTCAACAAGCCCACATGTAAATCCCTAAAATGCATTATAAGTCAATTTCTACCCCTAACTAGTCTAAGGTATCTAGATCAACTCTTAGATGTATAGCAAACCACCATAAAACCTAAGGTAGATATTCTACTCAAGCGCCTTTACTAAGTCCAATGGAACCAAGGCAACCTTCCCTAGTATAAGCAACTAAGGCCAATTTACTCTACGTATGAGAAACTTGTGCATTATATCTAAGGTTGAGTATTTTAAGGCATTCTCATGCAAAACATGAGTAATCAAGTCTATTCCACCGAATATAATGGGAGACAAGTCAAATTTTCCAGCTTCTAAAATTCATATAGCTTAATTGTCAAACTAACCCAAGTTTTACATTTCATCAACTCAATACATAAAACCCATCTCAATCTAACAAGATATTACAATTATATCATAATATAGCTCAATCTAACAAGGAGTAAGCATAACCTACCCTAAATCTAAAGAAAGCCCACGAACCTCTAAACCTTTTCTTTTCCTTTTCGAGAAGCTTATTCATGGTTCTAAGCCATCAAAAATACAATCTACATATCATTATAAAAATTTCAATACCCATATTGCACCATTGTGCTTCGGATCCAAAAATGATACCAAAAACTCCCCAAGTGGGTCCCACATACGTAAAATACGTTTTTGAGATCAACCCAATGTTCATACACCACTAGGAAATCATAACCCTCAAGAATTAGATGAAAACCAAGCATATTTGGGAAAAAATCAAGCTCTCAAGAAATTTGACGCTTTGGTCAAAATTCAAGAAATTAAATCTTGAAAAAGGTAGGATTCATACATTTAATCTATTATTAATCACGAAAATATATGTTAATCAAGCTTTTAACTCACCCCCACGAATTAATTTAAAGTTAATCTATCATTCTAGGGATTCTAGGGCTCAAAAGGGAGTGAAAATGATCAATTTCACGATAAAGGACTCTATTTATAGTACCTTGGTCGCGGTTAAATGGGGTCCGCGAGGTCAAAACTTATTTTTGACCTTGCAGACTTATTCAGACTTTATTTTTTGCAAAAGAACTATGTAATACCACTAAATTTGACATTCCAAGCGCATTTGTGAAATCATATTTTTCATCCAAGACCATTTAGACCAATTGTGGGCCTCACACCCATGTCTACCGATTTTCTCACTTTCCAACTAATTGGTTGAAATAAACATGGGTATATTGAGACCCAAACCAAGGGTCTTTATAGCCTAAAACCGATATTCCAAAGATTCTGATGCAGTAAAAATTTGCATCCGAGGTCGTTTGTCTAAAGTTTTTTCTTGGCGGCCATTCGGAACAAGCGAAGACTTCTAATGGAGAATTGGTCCTAAAGCTAAACGAATTGTCTGATAACCAAACTATCAGTTCCAGTAAGTCATAAATGACTTGAGGCATCTATGAAAATGCGCTAACGGCGAAAATAAGTAGAAAATTTAGAAAAATGACCTGAAGAGTCATTATACTGCTGCATTGAGTTGTTGTTTCTAATTAATTACAAATTCAAAGAACCAAAAGAAAACAAAAAAGTTAAAAACACAGAATATAAAAAAAATACTACTGAATTGAAAAATCCAAAGTAAAATATACAAAACCCATGCAAAGAAATAACATTCATAGTACCCGGAAAGAAGAGTAACCGCAGAAGAGTAGGAATTGGGATAAATTAACACTTAAGAACAATAAAGAGTGAGGTATTATGATAATCAAGGACAAACCTCAAAGAAAGTACATTGAGTCATTTTCTCCCTCTTCATCCTTCCCCTCTTCTAATATTTTTCACTATTTCTTTTTTACTTTGTTCCATTTTCTTGTTCAACCTCTTCTTTCTAATGCTTCTGCTATCAATAATTAGGCGGAAAATCAGTTACCCCTCAATTTTGAGGCATCATTAAGAAAAACTTGTCTTCTTCTTTCTATACATGTAAAATAATAAAGTTTTCATATCTATTACTATGTAATTACTTCAACAGACAAAATAAGAGAAAGAACCTTTCTTCAAACTGTAGAAAAATACTTGATTTTTACTGGAAGACTTTTTTTTTCATCAAACTATAGAACTCTCCCTCAATTAGTAACATACTACTCAAGAACCTTCAAAATTTAAGAGCATAACTTGATAAATTTACACCAAATACTAAAAAATGATGCAAAAAGAGCAGCATAAAACCATGTAAACTTGATAGTCGACAAAGTAATAAAACATAACAGATTATAAACTAAATATATTTGAGAGAGGAAATAAGCAATTTCTTCTTGACTTCCCTTTTTATTATCACATATTCAATGTATTTATGAAAATCTCCTCCATTAATTAGTTTTATTATCTACATAATATTATGAGATTGTCAAAAGATGAAAAGTATTATAAAAAAAATATGTCTTAGAGGCCAAATGCTAAAACTCGGTAGACAGAAGGCATCGCACCATGACAGAACCTCCCCATCACCAGTTGGGTTGGCATTTCCCCGATGATAATACAATGCAGCAACCACTGCATTTCCCTGTTGCTTCTGAAAATCAACCAATTTCAATCTTAGTTCCAAACTCGAAAATCAAAACAAAAAATCAATTACCTTAACTGAAAAATCAAAGCTTTGAATCGTCCCGATACAGAATAAGTCATAGAATATTTTGACTTAATGCACAGAATGATTGCAGTTGCACTTGTGAGAAATAAAACACACAAAGTATGAAACGTTAGTATTTGGAGAATGTTGATAGAGATTTGCATAGTTGATGTATTCTACGGTATATAAGTTGTTATATTGAAGTAGAATAGTCTTTGGAGATAAGATATAATAGGGGAAGTTTTATCAGGGATAAGATGAAAGACAAATTGTGTACTAACATGTTTGTTAAAATCCTAAGTATAGATTGTGATTAAAAAAAAAACAGTGAAAGTAAAGAATAGTATTTTTAAAATTTTTAAAAGAGTAACCAAATAATGAGGGAAACGTGCATATATTGTGATGATGTCATTTTATTAAAAATTTGAATTTGAAATAAATATGTGGATACGCTACTTATGAGCAAGCTATGGGAGTATTTTTATTCAAAACTGAAACTATTTAAGAAAAGTAAAATTAATATGTCATAACAAACATAACTAAATCCTTGTCCTAATATGATAAATGGTTGATTAATAGGAAGACACTTTGGCTGATTGAGGAGGCGACATCCTTTACTATTAATAATTGTTATGATCGGACAGAATGAGCAAACCACAAACAAAAAAAATAAATAAGAACACACACAGATTTTACGTGAAAAACCTTGCGAGAAAAACCATGGGCAGAGGTAGAGAAAATTCACTATGCAGAAGAGGAATACAAGGTATAGACAATAATCTCAATTTCGTGTAGCTAAAACTACCTGAAATAGACCACTAACCGTACTAATGCAATACGTGTGTACATAAATCCTAAGCCCAAAAACATACAAAACCCACAAAAAATCACAAACTTGAGTCGCACCGCGAATTTTTCAGGGCCGAATCAACAAAATTCGGGTCACAAACTCTAACAATAATATAGAGATATGTAAGACCAGTATCGCATCCTATTTTTTTTCTTTTCAATAACGATTTTTTTTAATTCTTAGAACATAGCGATTATTGATGATAACTATTTTGACTACTTGGATACATATAAAATTAACATAAAAAGATAAAGACTGTATCAACAATTTAGTTTCATATTGAGAGCATATATGCTTAATTTTTTTCTTTTTGAGATGGTAACAATGAGGTAAGTGCTAATTTGGTAAACTGCATAATACAGTTTCAGCATTTAAAGTTTACAAGCCGATATGTTCCTATCAAATTTCTTCAACACCACTTTGGTTGATATGACCTCTGATATAAATTGGAGATATATCAGTGTATCTAAACTTTGCAGCTTGACATCATTAGAAGCTGAATTCACTGCTTAATGACACTCAGTAAATTAGCCTATCAAATTAGTAATGTCTTCTCACCAGTGGGCTAAATTCCTTAAAGCGATTAACATGAGAAAAATCTCTCATTTTACTATCAAGGAAACAATGATCTACATGTAAGTGTAATGGAGACATGGGTTTACTCACACTCAAATGAACAAAAAAGGCATCAGCTGCGGGCACAACAAGATTCACCGGAAGATGCTACATATACCATGCCCTCTATGAGAGTTAGGATACTTATGGGAGCCAATGACTTTTCCTCTTCAGGAACATGTGGCTTCACTTATTTAGAAAATTATGCCTTCACCTCCTCAGGAACCTATGCCTTCACCTCCTCTGGCTAGCTTGAATGTGATTAATTCTATGGATACTGATGGTAATGGATTGAATAACATCAAAGTGGATGAAGTGGCAAGTGGAAATGATTCGGTGTTGGTTTCCTCAGTAAAAGAAGTAGAAGAGCAAACTGAATTGCATTTGAAGCTTAGTGAACTACACGGAGAGAGGGCAACATAAGACACCTCTGTGGTGGATAGATCAAACAATGGGTTAGCAAGTGGATTTCTAATGGCCAATGGAACAATATTACTTCAATATAGTTTTTGTACAGGAGGTAAAAGGAGGAAGTCTTCTTCTGTTCGGAGGTTTACAAAGCACACTACTTCCGATGTAGAGAAGGATCCCCAAGATACTGCCACAAATGGTACAAGTGGTAATTTGGTTGCATTTATACAGGAAGAAATTCACAATCATGGATTTGTAGTCATTGCTTCAGGTGATAATGATATGTGCGATGATTCCAAAGATCCATATGCCATTATAGAATTATCAGGCCATGAAACATTCAATATATCCTACAACAAATGGCTTGTATATAGCGTTTGTGACCTTTTTAGCTTAGAGGTCTGTGATATCTAGCCTACTTTCCTATTATAGTCACATTTATCTTCAGGTGGTTATTTTTTTTTGTCACTATGATAAAGGTGAGGCTAAGATTCTTTGCATCTTAGTGACATAGAAATATAACAGACCAAAAATAAACATGACTAAAATAGGAAAGTAGGTTATAAGTCAGAGACCTCTCAACGAAAAAAGGTCACACACTCCACCTATAAGGTTTACGTTGTAGGAAATATTGAATGTTTCATGTGCCTAATAATTTCAATTATGGCATATGTATCTTGGGAATCATCGCACATATAATTGTCCCCAAATGCATTGCCCACAAATGCATGATCGTAAACTTCTTCCTGGATGAATTAAACCTAATGTCCACTAGTACTATTTGATATAACATCTTGGGTCCTTCACTACACCTAATGTAGTGTCATTTTTAAACCTCCAAACACAAGCAGACTTCATCATTTTAGATCTTGGGCAGCAACTAGATTGAAGTAATTATGTTCCATTGGCCATTGGAAATCCACGTGCTAAGACATTTTGGGATCTATCCACAAAGGTGTCTTTTGCTATTTTCACTCCCTTTTGTTCTCCAAGATTCAAATGCAATTCATTTTTCCCTTCTAGTTCGATTACAGAAGAATCCAACATTGGATCCTTTCCCTTTTACTACTTCACCAACTTTGATATTATTCAAACCCGTACAATCAATATCCATACAATCAATCACACTCAAGTTAGATAGAGGAGGTGGGGGCGTAGGTTCCTGGGTGGTAAAGGCACAAGTTCAAAGGGAGGTGAAAGAGCAGGTTTTTAAGGAGGTGAAGGAAAAGGTTACTGAAGAGGTGAAGTCATAGGTTCCTCAACTATCCTAACTATCAATGCAGACAAATTATATGTAGCATCTGCTAGGCTATTCCAGTTGTTGCTGCCTCTTTTTTTCATTTGACTATGAGTGACCCCTTGTGTCCACTTGTGGTTACAGGTAGATAGTTGTTTTGTTTGATTCATAAGAGCTCACCACCACTAAGGGACCAGGTTCCTAAGTAACAACTATAGTAATAAATCTAAAATACAATGTAAAATACACAAAACAAATCAACACCCGAGACTTTTACTTGGAAACCTCCTAGTTTAAGGGAGAAAAATCATGACCTATCCTCAAATATTTTCCCAAGCTCCATTATAATCAAAATAACTCTGATTACAGACTCCAAAAATATTTAAACTAAATCCTATGGCTTTAATAGCTATATTAGAACTACCCAAGACAACTCTGTCTCAACCTTCTCTCTATCAACTACCTCTAGTCAACCATTCATAGGAATGGCTTTAATAACTCTATTGCAACTACCCAAGACAACTCTATCTCAACCTTTTCTCTATCAACTAACTCTAGTCAACCATTCATAGGAACTCTACCTAAGAAAAATAAGTGAAAAAAAAACTATAAATTTACTCACAAATACTGCAATAAATAAATTTTAGAACAATACTCAAGTTAATGCTAATTGAAGAGCAAGAAAATTTCAAGATCTTGAGAAAGAGAACTTTTGCTACCTTTTGAATAAATTACATGCAAAAACAATTTCTCATAATTGATTTCTTTTGCTTACACAGAGCGTAAGGATTTTTGTTGGAATTTGATTAGACCAGGTACCAATACTATATACTGTGCACCTGCACAGTAATTATGCTACAGGAAAAAATGGTGTTGAGTGCGGCTTTGTATAGTTGTCCTTTAGCAATCTTCAGCAAATGAATCTAATGGACCTGGTCCCTGAGTAGGTTTCTAAGTCATCATCAAAATATAAAACAACTATTTCCCCTTTCTTACGATAACAAACTTTATACATAAGTGTTGAAGTATTGAGTTATTTGCTGTTATTTTTATTTTTAGTTTAGTAATTTTATTTTTGAAATCCAGTTATTTAAGTTGATCGAACATAATTTATTAGTATCCTAGTTGAAGGTAGAATGGGATTTTATTAGTTTCCTAGTTAGAAATACAATATGATTCTTTTGTCTATTTATATTCTCAGATGTGAATGGATAAACAAGTAGAATATTTTTTTATCCTCAAAAATTTTCTTTTTCTCTGTGTTCTGTAGAACAATAATTGGTATCAGAGCTAGGTTTTTTAAGGGATCTGTGAGAGAGATGACCCCCAAAAATAACCCTGCATAAAAGTCAATATTTTTATGGCTTCCAACAATTTTTCAATTCCTTCACCCTCAATTTTTTCTGATGAGAATTATCCAATTTGGGCTATCAAAGAACATACTTGTGAGCATATGATCTGTGGCAAGTGGTAGAGTTTGGAGGAGAGGTAAATCCTTTGCCAGATAATCCAATTATGGTGCAAATTAAGAATCACATAGAAGAGGTTGTAAAAATCTTTAAAGCTCTCTCTTGCATACAATCAGCACTTTCGGAAGTAATTTTCGCTAGAGTTATGGTGAGTGATACTGCAAAGGAGGCTTGGGACAAGATGAAAGAAGAATTTCATGGAAGTGACAAGATTAGGCAAATAAAAATGATAAATCTGAGAAGAGAATTTAAAATTCTCATAATTAAGGATTCAAAAACGATTGAAGAATTCTCCAACAAGTTGAAAAAGGTTGTAAACCAAATCATACTTATGGGAGAAGAGCTTACAGATTCAAGAATCGTGGAAAAGGTTCTTGTGAGTTTGCCAAAAAGATTTGAAGAAAAGATCTCCTCACTCAAAGATTCGAAGGATCTCACAAAACTGTCACCTTTAGAACTTATACATGCTCATCAAGATCAAGAGAAAAGAGGATCCGAGGCTAGAAGAAGCTACTAAAACTTCTCTTCAATCCACGTTCAAAGGGAAGATGCAAATGCAAGAGGAAGGTAAAATCCCAGAAACTTCTACTAATTCTAGTAAAAATAATCAAGGTGATTCTCGCAATGCAGTCAAGAAAAGAGAAAACTTTCCTCCATGCAAGTATTGTAGAAAAAACAATCATAAAGAGGATGATTGTTGGTTTAAGGGGAAGAAACCATCTCTCCAGTGTAGATATTACAATAATCTTGGTCATATTGAAAGGTTTTGCAAAGTGAAGAAGGACAACAACCAAAACACTCAAAAAGCCAACATTTTGAAAGTTGAAGAACATGAGGAGTTTGTTTTTTCGGGGATGGAAGCATCAAGATTGAATGATAAAGACACATAGTTTTTGGACAGTGGTTGCACTCAACACATGACCAGCAAACGAGAATATTTTATGAAGTTGGAATATGCCAAAGGTACTGTCAAGTTGGCCGATAAAACCACGTTGGAGATTATTTGTAAAGAAACTGTGGCAATTGAAGCTCCCAAAGGTATTAAATTTATTCAAGATGTTTTATTGCTACCTGATCTTGACCAAAATCTATTAAGTGTTGGTAAAATACTATAACGAGATTATATGTTACTGTTCAAAGATAAAAATTGTGTTATTTCTGATTCTAGCGGCCAAGAAGTGATTATAGTTGAAATGATAAAAAGAAGTTTTCCTTTGAATTGGAACTCAAATTCTGAGCAAGTTTGTCGAAGTAGTCAATGTGAGCAGGTGAATGTGACCACCAAGTACAACGATGACGATTTTAATTTTTATTCTGGAAAAAATGAAAATTGTTGCGCTACAATGGACATTGAAATCGAACAAATCACTTCTCAATAAAATCCTCAAAAGCGTCAAAACAATAAGGAGGCTATAACTAAGGATAAGCCACATACTGTAACTATGACCACATCCGGATCTCCAGACTCTGGCAATAACAATAGTTCTAATTCAGACCTCACATTTTATGAAGATCAGAAGGATGGAGATGATGGGATGGATGATTATGATGATTTGTCAAACTATGATGATGTTGATGACTATTTATCAGAATCCTGTTGCAAGAATGATAATGTTCCAGACAATGTTTCACCTCATTCTGGTCCTTCGCAAAAATGTGGTTCAGCAGAGGAAGGAGAGTATTCCTCCGAAGATGTTTCTTTAGATCCTGCAACATCGAGTTCTGAACCCAGTAAGGATACAACGTCAAAAGATCTTAACTTCACAGATGAAAATACAGTGCAAGTGAAAAATAGATGCTTATGAGATATTTGTTTTATGGTATCTGCAAGTAGTTGTTATGCCGACCCGTAGTTCTTAATTGTGGCCATGTTTATTGTAAAAATTGTGTGATCAATCCTAGCGACAAGATATGTAGATATCCAATTTTCCAACTGGAGCATCCAAATAGATACCCCAATATTTATTTGATTCCTGCACACTACCTGGAAGAGCAGTTTCCCAAGTTGTATGCATCAAGGGAAAATGCATTAGCGTACAGAGCTGTTCGTCATATCCCATCAGGATAAAATTATGATAAAACTGTTGGCTACAAATCACTACCTAGATTTGATATTTCCACATGGTTAACGGGTGGAGGACTGCAAGTTGATATTTGAGTAAGTTATGATCATTATGGGATGTTCTCTATTATTGGGGAATGGTACAATTGCAAAGATTGCAAGAAGAGAATAGTAGCTTGGAAGATGTTCATTATGGATAACTGTGAGGAGTTTATGCCCGAGTACCTTGAATTTGTGAAGGGTGTTGTGGACTCTGATTATTTATCTCTTAACATCTCTCGTGAGATGCTACAACAGAACAAGATTCTCAAGGTAATTAGGAATAACCTTATGAAAAAATATTTTAAGATGTTCAATAAAATTGCTGAGAACAAGAAGGGATTGAAGCTCGCTGATATATTTATCAAAGCTCTTCCTAAAGAAAATCTTCGTGAACAACTTGGAGTTACTAGAAAACATATCAAGGAGGAGTGTTAAAGTATTGAGTTATTTGCTGTTATTTTTCTTTAGTTTAGTATTTTTATTTTTGAAATTTAGTAATTTAAGTTGATATAGAATAGGATTTATTAGTATCCTAGTTGAAGGTAGAATAGGATTTTATTAGTTTACTAGTTAGAAATAGAATATTATTCTTTTGTCTATTTATATTATCATATGTGAATGACTAAACAAACAGAATATTTTTTTATCCTCAAACATTTTCTTCTTCTTTGTCTTCTATAGAACAACAATAAGGAACATTCAGATTCGCTCTTACTTCAGGAAACACCAGAATAATTATAAAATTCAAACTCAAACTCCCACTTTCACCAGTACTTCCCCCTTCAGTTATCTTTCCTCTATCAAGAACACTTCTTTTATCAATATTACATTTGAGACTAGGTCCTTATGAGAAACCTTCCTGAAGAGAGATACCTGCCTCTAGTGAGATCATCTTCCCTTTTTAGGCATCATCAAAAGTAAATACAATAAAACAAGCTAATCAATAAGCATAAGTAGGTTAACTCATGGCCACTGGAGAAACAATAACATGAATAAGCAAACAAGAAGAAGAGATATATGATAAACAAAAATAAAATATCCATTCATTGCATGATTAGGAGAAGTACCCTAAATTGCAATTCCAAAAAAAAAAAGAACTTAAACTAATCAGCCACAACACAACCAAGGGAAACTGACTAAAGAAGGATACATAACGAGGGGTCTTAAGAGGGAGGAGATTTGGTAGAAAGAGATCTAAGGAGAATCTCCATCCTGCCTCACAAAGTAGAATGATTATTTAGAAATGGCTTTGTAAGGTCCTTGACTTTAACATTTATCTCTTTGACCTTTCCGAACAAAGTAGTGACTCGTGCTTTCAATTATTTATTCTCAGTTTTCAATGCCTTTAATGATAGTGGTTGATTCCTTAACTTTATGTGTGTAATCTCTGCATCCTTTGAAGCTAGTGAAAGTCTCAATTCATCTACCTCCATACTCAATATTTCTTGGGCGTCAATCCACTATGAAACTTAGGACTTGGTTCCAACTTTTCCTTCAACACACTCATTTTCTATCAAAGTGTGCAAAGTGAACATCTGCTTCATAGTAACAGGTGTTCCTTTTGCACAAACAACATTAAGATAATTGAACACCCTATTTTGGAAATACATATAGGGCCTTCTGTGATTTCCCTCCTTAACATGCACAACCTTATACATGTGTTTAATCATCAATACAGGTAAACTAATTAGCTCAAACTAACTCTAGCTTTCCATAATAAAAAGGTATATAGTAGAGGCCACAATCCTCTTCTTAGACCTAGGAAGTATCCCCTTGTTTATAAAATCAAACACCTACTGATACTCTCTATTCAGGAACATATTTCTGACTCCTAATATAGAAGTCTCTTCCACTTTAGAAGTAGTCTACATGAATTCTACTGAAGGTTGTTATTTTTTGCAGGTCTGTCTCCAATAATGGGAACATCCGTAATTTTCCCTATGATCTCCTTATCCATCTTCACCTTTTTCCCTTGAACTAATGGAAATAGACTTAATCCATCCTCCAAAAATTTTATAGGGTAAAAAAACTCCATATCCACTTTTTCAAACATAGAGGAAGCTGGTTCTTCAAAGATATGAAACTAACCCTAATGTCTTACATACACTACTTGTTCAACCATCCCTGGTTGTTCAAAGATACTATGATCAAATTCCCTTTCTGACAAAACTTTTTAAGATTTTAGAATCGCATTCCTCTATTCCCTCTACAGAACTTGCTCATGTTTTTCTAATTTCTTTCTCTTAGAATAACTCCCTAACTCTTCTTCTTTCAAACTCTACTTCATGGGAATAGGTCCCTCATAAACTTTTGTCTTCACTACATTGTGTTTCTTGGGGGTGATGATTTTTCATTTTGCAAGGAAGGAGACCTGATCCTCCTTCCTTTCTGAGATTTCTTCCTCCTCTTCTCCTTCATCAGCATTAATGTCACCTTATCTTTCACCTACATCAACCACCTCAACATGCTCCTCATAAACTATTGTGCCCTTTTTCACCCTTTTACTCTTTGTTCTATTTTTTTTATTGAAATTCCCTCTTTGAATAACTGAGAAAAATACGATAAGACTCAAAGAAGGTAGGGGAACCTGGTTCTTTGGGGGTTTTAGGTGGAGTATCAATTTCTGGATTTTTAGAGGGGTAGTGATCTCAAATAATTTTGTCACTATTGATGACCCAAAATCCTCACTGGTATCCATAACAATGGCTCTTTTTTGGTTTGGTTTTGTGATTTTTTAGTTTTATTCTATGGTAGTTTCTATCATGGAGACAAGTGTGGAAGGTGGTGAAAAAGGTATTTTATGTAGTGGGTGTGGGTGATTAAGGGGTTTCAGACTCTTTTGAGGGATTTTAAGATGAAGCTTTTTTAGGTATTTTGATTTAGAAAGGAAAAGGATAAAAAGAAGAAGAAAATTGAAAGGATGAAGATAATCGTTGAGAGATGGTTAATGAGAATTTAAGAGTTAATAAGAGAAAAGAGAAATTAAATTTTTTTTTAAAGAATGGAAAAGAGATAACATTTGAACTTAAAGGGAAAAGGACATGTTTGGTCCCTATTGGCATACCCTTTCCAATTTGAAAGATGTGATAACTTTATCAGAAATGAAGGAAAGGACATGTGGCTAAAAATAATGGTCACTTTATGAAATTTTGAAGAAAGATACACATGATACTAACCTGTGGGATGGGACCAACTCCCTTCCTTTCTTAAAGGAAATTCCTTCACTTGATGTTTGTCTCATCATCTCTCCTCCAAGTGCTTTCTCACCATTGGTGTCTACTTGAAAAGGTATGGTATTTATTTAAACCAATTACACAAATTGAAACTAGGATACGTTCTCCCTAATCTTAGCCAAAAATTTTGAGGAATTTGATCCACTATGGCATACTAATTCGTCTAGATTACACCCAATCCTAGCCTATTATTCACAAATTGCTCCTTGTGGAGAGCCTTTGTGAAGATAATAGCTCATGCAAATTCTATTTGATAATAATGAGTGATGAAGAGACTCGAATCTAGGACCTCTTGCCTACTCTAATACCATGTTGTACTATGTGATCATCTATTTTAAAACTTAGGTTGCTCGATAGAACACACATTTAATTACTTAATTATGCTTCCACACATTTGACTTACATTAGTGTAACTTGTATGGGGGTAGAGCGATGTCCAGACAATAATGCATACATTGAAAGATGAAGGTACCAGAGATGAGGATTCTTAGATGGATGTGTACAAATAGTAGGAGAGATAGGATTTGGAATGAAGGTATATATCTAGGACAAGGTCGGAATGACCTCTATGGTGTAAAAATAAGAAAAACAAGACTGAGATGGTTCAGGCATGTGAAGAGGAGGAGGGAAGATGAAGTAAGGATGTATGAGGGGTTGCCTATAACAGTTCTTACAAAAGGTATACTAATGAAGAACTAGGGAATGGTTATTTAGAAGGACATGGGAAAGGTGATACGATAGAATATGATGCATCTTCAACTTACTAAGGGCGTGACCCTTAATAGAAAGGTATGGAGGTCGAGGATTTCAATAGAAAGGTACTCGGTAGCTGAGTGTGATCATACTTTTACCTATGAGAGGAAGAGGGTTAGTCTCCTATTTTTTATCTTTTTTTTATTTAGTAATATTATTAAGTATTAACATAGTATCTAATTCTTCATTTTTACAACTGCATACTGCTTCAATTTCTCTCTTTATCTTGCTATTTTGTATCATGATTTTCCTTTCAATCCTGCTTTAATTATATTTATCTTGAGCTGAGAATCCATCAGAATTTTCCTCTCTAGCAGCACTATCAAAGCTGGGCTTCAAGAGGGCTTAATCCCTAAAGCGAGGCACAAAACATTTTGAACACTTTACCTCGCTTTACGGCTGCTTCAATGTGGTCATCTAGGAACTAACACATACTTTTTCTGGCCAATGAGTATCCTGAAGTTGTGACACTAAACAATAGATATTTCACTTTATCATAACTAATTTTCAATTTCTTTGTCAATATATTTGTTGTTCATGCTTATGATTATTAACCTCGGAGTGCACATACATATTTATGGTTTTCTTCAATTTTTGCCATTTTAATTAAAGTCGATGCTTTATTTCTGCTCTGCACATAAAAACCCAAAGGACCTTAGAGACTTTTTTTGCTTAAAGACTTTAGAGTCTTTTTATGCTCTACGCTATTGAAACACTGTTCTCTAGCCTAGTAAGAAAAGGGTAATGCTTACATACATGCTACCTTCCCAAGTGCTACTCTTATAGAAGAATTTTCTAGTTTCTGAATATGCACTTACACAAATTAAGTTAAATTCACACTTACTACCAAAATTGAGTAATAGGTTTAATGATATTCTTTTCCTAATAATTAAAATATTTAATTTTAACTGGAGGTCTCGGATATGATTCCCTTTATATTTCTTTCTTGATTTTCTTTATCATTTGAGGGTTCATAATGGCATATTTTACAAATATAGGATAATTTGAACCCACTTGCAATGTACTTGATTACGAAGAATGTCAGACAACAACTTTTACAAAGGCGGTATTTGGTGTCTTTTTCTTTGTGGACAACCCAAGAGTTTACGAGATTCCCAGATTTAGATCGCTTTGATAATTCTCCATAAGTCTTTGCGCTATTCAAAATGCCTCTTAAATGAAATGTAATACCCTTATATAGGTGCAATTCAGGTTAGGGGTAGAGTAGCCTTCAAGAATACTAACTGAAATTGAGATCTTTTTGACGAGTCCCATAAAATTTTGATGTCTACGACATGATGTCATGCATTTTTTCTAGATTTACCCACACACCATCATAATTAATAACATAAACCTTGAACGCAGAAGTGTTAGAATGCCCTCATATTTCAAAGAATTGTTTAAAGTCTAGAAACTAGTTCTTGAGAGTTGATCCAACTTACAAAAGACAAATTGTCAAATCATTTTATAAAAGGGAAAACATGTTCAATTGAGACATAAAAGAAAGAAAAGATCCAACATTAAACAAAGTCTACCATCTAGATTAAAATCATTCCTGCTTGTGCTCATCTAACATAATTTATTACCATAACACACTATGGCCATCAGCAGAGCAATTCAATAAACTGATGTCTGCGCCCATTCCAAAGTTGTTGAACCTATAATGATTTTACAAGCTATTATCTGAAAAAATAATATTATCATAATATACATTGCATTTATTGGATGATACTCTAATAAATCTTTAAATTGTAGTTTTTTTGTTTTTCATTTTGAGGAAAGATCTGTCGAAGCTATTGGAAGGTTTCAGTAGTATGCAACCTTAACTCTATTGATTCCTAATCAATGTATCTAACTTTTTTAATATCTATATCATGTCACTAAAAAATCCCAACACTTTATACTTACATAGAGACAAGTCGGGATCGACCATGTTCACCTTCACTGCAGCCCACTCATTGAGAAGGGTGATATAAACTACGTTGTTCATAAAAGTTTATCAACAACAAAAGAAATCAAAATATAGTTCAGTATTGATATAGTTTAACACAGAAAGATTAAATCACATTAACTTATTAAATTTGATACTATTAAATAAACTTTTCTGATGTTACTTTGCCAATAGTGTTTTGCTATAGAATTTGACATCATTTGGCAAATATCTTTGACATAAATCTATATTCTCAAATAATAGAATAAGCTTGTATTTGGTCCAAATTCTAATTTTTGGGAACTTTGAAGAGTAAAATATATTTCCCAAATACTATGGGAAGACACATTGTGTAACTTCACCTAATCTTCACTCAAAAATGACTTGCCAAAATATTAGAGAATATATAGCCAAACGTTGGATAAAATATTTTGATTATAATCCTTGAACAATGTTATGTCATATGGGAGGTCGTATAAAATAGTCGAATGGTTGCTGGGATAAGATGGATTATACTAGGCGTAAGTTTGGTATTTGTTTTATACAATGTTTGATTAATAGTACAAACTAGTCCTGAAAAAATTTATACCATGAACCAAACAAGGTAAAATTTTATCCATGGGAAATCTCAAACTATGGTACACAGCAACACTAAACGATCCTTGCTAAAGTCTTTCAATAGATGTCTAAGACTTCAGAATTGTCAAAATAAGAAACTTAGGTTTACAACTTGAGCAATTTATCGCAAACTGCAAACATTAGATTTTCTAGTTCAAGATGATGAATTAATCATTAGAGCTTGTTCGTGTAAACTGTAAGAGAAAAAGTCAGGCTTTTTTTAAGTTAATTTTGGTGGCTCTCTAGGCGATTTTATCCATTATTAATAAGATGTAAGACTAGTCTGGGATCCTATTTTTTTTATTTTCAATAACAATTTCTTATTTTATTCTTAGAATATTCAAGTTATTGAAGTTAACTATTTTGACTAGTTGGATACGTATAAAATTAACATTAAAAGATCAAGATTGTATCATCAATATAGTTTCATATTGAGAGCACATAAAGTGATATATGCTTAGTTTTTTCTCTTTGAGATGGAAACAATGAGGAAATTGGTAATTTTGTAAACGGCATAATATACTTTCAGCATTTAAAGTTTACAAGCCGATATATTTCTATCAGATCTCTTCAACACCACATTTGTTGGTAGGACCTCAGATATAAATTTGAGATATATCAGTGTATTCTAAACTTTGAAGTTTTACTTTATTATAAGCTGAATTTACTTCTAAATGACAATCAGAACATCGACCAATCAAATTGGTAATGTCTTCAACATGCCTTCTCACCTATAGGATGAATTCCTTTGAGCGATCAACATGAGAAAAATCTCTCATTTTACTTTCAAGAAAACAACGATCTACACATAAGTATAATAGACACATGCGGTTACTCTCACCCAAATAAAAAAAGGGCAGTAGCAGCAGGAACAAAAAGATTCCTCAGTAGATTCTACATGTACTGTGCCTACAGTTAGAGTTAGGATACTTGAGGTAGCCTGTGCCTTCACCTCTTAAGGAACTTGTGCCTTTACCTCCTCAGGAACATGTTCCTTCACCTCTTCTGGCTAACTTGAATATGATTAATAATATTGATACTAATGGTAATTGTTTGAATAACATCAAAGTGGATGAAGTGGAAAATGGAAATGATCCGATATTGGATGACACTGTAAAAGAACTAGAATAGCAAAATGAACTGCATTTGAAGCTTAGTAAAATAAAGGGAGTGATGGCAATAAAATACACCTCTTTAGATAGTTCTGACTATGGCTTCGCAGGGTTTAGGGAGTGATGGCAATAAAATACACCTCTTTAGATAGTAAAATAAAGGTTGCTTCACAGGAGCTAAAAGGAGGAAGTCTTCTTCTATTCAGAGGTTTACAAAGGACATTACTTCAGATGTAGTGAATGATACCCAAGATGCTGTACCAAATGGTACTAGTGGCCATTTGGTTGAATTCATACTGGAAGAATTTCTCCATCATGGATTTATAGGAAATGGTTCGGGTGATAGTAATATGTGCGATAATTCCTAAGATACATATTCCATAATAGAAATTATCACGCTCATCAAACATTCAACATCTCCTACAATAAATAGCTTGCATGTGGCATTTGTGACCTTTTTAGCTTAGAGGACTGTGACTTCTAACCTACTATGTTGATTTAGTCACGTTTATCTCCAATTTGTTATTTTTTTATGTCACTAAGATGCAGGTGAAGCTAATATTCTTTGCATCTTCATGGCATAGAAATATAACAGACCGAAAATAAACATGACTAAAATAGGAAAGTAAGTTATAAGTCAAAGACTTCTTAGCTAAAAAGGTCACAGATGCCACCTGCAAGACATCTTTTGTAGGAAATATTGAATACTTCATGGGCTTGATAATTTCAATTATGGAATATATATATTTGGAATCATCGCACCTAAAACTATCCCCCAAAGCACTGCCCAGAAATCCATGATCTTGAAACTTTTCTCTTTACTGCAATGCTTGGGGTGATGATTTCAATTTTGCTTCATAGTACCTGGTCCCTCTTTCTTCGTGATCTTCTTTCCTCCTCTTCTCTATTACAGAAGAACCATAAAGCATCAATGTCACCATCTTCTTCAGTTACTTGATAAATTTTTCTTGAGAAATCATGGTGCCCAGAGTTGTCTACTTGACTTGCAGCCAAATAAAGAAGCTTTTCTCACTCATCATGTTAATCTCAAACTTGCTTCCAATCCTTTTTCAAATTCTTGACATATAGATTGAGAAGTTGCACAAAAACTAATGTCATCAACTTAAATTTTCACAATTAGTTAGCTTTTTCCTATAAATTTTAGAAATAGGGTGTTGTCAGTTTTCTCTCTCTTAAAACCATTTTCAAGAAGAAACTCTAACAATCTTTCATACCATGCTCTATTATACTGTTTTAATCCATAAAAAGCTTTATCAAAATTTAGCACATGATTAAAAAGATCAATATCCTCATAGCTAGGAGGTTGCTTGACATAGACTTCTTATTTTAGATTTTCAATCAAAAATGCACCCTTCACATTAATTTGAAACAACTTAAAAGACATATATACAACAAAAGCAATGATATTTCTTATTTCGTCCATCTTTGCAACAGGGGCAAAGGTCTCAACACAATTCATTCCTTCTTCCAGATTATATCATTGTACAACAAGCCTTGCTTTATTTCTAATGATAATGCCATACTCATCTTGCTTGTTTTTGTACACCTATTTTATCCCAATAATAGTTCTATCAGAAGGTCTGGGGACAGGTCCTAGACTTTTCTTCTTTCAAATTGATGAAGTTCTTCCTGTATAGAATTTATCTCGTTAGCATCCTTGAGGGTTTTCTTCACATTTTTAGGATCAATTTGGGATATGAAAACTGAAAAAGCTACAAAGTTTCTTGATGTGCCCTGTTTGCATTCCTTATTCCAATGGAGTAGTCAGAAAGGGTGAGATAACGTGTGCTTCCAATTTGACCTTTTAAACATTGATTGAGGTATGTTGGGACTAGTTCCTTGAGATTTGTTATAATAAGTCCCTTGTTGTGACTTAGAAAAATTAGGATCTTCCAATCGAGGACTTGGCTCTTCTCCTTCTTCTTCTTTTGCAATCACATCATCCTGAGAATTTAGAACTTAAGAATCAACTTCTACTGAACTGAACTATCCTATTGAATGGGTTTAACTTCCTCCATATTTGTGTCATACCTCAACATGGTTCTTCAAGTTTCCTAAATTATCAAAGATAATATACACACTTTTTTCTAAACACAATGTTCTTTTGTTGTATACTTTGTAGGCTTTAATGGTTGAGGAATAGCCAACAAAGAAAACTTCATAACTTTTGGAATTAAATTTTCCTAACTCATCTTTACCATTACTTAGAAAAAAATACCAACAATCAAAAGGCCTGAAGTAATCAAGTTTGGGTTATTTGTGGAATAACAGTTCACAAGGAGTCTTGTTAAGAATGGATCTTATCAAACATCTGGTGGTGATAGAACATGTCATGTTTACAGCTTCAACCCAAAAACTTTTAGTAAGATGACCATCTATCATCATGGTTCTGGTAATGTAAATCAGAAGCCTATTCTTCTTTTAAACCACTCCATTTTGTTGTGGAGTTCTTGGATCTTAAAAGGAATGGCTAATTCCATTTTCAGCAAAAAAAATTCCTAGAATTTAGCATTTCCAAATTGTGTTCCATGATCAGACCTGATCGCCGATATTTGTTATTCAACTTTCATTGAATTTGTTTTGCAAAAATTACCAAAACTATAAAAGTAGAGGAATAGAGTAGAAGAAAGTAACTCCAGTAGAGTTTATATACAACTGAAATTAATAAAATTGGCCTAAACTGACTCCTAGAATATAGGAACAGATAACTATGACTAAAACAAACTAATGTCTAATAATTTGTACAAACCTAATCCTAATCAGCTTATATTTGTAGTATTAGTACATGTGCACCGTAAAAACATGTTACAATACTAGTAAAACAGTAATGCTAATGCGCTATTACGCCCTCCTCAAGTTTGGTGTGAAGAGACAACACCTATCTTGGGAAGTGTTAGCTAGAAAGCTAGTTTGGATAATGGTTTAGTAAGTGGATCAGCAAGTTGATTAGCTGAGTGTATGTGCCTCATTTGGACCAATACATTACGGACCTAGTTACGAACAAAGTGCATATCAACCTCAAGGTGTTTCATTTTGGTAGGATGTACAAGATTCTCTATAATGTATGTTACTCTAAGGTTATCACAAAATATTATAGGTTTAGCAGGGAGTGACACATGAAGATCTTTGAGCAATGAGTAACCCAATTTGTTTCAGACAATGCGGAAGCAACCGCATGATATTTAGCCTCAGTAGAGGATTGAGAGATAGTAGGTTGCTTATGAGAACTCCAGGATATGGGTGTTGTTCCCAAATAAACAATATAGCCTGAGATAGAGCGGCAATAATTGATGTCACCTGCCCAATCAACATCAGCATTGGCATAGAGAACAGTTGATTTATGTGGGGAAATATGAATGTCATACTAGATGTTTCTTTAAGGTATAGCAGGATACACTTAACTTTCTTCCATTGAAGCACAAATAGAGAGGTGTTGAACTGCATAAGCTTGTTGACAGAGTATGTGATGTCAAGTCGGGTAAATGAAAGGTACTGAAACTTACCGAGCACACTTTTGTATTCATTTCCATTGATTTTAGGTGCTCCATCATAAACTAGTAGGTTCTCAGACATGCTCATAGGTGACTGAATACCTTTGCAGTCTTGCATCTAAGTGTCATATAGAATCTCTTGTATATACTTGGATTGACTGAGAAACAAGACATCATTATTCCTGTGTAGTTCAACACCCAAGAAATAGTGTAATAAACCAAGGTACTTGAGAGAAAAAAAATTTGAAAGAGAGTTAACAACATATTGAATGAGTGTTTCATCACTGCCTGTGATTATAAGGTCATCCACATAGATCAAAAAATAAATAGTGACCCCCATATTGTGCAGAACAAAGAGAGAATTATCACACTCAGATATCTTGAACCCTATTCGAATCAAAGAACTAGCCAATGCATCATACCAGACCTTAGGAGCTTATCAGAGTCCGTAAATTGCCTTTTTGAGATAGCAGACATAGTTGGGATGATTCGTGTCTTCATAGCCAAGAGTTTGAGACATATACATGTCTTCTTGAATCTTTTCCCTAATAAAAGCATTATTGGCATCTATTTGATGTAGCGTCCAGTTCATCTGTACAGCAACTGTGAGTACTATCCAAATTATAGTTGTTTTAACCACCGGACTGAATTTATTGTGAAAATCAACTCCGAGCCTTTGGGTGAACCCTTTTGCAGCTAAATGTGCTTTGTACCTATTAATGGAGTCATCGAATTTATTTTTAATTCGAAACAACCACTTACAAGGTACAATATTTCGGGCATGGTCTGGTGGAACCAAGTCCCAAATCTAGTTCTTTATTAATGCATCAAATTTAACCTTCATAGAATCTCTCCAATATGGAAATTTTTGTGCTTGCTTATGGGTTGTGAGAATAGAATGTGCAGGGTGGTTCATTTGGGAAGTGTATTCAACAATTTTTCATCACTTAACAATGTTTTTTTGTGATCTTGTTACCATACTATGTTGTTCTATAGGTGGAATTTTAACAATAGGTTCAGATGGGGGAGGTAAACTGAGAGATGGGGTTGGCTGTATGGATGATGAGTGTGGCCGATACCGATAGACGTGGGTAATTAGTGGGCGGTGATTCTTGAAGATAGGACAAGTAGAGGGAACAGGGGGTTGGCATTGTAAAAGAAAATGGGGTTGAAGGTTATCAGCAGGGGATTGCCTATACCTATCAGAAGAAGATGTTAAGGAAGTAAAGGGGATATTACCTGGTTCCTAAGTTATGGAGTGATCTGCCTTCGAGTAGTTTTCTTGTGCGGCATGAATTGAGAAGGAATCTTGGCGTGTGTCTCACATGAGTGGAATAGTGGTGTAAATTGGGTGTTATTAGCATCAAGTGCATTTTCTCCATAATTGAAAAGGTTAGAATTATTAGAAGAAGAAACTTTTTCCCAATGTAAAGACGAAAATTTCTTGTTTAATTGAGAAAATATACTTTCAAATGGAAAAACATCTTCAAAAAATTTTACATCCGAAGAGAGAAAAACTTTGGAACTGGTGGGGTCAAAACACGAATGGGAATAATAAGTAATGGAGAATCCAAGATAGATATAAGGTTTGGAGTATGGTTGTAACTTATTTTGGGCATATGGTCAAAGCCATGGGTAGCACAAACAACAAAATATATGAAGAGATTTATGCGCTGGTTTGTCATTAAAAAGAATTTCAAATGGTGACTTGTTATTAAGTGTGCTAGTGGGTAAGCAAATGACCAAAAATCATATGGTAAAGCATCTTGATGAAGTAGTGTTTTATCTTTCTCAACTAGATAACGATCATGTCTTTCAGCTATGGCAACCTGTTGAGATGTGTATGGTAGAGAAACAAGGTGTTGTACGCCATTGAAGTGGAGGCACGGGTCTAATATTTGATATTCACTTCCTCCATTAGTGTATAGGGTGAGTATTTTTTTTATCAAAATGTTTTTCAAGCACAAGATGTAGGTATTGAAAAATTTGTTGAACTTTATTTTTGTTTTTCATTGTGTATAACCAGATGTATTTGCTATACTGATCAACAAAATACAATAATAACATTTTTTATCAATTAAGATCATGGGATATGTCCCCTACAGATCATTGTAAAGTGTTTCTAATGGAGATTTACTGACAATTTGTTTGAATAAAATGGAAATCTGTGGGCTTTATTGCAGCAACAAGAATTACAATAAGTAAATTTATCTTTTAAAGAATAAGAAAGACAAAAATTATTGAGAATGCAAAATAAAACTCGAGAATAAGGGTGACCCAATCTTTGATGTCGCAGATATAATGATAGGCCGGTAACAACAACATTGATGGTTAGCCAAGACGGTGTTGGCCATTTGTAGTCCTGCTTTATTCGGGCCGCATAGAAGAGGTGCTCCCTAATTTAGATCCTTCACAAGAAAGTTAAAAAGAAAAAATTCTATTGAGGTTTGGTTATCTTGACAAAATTGAGAAACGGAAATAAGCTTGCGCTTGATAGAAGAAGCACATAAAATAGTAGAAAGTTTGAAGGCATTATTTGATGCATATAAATGAGTAGTACCAGTGTGAGTAATTGGAATCACATTACCATTACATCGTCACTTCCTCTATCCCTTTGAAGTCCTGACATTGTGCAGGGAGTTGGTATCGGAGGTAATATAGTGAGATGTACCCGAGTCTACAATCCATGGATCATTTGGCAGAGTTTGGGCAACAAAATTATCCTTAGCTTCAAAGTGGTTGTGGGGTCGGGACCGATAGACATTTTCTGCATGGCAAAATTTTTAACAGACATGACAACGGACTCGTGAAGATGGGTATGGGAAGTTACGCCACTGAGAACTATTGTTGGAATCCTGAGGAATAGCACTTTGTTTGGGTTGTCTGTTTTGGGGATGCCAGTTGTTGTTGTTGTTGGGTGGGCATCGATTATAGTGTGGTGCTGATTGGGAATTTGTGACACGTTGAGCAACTACTACAGTGACTTATGAGGTCTCCTTTTTGAGGTCATCATGTTTGAGGAACACTTCGTGATCAAGAATCTTGTAAAAAAGTTCCTCATAGCTGATTGGAGAGTCTCGTGCTCGTATAGCTACTGAAATTTCATGGAACTCTGGACAGAGGCCACTCAAAATTTTCACCATAAGTTCTTCATTATTAACTGGTGAACCAACTGTGGCGAGCTCATCAGACAAAGAGCAAATCTCACTCAGATATTCAACAATAGATTTGTTGTCTTTACTGACCCAAATGAGATAGTGACAGAGGCTAAATATGTGGGTCTATGATTTGTTTGCAAATGAGGTGTGAAGCTGATCCCAGGGAGCTTTGGAGTTGTCTACGGAAGCGAAAGTGGATACGATTGTGGCATCAACAGACGCGATCAAAGCAGTTTGGATTAGTTTATCTTGACGAAACCAATCCCTGTATTCAGCGTTGACAGATTCAATTTCGTTAGTGATGATTGTTTTTGGAGGGGACAACGTGGTGCCTTAAAGATGACCATAGAGATCATGGCCATGAAGTAGCATGGCAATCTGGGCCCTCCAAATAGTGAAGTTGTGGCTGACAGATAGTTTAATCGGCAGTTAGGAGGCTGGTTTGAATTGAATTAAGTTTTTGACGATAGGGGAGGAATCAACATTAGAAATTGGGGTGGAGGCATCCATTGATGTGCAAGAAAAAAAATAAAAATTACTCATTAGAGTTATTGTGGCTATGATACCATATAAAAGCAGAGGAGTGGAGTAGAAGAAAGTATATATCTTTAATGAGACTCCAGTAGAGTTTATATACAGCAGAAATAAATAAAATTGTCCTAAACTAAATGAGACTCCAATGGAGTTTATATACAGCCGAAATAAACAAAATTGTCCTAAACTAATTCCTAGAATATAAGAATAGATAACTATGACTAAAACAAACTAACGTCTAATAATTTGAACAAACCTAATCCTAATCAACTTATATTTGTAGTATTAGTACATGTGCACAGTAAAATAATGTTACAACACAAGTAAAACAGTAATGCTAATGCGCTATTAAAAACATCATATGTTTCGGCCTTAATACTCAGGGTCATGGTCCAAGTGAATATAGAGTAGTCATCTAAAATGAAAAAAAAACATACTTCTTCTCTCATGTACTTTGTACCTTGACAGGTCCACATAAATTCATGTGCATTAATTCAAGGGGTCTTGAGGTACTTACCTTCTCTATTATTTGAATGAAGACTTTGTTTGTTTTTCTTTGACACGGGAATCAAAACTATCGGTATATAAAAACTAGAGCTTTGTAACACCCCAAACTAGGTCCTTTGAGAACAACTTGCTAAAGAAAAAAGAACTTACATGACCTAATCTTCTGTTCCAAAGATTTGCATTCTCACTTCTAGCAATCAAACAAGTCGGTTCACATCCAAGAACTGAGTCTAAATTAGCCACATACATATTCTTGCATCTTTTAGCCCTGAGAATGACATTTCTCATTTTCAAACAAGTTACTTTGTACCAGTCAAACAAGAATTTTACTTCACACAGAACTGAGTCTAAATCAGCCATATACATACTTTTACATATTTTAGATTATCTACGGTTTCTTCAAGAAAATCCTTCTTAACATTAAGCTCACAATGAGAATCAATCAAGACATTTTCAGGTTTTCTTAACTTCTTAGGAGTGTATTCGTTCAGATTTTGCTTAATTTAGAAAAGAGTTACCTCATCTTTTCTTCATCATTTGATCTATCCATGAGAGAAAAAAGAGAATTTTATGTAATTCCACCAACTTCTACGGCCAACATAGAGGCATCTTCAGGTTTTTCTGACTCATCTAATTCACTTGATGAGTCTCCCTAAGCAACTAAGGCTTGCTTCAATACATAGTACGCTGCAACTTTTCTTCTGAAATTGTTCTAGACCCAGTACTTCTCATTTGACATATCTTTTCCTGACTTCAAATACTCTTGATGATTTATCTTGTGCAAAGGATAGTCCTTGATGAATTGTCCTGGTTAGCCACATTTGGGACATAGCTCATTTGCACCGATTGGCTTACTACTACGACCTTCTTTTGAAATTTTCCACTCCTCTTCATAGACTTATTAAATTTTTAAGCCAGGTAGGCAACATCCTCATCTTCTTCACTAGAATCATATTTTAAAGCTTTTAGAGCCAAGGATTTTCCTTTCTAGGAACTTTCTTCTCTTGGTCCTCTACTTCTTCAGTTCATAGGTCTTTAGTTTCTAATTAACTAATCCATTGTAAGAATTTTAAGATATCTACCTTTAGAAATGGAATTTTACTCTCCCATGACTTAAGAAAAGCACACAATATCTTCATCACTCATTTTGTAGGTGGACTAACTTCACCCAAACAATGTAATTCATTAGCGATGAAGGTAAATCTCATGGGCATTTCATGAATAGTTTAACTTACCTTCATAGTGAAGTCTTCATATTGGGTAGTAAGTATATCCACCTTGGATACCTTGAACTAACTGGTTCCTTATGAGCAGCCATTAGATAGTCCCTAATCTCCTTTGTGTCCTCACAAAATGAAATTCGATTGTACTAATCAGGTCCTATTCCACAGACCAAAAGTTTCTTAGCCTTTAAATTCTTTTCAATCATTTTTCGATCCTCCTCACTGTATTCCCATTGATTTTAAGCAACCAACCTAGTAATTTATCCTTTATTAACTTCCCTCACAAGAGACTGAGGACCATCAAAAATTATATCCCATAGCTCACTGTCTTCAGCATTATAAAATCATGTATTTTTGTCTTACACCAACCCAAGTATTGATCATTAATTAAATCGAGGTAGCCTGGTGGTTGGCTATACTTCCTCAAAATTTGGTAGTACTACCATCGTCAAGGATCCACTCTAGGTGTTAACCTTTTAGAGTGTACCACTCTGATACCAATTTTTGAATCGTAAGAGTTTACCACCACTAAGGGACCAGGTCCCTATGTAACAATCTATTTGTAATACCATAGATTTTACACAAAAACCTCCTTGCTCAAGAAAGTAAAATGACAACCTGTCCTTATAGGTTTTTTCAAGCTCCACTATAATCAAAATAACTCTGATTACAGTATTTAACCCTAAGTCCTATGGCTTGTAATAACTCTATTAAAACTATCCAAGACAACTTTGTCTTGACCTTCTCTCGATCGACTAACTCTAGTAAACCATTCTTAGGCAACTCTACCTAAGCAAAACAAGTTGAAAATAAAACAATAAGTTTACTCATAAGAACTGGAGTAAATTAGTTTGAGAACAAGACTCAAGTTAATGCTAATTGAAGAACCAGAGAATTTTGAGATATTGAGCAAGAGAGCTTTTGCTACCTTTTGATAAAATCAGATGTAAAAACTATTTCTCAGAATTGATTTCTTTTGATTATATAGAAGTGTAAGGATTTTTTTGTAATTCTATTAGACCATCTTTCCAATACTGTACAATTTGCACCTGCACTATAATTATGTTGCAGGATAAAATTGTGCAGAGTGTGACAGTGTACAACTGTCTTCAGCAATCTGCAGCAACTGTATATAATGGACCTGGTCCTTGAGCAGTTTTCTTAGTCATCATCAAAAGATAGAACAACAATTTTCCTGACAACAAGCTTCAAAAGTCAAAATGAAGGAAAACAAATAAGAAAAAATGGCCAAAGAAATTGACATCCCGTCCTCCTATTAAATCAAGTCTACTAACTAGTAATGTACTCGAAGTAAAAGTGTAATCACTTCTCTCTAAATTCATCAATAAGATCTAAGCACATCATAAGGTTCTCCACAGCATCCCTGTGTTTGAGGTCTTTAGCCAGCCTTGCCTGTTAAAAAAACATAAATTTTTTCCATTAATTTGTGGGGTTTCATTATGTTTCACAAGTTAAAAAAGTGTGGAAATTTGAAGCAAAGTAAACAACTTTATGAAACTTATCATTTGATTAGATACAAAACTTTTCCCTTCAGTTTCCAATCATCCGCAAATCCATAAAAAAGACACAACAATTGAAGTCTCCCATAAGTGCGATCTTGGGAGGTTAGAGTGTACGCAAACCTTACCCTACCATTTCAGGATAGACAGGTTATTTTCTATAGACCATCAACTCAAGTAAAATCATTACATAATAGTTAAAGAAAAATCAAAACAACAGTGAAGAAAAATGCTTCAGGTGAGATCAAAGCAATGAAACTACAAACCTTTTGAGTCCTCTTGCTTCTCAAGGTCTCAATTTCATAAAACCTTCAGAGAGTTTGGGGTTCTCATCAATGGCAAGATCCTCTTCAGCAACCACGTCATTCTTAGAACAGACACCATTCTCAGAAGGCATGGTGGTGTCTCTGTATCAAATACCAACCCAGAATTCTTGCATTTTACTCCATTTATCTCTCTCTTCTCTTTCTCTTTCTCTTCTGTGTGTATGGGTAGTAAGAAGAAAGTCCTTTTCAAACAGATAAGTTCAAAAACTTTTCTACTTTATTTGATAAAAGATGAATTTTTGTAATCCAGGTGAAAGAAAAAAGGAGGTGAATACACTTACCAACCCTAATTAATAAAAATTTACTTTTTAAAAAATATTCTTCTATATTATCAAATTTCCATTTATGCAAATCTATATTAATTTTTGACTCTCTTTGAGTTATTTATTCATGCATCCGAACAAAAGTACAATGGGCGATCAAAGTCTAAAAAAGTAAATACTTCAATTTAATAAAAAGTTGTAAAAATCAATGTGAACACTAATTCAAGATTTTTTTTAATGAGCGATGATCTTTAAGATCTAACCACAAATACATCAGTAAGTGATGTTTTATTGAAGATTAGCATTTAATTTGTGATTAGAATTTTTGTGTCACTTCTTAAATGCAATGTTATTGCATTTAGGTGATCACTTAGTAAGTGATTAGAACATTTTGCATCGGTTCATAAGTGCAGTGGTATCTCATTTAGTATGTGCAAAAAATTATTAACAATTATTAACTTTTAAATAAATGTAGAAAAAGAATGTTTGTTTGTTAAGGATTTGTTTGAAAAGCCATCTAGTAATTGAAATTAGTGTATCCAAGTTATTTTAAAAATAAAATTTGATAATCAAAAAAAATTATTAGATATTTAATATTTGAAAATCGTGTTTCTTTAAAAGATATCAAATTAGATATTTAAGATACATATTTTAATAAAATATACAAGTTAATAATCATATGTTTGTAACTAATATTGTAAGATATGTATGTGTGTGTGTCAAATTAATAATATTTAAAATTAGTTTAAAAAATAATGAGAAAATACTTTATTACCACCTTGAACTATACATGAAAAGGTTGAGACACACCCAAACTTTTGAAGGATCCTATTACCCCCCTTGACTAATTAAAATCGTATTTTTAACAATCTTAGTGCCTACGTGGCACAACACACTGAAGGGTTCACGTAGGCACTAAGGTTTTCAAAAATACGATTTTAATTAGTCCAAGGGGGTAATAGGACCCTCCTAAAGTTCGGGTGTGTCTCATCCTTTTCGCGTATAGTTCAAGGTGGTAATAGAGCATTTTCTCAAAAAATAATAAAACAACACATTTTTTTAAGAATATCATACACGGGATATTTGGCAAAAAGATTTCTAATATTTATAAACATAAACTAATTGTGTCAATTATAAGTGAAAAGTAAACAACATGCAATGTGAACTAATAAGTCAATAGTACTAAAATAAATAAACTATATTAAAAAATAATTTAAATTAAAAAGAAAAAAAAAAGGTAACAAAATATTCTTATATCAAATTTCAACATAATATAAAATAAGTTTGGTCAATATATCTTAAATAAATATATTTCAAAAAGAACGAGTAAACAAACATATACAATTTCTTTCGACAAATACTTTCTACTTTAGTAGCCCCACACATTATATACTAATATTACTTTGAGCTAAAGACCCATTCTTTCAAATATTATGAGTTGTACTTTTAAATAACTACTATAATATCATAGTTATGTAGAAAAAATAAAATAAAAAATAAATAAAAGTAACTATGAGCAATTATATGGAATAACAAGAAGGTTGAGAAAGAGATGAAAGGAAATAAAAGAAAAATATATTTAAAATAAAAATAATTTAAAAAATTAAGAGAAAATTTAAAAAGTTCAAAGAAAATAAATTATAATAAAATAAAAAAATAAATTATAGTGATCTTGTAATTACCTTGAGGTTTGAAGTGTGTTACTACCCCCGCTCTGTTACCTACCAACTAAGTAATTATTTGGCCAAACAGACAGGTTAAACAATATAGTTACACTCAATTACATTTAAATTCAATTACCAGGTAACTTTCCAAACATTCCCTAAATATGTTTATTACTTCCTCCGTCCTTAAATACTTGTCAACCTTACTATAGATAAATATTTAATAATACTTTTTATTTCAAAAAACTAAGAAATAATTAGTTGTTAATTTCCACTATTACCCTTATTCATAAATATAGAAAGATACTAATATTGTGCAAAATAAATAAGTATTAAGTAAAGTTTAGTAATAAATAAAGGTAATTTAGTGAAATTATCTTCTAGCTAATGTGTTTCTTAAGAGGTGTGAAAAATAAACATATGACGGGTATTTAGAAATAGAGGGAGCAAAATGTACTTGGACAAAATTTGGATATTGTCTTTTAGGGAGAGGTAGAGTCCATGTAAAAGAGAGATCAGGGAGTGAGCATTCTATATTTCAATTTATTTACTAAAAAGTTTGGTTGAATACTTTGATATTTTATTTTTTGATGATACATATTCAAATATCGATCAAAGTTAGTTCAATTTGATACAATTTTTCATGTTTGGTTTGGTCTTTCTATATGGATCTGGCATATTGGGTACTTTTTCTACTTAGAATTAAGATTTTTTCTTCCATTATGCTCTACTTGTTCATTATATCGGTTTGGGGTACAGTCAAATTATCAAGATGAACTTCCTTCCAATTTTAAGTTTATTTCTAAATATTCCAACCATGTTAATTATGATAACATTTGCAACTATAAAAAACTTTGTCATTATTGTGGGGTAGTACATTTTACAATCTCACAACCCGTACTCTAGTCAAAAAGTAAAGACCCCTACATAAGATATGTCACCAAATTATGATCGATAGTCTAATCTTTTTATAACATTAAATATGTAGTCTCGCCCTCTTAACGAATTAGAGTAACACATTTTATCTGGTATCCCGGCTTACTTTATATATCCCTTTATCTTAAAGACGGAAATAGTTATATGAATGTATTCGCACCCTTTGTTTCCCCTTTACCTAACATAAATGAGTTATGATACTCAACACCTAACTTTCTCCCCCTTAGTACTCTTCTGGTTTTGCCATTATCAATTGCAGTAATCCTTGATCCAACCACACTAACCTACCTTATCGATGGACCTAAAATTAAAGAACTAGTTAGGGATAGAATTGAGAATGATATTAAATTGAATAACGATGTGGGAGTACTAATAAGTTTTATTAGTATATAATTAAATCAATTGAGTGATATCAGTGATACAAAGCTAACTGTGTATCAAGAGATTTCAACCAACTCAAGAACAATAAGATGAACAACATGTTGCTAGTGAATCGAAATAGGCCTCACACGTCTTCACTAGACTTTGAGTTTGTGTTTTGAACAAGAAAATGAGATGAATAACAAGGCAACAATGCTAGTGAATCGAAAGATCCCCATACGGCTTCACTAGACTTTAGATTCAACAACACAAAGGTAACAAGATTACAAAAGAGATAGTAACTTGACATACAATATTCAAAGATCTAAGAACCCTAACAATGAGAAAAGACCTTAAGAGTAGTGAATATCAATACCAAGTTCTTACTTGGACCAAGAGGAACTCAAAAACCCCCAAGATCCTAGTTTTTAGACAAGAGACAACACTAGTATCACTCTACTAGTGAGTTTTCAAAATTGGAGCTTCTCCAATGGAAGAGAGAAGTTCCAAAATATTACAAGTATTTTGTTGTCTTCCAAAATATGAATGAACTAACTAAAAGACTATCCCTAATAAATGGCTTATATAGTCAATTACAAAGGAGGGACAAAAGATCAAAATACCCTTGACATTAAGTGGGTGGGTTTGGGGTGTTTTGTTAAGCCTCTTCACACTTTAATAAGTATAGGCCCTTAGATGGGATCACAAGGACCTCACACACGGCTAAGGATATGAACAAGGCTTGGAGTCGTTGGAACTCACGCGCTTGAATTCGTGTGAAAGATCTCAAGTTAGGAATTCCCATATCATTCTCTCTATCTTGAAGAGAATTTGTCCTTAAATTCAGATCACTGTCATCCTCCACCATTCCCACCCGAGAAAGGTCACACATGTTGAAAGTATTGTGCACTTGATATTCTGGGGGTAGATCAATCTTGTAGGAATTGTCATTGATCCTTTCTAATACTTGGGATGGGCCATCACCCTATGGCATCAACTTAGCATTCCTTTTAGAAGGGAATTTATCCTTCCTTAGGTTCACCCACAGCCAATCTCCCAGTTCAAGAATGAGCTTTCTTCTTCCTTTGTAGGTTCGCCTTTTAACTTCTTGGTTTTTCTTCTCTAACCGCAACCTCAACTTCTCATGTTGCTTCTTCATGGACTTGGTCTGTTTGCTTCCATCTAAGCTTATCACAAGATCACTTGGCAAAGGGATTAAATCCAAAGGGGTGAGGGGGTTGGTGTTGTATACAACTCAAAGGGTGTCATCCCCGTGCTTGAGTATATAACACGATTATAAGAAAACTCAATCAAGGGTAAGTGCACCTCTCAATAAGTCATTTTTTCCTTAACCATGGACCGTAGCATAGACCCTAAGGTCCTATTTACTACTTCCGTTTGGCCATCGATTTGTGGGCGGCATGAGGTCCAAAACAACAACTTAGTACCGAGCCTACCCCATATGGACTTCCAAAAGTTGCTTAGGAATTTAGAATCCCTATCTCTCATTATGGTCCTCGGAACACCATGATGTTTTACAACATTATCAACAAATAAAGAGGCTATACTAGGCGTACCATCACATTTAGAACAAGGAATAAAGTGAGCCATCTTGGAAAACCGATCCACCATGACAAAAGTACTATACCGCCCCCTTCTACTTCTCGGCAATCCCAAAACAAAGTCCATTGATATGTCAAGTCAAGGGCACAAAGGGGTGGACAATGGGATGTACAACCTGTGGGGTTGGAGTCGTGACTTGGCTCCTTTGCACTTAACACATTGGCCGGAAATCTGAGCCACATCCTTGTGTATTCTAGGCCAATAAAATTGCTCTTCCAAAATTCTGAGGGTCTTCTCGGCCCCAAAATGGCCCATTAGACCGCCATTATCTGCTTTTCTCACAAATAATTCTCTCCACTAACTTGAGGGAACGCATAATCGTCTACCCTTAAAAAAGTATCCATCAAATTTGGTATAGGGATGGGAACCCCTATCCGTAACCCAATTATTCCTATCCAACTCTTTACTTTCCCTATAGATAAGAGCAAAGTGAGGGTCCTCGGGATATAAATACTTGAGGATTTCAAACCCCATCAACTTAGACGACAAAGTAGACACAAGCACATGTTTTTGGGATAAACCATCGGCAACCACATTGTCTTTACCCTTCTTGTAATGAATAACATAAGGTAAAGTTTCAAGAAATTCAATCCATTTGGCATGCCACCGGTTAAGCTTGTCTTGTTCCCGTAGATGCTTCAAGGATTCATGATCTATCCGGATCACGAATTCTTTAGGACACAAATAATGTTGCAAAGTGGCCAAGGCTCTAATCAAGGCATATAACTCTAAATCGTACGTAGAGTAGTTTACAGTTGCTCCTTTGAGATTTTCGCTAAAGTAGGCAATAGGCTTTAATTCTTGCATTAAAACCGCGCCTATGCTGACTTTGCTAGCATCACATTCGACCTCAAGAGTCTTGTCAAAATTCAGAAATTATAGCAAAGGGGCTGAGATGAGCATAGCTTTTAAGTCCTCAAAGGCCTTAGCTTGCTCATCTCCCCACTTGAAAGACCAATCCATTTTAATCACTTCAGTCAAGGGGGAGGCAATGGTGCTAATTCCTTTGACAAAACGTCTATAAAAACTAGCCAACCCATGGAAGCTTCTCACTTCACCTACGGTTTTGGGAGTTGGCCGATTTTTAATGGCGTCAATCTTAGATTCATCCACTTCGACCCCTCTTGAAATCACCACAAACCCAAGAAATACAACTTTATGGATACCAAAAAAACACTTTTCTAGATTAGCATATAACTTCTCTTTTCGGAGGACATCAAACACACATTGTAAATGCTTTACATGCTCATCTAAGGACTTACTATACACCAACACATCATCAAAGTAAACAACAACAAACTTTCCAATAAATGGCTTCATCACATAATTCATTAGCCTCATGAAAGTACTTGGAGCGTTTGTTAAGACGAATGGCATAACCATCCATTCATAGAGACCGAATTTGGTCTTGAAGGTGGTTTTCCATTCATCAGCCGGTTGCATATGGATTTGGTGATAGCCACTCCTCAAATCAATTTTAGAAAACAAACATAAACCACTCAATTCATCAAGCATATCATCTAGCCTAGGAATAGAGTGATGATATTTTACCATTATCTTGTTGATGGCTCGGCAATTAACACACATACGCCAAGTCCCGTCTTTCTTGAAAAATAGTATCACCGGAACCACACAAGGGATCATACTCTCCTTGATGTACCCTTTGTTGAGAAGTTCCTCAACTTGGCATTGAAATTCCTTGGTATCCGTCGGGTTGCTTCTATAAGCCATTTTGTTAGGCAATTATGAGCCTGGCATAAAATTAATTTGGTGCTTAATTCCCCAAAGTGGAGGCAATCCTTTTGGCAATTCCTTTGGGAAGACATCCTCATAATACTACAAAACATGAGAAATAGTAGGAGAAATGAAAATGTTAGCGGGGTTAGTATTAAAACAATGAGCCAAGAGGAGCATCGGAGTGTCCTCGTCATGATCCACAAATAGTTCCTTCCTCTTAATCATCATCACCATGCTCTCGTGCCCCTTAGAATTTAGGGGTCCCTCGTCTTCCCCTACCCCCTCACTCTCGGATTTCCCTCTTTTTCCCTCACTCCTAACCTTCTTTCTCTTTTCCCTTAGTTCTCTCATCTATTGGCATAATTCATTCACTTGGGAAGGCAATAATGGATAAAGAACGACCTTTTGGCAATCCTTCTCAAGTGTATACTGATTGTATCTTCCATCATGTTTGGTCGTCCTATCGTATTACCAAGGCCTTCCTAACAACAAGTGACAAGCTTGCATTGATATCACGTCACAAAGCACCTCATTATGGTAGTTGGTTACCTTAAAACATATCACACATTACCTTATGACCTTTAACTTGCCGCATTTATTCAACTATTGCAACTTGTAAGGACTAGTGTGAGGTGTAGTCGGCAATTTCAAGAAGTTCACCATTGCAACACTAACCATATTCGCACAACTTCCACTATCTATCACTATAGTGCACTCACTTCCCTTCACAAGGCATTTAGTATGGAATAGATTCTCCCGTTGGCTAGGATTATCTATCGCCTTACTAATCATGGCACGCCTCACTCCAAAGTTTGGAACCACGCACTCCCCTTCTTACGGATAAGCATCCTCATACTCATCATCATCATCATGTGGATCCCTATCATCCGTCTCTCCATCTTGAGGCTTGGCCTCACTCTCATCACCCTCAATACCTGCTTTTTCACCAAGGAAATATAATCTACCTTCTCTTAGGATTACATTGCATCGGTTAGGGCATTTATTGGCTTTATGCCCCCAACCTTTGCACTCGAAGCATTGGAACCCTTTAGGATTAGGATACTTGTGAACTTCTTGCCTCGGAGGGATTTTTTGGACTGTTTTGGGCTCGGTAAGCCTAGTAGTGGTGGGTTGGTCCTTGTTTTTAGGCCAACCCGAAGAGGATTGAAGTATATCCTTGCCCCTCAGCCAAACTGAGGTTGATTGTCCCTTTGTTTTGAATGACGACCTCTCTTTAAGTTCCCTTTCAATCTCAAGAGCCGCTTGGAAAATACCTTCAACGGTATCAAACTTATGAAGTGTCAAATGAGTGGAGATCTCTTTGTTTAGCCCATACTTGAACTGAATGATGTTACGACAAATTTGTTCCCCACGATGATCAAGTTTCAACATGAGTTGTTGAAATTCATCATAATATGTCATAACACTTTGATTCCCTTGCCGAAAGTTGTACAATCTAGCAAGTAACTCATGACGATAGCTTTCGAAAAGATACTGTTGCCTCATTAGGCACCTCAATCGAAACCATGGTGATGGTTTCCCCTCTACCAACTCGTTGCCGAACTGCTTGAAGTATTCCCACCAAGTGTTAGCATAGCCTTCAAAATGATCTATGGCATAACAACTCTTCTTGTCTTTCGAGATATCATTCACTTGAAATACTTTATCACACATCGACTCCCAAGCAAGAAATACCTCAGGGTCACTTTCACCCTTAAAGATAGGTAGGCTTAATTTGATGGTATTGATGCCTACGTCTCTCTCTTAATATCGGTTTCCCCTTTCTCCATACCCTTGATATCTTCTTAGATCCATACGCCCCTTTCTCATCTACTACTCCCTCATGTAAGCATCATCAAAGGCTTCATACCCTTCATTATCCTCTCTACCATATTCCTCAAAGTGTAAGGGATGGTTTTGGACATTTGGAACTCATTTTGGAGGGATTGGATTTTATGAAGGTGGTGCTCTTTGGTTTAGTGGGGCTCGAAAGAGTGGGTTTGGATTTAGTAGAGTTATTGGATGCCCAAGTCCCTTTTGCGGAACTTGAGGAGTTTGTGAATGGGTTGGTCTATTGGAGCCTCAGTTTAGAGGGTTATAAGTGGTTTGGCTTACGGCATTTAGTAGAGCTAGTGAAGGATTTGCCAATTGTGGCCATGTTTCGGGAGTAACGGTGGCGGAGGAATTTCTATCATGTCCACTTGACGAAACATGTCGAGGAGTAGAAGAGTGAGAGTTTCTTTGACTCTGCACTTGTTCAAACCTCCTACTAATAGTCGTCAGTTCTCCCCTTATGGCTCCAACTTTCGTACTCAACCTTTCAAGAGTTTAGGTCACAGCCTCAAGAGTGACCCTCATATTCTCTATTTCATTAGAATCCATGGTTTGAGATGTGGTTCCCTCCATTGTCAAGGTATCACCTACACAAGCAACAAACAAGTTAGTTTAAAACTTCTTTCCTCACTCACACTCTCTTGGTTCACTCACACTCAAGCTCCACAAGTGTTGTAGATTGGCTAGTAACCCGTGAATCCTTAAGGTATGAGTATGCTCTTGTCCGGAATGGATTCTTGTTTGAAAGTCAAAGAATTCCCATCGGAATAGATTCAAGGAGTTACAATGTATTCAAACGACAAAAGCACACAAACAAACGATGACACGAATACAAGGCTTCAAAGGACTAATTGACAACCTAATAGGAATGTACTAGCTTGCTAATTAGTTCTCGAGTCAATTAGAAGAAACTAAGAATCAATAATTAGAAACTAGAATATCCAAATTGAGCTTAATTAATGACGTGAACAATTATTAAGGTGACATGGTAGCATGATACTGGTCATGGGTCCATACATTTTGTTCAAAAACTTGAAGCCTTAATCTTCACAATTTTATAATGGATGACTTTGCTTTTGGAGGGAAAGTAAAGTCTTGTAAATTTTAAACTTTTTCCAACTCAAAAAGGTGAGGCTTGAATTTACTAGTTCCACAAGACAATGATCCTTGTTTTAAGGAAAAATGGTTGTTAAATCAAGGAAGTGATGTTGGCAAGTTTTCTCACAAACAACTTTACAACTTTGTCATGCAACCTTTTTGGATCTATTTTAGTCTTTATAGTGGTCAAGATATGAGATCAGGAGAAGATCAAGATGAACACAAAGAAAATACTTCAAGAACACAACCACAATTCACCAACAACAACCCACTTTAAACATCAAGCCACAACAACACACAACTCGGCCTACTTCAAGTTCATCATACTACCACTTCAAGTCCACAATAGCAATGTCAATATGTTAAGCACAACTTAGCTTTAGACACCTTTTATGTTGATGAGAAAGAAATCAGCACAAGAAAAAAACTAGAAAAACAAAATAACATCAAGATCTAAACACACAAACACCAATCTCGGCAAAGATAACAACACAACACAATTTTCTAGGCCAAGAACAAGATGGACAGATTTCTCTTTTTTCTGGAATTTTCAGATTTCAACAATTTTTTTATTTTATTTTTGTATTTTTCAAATACCAAGCCCAAGATTGATTTTTTTGGAACAAAATCAACCAAAATCTTTAAAACCAAATGATACAAAGCTAAGTGTCTATCAAGAGATTTCAACCATCTCAAGAACAACAAGATGAACAACAAGTTGCTAGTGAATCGAAATAGGACTCACACAACTTCACTAGAATTTGAGTTTGTGTTTTGAATAAAAAAATGATATGAATAACAAGGAATTAATGCAAGTAAATCAAAAGAGCCCCACACGCCTTCACTAGACTTTAGATTCAACAACACAAAGTTAACAAGATTACAAAAGAGATAGAAACTTGACACACAATATTCAAAGATCTAAGAACCCTAACAATGAGAAAGGTCCCTAAGAGTAGTGAATATCAATACCAATTTCTTACTTGGACCAATAGGAACTCAACAACCCCAAGATCCTAGTTTCTAGCCAAGAGACAACACTAGTATCACTCTACTAGTAAGTTTTCAAAATTGGGGCTTCTCCAATGGAAGAGAGAAGTTTCAAAATATTACAAGTGTTTAGTTTTCTTCCAAAATATGAATGAACTAACTCAAAAAGACTATCCCTAATAAATGGCTTACATAGTCAATTACAAAAGAGGGACAAAATACCAAAATACCCCTGACATTAAGTGGGTGGGTTTGGGGTATTTTGTTAGGCCTCTTCACACTTTAATAAGTATAGGACATTAGATGGGATCACAAGGTCCTCACACACGGCCAAGGATGTGAAAAAGGCTTGGAGTCATTGCAACTCACGCGCTTGACTTCATGTGAAAGGTCTCGAGCTAGGAATTTCGATATCATCAGATCAATAATTTTTCTGAATGATATATCTGAAGATCTTAAAATGGTTTATTTGCCCTTCTTTTATTAACTTCACATTATGAAACTTATTAGAAATATCTATGAAACTCGTTAGAAAAATGCTTGCATCATATATTGGTTTTGAAATATTTAAAATCTTGAGCATAATACGTAATTGGTAATTATTTTAGTTTTGGACTACTACATGTCAGTATCGACTTTCTATATGAAGTTTTAATGGACATTCCTAAGGGTGAGTAAACCAAAAAAACTCTCTTCTTATGTATGCTTTCAACATAAACCCTAACCCTACCAGTCGTTAATAATGGCTAATCTAGCTACTGATCTATCATCCTAGGTGATTGACCAGTCTACTGATTTAGTATTAACTTATGTTAAGACATTCCCTTGTCTATCTAATCCTAAATTAATACCTATTATATTTTCTTTCTAGCCTATTCAATTACCTATCAAAATAAGATGAACATGGAGAGTAGCAATATTATAGAGGAAGGAAAAGGTTCAAAATAAAATATATAGATCTAGTTAAACCACCTGTTAAGGGGTATAGAAGGAACCCATTCTAATTAAGAAGATTTCCTTGATTGAGAGTGCACTTAGAATCACTTGTACTGAAGAGGGGGTTTAGAGGATGCATATGATGGAAGAGTTACAATATGTTGTTGTTGGAAAATTCTTCTATGAATGGCCTGAGTTGAAGGAACTATGTGTTCAAGTTCCTGAGCAGTGTAATATTAAAGGAGATTGTTAAATAGGACTGCTTAAAAATATATATTTTGATAAACCTAAGTTTGATGGATGATTTTGTCAATCTTATTTTCAAATATGCATATTACATATGTGCTAAGAATGGAGTATCATATCTGATGAGGCCTCTCATTTATTATCATAAATTCAATGTTAATGAAGAAAACACACAGGCAATGGCTTGGACCTGATTCCCAAATTTAGTTTCCAGATATTAGAAAGTTTCTATTTTTGAGTTACTACACATTTTTTAGAATTTCCTTGTATTTAAACAATTCTTCTTTCAACTTAATAAATCTCTCTTTTATTCTTCTTTGGTTGTATGTTTTTCATCTGTAAACATCAACACTAGTAGCCCCTAAATAATAGAAAGCCACGTATGTCTAAGTAATATCTTTAATCCAAAGTTCAAATGTCTGACATCTATAAGAAAAATCATGAATTTCACAAAATTTATAGTCCCGAAAGAAACAAATGCCAGATAATATAGCACACTTAGAAGTAAACACAATGAGACAAAGATGTACTTATAGAATATGATGCTGGCAAGAAACAGTTAGTGATCTCCTATTTATAACTAATGGCATGAAAAGAAGGATTAGTATTCCATCAATAATTATTGAAACAATCAGGTAAACACAAATTAAATATTTCATCTTTGCAACTGTCATCTCATAAATGCATCATATTACAAATGATATAAGTCATGATGTATTTAGGGTTGAAGACCAACTTCCAAGTACTTTTGTTCTTGATATGATAAAACTACTTGTATCACTAGATACAAAAAATTTCACTGGTATCAGAAGTAATGCTTGAACAGATGATGTCACACTTTTCATTATGTAAGTTATACTTTCTCTCTATACAACTAATACCACTTGGACGCCGCATGAAATTCATTATGCCATTGAGTACTATGGTAATACAGAATATTATGAGTACTGTCTACTGAAAGATCTGTATGTGATATAAACTTTGCTTGTGACAAGAACCATAAAAAAGAATGCTAATGCAAATTATGGAATACAAAGGGACGATACATAGACATCCTTAATAAATCAATTCATAAAAGTACAAGGATGAAAGAGGCTAGAATCACTGCAACAATATCAAAAGCAACATAAAGTTGCATTTGGTTGGCCAGTAACACCTTGTATTTAAAAAATTCATTATAACTTCTTGTTTTACTTAACATAAGGATCAGTAATGGATATGATGCAGATTTGGAAAAGAAAATCAGTAGACAGTTTCAACCTTGATGTACTAGTTATCTTTAGATTATTGCGTATTATGCTCAAAGAGGAAATGAAATAATAGAGTTTTATCTCCAAGTAAAAATAACAAAATATAAAGTCTAGAGTAATAATTGTTATTTATCAACCGCAAGCATTTTGATGCCTATTATCTTGCGCTCTCTTAAACACAAAAGACATACCATGATAACTTTTGTGGTGCTATCAGTGTAAGTGAAAACAACAGAACTAATACTTATTTTTCTAACTTATGAACAAATAAACATATAAATATTACCAAGAGAAAACATCAAATCAAAATTCTATTCAAGCAACTATCATAACATCAGAACAAGAGCAGTCCAAACTCTGTTATCGTGGATTTTACAGAATAAATACATCTTACCAACAACAGTGATCATATTAGTAAAATTCTTCAGGACAGTGACACAACAACATTGATGTGCTTTAGACTGAGAAAAGTAAGACAAAATTCAGCCAAGTCATAGAATTTTGGTATTTACTAGTAAACACTAAATCAGCTGGAATGCTAAAAAAATCTTTAAGGCTACCGCATAATATGGATATAAAATGTCAAAGATTGAAATAGACGATGTCAATGGTGAAGTAGAAAGAACATAAATAGCTGAACTTAAACTAAAATACCTTCTTTTTTGAACTTAAATGTTTTTGTACCCTTTTCTGCTTTTGACACATAGTGTAATCAAATTCTGAGTTTTGATGGATCTTTACCTATCATAATCTTCTTTTCTTTTATTTAAAAGTAAACTCGGTCAGTTACTCAGTGTCATTCAGATGGGAGTAGAATTTAACACTGAGCGAATGTAGGGATGGTAACTTCCCCATCAAATAGGTAGAGCCATTAGTAGCAGTCCCTATACTCCAAACCTATGTAGCCAGCGTAGGATATGAGAAGTCACCCGTCAGTATAGGCTTGACTCTCTCGCAGGGGTCACCCATCAGATTAGGCTTGACACTCTTTGTTCTTTGGGACAATACAGTATACCAGACTAGTAAATCCACATAGCCAGCGTTAGTACCTATGGCACGGTATTAACACCCTTCCAATTAGGGTTACAGGTCGTACCCCGATTAGCTCAGATTAGAGCATATCGGTTAGATGATAGCTCCCACAGTCTCAATCCAGTAATCAGACCAGTAGTTTAGTCTCAGTGTTGTTTGACCAAGGCATATAGATATTAGTTATTTTAGTATTTCAGTTTACATATTTTTATTCAGTTCATGTTATATGATAGGTGATGTATCCCCAGTAGCTATAGAATTCACGTACCTTCAGTATTTACAGACTTCTATGAATTCACAGTATTTATAGATTTCACATATTTTCAGTATCTACAGATTTCATGCTCTCTATTCAGTACTCCATATTTTATATGTATATTTATATAGTTATTATTCCTATTCATGAAACCATGCATGCCAGCCTACCTCATTTCGCATACCAGTACATTCAAAGTAATGATAGCATACCTTTCTTTTATGCTATGATGTATTATATCATATGTTATAATCTTTATTTCCCAAATCATGCTTAGACTTCTCAGACTCTCAGCAGCAGCAGTGGTAAGTCCTCATATTTCAAGGACGGGTTATTTTACTTTGTGTCTCTAGTTCAATAATTAGTGGAGTTAGTTGGGGCCTGTCCCATCAACTCATAGTCATACAGTTTATAGGATTTCAAACACTATAGTCAGTTATTCAGTATTCAGACTTCAGTTGACATATCAGTTAGTTATTTAGTTTATCTCAGATTTCAGTATTTATTCAAACTCAGATAGTTATTTCTTCAGATTCATAATTCAGTATTTGTTTCTGATATTAAAACCTTATGGCATATTAGTTATTCTTCTATATTTATGATTATGTTATTCAGTGCTCACAGCAGGTACCAGTTTATGGGTTAGCTTGTGGTCCCTCAGGACTATAAGCATCGTGTGACACCCAGGGTGTACTCTTGGAGTATTACAAACTTGGTATCATAGACTAAGGTTTTAAAGAGTCCTAGAAAGTCTGAAAGTTGCATCAAGTAGAGTCTTGTGCTTGGATATGTAGCGCACCACTCTTATGGGCAGGAGGATATAAGGCGTTTAGGAAAAGTTTCCCTTCTTTCAGTATTTATGTCATGTGAGTGAGTATGATCTCAAGTTAAACTCTCAGTCTAGTCCATTTCTTCCTTCTATTTATTGAACATGCCTCCCAAAAAGAATAATAGAAAAGGAGCAGGAAACCAGCCAGCACCTCCGCCCATCCAAGTAGATCCTCTGTACGAGTATGTCTCTCAAGCAGAATTCAGAGCTGCATTCACCACTCTAACAAATTCCATAGCAGCTCAGAATGAATGGCCAACTGTTGTTTAGGCCAACCTAGTGGCCAATACTATTGCATCCAAGATTCGGGACTTCACCCAGATGAATCCTCCTTCCTTCACGGGATCCAAGTCTGAAGAGAATCCAGAAGGTAATGGATATTATGGGGTAACATCTAGTGAGAGTGTTGAATTGACTGCATATCAGTTGCAAGATGTAGCCCATACTTGGTTAAGCAGTGAAAGGTTGATATGGGTGTTGATGCAGGGCCTGTATAATGGGAAGAGTTTGCCATAGCTTTCTTAGAAAAATTCTTCCCATTGGGTTTGAAGGAGGCCAAGGTGTTAGAATTTATTAACTTGAGGCAGGGCAACATGAGCGTGAAGGAGTATTCCTTCAAGTTTACTCAGTTAGCTAGATATGCTCCCCATGTAGTAGATGACAGCAGGTCCAAGATGAGTAAGTTTGTGTCTGGTGTATCTGATAGTGTGGTCAAGGAGTGTAGGACCTCAATGCTGATTAAGGAGATGGACTTGTCTAGACTGATTGTCCATTCTCAACAGATTGAGGAGCAGAAGATTAAGGAAAGAGAGAAAGGGAACAAGAGGGCTAGGACGAGTAGTTTTAATTTCAACCAGCCAAGATCAGAAGGTGGTAATCGTCCTCTATTTTATTAGAGGTCTTCAGCCCCAGCACCTTTTTTAGCCAGTGCCCCAGTACCCAAATTCAGGAATGATAATCGGGATAGGGCAGCACGCTCTATGTCCTAAGGCAGTGTTAATAGTGCCCGTACAAATCCTTTATGTCAAAAATATGGGAGACACCATTAGGGTGAGTGTTGAGCGGGAAGTGATGTGTGCTTCGGATGTGGAAAGCCTGGCCATCGGATTCGGGAGTGTCGGGTAGTTACTTAGAGAGGTAGGGAGTTGCGCCAACAAGGCCAGTCCAATCAATCATCAATTCCATCTAGATGCCCGACTCAGCAGGATGTCACTTCCAGTGCTACCAATGGTCAGCATTCGAACAGATTATATGTTTTTCAGTCCCGCCAAGATCAGGAAAATTCTCCTGACATAGTTACTAGTACGTTGCAGGTTTTTCATTTACATATCTATGCTTTACTTGACCCTAGAGCTTCTCTTTTTTTGTAACTCCTAAATAGCCATCAACTTCGAAGTCAGTCCCAAAACTCTAGCAGAGCCCTTTTCAGTGTCTACCCCAGTGGGTGTTTCCATTGTAGCAAGGCAGGTATATAGGAACTGTCCGATCATAATATCTCAGAAATTTACTTCAGTTGATCTCATGGAGTTAGAGATGATGGATTTTGATGTCATTCTTGGCATACATTGACTCCACTCATGCTATGCCTCAATTGATTGTAGAAACTAAATAGTTTATTTTCAGTTCCCAAATGAACCAGTCCTTGAATGGATGGGTAGTACTACAACTCTCAGGGGTCAACTTATTTCGTACCTTAGAGCGAGAAAAATGATATCCAAGGGATGTATTTATCATCTGGTTCGAGTTAAAAACTCAAATTCAAAGACTCCAACCCTTGAGTCAGTTTCAGTAGTCAGGGAATTTCCAGACGTGTTCCCTGAAGATCTTCCTAGAGTTTCTCCTGAAAGGGAAATCGACTTTGGAATAGACTTTCTCTTATACACTAAGCTTATATCTATTCTGCCATACAGAATAGCTCTAGCTAAACTCAAAGAACTAAAAAAACAGTTGAAGGATATCCTAGATAAGGGATTCACCAGACCCAATATCTCCCCGTAGGCCGCACCAGTTCTATTCATGCGTAAGAAAGACGGTTCTCTCAGAATGTGTATTAATTATTATTAGTTGAACAAACTCACCACCAAGAATAAATATCCACTTCCTAGAATTGATGATTTGTTTGACCAACTTTAGGGAGCCAGTTATGTTTCTTAGATAGACCTTAGATCAGGCTATCATCAGCTCAGAGTCAGAGAGTGTGACATTCCAAAAATAGCTTTTCAAACTCTGTATGGTCACTTTGAATTTCTAGTCATGTCCTTTGGTCTTACAAATGCCCCAACAGCTTTCATGGACTTGATGAATCGAGTGTTCAAGCAGTACTTGGACATGTTCATTATAGTCTTCATTGATGACTTTCTTGTCTATTCCCATAGCGAGAATAATCACGCAGAATACCTCAGAATCGTTCTTCAGACTCTAAAAACCCATTAGTTATTTTCCAAATTCAGTAAGTGTGAATTCTGGCTAAGATCAGTAGCTTTTCTTGTCCATATTATTTCCTATGATGGTATTAGAGTTGATCCTCAAAAGACCAAAGCAATGAGAAACTAGCCCAGACCCATTTCTCCTTCAGACATCAAGAATTTCTTGGGTTTGGATGGCTATTACCGTTAGTTTGTTGAATGGTTTTCATCTATTACATCCCCCATGTCTATATTAACTCAGAAGAAAGTCAGGTTTTAGTGGTCAGATTCATGTAAAAAGAGTTTTCAGGAGTTGAAAACTCGACTCACCTCAGCCCCAGTTCTTAATTTTACCAGATGGTTTAGATGGGTTAGTTGTGTACTGTGATGCATCCAGAGTAGGATTGGGTTGTGTCTTTATGGAGAGAGGAAAGGTCATAGCCAATGCCTCTAGACAGCTAGTAGTAGTAGTAGTGGTGAGTCTTCAATTTTGAGAACAGGTTTTTTTATTTTATGCCTTTAGTTCAGTAGTTAGTGGAGTTAGTTGGGGCCTGTCCCATCAACTCACAGCCATACAGTTTAGAGGCTTTCAGACACTATAAAAAATTATTCAGTATTTAGACTTCAGTTGACATATCAGTTAGTTATTCAACTTATCTCAGATTTTAGTATTTATTCAGACTCAGATAGTTATTTCTTCAGATTCATAATTCAGTATTTGTTTTCGATATTAAAAACTTATGGCATATCAGTTATTTTTTCATATTTATGATTATGTTAATCAGTGCTCACAGTAGATACTAGCTCAGGGGTTAGCTTATGTCCCCTCGGGACTATAAGCACCGTGTGACGTCAAGGGTGTACTCTCGGGGCATTACATGACAATATAGGTTTATTATATCCCCAATAGGTACCGTATGATGGCCTAGTACCCCTTGGCATATTAGTGATAGAGACTCTAACACTTGCGGAAAACTTGGGTTGGGGGCTTGGCCGCCGAGTTAAGGGCGAATTCCATATATCCCATAGGATTGTAGAGTTGTAGGGTGTACCACCTAGCTCAGAAGTAAGATAAAGAGTGAGTCGTGTTTTCAAGAAATATTTCAAAGTCTTTTAAGTATGCCCATGTGTTTTCATATATAGTATGTAAAATATTTTATGAATTGCTCTCACTTATGTTGTATAAAAGTTTATTATTTTAGATTGCTCTGCTTACCAGTACATCTATATTGACCCCCTAATTTCAGGATCTGAGGCACAGTCCTGGGGTCCCGCTAAGTAGTAGATTGGTGTGTCAGATATTTGCAGCTGGTGAGCCTACCCTATTTTAGAAGGCCTGGTTGTTAAGTATTATTAGTCAGATTTTGAGTTATGGTCTGACTGGGGGCCTTGTCCCAGCTTTTAGACAGATGATGGTTTTCATGTTATTAGAGATTTCACAGAATGTTGTCATGTGTTTTGAATGTTAAGCACTTCTTTTTGAATTATTCAGTTTACTTATGAGATTGACCAGGTTTTCATATGATAATTTTTTGCATTTCCTTATATTTTATGATCATTGTGTATGATTTCCAAATAGAGATGGGCGCTCAGGCCTTCATGGTTTGAGATGCTATCACGGCCAGGGCCTCGATTTAAGTTGTGACAAACTTTGTATCAGAGCATAATTCATGGTCCCAGGGTGTCTGTGAAATTGCATCGGGTAGTGTCTTTTTTATGGGTATATAGTGCGCCACACTTATAAGGAGAAAGCTACTAGGCATTTAGGAATGTCTCTCTTTCTTTCATGATTTAGTCTGTGCTATAGATTCTGAATGTCCTCTAATCTATGATTCCCTATATTTCAAAAATTGATCATGCCTCCTCGTAGAACCCACGAATAAAACACCCAAGCTGAGGATGTCTGTCCTACTCATAGGATATGGACCCATTATAGAGCTCGTACCCCAGAGTTTATTGCTACTCTGGGAGTTTTTCCAGTTCCGACTAATCCACCTCGGGCTCCACAAATCGGTTTCAACCATCCCTAGCCACCTCTGAGGGACGTTTTGAATGTTTAGTTCCGACAGTCCATCCATATGATTACTCAACTGGTGGCCTCTCAGACCCGTCAGTTTGAAAATGTGGGTTATGTTTCTAGTTCATCTGAGGTTATATGGGCTGATCAATTCATGAGACTGAACCCACCTCTGTTCACTGGCACAAAGGTGGGAGAGGACCCCCAAGGGTTTATTGATGAATTGGAGAAAATTTTTAGAGTTATGCATGCGAATGAGGTTGAAGGGGTCAAGTTGGCAACCTATCAGTTGAAGGATGTCGTCAATCAATGGAATAATGAATGGGAGGACTCAAAGGGTAGTGATGTTGAGCCTTCTGTATGGGGTGAGTTTGTAGAAGCTTTCCTGTACCATTTATTTCCCTAGGAATTTAGGGAGTTAAAGGCTGAAGAATTTATAAATTAGAAGCAAAGAAAAATAAGTGTTAAGGAGTATACATTAAAGTTCACTCAATTGTCCAGGTATGCTCCAGTAATGGGAAACATGAGAGATCGCATAAGAAAGTTTGTATCCAAACTTTTGGATGATCTAGTGCTACAATACAAGGAAGAAATGTTGAATAGAGATATGGATTTCTCTAGGTTGTCTATTCATTTGCAACAGGTTGAAGAGTAGCAAAAAAGGATGGCAGAGGCCAGGGAGAAAGACAGACAGGAAAAAAGGACCAAATCTGTAGAACAGCATAACAGTCAGCACCAAGGTGGTAATAATTGAAGTGATAAGTGGCCGAATAAAAAGTTTTGGAGTAATACTCAGTCGTCGACTAGCGCCCCAGTGCCTATACCTCCAGTTGATCGGCGGTTACAGAATTTTCAGCCTAATAGTGGGTCGAGAGTACAGGATTCTCAGTCCCAAGAAAGTGTGGCCCAGTCATTTAGGCAATACCCTCTGTGTTATTCGTGTGGGAAGAACCACCCAAGAAGATGTCAGTTTGGCACAATGGTGTGCTATACTTGTGGCTATCTAGGTCATATTCAAAGAGATTTTACGACAGATAGAGGTAATGTTAGGGTGCTAAGTCTCAAGCTAATTCCATAGCCCCACCACTACACAAGGGTACTCTTCAGCTACTGGATGTGGTCAAAATTGGCTATATGCTCTATCTAACCGCCAGGATGCAGAGGCTTTGCCAGATATTATTACGGGTCCATTACAAATTTTCTCCCATAATGTGTATGTACTACTTGACCCCTGTTCTACCTTGTCTTATGTGACCCCTTATGTGGCAGTGAATTTTGGTTTTGAGCCTGAAAATATTTTGAAACCTTTCTTTGTTTCCACCTCTGTTGGTGACTCTATTATGGCTAGGAGGTTGTATAGAAATTATGTCATAGTTTTCTGTTATCTTGATATTGTGGTGGATCTTAAGAGATTGATATGATTGACTTTGATGCCATTTTAGGGATAGAATGGATCCATTCATGTTATGGCATATTAGACTATAGAACTCGAAAGGTTACTTTCTTTTTCTGAATGAACCCATGTTAGTGTGGGAGGGGTATTCTTTAGTACCTAAGGGGAGTTTATATCTTATCTTAGAGCCCACAAATTTATATCTAAAGGTTGTTTGTATCATGTTGTTTGGGTTAAAGATTCTAGTACTGAAAGTCTTTCCCTCTGATATATCCTTGTAGTTAATGAATTTCTAGAAGTTTTTCATGATGATCTCCCAGGGATACCACCTGATAGGGAGATAGATTTTGGCATTGACTTATTGCTGGAAACTCATCCTATTTCTATTCCGCCATTCAGAATGGCTCCTATAGAATTGAAATAGTTGAAAGAACAGTTAAAGGAACTTCTTGATAAAGGCTTTATTCATCCAAGTATTTCTCCCTGGGGTACCCTGGTGCTCTTCATGCGTAAGAAAGACGGTTCACTCCATATGAGTATAGATTACCGTCAGCTCAATAAGGTCACTGTCAAATATAAATACCTTCTCCCCTGAATCGATGATTTATTTGATCAACTCCAAGGAGCCAAATATTTCTCTAAGACAGACCTTTTTTCAAGGTATCATCAGTTGAAGGTTAGGGAGACTGATATTCCCAAAATAGCTTTCCGAACTAGATACGGCCATTATGAATTCTTAGTTATGTCCTTTGGACTGACTAATTCTCCTACAACCTTCATGCACCTAATGAATAGGGTGTTTCATTAGTTTCTTGATCTCTTTATCATAGTCTTTATAGACGATATTTTGGTTTACTCCAAAAGTGAGGAAGAGCATGCCAATCACCTCCGAATCATCCTTCAGACCCTCAAATATCATGAATTATATTCAAAGTTTTCCAAATGTGAATTTTGGCTTAGTGACATTTCTTTCCTGGGGCACATTGTTTCTAGTGAGAAGATTAAAGTTGACCCCCAAAAGGTTTAGGTAGTGAGAAAATGGCCAAGACCCATGACTCAAACCGATATCCGGAGCTTCTTGGGTTTGGCCGGGTATTATAGAAGATTTGTAGAGAGTTTTTCCTCTATTGATGCTCCACTTACTAAGTTAACTCATAAGAAGGTGATTTTTTTGTGGTCTGAATCCTGTGAGAATAGCTTTGAGAAACTAAAAGACAAATTGACTACCGCGTCAATTTTAACCCTTCCCAAGGGTACAAAGGGTTTTGTTGTGTACTGTGATGCATCCTGGGTGGGACTTGGGTGTGTTCTTATGCAACATGGTAATTTCATGTCTTATGCATCTAGGAAACTGAAGGTGCATGAAAAGAATTACCCCAACCATGACCTAGAGTTAGCGGTTGTGGTGTTTGCACTTAAGATCTGGCAGCATTATCTTTATAGGGTGCATGTAGATATATTCACTGATCATAAAAGTTTCCAGTATATTTTCTCGCAGAAAGTGTTGAATCTTAGGCAGAGGCGGTGGTTAGAACTATTGAAGGATTATGACTTAAGCCTACACTATTATCCAGGCAAGGCGAATGTAGTGGTTGACGCCCTTAGCAGGTTGTCAATGGGTAGTCTTGCTCATATTGAGAAAAGGAAGAGGGATATAGTGAAGGATATTTACCGTCTTGCAAACTTGGTAGTTCGACTTCTAGATTCTGAAGATGGGAGAGTGATCGTTTATGAGATAGCTAAATCCTCATTATGTGTTGAAGTTAACGGAAAGCAGGACGAAGACCCTATCTTGATGCAGATTAAGGAAGATGTTGGTCAACAGAAGGTCATAGCATTTAAAATTAGTGGAGATGGGATTCTGGGATATCAGGGTAGGCTGTGTGTACCGAACATGGATGGTTTGCAAGAGAGGATTCTTGATGAAGCTCACACTTCGAGGTATGTTGTTCACCCAGGCTCTACAAAAATTAAACATGACCATAAGGATATCTATTAGTGGAATAATATGAAAAGAGATGTTGCTAATTTTGTTTCTAAGTGTATGAATTGTTAGCAAGTCAAGGTAGAGCATATGAGACCAGATGGCAATTCCCAAGAGATAGCTTTACCTATGTGAGAGTGGGAGATAATTAATATAGACTTCATCATGGGGCTTCCGAAGTCCCGAAACCAATATGATTCCATTTGGGTAATTGTAGACTGGATGACCAAGTCTGCTTATTTCCTACCAGTACAGATGAATTATTCGAGAGATAACTATACCAAGTTGTACATTCGAAAGATAGTTCATTTTCATGGTGCACCGGTATCTATTCTATCTGACCGAGGTACACAGTTTTTTTCTCAGTTTTTGCAATCTCTTAAGAGGAGTTTAGGTATCCAGGAGATCCTGAGTACTGCTTTACACCCTCAGACTGATGGACAAGCTGAACGCACCATTTAGACCTTTGAGGATATGTTGAGGGCATGTGTGATTGACTTTAAAGGTAGTTGGGTGGACCGTTTGTCATTGATATAGTTCGCCAACAATAATAGCTACCATTCCAGTATTCAGATAGCCCCTTTTTAAGCGCTTTATGAGAGAAGATGTAGGTCACTAATTGGATGGTATAAAGTAGGTGAAACTCGGTTGTTTGGGCCTGACCTTATTCATCAGGCGATGGAGAAGGTGAAGATCATTAAGGAGATACTTAAGACTTCTCAGAATCACCAGAAGTCTTATGTCGATATTAGAAGGAGAGATTTAGAATTTAAGGTTGATGATTTGGTGTTCCTAAAGGTCTCCCCTATGAAGGTAGTCATGCATTTTGGAAAGAAAGGGAAGTTTTTTCCTCATTATATAGTACCATATCAAATTATGAGAAGGATAGGTAGGGTCGCTTATGAGTTAGATTTTCCCGTAAGCCTAGCTTTCGTATATCCAGTTTTCTATGTGTCCATGTTGAAAAAGTGCATAGGAGATCATTCCCTAGTATTACCTGTAGAGTAAATTAATGTGAAAGACTCCTTGTCATATGAATAAGAACCCATTGCCATTATGGATCGCCAAGTTCGAAAGCTGAGAAGTAAGAAAATAGTTTCGGTTAAGGTGTTGTAGAAGAATCAAAAAGATTAGGAAGCTATTTAGGAGTCAAAGGATAACATTTGAAATAGATACCCAAACCTCTTTAAGACCATGGAAGACGACATAGAAGGTACAAGCTATATACTATTCTCTCTTTATCTTTACCTTGGTGTGTTTAAAATCATGCTCGTTTGTGTCTCGAGTCATCATTTGGGGATGAATGATCCAAAGAGAGGGATAATGTAAAACCCCGTAGCATTCTCAACTTAGTACCACCCTTAATAGCATGCTTGAAGAGCTTACAATATCATGCATAAAGAGCTTACAACTTGAAATTTTTCTATGTGTTAAAATGGACTTAGTCATAGTTTAAGCTCCTAAACTTCAATGATTTTTAAATCAATCTTTCTAACCCCGAGACGTAGATTTTTTAGTTTATTCATATTCAAGGATGTAAAGGGGGTGTCTCGGGAAAGTTTCGGATTTTTGAACGATGTTTGAGACATCTTTGTATAATCAAAATAGTGGGCCAATGCAATATCGACGCGTTGCGCTAGGAATTATGTCAATAGGGACTGACGCGGTGCGGCGCTTAACGCATCGAGTGCCCAGTTCATTTTAATGACTTTTTTGGGTCCACAAAGGTATTTCAGTCTTTTTTCCTCATTCTATCTCAGCCATAACACAAAATTAAGTCAAGATTAGGGAATAGTTTGACAAAAGTTACTCAAATTCCCTCAAAACAAAACCCTAACTCCTCTCCCAAAGATCAAGAAACAACGTTTAAGTTTAAGATATCCATGAAACGAGTCAAGATTCGGATTCTAATCTTCCAACGAAGTAATCTAAGGTGTGTGGGGTTTTTCTAAACTACATGGGCATGGTAAAATCATTTTTAATAATGTTTGAATGTTGAGAAATCATGTATTTACAATGGGTTTTGAATTTACAATGACAATTATGCATTGTGAACCCTTTTGATGATAATATTTTGGTCTTGAGGCCTTCCCTTTGAAATTAATTGTTACTCATATATATATATATATATATATATATATATATATTCACTTGATGTTCTGAAATTTGAATTGAGAGCATGAGGATTTATACTCCCATCTCTTGTTATGAAGCATCTAGATTTCATATGTTATGAATTATTCAATTGCATGTTGAGAAGCATGATACAAATGTCTTTACAGTTGTTTAAGACTTGATTTTTGTTATGAAATGAAGAAAGGGTGTTTCTTGTTAATATAAATGAAAAGAGATGATTTAAAGAGCTGCATGTTTTGCTACAAAGTAATGGACCACCGTATGTTTAAGAATTGAAAGAGAGAATCTTTTCATAAGTCTCATGTAATTAGATATATAAATCCTTACTCTGCATAAGTCTCATGTAATTCGATATATAAATCCTCCTGTGCTATTTGAATGACTTAGAGGTCTAAACATTGTTTTGAATAAAGAGAACTGTAACATGGTAATGTATGTCTTAGAGGTATGACATTCAAGTCTTGGTATGACGACACCAATCAAATGAATTCCATAACAAAGTAAGATTTTCAAATTCTAATTTCAAAGAATGCATGTCATAAAGAGTTAAAAATGGGCTAAAAGAAAGTTAGGTGGTTAGCCGAAGAAGGCATATGAGTGTAAGGGCTCATTGCTAGGAACCGTGTTTTTTTGATACGAGTTTATTATGTCTTCAAGATGGACCATACGCTGGCCTAGTGTCCCTTGGCGTATTAGAGATAGAGAGTCCAACCCTTAGGAAAAACTTGGGTTGGGGGCTTGGCCGCCGAGTTAAGGGCAGATTCCATATAGCCCGTGAGATTGTAGAGTTTTAGGGTGTACCACCTAGCTCAGAAGTAAGATAAAGAGTGAGTCATGTTCTTAATAAATGCTTCAAAGTCTTTTAAGTATGCCCATGTGTTTTCATATATCGTATGTAAAATGTTTTATGAATTGCTCTCACTTATGTTGTATAAAAGTACATTATTTTGTATTTCTCTGTGTACCAGTACATCTGTATTGACCTCCTATATTTCAGGATCTAAGGCACAGTCTTGGGGTACCGCTAATTAGTAGATTGGTGTGTCAGAGATTTACAGTTGGTAAGCCTTTCCTATTCTAGAAGGCATTGTTGTTAAACATTATTAGTCAGATATTTATTTTCTGTCCGACTGGGGTCCTTGTCCTAATTTTTAGACCGATGTTGTTTTTCATGTTATTAGACATTTCACATACTGGTGTCATGTGTTTTGAATGTTAAGCACGTCCTTTCAAATTGTTCAGTTTACTTATGAGATTGACCATGTTTCCGTATGATAATTTTTTGCATTTTTTTATATTGTATGATTATTGTACATGGTTTCTAGATAGATATGGGCACTCGGGCCTTCACTGTTCGAGATGCTCATCGCGGCCAGGGCCTCGGCTTGGGTTATGACATATATGTATATATTTTATCTGTTTTCTTGGGTTGCATGCCAGTACTCGCCATACTATTGTCCCCAAATGCTACGTCATTTCATTATGTAGGTTCAAAGAACTTTTCTAATGACCCTTTACAGCGATAGGTGGACTTTTATCTTATTGGACAACGGGTGAGAAGTAGTAAGCCCTCCATCATCTGAAAGGCATTGCTGTTTTTTCGTCATCGTCTCTATTTCAGGCTTTGGTTCTTTCTTTTTGTATAGTCGAGGTTATGTCCTTATTTGGTAGATGTTTCATCGATAGAGGCTTGTATACAATGTTGGCCACGATTTTCTGGATTTAAATTTAACTTTCAAATTTCATGGAGTTTTTATCAAACCTTTCATTTTATGGGTTGGCTTTCACAATTTCTTTATATTATTATGCTCTTGAGGTATGGATGAGGGGCTTATCTCAGTCTTTGGTTGGCTTAGGATGCTCGTCATGTCTAGGACTCAGTTTGGATCATGATAAACTTGGTGTCGGTTCATGGTTGAAGGTCCATGGTGTCTACAAGTCATGGCTAGTAAAGTTTATCTTATGGGTATCCTGACCTGAACTAGGGCCTGGCCGTAATGAGCATCTCAAGCCTACTAAGTCTGGAGATGACCCCCCTTAACCTTACCTCAAGTACACAATAAAATAAAAACTAGCAGAAGCCAATCAATAGAATAAGAGAAATATGAAAGTCAAGGAAAGGTAGGAGTCCAAACAAACTCCATAATAATATCCCAACACTTTCCAAAAAGGCTTCTAATCCAAAAAATACCAACTAAGTCGGTACATTCCCCTAACTATAACAGAAAGAATCCAAAAGTATTGAAATGATAAATAAAACTAAGATAGACCAGGTCTTCCGAATGATGAAGGGCTCACCACTCCAATCGCTAACCAACAGGAGTACCAAATCACCTAATGTTGCTTAGGGTCACAATAAAAGCCCTTGGAACATATATCATAAAATAGTGTAGCATCTGGGGATGGTCAGTACGGCAATTACTGTCATGCAACCAAAGAAAAGGGATAAAATATGTGCATTTTCCAAAAAACCAGTCATAAATCACATGAACATCAATTATATATAAAGGGCATCGAGATAGGGGCAAGGGTCATGAAACATGATAGTTTAAAAACATAATCCTGAATTGTGTAGCTTATTCCGACCTAAAGGCATCCACGAGCTATATGGGTTCGTCTCCCCCTGCCGGAAGAGCCCCATTCCATTTTAGCAGCATGTATCAGAGAATAAAGTAAAGCCACCAATAGTCAATTAGCCTCCCAAATTATACTGTACAAATCTAACACAATAGTCATAGACCCCCAAGGTCAGTAAATGTAGTTTCTAGTGTTGGTCTACCAAGGACTACACCTTCTTGGTGAACTACACAATTCCTTTTAAGACCAAATTAAAATATTTTTTCACATACCATTAATCAATTACTAAGGAGTCTTCCATTAAGGAATTTCCAAATTGGTATCGTCATACTAATAGACTTGCAAGATATTCTAATTATGCCAAACTATAACCATTTAACCAATGTGTCTTTCTTTCATTTACAATCCAAAACCATATCCTAAGGTCATTCCAAAACCTCTTTATATTTTTACCATTTAATGCAATGCAATATTTCAAAAAGTTATACCTTGTAGAATCCTTGTTTAAAGTCAAATTAGCTATATGGGTTGAGGTTTATGTCAATACCATCACACAAAATCCATAAACATTGTGAAAACCAAATTCCCAATTCTACCATTACCATGTAACTACCTAAAATTTGATAAAATATGTGAAATTTATGATTTTATGTAATTTGACCATTTTACCCTTCCTTATAGTTGCATTATGGTATTTCTAGGGTGTGAGAGTGATTTGCATGATTCTCGATGCATTTTGGTACCTTTTGTGCAGTATTGTAGTTTTTGGAGGCTTTGAGAACCTTATTTTGGACTTCCATGGTTATCTTATGATCTATTCAATGGATGGCTAAATGGACTACTCCAGTATATCTAAAATGTCAATGTTAGGATGGTAACATGATTAGTATGGTTTTATGGCTTTTAAATGTCATTTCAATCCTCAGTTTAGAAAATTGTGATTTTGGATTTTGGGGGTCAACTTTGTGAAAATGATATTTTTTGAAATTCTGATATTGCCATTGATTACTGAGTGTCGAATTTACAATGGTTACATAGTTCGTTTGCGTATATCGAACTCTGAACGAATCTCAGACACAACCCTATCGAAGTTTGTTTAGGGACATAAAAATTTGGTGCCCCAGGTTGCTGGATCAACTTGAAAAACAAAGGGTAAAACTCATTTGAGGATCCCGATTTATGCTTTAAATACTTCGTAACTAAGTTCAAGTATAATTAGCCCCCTTTTGCTTGATTTTTTTCATTCTTTCACTTTGCTTCTTGAGAGTTAGAACATAAAATAGTATAAGAGCTTAAGATGATGCTTGTGGGTGCTTGGGAAGCTAGATTAACGTATATTTCTTGATTCTCTTACGGATTTAAGGTGAAATTTTATCCTTTTCTTACTTTAATTCTTGATTTAATTTCTCAAAACCCCAAAAAACAGATTACATTATTTATCCACAAATTTCACTACTTTTCACTTGATTTCTAATCCTATAGTTACTAGTTTTTCATTAACTTAACCTTCAAAATAACTTCGATACTTGATTTTAACACAGATTTTAAAGATTTAACCTAGTAAAGCTTTAAAATAATTTTTTCTTCGATTTGAACCTCATTTTTTACTTAATTTGGTTTGGGTTTTCAACTGTAGATTTCTAAAAGTATGTGAAACATATTTTTAAAGTACAATTATAATTTTACCTTCTTTTTTGAAAGTCCATTTAGGAGTCCGTTTTGATCCCAAATAAAAAGTAGACAATATGAGTATTGTTGGCTTTGTTTTGATGCATAGATTCAATATTTCTTGGTTTTAGTTTATTTTGGGATCGTTCATGATGAGTAGGGCTTTTGGATCAAAGTGTAGCAGAACGATTTTATCCTTCGAGGTAGGTTATGGCTTAACTTTTCAAAATGGGATGGGTAGTTAATTAGTATACCAAAATGCATGTTAAGGGTGGGAACTAATCATGAACTATGGCTATATATATATATGTTGTGACAATGTGTGAGCCTAAATATGATGTAATTGTTGAATTTAGAATATCATGTGATATATGTGACCGCGCGGGGTCTTATGCGATGTTGATAGCCTGGAATACTTGCAAATAATTATATTGTGTTGTTAGAAATGCCAATTATGGCACCTTTGGCATGTTGTGAGATGTCCATACTTTGTGGGCATATGAATCATGAGGAAAAATTCATGGTTAATGGAAATAGAGAGTTGATATTGGCTCACATGGTTTTGGAATTATAACGTTGTGGCTGGTTGTGGAAATACATCATATGAATTGGTTGTGGAAAGATTCATTTTGAAAAGTTCTAAACATTGCATCATCATTCTCATGTTATCATACACATCTTTTCACTTATTTATTTTATTGCTTTATATTTACTTGTTCCATGTATGTGCACTTGATTTGTGTCTTATGTTATGTGTGTGCTTTGAAAATATTGGAAATAGTAGAAATACTAGTAAAATTGGAAATACTAGAAATATGAGAAACCTGGAAAATACTAAATATTGGTATTGAATATTGGATAATGTGGACCTTGTCGAAGAATTATGCCAGAGAATACGTAATGATTGTGTGTCAACCTCAAGGTTGTGGGCCAAGCTCGTGCATCTTCATTATCATCATTTTCTTATACATTGCATTTACTTTATTATGATTGGATTTCCATATTGACTTGTTATATATCTACTTGCTCTATATTCTTTTATTTAGACTTGACCATTTTGTATATACATGTTCTTCTCTGTTTCTACTTGTTGTGATATAATGTAAATTTATGTTCTACATACTGTGTTATTATTGTAATTATGATATATTTAAATTATTAGTGCAAGCGGTGTAGGCTATCATTGTGGGATATTTTCTGATTACAGTTGACATACCCTTAGTGTGTATTTTATATGCTTTATTTTTTACTTTGCTCGGTCGGTTAATGATACCTACTCAGTACAAGTGGATCGTACTCACTGCTACTGTACCTTTTTGTTGCAGCTTCAGGATCAGGTGCGCCCCACGTTGCTTAACTTGGCAATTGTTGGAGATTTCATGGTAGTTGATGATTTTCAGGCATCCGAATGTCTTCTTCTACCCTTATTTATAGACTATGTCTTTACTTTCTTCTCTCTTATATTTGGATATCTTATGTATTTCCTTGGATTCGATTTGTACTAGATATATTCTTATACTGTTGACACCTAGTTCTGGAAGTTATGGTTGCATTATTATGTTTCTTTCTGCATTTATTATACTTGTATAGTTTAACTTTTCTCTAGAATCCTTACCTTGGGGTTATTTCTGTCTTTTTACCCTTCGTGTATTGATTTGTATGATAGGCTTACTTGTTAAGGTTCACCGTGAAAAGTACCATCATGAACTATCGATTATGGGTCATGACAAATTGGTATCGTAGTAGCAAGGTTTTATTGGTCTCTACAGTGTAAGAATGGGATGTCTAATAAAGTCTCGCGGATTGGTACATAGACGTCAATATCTATCTTTGAGAGGCTATAGGTTGTTTTTAGGAAACATCCCTTATTTTATTCTTTACTCTACAAAGTTCTTTCATATATTGTGTTCAGAGTTGTGTTTCAATCTTTTTGCACAGATGGTGTTGACTAAATCCTGTGAGGTTTGAGATACGGATCCTACTTCTAGAGAGAGTTTATTCAAAAAGGAAAGCCTCGAGTCGTGGATGGACTCAAGAGAGGGGATGGGCCCATGGTTCAGCCCTGTCTAGGAGGAGTGCTAAGGAACTCTCCCTTGAGCCTCGTGTTTAGTAGGTTGGAGGCATGGGTTCTACTCCGATTCTTTAGAGTTCGTCTTCCCTGGTGTTGGAGATATTGTTCGAGTATTTGCTGAGCTATTTAGAAGGTTCTCCTTTTTTATGTCAGGCGTTCCTCTATTCCAGAATATGGATCCTTTTATTACACCTTCTTCTATTTTGGGTACTTTTCTGACTCCAAGTCCTATTCTTATTTCAGCACTAATATCTGAGCATGGTGTTCTGATATTGGGGGTTCAAACTTTAGCTATGCTACCTTCACAGATAGGATCTCAGCCTGCTAAATTCACTATGCCTCCTCTTGCTGCGAGTACAGTGATGTCTTCTGAGGATTAGAAGAGGTTCGAGAGATTTACTCATTTGGGTTCTCCCAGATTTAGTGGTGCTATGGGCGACGATGTGTACGATCTCTTGATTAATTTTTGGGAGAAATTGCATAACTTGGGTTCTCTTGAGTAGCATGGAGTGGCTTATACTACCTATCAGTTGAGGGATGCTGCGAGAGATTAGTAGAGGTTATTGTTTCTTTTAGACCTCTTGATGCTCTTGAGTTGACTTGAGATTAATTTTTTGATGCCTTTATGGAGAGATTTATGCCTTATAGTTTGAGAGATCGATGTGTAATGAGTTTGACCAACTAGAGCAAGTCTCCATGACTGTAGAAGAGTATGAGGCACACTTTCATACCTTGCCCAGATATTTCTATCCTTGTATTCCCACCGAGTCTAAGAATATTCATAAGTTCATGAAGGGTATGGATGTCTTTATTTAGTTGGTTACGTCTTAGATGGTTGTATCTAGGGAAACTTTTCAAAGTATTGTAGATCATGCCAAGATAATAGAGGGTATTCTTTGAGTATCTTGGGGTGTCACCAAGAAGGTGTACCATTTTGGTGAGTTCAGAGGTTAGTATTCTCATAGTGGAAATTTTAGAGATTTTTGTGGTTATTAGAGTAGGCCAGTGAAGACGGGCTTACAGAGTTCAGGTGGTAGATATTTGGGTTAAGTAGTATAGGGTGGCCATTTGAGCACAGTGGTTTCTTCTCCTGTTAAAGTGGGTTTAAGGACTTGTTATATGTGTTATGAGATTGCTTATTTGGCTAAGGACCGCCCCCATCGTGTGATTATGGGTACTCTTATTTCAGTAGTGAAAGGTAAAGGTGCTACCAGAGGTGTAAGAGGGAGAGGTAGTAGAGCTTATGGGGGTGGTTGTGGGGCCACTTAGGAAGTTGGTGGTCGTAGAGCCACTAAGACAGTTGGTGGTCGTAAGGCCACTCAGGCAGTTGGTGGTCGTAGGTAGTTCTATGGTATACTAGCCAGACCTGAGGCAGAGGCTTCAGATGTTGTGATCACAGGTACCGTCCCTGTTTGTTTCAGGTCGGCATCTATGTTATTTGACCCCAGATTGACTTTCTTCGATGTGTTTGGGTATTTTTCTTTGGGTTTTTATTTTGTTAGTGAGCCTATTTCCATTCATATTTGTATATCTACCCTAGTAGGTGATTCTTTAATGGTAGATTGGGTGTAATGATCTTCTATTGTGACTTTTTGTGGTCATGAGACTTGGGTAGATTTGCTTACATTAGATATGGTAGATTTTAATGTTATTTTGGGAATGGTTTTGTTGGCTCCTTATCATGATGTCTTAGATTATTTTACTAAGACTGTGACTTTAGCTTTGTCGGGTGTGCCAAGGATAGCTTTGAAGGGCATATTTTATTTGGGACCAAGAGGGTCATATCTTATGTTCAGGCTCATCGATTGGTTGAGAGTGGATGTTTATCTTATTTGGATTATATTCGTGATACTATTATTGTTTTACCTCCTTCCTTGGATTCTATTCGTGTTGTTTGTGAGTTTATGTATGTGTTTCCTATGAATTTTCCTGGTATGCCTTTGGATCGTGATATTAAATTTTATATTGATATTGAGCCAGGCACTGAGAACATTTATATTCCTCTTTATAGAATGGCCCCAACCGAGTTGAGGGAATTGAAGAATCAGCTGTAAGAGTTGTTGGATAAGGGATTTATTCGACCTAGTGTATCACCTTGTGGTCCGCCTGTCTTGTTTGTGAAGAAGAAGGATGGATCTATGCGGATGTGTATTGATTTATGACAGTTGAACAAGGTGATAGTTAAGAACAAGTATCCTTTTCCTCGCATTAATAATTTAGTTGATCATCTGTAAGGTGTTGCGATGTTTTTGAAGATTGATTTGAGGTCTCGTTATCACTAGTTGAGGATTAGAGAATCAGATATTCTAAAGATATCTTTTCAGACTTGATATGGTCATTATGAGTTCTTGGTCATGTCCTTTGGGTTGACCAATGCACCTGCCGCATTCATAGAGTTGATAAACCAAGTGTTTTGACTGTATCTCAACTCCTTTGTTATTGTATTTATAGATGAAATCTTGGTGTATTCCAAGATTGAGGTTGAGCATAAGGAGCATTTGCGAATTGTGCTTCACATATTAAGGGATGAGAAGTTGTATGCAAAGTTATCTAAGTGCGAGTTTTAGTTGGAGCTTATTTCTTTCTTAGATCATTTGGTGACTTAGGAAGGTATTATTTTTAATGATGTCGTGGTTGCAGCTGTTCGCAAATGGGCTAGACCTGCTTGCCCACCGAGATTCAGAGTTTTGTTGGTTTGGCAAGTTATTATCGAGATTTTGTTGTGGGTTTCTCATCTACTACAGCTACATTGACTAAATTGACTCAGAGAAAGATTTCTTTTCAGTGGTATGATGCTTGTGAGTCAATCTTTCAAAAGCTCAAGAATTTGTTGACTTTAGCACCTATTTTTCTTGGCCTAATGAGGGCGTGGACTTATCGTGTTTTGTGATGCTGCAGGTGTTGGATTGGGTGTTGTGTTGATGCAAAAGAGCAAGGTAATTGCATATACGTCTCTCAGTTGAAGCCTCATGAGAGGAATTATCCTACCTATGATTTATAGTTTTGAGTGGTTGTGTTTGCTTTAAAGTTATAGAGGCACTACTTGTATGGATTCCATTGTGAGATTTTCTCAGATCATCGTATCCTTCATACTTCTTCACCTAGCGAGATCTTAATATGAGGTTGTGTCATTGACTTAAGTTACTTAAGGACTATGACTTGACCATTCTCTATCATTCAGGTAAGACCAATGTGGTTGCGGATGCCTTGAGCCAAAAGTCAACTAGCATGGATAGGTTAGCGCATCTTTTGCTACAGAAGAGGACCTTGGACTTAGAGGTTCAGTCTTTAGCTAACTAGATGGTTAGGCTTTATATTTCATCACATGGGCATGTTTTGGCATTTGTGGAAGCTAGATCTTTTTATATGGTGAAGATTTGAGCTCATCAGTTTGATGATGTTGGATTGAGGTTTATTCGAGTTAAGGTGTTGAGTGTGGAGGCTCGGGAAGCCTCACTTAATTCAGATAGAGTTTTGCAGATTGGAGGCCGAGTTTGTGTGTCGAGAGTGGGTGACTGATTAGGTTGATCTTGGAGGAGGCCCATTATTCCTGATATTTCATCCATCCAAGTGTGACTATGATGTACCATGACTTGAAACAACACTATTGGCGGGGTGGCATGAGGCGAGATGTACTGGATTTTGTGGCTCGTTGCCTATGTGTTCCGCAGGTGAAATTGACTCGCCTTCACACTATATTCTTTACCAGGAGGTGGTGTTATACATATACACTTGGATATGAACTGAAAGGGGTCCCTTCCCTAACTAGCGCACTCTATGAACTGAAAGGGTCCCTTCTATAAGGATTCCCATGGTCTTTAATCCACTCTTTAGCTTTATGATAATTATCAAATTTACTATGATGAAAAGCTGCAGCAGCATATAACATATTTAAATAATCCCCACAATTACTATTCAATGATTTAGTGGGATTCTTATCTAAAGCCTTATGAACAGTCTTTTTAGAGAAAACTATTAAAGACCTAGCAAGATCACGTTCATGGAAATATAATAAACCCGTGCAGTAAATCCTGCGGCCAAGTATATGAGACCTAGTGGTTTTCTTCAGAGATTACCTATTCCCAAGTAGAAATAGGAAGGAATTACTATGGATTTCTTGATTGGGTTGCCTCGCACTTCCCATTGGTCTGCTAGTGTTTGGGTCATCGTAGATTGATTGACCAAGTTTGGTCATTTCATTACGATCCAGGTTTCCTTCAGTGCAGAGAGGTTGACTCGTATCTACATTCGAGAGATTGTGTGACTACATTATGTGCCCGTGTCTATAATTTCAGATCGAGGCTTTGTGTTTACTTCTCACTTTTGGAAAACCTTTTAGGATGAGTTGGGCACACAGGTTGATCATAGCACAACATTTTACCCCTCTACTGATAGTCAATCAGAGTGGACTATTTATGTTTTGGAGGATATGCTCCACGCCTGTGTGATGGATTTTAGTGGCCAGTGGGAGTAGCATTTGGATTTAGCATACTTTGCATATAATAATAGCTACCATTCCAGTATTGATATGGCTCTTTTTGAGGCATTGCATGGTAGGTATTGTCACTCACTAGTGGGTTGGTTTGATGTTTCAGAGGTGGGACCTCGAGGTTTGGACTTGCTTCGTGAGTCTTTGGTCAAAGTTTAGATCATTTAGGATAGACTTCTAGTGGCTTCGATAGGCAGACATTTTATACAGATGTAACGCCCCGAAACCTAGTCCTGAGACGTTACACGGTGCTCAAGACTATGAGTAGCCCTAAGTTAACCATGTCTTCCTTCTACTAAGTCTGAATCTCATAACAAGGGGATATAGATATAATATCAAAACTAGAATGCGTAGATCTATCTGAGCTAGCTAAGAATATCTAAATATAATCTCTGGAAAATGCTAGACTCAATAATCTGAACATTCAATACTGAATAAATCTAAAATCATATCTAGCAGTCTGACAAGCCTCTACTACTAACAGCTAAAGAGTCCCTAGAACAAACCCCCAGCTGACTCGAACTGTCTGAACCATCTATACCAATAAACTGAAAAACTGAAAAATTAAGTCCCCAAACTATGAGGACTCACCACTATCAGGATGTAGAGAGAGATGCTTGAAATCACTCATGCTACTGGAACTGAGCACTGGAACCTACATTATGAGATAATGTAGCACATAGACGCATATGTGGATCAGTACTTTGAGAATGTACTGAGTATATGGGCGTGAATACATAAGTAAAACAATTTCTCAACACCATCATAATTTATAAAATAATGCATGCCAAATGTAAATGACACACATAAGCTGGAATATTAGAAAACTGTAAATCATAATCAAGATTAGCAAAACATATTGCATAAATCTAGTGAGTCATAACATTTAGCTTCTAAAAGTTGTACTGGTACTCTTTCTTTAAATCATACTGCCGGTGTAGAAAGGACTCACTTCTGTATCTGAAATCTGAGAATCTGAAATATCATAGCTAATATTTGTTGTAAAATAATGTCTGAATAAAGTTGTGAGCCTTTACACTTAGTATCTAAAAGCTTTTCTGTTAGGATTATTCTGTTCTGAAATCTGTAGTTTGTTGTATGTAGGGAGATTTACTCAAAAAAATTTTATTTACTTTTACTAGTAGGGAGGTTCTTCAAACTTACATAAACCATGTGAGCTATTATGGAGTCCAACGTCTAGTTCCTTTGTGGGAAAACCTCACGTTAGGGAGAGGTTCCATACCCTTGCCAAGGAGTATAACCTAATCTAAGTTATCACATTTGTATCTATCATCCATATAGAAATGGAAATAATCTGATAATCTGAACCTACGTTGGTTCGTAGTTCTGTGGGATAAGAACATACCCAACTCGGTGCTAAATACTACTCCCTTTAATCTGTATGCTCATTCTGTTGGAAATCCACTTTAAAAATCTAGTATAATGCTTTATTACAAAAACCAACTGTATAATTGCTAAGTTAAACTGTAATCTGAAACTGTAAAGTAGATTTCATATCTAAGCTGAGATCAAAAGATCAAATCTTTATCAAAATCTGAAAATAATCTAGCCATAGGGTGCTTATAGTACAATAAGTCTTGAAATAGCAATACTCAATTAGGGCTTAATGACCCATGCGTCAAATTCATGTCAAAACATCATAATGTTCATGTTTGATAATGTAAGTATTGATATTTCAACTCAAAATCTGGAATTTACTGCTACACGTATGAAAATACAAAAATAGACATGCAACTCAACTTCTAAATCACTTGAAATCTCATAATCTTGCAAATAACAACAATGGGTATGAACCCTAGTTTGAAATTCATATAAAACCATGTAAATTTGTAATTTAAAAACTAGTTTTGGGCACAGGGATGAAAGAATATCCTTGTTCATAAACCCCACATACCTTTATTGACGCAATTGATGAGAACACTAGATATTGAATTCCTATTTGTGCTCTTGAAGATAGATTCTTGATTATCTTGAATTGGAATCCTTAATTTGAGCTATCTTGGAAAGATAATAGAGGAGATTTGATTTCTTGGAGGTTAAGTTTTGAGGTTCTAGGGTTTTCTTGAGAGAGAATTGATGAAAAGTGAGTCTAATGTAGGATCCATAGTTGAATGAGTCCTTGTGTTAGCCCAAACAAGAACTGATGACTCTATAGTTGCTTTCTGGACCTTAGACCGTGTGAAATACTAATATTTTGTCAGGGATTACTTTTGTCTTTGTGAAGGGACAGCAAGCTTGACTACCAACACAAATCATCCTCTGTAAAAAAAAAGAAAAACACTCAAAAAGGTAAAATGTTAGTTCATGAATCATAATAACTAACCAAAGTAATATACAAAACAAATGTCATATATTTGAATTGAAACAGACTAAGTCCAAAATTTGGAGGATAAGACACTTAGAAAAGTGATTGAATGATTAGAACTTTGATCATTTGATGGATTTTGAATTTGATAGAAAAACTAGAACTTCAAACAAGATGAACTAAGTGCTTTTGAAGAAATAGGATATTAACGGATGAACATCCTAAAAGGCTTATTTGAAAAGCTTTGAAGACAACATAGTCTTTTCATTAATAGAATATCTGGATAGCTCTAACTATAATCAAATACGGTAAAAAGAAAATTGTGAGGGAAACGTAATCAATGTGAATCGGATAATAACCTAATGAAATTTTGAACAAATTTGGAAGGAATTTTATCAACGGACTTCTAAGGGTATTTTGGAAGGGTTCAATCTTTAAGTCTTATATCCCCATTCAAGTCGCCATTTCTGTTTATTCCTTTTTGAATTTTATTTAAAAGAAAATAGTTTTGACCTGGAATTTGTGGAATCTGAACATTATTGCTGAGTTGGACGGGTGGTTGGAGTTATTTTCATTTCTGGATGAGCTGGTTAGGTTGGGTCATTGGTTCTGGTGCGGGTTTTATCGTTTGTTGTTGGTATTATTGGTGCACTTGGCGAGGTTGTCATAAACGTTGGGGTGATGCTGATATTTGCTGGAGTTCATGTTGTCGTTGATTGTTGTTATGGTCTATGCTGGTATTGTTGTCGATGTTGTTGTTTGTTGAAATTTTTGTTGTTTTGGATCGATTCGGGGGAGGGGGGGGGAAGGAATAGGCTGTAGTTGTTGTTGAAATTAATTAAGGGGGGAAAAGTAAGAAAAAATTACAGAAAGTGACATACTTAAGACTATAATTACAATAAATAGCAACACTTTGTCAAAATTACAGTTTATAGCAAAAGTAACATTATTTTAGTGGGACACTAGACACAAGCTTGTTTCTTGGTAACCTCTCATATTTTCACTCCAACACTTTACCTCTTTCCTATCTTACTTTACCTTTATTTATTTATTTTTCAAATAACGCATATTTTGCAGATTTTCATTCCAATTTTTTTATCTTTTTATCTCCTATTTTCACTCCAACACTTTACTTCTTTTCTATCTTACTTTACCTTTTATTTATTTATTTTCAAATAGCACATATTTTGCAGATTTTCATTCCAATTTTTTACCTTTTTCTCATATTTTTCTCACATTATAGATAGAGATTGTTCTCCATAAAATAAGGTAAGTGTCAATTTACAATTATTGCATGTTATCTCTTCCACATATTCTATATATTTTATATTTTTATACTTTTTGGTTTTCCATTATTCTTGCCTTTTTTTTTTGGTTTTTGAGAAATTTTATGTTGTATGATTATGGAGGCCTGCTCTAATGTGTGAGGTCAAAACATCGTAATGATTCGGAGAAGATGGCCAAAATTATGAAATAAAAAGAATTAAAAAAAACTTCATCTCTAAAATTCTCAAAAATTCGAAGATCTGAGGAAAAAAAACAAAAATCGAAGAATCAAGCAAAATTTCAAGTCCTGATATTGCATACATACTCTTCTGAATATGATTCGGAAGAAGATAGATTTGATATTAACTTATGAGTTTTCATATGTATATATATAAATAAATAAATATATATATATATATATTTGAGCATGTGCATGTATTTATATTTTTATATATCAAAGTTTGTATTTTTTGTACTTTTAAGATATGTATTATGTATTTTGTTGTTTAACTATATGTATATGTATATAGTTGTTTTTGTTACTGTTTAAGATATGCGTTTTATATTTGTTGTTTAATATGGGACAAATTTGTATTTCGTAAATAAATATACAAATATATATATATATATATATATATATATATATATATATATATATGTATGTATTATGTAAAGGAAAACATATGCATACTGTGTATTTCGTGTTATTTTTTTGTGAAAAGTACATGTAATGTAGATTTTTGTCATTATTTTGTTCTATAGGTGCCGCCTGATCATATATTCATGGCAAGAGTACTTCCAAGGTTCGCACCATATATAGGATGTCACACAGTTAATGATACTGAAGAACGTATTAAGGCAATGTTATAAAAGGAGTAGTACAAGATTTTTTTGTCATAATAATACTTGTGGTGTCTACAAGAAGAAAAAGAAGAAATGTGTAGTTCAAGGGAAATTAGATAGATGTATTATGTTACAAATGTATTATAAATTTTTTGGGGGGCATGTGCATGTATTTGTATTTTATATATACAAATGCATATTCATATGTATTTTTGTACGGTGTTGAATTTATCTTTGAACTGTTTTATGTCATTTTAGAGGGTAACCTATGTACTTATTTATTTTTTTACTGTTTAAGATATGTATCATGTATTTTTTGATTACCTATATGTATATGTATATAGTTGTCCCTTTTGTTATCGAGATTTTGTGTCATATATATTTATATATACATTTGAGTCAGATATGTATTTCTGTAAATATATATGCAGATATATATATATGTATGTTTCTTACCGTAAATACATTTACAGATCTATATGTCTATTTATTTTATATATTTTTTAAATATGTATATGTGATATAGATATTTGTCTTTTAAAAATAAAAGATTGAGATAGAAGAGTAAAAAATAAAGAAAAAAACAAAAAAATAGAAAAAGACAAAAACGAAAAATAAAAATAAAAATCCAAAAAAAAAAAGTAAAAAGGAAGAAAGAGAAATAGAAGTGTAAAAATAAAAGCAAAAAAAATACATAAAATAAAAATAGAAAAAAGAAGAAGAAGAAAATGGAAAACAATATGAAAAAGGAAAAAAATAAGAAAACAAAAAAAGAGATAAATAAAGAAAAAAAGGAAAAAGGAAAAAAATAAGAGAAATAGTAGAGAAAATAAACTGGAAAGAAAAAAATAGAAAAGAAAAAGAAATAAAAATAAAAATAAAACAATAAAAAAAAATGAAAAACTAACAAGAAAAAAAGGTTAGAGATATAAGAGAGTGATATTTTAAAATTTTGAAGATCACGAAGATAATAATCTTCATATTTGAGTTTGATTTGGAAAAGCAATCTACTAATTCAAATAAAAGCAATTTATGGAAAAGGAATCTAGTGCTTTATATACACGAGATAATTGTTCTTTATTTAACCCAACCGATTTGAGTAAAACAAGAACAATAAATCTTGTTGTATATGTATTTTAGTAGCAACACTTTTATAAAATACAAAATACAAGTTATTATTTTAGGTAATTATGAAACAGTTGCTATGAAACTCTAAATTATGAGTTTAAGTTTGCTACTTATGAAATTTTCTCAAGAAATAATAGGTTTGGGTCAGGTTAGGTTAGAGGGTTGTTAGAAGGGGATGTTGGGGTGGTGTAAGAGGGGAGTGGGTCGACTGATCTTGGGAAGATGGCCCAATATTTAAAGGGAAATGGGCTGGTTTTATTGATGGAATAAAAGGGGTTCGGTATTAGATTATTCAATAAATAGCCCTCGGTTGAAATTTGAGTCAATTTTGTTTAAATTTTAATTATATTGAAAATCAATTGGCCAATTGGATTGCAATTGTGGCCAAGTTTATTTCAATTAAAGTAAAATTTAATAAATTAACTAAATTGAATAAAAAGTTTGAAATGAATTATCAACTAATTTAATCCCGTTTTTCTTGGTTTAGTAAAATCAAACACACATTTTTCAAATAAAATATTTTTGAGAACAAATTATATTTAATCAATACTTTACCCATTTGAAATAATTTTTAAGATAGTCCTTGATTAAAATCTATTTTTTCCGTAAAAATAATTATTTAAGTAACATAATTATACAATCTCATAAAAATACGAGAATATGTAATCTCTACTTAAAATAATAAAATCACGTGCATAAATATTTTAAAAAGTTTTTATCCAAATAAAATAAATAACATAATTTTATTTAAAACCAAAGAAACTCAGAATTAAACTTAGTCGTGGAGGGTAAAAAATAGGTGTCAACAATACTCCCATTGTTAAATACTTTTAAAAGGTGTCAAAGTAAATTATAGTAATTGTATCTCAATCAAAAATAAATTATAGAATATAATTAATGAATCTAATTTTATGTGCGTGCTCATTTAATATAAAATTTACCTAATAAACAACTATATTAAAAGTGATATGTATAATACATTTGATCTTCAAACAGTTTATGATAAAGATCAATTTGAATCATTAGAGATTATAATCTAAAAAAAATTAGGAAAATAGAAACTAGAAAATTTTCTTGTATGTATTTGTTTAATTTTTCTTTTTAAAACATATAATATATAAATAAAGAAAAATATTATCCATCAACCTTCATATACTATTTAGTACTTTAATATTATAAAACTCCTTACAAAATATCAAATTGCTTTGACACAAACAACAAAGCAAGAGCTGAACCTTATTTTAAAAAATATCTATTACTAAATTTTAATGGTGGCTTTAGCCCGGGCTCTGCACGGGCCAAATAACACTAGTCACTAATGTAAAGGACAATAACGTGGAAAATATTTTTGTAAAAAAAAATACTTATTTTTAGAAAGTATGTAATGCATATTTAATAAAACAAACTAAATAGTAAATAAAATGAGTAATCTCATAATATCTTTATTCAAACATATGATAACACATCCCAACATAATTTATTCAAACACAAATAATTCTAAAACGAGTAATCTTATCATAACTTTATCAATTATAGAGGGTGCGGATAGTGCGGACAACTTATGTTTGTTGAAATGCTATGTCATAGCATTCCTTAGTTATTTGTTTTAACCTTATTAATTCTTCTATATTATTTTTAAGGTATACTATATTTTTCATATTTCTTGTTTCTATGTAGTCAAGTAGATTCTTTTTCATAAGTGTTTCTATTAATCTTATTTGCTCCATATCTTGTCTCCAATATTCTAAGTATTCGTAGTTTATTATTTTATCCTTAGTAGTTGTAATTTTACAAATTTCTGTGTAATAACTTATTCTAATCGTACTAGATTTAATATGTAATTCTATGTTATCTATGTGATTCATTAACATTTGTTGTTCATGTATAGTACTATATAAACTATCATTTGTATCTCTTTTTTCTAAGGTTAATTTTATTCTAAGTAATTTTTCTTCTAATTGTCTTTTTTCTCTTTTATGCTGATTCCTGTAATTAATTTCTTCATATAGCCAACTTTGTTTTTCTCTAACTTTTTTAATATATTCTAACATTTTTAATCTATATAATATCCATCTGAATAATAATTATCTAGGTATGAATAGTAGCCATTGTCGTAATTTAAGTGTATTCGTTCTAATTCATCTTCAACATCAAATAACTATAGTGTATAGATCATGTTGATATATGTATTGTAGACTATCTATTTGTGATTCTAAATATGATATTTCTTCTTGTTGTGTTTTTATTGATTTTTGGCATACTCCAACAATCATGTTATATTGTAGTCTTTCTTTTCTTATTTTTAATTCTTTTTATTTTTCAGATATTATTTATTTTATTTCTTTATATTTTTGTGATTTTGTTATGTTATTCATCTGTACAATATTTATAATATTTTGGTGGATATCGAAATCTGATTTTATCATAATTAGGTGGCATGTATCTCATTCTTCTAGATTTTAAATGAATTATTAATTTTGCCTCATTGCTAGATATTACGGTAATTAAGTAAGCTAATATGTGGGGGGGTTCTTTTGTTTTATTTAACTTATTATATTCTGGGTAATAACTAGTTAAAATTATTTTAATTTCTCTAAAAGCTTGTGTATTTTTAAATGGTCTTCTCATATTTAACAAATAAATAACAACATAGTTAACAAGATAACGTAATTAATAATATTAACAATTAAGTTAACATTTCTAACATTTCTCATAATTAACACATATACCAATTGTAGCTAAATATTTTAAGAAAATTATGTGGGAAAAGGTATTTGATATTAAAGATGAAAATTGGATAGAAGATGAATTAGAACGAATACACTTAAATAACGACGATAGCTACTATTCATATCTAGATAATTATTATTCAGATGGATATTATACAGATTAAAAATGTTAGAATATATTAAAAGAGTTAGAGAAAAACAAAGTTGTCTATATGAAGAAATTAATTACAGGAATCAGCTTAAAAGAGAAAAAAAGACAATTAGAAGAAAAATTACTTAGAATAAAATTAACTTTAGAAAAAGGAGATGCAAATGATAGTTTATATAATACTATACATAAAAAACAAATGTTAATGGATCACATAGATAACATAGAATTACATATCAAATATAGTACAATTAGAATAAGTTATTACACAGAAACTTGTAAAATTACAACTACTATAAGATAAAATGATAAACTACGAATACTTAGAATACTGGAGACAAGATATGGAGCAAATAAGATTAATAGAAACACTTATGAAAAAGAATCTACTAGACTATATAAAAACTAGAAATATGTAACATATAGTATACCTTAAAAATTAATAAGGTTAAAACAAATAACTAAGGAATGCTATGACATAGCATTTCAACCAATTGTAACATTTCAACCATAGCATTTCTAACATTTCTCATAATCTGCACCCCCTACCAATTGTAGGGGGTGCGGATTGTGCGGATAACTATGTTTGTTGAAATGCTATGTCATAGCATTCGTTAGTTATTTGTTTTAACCTTATTAATTCTTCTATATTATTTTTAAGGTATACTATATGTTCTATATTTCTAGTTTTTATATAGTCAAGTAGATTCTTTTTCATAAGTGTTTCTATTAATCTTATTTGCTCCATATCTTGTCTCTAATATTCTAAGTATTCGTAGTTTATCTTTTTATCCTATAGTAGTTGGAATTTTACAAATTTCTGTGTAATAACTTATTCTAATCGTCCTATATTTGATATGTAATTCCATGCAATCTATGTGATCCATTAACATTTGTTGTTTATGTATAGTGTTATATAAACTATCATTTGTATCTCCTTTTTCTAAGGTTAATTTTATTCTAAGTAATTTTTCTTCTAATTGTCTTTTTTTCTCTTTTAAGATGATTCCTGTAATTAATTTCTTCATATAGCCAACTTTGTTTTTCTCTAACTCTTTTAATATATTCTAACAATTTTAATCTGTATAATATCCATCTGAATAATAATTATCTAGGTATGAATAGTAGCTATCGTCGTCATTTAAGTGTATTCGTTCTAATTCATCTTCTATCCAATTTTCATTTTCAATATCAAATACATTTTCCCATATGATTTTCTTTATATCTATCTCTATATCCTTAAGCACATATAAAACAAGTATCTTAAATTCATCTATCATTTCATTAGGTAAGTAATTATTCATTTTTCATATGATGCTATTTTTCAAAATATTCCCTCCAATCATATACATAACAAAATATGATCATCTTAGATCACTATATACTAGATTATTCTTAAATAACATGTTCTTTGGTCACTATTAGCATGGTAATCTGGATACTTTTTCCCTAAACACCGCCTCTACTCTGGTTACTCCCCTATCACGGCTTCTTTGCCTTACCGGTTTCACCTTTAGGATGGCATAGTTCTTGAGAATTTTTCTCCTTTTCCACTTTGCTAATAAACTTCTTAACATGATATTCTTCGAATAATTCTACTATAAAGTAACTAACATGAGCTTATTTTATTATACTTATGATTGTCAGGAATTTATGAATTTAGCTATTCATAATTATAAATGAAAATACCTGTTCTGATAGATTTGATAAATCTGTGCTTTGCTCATCCATAGCTTAATGTAAAACTGAATATCTTTATTGATTATATGAGAGAATATTTTTTGTGTACAAGAAGGCTTGCTTTCCATGTAGAAAGTCTTGTCTTATCTTTGGCAAATGCCTTGCCCTTTTATAATCTACAAAATACATAAATTACTTTACACTATTCCTACTTTATACTATTCTTATACTATTCCTACTTTACACTTGTACTAATCTTACCAAGAGTAGAAAATATCTTTACAAAAGTCAAAGTAACTTTATGAAAGAAAAGACTTAAAACAACTTTACATTAAATAGAAAAGACTAAAAGCTAAATAATTTATGTAACTTTAATAATGCACTTGTCCTTTTCTGAATCTTCTTTATCTTCTTATTGACTTGTCCATTTCTATCTTCTTGTGTCCTTGTCTACTTGGTTTCTTCTTTGTCATTACTCCATCCGTTATTTGCTTTGATTGTTCCTTATCTTCATTCAAACTGTACATCTAGTATAATATTGTCTTCTCCATTACACCTTGAACATAGATGGTCTCGATATTTATGTCCAATTATCTTGCAATATCTAGTCAATAATTCTTCTGAAATAAATATTTCTTTAATGGCTCTGGTAGTTGGTTGCCTTTCTGGATTAAGTAGTGTCATAATCCATCTTTGAATTTCCTCTATATCTGCTTGCCTTAACTCTCTTGAATTTGAATAAATCATTTGCTGGTCTCATGAATAGTAACTCCAAATTGGGTTCCTATTTAAGTAATTATTTGTTAACTCTTGGATGGTTGTGGATATTCAAATAATTCATTTATTTGCGTAAAAATCTGGTATATCTATTTTTGGTATTTTTGGTATTTCTGCCTGTGGTTCAATATCTTCTAGTATGATTATATCTTTTGTCATTCCTATTTTCACGACTTGTATAACTAGTTTAATCGAATCATACAATATCTCTGTTGGTGCTGTATAAAACTTTATAAAAAATAAATTGCCTTTGGTTATCTTTTTGTAAGTGGTAATTGCTTTATATATCTCTGGTATAGCAGCTAACTCACTTCCATCTTGGGTATTTACGGTGTTGAGTAATCCATAACTGAAACATGTTCTAACTAGAGTTGGGTTAGTTTTTGATAATGCAATTAACTTATTATATTCTTGTAGCTTTTGGGTTATGTAATCTGTATTTGGTTCTTGGATATTTATAGCTCTAAGTCTAAGGTTTAAATGTGTTTGTATTTTCTGGATGTTTCTAATACATGATCTGGTTATGTGATTATAGGCTTTCTTTTCTTGGTTTAGGTTTTCTAGATATGTGGTAGTTTGTGGGGGTATGAACAAAGGGTCTTTTGGTGTTTTTGGTATAAATGGCTTGTCAAATATTTTGTTCAAGTTCATATTTGGGTTCCTTCTAACTCTTTTGTTTGTACCTGCAGAAGTAGATTGATAAACGTTATGGGTTTTTTAGAGTGTCCCAACGTTTCCTTCTATCTCTAGAATTTTATTATCTTCCGATCGATATTTCTCTGTACATTGCTGAGTTATTTGAGTCATAGCTTCAGACTTCAGTTTAACTTCACTAGTCTTTAGCTTTTCTATCTCATTTTCCATACTATCCACTTTCAGTGAAAGCGTAGTTAGGGTTTTGAGTATCTTTTCTAGAGTATCGTCTTCTGTAATATCAGTTTGGGTAGCTTTGTCTTGATATGTAATCTGCAATAACATTCTTGTTAGTCTTGATTACTTCAATTGCAAATGTAAGATTTAATATATTCAATACTAATCTCTAAATTTCCTTCGTTGTAACTGAATTTTGTATTTTTCTTGTTAACCACCATCGTACCTGTGTGTTATCTATTCATAAAATAAACTTTTTATATATAATATATGGCTCAAATGCTAATAAACATTTATATAATGAGCATAATTCTTTTCTATTTATTTCACATTTTATTTCTGTTTCATTAAACGTTCCTGAGTAGTATTTACAATGATGTTCTAATTTTTCTTCTTCATATCTGTATTTAAGTACTCCTCCATAACTATATTCACTTGCATCTGCTTCTACTATATATGTAAACTTTTTATTTTCGTCTAGAAATTATAATTTTGGTAACTCTTTTCAAAGTATTTTTATTTTTTGTACTTGTTTTTTATCTTCTTCGTTGTAATTATACTCTACATCCTTTTTTAATTTTTTCTGTAATGGCTTTAGGCTTTCTACTAATTTTGGTATATATTCTCTTACTTGGTTTACTAATCCTAAAAATGATTGTAATTTCTTTTTTGTATCTAATTCTTCTTTTGAATTTATTATTTTTTGTACTATATGTTGTTGCATTTTTACTCCACTTTTATCTATTTGTATTCCTAAAAACTCTATCTGATTTTTCATAATTTTGACTTTTTTGTCACTTAAACTTATTCCTGAATTTTCTATTATACCTGCAAATTGTTCTAGTAATTTTAAATGTTCCTCTTTAGTTTTTGTATATAGTAGTATATCATCTATGTATACTATACAATTAGGTAATTTTTTGAAATAGTTATCCATAAAATATTGATATATACCTAGTGCATTTTTATAGTCAAATGGTAATACATTCCATTCGTAAAATCCTTGTGGTACTATAAATGCAGTTAATTTTTTAGATTCTTCTTCTAGCTTTAAATGGTAAAATCCTGATGTACAGTCGAACTTACTAAAATAATTATATCCTTGTATCTGTCTTATTTTTAATATCTTATTTGGTATTGGATAATTATATGTCATAGTGTTTGCATTTAGGTTTCTATAATCAATAACCATTCTACTTTTTCCTCTTTTTTGTTCATTGTGTTTATTTACTATAAATGTTGGGTTATTGTGTTTACTATTACTTTTTTGTATGTATTGTTTTTCTAATAATTCATCTATATGCATTTCAAATTAAATCATCAAAGTTATATGTTAATAGTTTTTGGGTTATTATACTATTCTTATCTATTAGCTCAATTTTTACAGTAGTTTTATGTTTTTTTCATCCTTTTAAAGGATCTTCACTATATAGTTGTCTTAATTTTTTCTTTATTATTTCTACCTTATCTATTGAAAATATAGTTATTTCTTCTTTATTTATTGAAAATATAACTAGTTCTATTGTGTCTTCAGTATTTTTTATATTTTCTAATTTTTGTGTGATTTTTTCACTTCCTTTTATCCAATCAGTTTTCTTTCTTATTTTATTAATAACTCTTTTTGCTCTTACATTTTGTTTACATAGTGTTGTAAACCACCAATGTGTTTTAGTTATTATATGTGGGTATAGTTGATCTAAAAATGGTATTCCTAAAAGCATATCCTTTGATGTTAGTTCATAATTATAGATCTCTTCTATTGTTAATATCTTATCCCATACTTGTATTTTTATATTTCTAGTTTTATAGGTAATTAAGTTTCCTTCATTATTAAATCCTTTGACTACTATTGATATTTTTAGCTTATTCCATTTGTTTTCTGGCAAACAATTATATCTACATAAGTTGACTTCTGCTCATGTATCTATCATATGTGTATAATATCTATTATAATATCCTTCTACTATTATTTTCATAAGTACATATATTTTTATGTTAAAGCTCTCTTTATTAATAATTTTTCCTTATTGTAGGTTATGGTTAATTGTGTGTGTTCTATATTGTAGGGTTTTACTTGTTCTAACTATTTTATCCCTATTATTATATCTGCTTTTTGCATATCCTATATTATTTCAAATTCTATTTTTATTTTTCTAATTCCTATTATTATTTCTTTTTCAGTTGTATCTTTAAGAATTATTAAACTTCTTTGTAGGTCTGGGCATATATTACTATTAGATTTTATTTCTTCATTTTTCACTAGGTATTTTGCTTTATGGTTTTCTTCTTGTCCTGGATTTAGGAGTATTAAATATTCTTTTTCATTTATTATTCCCGTTATATAATATTGATTTAAATTAATTATTGAAGTTATTTCATAATTTGTTCTTTTCGATGATCCTAATGATTCTGGTTTTTCAAAAGCTATTCTTTTTGTTATGCTTATTCTATCATTTATTATATCTAAATCTTCTTCTATATCTATGTCTTTGTAATGACAATTATTGTTATCAATTGTTTTTACAAATTGTTCAAAAGGACTTGCTATTTGTATTTTATTAATTTTATTTTTTCTCATTATTTTATGTTTTGTTGTTAATACATATAGATTTTTACATCTTGCTGTAAATATTTTACTTCCTGGGGTTTGTTCTATTCCTGATATTTTCCAATATAATACTTATGATTTATCTATGTTTTTATCTGTTAATGCTAATGAATAACTTGCACTTATTATAAATTTAAATTTTTGGTATATTAGATTTCCTCTTACAGTAGTTATTATACTTTTTTCTATAGGTTTTATAATTCTATCATCTGCTAAATATAATTCTATTGGTGTATCTATTCCTTCTCTAAAACATGCTTTTATTAATATTTTCGTTCCTCCAAGGTGTACGTATTTTATTGGGTCTTTACTTTTTATATCGTTTATTTCTTTATTAATTATTCTTTTTGTTACTAGTGGTATACTAGCTCTGCCTTTTGCATATCTACAGTCTATTACATGTTATTTTTGGCTTACTACGTAGTATTCTTCTTTTCGTCTACTAAATATGTTTTTTATTGTTGCTATTTTAAATATTTTTTCTACACTTAGATCTAATTCTTTTCCTTTTGTTTCGACAAATATATTATTATCAAATATTATTTTCTGACCTGTTCCTTCTTCATTTAAATATTCTTCCTTTGTTATTATTTTTATATCTTCTTCAGTCACTTGATTCATCTGATTTACTATCTATTTCATTATCTGTTTCATTTTTTGAAATTTCATATGTACTATCGTCACTTTCTAATTTGTAATCTATATAATCTATTTGCATATATTCTGCATTTTCTATCTTTATTTCTAATATTTGTTTCTTTTTGGGGTCTTTAGGTATTTTACAATCTCTAGCTAAATGTCCTAGTTTTCCACAATTATAACAAGTACATTCTTTTATAGATTTCTTTCTCCTATATGCTCTTTTATATTTATAATTTTTACATAATATCTTTTTCTTGGCTTCTTATACTTATATTTTGATTTTTTGTATTTCTTATAATTCTTATGTCTTTTTCTTTTCTTATAATATTTTTCTTCACATCCAAATTGAGGTGTTATTTTATCCTTGCAACATGCTAAATTTCTGATTAATGTTTTTTTCATTTTTATTTCTTCTCTGTATTTTTCATATATATTCCTATACCATTGTTGTAGAAATTTTATTCTTGCTCCTAGGGTATCTACTATTTTTGCTTCATCCCAACTCTTTATTATTTTTGAGCTAAATGGTTCAGGTAATTTACTAAAATATAATCTTCTTACTTCTTTACTTTCTTCTGTATTATATGTTCCCTTATAGTAGTATTCTTTAAATGCACACGTATATTCACATATTACATATTGCTAGTTTTAACATTAAATTCCTAGTTGTATCTTTTTCTTTGTTTTGTTCTTCTTGTTCTTCTGTTGTCATACTGCTAAATTCATCTTTTATAGTTATTTCATATTTTTTCAATATGTCTATAGGTGTTAGTTTAGTTACTGTTGTTCCTTCCGTGTTTTTATCAGCCCTTAATACTTTTTTACTTTCTTCAGTTAAATTTGAAAACCATAATTTTGTTGTTCCTATTAGTGTTCTTTCAATATATTCTGGTGTATCTGTTGCATTTATATCATTGTCTAATAATTATTTTGTTATATATCCTATCCATAATTCTATCATTTTATTTGCATCTATTACACAGTCTAAGTCTAAGAAGTTATAATTTTTATTAATTATTTGCTTTGGTGTCCATTTGTTATATTCATCCTTATATCTTTTAAACTTATCTTTATAATAATATGTAGGTTTTCTTATTTCTGATGTACTAGGTATTATATTTTCATCGTCTTTTTTATCAAAAGTGTTTATTTCCGTGTTTGTATTTTCCAAGTTTTCTTTATTAATTACTTCTTGTTTTTCATTAATTTCTAGTTTTTCTATATTTGTTAAGATTTCTGTATATGTTTCACTATCTTCTGAATCATAATTATCTGTTTCTTCAGCATCTATTGTATTTATTTCTATTTCATTAGTTTCAAAATTCTTTATTTTCTAATTTTTCTTTAAATTGATTTATGTCAATTAATAATTTTTGTTCTTTATCTTTTTCTTCTTTTTCTTTCTGACTTTTTTCATACAGCTCTTTTAGCATTTGCAGTTCTTTTTCTAATTCAGCAATCCTATTATTTTTAGTTTCTTCTATTTTTCGTATTTCTTTTGTAGTCTGTTGTTTTATTTTATCTATTTCTTTTTTCCTGTCTATTTCTTTATTTTCTCTTGTTATTCTTACCATGACTGTTAATTTATCTTCTAATTTTAGTTTTTCTTTTTCTAGCATTAAGTATAAATGTTCACTTATTTTCTTGTATCATCTTCCCAGATTAGAAAATACTATTCTTATCTTTAATCCTTCATGATTTTCATATGTTTTTTCATCTATTATAAATTCTTTCTTGTTCATTTTATCTACTTGATAGTGTATAGATCATGTTGATATATGTATTCTAGACTATCTATTTGTGATTCTAAATATGATATTTCTTCTTTTTGTGCTTTTATTGATTTTTGGCATACTCCAACAATCATGTTATATTGTAGTCTTTTTTTTTCTTATTTTTAATTCTTTTCGTTTTTCAGATATTATTTGTTCTATTTCTTTATATTTTTGTGATTTTGTTATGTTATTCATTTGTACAATATTTATAATATTTTGGTGGATACCGAAATCTGATTTTATCATAATTAGGTGGTATGTATCTCATTCTTCTAGATTTTAAATGAATTATTAATTTTGCCTCATTGCTAGATATTAAGGTAATTAAGTAAGCTAATCTGTGGGGGTTTTCTTTTGTTTTATTTAACTTATTATATTCTGGGTAGTAACTAGTTAAAATTCTTTTAATTTCTCTAAAAGCTTGTGTATTTTAAATGGTTTTCTCATATTTAACAAATAAATAACAATATAGTCAACAAGATAACGTAATTAATAATTGTGGATGGGGTGCAGATACCAATTGTAGGGGGTGCGGATTGTAGGGTCTTATACCAATCGCTTGTCAAATATTTTGTTCAAGTTCATAGTTGGGTTCCTTCTAACTCCTTTGCTTGTACCTGCAGAAGTAGATTGATAAACGTTATGGATTTTTTGTAGTGTCCCAATGTCTTCTTCTATCTCTGGAATTTTATTGTCTTCCGATCAATATTTCTCTGCACACTGCTGAGTTATTTGAGTCATAGCTTCAGACTTCAGTTTAACGTTATTAGTCTTTAGCTTTCTATCTCATTTTCTATACTATCCACTTTCAATGAAAGCGTAGTAGGGTTTTGAGTATCTTTTCTAGAGTATCATCTTCTGTAATATCAGTTTGGGTAGCTTTGTCTTGATATGTAATCTGCAATAACATTCTTGTTAGTCTTGATTACTTCAATTGTAAATGTAAGATTTAATATATTCAATACTAATCTCCGAATTTCCTTTGGTGTAACTGAATTTTGTATTTTTCTTGTTAACCATCATCGTACCTGTGTGTTATCTATTTGTACAATGAACTTTTTATATACAATATATGGCTCAAATGCTAATAAACATTTATATAATGAGCATAATTCTTTTCTATTTATTTCCCATTTTATTTTTGTTTCATTAAACGTTCTTGAGTAGTATCTACAATGATGTTCTAATTTTTCTTCTTCATATCTATATTTAAATACTCCTCCATAACTATATTCACTTGCATATGCTTCTACTATATATGTAAACTTTTATTTTCGTCTGAAAATTGTAATTTTGATAATTCTTTACAAAGTATTTTTATTTTTTGAACTTATTTTTTATCTTCTTCGTTGTAATTATACTCTACACCCTTTTTTAATTTTTTCTGTAATGGCTTTAGGTTTTCTGCTAATTTTGGTATATATTCTCTTACTTGGTTTACTAAACCTAAAAATGATTGTAATTTCTTTTTTGTATCTAATTCTTCTTTTGAACTTATTATTTTTTGTACTATATGTTGTTGCATTTTTACTCCACTTTTATCTATTTGTATTCCTAAAAACTCTATCTGATTTTTCATAATTTCGGCTTTCTTTTTACTTAAACTTATTCCTGAATTTTCTATTATACCTGCAAATTGTTCTAGTAATTTTAAATGTTCCTCTTTAGTTTTTGTATATAATAATATATCGTCTATGTATACTATACAATTAGGTAACTATTTGAAATAGTTATCCATAAAATATTGATATCTACCTGGTGCATTTTTATATCCAAATGGTAACACATTCCATTCATAAAATCCTTGTGACACTGTAAATGCAGTTAATTTTTTTAGATTCTTCTTCTAACATTAAATGGTAAAATCCTGATTTACAATCGAACTTACTAAAATAATTATATCTTTGTAGCTGTCTTATTTTTAATATCTTATTTGGTATTGGATAATTATATTTCATAGTTTTTGCATTTAGGTTTCAATAATCAATAAATGATAATTGATGAGATTGTTCAATGCCTCGATCTGCCAAAAAAAGGTATAGAATCACTATATTGATATGGCATATAATTTTATTTATTGTTAAAAACTAATGAAATTGTTATTTGAACGAGAATTAACCTTTTTCCTCAGGCAGATATTCTCCTTGTACAGCTACTTTTCCTCACAAATAGGGTAACGGACGTTCTTATATTTTTTTCTCATTATTGAATTTTCAAACTTGAGTTTCATATTATCAAGGCGAAACATAATATTTTCTCTTCTATAGTTGACAAACAAAAAAATAATTATTAGGTAACTTTTAAGACTATAAAGTATAAGATAACATAAATGAAGGGATAAAAGAAAAAGAGATATTGAAAAACAAATGTACAAATTCACTTGTTATGTTCATGCATTGAACCAGAACCTAGACCCCCAAATGTCATTGGTAAACAATTGAAATTCAAAAAGAAATAAGTTGATACAAGACTCCTTTGGCTTTTAACTAATCTTAGGATCATTCTAGTGAAAAATGACTTGGATATATATACTACCATCTTAGATTTAGTTACTTTAGCAATCTACCATTTTTTTTATAGGAACATTCCTTAAATCAAAAGCTTTTACACGTCATTTTACAGAAAAAGATATATAATTATTATAATGTAAAGAATAATATACTGTTTTAAATATGACTGTCCTTAAATCAAGAGTTTTACATGGTATTTTAAATAAAAGGAGATATAATTGTTATAATTATAAAGAATACTATGCTATTTTAAATATGAGAGTCCTTAAATCTAGAGTTTTCATACCGTATTTTACGGTAAAAAGATATGTAATTATATAAAGAGTAACATACTATTTTAAAAAGGGCATTCGTTAAATCGAGAGTGTTGACTCTGTATTTTACAAAAAATAAAGATACTATTATTATTATAAAGAATATTGTACTATTTTAAAGAGGACATTCCTTAAATCGAGAGTATTGACTCAGTGGTTTAATAAATAGAGATATCGCTTTTATAATTATAGAATATTATACCATTTTACATAGGGCATTCCTTAAATTTAGAGTGTTGACTCGGTACTTTACAAAAATATAGATATTATTATTAAAATTATAAAAAATAATATATTATTTTAAATAGGACATTTCATAAATCGAGAGTATTGACTCAGTGATTTAAATAATAGAAATGTGATTATTATAATTACAAAAAATATATTATTTTAAAGAGAACATTTTTAAATCAAAAGTTTTCACACTCCATGTTACAAAAAAAGAGATATCATGATTATAAATGTTACAACTCAAAACTAGGATCGGGATAACACATATCATACCCTCCTTAGGTAACAACCCATTTCGTTTTTACTAGAATAACCTCGTTCAAAGGGCACGGGGTATGGAAGTTTTGTTAATATACTTGAAATAGTTTCATAAAAGACTTTGTTGAATAAATTCGAAATAAAAATTTTTGGGTGGGCTTGCATCATCCCGCTATAGCTGGAACTCCCGCTATAGTGACGCCGTGGTAGCGGCATGTCGGCCTCTATAGAAGAATACTGAAAAATAGACAGGACCTCATATTTTTAATTCTCCTTCTCCCTTCAGTTCCAAAAGAGACGAGACTTTATTTTAGAAATCTTTGTAATGATCCAAATCATCGTTATATTAAAACAACAACAACAACAACAAACTCAGTGTATTCCCACAAAGTGGGGTCTGGGGAGGGTAAGATGTACACAGACCATACCGCTACCTTCGAAGAAGTAGAGAGGTTGTTTCCGATAGACCCCGGGCTCAAGCTAAAGGATAGTAACAAGTGGATGGATGACATAATAAAATCAGGAATAAGAAATAGTAAATTGGAAATTAGAGAAATACGAAATACGAGAAAATAGGAGCGACACGAAAAAAAGAAAATAGGGACTAAGACATAAGACATAGGGCCCTCACCTAGTCGTACCATACATACACAAACCAAGGACACCTATGTACAAGCCTCAAATTACTAATCCGGCTACACCATAACACCCCGGACTGCAAGCTACAACCCACACACTCTCATTAGCCTTCTACCCGTATTTGTGACCTCCACACCTTCCTATCTAGGTTCATGTCCTCAGTCAGCTGGAGATGCTCCATATCATGTCTAATCACCTCCCTCCAGTATTTCTTTGGCCTACCTCTACTCCTCCTGAAACTATCCATAGCTAGCCTCTCACACCTTCAGACTGGGGTATCCACGCCCCTCCCCATCACATGCCCGAACCATCTCAGTTTTCCTTCCTGCATCTTGTCATCTACCAAAGCTACCCCCATCTTCTCCCAGATAATCTCATTATTAACTCTATCCCATCTAGTAAGCCCACACATTCAACACAACATTTTCATTTCCTCCACCTTCAATTTTTAGATGTGAGAGTGCTTGACTAGCCAACACTTCGCCCCATACAACATGGACGACCGGACTGCCACTCTATAGAATCTACCTTTAGTCTTAAGGGGAACCTTCTTATCACACAACACTCCCGAGACGAGCCTCCACTTCGTCCAACCTGCTCCAATACATTTAGATACATCTTCATCTATTTCACCATTCCCCTGAATTGTAGACCTAAGATACTTAAAACTGTCCGTCTTACAGACATCCTGGGAGTCCAACCTCAACACTAGTTCATCCTCCTGCCTCAAGTCACCAAACTTGCATTCCAAATAATCTATCTTGGACCTACTTAACCTAAACCCCTTGGACTCAAGGGTTTGCCTCCAAACCTCTAATTTGTCATTTATACCACCCCCCTCCCGCGTCTCATCAATTAGCACTATATCATCCGTAAATAACATACACTAAGTCACCTCGCCTTGAATGTTCTGCATCAACACGTCCATCACCAATGCAAATAAGAAAGGACTAAGAGTCGATCCTTGGTGCAACCTTGTCTCCACCAGAAAATTCTCTGATTCTCCTCCCGCCGTCCTCACACGGGTCTTCCCTCCATCGTACCTGTCTTTAATAGCTCTGATGTATGCCACCGGAACCCCTCCACCTCCAAGCATCTCCAAAGAACCTCCCTCGAGACTTTATCATATGTATTTTCCAGGTCGATGAACACCATATGCAAATCCTTCTTTCTTTCTCTATACTGCTCCACCAATCTCCTCACCAGGTGGATTACCTTTTTCGTTGAACGACCAGGCATAAATATAAACTAATTCTCTAAGATGGACATGACCCTCCTCAACCTCCGTTCAACCACTCTCTCCCAAATCTTCATAGTGTGACTCAACAGCTTAATACCCCTATAGTTATTGCAACTCTGAATGTCACCCTTGTTTTTATACAGCGGAATCAACGTACTCCATCTCCAAGCCTCAGGCATTTTCATAGTCTTGAAAATACCGTTAAACAAAATAGTCAACCACCTTAAACCTGCCTTACCAGCATACTTCTAAAAATCCATCGGGATCTCATCAGGCACCGTCGCCCTACCCCTCCGCATCCTACGAATATCCTCTCTGACCTCCTCAACCTTAAAACGCCGCTAGTAACTAAAATTATGGCTCTTCTCCGCATGTGCCAGCTTTCCTAACTCAATGCCTTTGTCCCCCTCCTCGTTCAAAAGTTTATGAAAGTATTTCTACCATCTTTTTTTAATGTGAACATCCTCCATCAAAACACTGTCATCCCTCCTTCCCCCCTTGATGCACTTCACTTGATAGAGGTCACGACCCTTCCGCTCCCTAGCCTTAGTAAGCCTATACAACCTCTTTTCCGCTTCTTTCTCCTCTAACCCCACATACAAGCTCTCGAACATTGCCGACTTAGCAGTCGTAACTACTAACTTAGCCTCCTTCCTTGCTACTTTATAGACCTTCCTATTCACCCGCTTCACTTCTTCATCTTTACTCTAAATAAACTTAACATACGCCTCTTTCTTAAACTCTACTTTCTTCTTAACTTTTTCATTCCACCATCAGTCCTCCATATGATGTCCTGTTCGGCCCCTCAAAATACCCAACACTTCTCTAGCAGTATTCGTGATGCAGCTGACAGCCTTATCTCACATTGTATCCACGTCCCCCTTACACACCCACGCCCCCAATCCCGCCACCTTTTCCTCTATCTCCAAATCACTAACCGGCGTCAAGCCCTCTACTTAATTCTAGGATGACACTCCATGGCCCATTTCTTCTTGCACTTCTTAATAGATAATTCCATCACTAGAAGCCTGTGCTGCGTCGAAAGATGCTCACTCGGAATGACTTTACAGTCCTTACATAACCCCCTATCCCCCTTTCTAAGCAGCAGAAAGTTAATCTGGATCTTGGCTATCACGCTTCGGAAGGTAATTAGGTGATCCTCCTTCTTCGAAAAACTCAAATTCACTACCACCAGCCCAAAAGCCCTCGCAAAATCTAACATAGAAGCTCCCTCCCCATTGCTGTCACCAAAACCATAACCTCCATGCACATCATCATAACCTCCCGGTAAGACCGCAATGTGGCCATTGAAGTCCCCTACTATGATAATCTTCTCCAAGCTAGGCACGCTTCTCACCACCTCATCTAAGTCCTCCTAAAAATTCACTTTCGCCTCCTCAACCAAGCCCATCTGCAGCGCATACACACTACACACATGCAATAAAAAACTCCAAAGACCAACTTAATCTTCATTAGTCTATTACCGACCCTCTTAAACTCTACCACCTTCCCTCTAAGCTCCTCATCCACTAAGATGCCCACTCTGTTCCGACGCCTATCACTCTCTGAGTACCACAGATTGTACCCATCCACATCCCTAGTCTTAAATCTCACCCACCTAGTCTCTAGCACACATGCAATATTAATTATCCTTTTCTTAAGAATCTTCACCAGCTCTACGGACTTACCCTGAAGGTACCTAATATTCTAAGACCCGACCCTCAACCTATCTTCTCTCGCCTCTCGCCCACCTCTAACACCCATCATTGAACCCGCCCTAATGCCTGACCTATACCCCACACCCACCCCATCCCTCTTCTCCTTCTCTCCTCACCTCCTTCCAAAATGTCCCCCACCCCCAGCCTCCTTGGGCATAACCCTAATCCACTATCCACCCCTCCAGCCACTACTCAAAAACCAAATAAAGCCCCAAATCTCTGTACAAAATGAACAAAGCAATGGTACAAAGACAGTAAAAGAAGGCACACATAAAGTGTACTGATCCTCCTAGCAGCTAGAACAAACACACAATAAATAGAAAATAAGAAACAAAAACAAAAGCAAGGAACAGAAACAGAAAACTAACAGCAGAAACAAAATAATATAAAAAACCAAACTATATGTAATGACTAAATATTAAAGTTAATATGTGAAAGTTTAGATGTCACTGGTGCTCCTGCTCCTGCTGTTTCTGGTAATTACAATGTCAAAACTGGTAGACGGAATAAAGTTGCCTAAAAAACCATCATTGGTGTGTCGCCAGAGTGTCGTTGGAGTGTCGCAGGCGAGTTTTTTGGGTACTTACGAGATCTGGGTGCTGGCTTACGTCGTACGAAGCTGCTTTACCACTGATGGACACCTATATTATCATCGGAGTCGAGCCGACGGTACTTAATCCTGCCGACGATAGCAGCAACGAGACAGAGAATGGGAACGAAGAGGGAAAAAAGATAAAGAGAACTGGAGGAAAAGAACTGGATGGAGAGAAAGATGGATAGGGAGTAATCCTTACCTGCTTCCGGTGCGTCTACACCGGCGTCGGAGTCTACCGATCCAACGAAGAGTATGTTAAGGATAAGAGTTAAAATGAAACATTAGGGTTTTAACGTTAGAGAAGAGAGAGAGAAAAATCTTAGAATGCACAACTAAAAGTGACCGTCATTATATTAAAATCATTCCAAAAAAAATGTTTTTACTAAGAAATCCTTGTTTCGGACCTCATAAAAATATTTAGTTGAAATAAGTCATGACCTAGATCAAATTGGGCTGAAATTGAGAAAAGTTGGGCTAGACCACTAATCCCTTACTATAATGGTACCATCCTCGCAAAACTTTTATCGTTGTAGCGATAGTAGGGGAGTAACCAATCCTAGGGTTAATTAAAACCCTCATTTAGTTAAGGCTACTTATGTACTCATTCTCATCCTCCAAAAATACCCTAAATGAACCTTATCCTTAGAACGACGAGGATTTGAAGGACAAGATCTATTGAGGGTGATTTTGAAGCATTTTCGATGGAGCTTCCAGCATTAGTAAAGGGCAAGGCGTGTGTGGGACAACTCTTTGCTCTCCGTAGAAGTGGAATTTATTTACGAGGTAGGTTATGATTTAATGGTAGTATACTTGGTATAGTTGCACGTAATAACTATAATTATGTCGGTAGATTTTATGTCTTAGGCCTTCGGGCACGGAGTTTGGATGAATGGAATAATAACTATAACTAGGACAACAAACTGATGTTATTAAACGATGAGTTAACAAACTATATTGCTCTTTTAATTTTCTAAAGGTATAAGATTTGTATGAACTAGAGGTAACTTGATGAACAAAAGTGTATTATGAGTTATAAAAAGGGTTAGGATAACTATGAAAGTATTGAACTTAAGTTAGGGCCTCAGTATGCATTCGGTGGATTCCAAGGGTCAGGTAGAGCTTAGTTGAGATCAGAGTGAATGGGTAGTAGATGCCTAGATGTTGTGGTGAGTTGAGAAGATTCAGAAGAGTTGTGTGCATGTGTACGGTGTCAGGGTTGTTGTTCATAGGATAATGGTTATAGATGTAGTAGAAGGGAAGAAAAGTGTGAAATAGATAGTACTCGAGATTAAAGTCGTCAGTTGGTATAAGCATAAGTGATGGCTAGATGGTGTGGTCGTTAGTTGGGTGAGTATGAGTCATCGAGTGCAACACGGGATTGATTTATTTTGTGCTTACTCATATATGTACACCTATATAAAACTGAAAGTTGGAATAGCCTTCGGGCACTGCATGAGTTATTAATAGTAGTAAAGACTTGCTTGACTCTATGTTTATATATGAGTTGGTTGTTTGTGTTTTGTTTCGAGCATTACTTGTAATTGTTTATTGTATTATGCATTAAAAATATGGTTTTGAGTTGGTAATGAGACGTTATATGGATCGGGTGTCATGCCGACACTATTATATTGTAATGGCCCTTCAGGTCACTTTTCATATTTCCCCTTATCTTCATCGTTAGGGATTCTCTATAGCTGCCTAAAGTTATTTATGACTTGCTGGTACTGATAGTTTGATTATTGGGTAGTTTGTTTATTTTTTAGAACCAATTGCCTATTTAGAAATCTTTGTTGGTTTTAAATAGCTAGCAAACAAAAACTTTAGTAAAATAATCTCGGATGCAAATTTTAACTGTGTCAGCAACTCTAAAATATTAATTTTAGTCTAGGTAGACCTTTGGTTTGGGTTCCAACGCACCCGAGCATATTTTGACTTATTGGTGAAAAAGTTGGAAAATAAAAAATATGAGTGTGGGACCCATATTTGGTCGAAACGACCTCGGATGGAAAATACAACTTTTCCAATACATCTGAATTGTCGAATCTAGTGTGATTACATAGTTCATTTGCAAAAATCAAATTACAAATGAGTTCCAAGGAGTTGTTGAAAACTTGGAAAAAATTTCAGGTTTGTTAGTGCTAAGGCTTGTGTGATCGCACAAAAGGCACCATGATCACCCTCTAGTGGTTTCCATGAGGGCATTGCAATCACCCTAGTGCGATTACCATCTATGGAGTGCGATAGCAATATCTCCATACCTATAAGGGGTATAAATAGACCCCCAATATTATGATTTTAGTCATTTTCCCTCCATCCTTAAGAGCAAAATATCCTAAATGGGTATGATAACTCAAAATTGAGTCTTGTGGGTGACTTGGGCGCTTGCTTATCATCTATTATCACTAATATCTTCGAATATAAGGTAATATTTTATCAATTTCTTGGTGAATTTTCTTAAGTTTTGACCCAAATCACTTAGGGCATGATTTTATCCCAAAGTTTGCTTGGTTTTCACTTATTTTTTAGGGTTTTGATTCCATAAGTTTGATATTATGTTGTGTTAGTCTCGAAAATGTATTTTCCATAAGTGGGGCCCAGTTGGGATTTTTAGTGTCATTTTTGAACCCAAAGCACAATGGTGCACTATGAGTGTCGTTATTCTCATATTGATTAGTAGATTATGATTTTCATAGTGTGATGGCATTTTGGGATTGTGAGGTGAAGATGGAAGTCTAATGAATGATGTAAGATTTTTTGGTTCGACTTTAAGGTAGGCTTTCGTATACCCGTCTTCATAATATGATGTGTGATATATATATTGCACGTGAATGTGAATGTTAAGATTGATTATGGATAGAATGACTTAGTCTTGACTATTGTAGTTTGGGGATAGGATGAGGGTTGTGGACCTGTAAGGTGAATTGTTTTTTACCGTTTAGAATCATATTTCCTTCTCCCTAGATTGAGCTAATCTGTAGCATGGATATGGCGTAATGCTAGGTTTGGTTTGTGGTTTAAGTTTTGGAACCATGATTAGTATAATTAACCTTAGTTGGGCTAGTTTAGTGATCTTAAAGCTGTAAATTAAGTAGAGTGGACTTAAATGCCCATGTTTCTAGATGAAGTCCCTATTTTAGGATTGGGTATGGCGTACTTGACATCTAGAAGCTGAACTAGATACCTTAGACTAGTTTGGGGTATAGATTGCCTAAATATGAAAACTGAGGATTAGAAGTGGGTTCTCAGGTCTACTTAAGCCAAAGCTTGTGTTAGCCCTTGTGGATTTAGTTGCAGATGCAAGGCATAGTTGAGACTATTGAGCCTTCAGAATAAGCTTACTTCGTGGATTGGTAAATTGTTATGACTTATCTCGGATTATGAATAATGACTTATGGCCATGATATCCCTTATAGAAATGATATTGGGCATTTAGAGATGTTATTTCCTCTTGGATATGATATTGGGCCTTTAGATATGTTATTTTCTCTTTGATATGATATTGAGCCTTTAGAGATGTTATTTCCTCTTAGATATAATATTAGACCGTTAGAGATGTTACTTTCTCTTAGATGTGATATTGGGCCTTTAGACATGCTATCCCTCTTAGATATGACAATTGGCTTATAGAAATGATACACCTCATAGTCATGATATGTGACCCATAGATGCGAGATGCCGTATAGATATGATGTGCCTTATAGTTATGATTTATGGCCCAGTGATATGTTATATCTCTTAGATATGAGATGTCTTACTTATAATATGTCTCCTAGATGTGAGGCGAGTACAAATATGCTTTACGTCTTATAGATATATTATGCTTCATAATCAGGCTATGACTTATAGATATGAGATGGCTTATAAACATGATTATTGATATGAGTTTCGGATATGCATGTGGGCCTAAGGCCGTGATTATGGTGTTGTGATTATTCTGAACATATTATTGGGCCAAAGATCGTGTTATGATATTAGTTGGATATCCGAAAAGTAGGTATCCTTGTAAAGGATACGATGGTAGTTATGAATATATACATATATTTATATATTTTTTTATATACATATCTCCCTGGTATGAGACGGAGGAAGATGTGGTATGATGCTTATGCTTTTATTGATTTGGATACTGGTGATGGTATGCATGGATTCGGTACATTCATGATCATTTCACTGATTTGGGTTATCTACCCACATCGATAAGTCATTAACTATAAATTTTAGTTTGTTCACCAACCATTAATTCGATAACCCATTACCAACAATCTAAAGCTAATTTTGCAGTTGAGTTATCAATTACGATTTGATTTTGAACAATCCTAATTTTGATCCTTTCTACATATCTTTAGTGTAAGACCACAAAATTTAAAAATCTTCATTACTTTTAAAATTTTGTGCTAAGTCAAAATCAGACAAACAAATTGAAGGAAAGGGAATAAAAGTTTTTGTAAGATTAGAAATAAATTTTTTAAGGTATATATTATAGACTTCTTTTTAATTTTTCGAGCAATTTCATGTACTAAAAATCTTCTCTTTTTTATTTTATTGGAAGTTCTTAAATGGAAAAATGGCTCGCTGGACCCTTGTACTATGTCCATTTTGTAATGTGGATACTCCTACTTACATGTTTGTCATCTGGACCCTTGAACCCATTAAAAAATAACATTTTAAACACTATTTTGGTGTGTGTAGCACACTCGCCCCACGTCAGTTGCCATGTCATTTTTAAGTATTACATTAAATTTCATGCCATTTTTAAAATGCCACATAAGAAATTAAATATTAAAAAATGAAAAATTTTAATTGAGAATTAAAAAAAAAGTAAAAGTAAAATGGTGGGGGCTGGGGGTTCTTTCCTTTGCTGCTTCTTAGACTCTTCAATTTATCATATTTCTCTCTCTATAATTTCCAACTTTGTTTCTTCGCTTTGGCTTTTGATCTTCTAATACACACGATTTTTTTCAAGAAAATATTTTTCTTTGATCAAAAGAATACTCACAAAGTTTAAAAAAAAATTATCAATGGAATTCAAGGAATAATTTTGTGAGCTTGTAGGGTACCATTTCATTTCACTCCTTGCAAGTCACATGCAAAGCAAAGCAAAACAATCAGTTAATTACCGCCACTACAACTGCACCACTGTGTGAAGTTCCAACGAAATTAGCTCGAACACACCAAAATATTTTCTTGATGTTAACACTCATTTTAAAAAACAGAAAAAATTACCCATTTCATGAGCTGAATAACCCAATTTACCTTTTAATTGCTTATACCCAAATCTTGAATTCCTACAAAAAATATGAATTTCTCTTCGAATCACCCAATTTATCCTTCAATTGCTTATACTGAAATCTTGAATTCCTACAAGGAGCATGAATTTCTCTTCAAATTAGGTTTATCGAATTTGGGTACTTGAAAAATTTATGTACATTTGATGATTTACTTGGTACAAATAATGTGGGGGTGGGGGTGCGGGTGGAGGACAAAGGTGGGAATGGTTGGTTGATGTTTGTGGTGGTGGTGTTGGGTGGGGGATGGGGGACGGGTGAGGGGGTGGCTGGGTGTGGTGGTGGTGGTGCAGCGTAGGGGGTAGGGGACGGGGATGGCTGGATGTGTTGTACTAGGTGGAGATAAGGGTGGGGGTCGGGGGACGTAGAGAAGGGGAGGGGTAGATGAAGAAGAGAGTTTTGGGAATTTTGTTTTAAATTTGGTGTTCCCTTTTTATAATTAATTTACCTATTATAATCTTTTTTTTAATTGTTTTAATATAAAATTGATCAAAAAATGTCCCTCACGCGCATCCATGCTTGTGTAATAACACGTTTCGTCCAACTCAGCTGATTTTGTGCTACATAAGCTTGGTCAACGGTCAAGGGGTTTAAAATATTAAGTTTTAATGGGTTTAAGGGTCCAGATGAAAACATGTAAGTAGGAGTATCCACATTACAAAATAAACATAGTACAAGGGTCCACCGAACTATTTTGCCATCTTAAATTAAAGTTTTTAACGATCTAAGTTAATTTTTTCCCTTACGTTAATTAACTTCATTATTTTTCTCAATTAAACATATATTGGCTAATCATTTTTTTAAAAAGGTATAATATTTAAATGATTTAAAAATATTTGATCCTACGAATTATTGTATGATCCCGTCAATGAAATTAATATATAAATTAAAATAGAATTTTAATTAAATAAAATAATTAAAAGGTCCTATTCAAAAAATACTTTGGTAGATGTTTGTTCAATGGATGAAATCTTACAAGATTATTAAAACTCCAATTAGAGATAAAATAAATAAAAAAATTCTTGTGAGGACTCAACAAATTAGATTTATCTTATTATTATTATTATTATTACTATTTTCACATAAAAGAAGACCACAAATTTTGAATTAATTTTTAATTGGTCATATAAAGATCTTTCATGGTGTCACTTTCACTTATTTTATTACTCATCACTTTTTGCATGACATTTAATAAGTCCATATAATTGTTCAAATTTACTAAAATGGGTGAAAACTTGCTTAATTATTGAAATTTAATTAGGATTAAAATGGACAAAGAAAATTTATGTGAGGACCACCAAATTGAAATTCTCCCTTATATATAGTTACTAGATGATGTATCCCGTGCTATGCACGAACCTAATATTATTTTTTTTAATAATATTTTATGATTTATTATCAATTAAACATCTTATAAACCTTTTAAAATGAAAAAAATATATAAATATGCTTTTTGTGTTATGACAAAAAAGAGAGATTTTGTGACGACCCAAAAATAAGGATCATGATGGCACTTGTCGCGGCGTACATTGACAAGTAAGACTATCACCCAAATTGATACAAAAAGAGAAAAAGACAAAAATATCCCAAGGTAAGGCTTCTAAAACAAAGTCGAACCATATAAGTAATCATAACAATGCGGAAAGAACTTATCCAAAATATCAATCATGCCCAAAATCAGGTGTCAATAGTGTAAGAACTACTAATACAATTCAAGAGTCAAATGCATCAAAAAAATAACCTCAAATGAATAATATTTGTGTTCGAATACTAATAAAGACATAACTACTGTAGAAAGATAGAGGTGAACTTTGGACGTATGAATGTCCAACCGCTACCTTGGAAGCTCCAACAATCGCCCGAGTCAAATAAGCTGAGGTGCACTCGAGCTAGGACCTACACCGAAAGGACGCAGTAGGCATGAGTACGGTCCACTTGCACTCAGTAGGTATCATAGACCGACCAACCAAAGAAGTAAATAAAGCATACAAAATATACACTAAGGGCACGTCACCTGAAATCAGAAAATGTCCCACAACAGTAGCCCATACCGTTTGCACTAACATTTCTAATATATCTCATATATATTGCAACATCACACCAAGATAGAACAAAAGTACGTATTATATCACATATAAAAAAACAAGGGGAACATGCATATACAAGATCATCAAATACAAGTAAAAGAAGATACGGTAAATACATAGATGACAAGTCAATATGACAATACAACACAGCATAACACAATAAAGTAAGTACAATTTATATGATGATGGTGATAAAGATGATGATGATGATACACGAGGTCGTCGCACAACCTCTGGGATCGTCGCACAATCCCTGTATATACCTAAGGAGGCAAGCCTCCTAACTCAGCACTCATGGGGTATTCGTCAACCTGTATACAATCCATAGATCTCATATCTCCTTTCCAGCATGTCCCTTGGAAAGGGTTTCATAAGGTGTTACAATATCTTTTAAAAAGGTGTTGCTAGTGTTTCTCAGATATTGCTATGGTGGTACCAATGTTTCATGAATGAGTATGATATGAAGATGTAATACTCACAACCAATCACAATGAGTATTTTCACAAACAACCACATGATATATTTTCACAACTAACTATAATAATACATTTCCACAACCACATGTGTCAATATTCACTCATTATGTTCGTATCATCCATGAATTTTCACATGTCTCATTTGCCAATAAAGTATGAATATAATCAATACACCAATGGTACCACATTAGCATTTTAATAACACAATACAATTATTCATATGTATTCAAGGCTATCAATATCACATAGGACCCCACACGGTCACACATATCACATAATATCTCAATTTCGATAATTACATCACATATAAGCCCCCACACGATCACAACACATAGATAGTCACTTTCATGATTAGTTCGCACCCTTAACATGCATTTTGTACCATCATTTACTACCTAGCCCAGTCTGAAAGAGTTAAGCCATAACCTACCTCGAAAGCCGAAATCGGTTCGCTACAATTGAATCTGCAATATTAATTTTCACAAACAATACCAAACTCCACTAAAAACATCAAATATGAAATCTACGCGTCAAGACAAAATCAACGACACCCATATTGATTATTTTTCGTTCGGAGTTAAAACGGACTCCCAAAATGGATTTCCAAAAAAAGGTAGGAACTTTATTTTAAAAATATGTTTCCCATATTTTTAGAAACCTACAGCTGGAAACCCAAGTTAAATCGAGTCAAAAATGAGGTTTAAATTGAAGAAAATCCATTTTTGAGCTTTACCGGGTAAAATCTTTAAAATTCAGGTTAAAATCAAGAATCAGAGTTATTTTAAAGGTTAAATTGATGAAAAACTAGTAATTATAAGATAAAAACATTATTCAAGTTAAAAGGAGTGAAATTTGGATTTAAAATCATGCCCTAAGATTTTTGAAATTTTGAGAAATTAATCAAGAAATTACTAAGAAAATGGTGAAATCTTACCTTTAATCCGTAATAAAAACAAGAAAAAGGTGTTAATCTAGATTTTCAAGCTCCCACAAACTTTTCTTTTAAGCTCCCAAACTATTTAGGGTTTAACTCTGAAGAGGCAAGATGAAAAATGAGCAAAATAGACCCAAAAACTATTTAAATAGTACAAAAAATCTGCACTAAATGGGCAAAAAGCTGCAGATTTTCTATTTTAAGTCCAATTCGGACTTCGATTGGGTGCTTGAGATTCGTTTGGAGTCCGATTTATGCAAACAAACTATGCAACCACACGAAATTCGACATTCCGGATGCGATTTTTTGGTTTTCTTGAAGAAGGGCTTGAATCTTGTTCTTGGGAGATGATCTTGAGAGGAAACCTTAATTTTCTTATTCTTGAGAGTGGAGAGGATTATGAGTGATGAGAAACTGATATTTTATCACTTAATAGGGTTTAATGAGTGATTTAAGTCATGGTTATGAGGTTTGAGGTGAGGAAAATACCAAAATACCCCTAAAGAAACCAAAGAAAATTGTAGAAATATTTAGTTGACGACCAAGGTTGATGGCCCGTCACATAGATGACAGCTCGTCACCTAAGTCATCACTTTCAGGATGGAATTTACCCTCTACTATCCTAGTCTAATGACTAAAGCTGATGGGTCTTCACTTAGTTGACGGCTCATCAGCTTAGTCGTCACCTAAGTGACGGCTTATCAGCGTAGTCGTCACTTGGTTGACAGATAGATACTTCGAAGTAAAATGTGCATAACTTTCTACTCCAATATCGAATTAAGGTGAAACCAGTTGCGTTGGAAAGAGGACTCAAAGATATTTCTTTTGGTATATAGTATGAAACTTGAATTGACATATGCTAACAGATACACTTGTTTAAAGTTGACCCTTGCTGTAGCATTTGTCAAAACTTTATCGATAGAAAAGTCCTCAACTCGTCTTTGAGTTAGGAGGATATTATGACCTCGATAAATACACAACGATATTCTCACATCATATATTTGATAATCACACATGTATATACATAGAATAATTAGGTTTAAGTCTGTACGCATAGAAACATGATTTAAATTCTAGCCCGAAAATATGGGGTGTTACATTATCTGCCCCTTCGAGACATTCATCCTCACATGAATCTGGACAAGGTTGCATAACTGAGTATGGGACTGATACCTGAAATGAACTGGCCTCATAAATACACTCATTGAAATGAGAATGGTTATAAGGCTGAGATAGAAACGAGAGAGTAAACTTATGAGGAACTATTACCTCTAGTTGGATCTGGTTTTATAAAAAAAAGATGAGAGATTTAGGACATGAAAACTCGGGGGTATCTTAACATATCCCCCTTGGGATAGTTTATTCTCCGAATGATACTGACTTGCTGGAATACTAAGGAAAAATTGAGATGATGCAAGGGATACTTATGAACTGAATAATGACTGAATATCTAGAATATGAAACTGATGACTGATGCATGAACTAAACTAAAGTAACAACTTGCATGGTCGTGAAGGAATTTCCTCCTGAATAGGATAGATAAATACAATATAAACTTATTTACCTGACTACTAAACCAAATTACTGGCTATACAAACTAACTCATACTAAAAGCTTATACTTAACTAGAGTATTTCTTTGACACTCTTTCTGTGAAGTTCTAATGACTTTAGAGAGAAAAGAATCTTCGCATGGTCTGAATAAGACATCTGAATAAGAAATCACAACATGGCCAAAATTCTATAATATGGGACACAGGTCTACGAAACATTAGCTAGGATAGAGTTACTAAGCCTTATGCACTGCAACTACTAACTTACAATCTTAGCCACACTTCTCAACTACTCCCTCAACTATACTTTTTACTTCAATACCACACTTCACTTGAGGCTACTGAAAATATTCACATGGGCACTGATAATTCTATTTATTGAGGCCTGAGCTAGACTGAATTCTCCTACTGTGTTCAAGCCTACTCAAATCTACAAAATGTACATATAACACTGTAATACTAACCTGAGTCATGAATTTAATACACTCTGCATTTCTTAACTTCCCATATGCTAAATAATTCTGATTACCCCAGCAACAACTAAATACAACCTCTTACTAGTCATTCACTAAAGCGCAATGCATTTATCCCCTTACACACCAACATGACATTCAGGCCTATCTTCATAACTATAGCCTCGTGTAAAAAAAGCACGCAAAAATCTTTCTTTAACATGAAATATTTACTCTCTCCCATCTAAGCAATTCCTCATCACTATATCATTTTATAAGGAGAGGTCACTGAAAGGTTGAAACATGAGTACCTGAAGCATGAATGAACACTATACAGAACTTGACACTTAACTGAGGCCTGGGGAATAGAATATCAACATCATAGATTCATCAAGAGATCTAATCTGAGGGTATACATGACATAATTTAAATTTTGCTGATCATTAGGAGTGTTGCATGAGTACTGGAACTGAACATACTGTAAAACATGGGCACATGAGTCATGATCTACATGACCTGAGTTTGAAGTTTCTAAATTTGTGGAACATGATTCGTACTGTTGGTGGTTGTTGTGGTATTGTTGGTGGTTGTTGTTGGTGGTGTTGGTATTTGTGTTTTTTGGCGGTGGTGGCGGTGGTCTTGGTGTTGGTATTGGTGGCATTGGTGGTGGTCTTGGTGGAATTGGTCGTGGCATTGGTTGTGGTGGTGGTGGTTCATCTGTTGCAATGGGTGGAAGATCTGTTGGGAGATATTAAATAGGTCTTCAAACAGATTCTCCATCTGTTCCAACTGATGGGTTATCCGTTGGAGTATTTTCTTGTAATGTGGAAGAGAATAATTTATTGAAATTTCTCCACTTGTTGCAAAAGGTGCAATATATGTGGGGAGATATTAAATAGGTCTTCAAACAGATTTGGGTTTCCCATCTGTGGGTTGTCCGTTGGAGTTTTTTTTTTGTTATGTGGTAAGAATAATTTATTGAAATTTGTCTCACCTTTTTTAAAAAAATTATGCAGACATCAAATGCAATGTATTTTTTATTTTTCTTTTGTTTGTAGTTAAAAGATGTCTCCCAAAAGAAAAGAAACAGAAAGTGGAGAAAGTGGATCAACTTCCGATCACCAAACAAAAAAGGCTAGAGTACAGATAGATTCGGAGGAACTTCTAGAACAATCTCAGTCAGGGCAAAATGAAGCCTAGGAAAGTGATAACTCCTCCTCACCAATGGGGCGTGAAATAATATTGAAATTCCAGCATGATTCCTCACAAGTTTCGAGTTGCGATGCCGATGAATAACCCTAATGCAGTATTTGGTGATCTTGTACTTAAATGTCAGTTGGGAAAACCTTTTGACGAACTTAGGAGTATTATGAAGAAGGAAAACATAGATGGACTTTTTAAGAAGAGTTGCTTTACACACTTTCTTGAGCTGTCTGGGCCCCGTCCTCTCCGTTTCTCAATGATTATGGTATATGGACTTCTCAAGTGTAGGATCATGTATGCGGGGTATGATGGAGGTCCGAAGAAGAGCGTAAATAAGATAGATGAAGTCTGGATCAACTACTGTGGCATGCCGGTTTGTTTTGGATTGAAAGAGTTTGTCATTGTGACGGGCTTGAGATGCGATCGTCCAGAAGAACCTGCCATCAAGAAAACACCCCACAAAGGGTCCAACAAATGCAAGTTAAAAAAATATGGATTGTTGGACATTGTTGTACCTAGCTACAAAGTGAAGGATTTGATAGCGGATCTCAATAATAAAGACATACCAAAGCACTACAGGGAGAAATTGTACTTAGTTTGGTTTGTCCATTCCATTTTATTGGTAAGAGACGTCAAGAAAGTCATAGAACGTGATTTGTTGGTGCTTGCTGATGATTTTGGGAGATTCAACCATTAGCCCTGGGGCTACGATAGCTACTACTTGACTGTCAAATATTTACTGAAAGAGCTAAAGCCAAAGACGACCACATTATACGTCTTTCCTTAGGCTTTCATGGTAAAATTGATCACTATTTTTACTCATTCATTAATTTCTATTGAATATACTTGTGACTATTTTTTCTTGCTTCCTGTTTATAATTTTTAGACTTGGGCATGTGAAGCCATTCCTCCCCTCCGAAAGCATTTCACGGATTACCCGAATAAGGTTTCTCATCCAAGGATCCTTAGGTGGTTGGCTGCAGTAGAGAGCAGAAAAAAAAATATTAACGAGGCTGATCTCTTTAACCCTCCGAATGATGCAGTACATCTTCTTTCAACTAAAATAATTTGCCTCAAAGAAAGCTATTGAAACAGATGTTCCATCTGTTGCAAGAGATTACCCGTCAACTACAACTGGTGCAATGGGTAATCTATTGTAACAGACGATCCATATTTCACAACAGATTAACCATATGTTGCTCTGTTCTCTGAACCCTACTCAACAGATTACCCATCTACTGTAAATTATGCAACAGATGGGTATTCTAATGCAACATATTATCAATTTATTTCAACATACAGATCAGCTGTTGCGGTAGCTAGATCGTCTATTGCATAAGTTGGTTGTATTAACATAACCCGATCCCCATGTAACCCAACTGACTACAAATTATTATTATATCATTTAAATTCTTCCTGTCATTTTTTTATAGGTTGTGCATCCTTGGATCGTGCCTACCATTGATGAGCTGGGGATGACTTTTTTTCTTACTCTAGGTCTTGTTGATACAAAATAAGACCCAACGGTGGAGTTAATAAAGAAGGAATTGGATGGTGCAATATCTATAAAAAGAGCAGTTAGGCAAGGTCATTCTAATGTTGAAGCTCTTCACGACCTGACTCAAACTGCAACAGATTCGGGTGCTTCTTCTGGGGGTGTTGCTGGTGGAGTTGTTTGTGATGGTGGCAGCCATCCTGCTTCTGCTTTTGCTGCCAGTCGTGATTATGAGCATGTTGGTGCTCAGCAAAAAATAAATATGTTTGAAATACCCCTTGCACAGGTCCTTCCTCTCACCCCTACACCGGTCCCTCCCACCCTTATATTGGTCCCTCTCACCCCTCCTCACCCTCATGTTCTTATTGCAAATGCAAAGTATGCAAGGATAGAGAGGATAAACTCCTCGACAAGCTAGAGGATATTGCTAAAGCTGTCGAGGAGTTGAAATCTAGGAGGTGTGTCATACCATCCAACGAGGTAAGGGAGCCATGCACTCCTACAGTAGAGGTTAGGAGGAAGAGAATAAAAATTAGACAAATTCTCTTTGTTTTGAAATCAGCAAAAAATGCAACTCCCCCCGCTCCAATAGTTGTTGAAGTTCAGGGGCCGCCGAAGAAGGTGGACATATTTGCGGCGCTTGGAAAGGAGAAGAAGAAGGAACTGGAAGAATTCATCAAGATGAAGGTCCAAAAAGAATACACCATGCATTCATTTGCCGCCAAAGACTTCTCGAATATGACAAATATGTGCGTGTGGTACGAGGACAAGGTAAGTTTACTTTTGCTAACCTACCCTTCCAATCTACTCCATGAAGAAGAATCTACGCAGCATATGTGTAATCTGTTGCAACAGCTTGGTATTCTGTTGCAACATAATACACATCTGTTGCATAAGTTGCATTGGTTGGGTAATCTGTGAACTGATTCAGAGAACCCTCTGCATCGGATTCTTTCCACTGTGTTTTTATTCTTTACAATTACTAACCTATTTAAAAATTATCTTCTTATACCACAGTATGTTAATGAAATTCTTTGCCTCATGAGGGGCAGGCAATTAGCATACCCAGATGCTTATGATGCTGCTGATAGGATAATGGACCTCAACTTCTACAATAATTTCAAAGATAGGTATGCGGATCTTTATAATATAGCTGATTCCTATGGCCTGGTATTTGATCAGTTAGTTTCTACATTCCAATGGGATGAAAAAGCAATTAAATATGTTAGAGGGAAGAGGTCATATCCACACGACAAGAGCTGGACCAAGGCGAAGAAAATCCTTGCAGTCATGAACGTAGATGTCACCCATTTTCTCACTTTTGAGATACTACTATACGAGGGAAATATTAAGGTTTATGACTGCAACTTACCTGTGTTCAGCGAGAAGATGTTTTTAACCCACATACAGCCACTCTTGAAGTTGTTGGCCAAATTATTGACGCAGAGTAAACTGATAGATCATTTTTTGGCTGAGGTCTTGGGGAAGGAATCATGGGTTTTTGAAGGTCTAAATAAGAACATCCAGCTCCCAAAAAATACAACCGGTATAGCGTGCGGGTCGTAATCGCTGGCATACATGGAGTGTTTGTTGACCGGCACACAAATGACCGGTGTGTGCGACACCATTGTAGGAAAGATGCAATGGGTCTGGGCATATGGGTTACTAACTAAATGGTTGGAGCCCGTGTATAAAAAATAACATGAATAAAGAGAGAGACGAACACGATAACAAATTTTCATTTCAAGCCAATTCACTATACATATAAGGGCAATAATTTTTATGTCTGGCAAAGTTAAATTTTTATAATGCAACAGATTTTATATCTTTCATAACAGATATAGTACCTGTTGTGACAGATTAATTATCTGTTGGAATAGGTTGGTCATCTGTTGCGTTATGTAGATGTTCCCCGTCTGTCTGTTGCAACAGATTTATGATCTGTTGCAACATATAACTTATCTGTTGCAACTAATCGGTAATCTGTTGGAGTAAATAAAAAAAGTAGGAAGACCTGTTATATAATTTCCAGCAGATGACCTACGTGTTGCATCTCATGTTGCAATATATGTCTAAATCTATCTGATAAGATATGTCTTCTGTTGCAGCAGATGTATTATCTATTGCGATATTTGAATCTAGTACTCCATTTCAATTAACATGTTCAAAACTCATAATTAATTATATTCATAGACAGAATAAAATAAATCGAATCCTTCGGAAATTACATAAAATAAAATAACGCAATAAATAAATAAAATGTAAAAAAAATTATTATGAGTACAAACGATCTACTCTACAAACAAATCAACAAGTTAAACCAAGGAGGATAGGTTATTACATTGACAGACTCGAGCTATAAAGATCTAATCAATATGGACAAGTTGTTCTTCATCCAGTGCTATGGAATTCGTCTTTGGTTGTCGTGGATCTTTAACGTTGGTTGCGTACGGCTTCTGAGCTTTCGCTTCTCCATATTTCCATAAAAGAGCAGCATATCTTTTACGGAGTAATCCGACATCAAGTCCATCATTTGATACTTGTAATCCATCGCTCAAATACTCGACATAGGCGGCAACAAAAGGATCGCAATTCCTGCGTTATAAAAAAATAGATAATCCATATTTTGCAGTTCATGCAAGCGTTATGAAATTTGTGAAATGAACCTAAATCATGACACTTAAACTTACAGGCTACCAATGGTTTGTTGAACAATTTCGTCAACATATTGTACATCAAATGGATTAGCCATTTTATCCTGGTATGCTTCAATCGTCGACCAATCAATACAAACTTTTTGATCCAAAAAGCCACCCATATCAAGGTAAGTAGGCAATATTTTGGCCAGCTTTTGTATCTCAGACGACGGCCCGGAACGTCTCCTTTGCGACATCGAGTTATAAACTCGGATGCGCCTCTCTTTTAGAACGACGACAGCCAACACCCAATGGAATTCATGACCATAATTGATTGAGATGTACACTTCATCGACCAAATACCAAGGTAAGCTAGCTGGAATGCTAAAACCTTTGATGATGTTGATTAAGCATTCCTCGTTTTGGAAAACTTTCGGTTGTTGTTGACAATACCTATCGTAGGCATTATTGATGTAAACTTTGTACAAATAATTTCCTGTTGTGTATCTGTATTATTCTTGTGTTTGGAACTTGGCCTTCTTTTGGAGGTAGTAAAAAATGACATTGTCCTGCACATATATCAAATATTTCAGATTACGTGATGAAAAAATCAATACGTAGATGCAATTAAATAAAGTATTAATTAATAGTAATATGTATGACCTTTAAACCTCATCATTCCAGCAAGTTTGGGGTTATGACATCAAATAGAACCAATTCTTCATTCCGGGATGTGAAACAACAAAGTTGAACATTTCAAAACTAAGACTCGATTTGTTCACTTTTTAGCACTCGTCATTTTGTTTTATACATAATGATTTATATGTGTTAATGTCAGGTTCTTACAACAATAATTATATAAACCAATATCCATAAAATTAATTTATGTACCTACCGGCATGATGCTTTAACAGCCCATTGGCAATCCATTCTGAATAGTCGTTGATCAACTGTATTAGTTTTTTTATAGCCTCGTTCGAGATGTTGAATCCTTCAAATGGATAATTAAATTCGTTCTCCCAAACTGACAGGCTCCACTTTTTCTTCATCTTTGGAAGCATTTGATGGATTATCAACTGTCATATTATGCTCTTCGGCAGTAGCTGTGACATCCACCTGGAAACCAGAATTATCAATGCTAAGTAGAGATATACAACAGATTTTCCATCTGTTGCAACAGATGATTCTTATGCTGCATCAGATGGATTATTTGTTGGGACAAATTCGAACAGGTAAATCAGAGCAGTACGATAATTTCGAACAGATGACCCATCTGTTACAACATAAGATTCATCTGTTGAAACAGATAACGAATATGATGCAACAGGTTAGGCAACAGTTGCAACAGATGTATACATCTATTTGATAATTTTTAGCAGATGTATCATCTGTTGAAATAGATATGTGCTTGTTTGTTTTTTGGAACAGATGATGTATATTCACCTTCTTCAGCTCATGCTGCTCTTCTATGGCCCTTGCACACTGAACATCGGTGCAAGACAAATACAGAGGAGTTGTAATCTTGATTTTTTTTATGATTGATAATGCCTTGGAAGTGTCTTTCCTTCTCCTCTTAGCTTCCTTGATCTCTAGTGGAGTGTCTGGATATGAAATCTTTTTTTATGGAATGACACCCCTCTTAGATGTCATTTCTTTTACAGAAGCAGTTAGTGCATTAATAGCATTAATCACTCCATCGTGTTTTGCCTTGCATTCTTGACATTTGCATGAAGAACATTCTCTAGATGCGGAAAAATCTAGAGAAAAATCTATACAACCATTATGATCATAATCATAATGGCTTGTTATTTCAAAAAATATAAGAGGAGCATCATTAGCCCCACCCTCCAAAATTATTTTTCTTGTGATGGTTGTTGCTCCAAACAATTCTATTTTTATTCCATCAACGAACTTAGGGTTCGATAAAGTTTGCACAGACCGTAAAGTAAGAAAAAAATGGTATCTTCAACTCTCGGTTGGTCAGAACAAGCCACGGATGGACAATCTAAAATAAATCAGTACATATATTAAGAATGATGATGAAATTATTTAATTATTAATTAAAACAAAAACTTGATTAGAATTGGACTTACTTCTTCCTTGGGGGGATTGAAAAGATCAAGAAATTTTGCATTTTTATCGGTTTTGACCGACAACCATCTCAGAATTCTTGGACAAGAAACTTCTTCCTGGTAGTTCACTTGTTGTCGCAAATAAGGAATGGCTTCAAATACCCAAGCCTATAACATAACGCCAATAAATCAAAAGTATTATTGAATAAAAAAAATAATGAATCATATCATGATAAAAGAAATATTTACCATGAAGGCCCATGGAAAACCATGTAAGTTGACTGTTTTTGGCGCTTAAAGGAGTCAACAAATATTCGACAGTCATTTTGAAGCTTTCATAACTCCAAGGATAGTTGTTAAATGCCTCAAGATCCTCGGGGAGATTTATTAAACCGAGGATTATGTTGTTGTTAACGTCTCTCGCCCAAAGAACATTATGTACAAACCAAATCAAGCACAATGATTGCTTGTGCTTCTTTGAAAGTCCTTTACCTTTCAACGCTTCAATCAGATTTTTGTTTTTGAAGCTTGGACCAACAATGGACACCAGGTCATCACGATCACTCGACTTGTCTTTTCCTTTTTTGGGTGTGCGGGGTGCTTTTTTTGGGTCAGAGTAGGTATAACTTGAGAAGGAGAAGGAGGATAACATTTTAGTCCGGTAACTATGACAAACTCCTCCCAACCAAAATAAATAGGTATGCCACAGTAATTTATCCATACCTCATCCATCTTATCTTTGTTTTCATACATAAACATGCGCTTGAGAAGATCATATACCATTTTTATCTGGAAACGAGCATTGTTGTCCTCCGGTAAATCAAGATATTTCCCAAAGCAGATTTTCCTGAAATAAGAATCCAATTTTTGTTCTCGAAGTATTTTTCTGAAGGCGTCGAAAGATTTTCCCATGACTGACCTAACCACGAGATCACCCGTTAAATATGTGGCACCATCGCACTGCATTCTCATAGGGTAACGATCAATGCTGAAGGTTTTGACCAACTCTTTGACGGAAGGGCTATTAGCATTTGGATCATCTCTTTTGAAAGATTCCTCCCCCCGTGTTCATTATCTTCTTCTCTTGATTGAGATAACGTTTGTAAAGCAAGCTCATAGAGTGGTGGATGTAGCTGAGTTGTTGCACTTGTTCCTTTACTTGGACTTGATTCGATTTCTTTTATTTTGGGAGCCATGTTATCTTAAATTAACAGAAACATAACATAGATTATAATTGACTAATGCATAACAGCAATATAACAGTTCTAACAGACAACTAATCGGTTGCACCAGGTATGTTATCTGTTGCAACATATAACCGACCTATTGCAACGGATGAGTAATACGTGGGAACCATAAAAATAGCACTATATGTTGCACATGGTATTTTATCTGATGCAACACATAACTGACCCATTGCAATAGATGAGTAATCCGTTGAACACAATAAAAACAGATCGCTAATTTGTTGTACCAGGTATTTTATCTGTTGCAACATATAACTGACCTGTTGCAACGGATGAGTAAACCATTGGAAAGAATAAAAATGGATAACTAATCTGTTGTACCAGGTATGTTATCTGTTGCAACAGATAATTGACTTGTATGAGTAAATTGTTGGAAAGAATAAAAACAGTCCTAATCTGTTGTAAAATGAAGAGTAAACCGTTGGAAATAATAAAAATAGATCACTAATCAGTTATCTGTTGGATCAATATTATTTATAATTCTTCCAAATAGAAGAGTCGTCTGTCGCAACAGATGAATGATCTGTTAGATTGTTTACCTGTTGTATCAGATTTTCATAGTTGCATCAGATTTTTAATCTGTTGCATCACATTTTAAAATGAAGAGTAAACCGTTGGAAAGAATAAAAATAGATCACTAATAAGTTATCTGTTGGATCAATATTGTTTAGATTTTTTCCAAACAGAAGAGTCGTCTGTCACAACAGATGAATGATCTGTTAGATTGTTCACCTGTTGCATCAGATTTTCATAGTTGCATCAAATTTTTAATTTGTTGCATCATATTTTCATCTGTTGCATCATATGTTTCATATATTGCATAAGATGTTTCAACTGTTGCAATACCATTTCTACCAAGACAAACAACAAATCAACCCAGCAACACTAACATATCACACACGCACATACACACTAAGAACATTAACTGTGACAAAAAATCATCAATAAATTCAAAGCAACAGTACGACAACGAGAAGAAGAAATGCCAGAAATTAGGGTTTTATTCAGCCACGTTTCAATACCAGAAGAGTAGTTGGCTCAAGTTCCTCTGTTTCTTCATAATTTTTTACCTGTGAAAAAGGAAATGGGAGAACGAAGAACTCGAAGTTGTTGTCGCCGGAGAAGTATTCACGTCGATTGACAGTTAAAAGTCGAAAAGGAACTCGCCTGACTATTTTTCGCCGGAGGTTGAAGGGAGAAATTTTGTAGAACTGTTGGTTGGGAGAAGCTGGAGAGAGAGAGTGGTTGATTAGGATTGAAGAGGGGTGTGGTTTGGGTTGATTTGTATTTTTAAAAAGATTAGAAAGTTTTAAAAATATTAATCAAGTCTACAATTAACTTAATCAAGTTTCCTAATGATGTTTGACCCTATCTGTTGGTCAATGTCACCAATCCTTCATTCAAGACTTAAAAGACACCTTTCCTTCAATTTTCTCAAGTTACTAGGTGCTTTTGTAAAAAAAAAAAAAATTGGTTTCCCATTCAGTATTTGGTACCCACATTGAAACCCGATTAATTCAGATTCGCACCAGGTAGGGTCTCATTCAGGGGCAGCGCTCCCAACAGAGTTTTCTCCTTACCCAGGGTCGAGCAGGTGCTTTCTAAAATAACTAGTAGCTTAATGTGGTTGTTATTAGAGTACTAGATATTAAAGGGTTCATGCTAGTACGGATCCAATATATGTTATTTTTTGTCTTAATTTATGTGACATAAATAAATTTAAATAGTCAATTGTATGTTTAATATACTTTTAGATATTTTAAATTGTTAGCTTTTGTAATTTATAATTTTTTTCGACATTCTAATTTATTATTTTAATATGTTACCTATTGTAATTTATAACACTTATCTAAATTTTTATAGCATTGATAGTCAATTATACTTTAAAATAATTTAAATTTTTAATTATTGTGATTTATAATATTTTTTCTTCTATTTCAATTTAAGTGACACTGATATAATTTCGAAAGTCAATCAAAATATCACGATTAAATTAGCAAAGAAGAGACATTTTAAATGACTCATAATAACTAAGTAGAAGTGATATAACAAAATTGTTCTAAAAAATACTTGTGAAAAAAAAATTAAGTAAGTTTCATATAAGATGTCAAGTTAATTTAAAATATCAAGAGTTAATTTATTATTTTATGTCTATCTTACCTTTTTTATTAAATATTATTTATTTTTTAATACTTAGATGACTTATAATAATTAATTAGGGGTGATATAGTAAACTTACAACTGAAGCAGACATGTCTTAAATAACTCATAATAACTAATTAGAAGCAACATAACAAAAATGCTATAAAAATACTTGTGAAAGAAATTTAAGTGGACCTCATATAAGAGTTAAGTTTACTTAAAACATCAAGAGTTGATTTATCATTTATGTCTATTTTACTTTTTTTTATTAAGTATTATTAATTTTTTAATACTTTGATGATTTATATTAATTAATTAGGGGTGATATAGTAAATTTACGGCTGAAACGGTTGAAGTAAACACGTCATAATGTCTATTTTTTATTAAATATTATTAAATTTTGAATGCATAAATAACATATAAAAATTAATTAAGAGTGATATAGTAAAATTACAGAGCAAACAAGCATGTCGACGAACACGTACGGTTGAAATAGCTGAAGCAGACATGTCATAAATTTATATTTTACTTTTTTTAATTAAATAATATTAATTTTTAATATGTAAATATCATCTAATAATTAATTAAGAATGATATAGTAAAACTACGAAGCAAGCATGATCTTGTGAGTAGGGGTGGACCCACATGTATATGTGGGGGTGCACGTGCACCCGTTAACGTCGAAAAAATATTTGTATATATATGTGTATATACCTTGAGAAATTGGGATATAGCTAATAGAGCAGAGACTTATGTGCGTCTTTGACAACACTGGTGCACCCCAAGACTTCAAATTCTGGGTTCGCCTCTGCTTGTGAGAAAGCAAGCATGACGAGCTTAACCTGCTTCGTTCACTCTTCTATATATTAGAACGTGAAAGTGTTCTTTGAAATAAGTATGACTAATAATTGTACTTTTTTCATTTTATTTTACTTGTCTCTCTTGCTAAAAATACATGTTTCTTTATATCCTTTTTAAACTTATTTATGATCACAATTTTTATTTTTTTAATCTATATAACATTTTTATTTTAAAAAATAAATATTCTTTTTTATGAAAGGGAGAAATGCTAATTGAGTATATAAACTAATGGCTTCATAAGTAACGAGCCATAACACAAAATATTTGCACTTGATTATAAAACAGATTGCAAGATAGGGGTGCTCACGGGTCAGTTATTAATCAAAATCAAACCTAAATCAATATAATCAATTTTTAAATTATTAATGTAATGTATATTTATCAATTTGGTTGTTATAATAGATCTATTTTACCACATAAGTTATCCTCACCCCCTACAATTTGGTATCAAAGTCTATCCTGTTTAAAGTTACGGAAGTAGTATATATTTGGATTTATTTGATTAATTTATTATTTGATTAATTTATTAATTATGACTTATTTGATAAAACTAGATTTAGATATTCCCCCAAAATATTATTTAGATGAATAACGTACAAAAATTACCAAAATATAAAGAATTAAAGCAAATAATATCTAAAAAACGTAAAGAATTAAAAATAAGGATAGAAAGACTACAGTATAACATAATTGCCGGAGTTAGTAAGAACTCAATAGAAAGAAGAAATATCAAATTTAGAATCAACAATAGATAGTCTAGAATATACATACCAACATGATCTATTAAAAATTAAATAAAAATGAACAAAGAAGAATTTATAATAGATGAAAAATATATGAAAACCATGAAGGATTAAAAATAAAAAAAGTATTTTCTAATCTAGGAAGAAGGTATAAGAAAATAGGTGAACATTTATATTTAATGTTAGAAAAAGAAGAATCAAAATTAGAAGATAAATTGACAACTATGGTAAGAATAGAAAAAGAAAATGAAGAAATAGATAGAAAAAAAGAAATAGAAAAAATAAAACAACAAACTACAGAAGAAATACGAAAAATAGAAGAAACTAAAAATAGTAGGATTACTGAATTAGAAAAAGAACTACAAATGCTAAAAGATTTGTATGAAAAAAGACAGAAAGAAAAAGAAGAAAAAGATATAGAACAAAAATTATTAAACGAGATAAATCAATTTAAAGAAAAATTAGAAATAAATACAATAGATATTGAAGAAACAGATAATTATGATTCAGAAGATAGTGAAACATATACAAAAATCTTAACAAACACAAAAAATTTAGAAATCAATGAAAAACAAGAAGTAATTAATGAAGAAAACTTAAAAAATTGAAACACAGAAATAAATACTCTTGATAAAAAAGAAGATAAAATATAATACCTAGAACATCAGAAATAAGAAAACCTACATATTATAAGAATAAGTTTAAAAGATATAATCTAAAGGATGAATATGACAAATGGACACCAAAACAAATAGTTAATAAAAATTATAACTTTTTAGACTTAGATTGTGTAATAGATACAGAAAAAACAATACAATTATGGATATGATATATGACAAGACAATTATTAGATAATAATATAAATGTAACAGATGCACCAGAATATATAGAAAGAACACTAATAGGAACAGTGAAATTATGATTTTCAAATCTAACTGAAAATAGTAAAAGGGTATTAAGAACTGACAAACCTACAGAAGAAACATCATCAACAACTACAACTAAATTAACACCTATAGAATTATTAAAAAAATATGAAATAGCTATAAAAGTCGAATTTAGCAGCATGACAACAACAGAAGAAGAACAAAATGAAGAGAAAGATACAAATAGGAATTTAATGTTAAAATTAGCAATATGTAATATGTGTTACATAGATAAATATACTTGCGCATTTAAAGAATATTATTATAAAGGAACATATAATACAGAAGAAAGTAAAGAAATAAGAAAATTATATTTTAGTAAATTACCTGAACCATTTAGTTCAAAAAGAATAAAAAGTTGGGATGAAGCAAAAATAGTAGATACTCTAGGAGCAAGAATAAATTTTTTACAACAATGGTATAGAAACCTATGTGAAAAATATAGAGAGGAGATAAAAATGGAGAAAAGATTAATAAGAAATTTAGCATGTTGCAAAGATAAAATAGCACCTCAATTTGGATGCGAAGAAAGATATTATAAGAAAAGAAAAAGACATAAGAAATATAATAAATACAAAAAATAAAAATAAAAATATAAATATAAGAAACCAAGAAAAAGATATTATGTAAAAAATTATAAACATAAAAGACCATATAGGAAAAAGAAATCTATAAAGATGTACTTGTTATAATTGCGGAAAATTAGGACATTTAGCTAGAGATTGTAAATTACCTAAAAATCCAAAAAATAAATAAATATCAGAAATAAAAATAGAAAATAGAAAATATATGCAGATAGATTATATAGATTACAAATTAGAAAGTGAAGATAGTATATATGAAATTTTAAAGAATGAAACAGATAATGAAATAGAAAGTGAATTAGATGAATTAAATGACTGAAGAAGATATAAGAATAAACCAAATAACTGAAGAAGCTATAAAAATAATAACAAAGGAAGAATATTTAAATGAAGAAGGAACAGATCAAAAAATAATATTTGATAGTCATATATTTGATGAAATAAAAGGAAAAGAATTAGATTTAAGTATAGAAAAAATATTTAAAATAACAACAATAAAAAACATATTTAGTAGAAGAAAAGAAGAATACTACGTAGTAAGCCAAAAAGAACATGTAATAGACTGTAGATATGCAAAAGGTAAAGCTAGTATACCACTAGTAACAAAAAGGATAATTAATAAAGAAATAAACGATATAAAAAGTAGAGACCCAATAAAATTTGTACACCTTGGAGGTACAGAGATATTTATAAAAGTATGTTTTAGAGAAGGAATAGATACACCAATAGAATTATACCTAGCAGATGATAGAATTATAAAACCTATAGAAAAAAGTATAATAACTACCATAAAAGGAAATTTAATATACCAAAAATTTAAATTTATAATAAGTGCGAATTATTCAGTAGAAATAACAGATAAAAATATAGATAAATCATTAGTATTATATTGGAAAATATCAGGAATAGAACTAACCCCAGGAAGTAAAATATTTACAGCAAGATGTAAAAATCTATATGTATTAACAACAAAACATAAAATAACGGGAAAAAATAAAATTAACAAAATACAAATAGAAAGTCCTTTCGAACAATTTGTAAAAACAATTGATAATAATGATTATAGTTATAGAGACGTAGATATAGAAGAAAATTTAGAAATAATAAATGATAGAATAAGAACAACAAAAAGAATAGCTTGTGAAAAAACAGAATCATTAAGTTCATAAAAAAGAACAAGTTATAAAATAAGTTCAACAACTAATTTAAACCAATATTACATAACAGGAACAATAAATGAAAAAGAATATTTAATACTCTTAAATACAGGACAAGAAGAAAATTATATAACAAGATATCTAATAAAAAATGAGAAAATAAAATCTGACAATAATATATGCCCAGATCTACCAAGAAGCTTAATAAACACTAAAAATATAGCAGAAACAGAAATAACAATAGGAGTTAGAAAAATAAAAATAGAATTTGAAATAAAGGAAGAAATGCAAAAAACAGACATAATATTAGGAATAAAATGGCTAGAACAAGTAAAACCATATAATATAGAGCATACACAATTATCTATAACATATAACAGAGAGAAATTATTCTTAAGAAGAGCTTTAACATGATATGAAAATATATGTATTAATGAAGATAGTAGTAGAAGGGTATTACAGTAGATATTATACGCCTATGATAGATACAGGAGCAAAAGCTAATTTATGTAGATATAATTGTTTACCAAAAAGTAAATGGGATAAATTAAAAACACCAATAATAGTTAAAGGATTTAATAACGAAGGAAGCTTAATTACTTATAAAGCTAAGAATGTAAAAACACAAGTCTGGGATAAAATATTAATAATAGAAGAAATCTATAATTATGAGCTAACATCAAAAGATATACTTTTAGGAATGCCGTTTTTAGATAAATTATACCCACATATAATAACTAGAACGGATTGGTGGTTTACGACACCATGTAAACAGAAAGTAAGAGCAAAAAGAGTTACTGATAAAATAAGAAAGAAAACTGATTGGATAGAAGAAAGTGAAAAAATTACACAAAAATTAGAAAATATAAAAAATACTGAAGATACAATAGAACTGGTCGTACTTTCAATAAATAAAAAGAAAATAACTATATCTTCAATACGTAATATAGAAATAATTAAGAAAAAATTAGAACAATTATATAGTGAAGATCCATTAAAAGGATGGGAAAAACATAAAACCACTATAAAAATTGAATTAATAGATAAAAATAGCATAATAACTCAAAAACCATTAACATATAATTTTGACGATTTAAAAGAATTTAAAATGCATATAGATGAAGTAAATAAACATAGTGAACAAAAAAGAGGAAAAATTAGAATGGTTATTGATTATAGAAATTTAAATGCAAAAACTATGACATATAATTACCCAATACCAAATAAGATATTAAAAATAAGACAAATACAAGGATATAATTACTTTAGTAAATTTGATTGTAAATCAGGATTTTACCATTTAAAGTTAGAAGAAGAATCTAAGGAATTAACCGCATTTATGGTACCACAAGGATTTTATGAATGGAATGTACTACCATTTGGATATAAAAATGCACCAGGTAGATATCAACATTTTATGGATAGTTATTTTAAACAATTGTCTAATTGTATATTATATATAGATGATATACTATTATATACAAAAACCAAAGAGGATCATTTAAAATTATTAGAACAATTTACGGATATAATCGAAAAATCGGGAATAAGTTTAAGTGAAAAGAAAACTGAAATTATGAAAAACTAGATAGAAGTTTTAGGAATACAAATAGATAAAAATGGAGTAAAAATGCAACAACATATAGTACAAAAAATAATAAATTCAAAAGAAGAATTAGATACAAAAAAGAAATTACAATCATTTTTGGGATTAGTAAACCAAGTAAGGGAATATATACCAAAATTAGCAGAAAATCTAAAGCCTTTACAGAAAAAATTAAAAAAGGATGTAGAATATAATTATAACGAAGAAGATAAAAAACAAGTCCAGAAAATAAAAATAATTTATAAAAAATTACCAAAATTACAATTCCCAGACGAAAATAGAAAATTTATATATATAGTAGAAACAGATGCTAGTGAATGTAGTTATGGAGGAGTACTTAAATATAGGTATGAAAATGAAAAAATAGAACATCATTGTAGATATTATTCAGGAACGTTTAATGAAACAGAAATAAAATAGGAAATAAATAGAAAAGAATTATGTTCATTATATAAATGTTTATTAGCATTTGAGCCATATATTGTATATAACAAGTTTATTGTACGAACAGATAATACACAGGTATGTTGGTGGCTAACAAAGAAAATACAAAATTCAGTTACAACAAAAGAGATTCGGAGACTAGTATTGAATATATTAAATTTTACATTTACAATTGAAGTAATTAGTACTAACAAAAATGTTATTGCAGATTACATATCAAGACAAAGCTACACAGACTGATATAATAGAAAATGATGTTTTAGAAAAGATATTCAAAACCCTAACTACGCTTTCAATGAAAGTGGATAGTATGGGTAATGAAATAGAAAAGCTAAAGACTAATGAAGATAAACTGAAATTTGTAGCTACAAATCAGCTAACTTAGCAGTGTGCAGAGCTATGTCGATCGGAAGACATTAAAATTCCAGAGCTAGAAGGAGACGTTGGGACACTCCGTAAAACCCATAACATTTATCAATCTACAATTGCAGGTACAAGCAAAGGAGTTATTGGACAAAGATACCAGAATATGAACTTAAATAAGACATTTGAAAAAACATTTACACCAAAAATACAAAAAGACCTCTTGAACATACCCCCACAAATTACCACATATCGAGATAGTTTGAACCAAGATAAAAAAGTTTATAACTATACAACCCAAAAATACATAGAAAATATCTACCGAGTACAAACTTTTCTAAACCTTAACCCCAGAGATACAGATATCAAAGAACCCAACACAAACTATATAACCCAAAGATTACAAGGTCACAACAAGCTAATTGCACTACCCAAAACTAACCCAAGCCTAATAAAAACTTATTTCGACTATGGATTATTAAATACCATATATACCCAAGATGGAGAAGAACTATCATCTATGGAAGAATTACAAAAAATATTCAACACCTATAAAAGAGTAACCAAAGGAAATCTATTTTATATAAAGTGTTATACTGCACCAGCAGAGATATTATACGATGAGATAAAATCAGTTATACAAGTTGTAAAAATAGGATTAACCAGAGATATGATTATACCAGAAGATATTGTGCAGCAGCCAGAGATATCCAGAATCGAGATACCTAATTTTTTTTTGCAAACAAACGACTTATTGGACTAGCTACAATTATTCAATAACTAGCAAACAATTATACCAATGGAAACCGAATATGGAGCTATTATTCAAGAGACCATCAGATGATTTATTCAAATTCAAAAGAACTACGACAAGAAGATATGGAAGATGTTAGACAATGGATAATGACATTACTTAACCCAGAAAAACAATCTACTGCAAGGGCAATTAAGATAGGATTTATTTCAGACAGATTATTGACAAGATATTGCAAGATAATTGGACACAAATATCCAGATCATCAATGTTCGAGATGTAATGGAGAAGATAATATTATACCAGAAGTTCGGTTAGAATAAAATAAAAAAATCAAGAAGATAAGCATGCCAGCTGGAAAGAAGATAAAAAAGCAACAGATACGACAAGAAGATATCAACAGAAGCAATAATGGAGATAAAAGACAAGCTATTAAATTGTGAAAGCGACATGTAACAAACTTTCACAATTTTACGTAAAACTTATTGTATAAAGTTTATAAAGTCTTTAGATAGATTAGGCTTTTTGACTTTTTTTATGATTTTTATCTTATAGTTAGATATTAAAGTCTTTATGTAAAGACTTTTATGTAAATTATGTCAGGGAAATAATTAGGAAGACTTTGTAAAAAGATAGGACTAGATTTTTTTTTTTAAAGTTTTAGAAACGTGTAAAACATTAGTACGAAAAACTATGTAAATCATCCATTATAAATGAAGGCATCGAAGGTAGAAAGAGGCAAGCCTTCATGCGTTGAAGCAAAAAACTCTCTCTTGTTTACAACAAATAATTTGATTATTTAAAAAAATAGGTATATTTTAATGGAAAAATCTATGGAGGAACAAAGCTTAGAATTATCAAAACTACCAGAACAGGAATATTCATTCACTATTATGAATAACTAAATTCATAAATTTCTAACAATCATGATATGATAAAATAAGTTCATGTTAGTTGCTTTATAGTAGAATTATTTGAAAAATAGCATGTTAAGAAGTTTATTAGCAAAGTGGAAAAGGAGAAAAATCCCTAAGAACTATGCCATCCTAAAGGTGAAACCGGTGAGGCAAGAAAGTCGTGATAGGGGAGTAACCAGAGTAGAGGCGCCGTTTAAGGGAAAAGTATCCAGATTACCCATGCTAATAGTGACCGAAAAATATGTTATTTAAGAATAATCTAGTATATAGCAATCTAAAGTGATCATATTTTGTTATGTTCATGATTGAAGGAAATATTCTGAAAATAACAATTTTATGAAAAATGGATAATCATTTATCTGACGAAATGGTAGATAAATTTAAAATACTCGTTTTATATGTACTTAAGGATATAGAAATAGTAGATATAAGAAAAATTCTATTGAAAAAAATATTTGATAGATATTTTATGACTAGAATTAATTATATACCACACCTACCGAACTACTCTTATAAATACTTACATACCAAACCCACACACTAACTATGATAAATTATGTATATTTAGAATTTTGGAAAATAGATATAAAATATATACAATTTCTTAGTGAAAATATAGAAGAATTAATGAGATTAAAACAAACAACTAAAAAATATTATAATAAAGTATTTAACCAATTTTAAATGATAGATAATCTTAAAATATTAATCTTATATATACTTAGAGATATAGAAATTATAGATATTAAGAGAATAATATTAGAAAAAGTATTAGACTATGAAATTGAAACTATAAATTGGATAGAACTGTTATACCTGGATAATTACCCAGATGAATATTATTTAGATTAAGAGATGTTAGAATATATTAGAAAAACTAGAGAAAATCAAGATAATCTAAATGAAGAAATTAATTATAGAAACCGAATTAGAAAAATAATGGAGAATCTAAAAAAATAAATTAATATGGATAGAAGAAACCCTAGACAATTTAGGAAAAAGTACATGTGATAGTTTATATAATTTAAAAAACTCGCTACGAGAAGAACAACACAAGATAATAAATAGCATTGAAAATCTAGAATTAGATATACATTACAGTACAATTAAGATAAATTATTATACAGAAATTTGTAAATCTACAATTACTACAGGATAAAATGATAGACTATGAATATTTAAAATATTGGAGAGAAAATATGGAAGAAATAATATTATTAGAAAAACTTATGAAAGACAATCTAATTGGATATTTTGAAACAAAAAATATAGAATATTTAGAATACCTTCAAAATAATATAGAAGAAATACAAAAACTAAGAGAAAAAAAATAAAGAATACTATAGTAAAACATTTAACCAATTACCATATAATCACCCCCAAGAAATGAATATCGATAAAACTAACATAAATAAACTCAAAATAAAAATAAAAATAAAAATATTTAAAGAAGTTAAGAAATATCCACGCACAAATAAAAATAGATCCATTGTATTTATAATAGATCTATTTTACCACACAAATTATCCGCACCCCCTACAATTTGGGTTATTCGATTAGTACCATACACGGAAATAAAAAAAAATGATTCATTCAAAAATAAAAAAAGACAATATTTATTCTAACAAAAAATCCTGAGATCACCAAATAAAATAATAACATGACATTCATATAATACAAAATATTTAAATTATATATAGATTTTGAAGAAAACATTTATAAGATATTTAAAATTATTCATTAAGAAAAATATATTATGTGTACATGAACAAAATTAAATTTGTATCAAATATTAACGATTTTAAAAAATGTAAAATCAAACTAAATCAAATAAAAATTAATTTACTTAATTGGTTTGGTTCAATTTTTACAACTTGGATTAATTTTAACCAAATCATGGACACCCAATTATGATATACTTCCTCCGTTTCGTATTAGTTGGCCCCTATGTACTTGACATATTCATTAAGAAAATGTTAATTAGAAGTTTGTTTTACTAAATTAGTCTTATTAATTGTGTTATTAAAGTATAAATGTGAGTATATACATTTTATGTAGTCATTTAATAATAAGAATTATCTTAAAAAAACATAAAAATATTCTCTTAATTTCATAAATGAGACAACTAAATTGAAATATATATTTTAAGTAAAAAATCAACTATTTTAAAATAGAGGAAGCATATATTAGTTGTTGCACTTTTCTCTTTCCAAATAAAACCGGGGAAGCTAGTCAAAGAATAATTTTCATGTACACATAAGAATCACATTAAGCTACTAATTAATTTAGAAAGCAATGTTGGGCACCTAGCAATTTGTGCCAACAGTAATTTATTTAAAATAAAGCCAACTATCATAAATGACAGAGGCAGCTAAGAAAAGGGGCAAGTCGTTAGGACAACCACGTTTTGTCCTCTTTGATACATTTTTAAAGGAAATGTCCATTTTAGAATTTCGGTTCAAAAAAGTGGCCTTTATGGCTCCGGAGTCCGGACTCGTAAAAATGCATGTATATCACTTTAACTATGGTAAGGTTGTGTGAATGGAAAAGATGTGCAATATTTTGTATTTATTAGGTTGATGTGTACAATTTGAAGGTATCATTTGGTATTCTACTATTTCTTCAAAATGACCTCTTTTCTTTTTTGGCAATACTTTAATTTCAACTTTCCACACGTCATGTTTAGAACCATAAAATTAATAGATATTTTAATATATTTGACACAACTTTAATTTAAGACCACCACATTCAAAAGTCTTCTTTATTTTTTTAAACTTTGTGTTAAGTCAAAGTAGGTCATTCCTTTCGAAATGGAGGGAGTATATAATAAGTAGCTGAAGCAGGCTACTCATGATCGGCATGTGTACTTCAGCTGCTTCAATCATGATTTTACTATATTACCCCTAATTAATTTTTATAAGGTATTTATATATTAGAAAATTAAAAATATTTAATAGAAAAATTAAAATAGACATTTATGACATGACTGCTTCAGTTGTTTCAACAGTGATTATACTATATCACTTAAAATTAATTTTGTAAGTCATTTGAGTTTTAAAAAATTAATAATATTTGATTAAAACAACAACAACAGTCCCAATGTATTCCTACAAAGTGAGGTCTGGGGAGGGTAAGATGTGCGCAGTCCATACCACTACCTCCGCAGAAGTATAGAGGTTGTTTCCGATATACCCCCGGCTCAATATTTGATTAAAAATAGACATAAAATAATAAATTATTTTTTGACGTTTTATAAGTCATTTAAGTATTAAAAAATTAATAACATTTAATAAAAAGAATAAAATAGGCATAAAATGATAAATTATTTTTTGATGTTTTAAGTTAATGATAAATTATTTTTTGATGTTTTAAGTTAACTTGACGCTTATATGGAACAACTTTAAAAAAAATTTCACAAGTATTTACTATAATAATTTTACTATGTCACTTCAAATTAGTAGAATAGAATAAAATATATTATAAATCACAATAATTTAAAACTTATATTATTTTAAAATAATATAACTGAGTATCAATGCCACCATTTGAACAACCTAAATTATTGTTATACAAATTTCATCAATCTAAATATAATAATATATGCCTAACTTAGAATTTATCAACCAAACAAATGAAGATTTTAATTAAATTATAGAATTATAATTTATATACAACGTAGAATAATAAGTCACAATAAGCAGCTGAAGCAGGCTGCTCATGGTCGACATGTCTGCTTCAGCTGCTTCAACCGCGATTTTACTATATTACCCCTAATTAATTTCTATAAGTCATTTACGAATTAAAAAATTAAAAATATTTAATAAAAAATTTAAAATAGACATTTATAACTTGATTGCTTCAGCTGCTTCAATAGTGATTTTACCATATCACTCATAATTAATTTTGTAAGTCATTTGAGTATTAAAAAATTAATAATATTTGATAAAAAATAGACATAAAATAATAAATTATTTTTTGATGTTTTTATAAGTCATTTAAGTATTAAAAAATTAATAATATTTAATAAAAAAAGATAAAATAGGCATAAAATGATAAATTATTTTTTGATATTTAAAATTTTTTTTTTTTGGTTTCCCATCCGGTGTTCGGCGCCCGCATTGGAGCTCTGACTAATCCGAATCGCGCGTTGCAGGGCCCATTTAGGTGGCAGCGCTCCCAACAAAATTTTCTCCATACCCAGGGTCGAACTCTCAACCTCTGGTTAAGGGTGGAACAACCCCATTCACTGCACCACAACCTATGTTGGTGATGTGTTAAATTAACTTGACGTCTTATATGAGACCACTTAAAAAATTTTCACAAGTATTTACTATAATAATTTTACTGTGGAACTTCTAATTAGTAGAATAGAAGAAAAAATATTATAAATCACAATAGTTAAAAATTTAGATTATCTAAAAAAATATAATTGACTATCAATGTCACCGAAGTTTGAACAACCTAAAATATTGTTATACGAATTTCATCAATCTAAATATAATAATATATGCTTAACTTAGAATTTATTAACCAAACAAATGAATGTTTTAATTAAATGATAGAATTATATATAACGTAGAATTTTTAAGGATCAACATTGGGTCGTGCGTAGCACGGCGTAAGCCGACTATTACACAATAAGGCGGAACGTTTTCAAATAATTTAGACATCTTTAGCGTTACGAGTAGTTTTGAGTTATGAGATAATCCTAGTCGATTAACTAAAAATTTTATAAATTATTTTTGCTTCTAAAATTTCATTCTAGTGGCCACCACGAGCAAGTTAGCCATTATGTGTATGAAATGCAAGAATTTATCACTTGACATGAGATTTCTAAGTGATGATGAATATTATATTTTATAAAATACTTGTATATGTATTCAACGCATTGTGCGGATAATTACATAAAGAAAAGAACTTTCTCAAGGCACTCGTGTTACTACCCATAAAATAGCAACTTATCTTGTAATGAACAATATTGTAGTACAAAATCTATTAAAACAAACTAAAGGCTCCACCTTTTTGAGATTTAGCAAATACTTCATAGAAATTCATATATATAACATCTCACTAAAATTTGATATAAATATTCCTTATGCAGACATTGTTATATACTATTTTCATGATTTAAAAAAAGTTACTGAGTTCTAAGTTGTAAAGACTGATCTTTATACTGCCATTCATGACAATACACACAATGTAATTAGGATTGAGTTTAAAAATGATTTAACTTATTGTAATTTACAAAATTCAACCGGACAAAAAGTGCTATAATTTTAACATTTGAAGAACAACCGTGTCCGTGATGTACAAAAAAAAAAGGGTGTAAATTTGGGAATCATACAAAACACAAGCAGTGTGTTTAGAAAGATAGAGAGAAAGTTCTCTGCCTTCTCTCTAAAAAACCAGGAAAAAAAAAACTTCAACATTAATTATAACTACCAACGCACATCAACATTAACGGACATGATAGTTGAAGTGATGCAAGCGCAGGAGGAAGATCTTCTGACAAGAAGGATAGATAAGCCTAAAGAGGTACCTATATCTTTTCCTCATTTATCTCCTACTACTAGTACAATAAGTTTCAAAGATAAAATATTAATTGATAATCCTATCAATCCTATAGATTTTATACAAAAAGACTTCCATCTATTTAACCTAGATGGTGAGCAAGAAGACAAGTCAAATCACCCCTTGTTTATACCCATTTCCACTTCTGACAAAAAAAAGATTATACACTTCATGGGAATAAGTTGTTATCGTGAAGCTTTTAAGAAAAAGTTTACGTTACAATTATCTTCGTTCTAGGCTAAAAGAGTTATGGAACTTAAACGAGGATTGAAACTTGATTGATCTAGGTGAAGATTTCTACCTTATTAAGTTTATTCACAAGCAAAACTATGAAAAGGTTCTTCTTCATGACCCTTGGTTCATTGGCTCACAATATCTGTCAATATGTAAATGGAAGCAAAAGTTTAATCCTTCAATAGAAAAACCCAACTACAAAACTATCTAGATCCGTCTTCCCGAGCTTCCAACTGAATACTATGATCTACAGATTCTAGAAAAAATTGATAACACTACCGACACTGTCTTGAAGATAAATAGCTGCACAAGAAATACATCTAGAGGGAGATATGCTAGATTGTGTATCTTGAAGCCTTTAAACAAATCATTGCCTCCGGACGTTCTTAATGGCTCTCACCTACAAAAAAATTATTTTGAAAGCACTACTCCTTTATGTCAGTTATATGGATGTTTAGGTCATAACATCCATTATTGCACAGAGAATAATCGTGATAAGAATACTGAGAATTCAGGTGAAACAAAGATTGATAATAATCAAGGAAAAAAATGATTCAAAAGAAAAAATTGAAAATAAAATAAAAATATAGAAAAAAAAGAAAAAAAATAGGAAAATGCTATGAAAAATAAAGTAGAGAAGAACAAGAGTAAAGAGAAGAGAGAGTAATTGTTATTTCTCTTGAGTGATTCTCTTGGGATGAGAGATTCTGAATACAATGAACAAACCCCCCTTCTATTTATAGGAGAAAATACTCCTAGTTTCTCTCTAAAGGGTAGATATTTCATAGCTTAATAGATATTAACTAGATTTTGATAGATCTTATCTATATTCTTGAAGGACATTTACTATAATGTAAGTACATTTATAACACTCTCTATTGAATGTCTGACTGATAGATAATGTGTCTCGTTAAAATCTTACTAGAAAAAATCTAGTGGAAAAAACATCTAGTGAAGGAAAAAGAGTACACATCTCTAATAATACGCATTTCGGCTGTCTCATCAAAAACCTTACAAGAAAAACCCAATGGGACAAAACCTTGAAAGGAAAAAAGAGTACAACGTGTATTTTCTCCTCCTGACGAGAACATCAATGAACTTTGTATCCCAGTCTTGTGCACTATTTTCTTGAAAGTTGCAGTTGGAAGAGACTGGATGAATAAATCAGCCACATTGCCACTTGAACGAATCTGTTGCACGCTAATATCACCATTCCTGTAATGCCTCGAGTCTCTACCCCAAACGTCACACGGTGCTCATAATCCCGAAAGACCATAAGCTAACCCATGACTGGTACCTGCTGCAATAACTGAGTAATAATACTGTAATAATGCCGAAATTAGGTTGGAACTGCCATAAGGTTCATAACTGAAATCAAATACTGGTAAATAAATACTAAAAGTTGAGCATCTGTCTGAAATAATCTAGTCTGAAAGCCTCTAACTGTATGAAGGTGGAGTTGATGGAACAAGCCCCCAACTAACTCCGACTATTGAAAATATACTGAAATAACAAATTAGTCCTCAAACTATGAGGACTCACTACTAAGTCTGCTGCTGATAAGATGAGTTGCTAAGTACGATCAGGAGCCCGTACATTTGAACCTATGATATAAGACATTATAGCATAAAAGAAAGGTATGCGTCAGTACTTTGAATGTATTGGTATGCTAAGTGAGGTAAGGCTGAATGCATAGATTTATATGCATGAACAATACAGGCTGAGTAATATGAATATAACTGAATGAGAGTACATGTATATATGAAACTATTGTAAATACTGATTATGCAATACTATGGACATAACTACGTATACTGTAACTGAGATCAGATTAACACTGGGTACTGAGTCCTGATAACTGAATGACTCATATCTGATTTCACTGATAACTGTTTTACTATTAGCTGGGTGACTGCTTCTGACAGTCCTGATTCTGTAGAACTGAACTGAGTTCTATACTGAATTGGGTGAGTGTTTCCGACATTCCTGGTGCTGTAGAACTCAACTGAGTTCTATACTGAGACTGAAATTAAAACTGTGGGAGGTAATTATCTAATCAACATACCCCTCTCTGAACTGATTGGGGTCCAACCTGTAACCCCAGTTGGAAGGGTGTCAGTACCGTGCCACGGGTAAAGACAAGCTGTTGAGTCACCCTCATCTGGCAGGTGCTCTGAATGAGAATGGTATTACCCTCAACTGGCAGGTAAGACACTTCATTAAAACTCAACTGGCAGGTTAATGTCTACACCTACACTGGCTAAGTAGTTCTGGAATGCAAGAACTGTTTCTAAGGATTACACCCTCTACTGGAAGGTGAGTTCCCATCCTTGAATTCACTCGATGCTGAATCCTACTCTCAACTAATTAGGCACTGAACTGATTGCTACACTGTACTAGGTTGGATTGAATTGTTACTGATCGTCCTAACTGACTGAGCTGGACTAAGTTCATTGAGTTTTGTTAACTTACTGAGTACTACTGTACGTGACATTACTGAGACTATTCTATAGATACTGAAATTCTAAGTAAACAACTAGACTTCGGGTATTGAATACCCCCAGGACTCGATAGCATTGAAAGTAAAACATAGCACAATCTTGAAAGCATGATAACTAGCCACTTTGTCACAATTCATCCATTGAGGCATTTTATCAAACATACATGGTATAAACTTGTATACATGCTAACATGTTATGATTTCTCTATTCAACCCACAAGAACATTTTATCAAATACTTGGGGAGCATAATTTATGCATATAATGATAATAAATATGTAAGCATCATGATTTCCATGCAAACTTACAATTTCAAGAGGTTTTAACATAAAACCATATAACAATACACACATGCTATTTATTTCTCATGAAACTTATAATTAATCATGGATTATAAACCCAATTAATATCATAATCATGAATACAATTTAATTCAACATGAAATTCATGAAAGCAATCATCTTAAAATTTTAAAAGAGGTTCTTGAACTCCAAGGGTGAAAGGAAACCCAAGGATGAATACCTAACATACCTTGATTGTTAATTTCGTAGAGATAGGGGTGAGTTCTTGAGGCTTGATTCTTGAACTTGATGAAGCTAAGGCTTGTTCTTGAGAGTATTTTGTGAAAAAGATGAGCAATTATGCTATTTAGGGATTTAATACCGTGTTATAGAGCTATTGGGTAAAGGAAAAATGATCCATTTACCCTTAAAAATACGAAACAAAACTATAAAATTTACCTGGATCAGACTGGTCAGGGCGCCGTGGGCTTTAGAGCGCTGCTCTGGGCAGGGCGCCGCGGGCTCATCACCCTGAGCCACCGTTTTGGAGTTTCAAACACGCTCTTACGCTTGTCCAAAAATTTAGAAACTCACCGAAGATGTACTATTGACTTCCCCGATCATGAATCAACTCAAAAACTAACTTTATAAGGTCGAAAAGGTCATAAATAAATTCCTCAAAATTTAAGGGCTTTAGAAATGACTAAGTCCTAACACTTAGCTGAAATTTTCTAAGTTTGGGACCTCTTTTGGCATGCTTTAAAGGACTCAAAAGATTAGGATTCTGCGGGGTCTTACAATATCTCCCTCTTAGGAACATTCATTTTAGAATGAGACTGACTAAGCTGAGAATATTGATAGACTAAATTTATATACTGAATATGCAAAACTGAAACATGATTACATGATTGAAGCTACTGGTGTACTGAGTTTTTATACTGAAAATGCATAACTGAAGCATGGTTGAATTCTGAAGACATGACACATGACTGAGCTGTTTCATGAAGGTATGTATGATATGAGGATGTTATGCAACTGAACTGATATCAAATTCGTAAAAAAAATTTGAACATAAAACTGAATAAATCCAAGGAAGACTGTTACCTTGAGTTGAGTCTGAGTTTGTGGAGAAGAGGTGAGGATACTTTGTCCGCATATTTGCTTCTACTTCCCAAGTAGATCCCTTAATGGATTGATTCCACCAAAGAACTTTGACTAGAGAAACTTCTTTGTTCCTTAGTTTGCGAACCTGAAAATTAAGAATTTCGACTGGAACTTCCTCATAAGAGAGACTGTTCTAAACATCTATACCCTCTATAGGGACTACAAATGTAGGGTTACCTATGCACTTCATTAGCAAGAAGACATGAAACACTGGATATACTGAAACTAAGTCTGAAGACAACTCAAGCTCGTAAGCTACCTTACTGAAACGGTTGAGAATTCGATAAGGACAAATATATCAGGGACTGAGCTTCCCCTTCTTGCCAAACCTCTTCACTCCTTTCATAGGTGAGATTTTGAAATACACATATCACTAATCTTAAACTCGAGATCTCTTCTTTGCACATCTGAATACGATTTCTGTCGGCTATGAGATGTTTTAAGCCTTTCCCTGATCAACTAAACTTTTTATAAGGTATCAAATACCAAGTCATGACCCACCACTACGATTTCACCTACTTCAAACCAACCAATGGGAGATCTACATCTCCTCCCACAAAATACCTCAAATAGAGCCATCTGAATGCTGGAATGATAACTGTTATTATATGAGAACTCAATCAAGGACAAGTGGTCATCCCAACTGCCCTTAAAGTCAATGGCATATGATCTTAGCATATCTTATAAAGTCTTAATGGTCCTTTCTGCTTGACCATCTGTCTGAGGGTGGAAGGCTGTACTGAGGTAAACTTGGGTACCAAGACCCTTTTGGAATGCTTTCCAAAAATGAGAGGTGAACTGCATACCTCTGTCTGAAATGATGGACAATGGAACTCTGTGCAGTCTGACCAACTCTTTAACATAGAGCTTGGCATAATACTCGACTGAATAAGAGGTGTGAACTGGTGAGAAGTGAGCTAATTTGGTCATCCTACCTATAATGACCCAAATCGAATCATACTGGAGGTGAGTATGGGGAAAGCCCGTCACATAATCAAGGTTTACCTCCTCCCACTTCCACGTGGGAATACTGAACTCCTATATAGATCCACTAGGCTTCTGATGTTCGATCTTAACCTGCTGACATATCGAACACTTAGCTATAAACTCTGCAATATATCTCTTTATCCCACTCCACCAATAAATTTCTCATAAGTTGCGGTACATCTTGGTGGCCCCTGGGCGAATTGAGTAGCGCACACTATATACTTTTACAAGAATCCTCTACCTTATGCCATCCACACAAGTCATATAAAGACAACCCTAAAAATGCAACACACCATCTCCTCCTCGAGAGAAAACCTCTACTCTTTGATCTCTGACTGACTCTTTCAGTTTAACTAAACTGGATCCCTATACTGCTTTTCTTTTACCTCGAAAACCAGAGATGATTCCGAACTATTCTGCACCCATACACTACCCTCTGTTGAATTAACTAAGCGAATACCTAGTCGGGCAAACTGATGAACTTTCTGAACTAACTTCTTCTTACCATCCTCCACGTGAGCAACACTACCCATTGACAATCTACTGAGAGCATCAACCACTATATTGGCCTTGCCCGGATAATACAGAACACTCATGTCATAATCTTTCAATAACTCTAACCACCTCCTCTGATGCAGGTTCATATCTTTCTGAAAAAATACATACTGCAAGATTTTATGGTCTGTGAACACATCAACATATACTCCAGACAAGTAATGCCTCCAAATCTTTAAGACAAACACTACAGTTGCTAATTCAAGGTCATGAGTAGGGTAATTTTTCTCATGGGGCTTAAGTTGTCTAGATGAATAGGATATGAACTTACCTCTCTGCATCAAAACACACCCAAACAAACTCTGGAAGCATCACAATATACCACAAACCCATGTGAACCATCTGGTAAAGTCAAAACTAGGGCTGTAGTGAGTTGATTCTTCAACTCCTGGAAACTCTTCTCATAAGAATATGACCACTGGAACTTGACTTTCTTCTGAGTCAATCTTGACATAAGGGACACAATAGATGAAAATTCTTCAACAAACCGTCGGTAATAGCCAGCCGAATCCAAGAAACTCCTAATATCTGATGGAGAGATGGGCCTGGGCCAGTTTCTTACTGCTTTGGTATTTTGAGGATCAACTCTAAGGCCATCACCGAAAACTATATGACCAAGGAAAGCTACTGACCTTAGCCAAAATTTGTACTTACTGAATTTGGTGAACAACTGATGAGATCTGAGAGTTTGTAATACTATTTTGAGATGGTCTGTATGATCATGTTCATTTCGAGAGTAGAAAAGAATGTCATCAATGAAGACTATGACGAACATGTCCAAGTACTACTTGAACATACGGTTTATCAAGTCCATGAAGGTTTTTGGGGCATTGGTAAGACCAAATAACGTGACTAAGACTTCGAAGTGACCATACCGAGTTTTGAAAGATATTTTTGGAATGTCACATTCTCTGACTCTAAGCTGATGATAGCCTAATCTGAGGTCTATCTTAGAAAAGTAACTGGCACCCTGAAGTTGGTCAAGCAAGTCATCGATTCTGGGAAGTGGATATTTGTTCTTGATCATGAATTTATTCAATCGATGGTAGTCAATACATATTTTGAGAGAACCATCTTTCTTACGCACGAATAAAATTGGTGCACCCTAAGGGGATACGCTGGGTCTGATAAATCCCTTTTCTAGGAGATCCTTCAACTATTTTTTTAATTCTTTGAGTTGTGCTGGAGCCATTCTGTATGGAGGGATAGATATAGGATGAGTATCAAGGAGAAGGTCTATTTTAAAGTCAATTTCCCTCTTGAGAGGAACTCCGAGAAGGTCTTTGAGAAAGACATCTGGGAATTCACATGCTACTGGAACTGACTCAAGACTAGGAGTCTCAAAACTAGAATCCTTAACTCGAACAAGATAGTAGACACACCCCTTGGATATCATTTTCCTTACCCTTAGGTAGGAAACAAGCTGACCCCTAAGTGCTGAGGTACTACCCCTCCATTCAAGGATAGGTTCATTCGGAAACTGAAAATGGACAATTCTATTTCTGCAGTCAACTGAAGCATAGCATGAATGAAGCCAATCCATGCCGAGAATAACATAAAAATTTATCCTCTCTAATTCTACTAAGTCTACTGAAGTGGCTTTCTGAGAAACCATAATCAGACAGTTCCTATATACCCCTCGGGCTATGATAGATTTACTCACTAAGGTAGAGAATGAGAAGGGCTCTGCTAGGATTTCACGAATGACTCCGAAGTCAACAACTATATAAGGAGTTACAAAGGACAAAGAAGGTAGATTTAGGAAAGCATAAATATGTAAATGATAAACTTATAACGTACTAGTGACCACATCAGGGAAACTTTCCATATCTTTTCAAGACTGAAGTGCATAGAGTCTATTTGGTCGTTCTTCACTGGTGGCACTGGAAATAGCACCCTACTAATTTGGGCAACTAGACTGAGATGAAGAACGATTATACTGACCCTGAGATCTGCTATCTCCTTGACCACACTGTTAGACATACCTGACTCAAACTTACTCATCTTAGATCTTTTATCTGCTACCACATGAGGGGCATATCTGGCTAACTGAGTAAACTTGATGGAATACTCTTTCACTGTCATGTTGCGCTGTTTCAGATTAATAAACTCCAAAACCTTTGCTTTCCTCAACTCCAGTAGGAAGAACCTATCAAGGAAAGTAGTAGCAAACTCCTCCCATTCTATGGGCTCTGCATCAACTGCCCTCTTAGCCTTCTACTGCTTGAACCATGAGTGAGCCACATTCTGCAACTAATATGTGGCCAACTCAGTACTCTTACAAGCAGTCACCCCATAATATCTGATTTTCTGCACCCGATCATGGAATTCCTGTGGGTCCTCATCTAACTTAGACTTGGTGAATAATGAAGGATTCATTCGGGTGAAGTCTCAAATTCTAGCTGTAGTAGTATTGGCCACTAGGTTGGCCTGGATGACAGTTGGACATTTATTCTGGCTGACACAGAATGAGCTAGAGTGGTGAAAGCTACTCTAAATTCTATATGGGAAACATGCTCATCCAGGGGATCTGGCTGGGCGGGTGGAGGTGCTGGCTGATTCCCAGTCCTTCTTCCATTGGTCCTTTTAGGAGGCATATTCTGTAGAAGGAAGGAACAAAAGAATTAGACTGAGAGTTTAGTTTAACTTGAGCTCATGCTCACTCACACTATATGAATACTGAAATAAGGGAACTTGTTCCTAAAATTCCTTATAGACTTTTGTCCATAAGTGTAGCACGCTACACACCCATGCACAAGACTCTACTAGACGTGGCTTTTAGATTTCCTAGGACTCTGTTGAACCTTAGGCTCTGATACCAAGTTTGTAATGCCTCGAGTCTGCACCCCGGACGTTATACGGTGCTCATAATCTCGAAGGACCACAAGCTAACCCATGAGTGGTACCTACCATAATAATTGAGTAATAATACTATAATAATACAGAAATTAGGCTGGAACTGCCATAAGGTTCATAACTAAAATCAAATACTGGTAAATAAATACTGAAAGTTAAGCATCTATCTGAATAATCTAGTTTGAAAGCCTCTAACTATCTGAAGGTGGAGTTGATGGGACAAGCCCCCAACTAACTCTGACTACTAAAAATATACTGAAATAACAACTCAGTCCTCGAACTATAAAGACTCACCACTAAGTCTGCTTCTGATAAGCTAAGCTGCTAAGTACGATCAGGAGCCCGTACAACTGAACCTATGATATAAGACATCATAACACAAAAAAAAGGTATGCATCAATACTTTGAATGTACTGGTTTGCTAAGTAAGGTAAGGCTGAATGCATGGGTTCATATGCATGAACAATACTGAATGAGTAACATGAATATAACTGAATAAGTGTACATGTATATATGAAACTGCTGTAAATATTGATTATGCAATACTATGCACATAACTATGTATACTGTAACTGAGATTATATTAACACTGGGTACTGAGTCCTGATAACTGAATGACTAATATCTAAGTTCACTGATAACTATATTACTGTTAGCTGGGTGACTGCTTCTAACGATCCTGATTCTGTAGAACTGAACTGAGTTTTATACTGAACTGGGTGACTATTTCTGACAGCCGTGGTGCTGTAGAACTCAACTGAGTTCTATACTAAGATTGAAACTAAAAATATGGGAGGTAATCATCTAACCGATATGCCCCTCTTTGAACTAATTGGGGTCCAACCTGTAACCCCATTTGGAAGGGTGTCAGTACCGTGCCACGGGTAAAGATAAGTTGCTGAGTCACCCTTATCTGACAGGTGCTTTGAATGAGAATGGTGGTACCCTCAACTGGCAGGTAAGACACCTCATCAACCCTCAACTGGCAGGTTGATGTCTCAACTTATGCTGGCTACGTAGTTCTAGAATATAAGGACTGCTTCTAAAGATTACACCCTCTACTGGAAGGTGAGTCCCCATCCTTGGGTTTACTCGATGCTAAATTCTACTCCCAACTAATTAGACACTGAACTGATTACTAAACTGTACTAGGTTGGACTGAACTCTTACTGATCATGCTAACTGACTGAGTTGGACTGAGTTTTATTAACTGACTGAATACACTAAGTTTTGTAATTGACTGAGTACTACTATACATGACATTACTGAGACTATTCTGTAGCTACTGAAATTCTAAGTAAACATCTAGACTTCGGGTATTGAATACCCCAGGACTTGATAGCATTGAAAGTAAAACATAGCACAATCTTGAAAGCATGATAACTAGCCACTTTGTCACAATTCATCCATTGAGACATTTTATCAAACATACATGGTATAAACTTGTATACATGCTAACATGTTATGATTTCTATATTCAACCCACAAGAACATTTTATCTAACACTTGGGGAGCATAATTCATGAACATAATGATAATAAACATGTAAGCATCATGATTTCCATCCAAACTCATAATTTCAAGGGTTTTTAACATGAAACCATATAACAACACACATGCTATTTATTTCTCATGAAACTTGTAATTAATCATGAATTATAAACCCAACTAACATCATAATCATGAATACAATTTAATTCAACATGGAATTCATGAAAGCAATCATCTTAAAATTTTAAAAGAGGTTCTTGAAATCCAAGGGTGGAAGGAAACCCAAGGATGAACACCTAACATACCTTGATTGTTAATTTCATGGAGAGTGGGGTGAGTTATTAAGGCTTGATTCTTGAACTTGATGAAGCTAGGGCTTATTCTTGAGAGGATTTTGTGAAAAAAATGAGCAATTATGCTATTTGGGGATTTAATCCCATGTTATGGAGCTATTGGGTGAAGAAAAAATGACCCATTTGCCCTTAAAAATGTGGAACAAAACTGAAGAATTTACCCGAACTGGACTGGCCAGGGCGCCGCTGGATCTGGAGTGCCACTCTGGGCAGGGCGCCGCATGCTCATCGCTTCGAGGCATTATTTTGGAGTTTCAAACATGCCCTTACGCTTGTCTGAAAATTCTGAAACTCACTCGAGATGTACTATTGACTTTCTCAATCATGAATCAACTCAAAAACTAACTTTCTAAGGTCGTGAATAAATTCCTCAAAGTTTGAGGACTTTAGAAATGACTAAGTCCTAACACTTAGCTGAAATTTTCTAAGTCTGGGACCTCTTTTGGCATGCTTTAAGGGACTTAAACGATTAGGATTTTGCAGGGTCTTACAATTCATTTGTAGCTCATGTGTATAAAAAAGTTTTGGTGAAATGTGCTTTGTTCTATCTCCTTTTATGGATCCTCCCTTAAGTTGTTCTATCCATGCTGTATTATCTTCATATAAAATTATGGGTACCACATTTTTCTCAAATGAGATGTATCATGGACCTCAACCATACACATTCTCGGCTTGCTTCATTAATAACTATTATCTCAGCATGGTTCGATGAAGTGGCTATGACAGACTACTTTATATATCTCCAAGATATGACAGTACCACTATATATGAACACATAACCTATTTGAGATTGAACTTTATGCGGGGAAGATAAGTACTCAACATTAGCATGACCAATAAGATCGGGACTGCAATCTTTAGAATAAAGTAAGCCCATGTCGGTAGTCTCTTTATGTACCGTATATGTGTTTGATCTCATTCCGACGTCTCCTAGTAGGAGAAGAACTATAACTTACTAATAAATTTATTGAACAGGATATATCAAGCCTTGTATATTTTCAAGATACATGAGTGCACCAATTGAACTAAGATATGATACTTCATAATCAATCCAAATTGGTATATTTCTCATTTCAACAAATAATCTATTGCTTTTGAAAAATCTCCAAGAGTTTCAATAATTTTCAAGATATAAGCTTATAGAATATAAGGATTATAAATAAGTTTTCCAGAAACTTTTATATGCTTCAAACATTTTAAATCCTTAAAAGAGTTTCCGTATAAATTTTGTCAAGTAACAATATTCAACATTTCATGTGTGACATCTTCACGTGTCTAGACTACAAATCAACTAAGTTTTATGCTTATCAAGATGCATCTTTTCATGTCACTTGATAAATATTTATATGCCAGCATGCTTACATAAACGTAGAATTTAGTTCCTCGTAATCTTTTACAATATTGCGCCAATATTGTATCAAAGATATTGATGATATATCATTTTGTATCGATTCACAGTATGAAATAATATTTTGAGATCTCACCACTTCATTATTTTCAGGTACCTGAACCTCTCATAAGATCTCATGAAGTTTTATGTCGTAGGTTCTACAATAGAACATTTTCTTCTTCTTATGATTATTTCCTCCTTATTCTTTTCAAGGATTATTTCATTTGGAACCGATTAGTCTACCACACTTGACGCATGTATAGTTTTTTTCCTTTAGGGATACAAAATAGGAGAACTTGCATCTTAAATATGAGATGCTTTTGGCATTTGACTTGAATTATGTTTTGAATGAGGATCTGATGATAATTCCTAACATATTTCATAGCTTCTTATAATCTCCCCTTATGTTAGGAAACTAACATACATTCTCCATCTTTTTTGAGGAATCTATCTTTGTAAATCATGGTATATTTATTAATCATATACCGTACATTAGAATTATTAGATGGACAATGTGTGGTTCCTGACTCAGAACTAACTTTGAGGTGAGTTAATCATAATTTATTGGTTTGATGCATACAAGTATTTTTGTATATAATATTTCAAACCAACACATGAAGCTTTGTTCTCATTAGCAATGGTTCAGTTATTTATCGAAGGCATTCAATGCCAAACCATCACCATCAAGATGAATTGTCTTGATTACACAATCTGAAAATTATGCTCTTAACTCAATTTTATTGAGCAAACAACTTTATGAATGTCAAACTGCATGCTGACAATAAATGTATATGTGATTATCTTATTGATGCATTTTTTCAACATATCATATGATAGGTGAACGGGCATACATTCACCTTTTATACTTTTCAGATTTTGAGGGATCAAACCCCAACATTAGTTGGTCCAACCAACTTATCATGAGAAAAAACAACATTAAAAGTTCATGAAGAATTTTCTAGTTCTTCAATATATGTTTTATACTCACTATGCACATCTTTGGGATGTCGCAATCGTTCATGTCGATTTATGAACTTTTATACTAGTAAACTCCAAGTTTACCATGACATGTACTCTTTTCTTTAGTAAATTTTAGATTTACTATTACAGGAATAAATTTCATATTTACTACTTTAGAAGTAGATTTCAAAATAACTCTTCTCAGTTATTCAACCTCTTTTATAGATGAGTTGTGATACCATCACAATAAAGTACACGTTTGTATTAATAAGATTTATTAATATTATCACATTCACCTTAGGGAATAGATTTCTACTAATAACAATCAAAATTCTCATTCCTAGGAATGTAATAAAATCGTGTCTTAAGTCTATCAAATTATGATAGCTTATAACCTCTTTCAAAATATTACTAATTCAAGAGCAAATCGAGGTATGCATATGATGTAGAAAATTTTTCTCTAACATGTCGTATAATCATAATAAGTGTTCGAAAATGTTATCACTTTTGATGATTATTATTATGTTGTCCTCCACACTTATATCGTACATTCAATCACTTGTCTTCTTTTAGACATATTAAGAATTGCTACCATATTCACTTCACGAATGAAGCATATTCAATAAGAAAGGTTTCATGACTTTTCACCAAATGCATATTATTTTACTACCTTAACCATCATAATATCATCAATATGGTGCATTGAGATTCAAACCCAACATCTTATTCATATAAAGGCGTCTTAGAAATAAATTGATGGGACTTAAACCCAACATAATTATCATGGTGCATCAGGACTCAAACCTAATATATTACTCTTTTGGTGCGATAGTGCTTTAGCCTACCGTCTTACCCTCAAATATGGACATAATAGGCCACAATGCATAGGGGCTTAGCCTCGTGCCCTTTTAAAAATATTATAATCATATTTAGTGATTACATCAATCAACATGCGTCATCATCTTATTTTAATTAGTTTCCTCGGATTAACAAATATCAAAATACAAAAGAAACAAAACTTTTCGTGAACAAAATAAACATAAGTTATCATCGCCTGAAGATTAATGAATACACCCAGCGAGTAGTTAAAGTTTCTAGCCACTTTAAAATCAAGTTAGCTAATTGTATCCATCAGTAAGTAGTCAAATAGTTAATGAATTTACTCCCTAAACATAGTATATAATATATAATACCAAATCAAGAATTAACAAAAATATGATCACAATTCACATCATCATATAAAAGTACTATTTTTTTTGTTTTCTCAAATAAATAAAGAAATCAAAAGTACCGTTGCTCTCATATTTATAGTATGTTAAAGGATCAATTTTAAGTTATGAACATATTGCATATTATCAAAACAAACACATGATTCGACCAAGTCAATTTTCTTTTTGACAAATTTATCGTGGTATTACCTAACATACCCGAGTTTGAAAGCAGATCATCTTAATTGTTTAGAGACTCGTGTCGATAATGTGTTATGAAATATAAATTAAGAACAAGAATAAATAGATAAGAGAGAGTAATTGTTATTTATCTTGAGTGATTCTCTTGGGATGAGAGGTTCTGAATACAATGAACAACCCCCCCATATTTATAGGGGAAAATACTCCTAGTTTCTCTCTAAAAAGTAGATATTCATATCCTATAGACTTCAACTAGGTCTTGATAGATCTTATCTATATTCTTAATAGACATTCACTATAATGTAGATACATCTATAACAAAAAAGAAGAAAAAAAAGGAAAAATAGAAAAAGAAGGAAAAAAGTGAGTTTACTTGGACTACAGTCACCTATGAAAAAAAAGCAAAAAAATAAGTTTATTTCCAATTCCAATATAGATATAAAAAATCCTAAGTCTAGTAGAAATTTCAATAGATTCCAAAATTTATCAATAAAAGAAAATAAAAAAATAAGGGTCTTATGCCTCTTACGTGTATTAACAAACCTCAGCAAATGGACATGGATATTACCACATCCACGTCCACCAAAGGGACTCTTTATCCAGTGAATTTCCAAGCTTTCACGTCTCATGTGAAACAAAATATTCTTACTAACATGTGCAACTCTCAATAACCAATACTAGCCACTCAATCCCATTTACCAATAGAAAGAAATATTACTAGTAATAGTACCAACAATATGACAACAATCCCATCAAATTCCCCTACTCTGTTATCTAGTACAACTCCAATTAATATACCCTAATATCCTAGTGATAGTACACTTCCCATTACAACAAATAAATTAACCCCAACTACCACACAACTCCTAGACGCCCAGACAAGTACTTCTACTTCCACATCAATGAAAATTAGTTCTACTCCAAGTACAACAACTACTAAAGTTTCTGTACAATCTTTTGTTTCCAACGAATCTCTGAAAATAGATACTCCAAATGAAGGAAGGGTAAGACAACTCATCACTTCTATCAATGAACAATTTAATAACCTTAATGCTCAACCTATAGCAAATTCACCATCTACCTCTACTTCCATCATGAATCCTAAACCTAATCTCAACCCTAAATCTTTATTGTCAAATATCTCTAATACAAAAAATGATCCCCCATTTATAAAATCCACTACTGACTTCTCAAACCCCATCCATCAACTACCCAAAACAAATATAATAAAAAATGGCTCGACGACCCCTCCACCATTGACACAGAAATTCCAACAACAACTATCACTTCTCTTCTCCGAACCCAATAATTCAAACTAATCAAGAAAACTAAAACACCCAGACTGTCCCAAACATGTAGAACAATTACCAAATACAAAATTGGGACCCTCATACTTTCCCAACCCTAGAGGAGAACCTTCCTCACTCCCAAAACACTTGGACAACAAGTTGGATACCACCAATGAATGGAATAACCTACAATAATTCAATACCAATGGAAGTTTACCCTCCTATAATCATAATATCAAAATTAATCCAACATTACCAGAATCTGGTAACAATACATTACATGTAGAACCAACACCTAATAGACTTAGGAGCAACGATGCTACCTATGCAAATGAATTCTCCAACGGGATACACAACAAGCATGAGTTAGAACTCACTCCAACAAATGAACTATACAGATTGGTCCACTCCTCACATGCAAATCATGTCACCAACGTGGGATGCAGTGACTCACAATCAAAAAGTGCCACAGATGCAAAAAAATCACTTTTCATCGCCACAAATTCAATCATCCAATTTTAAAAATAATGTGCAATACTAGACATAGGAATCAGAGAAAGTACTATCAAACGACATCACATAGGTTGTAATTTCGATCACACTAGAGGATTACTGACATCTACTTTTTGAGAAAATACATAAGAACTTATTCTGGTGACAATTCCGCCACCAATTTCAAAGTTCTCTGTCAACATCAAATCCTTCCCAGTGGATCGCATGCACTATTATGCTATGCTGCTAGCTGCAGCGAAGAAGGAAAACAAAGTATACTCACTATTTCAGAATCAAATAGCGATCAACCTCAAAATGTCACTTATACCAGGAGGGATCTCCTCACTTCGGACACCCCCGCATGAAGATTGTTATTTGGTACTGTAGGGGCGCCAAAAATCCAAATTTTTGAAGAAATGTTCTATTATCGCTGCATATAACCCTACAATCATTGCACTTATTGAAACTAGATTATCAGATTAGAAGGCACTTATGCAGTTACTACCATTTATGGATGTCATACATGTATCGGCTTTAGGATATCGGGTGGTATCAAAATTTGCTGGAACAATAACGAGTTAATAATGAATCCATTGTCCTTACGGAACAAGAAATTCACGTGAGTCTATAAGTTAGTCCAAATACTTCGCCATGGACTCTCTCTATCATATATGCTAGAAATAGTTATCATTACAAGAAAATTTTATGGAAATATTTGAATGAAATATCAACAAAAATAAAGCTCCCTTGGCTAATATGTGGGTACTTCAATGAAGTACATAGTGTTTCCGAAAAATTCAGCGAAAAATGCATTGACCACAAAAGAATCACTAATTTTATGGACTACATAAATAATCTAAATATGATAGACTTAGGTTTTGTTGGACCAAAATTTATTTGAACCAATATGAAGAAAAATTAATCTGGTATAATAATGGAAAGACTAGATAGATTTCTTTGTAATCCGTTATGGCTGAATTTTTTTCAGACTCCAAGGTTACGCACCTTCTTAGAGTCCATTTAGATCATTGACCTCTACTACTAAATCTTATTAAAAGCGACAAGAATAATATTTCAAAATTCAAATTTGAAACTATGTGGTTACACCATTCAAATTTTAAAAATATTGTTAAAACATACTGGCACTATAACTACAACTACCAAAGTGCTGCCATTAGTTTCTCACATGCTGCTGCTACTTGGAACAAAGAGAAGTTCAAAAATATTTTTAAAAATAAAAGAACAATTTTAGCAGTAATGAATGGCCTCCAAAAACTAGACCCGGCAAGGAAAAGAATTTCCACTATAATTTGGAGACAACACTTTTACAAGATTTTAACAACATTCTAAAACAGAAAGAGGACTTTTGGTAGCTTAAATCAAGAATTCAATGGACATTAGATGGTGACGCTAATACCTAGTTTTTTCACACTATTACTATAACAAAAAGCCATAGACATAGAATTTTGAACTTGATTGATTTAGTTGGAAACTGGACATTCCAACCAAAAGATATTAAAATCACTATTAAATATTACTTTAAAAGTGTATCTAGCACTGAACTAACTAGCTGCACCCTTCTTTTTGATGATCATCAAATTCTTAATAATCAATCAACAATCGATGAAATTTACAAGACTATTAACTCTTTTAAACCCTTGAAAGCTCTAGGTCTTGATGGTTTACATCCTATATTCTTCCAAAAATTTGGGGACTACACTAACTAATCTATTATCCAAACATGTATGGACGCCTTCTATTCAAAAAGTATTAATTCGGATATCAATAAAACTCATTTTGTTCTTATTCCAAAAATTAATATGTCGGAACAAGTCTCTCATTATAGACCTATAAGTTTGTGCAACACAATTTACAAAACAATTATAAAAATATTGGTAAACAAGATCAGATCCTTCCTAGATAAAATTATTAATCCTACTCAATATAGCTTTATTCCCAATAGAAGAGCTTCAGACAATACAATAATCGTTCAAGAAGAAATTCACTCTTTTAACAAAATAAAAGGGGAAAATAGTAAAATGATGATAAAAATTGATTTGAAAAAGGCTTTTGATAGAATGGAATGGTCCTTTATCCACCACTCGCTCACTAGCCTTAATTTCTCAAAGGAGTTAATTACTTTAATAATGAACTGTGTCACCTCATCTTCAATTTTCATTCAAATCAATGGTAAAACTACAAAAAAATTTCAACCATCGCGAGGCATAAGAAAGAGTGAACCCTTTCACCCTATCTATTTATTATTTGTATGGAATCATTTTTCAGAATTATTAATCAAGAGACTTTACAAGGGGATTGGGATCCTATAAAAACAATTCTAGCAGTGCCTCCTTTATCACATTTACTTTTTATGGATGATCTAATCCTCTTTGCAAAAGCTAACACTGACAATGCGAACTCTATATTATCCATTTTTAAAAGCTTTGGTGATATGTATGGACAATTTTTTTTTTTTAAATCAAGGGTGCATTTCTCAAAAAATATAAGCCAAACAAATGCTAATTCCATTTCTTCTCTTCTAAAGATAAAAGAAACTAACGAATTTAGAAAGTATCTCGGACTATCAATGACTCACCTTAATCCCAAAAGAAAGGACTATCAGTTTATAATTGATAAAATAAACAGTAAATTAAGTGGTTAGAAAACTAAATTTCTTTCATCGTTGAGAGAACCACTTTAATTAATTTAGTTCTTAACTCCATACCAACTTATGCTATACAAATTAACTTATTACCCCCAAAACATTACCGACAACATGGATAGAATTCCAAGGAACCTTCTATGGTGATCTTCGGATGAAAAAAGAAAAATCCACCTTGTTAACTGGGATGCTGTCACAATGCCAAAAAGCAAAGAAGGATTGAAAATTCATAAATCTAAAGAAAAAAACTCAGCTTTAATTTTGAGCCTCAACTGGCGACTCATGAAAAATAAATCTCACTTGTGGGTGAAAATCCTCCAAAAAAGTACAATAATAAAATATCCAATAATATCATCACTCACAAATTCACAAACCCTTACATCTGAAAGAGCATTAGCAAAAATAATCATATATACCGCAAGAATTTGTCTTGCAATGTGGACGACAGAAAGGACATTAATCTTTGGCAAGATAGATTTGATAGAACTTCTTCAAGCACCCCTCTCATTAGATGATTTAAATCATAAAGTAAATCATATTTTAATAAATGAAGCTTGGAATCTCTCAAATATGTCTGCTATAATACCTCTAGAGATCTCGAATATTATAACAAACACCTATATAAAACAATCCAATCCAACATCTGACTTTTTTTTCTGGAATACATCTCCAAGAGGATTTTTTTTCTCAATAGATACATACAAAATATTCCTACAATCATATGATAATATGTACTATAAGAGTACATACTTTGATCATCAATACATATGGAACACTAATACTAGTAATAAAATAAAACATTTTACATGACTTCTAACACTAAATAAACTCCAACAAACACCAACCTCTTTGCAAGACACATTATAAACTCTAACTCATGTCACTTATGTGCAAACACTTCTGAAAATATAAAGCAAACACTTCTGAAAATATTCCTACAATCATCTGATAATATGTACTATAAGAGTACATACTTTGATCATCAATACATATGGAACACTAATACTAGTAATAAAATAAAACATTTTACATGACTTCTAACACTAAATAAACTCTAACAACTGCCAACCTCTTTGCAAGACACATTATAAACTCTAACTCATGTCACTTATGTGCAAACAATTCTGAAAATATAAAGCACACATTCCTTTTATGTCTAAATGCAAAAATAATTTGGGATCACTTTAACTTCAAACCTACAACCAGTTACTTCATTAGGGATATAAAGAACAATTGTGCTTTAGACAACCTAATCAGACTAACCAACAATAGCTTTGTACCTTTGTCAATTCTCACCCCCATCCTTTGGATCATTTGGAGGAATCGTAACTTGATAACTTTTAACAACTCAGCCACTATAACTCTCTAAAAATGCTTAAAATTAATGCTATAGAATATTATCACTTAGGTCCTTGTAAAGTTTCTTGTAGCCTTAGAAGAACTTCTATTCTTATTAAAAGGGAACCCCCGCCAATAGGCTTCTTCAAATTAAATATAGATGGCATAGTCGACTACGTGAGCAACAATGGTGGGTCAGGAAGAGTCATATGAAATCATACCGGGAGTTGGATTTCAGGATTTACTCATTTTCAAAAAGCAAAATCTGCTATACATATGAAAATGATAGCTCTTCTACACGGAATGAAATTGGTTACAGAAAAGAACCTATTACCTATAATTGTAGAGACGGACTCTTAGGTACTTATTCATATGCTAAAAGAAAATACTCAGATTTTCTCACATGTTTTATCAGATTGCAGGTCGCTCATCAAGAAACTGAATGAACCCCAACTCATCCACGTCTACATAGAAGGAAATGTGGTGGCTAATAAAATGGTTGTGTTTGCAAGGCATCACATGATGGTCTTTGGAAAGAAACAAAATCAAAGAGTGGGAAGCAATGTCCTAACATTTGATTCTCCTCCCCCTTTATCTTACATGCTCTTTTAGAAGACATTTAATTAACTGAAACTACACGTCTAGTTCCTTGTCTGTAATGAACTCTTCATTCAATTAACTGAAACTACACGTCTATTTCCTTGTCTGTAATGAACTCTTTCGTTGATTTGAATAAATTATCTCTTCTCAGAAAAAAAAGAACAACTGTTGAAGTATTCTTTCCATTGAGAAAATATATTGACATATCTCTGCAATATCTAACAAAAAAAGGGGGGCATACCAGATTTAAGTGTCTTAAATATACTTTGAAACAAAAAATAATTAAAAGATGACATGTTTGATTATTTAAAAGCAATAACCAATTCAAAGTATAAATAATCCACATGTTTGACATAAGAAATAAACAGAACTATCACTGAGCTTCTAATAAAAATACAATGCAGGCAATAGCTATTCATGTCTCATGTCTTGTCTACTATGGTGGACTTTTAAGAAGAATAAAAAAGATATTCAAGACAAAAAAGCTTCGAAAATAAGCAGGGTCACAAATTGGAGAAAAATACCTAAGTGTAACTTTGTCTGTATTAACTTTAGGCGTGTTCTATCATAATTATGAATGAATAATAAGGATTTTTACAGAAAAAGTCATATGAATTTAAGAAAAGAATGTTTCATTACCAACATATAACAATTTCTTTGCATTTTATTTTAATAGAGTTTCTTGCATTTGAACTTTAAAATAGAGGAAAGATTTAAAAAATAACAGAAAAATATTCTAATTACATTCAATCTGCATTTTAGATGCATATAAGCTATCTCTATGGATACCTTTGCTTTGTTACATTAAAGATAAAATTAGAAACTTCCTGACTTGCCATTTTCCTTTGGAAAAGTGTTCAATTACCAAAATCTTCAAGTCTGCAAAATTAAAATCCACAAATTGCCAGCTACTTGAAGATTTTGAATGTCTCTTGCCCACCAAAAATACTAAGAAAAAAACCAAACAGGAACCTACACATTCTCAAGTAAATCACCTTGCTAAACTCTACACTCAAAAATTCGAGTGTACATACATACATACATACCAATATAAGTAGATACACATCAAAAGATATACCATCATACTTGTGAGATAACCATCGATATTTGATATCACAAAAGGCACAACTAAACTTTAGTTTGGTCTATTAAACTTCTTTTGCTTGGAGCATTTACGAAGTTTGAAATTTTGATTATTTCCTCAATAAATCAATCAGGAACATGAACATACAGTTGAGAGTATCACGAGAAGATTTGGGTAAATGGACACTTTCAACACTTATTTTGGAAAATAAATACCACTTTTCTTTTGAATTATTTTTTTAGGGTTTGGGAGAAAAGGTGCGGAGTATGGGTTAAAGTGTAAAAGTGAAAAAGTTGTTGGCACACCTTAAATTTTTTTTAAATATTTTTCACACCCTACTTTTCTATAAAATACCAAAAATATTTTCTCTCTCCTCACTCTCACCCTCGGCTCTCCCGCTGGTTTTGCACCCAACCTCCATTTTTGATTTCTACATTGTGTAAAGCTTTAAGAACTTCCAACTTCAACTTCAGGTAATTTATATTCATCTCCCAAGTAATTTGTGTTCCATATTGATGGATCTTTTTTTTTTCATTTTTTCCTATTTAGGTTTGTGTCGGTTTTGTTGCTTTGGGAGGATTTTTTTTTTTTTTTTTTTGAAAAACGGGGGTTGATTTTACTGAAAACTTTATTTTTTAGTTGGTGTTGTTTTGATTGTTGATGGATAATTGATGGATATCAACTATCCTTGCCGATTGCATTGTGAATTTATTTTGCGAAGTTTCTCGGCTAATATGCCAAGAAATCTGATTTTTCTTCAAACTATTCTTCAATGTAATGGTATTGTAAATTTATGTTCTTGTAGGGGATTCCCTGGTTTGAATCATATGTTGTTCTTGTTCTGTTAATAGACCATTTGGTTGATTAGGAATTTGTTTGCTTTGGACAAAAAAAATTATTTTTTTTTGAAAAATAGTGCTTGATTTTACTGAAAATTTGTGCTTTTAGGTTGATATTTGTTTGATTATTTATCGATTTTTGATGGATTATGATTTCTCTTGATGATTGGACTGTGAATTTTTGTTTGAATTTCTTCGGTTAGCGTGCTAGTAATCTGAGTTCCTTCAAGTTTTTCTTTAATATACTGGTGTTTTAGATGCACATTCTTATAGGTGATGGTTTGATCATACATTATTGTTGTTCTTTTAATAGACCATTCGGTTAATTAGGTATTTATTTGATTTTTAGATTTGATCTTCAATTGTGCTTGACTGTAATGGTGTTTTAGATAGAGTTTTCTTCTTTTTTTTGATTCCACATTCATCTGTTTGAGATGTTGTCATGTTAATAGACTGTTAGGTTGATTAGATATTTTTTTTATGATAGTTGCGAAATCTTATTTTTTGTACGTAGATCATAAAAAGGGATAGAGGTAATAAACACAAGGTTATAGAAGTTGAAAGGATCGAGAAAAGCAAAAAAAGTAGTCTATAAGTCGGAGAATAAAAATTGCAGCGATGAAACTGTTCAAGCTTCGGGTAGAGATGAGCAGGAGGAAATGGAAATTGAGCATAGGAAAGATAAGGAAGAATTGATCTTACCCTACTGTGAAAGGTTTATTTCGACTGAGAGGTACGACCTAGCCACAATCATGGATGATGTTGGATCATTTTTGGCTAAGATATCTGTTAGGTCTCGTTTGAAAATATTTTATGAATTCATACAAGTCGTGGTTGATCAACGTCTAAATTTGAGCTTTAAGAATTCCTGTTTTGGTTGTTTATGGGACTTGACAGAACATATGAAGTTCAATGGACAACTTGTCCACTTTACACTTCTTTGTCGAGTTCAATAGGAGAACATGTTGCACGATATGTGGTTCTGCACCAACGACAGGCCTGCATGTTTTATCCTAAAGGAGTTTGCGTTAATCACGGGTTTAAACTGTGAGCGTTATCCCCGTGATTCAAAATATCTCAAAGCGATGGAGGAGGGTGAAACTTTTTTCAAAAGAATTGCAAAAAAGGGGAGTGTGATTGCCAAGAGATTGTTAAAGCTTATTAGAGATGAGAGGCTGGAGAAGGAGGACAAGTTCAAATGCTGCTTGGTTTGATTCGTGCACTGTATATTGCTTGCACGCAATTTGTCAAAAATCGTGGACATAGACACCATCAAGATGATGGATAACTTAAGCTTCTTTGAAGATACCATTTAGGTAAGGAGTCATTCGCCTTGACTCTAGACTATCTAAAGAAGTGTATATACTTCACAAAGTAGAAAAATACATATGTTATAAAGAGAGTTTCATCGTACGTGCTCTAAGAATTCCCCTGGGCATTTCTGGTATTGATTATAAACCGTTAAAGTAGTTTATTCCATATTGTAATTTATCTATGGTGTCTATACTATACTGATTGATTTCTATATTTTTTTTCTTTGATCATAGATTTGGATATATGAAGCTTTTTTTGAGCTCGGTAGGAGAAATGGTAAATTAATAGAAGCCCGCTGCCTCTTCCGCGATTGCTCAGATGGCACACCTCAAAAGGCGATAAACTAATCGAAGGTGATCCATATTTGAACAGATGGAGAACAAAGGTATGAAACTATTATTTTGAAGAATATTTTTAACAATGTTGTGTTGCTTAATAAACACATTTTCCTATTATCTGTAGAAAATTCACCCGTATCTGTTGACACTCAATTTTGACTTTCCATGCTTAAAATTAATGTCTTCGGGCTTCTTGATCGTTAAAGGGCAAATAATATAATTTTCACATCTTTTTACAATTATTGACAAATTATTGATATTCATCCTTACTTTAGGATTTTTATGAATTTGTTGTCGTATTTTTACTTTTCATAATTTATTTATAATTCTCCTTATATTAGGATTTTTATCAATTCATTATCGTTTTTAGCATTTTACAATCATCTGCACACGTGTACGACATAACATCACATTTTTATAAAATTTTTAAATTAATTATATTTTTTAATATTTTCAACATTCTTTACATTTTTCATAATTACAAATCAATACCTGCATTTTTTACATTTTTTATGATCCGCAAATGCTAAGTCGGATCAATTATTTTTATACAGTATAATAGTTTGATGTCTTATCACATCCAAAAATGACCACACAATAATATCTTGTCACATCCGACAACGACCACACAATAATGTCTTGTCACATTTGACAATGATAACTCAATGACACCACCCTGTGAACAATAACTTTGTCTGTTGGTCAAAAAGATGAAAATTCTTTGGTCAATACCCTAAGGACCAAAAGGTATGCTATTAAGAAAAAGTAGGAACACCCTTTTATGCTTTGAATAATAATGAGTGTCATATTTATTATAAATATGAAGGGATGGAAGACAAATTTATTCATCTTTTCTCTCAACACACATTTTTCTTTCCTCATTTTTCTATTTTTCACTCCCAAAAATACACAAAATACATATGTATTTTTCTTTCTCACATACAAAAACACACACAAAACATCCATACTATCTCCTTTCTATCTCCTTCTCTCTCTCTAAACCAACAAAAACTGCCGCCTCATCCGCTTTATTTTTGGCAGATGAAACTAGCCGAAATCCGACAACCACCAACAACTCCGGCAGTCAAACACCACTTCCATACGCCGCCCTACCCTTCTTCACTTCCATCGCCTGCACCGAACGACCGGCAAACAACCCCATAGCCACTGCCCGTGAAAATGGGCTAGATTCGGCCAAATCTTGATTTTCGGCGTTGCTCCGGTGAAAAACGTCGAAGCAATGCTGACCCTTGTCTTCAATATCTCCAATTATATGATTTATTAGTTAATATGCCTTCTTCTAGACTTGGGAGCATTTGTGGTGCTATAATAAGTTTTTTCACTGTTTTTGGGATTTTTTCTGACATTTTTCGACGATCTTATTTTCTCCGGAGAACATTATCCCTTTTGTTAGCGTTCTATAATTTGCTGACTGTTTTGTTACTATTTGGATTGTCATTTTATACTATCCGGTTAATTTCATGTTGATCATTGATGGAAAAATTCTACTCCGGTGACTTGGTTCATGGTTTGCTGTATTTCCATTGGTTGGCTACTGTTTTGCATTGTTGGAACTGATTTTGGATCTTTTCCTCCATATTTTTATTACACTGTTAGCGAACAAATATTATGCTACTTTGGACGATGACACTATCTCGTCGTCGGATACTTGAGGCCACCCCGTAACAAAAGATGGATTTTTATTTTTCAAGTGTGCATACTTTATATCAAAATAAATACATGGTAGATGATACTGTCTCTCCGTCGGATACTTGAGGCCACTCCGTAACAAAAGATGAATTTTTATTTCTCAAGTTTGCTTACTTTATATCAAATAAATACATGGCCAATGACACTATCTCTCCGTCGGATACTTGAGGCCACCACATAACAAAAGATAGATTTTATTTCACAAGTTTGCATACTTTATATCAAAATAAATAAATGGCCGATGAAAATATCTTTCCGTTGGATTTTTGAGGCCATCCCATTACAAAAAACGGGCTTTAATTTCTCAAATTTATTATTTTATATCAAGGACCGATACTTGGCCGATGAAGAAATTCTCCGTTGATTTTCGAGGCCTCCCTAAATAAAAAACGGACATTATGTATACAAATATGTAACGATAAATTCAGGCGATGATGAAATTTTAAAATATTATGATAATACAAAGGGTTTTATGATGCTGTAACGCCCCGAGAGAGCACCCTGGATGCCAGACGGTGCTTACAGTCCCGAGAAACCACAAGCTAACTCATGAGCTGGTACCTGCTGTGAGCACTGAATAATATACTGATAACAAACATGTGCGGAAAGAACTAAATATGTCATAAGGTTTTAATATTGAAAATAATACAACTGAAATCCATAAGTCCGAAGCATAAGTAAAAAAGCTAAAAACTGACTGATAAAACTTACAACTAACTGATTGTCTGAAATGTCCGAAAGCCTCTAAAACTGACTGAATGAGAGTTGATGGGACAGGCCCCCCAACTAACTCCATCTGATTACTAAATTGAAATACTAAAATAACATAATCGGTCCTCGGAATATGAGAATTCACCACTGCTACTGCTTTTGATACGTTGGGAGGTCTAGGTGCGGTCGGAAACCTGAGCGTCCGAACCTATAATATGATAAATCATTACGTAAGAAATAAGTATGTAGTCAGTACTTTGAATGTACTGGTATGCTAAATGAGGTTAGGCTGATGTGTATGAGCTCATGTGCATAAATAATAACTGACTGAATGAATAACATGAGATAACTGATGCATAGTATGCATGAAGGTTATAAAATCTGAGAATGCACCACCAAGCATATAACATGATACTGGAACAGTCTGTAAACTGAAATACTGAAATCTGAGTACTGATTTAACTGATAAACTGTATGCTATGATCAAGCGAACCTGAACTGACTTTCGAATTGAGTCTGGACTGAAACTGTGGGAGCTATCATCTAACTGACATGTCCCAATATAAACTAATTGGGGTCCAACCTGTGACCCTTGTTGGAAGGGTGTAAGTACCGTACCACGGGTACTAACACTGGCTGTGTGGATCCACTAAAGTGAAGTCCTAAAGGACTAAAGAGCCACCCTCTACTGGCAGGTGCTTTGGTGAGATATATGTCAACCCTGAACTGGCAGTTTAACATCTCAACCTATGATGGATACGTAGTTTTGGAATACAGGGACTGCTACTAAAGGTCACACCCTCAACTGGAAGGTAAGCCTCCATCCTTGGGTTTACTCGGTGCTAAATTCTACTCCCACCTGGACTGAACTGAGCTTACTAACATGATAAACTGACTGAACTGATGATAGTCTAATATATCCAAAACCATTCTGAAAATGTTGAGACTAAGTAAACAACTAAGTTTTTAGGTATTCATAACCCTCAGGACTCGATAACATTACCAGTAGAAACATACTAAAGCTTCAAAAGCATGAAAAGTAGTCATTGTTCAAAATTCACCTCTTAGACATTTTATCAAACACATGAGGGTTATAAATTCTAGCATTGGAATAGTTAAATCATGGCGTAATAACATAATTTCAATACAAAAATCATGGATTAAGGATTTAACATGCAAATATCATCCTTCAAATGGATCAAAGGCTAATTCCAACAAAACACATGTAAACATGATATAAAAATTGAAATTCATGGAAGTTCATGGATAAAATTCATGAAAACATGTAAAAGTCATGATTTTAAACTTTAAAGCGGATTCTTGGACTCCATGGTTGAAGAGGACCCATGAATGAACATCTAACATATCTTAACTGATGAATTTTCATGAGTTCATGGTGATTTCTTGAAGCTTGAACTTAGATTTGAAGAAACTAGGGTTTTATTCTTGAGAGAGTTTGTGAAAAGATGAGTGATTTTGCCTTTTTTGGACCTTAATCTCGTGTTATCGGTGAGACAAAGTAAGGGGAAATGACTCAAATACCCACACAAACCCGGAATTTATTAAACTGAACGTGGCTAGTGATGCGGTAAGCGATGCGTCGCGTCACTAAATTGCCGCGCCGCGTCGCACCCCGCCAACACAATAAGTGGCAGGCCAGGAAGGTCAAAATTAAAATCATCAAAGTTTAAGAGGCTTTGGAAATGACTAATTCTTAACACTTAGTGAAATTTTCTAAGTCTTGGACCCCTTTAGCATACAAGAGTGAGCTGAAATGAGCTAGGATCTTACGGGGTCTTACAGAATCATATCGTGGCAAGGCAATTTAGGATGACCGATAAATCGAGCAACCACTTCGTAGCCATGGAACATCTAAACCTTAATCCGAGCTCACTTTACAACAAAGTGATTTGAACTTTTTTGCCCTTCATTAAAAGACTCTCCTTTAGATAAAACTATCTTTACACTATTTTTTAATTTATTATTTAATTTTTTTAATTATAGTAACTAGTCTCTTGAAATATATGGGACTCCTAAAATATATGAAAGGGAATCAATTAATATTTTTCTTTACTGGTCAATTGGAAAAATACTCCTAAAATAGGATTCTATTAAGGAAACACTTCTATAAATATTAAGATGTACATTAAACTAGATAAGAAATCAATTTACCTATTGGGAGAATATAATTGATACTCATCTAAGCCATTTGATCAAAAGCTTTGGTGTGTCAGAATTTTCCAGTAACAAACAGATTATGTATGATATATATTTTTGTTTTTATTTTATTGTAGAGAGAGATAGGAGGAAGTTGAATTTATTGAACCTTAGAGAAATCTCTATTTTTTCTCCCGATTTATGAAAGGTATTATGGTAATAAAGTGAGTTTCGCCACGAATTATGAATATTTAAAAATTAATTTATTTTAAATGATATTCAAAAATTAGAGTTGTGTATCAATATTTATAATCTATAATTGCTATCTCATTCTTTAGGGTTAAAATTTTCACCCGAACAAGAATTTCTATCAAAATCAAAGTTTTGTGATCACTGTTGTATTGTTTTGTTGTAGTTTATAGGTGGTAGATGAACGCCAGTTGGCTTTGAAGATTTTTTGTGTAAAAGTTAGATTTAATTGTATTATTTTGATATTCTTATTATCTTATTCTTTTATTTTGATGTATAGATGAATGCCGGTCGACTTTGAAAATTTTTTTTAGGTAAAGATTAGGTTTAATTGTATTATCTTAATATCTCTATTAGTTTATTCTTTTGTGGTAGTTTACAGGTCGTAGATGAATGTCGATCGGCTTTGAGGAATTTTTGTATGTAAAATTTAAGTTTAATTGTATTGTTTTGATTTCTCTTTTATCGTATTGTATTGCTGTAGTTTACAGGTAGAAGATAAATATCGATCGACTTTGAGAATTTTTTTAAAGGTAAAGGTGATGTTTAATTGTATTGTTTTGATATTTCTACTTTGATTTCTTTTTTTGTGTAAAGATTAGGTTTGGTTGTATTATTTTGGTATCTCTATTTTCGTATTATTTTGTTATAGTTTGAGGTTTTGTGTAAAAATTAGATTTAATTTTTTTTTGATGTCTCTATCACTGAATTATTTTGTTACAGTTTACAGGTGGTAGATGAATGCCGATTGCCTTTGATAAATATTTTTGGTAAAGGTTGGATTTAATTAATTAAATTCTCTATCCTTATATATTCAAGAGATGTTGAATTTAATTATTGTATTCACGTTTAAATTTATTAAAGTCAAGTACACGCGCGAGACGCATACACCTAAACTAGTATATACATATGTGTACACATGACTAATTTAGTTGTTTATTTTAATATTTTCTGTCAAGTATTTGTGCATATTCTCGGTAACACATTTCAAGGTACTACATGAAATAAAAGCCCCAAACTTTATGTTTGTCTCTATTTCTCATTTATATGATTGTACATAAAGATAAAATATAGTGAAAACTTTACTTTTGGATTTTCGGGCGGAAATATTTTTACTTATAATATTCGTCACGTATTTAGACAAAACTTAGGCCGTTAATATTTACACAAATAAATAAAAATTAATCAATTACTTGCCACACATTCGCATAATAAACATTGAGTAATCTTTTCTTTTCAAGAAAAAAAATGCAAAATAGTTTTTCTTTCATAGTACCTAAAATATATTTTTCTTTTCATACGTCACAAAATAATTTCCTTTTCATATGAAATCTATGCATTTTTATGCATATTTTTTACATATTTTTTATAATAATAAGTTTGTTTATATACTTAATACATAGACCTTTACATTATTTTAAATATTTATACCTCCTCCCTCAGTGATAAATTTAGTCTAGCCGGGTACCACATTTGTGAATTCTGTAGGGTGCATAACCCCTTCTCTTCGGAATAACTTGAACCCTTACCTAAAATTTTAATTGTTTTTTTGCAAACTAAAAAACATTAGTCATACATATTAATAAATAGATTTCCTTATTTTCCTTTAAAAATTAGGTGGCGACTCTGTACAAAATTCAATTCTTTTTGAGTTCAATAAGTCATGTTTATTTAACCTTTACAAAAATAGGGCAAGACAGAATGACGACTTTGCTGGGGACTAACAGTAGATTCTAACCATAATAGACCCAATTTTTCAATTGAGGGAGGTATTTTTATATTTTTGCATACGATTAAATTCTTTGACCTTTTATCTGTTTATTGATAATTTTTTTTTCCATTATTTGCACAAATTAGTTTTACTGCTTATCAATTATTTGATTCACTACTTATTTTTTTATACACTACATCTATACATTGTAAAAATTACTACACATTATTTTTTACTTTATTTAACAATAATCACAATTCCATCGAATCTTTGGCCGTACATTTCACACACTGTGGTTCACGCGGGGGTGTCTTACACTCGCTCAAATCTTCTTTGAATTTCATAGTTTCAGATTTGGTGCATTTAGGTTAGTTCTCGCAATTATTCAGTCCTATTCTAAATCATTTAGGAAAATTCCTATTCTAGAAATAAATCATGCTATATACAAACTCATAAAAACATTCGGACTACATTTTGAGTTGATTCTTGTCCTGACAAGATATGTAGACAACCCTATATTAGAGTTTGGTCTCATCATTGTTTCAAAATAATTTCTCCGGTATTCAAACTGGGGCAATTTTCTAGAATAGTTCAAAGACGCTCTTCAACGGTCTTCAAAGAGCTCAAGTAATAACTCCTCAAATCCAAATCTCAATAACATTAGTGCCTAGCCGACCCACCCTCTGATCCTCACCCAATTGTGATTTAAAAATATCTAGCTTCTTTTTTCGAACGCCATAAATCATTAAATTTATGGTGTATCGATCTTTATTTTCAAAAACAAGGGTTCAATACTCTTTCAGACATAACAGTATTGCCAACTGCCGCGAAATAAGATCATGACTTCTTCAATGTCTGACTTTCCCAATCTTATCGACATATTGCAGTTGTTACAAAATCCCCTTCATGTTTGACATTCATGCTCTTGATCGTTTGATTGAAATAATTTTGATTCTACAAGTAATTCCTTCCTGATTGTCTTTCACATTATTTTCAAGGATGACCACCACTCTTCTACATTCATACATGCTACATACAAATTTACAATTTTGCCTGAACTACGTAGACCTGATTCTTGTTTTTTCACAAGATACGTAGGCAACCCTCATTTGGGTTCGGTCCCATTCTTTTTTCTAAATAAAAAAATTAAAAAGTTAAATCAAAATTCTGACTTGGTTGGTACCAACACAATTAGGAGTGTGCATGAGAAAGAACAAAATAGTATGATGGAGAGGACCAACTTCATGGTAAATCATAGATTTTTTTGGTACCTTTTAGTCAAACCTGAGTGACACTTGAAAAAAAATTCTCTCGCATACATCTAAGACAAGAACTAAGTCAACCTCATCATTTGAAGTGCATTGTGTGGTGAGCTTTAGATTAGTTCATTGCATGGTATTGTTGTTCTAAAACTTGTCCTGAATATTTGTTGAGGCAAAATTCTGAGATACACTTTCTGGAAAAGGATTGTAGGCCTTCTTTGATCTGATTGTGCCTTCCACAGCCCACCAAATGACGTTAATCCCTAGCATTTCCCCCTTTGAGCCTGAAACCTTTTCCTTATATAACTACATCTGAGCCTATACCTTTTGAGTGCTTACAAGCACTATCCCTCTCTTGGCCCACCTCCTTGAGCGCACTTAGTATGTACTAGTTGTGAATAAAGATTCAAGATCAAAGGCGCCAAAGGCAAAGGACGTATAGACCCAGAAGAAAAAAACAAAAGACGACTTTAAAAAAGGAGCAGAAACCTCCATAAAAAATTAAAACTCCAACAAAGATGGAGAATCTTCTTAAAAAAAAGAAAGGAAAATACATATATTGAAAAGAAAAGGGGAAAATCTCCAACAAAAAATTCAAATGAAGTCAAAGTAAACACAAAACAAGGGGTAAAGAAGCACAACAAAGAAGATCAAGCGTCAAAGCGCGCTAAATGTCAAAATCATGGATACAGTGCAATGCTCATTGATGAATTAGTCACTTTTATCCCAAATGTCATCCTATTCGACCCCAAGCCTATATTACAAGCCAATAACAAGTCCTACAAGATCTTATCCTAAGTGTTCTCACATTAGTGGATACCTACATGAAGGCCAAGCCTATGGTATCACAACTGCATTGATTGAACTTCTTTATAAGGTGACTGCATATTTCTAGACGTCTCTAAATTCAAAAGAAAAATACTCAAATAGGTGTGAAAATGAGACATTCTTTGTGGAGAGGAAACTTGAGCATGAGAATAGGCACAGTTCAAAATCTTTATTTGAAGCAAGATGAACAAATCTTGTCGATACTTAGGTATGGATGAGGTACCATTCGAAGCTATAAGAGTTACCCTAAAGTCGATCTCGGTTAGCTGGGAAAAAGATGGGGAAATTCTTATACACACTACTAATTGTTGGTACCAACTACAGTCAAGGCACGATTATGCTTTTTTCAATGCATGATTATGCCTTTTTCAACTTTTAACATTTCTTGCAAAAGAAAATACAAAACAATTTTCTACATTTTCACCTTTCAATATTTGATGCAAAGAAAATACAAAACAATCTTCTGCATTTTTACCTTTTCATATTCCTCACAAAGAAAACACAAATAATTTTCTGCATTTTCATATTTCTTACAGAAAAATACAAAACAATCTTATACATTATCACTTTTCAATATTCCTTACAAAGATAATACAAAACAAATTTTGTATTTTCACCTTCCCATATTTGTTACAATGAAAATACAAAATCATCATCTGCATTTTCACCTTTTAACATTTCTTACAAAAATAATACCAAAACAATTTTCTTTATTTTCATCTTTCAGCATTCTTTTTACCAAGAAAATACAAAAATAATTTTCTCCCATTTCAAACACATGCCTTCACATACATACATTACACTTTACATGCAAGACGCCTACCTTCAAATACAGACAATTGACATTTCTTTTCAAAGCCCCGCCAGTCAAGAGGCTTTTACATTCTCATAGCCCTGCCAGTCGAGAGGCTATTACCTTTCAAAGCCCTGCCAGTCGAGAGGCTTTTACATTTTTATTGCCCCGCTAGTCAAGAGGATATTACCTTACAAAGCCCTACCAATCGAGAGGCTTTTACATTTTCATAGCCCCGTCAGTCGAGAGGCTATTACATTTTAAAGCCCTTCCAGTCGAGAGGCTTTTAAATTTTCATAGCCCCACCAATCGAGAGGCTATTACCTTTTAATGCCCCGCCAGTCGAGAGGCTTTTATGTTTTCATAGACCTGCCAGTTGAGAGGCTATTACCTTTTAAGGCCCCTCCAGTCGAAAGGCTTTTACATTTCCATAGTCCCGCCAGTAGAGAGGCTATCACCTTTCAATAGCCCCGCCAGTCGAAAGGCTATTACCTTTCAAAGCTGCGCCTGTCTAGAGGCTATCACCTTTCAATAGCCCCGCCAGTCGAGAGACTATCACCTTTCAAAGCCTCGCCAGTCAAGAGGCTTTTACATTTCAATAGCCCCGCCAGTCCAGAGGCATTACCTTTCATATGATCCGCCAGTTGAGAGCTTTTTCATTTCATTGCTTCGCAAGTCGGAAAACTATAACCTTTTAATATCCCCTCTAGTCGAGAGGCTATTATCTTTCAATTGCTCTGCCAGTCGAGAGCTTCTTTATTTCAATAGCCCCACCAGTCGAGAGACTATTATATTCTCATCATATTGCTAGTCAAAAGCACCCTCATCTCCATATCCCCACCCGCTGAGAGACTATTATCTTTTGCTCTATCAGTCAAGAGTTCATTAATTTCAACATCCCGCCATTCGAGAGGCTATTACCTTTCAGTCGTTCTACCAATCGAGAGGCCATTAGAATTCTATCACTTCACTAGTTGATGACCCTAGTTTTCATGGACAATTGAGGATGACCATTATCATCAGTCTCCGTAGATAATCAAAGATATCATGCACCAAGACAACCAGAGGACTTTCCTACAATCAATATCCATCTCCATAGATAATCAGAGATGTCATCAAGTCTTCATATACAATCGAAGACATCATTCATCACATTAGTCTCCATAGACAATTGGAGATGACAATCTACACCAGCCTCCATAGACAATTTGAGGTGTCATGCATCAAGTCTTTGTAAACAATCGAAGTCATCGTCATTTATACTCAAGTCTCCATTGACAATTAAAGAAATCATGCATCTATTCAACAAAAGTACAATTCAGAACAACAACACATTTTTTTTAAATCTCATATATCATACACTAGGGAAAATTTTAAGAATTGCTCCAAATTTTTTTATTTTCTCATTTGAACTACATTGACCTGATTCTCGTGTCACTCGAGATATATAGGAAGCTCTATGCAGAGTTGATCATCACATCCCCGTAATCATCCTTTCTCCCCAGTAAGTACACAATCTTACATCCCTAGTATCTCACTGCTCAATACTGGGGTGATTTCTAAAGGAGCAACGGGAATACGTGAACCCTTTCATTCCAAACCAGACATCCTCTCAATAATCAATCCACATGATCACTCGACCCTAATGACAAGGCATGAGGAAATCTGGCTATTTTTTTTGAACTACACCCGACCTGATCCTTATGCAACGAGCGAGGTATGTAGACAACTCTAAATTAGAGTTCGGTCGAATTGTCATCAAAAATCATTTTTGTCGAGCAAAATTGGTTGCACGTTAATATTTTCATTTGAATACTTCTACATCATCCTCAAATAAAAAGGGGCAACTGTTGACTCCCAATTTTGGCTCTCCATGCTTAAAATTAATGTCTTCGGGCTTCCAGGTCATTAAAGGACACAAAATATAATTTTCATGTCTTTTAATAATTATTGACAAATTATTGATAATCATTCTTACTTTAGAATTTTATCAATTTTTTGTCGTATTTTTACTTTTCATAATTTATTAATAATTCTCCTTATATTTGGATTTTTATCAATTCATTATCATTTTAAACATTTTACAATCATCTGCACACGCGCACGACATGACATCATATTTTTATAACATTGTCAAATTAATTAGATTTTTTTAATATTTTCAACATTCTTTAAAATTTTCATAATTTCAAATTAATACCTACATTTTGTACATTTTTTAAAGTCTGCAAATCTAAGTCGGATCAATTATTTTTACACAGTATAATAGTTTGATGTGTTGTCACATCCGATAATGACCACATAATAATGTCTTGTCACATCTGAAAACGACCACACAATAATGTCTTGTCACCTCTGACAATGACAACTCAAAGACACCACCCTTTGGACAATAACTTTATCTGTTGGTTAAAAGAATAAAAATTCTTTGGTCAATACCCTAAGGACCAAAGGGTATGCTATTAAGAAAAAATAGGAACACCCCTTTATCCTTTGGATAATAATGAGTGTCAATATTTATTATAAATAGTTAAGGGGTGGAAGGGAAATTTATTCATCTTTTCTCTTAACACACATTTTTCTTTCCTCATTTTTTAATTTTTTCTCTCCCCAAAATACACATGTATTTTTCTTTCTCACATACAAAAACACATACACAAAACAACCGTACTCTCTCCTTTCTATCTCCTTCTCTTTCTCTAAACCAATAAAATTTGCCGTCTCATCCGCTTTATTTTTTGCCGATGAAACTTGCCGGAATCCTACGACCACCAACAACTCCGATAGTCAAATACCACTACCATGTGCTGCCCTACTCTTTTTCACCGACATCGTCGGATTTAACCACTGGACGACTGAAAAAATCCCCCTGCCACTACCCATAAAAATGGGCCAGATCTGGCCAAATCCTGATTTTCGGCGTTGCTCCGGTGAATACCGTTGAAGCAACGCCGACCCTTGTCTTCAATATCTCATATTATATGATTTATTTGTTAATATGCTTTCTTCTATAGATTTGGGAGAATTTGTGGTGCTATAACAAGTTTTTTTTCACTATTTTTGGGATTTTCTTTTACATTTATTAGTGACTTTGAATTTTCTGGCGAGATTCTTATTTTCTCCGACGAAAATCATCCCTTTTGTTGAGCGTTCTATAATTTGCTAACTATTTTTTTACTATTTGGATTGTTATTTTATATTATCCAGTTACTTTTATGTTGATCATTGATGGAAAAATTCTACTCTGGTGACTTCGTTCATGGTTTGCTGTATTTCCATTGGTTGGCTACTGTTTTGCACTGTTGGAACTAATTTTTGATCTTTTCCTCCTTTGTATTTTTATTACCCTGTTAATGAACAAATATTACACTACTTTGGCCGATGACACTATCTCTCCGTTGGATATTTCTGAGGCCACCCCATAACAAAAGATGAATTTTTATTTCTCAAGTTTGTATACTTTATTTCAAAATACATAGATCCGAGAACAATTAACCGATCTAGATTTATGAATTATTATAGAGAATTCATTGGTGGAATGGGAAGAATTAGGGGAAGAAGGGCACACAGGGAATGAATGGGAAGATCGAAAAGTTGGAAGAAGAAAGGACTTTTTGGTTAGATACGTGGAATTGGCTAAGCATTTTATTCGAATGGTCGATGGCACTATCTCTCCGGCAGATACTTGAGGCCACCCCGTAACAAAATACGGATTTTTATTTCTCAAGTTTGCATACTTTATATCAAAATAAATATATGGCCAATGACACTATCTCTCCGTCGGATACTTGAGGCCACCCCATAACAAAAGATGGATTTTTATTTCTCTAGTTTACATACTTTATATTAAAATAAATACATAGCCGATGACATTATCTTTCCGTCGGATTTTTGAGGCCACCCCATTATAAAAGACGAACTTTACTTTCTCAAATTTATTATTTTATATCAATGGCCAACACTTGGCCTATGAAGAAATTCTCCATCGATTTTTAAGGCCTCCCCAAATAAAAGATGGACATTACGTATTCAAATACATAACGATAAATTCGGGCAATGATGAAATTTTAAAATATAATGACAACACAAAGGGTTTTATGATGTGTATCTTGGCAAGGCAATTTAGGATGACCTGTAAATCAAGCAACCACTTCGTTGCCATGGCGCGTCTAAAACTTAATCCGAGCCCACTTTACAAAAAAATTCCATTTTTTACATATATTCATATATGTACGCATGACTAATTTAGTTGTTTATTCTAATATTTTTTGTTAAGTATTTGTGCATATTCTCGGTAATACATTTCAAGGTGATTCTTGAAAAGAAAGCCCTGAGCTTTATGTTTGTCTTTACTTCTCATTTACATGATTGTACTTAAAGATAAAACATAGTGAAAACTTTACTTTTGGATTGTCGGGAGGGAACAGTTTTACTTATAATATTCGTCATTTATTTAGGCAAAACTTAGGCCGTTAATATTTACACAAATAAATAAAAATTTATCAATTAATTCTCACACATTCGCATAATAAACTGTAATACCCCGTATTTTCCTAGCTTAAAAATTCATTCCTAGAATGTTAAAGGATAGCTTTCAAAATGAATAATATTTATTCCATGTTTAATTTTCAAGATTTCAACTTTCCATTGTGTGGGAAATTGAATAAGCTTTCCATCGATACCAAATTAGCCCAAATTCGACACTTGGTTGAGAAGTTAGAGCATTTTTAAGTTGACAGTGTGCCACCTGGACTCTCAGCGCGTCACAGAGAAGGAAAAAATGGCAATCGTCAATTCCAGTGGCCCCCCGCAATATTGGCGCATTGAGGAATGGTCCATTTTCCCATTTGTAAAAATCCAGTAGCCCAATGAGATCTTACCGCATTGCGTTGGTGGTCAAAATGACATTTCAAAAGCGCACCGCAATTCCTCTGCATCGTGCCAAGCCCTCAGTTCTCAGTTGTCTATTTCCAGTGATCCAACACGATCATGATGCGTCGTGCCAGGTTTCTATTTCAAAAAAATTTGATGGAAATTAAAAGATTTGTCCAGGGTTAAATTGACCTTTTACCATAATTTTATTTCGTCCAGATATGGGATTTAATTCCTAAAATCATTCTCAAGTCATTCTTTATTGATTTTTCCCCAAATTAAAGCATTCTCTCTCAATGAAAAAAAAACCCTAGATCATCAACCTCCTCCCCAAGAAATCCAAATTTTCTCCATTAATTTCCCAAAGAAATTCAAGATTAAGGATTCTCAATACTAGAACTCAAAGAATTCATCTTCAAAGCATTAATAAAGATCCAAGATTCAAGTTTTAGTATCTAAGATCATCAATTGAGGTATGTGGGGTATGAACAAGGATACTCCTTTCATCCTTGGGCCCAAAGCTTGTTTTAAATTCAACTTTTACTGAAGTTTAGGTGATTCTCCATGAAATTCAAATTAGGATTTACACCCATTATTGTTATTTACAAGTTTATGATATTCCCAATGATTTAGAAGTTGCATTCCATGATTTTGTTCATATTTTCATGCATATTGCTGAAATTTTCAGATTTTATGATGAATTATAAATGCTTATAATATCAACTAAGATAAAGAATCCACTTAGTTCATATAACTTGAGATTTAACCTTGTGCTATTTTTGAAGTGGATTTCTTAAGATTTTGAGCATAATAATGGGAGTAGTATTTAGCACCGAGATAGGTAAGTTACTACAGTTTTATACCCCAGAACTACGTACCACCGTAGGATTAAGATTATTCCCACTTCTACGTGGATGACTCAGATTCTGATCACTTAAGATAAATGTTCTATTCCGATGGCAAGGGTACAACAGCCCTACCTAACGGGGGATAGACGTGGGACTCCATGGATGCTCACATGGTGTATGTCGGTTAGAAGAACCTCCCAAAAAGATGTTCCCTACTCTTAAAACAGTCTATTGACTTAAAGCCTTAAGATAAAAACATATGTTTTGAAAGCTATGGTTTTAAGATTCTTAAAGTCTGGAGATGAAGTATTTCCTTGCAGAAGAGTTTTAAAGTATTTTTCCTTGCTAGATAAAATAAAAGAAAAGAATAATAGAAAAGATCTTAGAAAACTAAGTGTAAAGGCTCACAGTTTTACTCAGATTTTACTTTATAGAAAGACAATAGTTACAGATTTCAGCTTTCAGATTTTAGATTCAGAAGTGAGCTCTTTTTACACTTAGACCGTATGATTTACAGAAAGAACATTAGCACAACTTTTAGAACTAAATGTTATGACTCACTAGATTTATAAAGTGTGATTTTCTATTCATGATTTCAGATTTCAGTATTTCAGATATTCCAGCTTATGTGATTCATTTACATTTAGCATGTATTGTTTTATAAATGATGATTATGATATGATGTTTTACTTGTGAATTTCACCCCTATATACTCAGTACATCCTCAAAGTACTAATCCACATATATGTGTATGTGCTACATTGTCTCATAATGTAGGTATGAGTTGTAGCACGCATACCATATTCAGATAGTTTGCAGATTCCAGCCAACAGATGATGAGTCCTCCTACTTTGGGGACTTTAGTTAGATGTTATTAATGTACTTTATTTTTTTATTTATATGTATTGATTTTTGATAGTTGGATTCACATCCCAGCTATCTATAGTTAGTATAGTAGAGGCTTCCGAGATGTTAGTTAGAGTCAGTCATATAAATTTAGTCCCTCTTTTCAGACTTTATCTGAATGTAAAAGTTGTATTAATATTGTATTTTTTTTCAGATTCCATCATTATTATGTTTCCGCACTGCAAACTCAGTCATTTTATACATATTATCAGATGCTTAACAGTATACCAGTTCTTGGGTTAGCTTGGGATCACTTGTGGTCCTAAGCACCGTGTGATGTCTCAGGACAGATTTTCGGGGCGTTACATAAACATTGTGTAATATTTTCTATTCAAGAAAAATATTTACAAAATAGTTTTTCTTTCATAGTACATAAACGATATTTTTCTTTTCTTACGTCATAATACTTTTCCTTTTTATATGAAATCTGTACATTTTTAAGCATATCTTTTACATAGTTTTCATAATAATAAGTTTGTTTATATACTTAATACACATAACCTTTATATTATTTTAAATATTTATACTTCCTCCCTCATTGATTAATTTAGTCTAGCCGGGTACCACTTTTGTGGATTCTGAAGGGTACCTAACCCTTTTTCTTTGGAATAACTTGAACCCTTACCTAGAATTTTAATTGATTTTCTGCATACTAAAAAACTTTAGTCATACATGTTAATAAATATGTTTCCTTATTTTTCTTTAAAAATTAGGTGGCAACTTTGTACAAAATTTAATTCTTTTGGAGTCCAATAAGTCATGTTTGCTTAGCCTTGATAAAAATAGGGCATGGCAGTACCTTATCCCCATAGTCCGTGAAATGAAGCAACAATACATGAAAATGTTTAAAACATTTATGGACGAGACAAATGATACGTTTATGGATGTCATAAAGGATCATCTGGAGGTGTGACTATTATCACCTCATCGGAGAATGGTGAGGACGGGTATGATGATCAAGATTTGGGTGGAAATTCTATTTCAAGGCTTGGCACTTTTGATATGGGGACAAGTAAGTTGAGAGCATCGGGAAAGACACCGATGATAAAAAATTTAGAAGAGCGTGAGTTTAGGATGGAAGAGGCGATGAAGGATATTTTTAATTTTTTGAAAGAATAAAGGATACGGAGAGCAGAAAAGGAGAAGCAGAAGATGAAAGAAGAAGATAAAGGTAATGTCTCCTCTGTATATTATAGAAGTTGCATATTTTATATAATCCATTTTACTTATAATAGAATCTATATCATTTTTCATTAACTGATAACATAGTTTATTATAAACAATAAATACTTGAAAATGCAGGTATGCAGGTCCAAAGTCAGCATTCATCAGTGAGGTCTGTCTGCGATGACGACGACATTAAAGATATGCTTCTTGTGGTAGCAACTTTGGAACATGTATCGATCAATGCTAATGAGGTGATGATGCCTGATGATGCAGTTGTTGTATAGAAGTAAAATCCGGATGAAGGCGATAAAGAAAAAGAGGAAGAAGTTATTTATGAAAAATAAAACAAAGATAATGAATTAATTGGTGTAGAGAATGATAACCATGATGAAAGCAGGCAGGAAGAAAAAGATAAAAATGAAAAAATTATTTGTGAGAAAGAAAACAACAAAGAAGATGGAGAGAAAGCAGGAGTGAAAGAAGGAAAAGGGAAGAATACAACAGGAGAAAATACAGAGAAATAAGAAGAAGTAGAGAAAGAAAAAGAAGAAGGAGAGAAGATAGCAGCAGTAGAGAACGAACAGAGAAAAGAAGAAGAAGAAGAAGAAGGAACTATGGAAGCAATAGAAGGAGAAGAACATAAAGAAGAAGAACAAAAGATGATGCACCATAAAAAAAGGTATTGCGGAGAAAGAAAAAGAAAATGCATTGATGATTATAGATAATTTTCTTAAGGAAGTTGTTGATGAAATCAACAACATGCACGTGGAAGACAACAATGTTGAGGAATGGCAATACAATGTATAACTTTTATTTATGGGTGATGTTTATTCATGGAAGATAAGAGAATATTAACTTTTTTATTTTTTAGCTCTGGATGTGTAAAGCTGAATAATTTTATTTTTGAAACTGGTTTTATAGTTTATGATAAATATTTTACAATTTATATAATCAATGTATCATTACTTTTACATGAATGTCATCGTTGATTATAGACTCTGACTAAAAGGTAAAACATATATAGTTCAATGTTGTGTAGTTGATGAATGAAAAAGGTAAACCATATATAATGTAAGTAAAAAGTAGTCGATTAATAAATGAGACATATACATTCAATCCTACTACACCCCTATTACACCTTTTTAAAAATCCCAAACTAATAGTAAACCATACAATATAATTTTTATGCCCTTCTCTTTTTCTTCAGCCATAACCAACCTATGCTTAAGTTGATCTCTCTCAATTTTGACGTCTTTCAACAATCCTTTTAAGTGATCAATCTTGTGTTTCGATTCTCTATATAATGTCATAAGAAGATCCTTATTTTCTTTAGATTCTATAAGCCTTTCCAACATTTTAAACTTTGCAATCCCTTGAAATTTTGATTCCTCAGAACGAAAGCAATCCACTTGAAATAAGAGCATCCACCATTATCCTAAAATAACGATGATAAATTAGTAAATTGTATTATGTGATGAATACAAATAAATTTTTATTTAAACAAAAACACACCTTTCAATTGCACAGTTGTAGAATTTTTGACCCAGATTCTTATTGGTTTCTGATGTCTTCAAAATAGCGAGATTACCACAATGACAAATAAGTACTTTTTGATGTTTGATATGACTGCGACATTGTTATTGTTGAAGCAAAATAAGAAAGTGATGAATAAATGAACATGGAGGAGTTCACAAAGGTCCCTTTCATTTATATAGTAGCGCTACCAAAAACTGACTGTTGGAAAATTGTACCTTTTTACTGTTGGTAAAAGATCAGACCATTGGGAGAAATTCAAATGGTTTATCATTTACTTCAAAGGGTCTATCAAGAATGTTTATGTCTTCTATAATCGACTACGAAAAATATTTATTATATACTGATGTCCTTGTTGATGATTTAGTTTATAGACTTATTATCGATTTAAATGCTAGTCGATTCTCGTTCTATGAAATAGTCTATTCTCAACTTACTGTATAGATGGATAGTTTACAATAATGACACAAAAAGAGAAATTAAATAAAATAAAATTAAAGTATGTCAATTAACACCATTCAAACATTGTAAAACAATTTAGATACATCAATTGTGACACCCAATCACTTTTGAACGTGATCAAGTGTTATCTAAGGCATGCTATAGTCATAGATCATTCATATGGGACCAAAAAAGAGGAGAAATAAAATAAATTAAATTAAATTAAAATAAATATGAATCATCCACACACTAAAGAACAACTACATATCTGACAGTAGATTAGACGTGTGTAATAAGCATAAGGAAGAGTGATGGTTGTCACTTGTGGGTGTTCTTGGGACAAGTAATGTTTGAGAACAAGAAGTCCTTCTTAATGAAGAAGTTTTTTCTGAGTAATTAGTTGTTACTACCATTGCTCTCCTTTATACTCATTTGATCGATTGTCCAATTATTTTCTACTCTCATATTATTATATTTAGTCACTTTACATTGCGTGAATGATGTTTATTTTATTTCTTATTTTTTAAATCTCATCTCCTTTGAAAATAGACTCAATTGGTCGATACATGACTATTAATATAATCTGGTATAGATAAAGATATTTATCTATAATATATGCAAGATACCATCATAGTTCTATTGACAAGTAAGATGGAATTAAAAAATAATATATAAAATTAAATTAAATAAATAAACATCATTCACGCAATGAAAAGTGACTAAATATCATGATATGAGAGTACAAAATAATTGAACACTCAATCAAATGAATATAAGGAAGCGCAATGGTAGTAACAACCAATTACTCAGAACAAACGTCCGCATTAAGAAGAATTTCTTGTTCTCAAACATTACCTGTCCCATGAACACCCACAAGTGAAAACCATCACTCTTCCTTATGCTCATTGCACACCTCTAATCTCATGCTATGATATGTAGTTGTTCTTTAGTGCTTGGATGATTCATATTTATTTTATTTTAATTTATTTTATTTCTCTCCCTTTTTAGTCCCATATCAATGATCTATGATTATAGCGTGCCTTAGATAACACTTGATCACGTTCAAAAGTGATTGGGTGTCACAATTGATGTATCTAAATTGCTTTACAATGTTTTAATAGTTTTAATTGACATACTTTAATTTTATTTAATTTAATTTCTTTTTTTTTTGTCATTATTTTAAACTATCCATGTATTCAGTAAGTTTAGCATAGACCATTTCATAGGTCGATAATCAACCAACATTTAAATTGATAATAAGTCTATAAACAGAATCATCAACAAAGACATCAGTATATAATTCATATTTCACGTAGTCGATTATATCTTTAATATTTTCTTTCTTAGATTTAACGAAACAATCTTTAGAAATGTTTAAACATACTCTACTGATGATTTTAGAAGACATAAAGTTCATTATACATAAATGGAGGATAAATTATACACAAAGTTGTACAGAAATTAAACACAACGCTGAAGATAAATTAAACAGAAAGTTATACATAAATGGAAGTTTATTCATTAGAAAGTTCATTGAATTTTATACAGAACATGCACAAGAAAATCGTCTATGGGTTAGAAAGAGAGGGTCTCGCCTCTCTCTAACTTTCCCCTTTTATCCTTTACTTTTTTACTTCCTCTTTAGCCTTTCACCACTTCCAGTTTCTCTAGCTTTCTCCTCTAATGGACTCTTGGATGGTTGACTCTCCATCATCCCACCCTGATAATACTGTTAAAATCTCTCTACCACCCCTAATTCTCCTTCCTACTGCGATATTACTGCTAATAAACTTATTGCCACTCCCTTACTAGTCGAAGACTCATTGACTGCTTCTCCTCCTAGTGATCTGGATGATTCCATGGTTACTCTCACTCTTGAAGATAAGAACTATCTTTATACGCCTTGGCAACACTCGATCATTGTCAAAGCCTTTGGATCTAAATTCACTCAACAATACTTGAATATGAAATTGGATACCCTTTGGTGGTTAGCCGAGCCCCTTTGTCTTATAGACCTAGGTTTTAATTTCTATACTATCAAATTATAAAATCTGGTAAGTCAAGCATAAATCTTGTAAGGCGAGCCCTGGTTCATTGCGGGAAGCTTTCTCTCGATTTGAAATTGGGAACCAAACTTTGTCCCTAGTGATTCCAAGATTGATTCCACTGCCATATGGGTACGCTTGCCACAGCTACCCATCAAATTTTATGATCTGAATTTATTAGAAAGAGTTGATAAGAAAAAAAGAAAAATCTTAAAGGTAGCTGTATGCACTTTGGCCACAGTAAGGGGGCGATATGCATGCATCTGTATCCAGGTCAATCTAGGAAGTCCATTCAAATCCTTCATTACCATTGGAAATCATAAGAAAAGTTTGGTATACGAAGGTGTAAAATACTTTGGAAATTATGTGGACACCTTGGGCACACAGCCCAATCTTGTGTAAAGAAACAGGATCCCCCATCTCTCCCATTCACTCGAGCTACTCTAGCAGGTCAAAATTCTGATCCAAATTCTGAAGAATGGCATACCATTTCATTCAATCAAAAGAAGAAGAGCCCTTCACGCGCCTCACTAGTGGTTAATCACCCCAAGTAGCTTCTGATGGCAGACAGCTAACCACTTTGGCCTTAGGTAAGTCCCTCTACCCCTGCCTCATCCATGGGCACCCATGCTGCCTTACCTTCGAGAATAGTGGATCTGGCAAGCTAGGGCTTGCACTCAACATTGGGCCTCACTAGGTCAACTCAGTAATTAGAATGGCCTCCCTTGGCCCAAAAGTCCAATTAGACCTAATGAAGGATCACCCAATAACCAACAGTTCTATTGGGCATGGGCAAAAGTCTATTAAGCCCTAACAGAAGCCTACTAGCTTAGATAGTCCAACTATCTTAGGGCCAGTAATGTCCATGGACTTGGACTCCCCCTATCCATGGAATAAATCCTTCCCTATTTTCAGGATCTATGTTTGAAGAGGATCCACAGGAGTTCCTTGATCAGGTGTAGAAAGTCATAGATATTAAGGGAGTGACTTCCAGTGAGATTGCTGAGTTAGCTTCCTATCATCTACAAGATATAGCTCATATATGGTTTAAGAAGTAGAAGGTAGACAGGGGAACAGATGCAAATCCCATAGAATGGGAAGACTTTGCTACTGCTTTTCTAGATAGATTCTTTCCCTTAGAGTTGAAGGAAGCCAGTATGTTAGAGTTCATCAATCTCAGGCATGGAAACATAAGTGTGAAAAAGTATTCCCTCATGTTTATTCAGTTAGCCAGGTATTCTCCCCATGTAGTAGCAGGCAATAGGTCCAAAATGAGCAAGTTCGTATCTGGGGTGTCACAGAATATGACATTCCAAAAATAGCTTTCTGAACCCGGTATGGTCACTTTGAGTTTCTAGTCATGTCCTTTGGTCTCACAAATGCCCAGAAGCGTTCATGGACTTAATGAATTGCGTGTTTAAGTAATACTTGGATATGTTCATTATAGTCTTCATCAATGACATTCTTGTCTATTCCCATAGGAAGAATGATCACGCAAATCACCTCAGAATCATACTTTAGACTCTCAGAGCTTATCAGTTTTTTGCCAAATTCAATAAGTGCAAATTTTGGCTAAGGTCAGTAGAATTCCTTGGTCATATTAATTATGGTGATGGCATTAGAGTTGATCCTCAAAAGATTGAGGCGGTAAGAAATAGGCCTAGACCCATTTTTCCGTCAGATATCAGGAGTTTCTTGGGTTTAGCTGGCTATTACCGATGGTTTGTTGAAGGGTTTTTGTCTATTGCATTGCCCATGTCCAGATTAACTCAGAAGAAAGTCAGGTTTCAGTGTTTAGATTCTTGTGAGAAGAGTTTTCAGGAGTTGAAGACTCGACTCATTACAGCCTCAGTTTTGACATTACTAGATGGTTCAGATAGGTTTGTTGTGTACTGTGCTGCATCTAGAGTAGGTTTGGGTTATGTCCTAATGCAGAGAGGTAAGGTCATAGTATATGACTCTAGACAACTTAAGACCCATGAGAAGAATTACCCTACCCATGATCTTGAATTAGCATGTGTTGTGTTTTCCTTAAAGATTTGGAGGCATTATTTGTATGGAGTGCATGTTGATATGTTCATAGATCACAAAAGCTTGCAGTATGTGTTCTCTCAGAAAGATTTGAATTTGCATCAGAAAAAGTGGTTAGAGTTGATGAAATATTATGATATGAGTGTTTTGTATCATCTAGGCAAGGCCAATGTAGTGGCAGATATTCTCAGTAGGTTGTCTATGAGTAGAATTGCTCATGTTGAGGATGGTAAGAAGAAGTTAGTTCAGGAATTTCTTTGGCTTACCCGACAAGGTGTCCACTTAATCAATTCAGCAGAGGGTAGTGTGTGGGTGCAGAATAGTTCAGAATCATCTCTGGTTTCTAAAGTGAAGGAAAAGTAGGACAAAGATCCCAGCCTAGTTAAGTTGAAAGAGTCATTCAGAGATCAGAAAGTAGAGGTTTTATCCTAAGGGAAAGATGGTGTATTACGCCAGGTGTAGATGACTTGAGGCAACAAATTCTTTCTGAAGCGCACGGTACGTGTTACTCTATTCATCCAGGGGCCACTAATATGTACCACAATTTGTGGGTGATCTATTGGTGGAGTTGGATGAAGAGGGATATAGCAGAGTTTGTAGCTAGGTGCTCTACGTATCAGTAGGTTAAGTTTAACCACCAGAAGCCTAGTGGGTACATGTAAGATTTATGTATTCCCATATGGAAATGGAAAGAAGTGAACATGGAGTTTGTGATGGGTTTGCCTCATTCTCGTCATCAGCATGATTCGATTTGTGTTAGCATAGACAGGACAACCAAATTCACTTATTTGTTGCCTGTCCATACTTCCTATTTAATCAAGAAATATGCCAAAATATATATCAAAGAATTGGTCAGGTTACACGGAGTCCCAATAACCATCATTTCAGATAGAGGTACCCAATTTACCTCTCATTTTTGGAAAGACTTCCAAAAGGGTTTTGGTACCCAAGTTCACTTTAGTACAACTTTTCACCCTCAGACAGATGGTTAAGTAGAAATGACCATTCAAACTATACAAGATATGTTAAGGGAATGCGTTATTGATTTATAGGTAGTTGGTATGACCACTTGCTTTTGATCAAATTCGCATAAAACAACAGTTATCACTCTAGTATTCAGATGGCTCTGTTTAAGGCTCTTTATAGTAGGAGTTGTAGATATCCAATTGGTTGGTTCAAGGTAGGTGAGGCTGCAGTAGTAGGGCCGTATTTAGTGTTTGATGTCTTAGATAAGGTTTAGTTGATCAGAGAAAGGCTTAGGGCTACCCAAAGCCAACAAAAATTGTATGCAAATATGAGGAGAAAGGATCTCAAGTTTGAGATTGACGATTTTGTGTACTTAAAAATCTCTCCCATGAAGGGAGTGAAGAGGTTCGGCAAGAAGGGGAAGTTCAGTCTCTGATTTATTGGTCCTTACAAAATTCTCAGCTATTTCTGAAAGGTAGCTTGCGAGCTTGAGTTTCCTTTAGACTTAGCTTTAGTGCACCCAGTATTCCACATCTCCTTGCTAAAGAAATGCATTAGTGACCCAACAGTTGTAGTCCTCTTAGAGGGCGTAGATATTCAAAATGATCTCTTTTTTGAAGAGGTTACAGTCCAAATCTTTGATCATCAAATTCACAGACTAAGGAACAAAGAAGTTCCCTTGGTCAAAGTTCTATGGAGGAACCAGTCTATTGAGAGAACTACTTGGGATGCAGAAATAGATATGCAGACCAAGTATCCTCACCTCTTCGGTGCATACTCAGAATCAACTTGAGGTGTCAGTTTTCTTTAGATTTACTCAGTCATGTTCATTTATAGTTATACACTTGGTATCAGTTACCATTGCATATTATTCACATGACAGTCATGCATTTATGAATCAATTCAGTTATGTAATCATGTTTCAGTGTGAAAACTCAGTTTATGAGTAGTTTTAGTCATGTAATCATGTTTTAGTTATGCAAGTTTAGTATCTAAACTCAGGCTATCAGTATTTCTCAACTTAATTAGTCTCATTTGAGGATGAATGTTCCCAAGGGGGAGATATTGTAATACCCCATATTTTTCTAGCTCAGTTTAGCTCTCAGTAAGGTAGAATTCCTATATACTTTCAAAAATACTAAAATTTTTCCAGCTTAAGACCCATCATTGTGTAGGAAATTCAGTCAGCTTTCCAACGATATAAATTTCAGCCAAATCCAATATTAGGGTGATAAGTTATGGCACTTTTAGTGAAATAGTATGTCAAATTAAGAAGTACCGCGTTGCGGTAAGGGTCAAAATGACATTCGTCAGTTTCCAGTGAGACATCACAATTCCAGTGCATCGCGGTGAAGTTTTAGTTCCCTATTGGCTTTTTCCAGTATATCAACGCGATAACGACACATCACACCAAATTGCCATTTCACAATTGTCAGTTTCCAGTAAGGCTCCGCGATACCTCCACATTATTCCAAAGTGCATTTTCACACTCGTCCTTGGACTACACTAGCCGATAAAATCCAGTGGCTCACCGGGGTGCCACCGCATCGCGGTGAAGGCCAAAATCGTGAATCCAGTGACGTGAATTTTAATTTCTTTTAGGGGAAATTTAGTCTTTTTCCACGGCTCTAATCAGTCTAAACACGTGATTTAACCTCTAATAACCTAGTTAAGTCATTATTTACTCAATTTCTCTTAAATCAAGTGTTTGACAAAATGTCTACATGAATGCATAGTTAACAAGCAATTATTGTTATGCTTTTAAGATTATGCCATGCTTTTCTATCAATTCTATTGACTCCTGGGGGTATTTAATACCCGAAATCTAGTTGTTTACCTAGAATTACAGTAGCTACAGAATAATTAGTTACTGTTCATACATATGAACCCATGCATATTAGCCTTACCTCATCTAGCATACCAGTATATTCCACGTACTGATCGCATACTCTTTTCTTGCGCTATGATGTCTCATATCATAGGTTTGGATGCTCAGATTCCTGACCGCGCTTAGCCAGATGCAGCCAGCAGCAGTAGATTTAGTAGTGAGTTCTCATATATCGAGGATATTCTTTTATTTCAATATTACAGTAGATTCGGTATTTTATTAGTCGGAGTTAGTTGGTGTCTTGTCCCATCAACTCCACATTTAGACAGTTCAGTTAAATGCTTTTCAGACTAGACTAGTTTAGACAATATTCAATTTTCAGATATTATTATCAGTTGCTATATTTATCAGTATTTAGATTATGAACCTTATGGAACCTTAGCCTAACTTCTGCATTATTTCAGTATTAATATTCAGTACTCACAGCAGGTACTAGAATCAATCCTTGGACTACACTAGATGACAAAATCTAGTGGCTCACCGCGATGCCACCGCATCGTGGTGAAGGCCAAAATCATGAATCCAGTGACGTGAATTTTAATTTCTTTCAGGGGAAATTTAGTCTTTTTCCATGGCCCTAATCAGTCTAAACACGTGATTTAACCTCTAATAACCTAGTTAGGTAATTATTTACTCAATTTTCCTCAAATCAAGTGTTTGACAAAATGTCTAAATGAATGCATTGTTAACAAGCAATTATTGTTATGCTTTAACGATTATTCCATGATTTTCTATCAATGCTATCGACTCTTGGGGGTATTTTATAACCAAAATCTAGTTGTTTATCTAGAATTACAGTAGCTACAGAATAATCAGTTACTGTTCATGCATATGAACCCATGCATATTAGCCTTACCTCATCTAGCATACTAGTATATTACACCTTCTGATCGCATACTCTTTTCTTGTGCTATGATGTCTCATGTCATAGGTTCGGATGCTCAGATTCCTGACTGCGCTTAGCCAGATTCAGTCAGCAGCAGTAGATTCAGTAGTGAGTCCTCATCTATCGAGGATATTCTTTTATTTCAATATTACAGTAGATTCAGTATTTTATTAGTCGGAGTTAGTTGGTGTCTTGTCCCATCAACTCCATATTCAGACAGTTCAGTTAGAGTCTTTTCAGACTAGACTAGTTTAGACAGTATTCAATTTTCAAATATTATTATCAGTTGCTATATTTATCAGTATTTAGATTATGAACCTTATGGCACCTTAGCCTAACTTTCTCATTATTTCAGTATTAATATTCAGTGCTCACAGCAGGTACTAGAATCAATCCTTGGACTACACTAGCTGACAAAATTTAGTGGCTCACCGCGATGCCACCGCATCGTGGTGAAGGCCAAAATCATAAGTCCAGTGACGTGAATTTTAATTTATTTTAGGGGCAATTTAGACCTTTTCCACGGCCCTAATCAGTTAAAACACGTGATTTAACCTCTAATAACCTAGTTAAGTCATTATTTACTCAATTTCCCTCAAATCAAGTGTTTGACAAAATGTCTAAATGAATACATTGTTAACAAGCAATTATTGTTATGCTTTAACGATTATTCCATGATTTTCTATCAATGCTATCGACTCTTGGGGGTATTTTATAACCAAAATCTAGTTGTTTACCTAGAATTACAGTAGCTACAGAATAATCAGTTACTGTTCATGCATATGAACCCATGTATATTAGCCTTACCTCATCTAGCATACTAGTATATTACACCTTCTGATCGCATACTCTTTTCTTGTGCTATGATGTCTCATGTCATAGGTTCGGATGCTCAGATTCCTGACTGCGCTTAGCCAGATTCAGTCAGCAGCAGTAGATTCAGTAGTGAGTCCTCATCTATCGAGGATATTCTTTTATTTCAATATTACAGTAGATTCAGTATTTTATTAGTCGGAGTTAGTTGGTGTCTTGTCCCATCAACTCCATATTCAGACAGTTCAGTTAGAGTCTTTTCAGACTAGACTAGTTTAGACAGTATTCAATTTTCAAATATTATTATCAGTTGCTATATTTATCAGTATTTAGATTATGAACCTTATGGAACCTTAGCCTAACTTTCGCATTATTTCAGTATTTATATTCAGTGCTCACAGCAGGTACAAGTCATGGGTTAGCTTGTGGTCCTTTCAGGGTCGTAAGCACCATGTGGCTTTCGGGATGCAGACTCGGGGCATTACATAGATCGTCTTGCAACACCATCATCCGGATCCTTGATAGCTTTAGCAAACATTTTGGGCAAAAGGTTAACCTTCTTAAGTCTAAGGTCATTTTCTCCACCAACTATAGTCCTTCTACTCAAGGTGATCTTTCCTCCATTCTAGGTATCAAGGCCAGTACATCCTTTGGGAAATATCTAGGTTTCCTAATGTTTCAGGAAGTCCCTAAACCTGCTCATTTACAATTCCTTTTGGATAACATGTACACCAGACTTGCTGGATGGTAGACCAAATTCCTTAACATGGCAGGGAGGTCTACTCTTACTAATGTCTTCCATAGCAGTATTCCCAATCATGTCATGCAGTTTATTCTCCTTCCAAGGAAAATCCATAAGATCATCGACAGAACCCAAAGAAACTTTATTTGAGGGACTACTGACACTAAGAAAAAATGCATATGGTCAGTTGGGATACTGTCACCCTTCCTAAACACCAAGTGGGGCTTGGGATGCAATTAACTAAGCTTAAGAATGATTCTCTTATTTGTAGCCTGGCTTAGAGATTGCAATCCAACCCTTCCTTCCTTTGGGCCCAGATTCTTACCAAGAAACAACTCTCACAGAACCTCCCTTTCCCCTTCCCCTACCTGGAGAAATATACAAACGGGATGTTATCTTGGTCAAGATGATATCTATTGGTATATCCATGATGGTAGAAAGGTTGACATATGGAATGACCGTTGGGTCCCTTCTCTATCCCCCTTTCTTTATTTATTTAGGGCCCCTTTCCCAGCCCTATCCCCTCTAGAACTTGCTTACCATTTATAGAATAGGGTCCTTATCCTAGCTACCCTGACCTTCACCATTCCCACTCACCTAGTGGCTAGGATTAGGAACACCTTCTTGCCTGACCCTACCATCACCTCAGACTCCCCTCGCTGGCTCCTCACTGGTAGTGGGATATTTACTTATGGGACTGCTTACTAGCACTTATTGGCTAAGACTGCCTCTGTTTCAATAGTGCATACCCGCTGGAGCTGGATCTAGAAATCTAGAGTTCCAATAAACTCAAGTTTTTCCTCTAGCTTATTCACCACAATAGTCTTCCTACAAGATCCACCCTAGCAAATAGGGGCATCAATATTTCCCCCCTTTGTCCCAATTGTACTCACCCTCTTGAGAATATTAATAATCTTTTCTTTGACTGTGGGCATGTCTTTTTTCTTTGGGTAAATCTCCTTCAACAGTACAAGGGTGACACCTCTATCTCCCTTTTCTTTAATCCAGCTAATTGGATCAACACTTTGAAACTTCTCCATAATTCCAATTTTGATAACTCCATCTCTTGGTACACTGTACTTCTTTATGGCCTATAGACCATTTGGAGAACTAGGAACACTAACCTCTTTGAAAATAAATCCTCTCTCCTCTCCTTTTCTCAAGCTTATACTGACGCTACTGAATTCTCTTACCTCAACTACTATCAACATCTTCCTACTCATATTCCCATCCCTATTTTATGGAATCCCTTCCCTAGACACTCATTCAAGCTCAATACGGACAGGTCCATCATAAGCAACCCTGGAAATAGAGGGATTAGAGGGATCATTAGAAAGTCTATTAAATACTGGGCAGTGGGTTTCTCCCAATATTTCTCTTATGCAACCAATAATTTAACGGATCTTTTATCTCTCCTCCAGGGTCTTAAACTGGTGATGGAGAACAAGCTATTACCCATTGAGATTAACATTGATTCAAAGGAAATTATATTAATGCTTAAATAAGAAAACCTTTTATATAACTCTTTACTTCATGAATGCAGGTTGCTGTTAAGCAAATTGGGATCTCTACTAATCCATTATTGCTATAGAGAATAGAATGGGGTCGTAGCTACTTTAGTAAAATTGGGAGCAAAGACAGAAACTCTAACAAACTGTAGTCTTTTTGTAACTCCCCCCTTTTGTTGCCCAATTTGTATGGGAAAATATAGAAGGAACTACTTATTTGAGAATGATACCGGTACCTTCTTCTGGGCATAGCCCAACTATTTCTCTTCTAGAGCCTGACTGAGATCTATCTCTATAACTATGACCTCTTATTTTAATTCACTTCCTATTAACCAAAAAAAAGTTTATTGCATTTACATATACTAATGTTGGGAAAAAATCCCAACATAAAAGACAAAAGGAAACACTTTCATTTACAAAATGGTGCTACCATGAAAGCTTTTGCAATGAACTAAATTTTTCTAAACTACACTATGCTAGTGGGAAGTAGGGGGTGATGAGGTCATGGGGATCCAAGTGGAGCCTCTCGGCTATGTCCCAAAGAAAATAAGCCATCCGATAGAGCTCCATGTCCAGTCGCCATTGATCAGCAACAAGACTCTAGAAAAGAAAATCTAGGTCGCTCCTTAGTCAGAGCAAATCAAGGTTGTTGGTTTTCATTATCTTACGCATGGGACGAAGAGGGTACCTTCTTCTTGCCATTTTTTTCTCTACTTCTCTTCTTTCTTAGTGATGTAATAAAAATGGGTTTAGAATCGACCAATAGACTCTTTAAATAGATCAGCGAAGAACAAAATTACCCAATAGATGCTATACACGTGTAGAGAGATGGGGAAAAGGCATATGAGAATAAGTAACGAAAAGTCGCAGCAGTCGAGTCATTTCAAAATAATGCCTTTTCCGAACGGTTATTATTACATTGAATGTTCAGTGTATGAAGAAAAGGTTTCGTTAATAGACCACTTGATAGGTGTATTATTTACTACATATTTTAATCATTACTCTGTAGACCACACATATATTTATTATATATTATGAGTCTAGTCGATGAGTAATGTGTATAATCTATTTAGAACATAATATTTAATAAATAAATTGGGAGGGGTATTTTTAAAACAACGCCTTTTCCGAAGCATCATTATTACATTGAAATATTCAGTGTACGAAGAAAAGGGTTTCGTTAATAGACCACTCGAAAGGTGTATTATTTACTACGTATTTTAATCTTTGCTCTGTAGACCACAGATATATTTATTATATAATATGAGTCTATCGATGACTATAGTGTATAATCTATTTAGTACATAGTATATGATAAATGAATTGGGATTGATAATGCACACCAAAAAAGATCAATTTTGACTGCAGTTCATTACCTTTGAAAACAGAATACACATTACAAATTGTCTGGTGTATTCGACAAAAAAAAATATAATGCCAATCCTATTTTCCTACATTAAGGCTACATGTTGTTCTCTTATGTCCCAACCCTTTGCACTTCTAGCACTTGCTCCTTTTCTTGGGCGTTGAAGACTCCAACACACCCTTAATGCCTTTCACCCTCCTCATCCCTAGTTTATGATCAAAATCGATGGAAGAACTTGTATTTCTAGATACTCCCACGCCACGCTCCATTTCAAATCTAGAGGTATTGCACAAATAGGTTCAAAGTATGCAAGAAGGTATGATTCTTCTGAATATATGGGAGAAGAGTAGTTGTAAATGCTACTACCATAAGCATCCCTATGCTTCAAACACAATGCTTCCATTGCATAAGAGCATGGAAATTTCACCAAGTCGTACTTCCTACAAGAACATGACCATTTTGATAGATTAACTTTTGCGGAAGGACCAAAACTAAACATGGTGAATTCGTCGGTGCTTTTATTTATATTGTTCACATATAATTTGTTGCCCTCTATCATGTTTTTCTTCAAGATCTTCTCGACTTCGAGAACAAATGTAGTCTTTAAATTTTTCACCTCACATACTTTTTCCTAAATATTTTGCCAAACCTATGTGCAATTGAATTGAAGATGGATACCACTGGATACTTTCTTTCGTCGAGCAATATTTTTTTGAGAGACTCGATGATGTTTGAGGTCATGAAGTTAAATCTATTTCCTAAAAAGTGAGCCAGGCTCCACTTTTCAAATCCAACATTATGCTCAAGACAAGCTGTTGCATTGAGACATTTTTATTTTAGGACGCTGAAGTAGTCATTAAATTCTTCCAATGTGTACGCCTAGGTTGCATGGTAGTACAAATGGAGATAATCTGCATAATGGCGATTCATTCAAATATTTTCATAGAGATTCCTCATACAAACACCATGATGCAAAAGTAGAGAATGCTTTACAAGGACGTTGGCTATGATTACATGTTTGTCAAAGATAAATGCATAATTCTTGTTTGTCGACAACAACGAACTTAAGCTTCTCGAAGAAGAAGCCTTACGATGTATCATTCTCCTTATCCACCACACAATACTCTAAGAGATAGATATGCTTTTGTGTATCGTATGCGACAACGGACAACAACACACCCTCGTACTTGCCAGATAAATGCATGCCATCAACAACAACAACCTTTATCATGTGTGCATATCCACGGATAAAAGCCTCAAAAGCCTTAAAGTAGTACATAAAATTGCCCGAATCCTCCTTGACTATGAGGAAATTTATAAACCCAGGATTGATACCGTTAAAAACATATGAAAAAGTGGGCAGCACTGCATGTCTGTGCTCGGGTGTTTCTCAAACTATGTTTTTTTCAATGATGCCTGTCATCCAACACTTCTAATAGCCTGACCTGTAATGTAGCTCCTTAAATATGATCCTCTCGATCTCTTTTGGGTATGGACCTTTGTTGTCAATGAAAAAGTTCAAACAAAGTGAGGCAATGACGTCCGCTGTGACATTCTTGTGCTTTCTCATGACATTTTAAATGCACAACTATGCTCCCCCACGTACTTGTAGATTTTAAACCAACCCAATGCTTAGTTTGCACATGAGCGCACCATCCACCGGCAAGTAAGATCTACACATCTCACCCTGAAGTATTTTTTACAACTCTTCTTAGTTGTGTAATTGAAAGACATTTTTACCGATGCCTTCTTTAACAAAAGCTTCAATATTTTCTTGTCCTTGAATGTTTGTCCTACACAAAGACCGGTGTCATCCGAGAAAAAATGGCTTGCTTGTGGTCTGTACTGCACCTCCTCACTTCCTCCATACTCCTCTTATTCAAATTTTTTAGAATTATCCCATTCACGTCCACCCATGCAATCATGTTCTATTGACCTATCATTGACTATCGGGGGTAGGGGTGGGTTTGATGTGTAGGCTTCTTTCCGGGACCTTTCAACAACTTTAACACGCAATATAGGCCTAAAATTATCAGAATCAATACAAAGTATGTATAATTCCACATGTCTATCATTCCTTATGAACGCTAGATAGATTTTTCCCCTCTCGTTCATCAAGTAACTAATGACCACATCACTTGGATCACAACTTAATTCACTGCTCTCCATTATGCTTTTAACCATAACAACATATGAATCATAGCGACGAAGGGAAATGGACATTGTCTCCTTCGACGTGCTTTTCCAAACCCAACATTTAAGAGTCTCCTCCCATTCACCAGAAAATACACCACCAACAACCACGTATTTTATAATAGACATGATATACCTCGATGACAGTATTTAATAGACCCAAATAGTGGTTTATGAGCCTTGACTTAATAGACTGTAGTCGTCTTCTTCTTGGTTGCTTTCTGTACAGTACCTAATCTCACTTTTTCGACGACCATTAGAATAATGCAATGGATTATAGCTTTGAAACAACCCAAGGAGTGTTGCTATTGAGCCTAGAATCTATTTCAAAATATGGGACTGATTTTCAAGCTTTGAATGAAAATGAATGAAAATGTGTGGCTAGAAATACTAAAAAATGGCTTACAAAAATAGAGGTAATGTCACTTTTCGATGTATGCCGGAAAAATCGACGAAGAATGACCGGAAAATTGCCGAAAAATCTGCAAAATAGTGGTTGGTAGTGGAGCTTGGTTGAGAAGCTTGAGCTTTTTAAAAAAAAATTTAATATCCAATATTTATATTTTTGGACATGGACTAAAGTATAGTTTTTTAAAAAAAGGGACTGAAATAGGAGTGAGACTAAAGTGCATATTTTTAAACTTGTGTGCTAGGGTTGACATTTATTTTAGTGGACCCATTAGGGTGTCTGCTTTCCTAATTTTTCAACACTTGTGTCTCTTTTTCAAAATAAGTTCTCAAAGTGTCCTTTTATCAAATTGTCCCGAGTAACACCATATATTGAAAAGAGTAATTTGATAGAAGTGGTTATGGTTCTTTATCTAGTCCTAAGATCTCCATAGGATTTGACCCCAGACTACACTTATATGCTTATTCATCAAATAAAAAAGGAGAATAATTGTCCCATTTAGACTTGTCTTTGAAAAAGTTGATGGCAGAACCTTAAACGAAACAAAATAATCTTACCTTTAGAATGTTTGTTCTGTAATAAGAACCCCCTTTTGATATTAAGAAATAAATGGAGCAGACTATAAAGAAAACATACAGATGATTATAGTTGAGAATATTTTGAATTAAGCATGTTTAGTATTACCTCTTCTAATATTCACTCTTATCCAAAACCTTCACCCTATATTTATGCGATGTTTAATTCAAAAGCCATAAGAATGTAAAGTAAAATCACCAGAGAAGTTTTAAAGAACAAAAAGACACAACACATGTAACAAACCAACATGCTACTCCAATTTTAATTCCAATTTCATGTTTAAGATATTGTAAATAAAGTTTTTGTAAACTCAGAATTTACCATAAATCCTCAACTTCAAATACTATACTCCGAGGCTCTAAAAACTAAGAATGTCCTCACAAAATGAAACATAACTAGTTATACAATCCATTACTCCCTGTCTTTGAAATTTTATATACGATTATATAATAACACAAACACACACCATGCTATTGACAGTCATCCTATTTTTGACAGGTATCCTTAAGTTGCCTTGTCGCAGATAATAGATACAATGGTAGTAGTAGAGTAGGGTTACTTGTTGGACATATCTTTTTGAAAGAATTGTGTGTCAAAAAGGGCTTCCACATAATGTGTACTTTCAGTATGAACTTCTCCTCATCAATTAACTTCGCCGAGAAACATCATCTGCACCCACATCAAAATAGTCTAGTTTTCTCCAATAACCGAAATAAAAATTATTTTTCAAGTGAAAATAGAGGATCTTGTAATTCCTATAGGTCACTTGAGTTGAGAAAATTAGTCACAATGAAAACAGAAAATTTATGATAAGGAGAGCAGTAGTTGGTAAATATGCCGTACTTGTGTAGTTAAGGTCTCATTTGTTTGCACTTAATGAGGCTCTTAAACTAAATAACCCATTAAGTGCATTTTTTTCATGTTTTAAAATGTCTTAATGGGTCTGGATAAATCATATTCGTGATAGAGTCTGAACCTTATTCAGATGCTATTTGACAGGTCTCAATTGTCTCTTCGCCCAACTTTATTAATGATTTTATCTAGATTCTTTTCTCTTAAATGATTAAGATTTCAAAAAATAATTATAAATAATCTGTTTATATAATTTATCTGATTCATTATAATTTTTCTTCTTATGATTGATTCACTAATCTGCAAATCTTTTTTCTTTTTTTATAAATATTTATTTAAATTTTTAATATTATCCAATTATCAATATATACATAGACTTTCTGCTGAAAATAGTAAATACTGGAAAAAATGCTGATTTTATACTAAATACACTGAAATTACTACCAGAATTTTAAAGCAGCCATTAGAAAACTGCTAACACCTTAAAATACAACCTAAGACATGAATGAAATTCAATTACAAAATACATAATACTAAGATTACACAAATTCATGCATTCCTAGAAATTCGAGAGGCTAAACCACATATCAGCCACTAAATTAGGAGAATACCTTGACAATTGGTGAAACTTCAAGGCATATTCCTTTACAGACCTCTCCCCTACCCGAGGTTCAGAAACTCCTCCATCCTTGCTTTCCTAAACTCTTGGGGAAAGAACCAATCCAATAAGGTGTTAGAAAAGGCCTCCCATAACCCTTCCTCTTCCAAATCACCTCTATCCCTGTCCCACTCCTCATACCACTGCTATGCAACATCTTTGAGCTGATAAGATATAAAGTTTACCCCCTCCACATTAGTGGCCTGCATCACCCAAAATATCTTTTTTATCTCATCCAAGAAGTCCTGTGGATCCTTCTCCACCTTCACTCCAGAAAAAGTGGGAGGAACCATCTTCATAAATTGGCCAACCCTTATGGACTCAACAAACAAAGAACCAAACCCATCACACTCATCCTGAGCAGCAGCCAATTTAGCAATACCATGAATAGATCAACAAAATTCTGCATTACTCACCTCGCCTTGAGAAGGACTAGTAGAAATTGGTGGAACTCCAGAATTATCAGGGATAGGATCGTGAGATCAAAGATGAACCCCTGAAGTAGGATGCACCCCTTCGGCATTACCCCCAGATAAGTTAAAAGAATTTCCTTGTATTTCAAATCTATGAGGCATGATCTAAAAGACGAGCAAACAAGGATTAGAGAAGATTCTAGGACTGAGAATTCAAGCTTGAAAATAGAATACCAAGAAAGTGAAATATTCCTAAATGCCTTGTAGCCTCTCCCTTATGAGTGTGGCGCGCTACACACTCCTAAAATAGACTCTACTAGACACAACTTTGTGGACTTCTAATTAACCATGAACCTAGGCTCTAATACTAACTTGACTCGACCCGCCCTAGGGCCTTGTTGTAATGGGTTTCCCAAGTCTGACCAAGACCAGAGACCACCCCCATTACCCAACTCAACCTCCCACCGCCTGCACCAAGTTGGCTAAATTCTGATAATGAAACATAGTAGTATAACAACTCACACAAAGACCCTGGGAATAGATCACAACAGTGAACAACCCAACCAAGTCCAACCATACCAAACCACACCCAACAAGGCCATGAATAAGGCCACAACCAAAGACGTTCCAGAACATAATATAATTAATCCCAAAATGTAATAGGATGGAACACTAATAATACCATTCAATGATGTCAGCCTACCAGCTTATTCTAATGCCAAGGCCAACACCTACACCGATCCCACACATACCAACCCACAGAAGTACCACAAATCCTCTATCCAAAATAGTAATAAAATTTTGTTGGGATATGCTCCCAACCATAGCCAAAACCAATATCCAGAATAAAGCCAAAATGTCTAAAATCCACAATATGAAATGGAGCCTTCTGAAGGAATGAAACCTCACCACTTCAGTCCAAGTGTTGTCCCCGAGTCAATCACTATGTAGAAGGAGTAGAACGGCTGGTTCCTACATAGCATGGGTATACATTTGCCAGTAGACGGAGTTAGCGAGTGACCGCTAGCATGACCTCAGGATAAGGATAAAATAATGCCATTTATAAGACCAAGTAAAACCATTTATGGTGCAGAAAATCACACACACACACACACATATATATAACCATGCCGGGAAAAAGGGACCTAGTTTAGAATGCTGTGTAGCTTTGCCGTCCTAAATAATCCACGGGCTATATGGGTTTAGTCCCCCTGCTAAAAGGGCCCCAGTGCGTGTAGCCGCATGACCAGGGAAGTATCCCATGGGATGACTAGTACATCCCAAAATAAAGTGTGACATCATGCACATGGTCACCAAGACCAACCTCATATCGATAAATATGAGTTTCTAGTTTTGATCCCCCCCGAGACCTCCATCTTCTAGGACTTTGCTACATATCCTGCCATTATTGCCCAAATAAAACTAGTTTCCAAATAACCAAACTATTATCCATTTATTATCCGAGGCCATTGATACTGGTATCGTTATACCAACCCTTACTTGCAAGTATCATCCATAGCCAATGATTTATAGGTTTAAGGGGACTTTTAAGCTCCCTTCCATTTACCATATTAAACCACTTGGGAGACTTCAATGTTCTCTATAAGCATAACCGATTAGCCTTTAGCCTTTCCAAACCATTTAAACCATGCATAATTCCTTTACCAAGTTTAAAACATGCAAGAGTTCAATTAAAAGAAGTCAATGCAATGAACATATCTTTATAATATCAAACACATTGGGGCATAATGTAACCAAAACCAATTCCAAGTACCATAAAGCCATTCCCATTTAATACAATTATCCAAAGCCATAATTAATGCACATAAAAGTATAATCAAAACCATGGAAAACCATAACCAAGCAATTAACATCAAAACCCTCAAATTGTATATGAAAGCCAAAGTCATGCAATTGTAAAACCATGAAAACATTCATATAAACCATGACTTTAATTAAATTAACAATGAGGGAAGAAAAATATGCCTTAAACCAAGATGATGGCGGAAAGAAATCACCAACACAAGCCCCAAATTGATCCCTTGGTTGAAACCCTAACTCTCTTTGCCCAATTGCTATTAAGAGAATTATGGAGTATTTAGGAAGAGTTTATAAGTATTAATGAATAGAATAATAAGGTAAATACTCCCAAGTAGGATAGAAGTCATATTTCCTTATTAGGATAAGTAGGCAAATATCCAGAATACCCCCACTTAAGCTACACAAAAATCCCATCATAGGGATACGACTAGCCCTCACGAGTCGTACCCTTCCAATATAATTGGTATCCATCACTCGTATCTAAGCCTCAAACCTTGGATCAAACACTGTCCAGTATACGACTCATCTAACCAAGTCGTAACCCTAGCATACGATTCGTATCCCTAGCAGAATAAAATACCTAGGGAATTGGACACTGTTTACCATATGAGTCCCTGGTACAATTTGTACCCTAGCTTACGACTTATGGTGAGCCTCTTGTACTCAGATCCAACCTAAGTAACCAAGTCTAAGATTAAGTTAAGGAACCAAATGATCTGTAACCACCAATATGAATCATACCCCTAAGTCGTATCAATTCTAGTAACCAAAATCCATCCCACTAACCAACACTAGTCAACATACGATCGGACCATACCATCCGTACCCCATCATATGAATTGTACCCATGAGTCGTATTAGGTCTAGATATTAGAATTCCAGGATATTTCTAAGGTCCAAAAACTAGGGTGTTTCAATAGTCCAATGCAGGCCCCCATAAACCCAAAGGGTGCAATGAAGGAAATAAACAAGCAAAATTTCATTAATTAACCATATCTCAAGCCATAACCGAGATCCCATCAATGCCAAAACATACCATAAATAATATCTCGATTCTAGACTTAAAATGGAAGTTAATATTATCATTATCTGCCAAACTTGAATCAAAACTCAATATCATTAATTGCCGGACTTGGATCGAAACTAACACCAAATCCTGAGTACCAATAAAGCATAAGAATCAAGAATATAATTTTTTCAAGATCTTACCTATGCATCTTAAAGGTATAATACGCCTAGTTGTCAACAAGGAGCTAATGATAGTCTTCAGCTAAGGTGGGTCAGAGAGGCCTGCTTCTAATATCCGAAATTCATTCTAAGGAAATTTTTACCCCAGACTAGGCTAAGGTATTTAATTCTTATACTATATTTTGAATAAGCCACTTTTAGACCTAAGATAGCAAATCAACCAAAAACACAAGCAACTATGCTAATTACGCTTAATTTATGATTCATTAATAGGCTAAATATTCCAAATAGTACTAAATATATCTCCAAGACCTAATTACCAACCCATATACAACATAATATCATAAATATAGAATGAATTAACTCAATATATTAGGAATTTAAACCTAGTCTACATAAAAGCCAATGAAAAGCCCAAAAAAACTGCTAAATCATCAATTCCCCTTTCGAGAAGCTTTCATAAGATTCCACTCTATCAAAATAATAATCTACTCATCAATACGAGATCAACGATATGCATATTATCTTTTTATGCTTTGGGTCTAAAATTACGTAAAAATCCCATGTGGAGCTCGCTTGCGAAATCACACTTTCAAAACCGACAACACGTCCCTTTATGCTCAAGGTACATTTACCCTCAAGAATGGGTAATTTTCATGATTAAATGGTAGTACAATCAACCCACCAATATTCTTGATATTTTGGGAATTAATAGAGAAATTAACCATAGAATTGATGAAAACTTAATAAGAGTTCAGAGAGAAAATGAGTAATCCAAACTTACGAACACCCCAAAATCTCTAATCAATGTTTCTCTCAAGTTTCCATATATTCTATGGGGTTTTCATTCATGAATATGGGTGAAAAATGGGAGAAAATCAGGTTAAGGGGTATTTAAGGCCACCCAGGTGCTGCTTAAGTGGACACTAGGCTGCTAACGCGGTTACCGCTTTTGCGGCCAAGTTCTGCTTTAGTGGTATAAGTTGTATGCACGCCTACCGCTTAAGAGGTCCCCTTGCTACTTAAGTGGCCTTTGCTTAAGAGGTGAGGGTTCTTCTTTAGCCACCCTCAGCTGGGAAAGCTTGGTCACTTAAGTGACTGGTTGACCGCTTTAGCGCCCCTTCGCTTAAGTGACCCAAAGGGCGCTTAAGCGGGTGCACCAGCTGGAGACTTGGAATTTTTTTGAGTTTCCACTAACTCCTCAAGATTCATTCGAAATCCCAAATATACAAATGAAGTATTCTACCTATCCAATTTGATGTTCAAATTCAATGGAGCAACCTAAATTTTTATCCGAGGTCGTTTCGATGAAAATTGGGTCCCATACCCAAGTGCTATTTTTTTTATGTTCCATCCAATTGCCCAAAATGAGTCTGAAAGACTTAGGACCCAAACCAAGGGTCCAACTAGCCTAAAATTGACGTTCCAAAGATGTTGAAACTGTTAAAAATAGCATATGAGATTGTTTGATAGAAATTTTAACCCAGTAGCCAATTCTAACCAGCGAAGACTTCAAAATAGAAAATTAATTCTAAAATTCAAACGAGCTTCTCGGTAACTGACCTGTCAGCTCAAGCACATCATAAATGACTTAGGCTTCTATAGAAAAGCTCTCTACAGAAAAAATAACCGAAAATAAAAGAAATAACCTGGAGGGACATTACATGATATGTTGTTATTTTTCCTATATGTTGTGACTTTTCCGATAAGACATAGTAAGAACCTCTTCATACTATATTTTTTATTGAAAATAAATTTATAGGACTAGCCTCAATTTTTGGCGTCAAAATTTTGCACTTTTTCTCTATATTTTCTAATAAATAAAAATCGTGTCCCTTTTTGTTTTGTTACCGTCTTTGCATTCAATGAAGTCATTGGTGTTTGAGGTACCGCTACTCCAGCAACCAGTATATCCATTTTATCTTGGAAGGAAGTAATTCCAAACTTGAGTACAATGAGGGGACAAAATTCCTTAAGGATACATAGTGAATTATGTGAATTCAGATATTTTGATTAAATTTTTGCTCTTCTATTTTTCTGTTTATTTTGATTTTTCGAGTTACTGTTTTCAACATAGAATACAAACAACTTACAATAAGTTTCTTGCACCAAAAAGATGAATTTCAAGAAGAAGAGCAAAGAAAACGAAGCATGCTTAAAGTAAACCAACCCCTTGGATTGTTAAAAAAAAAGCTCATTTATATATCCTGAAGAAAATATTTGTGGAGTACCATTTTTTAAGTGCCAAACACACCCTTAAATATAGGAAAACACTTCTTTTTGGTTAAACATAAGAACACTTGCACAAGAATAAGTCACTCTTCTTGTGATTGCATTTTCCTCTAATTAAGAACTTAGTTAGAAAACATTTTTGTAGCTAGATTCTCTTGAAATTTCCTTTAAAAAGGGACTATTCTTGAATGAACGATTATAAAAAAATTTATTTGATTGATTTTTGTTTGATGGACCATCTTTTCTTTTTTATTTTATCCCTTTGAGGTTTATTCTTTATTGTATTTGGTAGGGTTGATAATCATTTCGATTGTGCCACAAGGAAAAAGTCATTTGTATTTTTGCTCCTATTTTATCCTATTTTTAGTTTACGTTACAATAATAAATAATTTTTTTGTAAAGCATAAACTTATATTTTTGCATAAAAATATCTCATAAGTTAAATTCAAGGTCTCCTCAATACTATTGGTGGCCTAAAGTGGAAGTTCGATGAGAGGCCTTGATATATTTATTTTTAATAAGATATAATATATAATTTTCTGTTTAAGATCAATTTTTAAAAGCTTTTTGAGATGCAAAATTATGAATGATTGTTTTCTTATAATCAATTCAATTCTAATAGTTCCTTTTCAATGGATATACAATTAATATATGAAAAAGGGCCTAAAACACCCTTCAACTATGTGAAATGGTGCGAAAATGTCCTCTATCTACCTATTGAGACTAAAATGCTCTTTCAGTCTACCTATTGGACCTAAAATGCCCTCCCCGTCTACCTATTGAGACTATTTTCCCCTTTTGTTTAATAGATCAACCTAATCTAATTTCATTAATGACGTATTCTTTTTATTGATCAACTAATAATTAATTAAAATAATTAATAAGTAAAAACATCTTGCGTAGTAACTCTGATAATTCCAAAGAAATACTTGACTAAAATCTTATAAGAACAATATTTCTTCCAAGTGAGATACCTTTAACATATTCATATGGTAATTTCAAATGTCAAAAGAGAAGAGTTATAGTAAAGAAGTTTATACAATTTTAAATGTTTTACATGGTAATTTTAAGTTGCGATTTTATTACATGTTTCAAATGCAGTTACAATTAAAATTTGATAATTTTAAATTTCAAATGCAATTTCAAGTTATTCATGACAATTCTCACTCATTTTATAGTGAAGAGTACAGTAACTCTGTCCTCACCTTATTGAAGTAATCCGATTTCAACCTTCCATATTGTGCATTGACATATTTTCCAATGTAAGATATGAAGAAAAGAAAATTATGGTCTGTTCCACACATCATAGAGAAGCATATATTTTCTACTAATCTTTTGCAAATGAGACAATAAATGGAGAAGAACTCTTTCTTGTACAAATGAGTTTACAATAAATAAAACAACTGTCGAGGAAACAAAACAAAATTGCCAGCAAACATAAAGTCGGGAACACAATTTAACTCTAGAATAATTATACGAACTTTACTAATTCTTTCAAATAATTGAAGGCTTGAAACCTGAGAGAAGCTTTAGCCAGTGTTAAGCTTTGTTCAATGAAATTAATTATTTTAATTAATTATTAGTAGATCAATAAAAAAAAGACACGTCAGTAATAAAGTGGGATTAGATTGATCTGTTAAATAAAAGGATAAAATAGCCCCAATAGGTAGACGAGGAGGGCATTTTAGGCCCAACAGGTAGATGGGGAGGACGTTTTAGGCCCAATAGGTAGACAGAGGATATTTTAGCACCATTTAAATAGTTGAAGGAAATTTTAGGCCCTTTTTCGATTAATATATTCATTCTCACTTGAGACATTGTTGATAATAAGTAAAATTTTATCAATATTAATTCTGAATAAATAGTAAAAGAACAATATATATAGATGTAATAAAATAACAAAAAAAATAATTTTTATTGAAAAGATTGATACTAAACTTTAAAATAACAAAACCCGATTCAATACTACGACAACAATAAACAACATACACAGTATATTCCCATAAAGTGGGTTTTAGAGAGAGTAAAGTGTTCGCAGTGCATATCACTATCTCAAATGATAAAATCTGATTCAATACGCGATCTGAAAAATAAGAACTCTTGTTACATAAACTATCAGTATCCAAGAAAAAGTAAATCAATGATATTGTTTAAAAGAGATCTGCTGAAGTATAGAAGGAATAAAGATTGTAAAGGAAATAATGGATAAAGATGTCAATATGGGCCGGTTCAGCCCATTCGGGATAACCCACATGGGCGTTGGAGTTTGACGGGTTATGTCGGGATGGCTCATCAACATGACAGGCCAGAAAGTAGCAAACCCAACCCATCACACTGTGGGCTGCGGGCCTTACGGGCGGGCCAACCCACTTTTAAAAATATATTATTGTTATAATCTTAATTTAAATTTTAAATTGTTAATTACATAAATATGTACAATATAATATTACATGAAGTTACTACTTGTTAATCAAGTCTCAAATTTACAAAAAAAATCCAAATAATCTATGAAATTAAATAACTTTTGACACCAAATTCAAACCAAACAGAGATGTTGATAAACAAATGAAACTGTTAAAGATTAATAATATAACTAGCCAAATAATGATATTAATCTATTTTTTTTAATTGATCACACTAAAACACAAAGAAATGTCAATATTTAGTCCATTAAAAGTGAAAATAAACTCCTCAAAAAAATAAATTCCATTACACTTGTGAGTTGCAGCGTGTTCAACAATGTCAAATTATCTTTATCAAACATATTTGATTCCTTAAAAAATTTAGTATTTTAATTATTTATGTATTTTATAAACATATTTAATATTTAAATATCTATGATGATCCAAATATACTTTTAGTTTGGACTCTTTTTTTTAATTCTTAGTACTATAGTCTATTTTTTTTTTAATCATTTTTTGTTTGGCCCAGGAGCCAGCCCAACCCATATTTCTCAAGCCCCATGGTCCATCTAGCTTATATGGGCCAGGATAAAAAGCCTTGTTCTTAAACGAGCTATAAAAATTGTAGCCCAACCCTATCAAATTACAGGCTGGGCTAGACTGGCCTAACGGACCGGGCCCATATTGACGGTTCTAATAATAAAGGATGATAAACTATGTACGTAGATATATATAAAAACGGATTGGGTATTGTATAACCCAACAAAGGAAATGAGAAGTCTAATTTTAATTGAAAAGTTTAAAAAAGAATAATGATTACTTTTTACCCTTTCCTTACATAAATTTTTCGTTCATATACGTTACAAGTGTTTATTTAAGGCGTACTATTTTTTTAAATCAAAGTCCAAAAAGTATCTTTCCTTTCTAGTGAATAGATATAGTAAATGCACAAAAATGTGCTTTAACTTAGTCTCGACTGACATCTATGTTTTCCAACTTTTGATATGCACAAGTAGATATTTAAATTGTATAAAGTTGAACAAGTCGACATATGTGTCCTATGTGGAATAATACATGTTGGATGTCACGTAGGACACAAGTTGGTGATGCAGGATGTCACGCTGGATGCATGAGTACTCTACTTGTCAAATTTATATAAGTTTAATTGCATAATTTCTACGATCCAAAAATTGAGGCCGTGATGACTTCTATCGTGATCCAACCTTGGTTGGTAAGATGAATACTCAAGAAGGAAAGAAAAACTATAGTGTAAGCCAAAAAAATAAAAACAAGACTTCTAGAACAAAGTCAGGCCATAATATATATATATATAGAGAGAGAGGAAATTTGAATAAAATACATAAATCTTAAAAAATAGTGACAAAGTAGAAAGAGTATCTAATACATAGTATGGAAATTAAAATACAAGAGTCTATATCTGAATCATAAATAATGACAAGATGAAATAGAAGAGGTCTGGAATCATCCCCAATCTCTGGAGCACACTAGTACCTCAATAATCCAGCTACCATGAAACGAGATCAGCCACCACAAATTGCACTCAAACTGAAATCTGTATCGAAAGAGCACAAAAGTAACAGTGAGTACGGTCCACTTGTACTCAGTAGGTATCATAGGTCGACTAGGAAAAGTAGAAAACAAAAGAAAGTACAAGATACTATGAGCAAGTCACAGACATACAAAAAGTTTTCAAATGGTAGCTCACACCATCTCCATTAACAGTTCTATAATATAAAGTAAAAAGAGAATCTACAAATGAATATACATATATAAACTAAGTACCAGGAAACAAACACTTAGAGGGGATACAAATCATGTAATGCAATGCAATGATGGTGGGATGTCTTGTATACACCTTCTGAGCTTCAACGCTTCCAATATAGGACCATGGGGGTTTGCAAACTGTATACTTTTTCAAATCTCAACTCAATCTTACTGTTAAATGACCTTGAATAAGGCTTTACAAATATCATAATCAACCTTGGTGGAAAGTGACCTCGACCAAGGGTTTTCAAAAATGTTTTATTTTCTTTTGATATCAGTGTTTCTCAGCAAGACAGATATCTCATGAATATGATATAGATGAAATGAGGATGTAATGCTCACAATCAATCAGTATGAAGATGATAATCAATTCAATGTAGGTATAAATGAGTTCAAAATCAACTTAAATATCAATAGTTTATGATATAAATCCTTTCTCGGCATCACTAAGATAAATAGTCATGCGAGACATCAAAATATTACATCAAACCCCTCACTTAGGTATCACTATCATGATAAAGACAAATAATGCTCAAATAAGGCTTATACGATCTATTCTAGCCCCTGTATGGACATCAAAATATTAATAATGTCATTTAATTCACAAATAAGGCCTATGATATCTAACAAGTCCTCACTCAGGTATCGCCACCAATATATCTATCAAGTCAACAATAATATGCAAATAAGTCCCCACCCGTAAAAGACAATAATGATAATATCAAAATATGCTCTTTTTTTTCTAATTTCTCAATCCACAATATTCTTTATATATTTGTTAACTACCCAACCCAGTCTGAAGAAAGTTAAGCCATAATCTACATCTAAGTAAAAAATCTAAGCCTAGACCCTTGAATGTGTAGCATTTCACTTTCTAATGGTATTTAAATGAGATAAATCTATCAAATACATAATCTGCGCATCAAAAGAAAGCTAATGATACCCATATCGATTATATTTAAGGCGGGTCCAAAACAGGGCTGAAAACTAGGTTCAAAATCAAAAGGGGTAAAACTAAAATTTTATTATAGAAACATGTTCTTCATAGATGTAGGAGTCTACAACTGAAAACCCACGCAAAAACGAGTTGAAATTGATGTTCAAATCAATGAAATCATTTTAAGAGCTTACAAAAACACCCAACTTCTACACTGAAAGCAAAATTTAAAGGATATAATCACGAGGAATAAATGGAATTAAGAATTTAGAGCTTACCCAAGTGAAAATGGTGAAGAAAACCTTAAAGACCACCCCTTCCCATTTTTCTAAGATCCAAAAATGGTGGAATTCATGAAAATAATGTGTTTATACTGTTCTGTGAACAATACCTCACAATCGTGGTCAACCTTTCACTTTTGCAAAGGTCAACGATGATTTGGACAATTAAATAGCCTTCACGTTCCTGGTCAGATCTTCACATTCACAAAGACTGGTAACCCAGACCCATCACATTAGCAATGATCCAGTTGCATTTATGATAAATAGATAAACTCAACCTCGACTCTTTGCGATTACGACCACCACCTCACAGTTGTGATAAATAAATTTTCCTTCTCTAAGGTTGTGACTAAATGGCTGCATTCGTGAAGCTTGAGGCATTATACACCTGATATCAATAACTTTTCTTATTTTCTATATTTTCAAACCCTTTGAACGAACCCTCAATATTTTTTTGGGACCCCACCAATGTAAATCAGATATGCCACTAGGCTATTTTGGACACTCTAGACTCAATTAGGATGTAGAATTTTAAAAGAGATCATTTATAACGAGTTAACCCCCCAGAACACCATTTTGGCTTATTTACTAATTAAGAAGCAAGGGTCGAAATACAAAATTAATGTTTCTAACCCAAACCAACCCCCTTGCTAACCCAAAGTTCACATTTTGGATAAAATAAAATAGTTCAAAATGTCATTTGGTGCTCATAACTCAAAATGATGAGTGAAGGTCTTTAAAGCCTCTAAATGTTTTGAACTCTCTGAAATTGTTCTCGAATGCATTGGGGACCTTTCTATACATTTCCACATCACACAAATAGAGCATAAAAACTGTAGGTAAGGAAAAAAATAGTCAAAACACATAAAAAAGAAAGAATCACAACTATGGTTTATCCACCACTAAAACACAAGTTCATCTTTGAACTTAAAAGTAAATAAAGTACCTGAAGTGGTAAAAATATATGGGTATCTACATCTCATGTCGGACTCAACCTCTTAAGTAGATTCTTCCATAGGGTGATATCTCCACTAGACCTTCACTGAATCAATACTCTTAGACCTTAACTTCCTAGTTCGCCTGTCTCAAATAGCAATGGGCTTATCCTCAAAGGATAAATCATGTTATGATACAAAAAATCCGATCAAATTAAATGTGCATCATCTAGATGGTATCTCTTCAACATGGAAATATGGAATACAGTATGAACAACTGATAGATAAAAAGGTAAAACTAGCCTATACACACATCTCAATACTTCTCAAGGATCTCGAAAGGGCTAATAAAACTTAGACTAAGCTTCCCTTTCTTTCCAAACTCCATTTTACCCATCATGGATGAAACTTTAAGAAACACATTATATTCCATCATGAATGCTACATCATGAATGTTCATCATAAATACTTTCCTACTCTGGTAGCCCATAGCCTCTGCTGAATTAGTCTCAAATGGTTGATCAAATACCTTAACAAATCTGTACCTAATGTCTCACCTCAAATGAGTCAAATCATTCAATGGGATATCTATACCTCACTTATATAAAGCCTTAAAATGTGATATCTTAATACAGGAGTGGTTACTATTTATGTAGGAAAAATCCCCTTGGGGAAAGTACCAGTCCTAATATTCATAACATGTGGTCAAAGTGTATCCTTCAGTAAAGTCTAACACATATCCTTATGTTGAAATTTCAAGACATTGATTAGCTAAAGAATGAACCTCTTAAGGTCAAAGGTAGTTCTATAGTCAAAAGATGAGCTAAACTCTCCATACTCACTATTTTCTGACTCAAGGCATTTGCAACCATATTTGCCCTGCCCAAATGCTAAAAAATATGATATCATAGTCATTAAGCAACTCATTCCATTGCTTATGCCTCATATTAAGATCCTACTGAGTGAAGAACTACTGAAGGTTATGATGATTCAAGAAAATCTCACAATGGACCCCATACAAATAATGCTGCCAGTTCTTCAACACAAAGACAACTGTGGCCAACTCCATGTCATGGGTAGGGTAATTCTTCTCTTAAGGCTTTAGCGTTGAAAATCATAAGCAATTACCTTATCCTCTTAGATTTGTACACCGCCTAAACCAACACCAAAAGCATAAAAATATATGGTACAACCCACGTCCTCCTTTGGCAAGGTCAAGATAGGGCCTAAAGTCAACAACTTCTTGAGATTTTGAAAGTTCTCCTCACAAGCATCCGACTACTGAAATACAATAATATTCTGCGTCAACTGGGTCTAAGGAGTGACAATATAAGAGAAACTCTACTAAAGCATCGATAATACCCTGATAGGCTAATTAAACTCAAAATCTCAATAGGAAAAATGGGTCTTGCCTAATCACGAACAAATGATACTTTGGATAGACCAACCATAATGCCATCCTTAGTCAGTACATGACCCAAGAAAGAAATAGAGTCCAACCAAAATTCACACTTGGATAATTTGGAATATAATTTCTCATCTGGCAATCTCTATAGTATCTCTCTCAAGTGTCTCACATTGTCAACCTCACTATTGGAATAAACCAAGATATTATCTACAAATACAATCACGAAAGAGTCAAGATATGGTAAAAATATTCAGTTTATCAACTCCATGAACGTTGATGAGGCATTTATCAGTCCAAAGCACAATATTTGAAATGACCGTATAGAGTCTTAAAAACTATATTTGAAATGTCTAAAGCACAATTCTTTAACTGGTGGTACCTGGGTCTCAAGTTAGTCTTAGAAAACACTAATGCACCCTAAAGCTGGTCAAATAGATCATCAATGCAAAAAAAAGAATACTTCTTCTTGATCGTTACCTTGTTCAATTATTGATAGTTAATACACATGCACATAGATCCATCCTTCTTCTTCATAAACTAGACAGGAGCACCCCAAGGGGACACACTAGGTCTAATGAACCCCCTAACTAACATATTTTGTAATTTCCCCTTCAATTCCTTGAACTTCATCAAGTCCATCTTATAAGGAGAAATAAAAATGTGCTTGGTACCCAGCTCAATATTAATGGCAAAGTTAATATCACAGCGTAGAGGCATACCATGTAAATTAATAGGTAATACATGTAACTCCCCAAGAATACACTCAGAATTCTACACAGTGCTTACGACCTCGAAGGACCACAAGTTAACCCATGTATGATATCTGCTGTGAGCACTAAATAATAATGCTAAAATAATTGCAGAATAATAGGCTAAAATATCATAAGGTTCAAAAGATCTAAAATAATGATAATGAATAATAACATTTGAATCTGAAAAACTGTCTGAAAATCTAGTCTAAAAAGCCTCTAACTAAAACTGTCTTAAAGTGGAGTTGATGGGACACTCCCCCAACTCTCTCCATCTACTAAAATACTGCTAAGCTGAAGTACTAAAACAAGAGCATATCCTCAATAGATGAGGACTCACTGCTAAATTTTTTACTGCTTGCTGAATCTGGCTAAGTGTGGTCAGGAACCTAAGCATCTGAACCTATGATATGAAATATCATAGCGTAAGAAATGGGTATGCAATCAGTACGTGGGAATGTAATGGTATGATAAATAAGGTAAGGCTGCATACATGGGTTCATATGCATGAAAAATAACTAACAGAATGATATGAAAGAGCTGGATAACATATATGGAGGATCTGTAACTACTGAACATACTGTAACTAAGTATACTGGAACTGAATCCCATAACTAATAACCGAATATATTGCTAATCTGAGATCACTGATAATCTAAATTACTGATAATTGAGTGACTGTATCTGATAGTCCTGATTCTGTAGAACTGAAATGAGTTCTATTCTAAAGACTGAGATAGAAACTAAAACTGTGGGAGGAAATCATCTAACCAAAATGCTCCAATCTGAACTAAAAGGGGTTCAATCTATAACTCTAATTGGAAGGGTACCAGTACTATGCCATGGGAAAAGACAAGCTGAAGAGTAACCCACTACTGGCAGGTTCCCTAAACGAGAATAGTGGTACCCTCTACTGGCAGGTAGAGTACCTCATCAACTATCAACTGGCAGGTTTGATGTATCAACCTACGCTGGCTGTGTACTTCTGGAATGCAATGAGTGCTTCTAAGAATCATACCCTTTTCTAGCAGGTGAGCCCCCATCCTTGGGTTCACTCGGTGCTGAATCCTACTCTTAACTGAAAAACACTGAACTTTTATACTGGACTGAACAGGACTGAACTGATACAAAGTTTATTGAGTTTTCCTAAGATCTGTAACTGGCCGACATCTACTGAGTTCTGCAACTGACAGAGAGTACTACTGATCGTGATATGACTGATACTATTATATCAATGACACTGGCTCTAGGTAAATAGCTAAATTATCGGGTATTAAATACCCCAGGACTCGATAGCAGGAAAAGTAAAACAAAGCATCAACTTGAATAACATAACAATGTTCACTTAGACATAATTCATTCACAGAGACATTTCATCAAACACGTGAAATGCATTAACTTGTAGATGGATGGGGTATACATATTAGCATGCTATAATGACATTATTTCATTCTCATAGATAATTTATCAAGCACATGAGAAGTATACTTGGTTTATCAAATCATAAACACTTAGAATTAACATGGTTACACTAATCAACTTGCAAATTAAAGAGTTTATCACGAATATCATGTTATTCAACACATACTAGAATCAATTCATGGAACTTGTAATCTAAATTATGGATTAAAACTCGAACAACATCATGAACATGAATTCAATCTAATTCAAACATGAAAATCATAAATTATAAATTTTGTATTTTAAAAAAAAGATTCTTGGGTTCCATGGAATGTGAGGATCCATGGATGAACATCTAACATACCTTAATTCGTGAGTTTCATGAAGTTCTTGGAGAGATTCTTGGGATTGACCTTGATTCTTCTGAGCTAGGGTTTGTTTTCTTGAGAGAGAAATACCTTTTGATATTGGGGAAAAGTGGATAATGAAGGGTTTAAATGTTTTTAGGACTTAAATCCCATTTTCAGGCGGAATAAAATCATGGGAAAAGACTGATTTAACCCTGAGCGCAACTTTAATTTTTTGAGAAATTATTCCGATTTGGACCCCTGACGCGACGCGGCGCTATCGCACTGTGTCACTGAAAAATGACATTTGGGAAATTGCATGGTGGAAGTGCACTAGGTTGCCACTTTGTTTGTGCACTAGAAGTGCACCGCGACGCGGTGGAATCGAGATAGTACACTAAAAATTAATAATTGTGAAATGGGTCTATGGCGCGAAGCGCCAATATCGTGGAGAAACACTGGAAATTAACAACTTCTATTTTGACACACTCCACGATGCGTTACTGGCCTGAATGATGATGTTTAATGACTGAAACTAAAAATTATCATAACTTCTTACCCGGTTGTCGAATTTAGGAAAATTTTATATAGTTGGAAAGCTAATTAAATTTCCTACACAATGAGAAACTCTAATCTGAAAATTACTGAGCATTCCAAATTTTTTTATTTAAGATAACCCATTTACTGAGGGTTAATCTAGGCTAGGGAAATAAAGGGTATTATAATATCTCCCCCTTGGGAATATTCATCCTCGAATGTGGCTAGTTAAGCTGAGAGAATACAGACAGACTGAGTTTAGGTATTGAACTAGACATGAATAACTGATATATGATTACGTGACTTGTCTGATAGACTGAACTTACATTCTGAACATGCATATATGATGCATGATTACATGGCTAAAATCAATTTATGAAATACATGGATGACATGAGGATAATATGAGAGGGTAACTGATACCAAGTATGTAACGGTACTAAATATGGGACTGAGTAGGTTTAAGGAAGACTGTAATAATGTACGAGACACCATCTAACTGAAGGATGACTGAATGACTTTCACACACTAACGAGGCCCGAGGAACACATGGCATAAACTGAACTTCAGGGACCATTTAGAGTGTTACATGAGCCATGAGAACTGAGCATATTGGGAAACATGAATACGTGCGTCATGAACTGCATGACCTGAGTTTGGAATTTTTGAACTTATGGAACTTGATTCGTACTACAGAGTGAACAAACACTCCCTATACTAGGAACTGTAAGCATGCATGGTCTTCTATAATTACTATACTACCATCTCCCCCTTAGCTTGAAGTCATCATTCTACATCCTTGGGTCACTAAATCAAAAAACCCTACTACTATTTTAGGGTTTAACCTAGGTATGGACTGCAATGTAAGAAATTATAAAAGATAGAGAAGCTCATGGATCTAATAAGGCATAAACATATAAGTGGGAGATTTGTAACTCACCAGTGACCACATCAGGAGGACTTTCTTGATCCTATCAGGACTGAAGTGCATAAAATCTGATTAGGCGTTGCCCACTGATGGCACTGGAAGTGACACCTTGTTGATTCGGGGGACCTGACTGAGTTGAAGGACGACTATACTAACCCTGAGAACCTAACTGAGGTAATCACTGACTCTGTGGCCTTGCTTGCCACACCCAAATCAAATATCACTGCCAGCTCTGCCTGCATCCTTATGATTCTTACCACACACTCTGTAAAATAGATTAGTACAACCATTGCTTACACTATCCTGGGTCATCGGTACACTAGCTATGGACAGAACTGCGACTGAGAACTTTTGACAAAACTGGGAACAATTACCGCCTTATGACTTAGGCTGACTAAAATTAAAGTTACCTGTTCTAGCCCTCTTATTCTCTTTCTCCTTCTCTTTAAGTTTCTGCTCTTCAATCTATTGAGCATGGATCATAATTCTACATATGTCTATTTCTATAATCAACAACGCTGTTCTAAATTTCTTAACCACACTGTCTAACACCCCAGATACAAACTTGCTCATTCTGGACCTATTGTCTGCTACTACATGGGGAGCATACCTGGTTAACTGAGTAATCTTTAGGGAATACTCTATTACACTCATACTACCTTTCTTGAGATTAATAAACTCTAACACTTTGGCTTCTCTCATCTTTAAGGGAAAGAATCTGTCTAGGAAGGCAGTAGCAAACTCTTTCCACTCTATGGGCTCTTCATCTATACCCCTGTTTACCTTTCACTTCTTAAACCATGTATGGGCTAAATCTTGTAGATGATAGGTGTCTAACTCAAAACTCTCATTAGAAGTCACTCCCATAATGTTTGTGATTTTCTGAACCTGATCGAGGAACTCCTGTGGATCCTCTTCAGACTTAGATCCCATAAAGAAAACAGGATTCATTCAGGTAAAGTCAGGAATTTTGGTTGTAGTAGTATTGGCTAGTAGGTTTTCCGAAACAGCAGATGGCCGCTCACTTTGGTCTAAAACTTATTTGGCTAGAGTAGCGAATACAACTCTGAATTCTGCGTGAGAGACATATATGTCCAGAGGATCTGCCTGAACGGGCTAAGGGGCTGACTGGTTTTTGGTTCTTCTTTCATTAGTCCTTTTAGGTGGCATATTCTGTAAACAAAAGGAAGAATCGTATTAGACTGAGAGATTAACTTGAGATCATGCTCACTCGTACGACATGAATATTGAAAGAAGGGAAACTTTTCCTAAAACATCTCATATCCTTCTATCCATAAGTGTGGCGCGCTACATACCCATGCACAAGACTCTACGCTATGTGGATTTTCAAAATCTCTAGGACTCTATAGAACATTAGACTTTGATACCAAGTTTGTAACTCCCCGAGAATACACCTTGGATGCTACACAGTACTTGCAACCCCGAAGGACCACAAGCTAACCCATGTATGATATCTTCTATGAGCACTGCACAATAATACTGAAATAATTGTGAAATAATAAGCTGAAATGCCATAAGGTTCAAAACATCTAAATTATTGATAATGAATAATAATATCTGAATTTGAAATACTGTTTGAAAATCTAGTCTAAAAAGCCTCTAACTAAAACTGTCTGAAAGTGGAGTTGATAGGACACTTCCCCAACTAACTCCATCTACTAAAATACTGCTAAGCTGAAGCACTTAAATAAAAGTATATCCTCAATATATGAGGACTCACTGCTAAATCTGCTACTACTGGATGAATCTGGATAAGTGCGGTTAGGAATCTGAGCGTCCAAACCTATGATATAAAACATCATAGCACAAGAAATAGGTATGCGATCAGTACGTGGAAATGTACTTCTATGCTAAATGAGGTAAGGCTGAATCCATGGGTTCATATACATGAATAATAACTAACTGAATGATATAAAAGAGTTGCATAACTCATATGGAGGATCTGTAACTACTAAACATACTGTGCTTACTATAACTGAGTATACTGGAACTGAATCCGATAACTGATAACTGAATATACTGATAATCTGAGATCACTGATAATCTGAGATCACTGATAATCTGAATTACTGATAACTGTGTGACTGTATCTGACAGTCCTGATTCTAAAGAACTGAACTGAGTTCTATTCAGAAGAATTTGAATAAAACTGAAACTGTGGGAGAAAACCATCTAACCGACTACCCTAATCTGAACTAATAGGGGTCCAGTCAGTAACACCAATTGGAAGGGTGACAGTACTGTACCATGGGTAAAGACAAGCTGAAGAGAAACCCTCTACTGGCAGGTTCCCTAAATGAGAATGGTGGTACCCTCTACTGGAATGAAGAGTACCTCATCAAACCTCAACTGGAAGGTTTGATTTCTCAACCTACGTAGGCTACAGAGTTCTGGAAGGTAAGTATTTCTTCTAAGGATAACACTGTCTTTTGGTTGGTAAGCTCCCATCCTTGGGTTCTCTCGGTGCTGAATACTACTCCCAATTAAAAGACACTGAATTGTTATACTGGACTGAACTAAACTGAACTGATATAGAGCTTACTGAGTTTTCCTAAGTTCTGTAACTGACTGAGATCTACTGAGTTCTGTAACTGACAGATAGTACTACTGATCGTGACATGACTGATACTATTCTATCATTGACACTGTCTCTAGGAAAATAACTAAATTATCGGGTATTAAATACCCCAGGACTCGATAGCAGGAAAAGTAAAGAAAAACATCAAATTGAATAACATAACAATGTTCAGTTAGGCATAATTCATTCACAGAGATATTTCATCAAACACGTGAAATGCATTAACTTCTACATGGAAGGGGAATACATGTTAGCATGCTATAATGGCATTTTTTTATTCTCATAGACAATTTATCAAACACATGAGAAGCATACTTGGTTCATTAAATCATAAACACTTAGAGTTAACATGGTTACAATAATCAACTTGCAAATTAAAGAGTTTACCATGAATATTATGTAATTCAACACATACTAGAATCAATTCTTGGAAGTTGTAATCTAAATCATGGATTAAAACTCAAATAACATCATGAACATGAATTCAATCTAATTCAAACATGAAAATCATAAATTATAAATTTCGTATTTTAAAAAAAATATTCTTGGGCTCCATGGAAGGTAAGGATCCATGGATGAACATTTAACATACCTTAATTTGTGAGTTTCTTAAAGTTCTTGGAGAGATTCTTGGGATTGACCTTGATTCTTGAGAGCTAGTGTTTGTTTTCTTGAGGGAGAAATACCTTTTAATTTTGGGGGAAAGTGAATAATTAAGGGTTTAAATATTTTTACGACTTAAATCCCATTTCCGAGCGGAATAAAATCATGGGAAAAGACTGATTTAACCCTGGGGGCACTTTAATATTTTGTGAAATTTTCCCAATTTAGACCCCTGACTCTACGTGGCACTATCGCTCTGTGTCACTGGAAAATGACAACTGAGAAATTGTATGGTGGAAGTGAACTGGGTTGCCACTTTGTTTGTGAACTGGAAGTGCACCGCGACACGGTAGAATCACAATGGTACACTAGAAATTAATAATTGTGAACTTGGTCTATGGAACGAAGCGCCAATAACATAGAGCAACACTGGAAATTGACAACTACTATTTTGACACACTCCGCGATGCGCTACTATCCTGAATGATGATGTTTAACGACTGAAATTTAAAATTTCCATAACTTCTTACCCGGTTGTCGAATTTAGGCAAATTTTATATCATTGGAAAGCTAATTGTATTTCCTACGCAATGACAGGATCTAATATGAAAATTACTGAGTATTCCAAAATTTTTATTTATAATAACCCATGTACTGAGGGTTAATCTAGGTTAGGGAAATATGGGGTATTATAATATCTCTCCCTTGGGAATATTTGTCCTCGAATGTGGCTAGTTATGCTGAGAGAGTACGGACAGAATGAGTTTAGGTACTGAACTAGACATGCATAATTGAAGAATGATTACATGACTTGTCTGATAGACTGAACATATATTCTGAACATGCATATCTGATGCATGATTACATGGATAATATCGATTTATGAAATACTTGGCCTACATGAGGATGATATGAGAGGGTAACTGATACCAAGTTTGTAATGATACTAAATATGGGACTGAGTAGGTTTATGGAAGACTGTAACGATGTACGAGACACCATCTAACTGAAGGACAACTGAATGACTTCGACACACTACTGAGGCCTGAGGAACACATGGCATAAAATGAACTTCACGGACCATTTAGAGTGTAACATGAGTCATATAACTAAGCATATTGGGAAACATGAATACGTGCGTCATGAACTGCATGATCTGAGTTTGGAATTTCTGAACTTATGGAAACTGATTCGTACTACAGAGTGAACTAGAACTCCTTATACTAGGAATTATAAGCATGCATGGTCTTCAACCATATACTATACTACCATCTCCCCCTTAGCTTAAAGTTATCATTCTACATCTGTGGGTCACTAAATCAATAACCCTACTACTATTTCAGGGTTTAACCTAGGTATGGACTGCTATGTAAGAAATTATAAAACATAGAGAAGATCATAGATCTAATAAGGCATAAACATATAAGTGGTAACTCACCAGTGACCACATCAGGAGGACTTTCTTGATCCTGTTGGGACTGAAGTACATAAAATCTGTTTAGGCATTGCCCACTGATGGCATTGGTAATGGCACCTTGTTGATTCGAGAGACCTGACTGAGCTGAAGGACGACTAGACTAACCTTGAGAACCTAACTGAGGAAAATCTCTAACTCTGTGTCCTGGCTTGCCATACCCGAAACAAACATCACTTCCAGCTCTGCCCACATACTTATGATTCTTACCACACACTCCGTAAAATAGATTAGTAAGACCATTTCTTACACTATCCTGGGTCATCGGTACACTAGCTGAGGACAGAGCTGCGACTGAGAACTTTGGATAAAACTGGGAATAGTTACCGCCTTATGACTTAGGCTAACTGAAATTAAAGTTTCCTGTTCTATCCCTCTTATTCTCTCTCTCCTTCTCCTTAAATTTCTACTCTTTAATCAGTTGAGCATGGTCCATAATTCTAGATATGTCCATCTCTATAATCAACACCTCTGTTATATATTTCTTAACCACACTATCTGATACCCTAGATACAAACTTGCTCATTCTGGGCCTATTGTCTGTTACTACATGGGGAGTATACCTGGATAACTGAGGAAACTTTAGGGAATACTCTTTTACAGTCGTACTATCTTGCTTGAGATTAATAAACTCTAACACTTTGGCTTCTGTCATCTCTAAGGGAAAGAATCTGTCTAGGAAGGTAATAGCAAACTTTTCCCACTCTATGGGCTTTGCATCTATACCTCTGTCTACCTTTCTCTGCTTAAACCATGTATGGGCTACATCTTGTAGCTGATAGGTGTCTAACTCAACACTCTCATTGGAAGTAACTCCTATTATGTTTTTCGTTTTTTGAACCTAATCGAGGAACTCCTGTGGATCCTCTTCAGACTTAGATCCCATAAAAGAAAGAGGATTCATTCGGGTGAAGTCCAAAATTCTGGTTGCAGTAGTATTGGCCACTAGGTTTGCCGGAACTGCAGCTAGCCGCTCATTCTGGGCTACAACGGAATTGTCTAGAGTAGTGAATGCAACTCTAAATTCTATGCGAGAGACATGTTTGTCCAGAGGAACTGCCTAAATGGGCTAAGGGGCTGACTGTTTTCTTGTTCTTCTTTAATTCATCCTTTTGGGAGGCATGTTCTATGAACAAAAAGAAGAATCATATTAGACTAAGAGATTAACTTGAGCTCATGCTTACTCGCACGACATGAATATTCAAAGAAGGGAAACATTTCCTAAAACATCTCATAGCCTTCTGTCCATAAGTGTGGCACGCTACATACCCATGCACACGATTCTATGTGATGTGGCTTTTCAAACTCCCTAGGACTATATTGGACCTTAGGATTGATACCAAGTTCTTAAATCTCTGAGAATACACCTCGGACGATACATGGTACTTGCGACCCCGAAGGACCACAAGCTAACCCATATATGATATGTGCTGTGAGCACTGTACAATAATACTGAAATAATTATGAAATAATAGGCTGAAATGCCATAAGGTTCAAAACATCTAAAATATTAATAATGAATAATAACATCTGATTTTGAAATAGGTATGCGATCAGTAAGTGGAAATGTACTGCTATGCTAAATGAGGTAAGGATGAATGCATGGGTTCATATACATGAACAATAACTAACTAAATAATATGCAAGAGCTGGATAACATATATGGAGGATCTATAACTACTGAACATACTGCGCATACTATTTTCAAGTATACTAAAACTGAATCTGATAACTGATAAATAAATATACTGATAATCTGAGATCACTGATAATCTAAATTACTGATAATTGAGTGACTGTATCTATCTGTCCTGATTCTAAAGAACTGAACTGAGTTCTATTCTGAAGACTGAGACTGAAACTGAAAATGTGGAAGAAAATCATCTAACTGACATGCCCTAATCTGAACTAATAGGGGTCCAATATGTAATACCAATTGGAAGGGTTCTAGTACCGTGCCACGGGTAAAGACAAGCTGAAGAGTAACCCTCTACTGGCAAGTTCCCTAAACGAGAATAGTGGTACCCTCTACTGGAAGGTAGAGCACCTCATCAACCCTCAACTGGCAGGTTTGATTTCTCAACCTACGCTGGCTATGGAGTTCTAGAATATGAGGATTGGTTTAAAGGATCACACCATCTGTTGGTAGGTAAGCCCCCATCCCTGTGTTCACTCGGTGCTGAATCCTACGCCTAACTGAAAGACACTGAAATGTTATACTGGATTGAACTAGACTAAACTGATATAGAGTTTATTGAGTTTTCCTAAGTTCTATAACTAACTAATAACTACTAAGTTCTAACACTGACTGAGAGTAATACTGATCATGACATGACTGATACTATTCTCTCACTGACACTGTCTCTAGGAAAACAACTAAATTATCAGATATTAAATACCCTAGGAATCAATAGCAGGAAAAGTAAAGCGAAGCATCAACTTGAATAACATAACAATGTTCACTTAGGCATAATTTATTCACAGAGACATTTCATAAAACACGTGAAATGCATTAACTTGTACATGGATGGGGAATACATGTTAGCATGCTATAATGGCATTATTTCATTCTCATCGATAATTTATCAAACACATGAGAAGCATACTTGGTTCATTAAATCATAAACCTCTTAGAGTTAACATGGTTACAATAATCAACTTGCAAATCAAAGAGTTTATCATGAATATCATGTAATTCAACACATACTAGAATCAATTTTTGGAACTTGTAATCTAAATCATGGATTAAAACTCAAACAACATCATGAACATGATTTCAATCTAATTCAAACATGAAAATCATAAATTATAAATTTTGTATTAAAAAAAAAGATTCTTGGGCTCCATGGAAGGTTGGGATCCATGGATGAACATCTAACATACCTTTATTCGTAAGATTCATGAATTCTTGGAGAGATTCTTGGGATTGACTTGATTCTTAAGAGCTTGGGTTTGTTTTCTTGAGAGAGAAATACCTTTTGATTTTGGGGGAAAGTGAATATTAAAGGGTTTAAATGTTTTTACGACTTAAATCCCATTTCCGGGCGAAATAAAATCATGGGAAAAGACTGATTTAAACTTGGGAAAAACTTTAATTTTTTGTGAAATTTTCCTGATTTGAACCCCTGACGCGATGCGGAGCTATCGTACTGTGTCACTGAAAAATGACAACTGGAAAATTGCATGGTGGAACGACACGGTGGTTCCGCGTTGCCACTTTGTTTGTGAACTGGAAGTGCACCGCAACGTGGTGGAATCACGTTGGTACACTAGAAATTAATAATTCTGAACTGGGTCTATGGAGCGAAGCGCCAATATCATGGAACAACACTGGAAATTGAAAACTGCTATTTTGACACACTCCGCGATGCGCTACTGGCCTGAATGATGATGCTTAATGACTTAAACTTAAAATCACCGTAATTTCTTATCCGGTAGTTGGATTTAGGCATATTTTATATCGTTGGAAAGCTAATTGAATTTCCTACGCAATGATAGGCTCTAATATGAAATTTACTGAGTATTCCAAAATTTTTATTTAGGATAACCCATGTACTGTGGGTTAATCTAGGCTAGGGAAATATGGGGTATTACAATATCTCCCCCTTGGGAATATTCATCCTCGAATGTGGCTAGTTAAGTTGAGAGAGTACGGACAAACTGAGTTTAGGTATGGAACTAGACATGCATAGCTGAAGCATGATTACATGACTGGTATGATAGACTGAATTTACATTCTAAGCATGCATATCTAATGCATGATTACATGGCTAATATCGATTTATGAAATACATGGCTGACATGAGGATGATATAAGAGAGTAACTGATACCAAGTTTGTAACAGTACTAAATATTAGATTGAGTAGGTATAAGAAAGACTGTAATAAAGTACAAGACACCATCTAACTGAAGGACGACAGAATGACTTCGACACACTACTGAGGCCTGAGGAACACATGGCTTTAAATGAACTTCATGGACCATTTAGAGTGAAACATGAGTCTAGAGAACTGAGCATATTGGGAAACATGATTACGTGCGTCATAAACTGCATGACCCAAGTTTGGAATTTCTGAACTTATGGAACCTTATTCATACTATAGAGTGAACTAGAACTCCTTATACCTGGAACTGTAAGCATGCATGGTCTTCTACCATGTACTATACTACCTTCTTCCCCTTAGCTTAAAGTCATCATTCTACATCCGTGGGTCCCTAAATTAATAACCCTACTACTGTTTCAGGGTTTAACCTTGATATGGACTGCTATGTAAGAAATTATAAAAGATAAAGAAGATCATGGATCTAATAAGGCATAAACATATAAGTGGGAGATTCGTAACTCACCAGTGACCACATTAGGAGAACTTTCCTGATCCTGTCGGGACTAAAGTGCATAAAATCTGTTTAGGCGTTGCCTACTGGTGGCACTGGAAGTGGCACCTTGTTGATTCGGGCAACCTGACTGAGCTGAAGGATGACTATACTAACCCTGAGAACCTAACTAAGGACAATCTCTGACTCTGTTGCCTGGCTTGCCATACTCGAAAGAAACATCACTGCTAGCTCTGCCCACATCCTTATGATTCTTACCACACACTCCATTAAATGGATTAGTACGACCATTGCTTACACTATCCTGGGTCATCGGTACAGTGGCTGAGGACAAAGCTGCGACTAAGAACTTTGGACAAAACTGGGAATAGTTACCGCCTTATGACTTAGGCTGACTGAAATTAAAGTTACCTGTTCTAGACCTCTTATTCTCTCTCTCTCCTTCTCTTTAAGTTTCTTCTCTTCAATCTGTTGAGCATGGACCATAATCCTAGATATGTCCATCTCTATAATCAACATCGGTGTTCTACATTTCTTAACCATACTATCTGACACCCCAGATACAAACTTGCTCATTCTGGACCTATTGTATGCTACTATATGGGGAGCATACCTGGCTAACTGAGTAAACTTTAGGGAATACTCTTTTACACTCATATGACTTTGCTGGAGATTAATAAACTCTAACACTTTGGCTTCTATCATCTCTAAGGGAAAGAATCTATCTAGGAAGGCAGTAACAAACTCTTCCTACTCTATAGGCTCTGCATCTATACCACTGTCTACCTTCCAATACTGAAACCACGTATGGGATACATCTTGTAGCTGATAGGTGGCTAACTCAACACTCTCACTAGAAGTCACTCCCATGATGTTTGTGACTTTCAGAACCTGATCGAGGAACTCCTGTGGATCCTCTTTAGACTTAGATCCCATAAAGGAAGGAGGATTCATATGAAACTTTGAATTTTGTGTGAGAGACATGTTTGTCCAGAGGATCTTCCTGAATGGGCTAAAGGGCTGTCTGGTTTCTGGTTCTTCTTTCATTAGTTCTTTTGGGAGGCATGTTCTGTAAACAAAAGGAAGAAGGGGATTAGACTGAGAGATTAACTTGAGCTCATGCTCACTCGCACGACATGAATATTAAATGAAGGGAAAATTTTCCTAAAACATCTCATAGCCTCTTATCCATAAGTGTGGCGCGCTACATACCCATGCACAAGACTCTACGCGATGTGTCTTTTCAGACTCCCTAGGACTCTATTGAACCTTAGGCTCTGATACCATGTTTGTAACTCCCTGAGAATACACCTCGGACGCTACACGGTACTAGCGACCCCGAAGGACCACAAGCTAACCCATGTATGATATTTGCTGCGAGTACTGAACAATAATACTGAAATAATTGTGAAATAATAGGCTGAAATTCCATAAGGTTCAAAACATCTAAAATATTGATAATGAATAATAATATTTGAATTTGAAATACTGTCTGAAAATCTTATCGGAAAAGCCTCTAACTAAAACTATCTGAAAGTGGAGTTGATAGGACACTTCCCTAACTAACTCCATCTACCAAACTACTACTAAGCTGAAGCACTTAAATAAAAGCATATCCTCGATATATGAGGACTCACTACTAAATCTTCTACTGCTAGCTAAATTAGGCTAAGTGCGGTTAGGAACCTGATCGTCCGAACCTATGATATAAAATATCATAGCGCAAGAAATAGGTATGCGATCAGTATGTGGAAATGTACTGCTATGCTAAAGGAGGTAAGACTTAATGCATGGGTTCATATACATGAACAATAACTAACTGAATCATATGCAAGAGCTGGATAACATATATGGAGGATCTGTAACTACTGAACATACTGTGCATACTATTTTTGAGTATACTAGAACTGAATTCGATAACTGATAAATGAATATAATGATAATCTAAGATAACTGATAATCTAAATTACTGATAACTGAGTGACTGTATCTGACTATCCTAATTCTAAAGAACTAAACTGAGTTCTATTCTGAAGCCTAAGACTGAAACTGAAACTGAAACTGTGGGCGGAAATCATTTAACTGACATACCCCAATCTGAACTAATAGGGGTTCAATATGTAATACCAATTGGAAGGGTGCCAGTACCGTGCCATGGGTAAAGACAAGCTGAAGAGTAACCCTCTACTGGAAGGTTCCCTAAACGAGAATAGAGGTACCCTCTACTAGCAGGTAGAGCACCTCATCAACCCTCAACTGGAAGGTTTGATTTCTCAAGCTACCCTGGCTACGAATTTATGGAACGCAAGGATTATTTCTAAGGATCACACCATCTGCTGGTAGGTGAGACCTCATCCTTGGGTTCACTCGGTGCTGAATCCTACTCTCAACTGAAAGACACTGAACTGTTATACTGGATTGAACTAGACTAAACTGATATAGAGTTTACTGAGTTTTCCTAAGTTCTGTAACTGACTAAGATCTACTGAGTTCTGCAACTGACTGAGAGTACTATTGATCATGACATGACTGATACTATTCTATCACTGACACTATCTCTAGGTAAACAACTAAATTATCGGGTATTAAATACCCCAGGACTCGATAGCAGGAAATGTAAAGCAAAGCATCAACTTGAATAACATAACAATGTTCACTCAGGCATAATTCATTCACAGAGGCATTTCATCAAACACGTGAAATGCATTAATATGTACATGGATGGGGAATACATATTAGCATGCTATAATGGCATTATTTCATTCTCATAGACAATTTATCAAACACATGAGAAACATACTTGGTTCATTTAATCATCACAACTCAGAGTTAACATGGTTACAACAATCAACTTGCAATTAAGGGTTTATCATGAATATCATGTAATTCAACACATACTAGAATCAATTCTTGGAACTTGTAATCTAAATCATGGATTAAAACACAAACAACATCATGAACATGAATTCAATCTAATTCAAACATGGAAATCATAAATCATAAATCTTGTATTTAAAAAAAAAATGATTTTTGGGCTCCATAGAAGTTAAGGATCCATGGATGAACATCTAACATACCTTTATTCGTGAGATTCTTGAAGTCCTTGGAGAGATTCTCGGGATTGACCTTGATTCTTGAGAGCTAGGATTTATTTTCTTGAGAGAGAAATACCTTTTGATTTTGGAGAAAGTAATTAATGAAGGGTTTAAACATTTTTAGGGCTTAAATCCCACATCTAGGCGGAATAAAATCATGGGAAAAGACTGATTTAACCCTGGGCGCAACTTAAATTTTTCGTGAAATTTTCCCGATCTGGACCCGTGGCGCGATGCGGTGCTATCGCGCCGTGTCACTGGAAAATGACAACTGGGAAGTTGCATGGTGGAACGACTTGATGTACCGCGTTGCCACTTTGTTTGTGAACTGGAAGTGCACCACGACGCGGTGGAATCGCATTGGTACACTTGAAATTAACATATGTGAACTGGGTCTATGACGTGATGTGCTAATATCATGGAGCAATACTGGAAATTGACAACTTCTATTTTGACGCACTCCGAGATGCGCTACTGGCTTGAATGACGCTGTTTAACGACTAAAACTTAAAATCGCCATAACTTCTTACCCGGTTGTCGAATTTAGGTGAATTTTATATCGTTGTAAAGCTAATTGAATTTCCTACGCAATGGAAAGCTCTAATATGAAAATTACTAAGTATTCTAAAAATTTTATTTAGGATAACCCATGTACTGAGTGTTAATCTAGGCTAGGAGAATACGGGGTTTTACAATGCATCCTTGAAATTTCCAACAACTTGACCAAAATCTAAAGAAGTCATTGAAGCAACAGTAGTATCATGAACATAAGGAAAATAAGACCGAGACACCTTTTCTACCATGCGATGAGCATATACAAATGATATGACTTCCTTTAGAGGAAAACTAGGCATAACCTTCCATACTAACCTTGGTACACCTAAAGTAGCTAAAGTAACTGTCTTGGCAGTACAATCCAAAATAGCATGATAGAGAGGTAGATAATCTATACCCAAGATAACATTAAAACCAATCATGCCAAGGAAATTCAAATCTGCCCAAGTCTCACGCTTATCAAAGGTCACTACAAAAGATCGGTACATATGATCCACCACTAAAGTATCTCTTACTGGGGTAGAAACATGAAGAGAAACAACAAGGGATTTGTATAAAGCATCAAAATAAGTAGCAAAGTATGTAGACACATAGGAGAATTTAGACCTAGGGTCATATAACATGAAATCAAATAATGGAAAATATGGACAATACTTGTGATAACTACATTAGAGGTTTCTGCCCCAAGTATTCTAGGTATAGCATAACACTAACCACGCCTACTCTTAGACTGAGAAACCCTTTGACCACTACCAGGAGCTTCTCGTGAACCTATAGTGACACACTTGCCACTCTATGAACTACTTCTAACCACTAATATAGGTGTAGGGCATATCTGAATCTAAGAACTCTGCTAGGCAGGAACCCATACACACCTACAAAAGTCCCTTGCATAATGACCAATATCTGGAATACATAACACTGTATAATCCCTACATCACACTCAAAAGAATGAAAAGAGCCATAATGCCCTCCATGATTGAAAAAACTATAGTTCGTGTCTCTACCTACAAAACCTAATCCCTAGCTACCAAAAGCTTCAGAAACTAAAGGCCTACAATTAGAACTTTGAAAGGCTGCACAAAATGGTCTACCATGATAACCATGAACACCTCTACCAGGGAAACCCCTACCTCGAGATATATGTCCACTGAACTCGGAATAGAACTGTTCTACCCACATAGGGAGAGCTATTCTACCCTTGATATCGAAATAGAACCTTAATTTAAGTGATCATTGAACTTTATCCATATTAGGAAAAAACGTAACTTATGGTGGCTCGTAGTTAATAGGAATTCTAGATTCGCTCATGTGCATTCCCTTCTCAGTGATAAATAATACCCCTAGAATACTTATATGCGTATACTTTAAGAAATCCATCTTAAAAATAACATAAGGGTTTATAGAGTGAAAACCAGTTATGCTTCTCTTTTCTTTAAATCATAATCAAGATGAATAGTTGTTGACTTCATATCTTATCTTTAGATCAAAAGATCAATCTTTCTTAAATCATGTTATAATGTATGTGAATGAAGTTTCAAAAGCTTAAACTTTCTTTTAAACTTAATGCTTGTACTTGGGATTTGGAATTCATGATTTATTTCATAGGATTTCATAAATAAACATCATGCTTAATAATCACCTTAAAATCTTTTAACACTATCCAGTCAAGATAATGAAATTAAAATCATAATACAAATCTAGCAAGTCAAAACATGAATATATGTAAACCTTGATGCACTTAAAGCTTTCAATTGCATGGTAGTATCATAGTTCAATAATATGGCTATTTGGGGATGGACCCTAATTGAAAATAAGTAAATTAAATCTCAAAACCATGCACTTGGGAACAAAGATGAAAGAGTAACCTTGTTCATAAACCCCACATACCTGAAGTTTCTTGACTTGTGAAAAGAGCTTGAACCTTGGGATTTGAAAGATGAAATTGGGGAAAAAAACCCTAATCTTGATGTTCTTGAATATTAAAGGAGGAAAGTGTTGTTATTTAATTGGGTAATAGAGGTAAATAACACCTCTTGAAGGGTTATAGGTCGTGGGTTGGGCATTATATAAGGGGACAAGACCAAAATAACCTTTAACTAAACTTTACAGAAATTGCTCATCAGTCTTTATGAGTCAAACATACTACTCATAGGGTGAGGGTACAACTATGTCCATCAACTCATAAGCTTGTCAAAATCAAGGATGGTATACACTAATCATCATACGAGGTGTAACATATGACTAAAATCATCTCCATAAGACTTGTAGCCCCCTACTCGTATCTTGGATAGAATCTTAGGGAGCCTACACTGATAAACTTATGACTTTCTGACTAATCATATGGTGATCTTTTAACTATAAGGCTCAAGTCGTACCTACAAAAGAATGCCCACTATACCCCACTATCCTGGATAAGACTACAACATACTTCTCATATGTTGTATGTACAACTCAAGGGAGTGAGTCGTATGATGCACAAACACTTTCAGACACGGGGTATTACAACTTTCTTTGAACATGAATTATAACAAGTATATTAAGAAATTGTTAACATACAAACATAAATCAAGTTGGGTTTCAACTATGTTAAACTATCACCTACCTCAATCCAAGCTTTCAACACTCTAATAATCTTGAACATTGCCTTTCTATGAAATTTTGGCTTGTTCATTGTCTAAACACAACAATACAAACTTAATTCAGATAATAGTGCAACACATTGAAGGATTACAACCCAATACCTTAACACCAAGGTCAAATTCAATGACATTTCTCCCTATCTTGGGTTTTCTATCATCATTCCATCTTAATTCTACAAATTTAAGAAATATAATGGTGAATTTTAAGAATATAATGATAAATTAACAAACTTAAACCAAAACCCAAGGGATCTCCACTCTGTTCACCTAATTGTACCAGAAAATTTACCAAGGCCAAGTTAAATCTTTCCCAACACCCAAGAATTAGTGATTCTAAGGATTAATGAAAAAAATAGTTAATGGAATGGATTAACATACCTTAATGATAACGAAATTTAAGTTGATACCACTAAAAATTGCCTCTCCCTTCCGTTAGACAAATGTGGAATAAAGATAATATTTTTGGGAGAAAATAATCTATTACCCCCACCCAACCTTTAGTCAAAATCCCAACTACACACTCAATCTTTAAAGGTGACCTTTTACCCTCCTGAACTATTTTAAAGTGGAATTATTATCCCCCTAAATGCTGACATGGAAAGAGAGTGTGTTTCACTCTCTTCAAAGAGAGTGAGGACGATTTTTTTTATTAAAAAATTATTTTTAATATTAATTTATTTTCTCTATTCATTTTTTTTCTTTATTCATTTTCTTTCTTTCTTCTTCTTCATATTGTTCTTACAAACATTGACATCCAACAACTCATCAATGACATCAAAAATTAATTTATTATTTTTCTAATTTCCAAGAACAAAATTGATTGGTTTCGATTTCAAATTCGTCAAAAATTTCAAAATGGCTATTGTTCATTGTTTCCAACTTCAAGGTTGTCGGGAATTTTAAAATCGCTATTGTCCATTATTTACGACTTCAAAGTCATCGTAAATATTAAAATGGGTATTGTTCATTGTTTCTGACTTGAAGGTCATTGAAAATTTCAAAATTCTCTATTGTTTCCGACATTAAGGTTATTGAAAATTTTAAATTCGGTATTTTTCATTGTTTCCGGCTTCAAGGTCGTCAAAAATTTTGAAATTGGTATTCTTCGTTGTTTTCGGATTTTAGATCGTCGAAAATTTAAAAATTGATATTGTTCATTGTTTCCCACTTCAAGGTTATTGAAAATTTTAAATTCGATGTTGTTTATTATTTTCGACTTCAAGATCATAGAAAATTTCAAAATCGATATTGTCCATTATTTCCGACTTCAAGGTCATCGTAAATTTTAAAATGGGTATTATCCATTATTTCCGACTTCAAGGTCATCAAAAATTTCAAAATTCTGTATTGTTTCCGACTTTAAGGTCAACAAAAATTTTAAATTCGGTATTGCTCATTGTTTCCGGCTTCAAGGACGTTGAAAATTTTGAAATTGGTATTTTTCATTGTTTATGGATTTAAGATCATCAAAAATTTAATAATTGATATGGTCATTGATTCCCACTTTAAGGTTGTCAGAAATTTTGAAATTCGATGTTGTTTATTATTTTTGACTTCATCACGCAGTTCATAACCAAAGAATCAACAACAAACCAACATGTTCAATTATTCACCGACAACAAAGATCAAACAACACACAAACATTCAATCTCAACATCGTACGTCACTCCTAATTTTTCCAAACAATTTTTTGAAAGCCACATCAACACTAAAAAGCAGGAGCTTCGTAAAGAATTATCTTTAAATCATCGATGTTGATGATTTTTTTACCATAGCACCGCTAAAATTAATTAAAATGACTTTTCCGATCTGTGAGAACAAACCCACTAACCATCAAGTTGATGAACTTTACTGTCATTAATGGAGAAAAAATCATAACAAAGTGAAAACATCAATCGAATTTTTTGATGTCAACATTATTAAATCAAATTAACATTTGTTTCTCCCCGCACCTTCATCATAGATAGCTTCTTCAATTTAAAAAAAAAACTAAAATGGAACTTAGATCTATTTCTTCGTTGTCTTCTTTACTTTTGTGTTCGTTGTTGGGGGAATTTAAAGAGGTCAAGGAGATTCAAGAATGAGTTATGAAAGGCAAGGGTTAAAGAGAATTTGGTAAAAGAAAAGAGAATGAAATGGAAAAGGAAAGAAAAAATAAAGAGAAAGCATAATAAATAAAAAATGATCTATTACAGTTGTTGGACCAAAATGGCTTTTGAGATTGAAGAAAGAGAAGAAGATGAAAAGAAAGGAGAAAGATGAATAGAAAGGGAAATGAAGAAGGAAATGTAGAAGGAAAGATGAATAAAATAATGAAGTAATAATTGTAGAAGGAAATGAATAAAAAATTGATTAAAAAAATTAAATATATTTTACACGTATCAAAAACGTATGTATCTCACCTCTCAACATAAATGTGATTGTGGATTTTTAGGAGTATTATAATTTCTATTTTAAATAGTTTAGAGGGGTCATAAATTTGGTTAAAAAGGTTTAGGGGGTAATAGGTCACATTTAAAGGTTGAGTGTGTAGTTGGGATTTCGACTAAAGGTTGGAGGGGTAATAGACTATTTTATCTATTTTTGGAGATATTTCTACATTAATCAATGCATATCTTTCTACAGAGACATCAACATAGTGGGAGATTGACTAAAGCTGACTCATGTTATAGTGAAAAATTCCTGCTGTGGTGGTGCAGTGGTTGTTGCTTGCCATTGGCTATAATAGAGTAGGTGAGGCAGAAACTCTGGACTTTCTCGAGTTTTGCCATTTTCGCAACACACCTTCATATTTTTATATCTTATACTAACCCCTTCACGTCAAATTCAATATAGGGAGTTCTACTTACTCGAATTCGCTTACAAAAATTCCAATTTGATTTCTTATTATCTTAGCTATCATAAGATCAAGCTAAAACACTTAACATTTAACTAATCCATTATTGAATTACCCTAGACCATACCACTCTTGGATTTCATCTAAGACTAGCCTAGCCTAAATTTGAAACTCTCAATTTGAAGAAAACCATAACCCAAATTATGGCACATAGACTTACCCATAACGACAGAAATGGTCGTTACAACAAATACAAATTTACCCATCACTCGAGGCAAATGATCAAATAATTAAAATGAGGCAAGTAATAAGTAAAAGAGTACCGATATCCTCAAACAAGTGAGGATACTTGTCCACCTTATCCCTCTCAATTTCCCACATTGCCTTCTTAAGCAGACGATGCTTCCTTATACCTTCATACATTAGATATCCTCTATTCTCAATTTTCAAACATCCTAGTCAAGAGATGGAATTGGCTCCTCTTCATATTAAGGATTTTTATCAAGTAACATTGAGTACCATTAAATGATATAATGCCCATCCCTATGATATCTCTTAAGCATTGACACATAAAATACCGTATGGACCCCTGGCAGGCTTGGTAGCAAAGATAACCTGTAAGATACTGGGCCTACATCATCAAGGACCTTAAATGGACTAATATAATGATGTCTAATCTTAAACTTTTTTCAAAATTTTATAAATCCATTCATAGGAGATATCTTCAAAAATACTTGCTCATCGAGTTTGAGTGACATATTCCTTACCTTGTGATCAACATACTCTATTGCCTAATTTGGATGCCAACATCTTGCCTTAAACAAACCTCACCTTCTCTTGAGATCCCTTTACCAAGTATATGCTCAAAGTTTTACATCAGCAAATTCAAATTATCTTATGCGTGATCTACACCTTCTCCCATAGAGTTCTTTGAATGAATCCATGTAAATGCTAGAATAATAACTATTGTTGAATGAAAACTCATACAACGACAAGAGCTTATCCCGATAACCACAAAAATGAATCACACAGTCTCTTAACATATCATCAAGCACCTAAATAGTCCTCTCTGACTGTCTGTCAATCTGAGGATGGAAAGTAGTGTTGAAGTCAAGCTTAGTGCCCAACTCTTCATGTAACCTATCCCAAAACTTAGAGGCAAATTACGTACATTTATCAAAAATGGCTCTCATGCAGCATCAATATATATTCCCTATAAATCTTGGCTAACTACATCAGAGTTGTAATCCACTCTAAATGGAATGAAATGATCTGATTTGGTTAGCTTTCCACTATGCCCCGATTCTTAGGAAACCCACTATGAAATCCATGACTATTATCTTCCACTTCTACTCGAGAATAGGTATTCTTGAAAGAAAACCCATATATTTTTTATGCTCATAATTCACCTGCTGACAGTTATGGAATTTAGACATATTCTTCACTATTTCTCTTTTCATCTTGAGCCACTGATAGAGATGTCTCAAGTAATATTGCATCTTGGTTTCACCCAGATAAATAGAGCATCAGGTCCTATGAGCTTCTGTAAGCAAGTCCTGAATCATATCACTAACACGAGGCACACACACAAGTCTTCTGAAACTCAACACCCCACACACAACAAATGTGGTGTCATAAGCTTTACCATACACCACCTTGCTTTGATATTTAAGCAATTTCACAACTTTAAACTGTCTAGCCTTAATTTACTCAAGGAATGTTGACCGTACATCGACAATAGATAATGCTTCAACCCTTTCAAAAATATAAATTGTCTGAACTATGATGCTAGAGTTTGAATATGTTTAGCTAAAGGTCGCTTTGACACCTCAAACAAGCCAAACTACCCATACTACTGATTTTTGGCTCAATGGTCTATAAATGCTTCACACTTTCCTTCATATAGATAATGTCTCCTAATCTTAAGTGTAGAAACCACTATTGCTAACTCCAAATCAAGGGTTGGATAATTATTCTCGTAAGGCTTTAATTTCTTTGAAGTATAGTCAATCATATTCCTGTCCTGCAGTAACTCAACACTCAAACTAGAGACTAAAGCACTAATAATACAATAAAGTTCTTACCTTTAATTAGAAAGGCAAGAATTAGGATTGTAGTCAAAAGAATCTTAATCTTTTGGAAGCTCTCTTCACACTTATCTGACCATACAAATGGAACTTTTCTCTGATTCAACCTTGTCAAGTGGGTAAAAATGGAGGCAAAGTTCTTGAAAATCATGTGATAGTAACTAGAAATACCTAGAAAGCATCTCACCTCAGTCACAGAGCAAGGCTGGACCCAATTCTTCATAGCCTCAAACTTCTAGGAAAATACTATCACCCCTTTTCTGAAACCACATTCTCTACAAAGTCTGTAGAGGACATCCAAAATTTGCATTTAGAGAACTAAGCATAAAGCTTCTTCTCCTTCAGAACCCCAAGATAATACAAAGATATCCTAATTGATCCCCATTACTCTTAGAGTAAACCAAATAGTGATCAATAAAATAAATACAAAAAAATCTAAGTAAGACTTGACAATAACATTCATCAAACTCATAAAGTCTACTGGTGCATTGGTCATCTCAAAGGACATCACCAAGAATTCATAATTCCTATATAGAGTCCTAAAAGGTATCTTAGGTATATCCTTAGGCCAAATCTTTAACTGGTATAACCTTACCTTAAGCTATCTTTGAGAAAACTAATGCACCCTGGAATAGGTTAAAAAGATAATCTATTTGGGGAAAAAGATACTTATTCTTGATAGCAACCTTATTAAACTCTTTGTGGAAAATACACATTCTCATGCTGCCATCCATTTTCTTAATGAAAAAAACTCGAGCACCCCAAGGCAAAACACTAGGAAAAATGAATTCATTATTAAGTACTCTTGCAACTAAGTCTTGAGTTCTCTCAACTCAGCTGATTTGATATTAGGTGCGTGTTTGGATCCAAATTAATGCAAAAGTTAATGCCTTATTAAGGAGGTATACCAGGAAAGTCCGTGGGAAATACCTCTAGAAACTGTAACATCACAAGAATTGACTCAATCGATGGGGACTTTCTACTAACATCCCAAAGATGTGCCAGAAAGGCCAAACACCCTCTCCTAAATAGCTTCTTAGCCTATATAAATGATATATTTTCACAGGTCTCAGCTTATAAATACCTTCTCAGTGTATATTATCCATCCTAGGAATATCTAAGGTCATAGTTTTAGCATTACAATTTTGAACAACGTGATACAAAATAGTCAAGTTATACCGAAGATGATGTCAAAATAAAGCATATCCAAGATTATCAAATCTAGCTAAGTCTAGAAACCTATACACAAGTCAGAAAAAGTATGATAAGCATGAGTCACAACCATGGAGTCTCCAACTGGAGTAGATACCTATATAAGAGAGTCAAGCATATCACAAAACATGCCCGATCCTAAGTCAAATTTATTATATTCATATGAATAGGTAGAACCCACATCAAACCAAATAGTAGTCATCTGGTCACATACAAGAATAGTACAGGTAATGATAGCATCAAAAGCCTCATCCACATCCTTAACTAAAAAGGCATAACTATGAGCTCTATCATCTGGGTAACATCCTTAGCAGTTTGTGAACCATCTCTCCCCGTATTACCATTACCTCAATTTACACCTTGTAGATGACCTATGTCATTACTTCTACCATATTACTAGTTTGAACCATAACTCTAGCTTACTGGCTAGCTCTAAAGACACTCTCTCTTAAAGTGCCCCATAGAACCACAAGTATAACAACCTAAATTTAAGGAAGTCCTATCATCATATGAATATAAATCACCCTGGCTTCAACAAATTGAGGGATTTTTAAGATCCTAATCTAACTTACTATAGAAGCTAGTGGAGTTGACTGAATAGGGTGAGCCAAATAAGACTAAATGACTATGATACTTGGGGTATAAACCACCAAAATTACCTGTATTAAAGGACTTCTTTGCTAATACTTTAGCCTGACCAACCTATTTGACTCCTTCAACCGTCTTCATATAATCAACAACATCATTGAAGGTACTTCCAATAGAAGTTATTTTCACAGAAAAAACCTATATGTCAATGTTCAAACCCTTCACAAACATCCGATCCTCTCTTATTTGTAATATGTAACTAAGTATCATAATAGGATAAGGCATGAAATCTTGCAGGCTGTGATAGTCATAATACCATTTTCAATGGCCGAAAATGCATCCTTCTTGTAATCATAAAGAGTAAGAAATTGTCAATGAAGGTAAAGCTGGTGATTGTACTCCACCTAAGGCCTCCATCACTACTTTGCATCACCTTGTAGTTGGAAGGTCATAGAATTAACACCATGGTGCTCCGTAATGCTCATTATGCAGTCCCTCATAACAATCAATAATGAACTCAAATGCATCCTTAGTCTCAGAACCAATAAAGGTAAGAGGTTTTAATTTTAAGAAACTTAGTCAATATATAATATTTGATCCCATTCATGATAGGCCTAACACTAATCGAGTGAATATCTTAGTAACCAATGCCTCACCCATCCTAGGGAAAAAAGTACCAGTCGGTTGTGCACCTAGGTACTAATAAAAAGGCACAATAGAAGTAGAACTAGTATCTTCCAACCTACTAATAAAGAAAGAACCAGTATAATCATTTCAATTTCCATCGAGATAAGAACTGGACCTGCTACTGGTGTGTAATGACTCTCTAGATCATTTTCAATATTTTTGCTCATCTTTACCATTTATAGTTTTCATATAGATTCTCTAAGTCATTTATGCCTTGTTGGAGATGATAGTTCATTTATTGGCTGGTTCATTTATTTTTTGAGCCAATTCTTGATTTTAAAGTTTTTGTTAGTATGAATTGGCTACATGGAAAAACCATTAATTTAATGAACTCGTATGCTAATTTTGATAGTTCCATCATCTCTGGAATATTGAATTTAGGCAAGGGGACCTTTGGTTTAGGTCTCAAGGCTCTCAAACTTATTTCGAGCTATTGGACAAAATTTGATGAAAATGGCCTATGGATGTGGGGTCCAGTTTCTATTGAAATAACCTCAAATAGAAACTTCTATTGCACCATTGCATCCAATTTCTATTGAAATGACCTCAGATGGAAACTTCAATTGTACTATTGTATCTAAAACTTCAAATTTAATAAGATAGAATAGTTTGTTTGTACATATGGAATTTTGAATAAAACCCGAGGGGTTTGTGAAAACTTGGAAGAATTTCAAGTCTTCAACAGGTGTATTCGCTAAAGCAGCCCTTTGACAGCTTTAGCGGAGGCTGCTTAAGCAGCCTTCCAAGCGCAACAGAGGCTTGGCTAGCCCAAGGAGCCACTTTAGAAGTAAGTTGACCGTGAAAGTTTATGTCGCTTTAGCACCAACTTGTGCACTTAAGCGATATACTAGACCTAGGCGTGTTCTTCTTTAGCATATTTGGGCATTGACCACTTAAAAAATTAAGTGTCCGCTTATGCTAGACCTGGGAGCTATTAAATGCTCCAATCAACCTGATTTTCTACCATTTTTCACATAAGTTCAAGTGTGGAAACCCTAGAGAGTGTGGAAATTTGATATAAATATTAATAGACTATTTTTGGGTGTTTGTGAGCTTGGATTTCTCATTTTCTCACTTAATTTATGGTAAGTTTCCATTAATTTAATGGTTAAATTTTCTATAATTTCTCGAAACCCCTAGGTTATTGGTGGGTTGATTTTAGCTCCATATGATCTTGGAATTTACCCATTCTTGAGACTAAAGATTCCTTGAACATAGAGAGACGTGTTGATGGTTTTGAAAGTGTGATTTCAAAAGTGGGATCTATATGAGATTTTTAAGTATTTTTGGACTTGAAGAATAAAAGTACAACATGGTTACTATTGTTCTCATATTGATGAGTATATTTTCTATTTTTTTCTATATGAGCTCTAGCTAAGGCTGCTAGTCTATCAGTCTATTTTTCATAAACTCTTGATTACAAATACTGAAATTAAAGTGACAAAGGAATACTTGTTAAACCTAAAACCCCATTTTAGGTGACATTAAACTATCAGTGGATTAAGTCGCAAACAACTTGAGTTCACACCATATTCCCTGTGGGATTCGACCCCAACCTAGTTGGGTTTTATATTGACAATGATCGCTTACACTCTCGTTGAGAGGTGTAGTTTGAGCATTATAAAAAATGGTGCCTTTTCGGGGAATACCATTTTAGAATGAAAGTTTGTGTGCGATAATTGATTGTTAGTTAAGTTTCCTAGATGTACGTTTATTTGTTGTTTTTGTTTAATTGAAGGATTTTTATATGTATTCCAAGAACCCAAAGTTCCAAAGAAACATTATTACCACTCAATTTGAAATCGCAATGAATTGGAAGAATGGAAGAACAACAAGAGGCTGATAGACTAGCAGCCTTAGCTAGAGCTCAGGTGAATGTGCAAAATATCAAGCAAAAGGTACAACATCCAAACCCTGAGGACAAAGAATTAGGGGACGAGGAGTTATTGAACCCTGGTAACCCAAGGCGTGCAAAGCAGATAGCTGCACAAGTGCCACATAATGTTAATCGGAACTGTCCGTTCCAAAGAAAACAAGAGTACTAGCCGGTCCAGTATGATCTAAATGATAATGATGATGGTATGGACGGGGTAGGTACAACGGATGCCATTTCTCCACCATTGGCACCTATAGCCAAGTTCAATATTATGAGTACTATGATCTAACTTCTTAACCTAAAAGGGTTGTTTGGTGGCCTTCTTGGGGTTGATATGAACATGTATCTGGTGAATTTTGTCACCATTTGCAAATTTTTTGATAACCCAAGAGTGGACCAGAATGCTATCCGGTTGAGGTTGTTCTCGTTGTCTCTGTCTGGGGAGGCAACATTGTGTCTGAATGAGCTTACGCTTGATTCCATCACCCACTAAAGGCAATTGAAAAAAGCATTCCTAGAATAGTTTTTTCCACCCTCCAGGAGGGTACAGTTGAGGGACGAGATCAGCAACTTTAGATATCTCCCTACTGAATCTTTGCATAAGACTTGGGAGAGATTCAAGAAGAAGCTGACATAGTGTTCGAACCATAATATGATGGACCAACACTTGATGGAGACTTTGTACAGGGCCCTCAACTCTGTAACAAAGTCGATTGTAGATAATGCTACCGGTGGTTCATTTGTTAATCTATCATTTTAAGATGCCTCAGACATGCTAAATAGGGTGACCAAATAGAGTCGGGCTTGGCATACCAGGGAGACTATGGTAGCAAGCCCCACTATTTCGGTTGGTATGTCTGCTGAACAATACAGGAGAGATGAGGAGTGGGATCAAGACATGGCCTATCTAAAGACTCAAATAGACTTTCTTACCAATCACTTATTATTGGGAAAGACTAAGAAAGTAAAGGCTATAATGTCTCAAGACTGAGTTGATGTGGAGCCTGAAGAAGAGGCAAATTATATTAATAATCAGGGGTTTTTCCGACGAAATATCCAAGCGACTCAAGGTCGGAACGTTTATGACAAGCCTAGTTACAAAGACTAGGAGAAAGGAAATTGGAGGAGCAATAATGATAGGAGTGGTTTATATGTTCCTCCTAGAAATTGGGACGCTGCTGCAATTAGCTCTGGAAAGATGTCCATAGAGGACATGATGGAGAAATTCTTGAACGGAGTTGAGGCTACCAACTCTGGTGTAACCAACATGAAGACTGATCTGACTTCCATCAGTCAGTTGGTGCACTCACACTTCAATGCAATCAAACAGTTAGAGCAGCAGATGAGCCAACTTTCCGCTGCATTCAACCAGAGAAAAAGTAGAACGTTACCGAGCAATACGGTTCAAAATATGCGAAATGATGGCTCATGTATGGAGATTACCACTAGGAGTGGTAAGATCTTACCAGGCCCTTCCGTAGGCAAATCTGTAGATGGTGAGGTAGTTGTTGATAAATCCGAAGAAAACAATCCAGTGGAGTCTCAGAAGCTAGATAATTCTGTTGATGCTAAAAAAGTGAAAGAAATGGAGAAGGAGGTAGTGTTGAAAACTATCCCAATACCACTACCTCCATTTCCTTAGTGGTTGGAGAAAAAATTTGATGATGCAAAGTTCAGCAAATTCATGGAAATACTCAAGCAATTGACAATAAATGTGCCTTTGGTTGAGGCACTTGAGCAAATGCCAGGATACGTGACATTCATGAAGGACCTTGTGACTAAGAAAAGAGCGGTGAGCTGCGAATTGGAGAAGGATCTTCACCATTGTAGAACTATTTCTACAAGGACCTTGGTGCAAAAGAAGCCAGACCCAGGCGCATTTATTATTCCCTGCACAATTGGGACTATGGAATTTGCCAAAGTATTATGTGATCTGGGAGCAAGCATTAATTTGGTGCCACTGGATGTTTATAGAAAGTTGGGTCTAGGAAATACCACACCCACCAACATGCGACTCGTTATGGAGGATAGGCCAGTAAAGTGACCTATTGGTATTCAGTATGATGTGTTGGTGAAGGTGTCCAACTTTATATTCAATCCAATATTTGTTATTCTATATTGCGAGGTAGACTTTGAGGTGTCCATAATCTTAGGTCGACCTTTCCTCACAACTGGAAGTGTGTTGATTGATTTGAAAGTGAATGCGCTCTTATTCAGGATGTATGATGAAGTGGTATGGTTTGATGTGTGTAAATAAATAAAGCAGAATGAAGAAATGAGTATTCTCTCAGTAGATGATATGTATTATGAGAACGAATAGGAGATGTCCATAGCTGAGCAACTTGTTGTCGAACCTTTGGCCGCGGTCACGATGAATTATGATAGTGAAGGCATCAGGGAGTATGAAGAGACCGTTTGTGCTTTTAAAAGAATGGGTTCATATCCTAATGCTCCTAAAATCTAGACCTTGACCTTGCTAATCGACCAACACCACCGGCCTAGCCATCTATTGAGGAGCCTCCTGTGGTGGAATTGAAAGAACTACCTGGGCACTTATGGTACATGTTTTTGGGCAATGAGAAAGTGCTACCTATTATTATTGCGGATGATTTGGGTGAGAAACAGGTAAACGCACTTATTTCAGTACTTCAGAGACACAAGAGAACTATAGGATGGATCATTGCAGATATTATTGGCATTCCCCCTGGCATCTGCACGCATAAAATTCAACTTGAAGAATATTTTATTCCAACCATAGAGCATCAACGCCGTCTTAACCCACCAATGCAAAAGGTGGTTAAGATGGAGATTATTAAGTGGTTGGATGCAGGAGTGGTTTACCCTATTTCTGACAGCAAGTGGGTGAGTCCAGTTCAATGCGTGCCCAAAAAAAAGGGCATGACTGTGGTTATAAATGAAAGGAATAAGTTGATTCCACTCAGGCCGGTAACTGGGTGGAGAGTTTGGATGGAATACCACAAGTTGAATGTATGGACTCTGAAATACCACTTCCCGATGCCCTTTATGGATCAAACACTTGATCGATTGGCTGGATGGGGGTGGTATTGCTTCTTAGATGGTTATTCCGGATACAACCAAATCTGTATTGCTTCTGAAGATTAGGAGAAGGCAATAATCACATGACCATATGTAACCTTTGTATTTAGAGGATGCCATTTGGCCTATGTAATGCACCCACCACTTTTCAATGGTGTATGATGTCTATCTTCTCAGACGTGGTGGAGGACACTATAGAGGTATTCATGGATGAATTCTTTGTGGTGGGAGATTCATTTGAGATGTGTTTGGAAAATCAGAATATAGCCTTGCAACGTTTTGTTGAATTCAATTTGGTGCTTAACTAGGAAAAAAGTCATTTCATGGTAAAGATGGGCATCGTTCTTGGCCATAAAATTTCTAAAAAAGGGATAGAAGTCGATCGAGCAAAGGTGAAAGTTATTGAGAAACTACCACCTCCTATTTCAGTGAAGGGAGTGCATAGTTTTCTTGGTCTGCTGGCTTTTATCATAGAATTATAAAATACTTCTCGAAGGTTGCAAATCCACTTTGCAAACTTTGGAGAAAGAAGTGAAATTTTCCTTTGATGTTGAGTGCTTGAAGGCCTTTGAAGGCCTTACAAAGAAGCTGGTTGAGGCCCCCATTGTTGTTGCACCTGACTGGTCAAAACCATTTGAGATTATATATAATGCAAATGGTGTTTCCCTTAAAGTGGTGTTGGGACAAAAGAGGGACAAATTATTTCATCCGATATATTACGCCAGGAAAGCACTAAATGGAGCGCAAAAGAATTACACTATCACTGAACAGGAACTTCTGGCTGTAGTGTATGCTTTTGAGAAGTTTAGAGCTTATTTTTTTGGGACCAAAGTGGTGGTTCACACCCACCATGTTTCCTTGAGGTATTTGATAGCTAAGAAGGACGCAAAATCAAGCCTGATTAGATGGGTATTGTTGCTGCAAGAGTTTGACATTAAGGTCAAAGTTAGGAAAAGTTATGAAAACTAGGTTGCAGATCATCTGTCTAGAATAGAAGGTGAATAAGAAATTAGTGATGAAATGTAGATAAATGATGCATTCTTTGATGAGGATATCCTGGCTGCAGCTGTGGAAAAATTGCCTTGGTATGCGGACTATGCAAATTATGTTGTGAGTGAGGTCATCCCAGAAAATATTTCTTCCCATCAAAGAAAGAAATTCTTGCATGATGTGACATATTACTTTTGGGATGAGCCTTATATTTTTTGGCTATGTGCGGATAATATTATAAGGAGATGCGTGTCGGAAGTGGATGTATTAGGCATATTGGAAGTTTGTCATGCTTTCCTAATTGGAGGTCACCATGTAGGTTACCGAACTTCTAGGAAGGTGTTGTAGAGTAGCTATTACTGGCCAACATTATTCAAGGATGCCCACGAGTTTGTACTGAAATGCGACCAATGTCGGAGGTAGGGGTCAATCTCTAAATGACATGAGATGCCCTTGACTAAGATGTTTGAAGTGGAATTATTTGATGTTTGGGGCATTGATTTCATGGGCCCTTTTGTAAGCTCGTACGGGATGAAGTATATTTTAGTTGTTGTAGACTACGTTTCAAAATGGGTAGAATCTGTAGCCTTGTCTGATAATGAAAGAAATAGGGTTGTTGCTTTTCTCAAGAAGAACATCTTTTCTCGCTTTGGAGTACCACGTATCATTATAAGCAATGGAGGATCTCATTTTTGCAACAAATTGTTTCGAGCAGCTCTGGCAAAATATAGGGTAAAACAACACAGAGTAGCTACTCCATACCACCCTCAAACCAGTGGGCAAGTGGAGGTGTCAAATCGAGAGATTAAAGCCATCCTAGCCAAAATGGTGAATACTAGTTGAAATGATTGGTCTCGAAAGCTCGATGATGCCTTGTGGGCATATTGGACTACTTTTAAGACACCCATTGTCATGTCACCATTTTAGCTGGTCTATGAAAAAACTTGCCACCTACCAATAGAGCTAGAGCACAAAGCCTTATGGGCCCTCAAAAAGTTGAATTTGTATTGGAAGAAAGAAGCAGAGCGATACAGGGACAACTGAATGAGATGGATGAATTCCTTCTCAGGGTATATGAATGAGCAGATCTGCATAAAGAAAAGATGAAAAAGTACCATGATTGGAGGATAGAGAAATGAGACTTCCAAAAGGGTGACTTGGTGCTTCTGTTCAGTTCCAGACTCAAATTATTCCTAGGTAAGCCAAATCTAAGTGGTCAGGTCCTTTTAAAGTTAGTCAAGTCTACTCATATGGAGTAGTGGAACTTGAAAATGAAGATAGCAGTACCTTCAAGGTAAATGGGCAACTTTTCAAATTCTACATTGGTCTGAAAGAATCAATGAAAAGTATCACCATTATCTGTCTTGATGAAGTCTGAAGTAATCAAGATACCTGAGTCGTGCTGCGAAATTAAATTATGCGCTGCATGGGAGGCAACCCATGAACCCCAGGATTGATCGATTCCGTTTATACTCTAACCCTTAGTTTAGTTTTGTTTTGAGTCTAGGTTGAGGGTGTAGGGTAGGATGTTGTTGTAACATACATTGTACTGACTAGGAAAAATACAAGTACAGAAAGTAGTTGACATATTTTTGATTGATTTTTGAACACCTCTCCAATGTTTTGTTGCATAACTGTGTAAATTGCATTTACTTGCAACCATTACGAATCTTGTTATGGCATTAGTTCTAGTTGCTTGATAATCACTGCTGAACATCTGCATGAACTAGATAAGTAGTAGCCTGCGATATACTTGTGTGACATGTGTGTGTGAGCAACTAATTAGTTCCCTCTGTGTGCTGAAGCCAGAACTTGCCCGGTTAGTATTACCATGGTTGAAAGGTAGGGGCTAGGAAAAGATCATAGGCCGTTTTTGATGTTAACCCACCTTTAGCCTAAATAGCTTTCCCTGTGTGGATAATATCCCTTGATCCCTATTTTGAGCCAAAATTGCCCATTTCTTTCTTATACACCTTTCACCTTCCCGTCTATACCATAATGAACTTATTTTGGCACTGGTTCTCCTTGGACACTGTGCACCTTGACCTAGGCAAACAACCTAAGTTTAGAGTGGCTATCATAGGGGTGTGTTATCTAAAATGAGTATGAAGAAGGGTAGAATAAAAGAAAAAGAATAAAAGTTGGGTGCTGTAGAAAAAGCTTGAGAAAAAAAATAGTGAAAAAAAAACACCCAACTTGAATACGTGTGATCAAGAAAAGAGAAAAAAGAGAAAAAGGCTAATAAGTGAGCCCCAAGAGATTAGTGTAGTGTCAAGGAGGAATAGTCACTCTAAATGTCCTTAAATATCATACCAGCCCCTAGCCTACATTACAAGCCTAAGAGAAGTCCTATAGTGATCCAAGCTGGCCTATCTGAAGATCTTGGTAATGAAAATAAGGGCAAGCCTATGGCACTTGGCATACACTGATTAGATCTTTGTTTTGAGAGTGAGAGTCTTTTGATTATCCCCATGTTTACATCTTTGGTCTGATATGAGTAGAGGGGGATTTCTTTGTTGTGGGTGCACACTGGTATTATTGCTAGTTACTTGCTTGTTTAGGTAGTGTAAAATTGGTACATGCATGGTTGTTGTTTCTAAGATTAATGCCATAGCTTGAGTCCTTTGTGTTATATTATTATTTTTCAGTGGTATGCACAGTTGGTTTTAATTTGATTGACCTTGGAGGTGGTAACCATCTTTTGAGCTTAAATGAATAATTGACTGCCAAATTGTACTTTGTTTTTCTTAGTTATGATTTGGTTGCTTGAGAAAAAACAATTGTTTTAAGTTGAGGGTATTGATGTGTGAGCCTATGCTAACACATTTGAGGCTTTTAACTCTAAATAATTGCAAGGGCTTGAGCAACTTTAGTTGTTTTTGATTAGTTTTACTTTGATTTTGCAGTAAAGGTTGAGATGCAGGGAAATCAACAATAATGGAAGCAAAAAGGCTGAAATCTAAAACAATTAAAAGACAAGTGCAGCTAACAACATTCATGATAGGTCGTCATCCCAGTGATAGGCTATCAAGGCCATCGTCAGCCTTAAACAAGGAATGAGTTCTAATTGGTAGAATCGACGATATTTTGTGATAGGCTATCATAATGGTGATAAGTCATCAAGAATGCTGTCAGACTTAGGCAGGACATGGGAATTGGAGCAAAAGTGTGACGACATTTCTGATAAGTCGTCACAGTCCTGATAAGCCGTCAGAAGTTGTTATCAACCTAAGAAAGGACTAGTGAAGATTTGAAGAAGACCTGATGACATTCTTGATAAGTCGTCAGGATCCTGATAAGGCATCACCAATGTCGTCGTCTATTTCGAGAAAAAGATGTAACCTTAATTTTGTTTCCTTATTTACGGTGAACTATTTAAAGCTTTGTTTTAGGGTTTTCTAGAGAGAATTTCGAAGAGAGTCGACATATTGAGTTTTGAGATAGAATATTTTGACATTTTTCTCTCTCTACTTTTGGCTTGAAAAAGTAAATACTTTGAAGAGATTATTATCTGTATTTTGGGATTTCTTTTGTGATCTAATCTATGATTCACTAGTTATTATTCATCTCTGTAAGTTTATCTTTCAAATTATGAATTCAATTATGTGTTCCATTCGTTTCTCATGAGTGGCTAAATTCCATTAGCCTGAGTTATGTGATCTAGGGTTAGGTCTTAATAAGGTGCTAAGTGTTCAAAATTCGAAAGGTGGTAGGATTTCTTGATAATTCTAAAGCTTTAATTAACGTCTATTGGTTGCAAATAGGAGACAAACCTTCTTTATTTTCTTGAGAAAGAAATCAAATATAGTAGGAAGTGAATTATCAACAGGGACTCGGAACTACTTTGTTTAATAATCAGCGCTGTAACAAGGTTCGTTAACCTGAGGTAAAATCTGGGCAGTGAATAGAAATTTCCTAGGTCCGAGAGGATTAGGAAATTAAACACTTAAGTAGGTTGAGAGACATTTAACCATAACATCGATAAAGATAGCTTGTTTTCCTACCCACTGTGAGAATCTTGAACAACTTTTAGCATCTGTCATGTACCAGAAGCCCTAGTAAACATGATTCTGGCTATTTCATAAACTCTTGATTACAAATACTGAAATTAAAGTGACAAATAAATACTTGTTAAACCTAAACCCCCCATTTCAGGAGACATTAAACTATTAGTGGATTAAGTTGAAAACAACTTGAGTTCACACCATATTTCCTGTGGGATTCGACCCCAACCTAGTTGGGTTTTATAGTTACAATTATTGCTTACACTCTCGTTGAGAGTGTACTTTGAACATTATCAGTACAGTCCTATGGATCGATATGACGGTGTCCGTTTATTACCTTTGAGAGACTATAGGATATATTTAAGAGATCTTCACTTCTTTAACCTATTTTATACTAAGAGTCTGAGTTGGTTTCTAAATATTTCTTTGCTTTCACTCTTTTATTGGATGTCTAAGACGTATTTTACTACTACGTAAGGAAAGGGCCTTGAGTCTATGAGTGGGGATACTATCATAGTTTGTAGAAGACCTAGAGGGAAAAAACAGCCTAGAGATGGAGCCCCAATCAGAGACCAAGATAGAGGGCCTTCACTAGACCCTATTCCTTCCCCCAAGCCAAAGTTTCCTTCTCCCAACCCTTAGTAGGCTAAAGACTAGCCCAGGCTTTACCATGGCTTATTTCTTCTTCATTTCTATTGGATGCATTGATTTAGATCTTGGGATTTGTTGGTATTTCACTATCTGATGGTGTGCAGTCTCTAATCAGAGTAGAACTGAAGTAGAGATACAACTTGTAGCTGTGGATTCTATAGTTGGGTCCCTTCTATGCCGATGGTTGCTCAATCGATAGTTTCTCAGATGATGGTTTCCTATCCTACTATGTCTGTTCAGGAGCAGAAGATATTGGGTATAATCTTAAAATTGTCTCTGCCTAGGTTTTTGAGTGCACTGATCAAGGAGGCTCACGAGTTCTTGATTGCTTGAGAGGATAATCTTTGTAATTTGGGACTAGTTAAGAATGGTAGTAAAGATTACACTACTTTCTAATTGGATTTGGTAGACATAAGTGGAGGGGTCATATTAATTCCAAGCTAGCTGGTATTCCCCCATTGACATGAACTCTGTTCTCTGAGGTATTCTTGGTAAAGTATATGCCTCACAACCTTAAAGATTATTTGAGAGATCAATTCTCAATATTAGAGAAGGTTTCTACCACTATTATAGAGTATGGGTCTCAATTTTATGAGATAGGTAGGAATGGTACATCGATTTTGCCGATCGAGTATTAATAGGTTTGATGTTTTTCGAGGATTGAGACTTTCTCTTCAATTGGATACACAGAGCTTGGTTTCTGTCAATAGATATTTTGCTGGTTTCTTATCATGCTCAAGTTATGAAGGATATGTATTGCCAGGCCCAAGGGGGCAGTAATAAGTGGCCGCGATATCAGGATTGTTTCAGTTGGAGTCATATTGGCTCATAGTTCAGATGTAGTTACCTTTTGCATCAACCTCATCAGCATTAGGGTCTATCTTGTTGGCCCATTCATGCTGCACTTCAAATCATCGATGGATGCCAGTTTAGTTACATTAATCATTTTGGCCAGAGTAGTGTCAGTATCCGAGTGGTTTATATTCTAGGTATTCTACCCATGGTGTTTATTTATGGTCAACCAAATCTTTTAGTTTTAGTACAATGCTTGAGAAATGTTATAGTTGTGGTGGCCTGTAGACATTTCTTAAAAAAGTGCCCCAGTCATAAAGTGATAGTTCTTGCTGCTAAGAGTATTCTGACGAATGAGGCAGAACCTCTCCCAACTAAAAGTGGTATGAATGGTAATCGAGGTGGTCCATAGAGTACTCGTAGAGGTCCTCAGATAGGTAGGACAGGGGTATGTCAATAGCCTAGCTTAGTGGCGTGCCTGATCAATTGTATGTCGTACCTGCCGACCTGAGACTGAGTCTTCAGATGCTATTAATACAGGTGCAATTTCATTATGCCATCAGACAACTTTTACTTTATTTGATTTGGGACCCACTTATTCTTATGTATTTTCTTATTATTCCCCACAATTAGAGTTATATTGGAATTCTTTATCTGGACCGTTATGTGTAATTACTCTTGTGGGTAATTCTTTAGCAGTGGATCGGGTTTATAGAGCATATATTGTGACTATTCAAGAGTTTGATAATCAAGCTAATCTTATTTTACTAGACATGGCGGATTTTGATGTAATTATGGGCATGGATTCTTTATCCCACTGTCATGCAATTTTGGATTATTTTTCTAAGACCATTACCTTAGACATTCCCGACATTACTTTAGTTGTGTATCAGGGATCTATTAGCCTCAAGACGACAGGGGTTATTTCTTATATTTAGGCTAGGAGACTTATTTCGAGGGGTTGTGAGTCTTATCTTATTTAGATCCATGATGTTATTATGAAGAGTCCATAGCTTGACGTTGTTCCTATAGTGTGTGAGTTTCATAATGTTTTTTCTACTGATATACCTAGTATTCCTCTTGAGCATGATATTGAGTTTATTATTAATCTTGAGTCGGGCACCCAACCTATTTCTATGGAAGCTAACCATATGGATTTGATGGAGCTGAATTATCAGCTTTAGGATCTACTGGTAAAAGTTTAATTAGATCGAGTGTGTCTCCTTAGAGTGCTCCTATCTTGTTCATGAAAAAAGAAGAATGGTTCCATGTGTATGTGTATTGACTACAAGCAACTTAATAAGTTGACATAAAAATAGGTATCCTAGGCCTTGCATTGATGAGTTATTTGACCAACTTTAGTGAGAAGTGATGTTCTCTAAATTAAATTGAGATCCGATTACCGTTAGTTATGATACAATCCAAATTTCCTTTAGAACTTTGGATGAGATCCTTATGATGATAGAACTGTTTGACGACTCCTTGGTGCTATCAAGAAGTGACACTTAGATGGTGAAGAACTTCAAGGAGATTCAAGGGACTTTAATAAGGTCAAAGGAGTGAAAGACGGGGATAAAAACTCCCTAGGGAGGAACATGCGTCCCATCTTCTTTGGATGTGCGCCCAACCTACTCTAGCAGATCTAGAGAGGGTCAAAACAGTCCACTAACTATGGCTATTTATTTCATTTTGATCATGGACCACTTATGGGCCCATTGTAATAAGATAATCATAAACTATAAATAAAACAAATTATGTCTGTATTTCATTATTTTTGTTTTGATAATAAAGATATAAACACCCTTGAGAGGGTGAGTGATATCTTGAAAAAGCATTTTTTTGACATTTGTTTAGAAATTGTGGTTGTAAGGGCGTTTCGATTCCCTTGCAGTCAACATAATAGATTACGTGCTTGTTGATAATTTATTTGAGGGTAATTTTTGAGTTTGATATACTCGTTAGTTTCTATTCTTTATATCTTCTTGTGTCAATCAATCTAATTTTATTATCTATCCCTTTATCCCTTTAATTTTTGTATTTCAATTTCGTCGTTTCTTTAGTTTTTGGATTTGTTCTTGCTTTTGTTGTTTAATCCTTTATCATTTGGTATCAGAGCCGATCTTGATTTCGTTCCCACGAAGTAAATCTTGGGTTTGTTATCTTTAAATAAAAAAAGTGTCAAAAATGTTTTATAGAAAAATCCTCCCTAAAATTTTGTTTTTGAGTCCTTATTGTTGTTTCAACACTAGATTCGTTCCTTCTAGTGTTTTTAGAGTCGGACTTTGAGCTTTTGGCTTGATTGAGTGCATTTGAGAAGAACCCACCATTGTTGAGCTTATTCTTAAAGGAAAGAAGAAATGCGTTCTTAGATCTACAAATTTTGGGTTGGAATTCAAGGTAGAAATTGTTGAAAAAGTGATCTCTACGTTAAGAGAAACTTAGTGTTAAAAGTTGGTGCAATTTGGAGAAGTTTCAAGAATCCACCATTCTTTTGGGTTTAATGGTTTAAAGAAAATGAAAGTGGGTCGTTAGATCAGAAATTTTTGGTGAGGAATTTGATCTAAATGATGTTTGGAATGAGCTAAGAAGGTTAAAAAGTGATTAGATTCAAAATTTCAACTATTCCAATATAAGGTAAAGAAGTTGGATAAGTTGGTGTTCTTGGAGAAATTACGATCTTAATGTTGAAAATTCAGAAAAAAATGAGTGTTTGATCCAAAAATAAGGAAGAAAAAGAGTGAAAAAATGTTTATACTAAAGCATCTCCAAAGATTCCAAGGATATTCGAAGAAGAGAGTACAAAGAGGGACCACTTAAGGGGTATTTTCAACCATCCAAGGAGAGAGAGAAGGGCAACTTGCGCCAACCTAATCTTCAAGTGCGCTGGGCTGCTGCCACACCTCAAAGAGGTAATCTAGGCTACCTCATGCTCCCAACATGTGCTGGACATGCGCCCATCCTGCTCTAGCATGCCAATGCAACATACTTATGCGTTTGACATGCCTTTGACATGTACCTAAGTTGTATAGAGCATCCTTAACACATTTCATCCCTTCTAAACTCCAATTTTCTAAGGTTTGATTCCTTAGTTTCATTTCTTGATTCTTGAATTTCTTTTTTTTATTCTTAAACTAATCAACAACTAGTAATTCATCTTACTAAGTGCCTTAGTCCATTTCATTCTTTGTCCTATTTCTTTTGAGCTTTTCTAGTTTTTAATTCGTTATAGCTTCTTGACTCAAGTCCGTACATATTTTCTTAAAGTATTTTCAAACAAAAATCCATACCTGCCAAAAGTAGCAATTGAAACCTTATGAACTTCAAAAGTATAAACAATTTAAAATATTAGCCTATCCAATTGTGAGGCAATCAAAGGTGTGTAAATACAAGTGATTGTGAGCATTTGTTTTGCTAACACTAATGTTTTTGTTGTCTTTGTTGAGTGCTTAACTACTAGGTACAGTGGATATGGAACAAGATACTCAAAATCCCATGAAAAGAGTGTCACAACCCGATTTGTGAGTCATGAAGGCATCAAATAAATCCCGCTAGTAGGTAAGCCAAACTTAACCCGAAGCTAACACAATGGTTTAATTCGATAAAAATTCCCAATAGAGGTGAAATTTCAAGAACATAATTATAAATACACCAGGGGTTCTAGATAGATAAAAATAGTCAATACAAGATATTAGTCGCACTACCTGGTAGAGCCAGTACAAGAGCATCTAATAATATCAATACACCTCAAAGTCTAGAATAGCCAATACATCTATCTTGAACACTAAATACTGAATATAAAAGATAGAGGGAAATGGTCAACTCGAACTCAAAGATCTCACCCTATATTTGAAAATCAGTCACCTCATGAACAACAATCAATAACAATAGTTAGGACTCGGATCTAAACCAAAAAAAGTATAAAAGTGTAGTATGAGTACAAAAATAATGGGTACTCAGTAGGCATCATCGATCGACCAAGCTAAGTCATTATGTCAGAATGATAAAATGCAAGATAACATAACTAAGTCAAGGTACAGAAACAAACCTGAATCATCTCCAACATTACTGTACACAATAAGTAATTTAAACCAGAATAACAATATAATATAAGGCATCAACACATGCCAATCATCGCTCAGGCATAATAAGTATATAATTAGAAATAATAACATATCAAAACTAGCAATCATTACCCATACACATTAGCAGCCTATTTCAACATAACCCCAAGAATACTATTTAGCTACTCATGAAAATTGAGAAAAGAATTATACCTAAGTTGGCATTCAATACCTCCATTGATGGAAACCAAGAATAATACCAAATCCAATTCCAAATTGTAACTAAAATCCCTTGGAATGTCAATAATAATTGTTATTTCCCAATATAGAATGGTTTTACACCAGAGAAAACATGAATTCTAGTTAGAAGATGCCTCAAAAGTGTAAGGGTCTTACCCTTTTGAGAGTTGGAACCAGCAGTGTAAAAATTTACAAATCTGTTCCTGAAAGAATTTTGAAAACATCGCGATCACTGGTAGTTGATTGCGATTGCGACTTCTTCGATCGTAAGGAGCCTATCACGATTACCACACCTTGACCAGGTTTTGACTGGCTATGATCGCGACCCTTAGTCTGCGATCGAGGTAACTGAGGTCGATCCTTGCTATAGGTTTTCCAGCTTTTGCACTAACTTTTCCTTTTGGTTGTCTTTTCAGCTCACTTCACTTGTTTTCATCCAATTACCTGTAAGCCTACAAACCATGGGAATTAGTGCATCAAATGGAAATTTTGCCTCATTTATACAATTTAACCATAGTAGTGTGCATGATTTGGATGTCAATGAGTGGTAAATTTACAAATCATCGGCACTCCCAACTTAAAGCTTTGCTTGTCCTCAAGCAACACTACTTCTTATTCAATGAGACTTAGCAATTATAAGCCCATTCATACGACTAAATGATCATAATGATTTTGAACATGGTTAGCACCAACAAGTATCTCTCAAGCATGGGAAAAACTATTCTCACAGCTCCCCTCAAACTAAACCACACTTTCAAGGATGCAAAAAACTTTAAAGAATAATTAAGAAACAACCACTAACTCTCTAGTAGTGATTTCATCGATAGCGACTCAACTACACTCTTTTGCCTTATTTTTAGGAAGATGACAATTTCACCCCCTTAATTAGTCTACATGCCTCATAAAAAGAAATCCCAAATACCAAAGTATATATCATACAACAAGAGATTTAAGTACTACCACTAACTCTCATAAAGAATCTCTCTATGAGAATAAGTATCATACCATATGCTTACCCTTATTTTTGCCACTAAATTGAGTACACTTGATTGGAGATCTCGAAGGACTTTTTCAAGCTTGTAATGTAGGCTCAGAGAAAGATATGATATCATTTGGTAACAAAGTGACTACACCCTCCTTGAACATCTACATCGCACTATTCAATCAAACTTTGGACCATGGTCCACTTCATTTGTTTCCAACTTCATACATGCGCCTACTTTCACTACCTAGATTCACCCATTTTTTTTGAAAACATTTTCTTCTTATTTATTTATTTATTTTTTGCAATCGATGCATTTCCCCTTTTTTGATGGTTCTTTTCTTTTTCACTATTTCACTTGCTTAGCTTTAAGGCATCCACTTACAATACCATGGCCCAAGGTCGCCTCTTCCAAGACTTATCACTCACAACTTAGGCTTTCATCCCTCAAGTTGCATTTTTAAGTTCAAGAAGGGTAGGGTTCAAAAGAGGCATAAACTTCAAATGGTTCAAGGATTGTAATGGGGTTGTTAAAGAATGGTTCAAAGGCTCAAAATAGGTGACTAGGGATATTATTCAATGTACGGGTAGGATCTTTAGGCTAAAGTGGGTTCCTATGTTAACAAAGAAAGACTAATAGCATTTCACAAACCAAGAACAATCACACTTTGCCTTGAGAGACTAACGCAACAAGTTCTAGATGATACAAGATAGCATTAGAGTTGATCAACTACGCTCACTACACATGATATGCAAACTTTTTAAGGAGGCTCAATTGCATTTTATACTAGAGACAAAAGGAGGTATTTACCATATACTACCAACAAGGACTTTGGAGTCACAAAAAGAGGGAAAGAATTGTTACAAAATTATTCATGTCCATGCCCTTGGTTTTCAAAAAAAAATTTGATAGAGGGGGTGCTTGTTTTACATTCACACCATCCAAAATTTGCTATTGATGGAACCAAACCAAGACGTCGTCTCCCATTTTGACTCACATGAGGGAAAACCATATGGCTACTCAGACTTCACCTTAGGTATAAGGGCAATCCCAAAGCTCCAATGCTACGGGTACTTAAACTTCCTCAATCACGTTGATTTTTCCTTAAGAATGTTGCCACTCAATCAATCATAGGTAAAGGATCGTCCGACATCATCATGAACAAAGTAAGAATAAAAAAAATCAATGAATTAAAATAGACAACTAATCTATGAAATATAGGCACCATCACCCAAAATAAAAATATAATCATCCAAATCATCCAAAAATAAAATAAAAAAATCCAAGAAGATACCCAAATAATACAAATAAATCAAATAATTATGGCTACTAAGGAGATGGGTACCCCTAATTAAAATCTTGAGGTGACCTCAGTGCATAATTATGAAAGCATAAAAAGAGTAAAGGGTGCTCTTTGTATCCGCATCAAGGACTGTCGTCTCTTTCAGTCGCTGCATCACTTGAATCTGACCATGTAGCTAGGACCTTATTATCATCATCATCTTGGAGAGAAGAAAGTCTTCCTTTGGGTTTTAGGACCTTCCATAGGACCTTCACCCCCTTCCACAAGTCTTCCTTTGGGTTTTAGGACCTTCCATAGGACCTTCACCCCCTTCCACATCTTTATAAAAAACTTATCTTTCTTCATCTTCTTCCTCATCTTTATCCTTCCAAATCTTCGTAAAGAAATTATCTCTCTTTTTTTTCTCTTATTTATCTTTTCATGAGACTCCTTGATCTTCTTATGAAACTATGATAAAGATGAGTATGCCCTCTCAAGCCTAAAAATGATGACCCCTGCTCCTGATGTTCTGCCAGAAACCACTCATAGTCAGTCTGAGCAACATAAGAATGGAGAGTGATAGATGGCCCTCCTAGTCTTGTAGGCAACCTAGACACAAGCTATTGATGCCCACATCTTAATTGAGATATTCTTAAACAATCCTGCTGAGGATGGATTGAAAGAGTTTATGTCCTCATCTATCGACTTTCCTAAGTCGATCTTTCTCTTCTTTCTCTTACCAAATTTGCTTTCACCCTGAATATTAAAAAGGTAATAGGGTTCCTTGAATGCACCCAAGTCTCTCTAAGATACTCCTCAACCCCTACTCTCCTACATATCTTTGTGATCAAAGAAACAAATAAGAGTAGCGAGCCACCTCGATTCTTAAAATACCTCATATTTGAAAGCACAATCCATCCAATATTTAAAGAAATGTTGTATAAGATAAATACAACTATCTGAGATCGCATATCTAGAACATAGGTCATGTGAGTGAATGGGGAAACCCAACTACAAATGATGGCTAACTATATCCTCGCCTCAGCTGTAAAATCATGAAATAATATCCCCATCTTGGTGATAGCCTAAGGGACCTCTCTCCCAAGATACAAATTTTTAACTAACAACCTTCTTAGTTCACACCCCTTCGCCTCAAATTGGTCCATGTCCTCATCCGGTAGCCCATATAGGTCATTTATCTGCTTGGCCATGATGTGAACATTCTTACAAATGGTTCAGAGTCAAATACTATGTTGAGGTTAGCCTAGAACTACCTCACCTAATATTTATTCATCCAACATAGATCTGGGGGAAAATATCTCCACCCGATGGCCACTAATCTGTCATGGAATGCCAGGAGCTTTTCCGACACCTTACCTAAATATATACCCCTCTCTAGAAGTAGCTTTCTCTTGGGGAGGTCATCATAGTACAAGGTTTCGAACTCCAGGGACATAAAGCGGATTTGGTCAAAATCTCCTATCTTTAGCTTTAAAAAGTTGAAAACAACACAAAAGCATTGATTATCAACATTTACATATGAAAACTATGTTATGTTATTTACTTAAGCTAATGGGATGGTGTCTTGGTATTTTTGTGCGAGAAATGGACTTGCAAGATTTTAGGTCTTTGCTGAAAATAGCCTCAGATGTCGCGATCACGGGCTACTAAGCTGTGATTGCGTTAACGCGATCGTGCTTCTGTGACCGCAGTTGCGGTAAAAGAAGCATGCTAGACCAAAATTGTCAAAACTCAAAAATTCCAATTTCAATGTCAATTTGTGTTAAAAATAAAAAAATTGCATTAAGAACAAGAAGCATAGTTCCTCGATACTCAATCATACCCCTAGAATATGGGAAAACTAGTAGGGAATTCATTTGGGCATTTAATCGAACACTTGGTGTGCACATGTTGTTTTTATCAATTTTGAATGATTTTGGGTGCCTAAGACTTCCCCAATTATGTGAACAAAAATAAAAACAACCAACCATACCAAATAAACATAATTGAACAAGAATTTAGTATAAAAATCACAATTTTAGGCCATTCCTAAGACATAAGTTCTAATGCCTACACACAAGCATAAGAAGTAAGAATTTGAAACATATACAGGATTGAGAGGTGCATCAGGGATGCTTATGCACTCTTGGATGCCTAAAACACAATCAAACATGGGTTTAATTTAGAGTAATTTGATAGGAAATGTAGGGGATAATGTGGGTTGACTGTTCACTTAACCCAGTCATGACCGTGATCGTGATTAAAGTTTCACGATCATAGTTACATGGCGATTGAAATCGTGATAACACGGGTACCACAATCACAATAATTGAGGATAATTTTTGGTCTTTTATTTTCCCTTCATCAGCCTACTATTCAAATTCATCACACTTTCCCTTACTCAATATCATTCAAAACAGCTTATTGCACCACATGGATTAATCACAAACAAAAATAAAACATTCTGTAACAATCAAAATTCAAAGGATATGAGACACTTTCGTGGAATTGATGGGTTGCTCCCACCAAGCGTTTTATCGTGGAATGATGTTCTTAAATCTTCAAGTTGGATCCTTAAGGGACCCTTTCATTTTCCACCACATCAATGATGGACACCACTTGTAGTTTCATTGGTTGTTTCTCGATTTTACACACCCAAAAGGAAACCTCATCATTTTGTACCCAATATTTCATCTCCTCTTGCTCCATATCAATAATTTATCTCCAAGTTTCCAAAAATTATATACTAAGAATAATAAGTATTTCTTGGTTGATTTTACAATCAAGGACAATAAAGTCCACCAGAAAAATGAAACGATCGACCTTTACCAATACATCATACAAGACTCTAACTGATTTCTTACTAGAGCGATCCTCCATCAAGAGCATCATTGTTGTGGGAGTAGGAGTTCCTAAACCATGTCTTTAGTAGATTGAATATGACATTAGATTGATGCTTGCCCTAAGGTCACACAAGGCGTTCTCAAATTAAGTATCCTAGTGGTGCGAAGGATTGTGAAGGCTCCCAGATCTCTTTTCTTTTCCACTATAGCACTAATCATGATAGCACTACAACCATGGGTAACTTTAATGGTTTTGCCATCCACAAGGAGATTTTAGTTCATCAATGTCTTCATTAGCTTAGCATATCCCTAAATTTCTTGGATGGCCTCTAGGGACAGGATATTGATTGAAAAATTGCTAAGATTGGATAGAAACTTCTTGAATTTGAAATTCTCATCCATTTTATTGAGTGTTTGAGGGAATGGATAAGGGTTTTTTATTGAATAAAAGAGGTCACATTGCGGTTCATCACCCTTAACTACCTTAGGAGTTCCCACCTTATCAAAAATCTCTTCAATTATCATTGGTTCTTCATCATCCCCTTCTTGAGACTTTGGAGCCTCATCATTAAACTCACCCAAGTGATTCTTCTTTGTGTTCATTTGATCATCGAGAGACTTGTTTTTACCTTAAGATCTTGTGCACTGAGTTCTTTACTGCTTAGGGTGAAAATTGCTAAGACATGAGCATCATTTTTAAGAATTCCCACCATACACTAGGGAGGCCACTCTTAGGCCTAATATTAAGTTTGATTAAGATTTGGCCAATTTGGGTCTCTAATTGCTTGATTGAAGCGAAGTGTGATAAAACTATTTGGTTGATTTGAGAAAAGTCTCATTTCAATTGTCAGACCATCTTGTTCATCCCTTCCACTCTCATCAATATTCTAGCAAGCACATCCTCATATTTGAATTTTTTTGGATCCATGAGATTTGACTTCTTGATCCTTACTCAGTCATGGGGGCGATCATATCTATCATACTCCTTTTTCTTATCCCTCCAATCGTGATATCTATCTCTATCATGCCATTCTTTTTATCGATCATGATTGTTCTAATTGTGTTATTTTTGGTATATTTTCCTCCCTCTCTTCTTTTTTCTTTCTTTTCTCCTTGTTCATAATTGAGGCAGCGGGAGAACTCGTGGCTACCTCGGTATCTCGAGTGTGACACCTCTTATTTTACTTTGTGGTTTGCTCAAGAAAAATTAAATCTACTCCATATGACCACCTCATAAGTGATCCACCAGCCACGTTGTCCATGACGGTCTTGTTTAGTTGGTCCAATGCCTATAGAATATTTGTAGGAGCATCTTATTTGGTACTTAATGGTTAGGAAATTGCACAAGTTTTTCATTAAATCTCTGCCAAACTTCATATAGAGGCTCTCTATTGAGTTGACAAAAATTAAAAATTTCTTCCAGTAATTGCAACATCTTTGATGGTGGGAAATAGTGATCTAAGAAAGCATTGGTTGGCTCAACCCATAATTTAATGGACCTAACGGGAATAGACCCCTACAAAAACACCATCTCATCCATTAGAGAGAATGGGAAGAGGCATAACCATATGGATTCTTATGAGATATGAGCAACGTCGAACGTGGCACACACCTCCACCAAACTTTTCAAATGTAGATTTGGGTCTTCATGAGATTGAAGCACAAAGAGACCCTTTATTTGTAACATGAATAAGATCACACTTGTAACGTAAATGGCGCTAGCATGCGCCGCATAATGAAGGTAATCCTCATCATCAAGTAGGCCATCAAAGGTCCTAATATTGCCTCCATGATATCTCATTATTCTATGGACACTATTGAGATTTACTAAAAATAAACAAAAACAACAAACAAATTAAACAACAAACACAACGGGTGAACCCAATGTTACTAGCAATACCACACAAGAAAAAACTAAGTTTCACTCCCCAGTAACGGTGCCATATTGATCACGCTCAACATACATCATTATTTTGAGGAAAGATGATTATTGTCAATAAATAACCCAACTTGAGTTGGGGTTGAATCCACGAGGGGTGTGACTAGTTTTTGAATCCTATGTTATGTTAAAAATTACTAAGTATTGACCCATAATGCATACTTAAAGCAAGAAATCAATTGAATTGGGGGGTATGATTTGAAATGTGTTTGAAAAAAATTAGCTTCTGAAACTAAATAAGAGTAAATTTTTTTTATTACAATCCAATGAGAGAAGAGTCTTTGAGCTATGCTTTCCTAGGGGATATTAGTGTATGGGTACATGAGAGTGCAATTTCAATTCTAGTTAATGACTATATGGGTAGGCTAGGTTAGAAGTTATGGTGTTAGTCTTTCAAAAAAACACCCAAAATTTAACCTATAGATTATTTCAAATACCTCATGGGTATATCAAAATAATTAACCCAAACCTAAATTTGGCATGCCTATTTCTAGAATGATGCTCAAGATATAGCAAACCCACAAATCATCCTTATTTCTTAGACAACATTAAGGAATAAGCTACAATCTACTTTATTGTTCACTAATACTCATCACCCACACCCCTCTTTCAAGGATGGTGTGGGATCTAAAGAAATACCCACATCTCTCTTACAATGATGATGTGGGGTTTAAGGAAATTAGGGCTTTCACCCAAAAATTACAATTTAACAATCATATATTAGTGAAACCCAACATTGTTAACTAAGAATCAAAACTAGCAATCATTACCCATACACATTAGTATCCTATTTCAGCATAACCCCAAGAATACTATTTAGCTACTCATGAAAATTGAGAAAAGAATTTTACCTAAGTTGGTATTCAATGGCTCCATTGATGGAAAGCAAGAATAATACCAAATCAATTTCCAAATTGTATCTAAAATCTCTTAGAATGTCAATAATAATTGTTCTTTCCCAATTTACAAGGGTTTTACATCATACAATACTTGAATTCTAGTTAGAAGATGCCTAAAAAGCATAAGGGTATTGCCCTTTTGGGAGTTGGAACCAGTAGTGTGAATTTACAAATTTGTCCCAAAAAGAATTTTGCATATCTCAATCGCTAGTAGCTAATCGCGATCATGACTCCCACGATCGCAGTGAGACTATTGCGATTGCCATGCCTTGACCGAGCTTTAACTGATCATAATCGTAGTAACTGAGGTCGATCCCTATTCCGGATTTTTTAGCTTTTGCATTAAATTTACTCGTTTTGTTCTCTTTTCATCTCACTTCACTTGTTTTCTTCCAATTACCTATAAACCTGCAAACCATGGGAATTAGTGCATTCAAATGGAAATTTCTCCTCATTTACACAATATAACTATAGTAGTGTGCATGTATTTAGATGTTAATGAGTGGTAAATTTACCACTCATCAATAGGCCCACTCATCCTTCCTGATTTGGTTAGCCTTACCAAAATCTATTGTGGTTTGAACTAAGTTTTCATATTAGGCACAAGTTGTCAGGGGCTTAGGGGCTTATTACTGTTCTACCAGTCTGTCTCTTGAGTGAGGATTTTATTATTATGGTATTGTTGGTCACTTTAAGAGGGAGTGTCCTATTAGACAGGCAAACGCATAGGCGAAACATCAGATTGGGGCTATAGTTCAAGAGGGTAAAGGAGGAAAAAGTAATGGTAAAGGGGTAAGACCCCGTAATCCTAGCTCATTTAAGCTCACTCTTGCATGTTAAAGGGGTCAAAGACTTAGAATATTTCACTAATTGTTAAGACTTAGTCATTTCTAAAGCCCTTAACTTTGATGAATTTATTTTTGGTCTTCCCGATATTGGAAAGTTGATTCATGCTCGGGAAGTCAATAGTACATCCTAGGTGAGTTTCGGAAATTTTGGCCTAGCATAAGGAGGAGTTTGGACGTCAAAAATATAGGTAGCGTGCAATTATCCCATGATACGCCTTCCATTTCACCTCTAGGGGGAGCCCACAACGCGCGGTCCATTTTGGTGGACTGGAGCCTGTGACGCATGCTCCATCACGCCTCATGTATTTTCAGCTTTCAGTCATGTTTTTCCAAAGGCATTTCAGTCATTTCCCTTTACCCAACTGATTTAAAACATGGGATTTAGGGTCCCAAAATCACAAGTTACTATTTTATTCTCAAAATTTCCCCAATTGAAAACATTCTCTCTTAAGAACAAATCCTAACTCTTCAACATTCAAGGTCAATTCTCAAGAAACCCACCAAAAACTTTATGAATTCTTCAAGCAAGGTATGTTAAATGTTCATCCATGGGCCCTTTGTACCCATGGAATCCATGAACCTGATTTCAAATTCAAATCTATGATTTTTACATGTTATTATGATTTTAACCATGAATTTTCATGAATTTCATTTTATACCATATTTTACACGTATTGTTGTTGTTATTGGATCCGACACAATTGAAGGGCGTTGTTCACTGTGTTAAGCTTTAATTGGTGATGTGAATATTAAAATCATGCTATTACTATAAGTTTTAAAACTATTTCCATTCTTATCTTAATCCATGAATTGCCATTGTTTGATGAAATGCCTACAAGAATGGGTTTTGAATAAGTGCTTATATGTCACGGCCTCAAAGTTTTACTATGATATTATTGTTATTTCTATAGAGTCCTGCGGGTTTGAATACCTAAAATTTAGCTGATTATCTAGTTTTTAGTACTTCCAGAATGGTTTCAATGCTAACAGTTTGGTCAATTATCATAAGCAGTCAAACTTACAATAGTTCATAAATTAGTGTCTTTTGGTTGGGAGTAAAACTTAGAACCGAGTGAACATAGGGATGGAGTCTCCCCCATAAGTAGGCACGAGGCATTTTTGTCTCCCATAAGTAGGCATGAGATGTTAGTAGAAGTCCTTATGTTCTAGACCTATGGTGCCGCCATAGATTTAATGGCTCCCCCATCAGATAGGCATGACACCCTCGTCCTTATAGATATCAGATTATTGGATCCATGAAGCCATTTTTAGTACCTGTGGAATGGTACTAACACCCTTCCATCTGAGATTACAGGTTGGACCCTAATAGCATATTAGGGCATGTTGGTTATATCAAGCTCCCACAGTTTCAGTTCAGTATCCGGTTTAGTATTCAGTTTCAGGTTTGCTTAACCACAACATACAGTATCAGTTATTCAGTTAGCAGTATTTTAGTATTTTAGTTTACAGGCTATTTCAGAACTTTTTTTATGCTTGGTCATACATTTTTATTCTTTACAGTTTACATTCACTCTTGCATGTGAATGTAAACTGTAAAGAATACATTCAGTAAGTTATTACTCATGCACTTGAACCCATCCATATATGCCTAACATCATTTAGCATACCAGTACATTCAAAGTATTGATCGTATACTCATTTTTTGCGCTATGATGTCTTATATCATAGGTTCGAACGCTCAGATTCCCAATTGTACTTAGACCTTCTAGTGCATCAGTAGCAGCTGCAACCATGGTGAGTCCTCATCCTTCGAGGAAGAGTTATCTTACATTCAGTTATTTCAGTTGTTTGGCTATCTAGTCAGTCGAAGTTAGTTGGGGGCTTGTCCCATAAACTCCATAGTCAGACAGTTTAAAGGCTTTAAGACTAGTACAAAAGTTAGTCAGTTTTCAGTTGTTATTATCATCCATTTTACTAGTATTGTCAATATTGTTTTACAGACATTATCAGAACTATGATTTAAGGCCTTATGGTATTTTTCAGTTAAATTCTGCATATGATATTTTATTATTAGTTTTATCCAGTGTCACAGTAGGTATCAGTATCATGGGTTATCTTGTGTTCACTTGGGATCGTAAGCACCGTATGGCATCCAGGGTGTGCTCTCAGGGAGTTACAAACTTCGTATCAGAGCCTAAGGTTTTAAAGTGTCCTAGTGAGTCTGAAGCCACATTGAGTAAACATTTAGGAAAAGTTTCCCTTTTTTCAGTGTTCATATTGTGAAAATGAGAAGGAGCTAAGTTAAACTCTCTATATAATTCTACTTTTTCTTCCGTTTACAGAATATGCCTCCCAGAAAGACTAACAGAAGAACAATCGAAAACCATCCAACACTTTTCCTCATTCAGGAAGACCCCCTGAATGAGCATGTTTCCCAAGAAGTGTTTAGAGATATATTCACCACTATATATGATTCTATATTAGCTCAAAATGTTTGGCCAGCTACTGTTTAGGCTAAACCAGTGGCCAATACTACCGCAGCCAAGATTCAAAATTTCACCCGAATGAACCCTCCCCCATTTTCGGGATCCAATCCCAAAGAGGATCCATATGAATTTCTTGACAAGGTGAAAAATGTAACAGACATTATGGGGGAGATTTCTAGTGAGAGTGTTGAGTTGGATTCTTACCAGTTGAAGGATGTAGAACACACATAGTTTAAAAATGAAAAGGGCATAGAGACACAGATGCAGGGCCTATAGAATGGGAAGAGTTTGTTATGCCTTCTTAGATAGATTTTTCCCATTAGAGATGAGGGAGTCTAAGGTGTTAGAGTTTACTAATCAGAAATAGGTCAACATTAGTATGAAAGGATATTCCCTCAAGTTTACTCAGCTAGCCAGGTATGCTCCTCATGTAGTAGCTGATAACAGGTCTAGGATGAGCAAATTTGTATTAGTATTTGATAATATTGTCAAGGAGTGTAGGACTGCAATGTTTATTAAGGAGATGGACTTGTTTAGGTTAATGGTCCATTCTCAGCAGATTGAAGATGAGAAGGTTAAAGAGAGAGAGAGGGAGAAGAAGAGGGCAAGAATAAGTAGTTTTAATTTTTCTTAGCCAAGGTCAGAAAGTGGTAACCATCCTCAATTCCAACCCCATCCTTAGCTAATGCACTTGTACCAAAGTTCAGACATGATAATAAGGATAGGGCACCAGGATCGAAGTCCCAAGGCAGTGTAGGTAGTGTCCGTACTAATCCTCTCCGTCAGGAGTGTGGAAGAAATCATCAAGGTGTGTGCAGGGCTGGTAGTGATGTGTGTTTTGGAAGTGCCAAAATAGACCATAGGTTGAGGAAGTTTTCGACATGTATGTAGAAGGTTATGAATGATCTCCCACATGGTCAGGCTAACTCATCAGCAACATCCGCAGGTCGGGCACCATTTCCAATGATACTAGTGGTCATCATCAGAACAAGCTTTATACACTTCAGTCCTGACAGGATCAGGAAAGTTCTCTTGATGTGGTTACTGGTATGTTGCATGTTTTTTATTTACATATTTATGCTTTACTAGATCCTGGATCTTCTCTTTCTTTTGTAACCCTTACATAGAATTTAACTTTGGCATCAGTCCCAAAACATTAGCAGAGCCCTTTATAGTGTTGACCCCAATAGGCATCTCTGTTGTATCTAGATAGGTATATAGAAATTATTCAGTTACAGTATCTAAAAAAGTTACTTCAGTAAACTTTGTAGAATTAGAGATGACACATTTCGACATCCTTTTTGGCATGGATTGGCTCCATTCGATGCTATGTTTCAGTTGATTATAGAAACAAAATTGCTCATTTCTAGTTTCCAAATGAACACGTCCTGGAATGGAATGATAGTACTACAACACTTAGGGGTCAACTTGTTTTGTACCTTAGAGTGAGTTAAATAGTATCCAAGGGGTGCGCTTACCATTTTGTTCGAGTCAAAGACTCTAGTTCAGAGACCCTCAATCTTTAGTTGGTTTCAATAGTAAAGAAATTTCTAGATGTGTTCCCCGAAGATCTTTTTGGAGTTCCTCCCAAAAGGGAAATTGACTTTGGAATATACCTTCTTATGGATACTCAGCCTATCTCAATTCTGCCATACAGAATAGCTCCAGCTGAACTTAAAGAGTTTAAAAAATAGTTGAAAGACCTCCTAGATAAGGGATTCATCAGGCCTAGTGTTCCCCCTAGGGCATACCAGTCCTCTACATGCGTAAGAAATATGGTTCTCTTATAATGTGCATAACTAACGTCAGTTGAACAAAGTCATAATCAAGAATAAATAACCACTTCCCAGAATCAATGAATTGTTCGACCAACTTCAGGTTGCCAGCTATTTCTCAAAGATAGACCTCGAATCCATCTATCATCAGCTTAGAGTCTGAGAATGTGATATTCTAAAAATATCTTTTCAAACCTGATATGGTCACTTCAAGTTTCTAGTCATATCATTTGGTCTAACTAATTCCCCTGCAACTTTCATGGACTTAATGAACCGAGTGTTCAAGTAGTACTTGGACATGTTCGTTATAGTCTTCATTGATGACATCCTTGTCTATTCCCGTAAAGGAAAAAATCATGCAAACCATCTTAGAGCCCATCAGTTGTTTGCTTTAGTATGTGTGAGTTTTGGCTAAGATCAGTAGCTTTTTTTGGCCATATTATTTCTGGAGATGGCATTAGATTTGACCCTCAAAATATCGAAGTAGTGAGAAACTGGCCCAAACCAATTTCTCCATCAGATATCAGTAGTTTCTTAGGTTTGGATGGATATTACAGATAGTTTGTAGAAGGATTTTCATCTAATACATCCCCTATGTCCAGATTGACCCCTAAGAAAGTCAAGTTTTAGTGGTTAGATTCTTGTGAGAAGATTTTTTGGAGTTGAAGACTCGACTCACCTCAGCTCTAGTTTTGACCAAGCCAGATGGATTCTTCCAGAGTTTGTCTGGGTTGGGTTTTGATGCCAAAGGGTATGGTCATAGCCTATGCCTCTAGACAGCGTAAGCCCTATGAAAAGAATTATCCCACCTATGATCTTGAGTTAGCAACTGTTGTTTTTGCCCTAAAAATTTAGAGGCATTATCTATATGGGATGCATGTTGATGTTTTCATGGATCACAAGAGTTTGCAGTATGTGTTTTCGCAGAGAGAGTTGAATCTTTGTTAGAGAAGGTGGTTAGAATTATCGAAAGATTATGATATAAAAGTTGTGTACCATTTGGGAAAGGACAATGTAGTGACATATGCCCTTTGTCGATTGTCCATAGGTGGTGTGGCTCATGTTGAGGGTGATAAGAAGTAGTTGGTTCAGGAGGTTCATTAGTTAGCCAAAATAATTCAGAATCTTCTTTGGTTACCGAAGTAAAAGAAATGCAAGATAGGGATCCCAGTCTAGTTAAGTTGAATGAGTCAGTCAGAGAGCAGAAAGTAAAGGTTTTCTCCCAAGAGGGAGATGGTGTGTTGCACTGCTAGGGTAGACTATGTGTTCCATATGTAGATGACTTAAGGCAAAGAATTCTTGCAGAAGCATATGACACATGAAACTATATTAATCCAGGGGACATTAAGATGTACCGCGATTTGTGGGAGATCTATTGGTGGAATTGGATGAAGAGAGAGGTTGCAGAATTTGTAGCTAAATGCTCTAATTGTAGAAAGGTCAAAATTGAGCACCCAAAACCTAGTGGTTCTATATAGGAGTTCAATATTCCTACATGGAAGTGGGAAGAGCTGAACATGGATTTCGTGACAGGGCTGCCTCATTCCAGTCGCAAGCATGATTCGATTTGGGTTATTGTAAATAGAATGACCAAATCAGATCATTTCTTGCCTGTCCATACCTCTTATTCATTCGAGGACTATACCAATTTCTATATTAGGGAGTTGTTTAGGTTGTATGGAGTTTTGTTGTCCATCATTTTAGATAGGGGCACTCAGTTTACCTCTTACTTTTAGAGAGATTTACAAAGGTTCTTGGTACCTAAGTTCATCTCAGTACACCCTTTCACCCTCAGACAGATAGTAAGGTAGAGTGGATCATTCAGACCTTAGAGGACATATTAAGAGCTTGTGTTATCAACTTTAAGAGGAGTTAGGATGATCACTTGCTATTGATTGAGTTCGCCTAAAATAATAGTTATCATTCCAATATTTAGATGGCTCCTTTTAAGACTCTTTATGGAAGGAGGTGCAGATCTCCTATCAGGTGGTTTGAGGTAGGCGAGGCCATATTTATAGGGCTATATTTAGTATTTGATGCATTGTAGAAGGTTCAACTAATCAGAGAAAGGATTAAGATTACCCAAAGCCGACAAAAATCCTATGCAAATGTGAGGAAGAGAAACCTCAAATTTCAAAATGGTGATTTTGTATATTTGAAAATATCTCCCATGAAGGAAGTGAAGAGGTTTGGCATAAAAGGGAAGCTTTGTCCATCATATTTAGGCCTTTTCAGGATCTTGAGTCATTTTGGAAAGGTAGCTTACGATCTTGAATTGCCTGCAGTGTTGACATCAGTCCATCCAGTATTTCATGTCACTTTATTAAAGAAGTGTATTGGTGATCTAGCTATTGTTGTTCCATTAGAGAGCATATATATTTAGAACAACCTTTATTATGAAAAACTCTCAGTTAAAATCTTAGATCACCAGATTTGCAGACTAAGGAACAAAGAAATTCCCTTGATTAAGGTTTTTTGGAGGAATCAGTTCGTTGAGGGAGCTACTTGGGAAGCAAAAACAGACATGCATACCAAGTATCCTCACCTCTTCGCCGGAAAACCAGACTTAGCTCAATGTAATGGTTTTTCTTAGATTACCTCCTTTCTATTCTCAGTCCCAATCATGCGCTCATATTTTTTTCATTGCATGCATTTATGAATCAATTTAGTCAGTCACCATGTTTCAGACTCAGTCATCTATTCATGTATTCAGTTATGCATTTTTAGCATGTAACCTCAGTACCTTAGTATTTCCTAGCTTAATCAGTCTCATTCGAGGATGTATATTCCTAAGGAGGAGATATCGTAAGACCCTACAATTCTAGCTTGTTTCAGCTTACTTTTACATATTAAAGGGGTCAAAGACTTAGAATATTTCACTAAGTGTTAAGACTTGGTAATTTCTAAAGCCCTTAACTTTGATGTATTTATTTTTTCTCTTCCCGATATAGAAAAGTTTATTTTTAAGTTGATTCATGCTCTGGGAAGTCAATAGTACATCCTAGATGAGTTTTGGAATTTTTGAACCAGCATAAGGATGAGTTTAGACGTCCTAAATAGAGGAACCGTGCAATTATCCCGCGATGCACCCTCCATTTTACCCCTAGAGTAGCTCGCAACAGAGCCCGCGATGCGCGCTCTATCACACCCTGTGTATTTCCATCTTTCAGTGACATTTTTCCAAGGGCATTCAGTCCTTTCCCTTCACCCAACTAATCTAAAACACGGGATTTAGGGTTCCAAAAGCATAAGTTACTATTTTATTCTAAAAATTTCCCCAATTGAAATCATTCCCTCTCAAGAACAAACCCTAGCTCTTTAACGTTCAAGGTTAATTCTCAAGAAACCCACCAAGAACTTTATGAATTTTTCAAGCAAGGTATGTTAAATGTTCATCTATAGGCCCTTTCTACCCAAGGAATCCAAGAACCCAATTTCATATATAAATCTATGATTTTTACATGTTATAATTATTTTAACCATGAATTCCCATGAATTTCAATTTATACCATGTTCTATATGTATTGTTGTTGTTATTGAATCCCAAATGATTGAAGGGTGTTGTTCACTGAGTTAAGCTTTAATTGGTGATGTTTTTATGGAAATCATGATATTACTACAAGTTTTAACATTATTCCCATGCTTAGCTTAAGACATGAATTGCCAGTGTTTGATGAAATGCCTACAAGAATGGGTTTTGAATAAGTGCTTACATGTCACATCCTCAAAGTTTTACTATGATCTTATTGTTATTGCCATCGAGTCCTCGGGGTTTGAATACCCAAAATTTAGTTGTTTATCAAGTTTTTAGTACTTACAGAATGGTTTCAGATAAACAATCAACACTAACAGTTCGGTCAGTTGTCATAAGCAGTCAAACTTGTAGTAGTTTAGAAATCAATGTCTTTCCATTAGGATTAAAACTTAGCACCGAGTGAACATATGTATGGCATCTTCCCTGTCATTAGGCATGAGGAACTTGTCCCCCACATTAGTAGGAATGAGATGTTAATAGTAGTCCCTAGGTTCCATACCTACGACACCATCGTAGATTCAAGGGGTCCCCCATCAGATAGGCATGGCACCCTCGTCCTTCTGGATATCAGATCAATGGATCCATGCAACCATTGTTAGTACCCGTGGTAGGGTACTAACACCCTTCCAGCTGGTGTTATTGGTTGGACCCTGATAGTATATTAGGGCATGTTAGTTATAGCTATCTTCCACAGTTTCAGTTCAGTAACCAGTTCAATATTTAGTTTTAGGTTTTCTTGACCACAATATACAATATCAGTTATTCAGTTACTAGTATTTCAGTATTTTAGTTTATAGACTATTTTAGAACTTGTTTTATGCTTGGTCATGCATTTTCATTCTTTATAGTTTACATGCACTCTTACTCAGTACCTCATGCTATAAATTTAGTCAGTTATTACTCATGCACATGAACCCATGCATATCAGTCTAACCTTATTTAGTATACCAGTATATTCAAAGTACTGATCGCATACTCATTTCTAGCGCTATGATGTCTTATATCATAGGTTCAAATGCTCAGATTCTCAATCGTACTTAGACCTTATAGTGCACTAGTAGCAGTTACAGCCATGGTGAGTCTTCATCCTTTGATGATGATTTATCTTATATTCAGTTACGTTTGTAGTCCGGCTATCTAGTCAATTGGAGTTAGTTGGGGAGCTTGTCCCATCAACTCCACAGTCAGACACTTTAGAGGCTTTCAGACTAGTACAGACAACTAGTCAGTTTTTAGTTATTATTATCACTTATTTTACCAGTATTGTCAGTATTATTTACAGACATTATCAGAACTATGATTTAAAATCTTATGGCATTTTTAGTTAAATTCTGCTTATGATTTTTATTATCAATTTTACCAGTGTTCACAGTAGGTACCGGTATCATGGGTTAGCTTGTGGTCACTTATGATCGAAAGCATTGTGTGGCGTCCAGGGTGTACTCTTGGGGCATTACAAAAGGTTATTCAAAGGGTGTATGGGGAAAATATGGTTGAGGTGGTTTAGGAAGTTGCAGCTCGGGGGGAGGAGCATAGCTGGGAAAGAAGTTAACTTAGATTAATGACCGTACTCACTGTTATGCATTTCTGAGAAAGACTAATACCAATGCTTATGATGCAGTGATCATAGGTACTATTTGTGTTTGTGATGCATTTTTTTTATTTATTATATTTGGGTTCTACTTATTCTTATATATTTGTTAAATTTGTAGTGGGTTTGAATCTAGCTTGTGATGTACTTGATTACCTAGTTCATGTGTCTACTCTGATTGGTAAGACAGTGGTAGTAACCCATATTTATCTGTCCTATTTTGTGTTGTTTGTGATTTTTTAAATTTGGGTAGACTTGATTATTCTAGCTAAGTTGGACTTTAATATAATTCTGGGTATGACCTAGTTATTTCTATATCACTCCATTTTAAACTGTAATTCTAAGACATTGTCTCTAGCTATGCTATAAATGGATAATCTATAGTGGGAGAGAGTGTATAAGGTTGGTACAGTGAGAATTATATCACTTATATGAGTCAGGCGGTTTATGAGGAAGGGGTGTTTAACGTTTTAGCTCATCAATGGGATGTGAGGGTGGAGACCCCTTTTATAGAGTCAGTTTTGGCAGTTTTTGAGTTCTAGGATGTGTTTTCTTCAAACTTGTTAGGGATTCCTCTAGATAGTTATATTAATTTTTGTATTGACTTAAAGAAAGGGACTCACCCTATATCAATTCCTCCATATCGAATGGCTTAAGAAGAGTTGATGGAGCTTAAAACTCAATTACCAAAACTTCTTGACAAGATTTTTATTCATCCAAGAGTTTCACCTTAGGGTACACTAGTCCTTTTTGTTAAGAAGAATAATGTAGTACAAGGATGTGCATCGATTATAGGCAACTGATTAAGGTTACTATCAGAAATAGATATCCCTTGAATCATATAGGTAACTTGTTTGACCACTCAAATAAAGTAACAGTGTTTTCTAAAATAGATTTATGGTTGGGTTATCATCAAATGAAATTAGACAGATGGATATACAAAAGATAGATTTTATGACTTCGTATAGTTATTATGAGTTTCTGGTCATATCTTTTTGGATAACCAATCCCATTATCGCCTTTATGAGCTTGATAAATTGTATCTTTAAGTCATTCTTGGATTATTTTGTTATCATTGTTTTTATGATAATCTAGTCTATTCCAAGAGTAAGGAGGAGCATGCAGGTCATCTTCGCATATATTCAGGGATACTAAAGGAGAAGCAACTATTTTCAAAATTTTCAAATTGTAAATTCTGGTTTTTTTCTGTAGCTTTCTTTGGTCTCGTGTTATCCAAAAAAAAGGCTTATGGTTGACCTTCATAAGAATGAGATAGTAAAAAAATTAAATTCTTCCTAGTTCAATTACTGGGGTAAAGAGCTTTGTGGGTCTTATAAGTTATTACCACATGTTTATCAAAAAATCTGCATCCATTATAATGCACTTGACAAGGTTGAATTAGAAGGAAGTGCCATTTATCCATTCATATAAATATGAAGAGAGATTTCAAAATCTCAAAACATTCTTGACTAGAATGCCTATCCTTTCATTACCTATTGAAGGTAAAGACTATATAGTGCTTTATGATACTTCTCTTTTTGGATTGGATGTTGTGTTAATACAGGATAGGAATGTCATTACTTATGCTTCGAGGTTGTTAAAGGATTATAAAAGTAACTACCCAACCCATACTTAGATTGGATAGTAGTGGTATTTTCATTAAAGATTTGGTGACACTATCTTTATGGTGTCAAATGTGAGGTTTCCATAGATCATCATAGCCTATAGTATGTTCTTACTCAAAAGGAACTAAATCTAATGCAACAAAGATGGATAAAATGATTAAACGATTATGATGTGACTATTCAGTACCATCAGAGTAAGACAATGTGGTGGTAGACACATTGAGCAAAAAAGTTGTAAGTATGGGTAATTTTTCATTCTTGGGGGTGTCCTAGAAATATTTAGCTAGAGTGTTTCAAATTCTATCATCTCAAGGAATGCATCTAGGGTCTTAGACAATGGTGAAATGTTGACTAGTGTTGAGATAAATTTTATATTTGTAGTGTAGATTAAGGCAAAGCAAACCAAGGATAAGAGGTTGAATGCTCTCCAAAATAAAATTGTATGTGGGAGATGGCGGATGCCACGGTTGACATGTTTGAGACCCGACCTCGTAAAATTTTAATGATTTTATTTTTGACCCTTTCATATGTGTAATATCAATTTTTGATGTGAATTGTGTTTAGGGATGTTAAAAGCATGTTTTAGGAATTTTAGAAGGGGTTCAGGGTCATTTTGGAACCCTGAGGCATTAAGCCTCTGTGATAGTGGCATGCCATAGAGGTTAGCCTCTGCGAAAAGGATGTGGCATGGAGGCTACCCTCTACAATAGCAGCGTGCCACACCATTACGTTAATTTCATCCAGATTTATTTTTTCCACTTTGGGTGAGGGAATTTTGGTATTCCTTACATGACTTTTAAACATAAAATAACCCGTTTCCCTTCAATTTTCAAAGATCAAACTCCACTTTTTCTCTCTTAAACTCAAAACTCAAGAAAGCTCAAGTGTTTCGCAGAGAATTCAACATTCAAGCTCTAAACTTTGATTTCTCTTCGAATTTCTTTATATTTCAGGCATGTTGCTCATTCATAACTTGTGTTTTAACTTTATGGCAGAAATTGATTGGATTTTTATGTGATTTAAATTGTCGGTTTGAAATTGAGTTGAGGGATTTTGGTTGTTACTATTTGAATTACTTGTCCCATGTTTTAATTTGATTATTCATGCTTTAGATTAATAATTTTTGGACTGAATTGAAGCATTGTTCAAATGGTTGGAATGGGGTGACATGGGTTTACCAAATTTTATGGAATTTTGGCTTGGTAATGGCATTGACCTCAGCTCACTATGTAAATTGGATTTTAAATACAAAAATTGCATAATTTAACTTGTCTTTTAAACCCATTGAATTGAATTAAAGGATAAATGGATAATAATGGATTTTGATGGCCTTGGTGTCAATGGTTTGGATTTTACATAGAACTTGGGAATCAAATGGTTAAATGGTTTTGGTTTGGCATATTTGTAATAGCTTACAAGTATATTGGTACGACGATACCAAGTTGGTAAATTCCTTAATGAAAGACTCTTGGATTACTTGTTGAATTATGTGCAACTACTTTAACTAGGGCTTAAAAGGAATTGTGTAGCTTACCATAAAGGCATGGATCTCTGGGGATCAATACTGGAAACCACATTTGTCGGCGTTGGGGATCCATGTGACTGTGTTTTTGGTGCCTACATTATATATATATATATTGAGGGGTCTATTGGCCTTGATATCTTTATCCTTTCTATCGTTTTTCCTAGGTTTATGTGGCTAACACGTTCTGAGGTACTTCCAGTAAGGGGATCTAGACCAATATAACCCATAGGTGTCTTTAGGATATATCAAGCTACACAGTTCAAGATGATGGTTTAAACTATCATGATTATGGTGTTGTATTTTGTTTTGATAATGAGCAGCTGACTTAAAAGGACAAGGTCCCTTGATGTTCAAAGCTACAGTACAGCTGGCACTCATCTTCACTGTTTTGTCCTCTAGTGTAACAAACTATGCAGGTGAAGCATGTACTATTTAGGACACCTAGTCTAATGGTATTTTAATCCTAATCATTACTCATCTATAAAAGGAAAAGGATCCCTTATTATTAAGTAGTTTTTGCAAATCAGGAAAGTTGAAGAGAAAAAAAGCGAAAAACTCAATATTCAACATTGTTCAAGTTCTTATTTCTTATGTGTACTAAAATAGACAATGTTCTTAAGTGAGTCCTAAATTGTAACTGGACTCAAGTTATAAGAGTAATTTTCTTTTCTTTTTGCTTTGATAGTGATTAGATAGAGTTGCCTAAGCTTGATACTTGTTAGAGTTAAACAGTGTTGAGGGGGTCTTGAAAGAGTTGTAAAGGTGAAGTTGTAATAGAGTTACTACAAGTAGAAGGAGCCTAGAGTTACGTTTAAGTTTGAGTCTCTAATCAAGAGATTTATTATAGTGAACTTTTGAGAGCTTGTGAGGGAAAACCATGGTTTTTCCTCCCTTAAGCAAGGGGGTTTCTATATTAAATCTTTTGTTCTTTAAGTTTCGTGCATTATTTTGTGTTCTTGGTTAAATTTCTATTTTATGGCCCGTGACTGATTTTGAGGGACCTGGTCCCTCATAATGTGGTGCAAACTCCAATGTTTCAACAATTGGTACTAGATCCAGAACATTATAAAAGGTTCAAACCTAGAGTGATTTGGTTAGCACGACTGCTCCACCTAACCTAGAAGAAGGAAAATATACCACCAAGCCACCTAGATTTAATGGGCAGTACTGTCGGTGGTGGAAAACCCAAATGTTTGACTTTATTATGACTGAGGATAGTAAGATGATGGACATAATTCTTGATGGTCCTCATGTTACTATTAGAAAAGTCAAAAAATGAGAAGTAACAAGGATGGTTGTCAAAAACCGGAGAGAAAATGATGATGAAGATAGAAAGAAAGTTTAAAAAAACTACTAGGCGAAGAAACTGCCAGTATGGTATTAGACCTGATGAATATAACATGATCTCATCCTTTGAAAATGCCAAGGAGATATGGGATTTCTTGAGGACTGTTCATAAAGGTGCCACTAATGTGAATTCTTTAAAAATAGACATGTTGACTACTCAGTATAAAACCTTCACTATTAAAGAAGAAGAAACCTTCTAAGAAATGCATACATGATTCAGTTCTATCACAAATGAGTTTTACTACGTAGGAAAAGTGATTCCATTGTGTAAGCAAGTAAGAAAGATACTTGGTGTTCTTTCTATGTCTTGGGAAATCAAAGTGGATGCCATAATTGAAGCAAGAAACCTGAAGACCCTCACTATGGATGAACTGATTAGAAATCTAAAGACTCATGAGGTAAAGAAGCAACAAGAGCTAGAATAGTAGGAAGTTAAAAGAGAAAAATCTCTGGCACTGAAGGCTTCAAAACATAATTTAAGTGAAGAAGATACTGATGTTTCCTACTTGGAAAATAGGATTTTTAGATCCATGAAGAATAGTGGTCAGTTCCAAAGAAGAGGAAGCAGTAGTAAAAGGGGAGGAAATATTGAGGTGTGTCACAAATATAGAAGTCCTAAATATTTCATTAAGGACTGTCCAATGCACAAATTAGATTATTAGGAGTATCTTAAGATCGGAGGTGAAAAGAGAAAAAAATAGGGACCAGGTCCCTAAAAAATCAAGAAGGAAAACTGTAGCTGAGTATGCAGTAAAGTAAGCTTTAGCAGCCTGGCGAGATTCTTCCAGTGAATCTAATAAAAAAGAGATGTTTCTATGATAGCTATGGAAGATAGTCCAGTTATCTATGATTCCTTATTTGACTTCATGGAGAACATAGAAAATGAGGAAGAAAATGGGGTAACTCTCTCTGATATTAAGGAAAACCTAGATAACTACACTACTAGGAAGATAAAAAAGCTTGCTAGTATGTTGATATACTCTGTATGTGAACTAACTAATGAGAAAAATTCCTTAAAGGAGAAAGTAGAGAATCAAGAGAATGAGTTAATTTCCTTATCCCTTTAGATATTTGAAACTGAAGAAATGGTCACTAAATTGAAATCTAAAAATCTGAGTGGTATGAGTCAACTAAAGAAGGCAAATGATTAGATGGTAAAGAGAATAAGGATGCTTCAAGGATTCTGATTGATCTTGAGGAGAAACTAAGGGATTCTTAAAAGCACCTTATGTCTTCACTTCATAAGAGTGAAGAGTTAGAAAGGGACCTAGTTTATTTGAGAAAAAAACTCAACAAGTCTCTTAAATGCACTGCTTCTTTCTAATTTGACTAGTCAAGGTATTAATAATGGAAAAGTCCTGGGCTATCAAGGAGAATTCCAACCTGTTGGGTCTCAAGGTACGATTGTTAATGATGTTAGAAACAAAGAACACAAACTCATATACACTCATTGTGGAAAATATAGGCACTCTAAGGAAAGTTGTCAAGGTAGATAAGAGAAAGAATGAATGGTTTCAAAAATTTTAAGTAGGAGAATACACAACCTAAGGGCTTCAAGTCTCTGAAAAAAGTAAAAAAGAACTCTCTACCTATATGGGCTAAGAAGGTTTTGATCACACCATTGACCTCCTACTGGTAACTCAAGCTCAAGTGGGTTCCTTAATCCAACAAGTGATCATGGTTCCAGGTATGAGAAAAAGGGATAATAGTCAAAAATGGGCTAGTGATAGTATGTGTTCAAAGATTAATATTAGAAGATCTGAATGTTTTCTCTCTCTCAAGACACTTTAAGGTGGAAGTGTCTCATTTTTGAAATAGTTAATTTCAAGGAACCTGGTTCTTTGCAGAACGTAGCTAAGATCTCCTAGACAAAAAGAAATCATTGGAGAAAAGATAAAACGCTGAAAGATGCATATAAGATTGGTGATGATTCAGAACTCCAATTACTAATCCCAGTTCAAGTTGAAGGAGGAACTAATCAAATTGATCTGACCTAATATATGAATCTGTGTTTCCTCAAAAAACTAGCTATGATAAGGAGGTAGGTATCCCTGATAAAATAGGTGTATATTAGTCTAACTCAGTATCATACCCTTTTTGGTATACACCCATGGGAACAACTTTGGAGGAAAATAGTTTAAGCAAACACAAGTTGAGAATTTTCTCAAGAAACAAAAAGACCTGGTCCCATCTCCCAGGTTAGTACAAAAATAATCTGCCTTAAAATTCATAAAATTCCTATTTAAAAAGGCCACATGTCTTCTCTTATATGAACAAAAGATGTCAATTTAATTCAAATATGAAGAGTTACACCATTGTTATTCGATGCTTCTATTAAAAAAAGGTATCTCTTAAATGTCAAACCTTTTTAATTATAAATTCAAATCCTTTTATTTCATTCTCCTCTCAATTAACTCAGAACATCATTCTAAACCATCTCCTTAATATAAACTTGTCCTTTTCTTTTTTTTTCTTAAAAATTCCAAATGTATGAAATTCCATCTTCTTGACCCCCATGAAAGAATTATTCTTAGGTCATCCTCAAAAATCTCAAAGTGCTTTACCCACCATATCTTCTTATGAAATTCCTGAAACCCTAATTGAAACTGTTATGAAATCCCTGAAAACCCAAGTGAAACCATTCCAGTCGAAACTTTAGGCTCTAGTAAAAATCTTGATAAGTTAGCCTTGGAAGTTGCCTTAAATAAAGGCTTTGGTTCTCTAATCAAACAAGAGATTCATTAACTGGAAGGACATTTTTCCTAAGGAAAACAAACTCCTCCAATATTTCACAAATCCATGTACCCTTTGAAGAATTGCAAGGTACTGAAATTTTAGAAAACATACCAGTACCTGGTTTCCTTACCTGTTTACAGTCAAACCCTATCTTTGCCCAACTTTGTGATGAAAAATTCTTGTAAAGAAATTTGATGCATTTAACAGCGTTAACTGGGCATCTGAAAATTTGCTTCTACTTGTTCATGATCCGAAGAGAGGATCAGTATATGCAGAAGAGAAATTGGCTAGTGAAAGAAAGACGTGACAAAGGATAACAAATTTGTATTACTTCTAAATGAGGAGAAGGAAGAGGAAAAAGATGAACTACCTCTGAGTTGGTCTATGAAGACGCAAAGGAGAAGTAAAGAAAAAGAGATAGTGATTGATTTTGAAGTATTAAATAGCAAGATCATATTCATTAGGGGGTGTAAAATGAAATTACTAGCAGATGCAATGAAGGAGAGTAAGTCTTCTACCACTAAAAGAACAAAACTAAAAAAATGATGTATAGAAGGAGCAAAATGTCTAAATAGTAGAGGCTAGAAAAGATGAGAACATTGATTCTATTGTTACTGCTGCAACTGAGAAGAGAAGATAGGAAGTTCATGTTGCTGGAATACCAGGTCCTCCACTCCAAAGTCTGGGAGTCCTGCTGTAAGCAGAAAAAAACATATTATTGTCAAAAGAAAGAACGTCTTTAAAGGATGTGATCCCATAAAGAGAAAAATTGATGAAAAGGAAGAGGCAAGTAAGGAGCCCAAAAGAATTAAAAAAGTGGAAGAAAAGTAAGATTTGTCTAAAGAAATAAGGAATAAGAGCTTGAAACCCAGAAGGTTTTGTTAGAAAGAGTCTTTGATCCCAAAATATATAAAAAGCCAGGGATTATAGAGTTTGTTAAGTATGTAAGGCACCAAGGTTGGCTACACTTTTTAGAGGAATCAACACCTATAGTTTTTGAAAATGAAGTTAGAGAAATGTATTACTCAATAAATTTCTTAGAATACAGGCTAAGACTAATAGCCTAGGTGCAAGGAAAGCCTATCATACTAGATAATAATCACTAGAAAAGATCTTAGATGTACCTATTATAGGTGTGAGGATGCTTGCAATGAAACAACCCTTAATTGAATTTATGATCAATCCCTCAAAGGTGGGAGGAAAATCTATAACTGTGATAAAAAAGAAATTCTTGTTAAGTGAGTATCAGCAGGTATATGAATTCATTAACAAAGTATTATTTCCAAGATATAAAAAAAGAACCATAACATTTACTGTTGACCTATTTTTGATTAAATACTTGAGAAAATTTAAACTGGCAGGTCTGCCTACTCTAATAATAGAGCATATGCACAAGGATTCATGAAAAAAAAGGAAAACATAGGATGCCATACAAATATTTGTTGGACAAAGTGTTTAAACATTATGGTGTGGTTGGAACCAAGGGAACACCAGGAAGAATGAAATAGATGTTTAGTTTGACAACTCATGTGGAAAATAAATACATAGAGGGCAAGTCTAAAACAGTGTCTCAAATGTCTGAGTTATTGGATGCTCAAGAAAAGTTGGACAGGGAAATAGAGAAATTAAGGATCAAGTTAGCTGCAAAGGATGCTAAAATAGTTCACCTGAAGCTATAAAATCAAAAGTTATCTTCTGAGGGACCAGGCTCCACTGAGGAACTTATAGCAAAAAATTAAAAAATCCAAGCCAAAGTTGTAGGATTGATTGGTGAAGTTTAAGGACTGAATGCTGAAATGAAGGTCCTCACCAAACAGTTGTTGGATGCCCATGCTGGAAAAATGCTAGAATAGAGCTATTGCTAAAATCCCTTTCTCCCAAGCTCTCTCTACCTGAGTCGTATCCATCCTATATCAGTCTATTAATTTTGTGTCAATTTCCAGTTTATGTTCTTTTGTGGCCTTTGAGGACAATTGTTTTATATTTTTTTTAGTATAATGTAATGGTACTGATCCTACTTAATCATGAATGAATTTTTTTTATGTGCTTTATCTGTTTCCTCTTCATTCTAAAATTTTTTAATGTAAATTTAGTATTGCACTAGTAGCTATGAGTTATCTAACCTATACTTATCCTTACTCTTGGTTTACTGTTTTCACTTTTTAATAATGCCAAAAGAGGGAATACTGACTTCATGTGTAAGGACCTGGTGTATGTGTTGCATTTGAATATGCTGAGTATTGAGGAATGCACATGTGTGATGATGTATTTTTAGAAAACAGAGGCACAGTAATAAGGGGAAGTAAGTAAATGCACTAAATGAATTCTAGTGAATGATGACAGTGAGACCAGGTCCCTAAGTTGTATATTGATGGAAGCATGGTGTTGCATGATAGGGTGGACATTTATCTTCAGTAGTGAAAATCACACTGATTAAATATGATGAATGAGAATTGATGCTCAAAGATCTATTGTTGTCTTTTTATCATAAAAAAAGGGAAAATTGTTTTATCTACTTTTGATGATGAGCATCTGACTTTAAGGGACTAGGTCCCTGGATGTTCAAAGCTACAGTACAGCTAGCACGCGTCTGCACAGTTTTTTCCTCTAGTATAACAAATTATGCAGGTAAAGCATATACTATTTAGGGCACCTGGTGCAATGACATTTAAACCCTAATAATTACTCATCTATAAAAAGAAAAGTATGCTTCTTTATCAAATAGTTTTTGCAATTTTGCGAAGTTGAAGAGAGAAAAAGACAAAAACTCAATATTCAACATTGATCAAGTTCTTATTTTTTGTGTGTATTGAAATAGATAGTGTTCTTGAGTGATTCCTAAATTGTAAATGAATTACTCAAGTTATAAGACCAGTGTTCTTTTCTTTTTTGCTTTGAGAGTGCTCAGGTAGAGTTTCCTAAGCTTGATATTGGTTAGAGTTAATCAGTATTGAGGTAGTCTTGATAGAGTTGTCAAGGTGAAGTTGCAGTAGAGTTACTACAAGTAGGAGGAACCTCGAGTGAGACTTAAGTTTGAGTCTGTAATCAAGAAGTTGATTATAGTGAACTTTTGAGAGCTTGTGAGGGCAAGTTGTGGTTTTTCTCTCTTGAGGAAGAGAGTTTCTACCTTAAATATTGTGTTTTTTAAGTTTCCTGCATTGCGTTTTGTTCATAGTTAAATTACTATTTTGTTACCTGTGACTGATTTTGAGGGACCTGGTCCCTCATAGTATGGTTCAACCTCCAAGGTTTCAACATATGGTCCTTGTCCCTATCCCTACATCCTATATATATAGATATAAATGTTCCGCATATGGTTTTAATTGGTTTTGGGCTATGGTATTATTTTATCCCTTTCCTTGAGTTACATGTAAGTGCTCGCCCCATTGACCTTTCCCAGACACCGCATCATTTCATGATGAAGTTCTGGAAGACTTTTCAGTTACCCCTATGCAGGGTTAGGTTATTTGGTACTCCTGTGGATCTGTTGTGAAGCAGTGAGCCTTCATCATTCGAAAGGCCCGATCATTTCATTGTTTTCAGTGTTGTCTTAGTATTTCATTTTCAATTCTTTGGTCATAGTCAGGGGCATGTCCCAACTTAGTTGGTACTTCAGGTTTTAGAGGCTTTTGTAGACAAGTGTGGGTTGGATTGTTGGTTTTTACTCTTAGCATTTTCATTTGAATTATTTATTTTTTTAATACTACCTTGGTTGACTTTTTCTTTAATATTATTATATGATCTTGAGGTAAGGCTAAGAGGGTGGTCTCGGGTTGATGGTGGGCTTGAGATTACTTGTCATATCCAGGCCCAGGTTTAGGTTGTAAAAAGCTTGGTATCAAATCACAGTTCAGGGTCGTTAGGTGTCCACAAAGTCTTGTCGAGTAGAGTCTTATTTTATGGGCGTGTAGCATACCATATTTATAAGGGGAGGATACTAGGCATTTATGAATTTTTCCCTTTCTTGTGTTCTATTTCGGGATATGGAGTCTAGTTTTTATGAAAATCCTCTAACTCCTGATTTACTCATCTTTGATATCATGTCTCCTCGAAGATAAATTAGTCGTGGAAACTCTGCTGGAGACGCTGTCCCACTGAGGAAAATATAGAGGGAACTCTCCCTATTTATGGAGTGCACAACCACTCTAGGGTCCCTACTTCTGTCTATACTGCTTTACTAAAGATTCCACAAGTCTCTACCAATCCTCCTCGAGCTTTCCAGCCTGGTGACACTTATGCTTAGTTTCCATAGGGAGATATCTCTGATATGGAGTTCTGTCAGTCTATTAATATGATTTTCTCAATTGGTGGCATCACTGTCCCATATGTTAGTCTTGATGTTAGTTTGTCTGAGGTCACTAGGTTTGTCTTATGAGGTTGAATCCCCCAACATTTACAAGCTCTAGGGTTGAGGAGGATCCTTAGGGGTTTATTGATGAGATGGAAAAGACCTTATGGGTTATTTATGCAATTGATTTAGAGGGTGTAGAGTTTGTTGCTTATTAGTTGAAAGATATGGCTAGAGATGAGGGGTGATGATGCCAAACTAGAATTGTGGGATGACTTTTCAGGTTCCTTTCTTGATTGCTACTTTCCTCGAGAGTTAAGGAAAGATAAGGTCAAAGAGTTTGTGAACTTGAACTATGTTAAGATGAGTTTTAAGGAGTATGATCCAAAGTTCCATCATTTTTCTCGTTATGCTCCTAAACTAGTGTCTAGTATGAGGTCCTGAATGAGGAAGTTTACTTCTGGTTTATCCCATTATTTGGTGTTAAAGTCTAAAGTTGCTATGTTGAATAATAATATAAATATATCCAAATTGGTGATTTAAATGAAGCAGGTGGAGGATAAAAAGCAGAAGTAGGTAGAGATAGGAGAGAGGCAGAACTAGAAGTTTAGGTATGTAGAGAAGGGTGTGAAATCAACAGAACAATGGAAGCGATGGTAGGCAGTGGACTAAGAAGAAGAATTAGGGAAATTCGTAATCGTCAGCCAGTGCTCCTTATAATAAGTCCTTCTGGCATTCATCATTTTTAGGCTAGTAGTGGTCCTAAGACATAGGGTGCTCAGTCTTACGATAGTGAAGCCTAGTCAACTCCACCTTACCCTTCTTGTCATTTTTATGGGTAGTTTTACCGTGGATATTGTAAGGGGGGGAGAAATAGATGCTGTAATTATGGTCATCTTGGTCATATACAGCGAGATTATCCTTCAACTAGAGTTTCCACTAGATGTAATAAGGTCCCGGTTGCCACTTCTTCAGCTCCGGCACCTAAGGGCTCTCTATTACCAGTAATGGCCGAAATAGTTTCTATGCACTTGCTACTCGTCAGGAATCTGAGGCATCCCTAGATGTTATCATTGGTATATTACATCTCTTCTCCCATGATGTTTATTATTTGCATGATCCCCCTATCGTATTTGACACCTTATTTGACTGTGCACTTTTCTTTTTTCCTAAAAATATTCCCAACCCTTTTTTTATGTCTACTCCGATGGGAGAGTCTACCACTGCTTGTGTGGTGCCTATCCTTCATAGAAAGGCATTGGTAGATTTGATAGAACTAGATATGGTAAATTTTTATGTTATGTTAGGATGTATTGGCTTTATTCGTGCTATGCCTCTCTAGATTGTAGGACCCAAAAAGTCAGTTATCATTTTCCTAATGAACCATTATTAGAATAAGAGGGGAATTCCTTAGTGACCAAATGGAGGTTTATATCATAACTTAAAGATCAGAAATTGATTTCTAAAGGGTGTTTATATCATCTAGTTAGGGTTAAGGATTCTAGCTCTGAAAGTCCTTCTTTGTAGCATGTCGGTATGGTTGACCAATTTCTTAAATTTTTTCATGATAATCTTCCTGGATTTCCTCCCGATAAGGAGATAGATTTTGGGATTGATCTTTTATTAGCTACCCATCCTATTTTCATTCCTCCTTATAGAATAGCTCCGGTTGAACTAAAGGAAATAAAGGAGAAATTGAATGATCTTTTTGATAAGGGCTTTATTTATCCTAGTGATTCTTTATAGGGTGTTTCTGTACCTTTTATACGAAATAAAGATGGGTTGCTTCAAATGTGTTTAGATTATCGTCAGTAGAATAAGGTGATAGTGAAAAATATGTACCCTCTTTCTAGAATTGATGACCTTTTTTATCATCTCCTGGGTGCTAAGTGTTTTTCTAAATTTTATCTTCATTTGGGTTATCCCCAATTTAAAATTTGGAAGGTTGATATTCCCAAGACTATTTTTTAAACCCAGTATGGTTACTATGAGTTTTTGGTTATGTTATGTTATAGTCTTCGTTGATAACATCTTGGTGTACTCCAAAAGAGAAGAGGATCATGCCAATCACCTCTGAATTATGTTGCAGACCCTTAAGGACCAGCAGTTGTATGCAAAATTCTCTAAGCATGAGTTTTGGTTAAATGTTGTGACTTTTATTGGGCATGTTGTTTCGAGTTAGGGTATCAAGGTGGATACACAGAAAGTTAAGGCAGTTAAGAAATGGCCTAGACCAATGACTCTAATCGACATTAGGAGCTTCTTGGGCTTGGCTAGGTACTATAGGAGGTTTGTAGAGAGTTCTCGTCTATTGCTACTCCGCTGATGAAGTTTACTCAAAAAAATATTATGTTCTTGTGGTCTAATTCTTGTGAAGGTTGTTTTAACAAGTTAAAGGACAAGGTGACTTTTACGTCTATTTTGACCCTACTCGAGGGTACTAATTGTTTTGTTGTGTATTGTGATATATCTCATGTGGGACTAGGTTGTATTTTAAAGCATCATGGTAGGTTATAGCCTATGCTTCTAGGAAGCTTAAGGTTCATGAGAGAAATTACCCGTCTCATGATCTAGACTTGGCGGTTGTGGTCTTTGCTTTGAAGATTTGGCACCATTATTTGTATGGGGTGCATGTAGACATTTATTCAGATTATAATATCTTTTAGTATGTATTTATGCAGAAGGAACTGAATCTCAGGAAAAGACGGTGGCTCAAATTGCTTAAGGATTACGACATGAGTTTGCACTACCATCTAGGTAAAGTTAATGTTGTTGCTGATGCTCTTAACAAGTGGTCTATGGGGATCTTATCTCACATTGATGAAGAGAAAAGAGGATTGGTGAAGGATATTCATAGGTTGGCTAATTTGGGAGTTCATCTTTACTACTTTGAGAATGGAGAAGTGATTGTTTAGGAAATGGTTATGTCATCTCTTGGTGCTGAGGTAAAAGAGAAATAAGTTATGTATCCCATACTTATCTAGATTAAGGAAGATGTGGGTCAGCAAAAGGTTGAGATCGGGGGAGGTGGCATCTTGGTATATCAAGAAAGGTTGTGTATGTTTGATGTAGTTGGGCTTCAAGGAAGAATCTTAGTTGAGGCTCATGAGTCCCGATATATAGTTCATCTGGGGTCGACAAAAATATGTCATAACTTAAAGGAAATCTACTAGTGGAATAATATGAAGTGGGATGTGAGGAATTTTGTGGCTAAATATATGGTTTGTTAGCAAGTCAAGGTGAAATATTTGAGGCCTATTGGAATTTCCCAAGAGATAGAGTTTCCTATATGGAGGTGGGAGATGATTAATATGGACATCATTATAGGTTTTCTGTGGTCTCAAAATTAGTATGATTCCATTTTGTCCATTGTGGATAGAATGACTAAGTCTGCTTACTTCTTGCATATGAGGACTAATGACTCAGGAAAGGATGATGCCAAGTTGTTCATTCAGGAGATAGTGAAGCTGTATAGAGTGCCAGTGTCCATCATTTCAGACTAATGTATGCAGTTTTCTTCTCACTTTTAGAGTTTGTTCCAGAAAGGCTTAGGTACTCAGGTGAACCTTAGCACCGCTTTCCACCCACAAATTGATGGACAATAGAGCACACTATTTTAACTATGGAGGATATTCTAAAATACCGTGTGATTGATTTTAAAGGTAGTTAGGTTGACCATTTACCACTTGTTGATTTTGCGTACAATAACAATTACGATTCATTCATTCAAATGGCCACTTTTGAGGATCTTTATTTTAGGAGGTGTAGGTGTCCTTTTGGATGATTTGAGGTAGGTGAGACTAGGTTTTTTGGTTCTTACTTGGTTGAACAAGCCATGTAGAAGGTGACGGTGATTAAAGAAGGACTTAATACTGCTCAAAGTCGTCATAAGTCTTATGTGAATGTGAGGCAAAGAGAGTTGGAGTTTGAGGTTAGTGGTGGGTGTTCTTGAAGGTGTCTTCTATGAAAGGAGTAATGAGATTTTGGAAGAAGGGGAAGATCATCCCCCGTTATGTTGGTTTGTATCAGATTATGAGGTCAATTAGGAATGTCGTTTGTGTGTTAGAATTGCCTATGAGTTTATCTTTGATTAATCCAGCTTTCCATGTTGAAAAAGTGTTTGTTGAGGACATCGGTGTTTTGGATTTGTTGTCCTATGAGAAATTTCCAATTGATATACTGGATAGGCAAGTTCATAGAAAGAGGACCAAGGACGTAACTTTGATGAAGGTTCTTTGGAGAAATCAAAAGGTAGAAGAAGCTACATGGGAAACTGATGAAGATATGAGAGATAACTACCCGTTCTAGTTCCCCGTGTTGTATGAAAGTGCTTAAGGTATGAGTCTCATTTCCCACTTATCAATTTCAAATTTGTCATTTAATTTTGATGTATTCTTGATATCATCATGCTAAAAATGTCTAAACTTCTCATTCGGGGCCGAATGATCCAAAGGGGGGAGATAATCTGAGGCCTCGTAAAATTCAAAAATTTTATTTTTGACCCACTCGTGTGCGTAATTTCATTTTATAACTTGAATTGTGTTTAGGTATGTTAAAACGGTGTTTTGGAAAGTTTCAAAATTTTCAAAAGAGGTTTGGTGTCATTTTAAAACCTAGGGGCGTAAGCCTCCACAATAGTAGCGTACCACGAAGGTTAGCCTCCACGATAAGGGTATGGCATGAAAGCTACCTTCCGCGATAGCATCGTACCACACCTCTATGTTAGTTTAGTCTAGTTTTTCTTTTTCTACTTGGGTTGAGGGGCTTTTTTTTGTTTTACCCTTTACATGACTTTTAAACATAAGATAACCCTTTCCCTTTTTTTTTAAAGATCACACTCCACTCTTTCTCTCATAAACTCAAAACTCAAGAAAGCTCAAGTGTTTCATAGAGAATTCAAAATTCAAGCTCCAAACTTTTATTTCTCTTTAAATTCCTTTATATTTTAGGAGTGTTGCTCATCCCTAACTTGTATTTTAACATTATGGCATAAATTGATTGGATTTTTATGTGATTTAAATTGTTGGTTTAAAATTAGGTTGACGGATTTTGGTTGTTATTGTTTGAGTTACTTTTCCTATATTTTAATTTTATTATTTATGCTTTAAATTGATGTTTTTGGGACTGAATTGATGCATTGTTTAAATGGTTGGAATGGGGTGACATGGATTCACTAAATTTGAAAGAATTTTGGCTTGATAGTGGCATTAACCTCAACCCACTTTTGTAAATTGGATTTTGAATATGAAAAACTTCATAATTTAACTTGTCCTTAGAACACATTGAATTACATTAAAGAATAAATGGATTATAATGGATTTGGATGGCTATGGTGGCCGTGGTTTGGATTTTAAATGAAACTTGGGAGTGAAATGGTTAAATGGTTTTGGTTTGGCATAATTGGAATAACTTGCAAGCATATTAGTATAATGATACCAATTTGGTAAATGCCTTAATGAAATAATACAGGGTTACTATTGTTGAATTATGTGCAACTGTTTTAATTTATAGTTTAAGAAAATTGTGCAGCTCCCCGTGAGGATGTGGATCCGAGAGGGATCAACACTGGAAACCATGTTTGCTGGTGTTGGGGGTCCATGTGACGTTTTCTTGGTACATACATTATAAATTTTTTGGGGGCTATTGGCCTTGATGTATTTAGCCTTTTCGTGTTTTTTCCTCAGTTCGTCCGACTAACATGCACTAGGGCCCTTTCGACAGGGGGAGCTAGACCCATATAGTTCATGTGTGCTTTTTGGATAGAGTGAGCTACACAATTTAGTCTAATGGTTTAAACTAACATGATTATGGATCCTTGTTCCTATCCCAACATTTTATATATGTATATATAAATGTTATATATATTGTTTTGACTAGTTTTTGGCAATGGCATTATTTTATCCCTTTCCTTGAATTACATGCTAGTTATCTCCCTACTGACCATCCTTGGATTCTTTATTGTTTCATGATATAGTTCCATAGGACTTTTCTATTACCCCTATGCAACATTATGTGATTTGGTACTCCTGTGGATCTGCTGTGAAGTAGTGAACCTCCATCTTTATAAAGGCCCAGTCATTTTATTGTTTTCAGTATTGTCTTAGTATTTTATTTTTGGATTCTTTGGTCATAGTCAGGGGCATGTCCCAACTTAGTTGGTTTTTTGGGTTTTAAAGTCTTTTGTAGACAAGTGTGGGTTGGATTGTTAGTTTATGACTCTTAATATCTTTATTTGACTTATTTATCTTTTTATTACTACCTTGGTAGGATTAAGTTTTATTATTATTATGTTCACTTGAGGTAAGGATAAGGGGGTGGTCTCCCATCCATAGTGGGCTAGAGATTACCCATCACGGCCAGGCCTAAGTTTGGGTAGTGACAATATGAGTATGGTGTTGTGCAGGTTGTGTATTTCTTAATCTTATCCAGGTACAATTAAGAGGCATCGTGACTTATGGTAGATTTATTGGCAGGCACGAATGAAGGCGGACATAGTGGACTATATGTCCAAGAGTCAAAACTACCAGCAGGTAAAGTATGAGCACCAAAGTCTAATAGGGTTGTTTCAAAGGAGGCCTATACCTATATGGAAATGGGTGAACATTTCTATGGATTTTGTAGTGGTTATTCCTAAGACATTGAGAAAATATGACTCCATTTATGTTTTAAGGGATAGGTTGAAAAAATCATCACACTTCTTGTCGGTTCAGGTAGACTACAACTCTTAACAATTAGCTAAAATCTACGTCAAGGATATTGTGAGACTTCAAGGGGTTCCAGTTATCATTATTTCTAATAGAGATAAAAATAAACTTTCAAAATTTTGGGATAGGTTACATAAAGAGTTCACTTTTAGTATGGCTTTTCATTATCAAACTAATGGATAGTTGGAAAGAACAACATAGGTACTAGAGGACCTGTTGAGTGTATGTGTGATTGATTTTGGTGTTCATTGGGACTAGTTTCTTCCATTGTATGAGTTTTCATACAACAACAACTACCACTCAAGCATTGATGTGGAACTTTAGAGGTACTTTCTGGAAGGAAGTGTAGGTCACCTATTGGGTGGTTTGAGGTTTGAGATGTTAAACCTTTGTGTGCTGACTTTGTAAAGGAGAATCAAGTAAAAGTATAGTTCATTCAAACAAATTTATTATCTACACAAAGAAGGTAAAAAGAGGATGAAAAAAATAAGGTAAGAGATATGGACTTCAAGGTTGGGAAGCAAGTTTTACTTAAGGTGTTTCCCACGAAGGGAGTCATGGGGTTAGTATAGATTAACAAGATCAACCCTTTATATATTAGTCCCTTCAAGATTCTTGCAGAGATTGATCCAACTGCATATAGATTAGCTTTATCACTAGAGTGGGAGTCCACATGGTATTTCATGTCTTGATTCTTAAAAGTACCATGAGATTAAGAGACATCATTAAGTGGGATGATGTTCTTTTAGATAAGGACTTGGCTTACTAGGAGGAACTACTAATAATTCTAGAATAGAATATTTGGATATTAAGGAAGAAGAAAATTTGTTTAGTTAAGGTTCAATGAAAGCATTATCTAATTGAGGAAGCCACTTGTGAAATCAAGAAGGACAAGTGGGACATGTACCCTTAATTATTTGAGGACACAGGTACTCTTTTCTTTCTTTATTCAAGCCTATTTTACGTATGATCATTTGGGGATGAATGATGGGTAAATTGGTATCTATTATAATGATCATTTATGTGGTTATGTATAACCCCTATTGAAAATCTCATGTTAAAATTCTTCCCAATTTTGAATGATGGGTAATATGTACTCTAGTCTCGTTTTGAGCAAAATCTGAAATAGATATGGTCTAGGGAAATTTCAGAATTATTTAGGCAATTTTGGAGGTGTTTGATTTGATTTCTAGTCAGATAAGATGATAATGAAACCGTAGGAATTTACATAATTGAATTTAGGTTTGTAGAACTCCTAGAATTGATCTTAGTATAAAGGGCATTGTTTGGAATATCCTTGGTTTAAGGTGTATTGTGAAAAATGGGAGTTTTGGGGTAAAATGGACATTCTATCCCATCATGCCACTATAGTGGCATGCACTCTGCTATTGCGACCATAACTACAGTATCAAAATTCCTACTATAGCAGCGGTCAAACCTGATCAACGACCGCTATAGCGGCACATAATAGAGGCGAAAGTTGCAGATTAAATTAAATTTTCCTAAAAATAGCTTATTGATACAAAATTCTTTTTGTGAAAAATGAGGGGAGATTTTGGGTAATTCCCACACGATATTCATTATTTGGCATCATTAAAGTAAGGATTTCTTTCCCATTAACTAGTAATTGATATTTAAGACTTAAAATAACTAATTTAAAGAGTCCAGGGAGGGTTTTAGGGCTGATTTGGGTAGTTTTTTTGGTGTAAGAGAGAGATTTAAGTATGAAGTTAATTTATTTTGATTATGAATATAAAATTTACCCTTCCATTCATTTAACTCACTAATTTATCCATGGAATTAGTAGTTTTAGGTGAATTACAATTGAAAAGCCCTAGAACGGGAAGGAAAAAATCATGAATTTGACCTTAGGGTTGGATGTGAGTTATAATCCCAAACATCGTATGTCATGTCATTAAATATGTATTTATATGCATGTTCTAGACCTAGAGCAAGCAAAAATTACTTGAAAGGGCAAAGCTTCGGCTTAGAGGTGTTGCATAAGTTTGGTTCGAGGTAGGTGATGGTATTATAGTTTAATTCAGTTTGTACAATATATGCATATTAACTACTTTGTAGTGTGGCTTGTTAATGCATGTTATTTGGTTTGGTTGATCCTAATGATTTTATGTTGTGTATGATTTTTGACCTATCTCATTGCAAAATATGAGATGTTTTTGGTATTTGGAATGTTCCCCTAGGTTATTGGTTAAATAAGGTTGGCAGAAACATGTGCCTGGGACTAAGTAAAAGGATGGAAATTTTCCCCTGTAGGTCATGGCTAGAAGGTGAATGTATTATCCATAACGTGTATGTACGAGGATCAGGTGAGTTTGATATTTCCATGTGTGAATCAGGGAATATATTTATACGGTTGATACTGATTTAACTTCTCTATGTGGCTTGACTGAACTTAACTTGGTGATAATATGTTGACTTGTTGTTTGAAATCCCAGTCTGTTTATTTGGTGATAAATGTGCTTAGTGTATGATAGTATTGAACATGGATTAACTTCTTGTACTATATTTTTGTTATGTGTTTATATTCTTATCTTAGGTTGGACAAAAGACCCTACTAGTACACTATTTTTCCGTGTGTGCTAATCAACACATGATCTTACTTTTGTGAGTGCAATGCATATTCCAGCAGCTCCAATGAGACCTCACTTGTGATTATATTGGTTAAATTTAGACTCAAAGGTGAGTAGCATGTTTTGAGCTACCATAAATCCTTCTTAGATGACAAAGTCTTACTTCTGTACTTATGTTTTTCATTTTAGTTTTGTGCTTGCATCCCCTTTTTGACAATCTTTAGTAGTTTTGGTATAGATGACTTTTGGTTACTAGGGATGGTCTGGTTAAGTACATGTTCCACAATTTTGTTGTACTTATATTTTGATCTATAATTGGATATCTCTATGTATGGATTAGTTTTATTACCTCTTTAAAGGTTGACTTTGAAGTGGTATTTTGGGATATGAGGTTCTCCCACTGGGAGATTACTGTGGCTGCCACTCATGATGAGTTTGGGTCATGATAAAATTGGTATTAAAGCTTGGGTTAATCAATCTCATACTACAAAAATAGGTCCAGCAGAGTCTCACAAAATAGTATTGATATGTCTATCATCTATACTTTCTTTGGGAGGCTATAAGGCTTTAGAAAATCTGTCATTATTGTTTATTTTGTGCCATAATTTGATTCCAATTGGTAACTGGTGATCCAAATTGGTATCTACTCTTTATCACTCTTTTATCCATAGATGATGAACACTAGATTATACAAAGCCAGACCAGTAGCCCTGATACCATTTGCTTTAGATGCAAATCTAACCATAAGGGGAAGAGTACGAGTAAGAGGGAGAAGGATAGGAAAGAGAGGACAAGTCACATCTACCAGTAGTAGAGCTAAAGAAACATCTGGCCGGGCCCTTGAAAGGTAAGTATCACCTCCTTCATAGCTGGTTCATGTTGAGAAAAGGGAAGCAGTAGAGAAGTAGGGAGTCAAGCCTAAGTTGGCTGCACAAACTGGGGTTACATCTCTACCCCCGATGTCTACTAAGGTTATTTAGTAAGTGTTAGATTTTCTATGTGCACTGGTGGGGACTGGATCCACACCCAGGGTACTATCTTTTTAGGCTCTAGTTGTTCATCCTATAGTTTCTATATCTCCTAGAATAGATAAAGCTTTAAGGACTAATGTTTTTCCTTATTTGTTTTGGGTTTGGTGATGACTTATATAGAAAATGAGTTATTGACTAACGTTTTGAAGATGACCATCTATATTCGATGTTAGTAAGACTGAAGATGTGTTTGTGTTCATCATTGACTGTTATAAGGAGTTTCACAAGATGGGAACTGTTTAGCAACGTGGAGTAGAGTTTTTGACTTTTGTATTTGATAATGATGCTAAGAAATGGTGGAGGGAATATATTGAATGTCGATCATCGATTTTATCTCCATTGACTTGGGATCAGTTTCATGCCTTGTTCTAGAGATATATATGCCATGGCTCCCCTAGGACCATAAGAAGGCTAGATTTTTGGCATTGGAGCAGGGTGATATTTTTGGTGCGTCTATGAGCCAATGTTCCATGCTTTGTACCACTATGCTACTGATATGTTAACTAATGAGGAGGAGAGGATTCAAATCTATGTTAAGAGTTTAAGTTATGTTCTTCAGGTTCTATCTATCCATATGACTTCTGCAGGGAAGGGTTTTAATGAGGTGTCAAATATTAAGAAGAAAGTTGGAGGGGGGGGGGTATGAAAATGGGTTTTTCTAAGATGTTAGCCAAGAAATCTGACGATTTTGGGAATTTTAGTGGGACATTATCTAAGGGCGATTGTCATCACACCTATTCAGTCCACTAGATTTAGTCATTTTACTAACTTCTATTATGGTTCCAACTAAGGTTTCTTGTCAGCCACAGGTTGTTAGAGGCAAAGTGGACTCTTATTCTTCTTCCAGTCGGCTTTATCTTGAGTGAGGGTGGTATTATTGTGGTGTTGTTGGTCACTTTAAGAGGAAGTATCCTATTGACATGTGAATCCCTTAGTGCAGTAGTAGACTCACGCTATATTTCCAATGATTAAAGAAGGGGGATGTAATTCTAGGGGTCATACATAGGGTGGATGGGGAAATCAGACCGGTGGTACAGGTAATCAAAAAAGTGGTGAAGCAGGGGGGAGAAACGCGTCTAGGGAAGGAGTTAGCTCAATTGTTGACCAGGATCACTTTCATGTATTTTTTTAAAAGCCTAATATTGACACTTCTGATCCAGTGATCACAGGTACTATTTCTGTTTGGGATCGGATGGCTTCTATATTATTTGACCCTGGGTCTACTTATTATTATGTATCAGTTCAATTTGTACTGGGTTTTAATCTAGTTTGTGATATACTTGATTATCTTGTTTATGTGTCTACTCTAGTTGGTGAGTCTATGGTAGTAACCTATGTTTATCATTCCTATTTTGTATTGTTTGTGGATTTTTAAAGCTGGGTAGAATTGATTATTCTGGATATGTTGGACTTTGATATAATTTTAGGTATGACCTAGTTATCTCCATATCATATTGTTTTAAATTATAATAGTGAGACAGTGAGTCTATCCATGTCGGGAAAGGATAAACTATAGTGAAAGGAGTTTATAAGGCCAAGCCATTGAGAATGATATCATTTATCCAGAATAGATGGTTATTGGGGAAGTGATGTTCAATTATTTTAGCTCCTATCCAAGATATGAGTGCAAGGTCTCTTTCAATAGAGTCAGTTTCGAGGGTTTCCAAATTCTAAGATGTGTTTTCTTTAGACCTACTGAGGATGACTCTAGATAGGGATATCAATTTTTGTATTGACCTAGAGCTAGGCATTCATCCTATATTAACTCCTCCCTATTAAATGGCTCCAGTAGTGTCGAGGGAGTTCAAAACTCAATTGCAGGAACTACTTGACAAGGATTTTTATTCATCTAAGCATTTAACTGACATGACCCAAACCAGGGCCTAGTTGTGTTGGTTCCTCAAGCCCAACTGGGACCAGATACCACCCCCAATACCCAACCATAACCGCCCTATATCCCATATCAGATGAGTTCTAACTATATATATAATCCAAAAAAATGAAACAATCATAAATCAAATATAGTCAGCCGGTGTCAGCCCCAATACCAATACCAAGGATGACACCAATACAAACACCACCCATACCAACCCATAGTAGTCTCACAAAGCCTCTATCCGAAAGTAAAACAATATCCGATGAGGACATGCCCCCGACCATAGCCAAAATCAAAGTCTATGAAATGACCAAAGTGTCCAAAAGAATCTATGACATGAAATGGAGCCTTTCAGAGTATGAAAGCTCACCACTTCAATCCAACATAAGATAATCTCGAATTCGATCACTGAGTAGGAGGAGTAGTATGGCCGATTCTTGCATTGCGTGGGGATACAACCACCCAAAGATGGGTTAGCGGGTGAATGCTAGCAAATACTCAGGAATAAGGATAAAATAATTCCAACCTTTAAAACCAATAAACAAACATATGCATTCACAACCATATATATATATAATCCATGTCAGGAAAGGGAATAAGGTTTAACATGCCTTTAAAACCGTTAACCTAGGTATGTGTAGCTTAACCATCCTAGAATCACACACGAGTTAGGTCCAATGTAACCCCCTGAACAGCCCCATTACGTGTCGACGCACGAACCAAAGATACCGTAGGAGTAGGGGATTCCTATGTACCCTTCTCTCTCCATGATACATATATACAATGTACCTTAGAGGATTCCCGTGTACCCCATAAGTATAGTATGTGGTCATCATGACCAATCCTCATGTCGGAAAGCGTGAGTCACCAGTGTCACACCCTACCATTATTGACCAACTAAAACCATTACCACACAACCAAACCACCAATTTCATTTATTATTAACCAAGGCTATAAGAAGTGGTATCATCATACCGACTATATCTCTCAAGCAATGTCCTTAGCCAACTTTTATAAGGAAGGTATTCCTGTGTAACTAAAGATTTCATTATCATTAAGTTTACTTGGGGGGATTCCCATGTACCTCAAAAGTGTTTCATTATTAATTTTCCTTAGGGGGATTCCCATGTACCCCGCAAGGCTATGAATTAAACCATAACCATGACCACCAATACCTTACCATTTAACTATTTAAAACCATCCAAACTAATTTAGGGTTCCATTACCACTTTATACCATGCAAAGTTTTCAATAAAAGTTCAATAATGTAATAAAAGCATTCTCATAGGCATTTTATCAAACATGTTGAGGGCATATAGTTTCCAAAACCAAAACCAAGTACTAATTAACCATTCCCATGCAATCACATTTTCAAACCACCATTAAAATATAAAAAAGCCATAATTAAGATGCTAGAAAACCATAACCAACCCTTTATAACAAAACCCCCCAACATATAATTCATAGCCTAAAACCATACCACAATTATGCCATGAAAACCATACCTTAAATCATTCCTTTAGTTGAACTCTCAATGAGGGAAGATTAACATGCCTTAGATTACAAAAAAGACGGAGAGAAACCACCCTTGTAAGCCCCAATTTGACCACTTTGAAAGTTACCCTAGCCTTTCTTGACCCAAGATCCTTGAGAGAATTTAAGAGTGTTTAAGAGAGTTTGATTGATTGCAAATAGGTTAATGAATCCCCAAAAATGTGCTTTATGTCGTGGGATTATTAGAGGTTAAAAGGGTAAATGTCCAGATTGCTCCCAACTTAAACTGTATAAAATTTCCGCAGGAAGGTATTACCACACCCCCTCTAACCGTATCCTACCATAAGAGTGGTACCCAACACTCGTACCCTAGCCCCCCTTAGACCACAACACTGTCCAGCATACGACCACCAACGCTAATTCGTACTCAAGCTTATGACAAGTACCCTAGAACCATACCTTAGGAAGAATAGGATTCTCTAGGCTAGACTTAGGGCATCATATGATTAGAGTACCCTAACATACAACTACTATGATCCATTCATACCTTGGACAGAAAACAACCAAACAACTCTAATTAACATGAGACCAAAACCTCCTAAACCGTATCCTATCATACGACAAGTACCCCTAGTCGTATGATTCCAGAGAGTTCAAGACTCAGAAAATTTCTAATGACCAGAACCCAGGGTGTTTCAATTCTCCCCAACATGGATCATTTGTCCACTAACTATGGAAAAGGCAATATAGGCATGATTTACACTCCGACACCACCATTTCGACCATTAACTAAGTTAGAAAACAAAATATAAGGAAATCAACCTTTAATTTAATAAAAAATAAAAAGTAAGGATGTTATGAAGAATACATACCTTAAGCATGAATATCTAGATTGGAAAAAAATGCGGATACTTGGACTTCATGTCCTCTTCCGCTAACCAAGTAGCCTCTTCCACCTTGTAGTTCCTCCATAAAACCTTTACTGAGGCCACATCCTTGGGCCGTAACCGATGAACCTAACGATCCAATATCTCAACCAGGATATCCTTATAGGACAGAGAATCCAAAATACCAATATCCTCGATAGGAACCACTTGAGATGGATCACCCATACACTTTATCAAATAGATACATGGAACTCCGGATAAATGAAGCTTAACTTAGAAAGTAACTTCAATTCGTACGCAACATTAACAACCCTTCTCAAAATCACATCAGGACCGACATACCATGGGCTGAGCTTATCTTTCTTCCAAAAATGCATCACTCCCTTTATGGAAGACACCATTAGGAACACCCTATCCCCAACCTCAAACTCCAAATCCCTACGACTTACATTTGTATAGGACTTTTGGTGACTTTGGGAAGCCTTAAGCCTATCCCAAATAAAATTCACCTTCTCCATAGCCTCATAAACCAAGTTTGGACCATAAATATCTACCTCAATAAGTTCAAACCACCTAATAGGATATCTACACCTCCTACCATACAATGCCTCAAAAGGGGTCATCCTAATACTAGAATGATAACTATTATTGTAAGAAAACTCTAAAAGAGGTAAATTCTCAAGCCATCTACTGATCTTGGGTGTATTTATACACCTAAGCACCATAATTTATGCATATTTTAGCTAAGTTTAGAGAATAAAGTGCCTAGTTTCTTATGTTTTTACTCTACTTCTATGTAATTAAGCTAACCGATGTGATTAGCATGATTTCAGGTATTAATGAGGTAGATGAAGACATTATGGGACTATGGAATATGGATGACATATGACACAAGAGAGAGTAGTAATCTGGACCAAATGTGGCGTCTAGAAACTATGTCCAAGACTAATTTGTCATTTATAATTAGTTCAGGGACTTAGAAGGAAATTATGAGAGAAGATATTATTAAAAGACTTAATTTCTGAATTTTTATTCATTATTGAATTATTCGGTATTATTCTAAACAAGGAGAGAGGTGGCTTATCCTGGAGAGAGAGAAAAATATTTTCTCTCTTGTTTTCATAATTCACACACCAAGATCTTATTCTAGTTTTTGGTATGATGAATATATTTATGATGCTTTTTGTTTTATTCATGAGTAGCTAAGTTTATTAGTTAGGGTTATGGAAGCCTTGTAGCATACAATCTATTACTTTGGGTTTTGAATTCATTATGCATTGATTAGTTTACATCATACTTTCGTCACTTATCTTGAATTATTGTGGTTGCAAACATAGAGGATATGCCTTAAAATGCAACTTGTTTGAAAGAAAGGTTGATGTTTGGAAAAGAGAGTAGTGACAAGAAAATAGGATTACCAACCCCTATTTCATAAGCTAATACCTTAGCAGGATTAACTACTTGGTGATTTCAGATTGTTTTTGGTAAACGCTTTTGATTCGAGAGAACTAAAGTGAATTAGTCCTTGATGGTTGAGAAACACTAGTATTATGTTATTAAATACAATACGTTTCTCTGTAAGCACGATGCATGTATGAATTCGTAAAGCCTATAGTTAGAAAGTATTGAAAACTACAAGGTGGACATAACCCTAGCTTGCTATTTCTCTAAATTTTAATACTACTACACATATTTCATCTTGTTAAACTAAAACTATTAATTTGTGAACTGAATAAAATCCCCCTATTTATTTTATGGAAACGAACAATTAAAAGTCAACTAATTTGTACACAACTTAATTAACACCATATTCCCTGTGGGATTCGACCCCAACCTAGTTGGGTTATATATTTGACAACGACCACTTACTCTCTCGTAAAAGAGGTGTAATTTGGGCGTATCAAATTTTGGCGTCGTTGCCGGGGAATATAGTTGTCGATTGAGTTTATGTGTATTAATTGACTATTAGTCAAGTTTCCTGATTTTACATTTATTTATTGTTTTTGTTCATTACAGGCTCATTGTTGTTTATGCCACGAACCAGAAGTTCAGGAGAACCATTATTACCCTTCAATCCTGAACCTCATCTCATTGAAAGAATGGCTAACCAATAGGAAGCTGAAAGATTAGCCGCTTTGGCTAATGCTCAATTAAATCTACAGAATGCAGATAACCCAGGTCGAGTACCTAATCTATATGAGGAGGACCTGGGAGAAGATGATTTAATTAACCCGGTTAATAGGAGGCATGCAGCAGGGGTAGTTTCACCTGTAAATCAAAATCGTCCATTAAGAGAAAGACTAGACCGACAAGATGCACAGTTTGATATTGACAATGATGAGGATGATTTAGATAGAACTGGATCTATAGGGGCAATCATTCTACCACCACTAGATCCTGGGGTGAAATTCAACATCATAGTACTATGATCCAACTACTGAATCTGAAAGGACTCTTTTGTGGATTACCTGGTGATGATCCAAACTACATTTGGTGCATTTCATCTATATTTGTAAGTCATTTGATAATCCTGGAGTGGGACAAAATGTTATTTGTTTAAGATTGTTCCCACTTTCTCTGTCTAGAGAGACAACAATGTGGTTGAATGAGATGACTCCTGATTCTATAACAAACTGGAGGCAATTGAAAGGAGCTTTCCTAGAAAGGTTTTTTCCACCCTCCAGAATGTTACAATTGAGGGATGAGATCAGCAACTTTAGGCAATTGGCCAATGAAGCTTTGCATGAGACTTGGGCGAGGTTTAAAAAGAAGTTGACTCAATGCCCAAACCATAAGATGACTGACGAACACTTGATGGAAATCTTCTACAGAGCTTTGAACTCACTTACAAAGCCAATAGTGGATAATGCTGCAGGAGGAGATTTTATGAAGCTCACCTTTACTGAGGCTGCGGATATGTTAGAAAGGATGACTGAGACAAGTAGAGCTTGGCACACCAGAGATTTTGTGGTAGCAAGAAATACTCGGTCTAGTGTAATATCAGTAGAGCAGCGTAGGAGAGAAGAGGAGCATGATCAGGATATGGCTCACATGAAAACCCAGATGGATCTGCTCACAAAACATTTGCTATCAGGGAATGTAGAAAAGGTAAAAGTTGTGGGGTCCCACGATAAGGGAGCTAAATCAAACACAGAGGAAGAGGCTAACTACTTTCATAATCAGGGGGGTTTCCGGACCGGTGGTCAAAGAAATCAAGGTTGGAACCATCAAGGAGATTGGAAGAATAAAAATGACAGGAGTGGACTGTATGTACCTCCTGGAAGTCGTGATAATGCTGCCACCAGTTCAGGCAAAATATCCATGGAGGACATGATGGAGAAACTATTAAAGGGGGTTGAGACAACTAATTTTGGGGTGACTACCATGAAGAGTGACATATCTTCCATGAGTCAACTAGTAAATTTGCACTCAATTGCTATTAAACAACTGCAGCAGCAAATAAGACAATTATCCACAGCATTTAATCAAAGACATAATGGGACTCTACCAAGTGATACAGTTCAAAATCTGAGGAATGATGGATCGTGTATGGCCATTGCCACTAGGAGCGGTAAGATGTTGTCTAGTCCAGCATTGGGAGCATCCTCTCATACTGATGCAGTTGAAATGGATTGGGAGATGATTGATGAATCTTCAGTGGTGCCTGTGGATTTGGGAAGTTTGAGAAAGAAGAGTGCGGAAGTGGAACAACCACCTAAGCCGAAGCATGTTAGTGATGTAGAGCAAGGCATAATAAAGGAGGTAAAAGTTATTCCAACTGAAATCCCAAGGACACCACCCCTATTTCCACAATGATTAAAGAAGAAAGAAGATGATGGAAAGTTTAGCAAATTCATGGCTATGTTGAAGCAGTTGACAGTGAATGTGCCCTTAGTTGAAGCACTGGAACAGATGCCCGGATATGATAAGTTTATGAAAGACCTATTGACGAAGAATAGGACTGTGAGCTATGAATCGGTAGACAATCTTCATCATTGTAGTGCTATTGCTACAAGATCTATTGTCCAGAAGAAAGCTGATCCGGGAGCATTTACTATTCCATGTACGATTGGATTGCTAAAGTTTGAAAAGGCCCTTTGTCATCTTGAGGAAAGTATAAATATTATGCCATTGATGGTTTTCAAGAAACTAGGTTTGGGAGGTCCTACGCCCACCAATATGTGGCTTCTAATGGCAGATAGATCGGTAAAAAGGACGATTGGGATTCTACATAATGTACTTGTAAAAGTTGTTGATTTTATATTTCCTACCGACTTTGTAATTCTTAATTGCGAAGTGGACTTTGAAGTACCCATAATTTTGGGTAGGCTATTCTTAGCAATTGGGAGAGTTTTAGTTGACATGGAGCTGAATGAGCTAAAATTTAGGCTCAATGAGAAAGAAGTTAGTTTTGAAGTATGTCGGTCTATGAAACAACAAAAGAAGATGAGTGTCTTCTCGATTGTTGATGTATTCTACGAAGATGAGCGAGATGTACCAATTAAGGATCTGTCTTTTGTGGAGACCATAGCTAGTTTGGTTGAACTTGAAAGTAAGGATGTGAGTGACTTCAAAGTGGTTAGACTAGGAATGAAGCATTTTCTTGATCCAGCAAATAAGGTACAAATGGTATCATCAATGTATCTTGACGAAGTCTGAGTAGTCAAGATAATCGAGTTGTACCGTGACGTTAAATCAGGCGCTGCATGGGAGGCAACCCATGATTTTACTTTTATTTTATCATGTTAAACAAAAATAGAAAAATAAGAGTCGATCCACGACCGATACTATGGCGCTTGGTGGGAGGCAATCCATTCTTCTAATCATTTTTGTTGTTTTTTATTAAGTGTAGGTGCATGAAGTACTAAGGAGGTGATTGGTACCAAATTTGGATTGAAATTGAGCCATGTCAACGGTGCTAAGTTTAGGAGTGATGGGAACATTACAAGTAAGTTGGAGTGGTCAAATATGTAAGGCTTAAGTATGATTCCTGTTAGATTCGTTCCTCGAATTATGTTAATTCGACCTAAAAAGTTTTGTGGTGCGACTTTATTTTGTGAATTTCAATGAGGTCTGTGGTGGTAGCATAGGGATTGGGCCTATAGGCCCGATCCCGAAGCCCACCACTGACCTCGATGGGGTGCGAGGGCGAATCCCCCGCAGTATGGACCTTTCCAACCAAGAGTGTGCCACACATCTTAAGGTATGCGATTAGATATGCGCCGCATTGTAAATCGCCTATGCCCACTGCCTCAACTAGGCGATACCCTATGCGCCGCACATGAAAATATAGGCGATAGGGTATACGCCGCATTTCCAATCGTATATGTTGTGCAAATTTTTAAATATAAGTACCCATTTTTGATTGGATCAACCTAACCCATGTCCCAAATTTTAAATAGCATCTCTACCCTAAAATTCCATTCCACTCTTCTTTCACCTAAGCGTCGCCCAACCCCTCCTCTCTTAAAACCCTTCTCTTTGCTCTACTAATCTTACAAGATCCTCACCACTTTCAAAACCCAAGAACATCGACTCACTTTCTTCAACCCTTCATCTTCAAGGTAAGTGTTCTTTTCTTAATCCTTTGGTGTTGTGACTTTATGTTGTAGTTATTAATTGATCACTTGAGGATTATGAATTGAATTCTTGCCATGGCTATGTTGTGAAAGTAATGGTGTTTTGTATATCTTGATATGGTTGAAAGTGTAGGGTATGATTTTGATCAAAAAGTGTTTCATTGAAATAGACATGGGGAAATTGAAGTGATTGAATTGTATTATGACTAACGTAGTGCACCATGTCAAAGTGTATGTCGGTGAAGTCTGAGTACCCGACAATAACACTTAATTAGTTGATACTAACAAATTAAGTGTGGGGTGATGACTTCACCACCCTCATCTTAATTATAGTTAGTTTAATTATGTGTGGATGACGTGGATGATAGGATGAATACAGGAAAAATGGCTCCAATGATGATCTCTATGCAGGTGGCGTGACTCCTAATGTGGATGAGAAGTACTACTATCCAGGTTCTTTATCTTGTTATTTGCATTGGGGATAGTGTCGAGCTTAAGTGTGGGTGGATGGTTACTTTGCTACTTGTTTTCTAAGAAAATAGGACCTTCTCCTTAGTATACTTTTGGATAGGATTAGTTATTTTGTTCATTTAGTTAGTTATTTAGTCATAATTAGGTGCTTTTCTTGATGAAGGATGGATGACGACCGTCTTAAGAGAAAAGTAGTCTTTTAATTACATGTAACTGCTCTTGTGGATCACATGACATTATAACATAAGTATGTGATGGATCATTACGTTTAAAACACCTAGGCTCTAGTTGTGACTGTTGTTGTGATTGTTGGTTTTATTTGAATTCATGTAATTGTTGGGTCGAGAATCTATAATGCTCCTAATTGTGTTGACCATGTGCCATGAGTGTGTAAGACTGTTGTATATTCCTTATTGCAACTGATGCTAGAACTTTCTTGGTGTGTGTGCAAAGTGAAATAAAGATTGCGAGTTTAGGAGATGATTTAGGCATTTCTTTGATAGCCATTGTTCATACCTTCTTTTGACCTACCTTTGTACATTATCTTAGCTAGCCCCGTTGATCCTTTAGCTTGTTCTTTTGTTAGCCTCATATGTAGCCTTATCCGTTCTTTAATAGACCGTAATTTGATCCAAAAAAAAAACTCCTACGCGTTTTAATGTAAAATCAATTTGAGTTAGGAGTTTGACAATAAGACAAAAAAGGTAAAATTGATGCCCCAAAGTCTAGTTATTGGCGTGAGCAATTGATGTGGTTGGGAGTAGCTAAATTTGTTGAAAAAGTTCAAAATTTTATCCTGAACATGTTACAATGAACCTGTTTTGGCCCTGGTCCTTCTTGGACATTGTGCACCTCAATTAAGGCAAATTGCTTAATTTGAGGGTAGCTATTATAGGGGTGCGTAACGTGAAAAGGGAGAAAAAAAAATATTTGAAAGGGTTGCATACTCCCACCATAGTGTTATTAATTAAGCTTAACGAGTTGGGGTGAAAAGAAAATCTGTGAAGATAGAAGAAGTGGAAATTGGTTGTTAGATATTGATCTTAATTGCATAAAGTAGTGTATTAAAGCGCTTAGGGAAGATAGTCACTATTTCTATCCAAAATAGTTTCTACCCATCCTTTATCCTGCATTACAACCCGTAAAAGACCTATTTGATCCTAATCCTAGCATTCTGATATTAGTGGAGTATTACACTAAGGGAAAGCATATGGTCATCAGTTGTAATTTGAGAATTCTTTGTGAGAGTGAGTACAACTTGATTATTGTACCCATTTTGTTAGAAATTGCATGATTGTGAGTGATTATGGGTAACTTTCTTGTTGTGAGGGAACACGGTTGATGAAGGTTGGGTAATTTATATGATTTCTTTTCTTGAAAGATATTCATGAAATTGCCAACTTAATGAGTCTATTTTTGAGGGTAGGTTGTATCTAGGAATGATTCTTGAAGCTACTTCTTGTTCATAATTATTGTGTGAGCCTATTTGAGCATCTTGTTTTCCTTTGTGGGTGCTAAGGCTTGTGAAGTATGCATAAATATATATGTTGTTCGAGGACGAACAAAGATTTAAGTGTGGGGTGGTGATCTTGGGTGTATTTATACACCTAAGCACCATAATTTACCCATATTTTAGCTAAGTTTAGAGAACAAAGTGCCTAGTTTCTTATGTTTTTACTCTACTTCTATGTAATTGAGCTAACCGATGTGATTAGCATGATTTTAGGTATTAGTGAGGTATATAAAGACATTATGGGACTATGGAATGCGGATGGAATATGAAACAAGAGAGAGTAGCAATCTGGACCAAATGTGGCGCCTAGAAACTATGTCCGAGACTAATTTATCATTTATAATTAGTTCAGGGACTTAGAAGGCAATTATGAGAGAAGAGATTATTAAAAGACTTAATTGCTGAATTTTTATTCATTATTGAATTATTCTATATTATTCTGAACAAGGAGAGTGGCGGCTTAGACTGGAGAGCAAGAAAAACGTTTTCTCTCTTGTTTTCACAATTCACACACCAAGATCTTCTTCTAGTTTTTGATATGATGAATATATTTATGATGCTTTTGGTTTTATTCATGAGTAGATAAGTTTATTAGTTAGGGTTATGGAAGCCTTGTAGCATACAATCTATCACTTTGGGTTTTGAATTCACTATGCATTGATTAGTTTACATCATACTCTCGTCGCTTATCTTGAATTCTCGTGGTTGCAAACATAGAGGATATGTCTTAAAATGCAACTTGTTCGAAAGAAAGGTTGATGTTTTGAAAAGAGAGTAGTGATAAGAAAATAGGATTATCAACCCCTATTTCATAAGCTAATGCCTTAGCAGGATTAACTACTTGGAGATTTCGGATTGTTTTTGGTAAACGCTTTTGAGTCGAAAGAACTAAAGTGAATTAGTCCTTGATGGTTGAGAAACACTAGGATTATGTTATTAAATACAATACGTTTCTCTGTAAGAACGATACATGTATGAATTCGTAAAGCCCATAGTTAGAAAGTATTGAAAACTACAAGGTGGACATAACCCTAGCTTGTTATTTCTCTGAATTTGAATACTACTACACATATTTCATTTTGTTAAACTGAAACTATTAATTTGTGAACTGAATCAAATCCCCCTATTTATTTTATGAAAACGAACGATTAAAAGTCAACTAATTTGTACACAACTTAATTAACACCATATTCCCTGTGGGATTCGACCCCAACCTAGTTGGGTTATATATTTGACAACGACCGCTTACTGTCTCGTAAGAGAGGTGTAATTTGAGTGTATCATTTACCACCATAGTCAATTATACACGCATGAGGCATATCCTCCAATGTAGTTCTCTTTTCTTGCCCATCCATCAGCGGGTGAAAAACAATACTCAAACTAACCTTAGTCCCCAACCCTTTCTGAAATTACCACCAAAACTGAGATGAAAACTGCATACCACGATCAGAGATAATAGAAATAGGAACCCTATGCAACTTCACAATCTCTTGGAGGTAAAACCTCGCATAATCCTCAGCCAAAAAGTTAGTCCTCACTAGCAAAAAGTGAGTTGACTTTGTCATCCTATCCACGATGACCCAAACCAAATCAAATTGATTTTGAGACCAAGGAAGACCGGTAACGAAATCCATGTTAATTACTTCCCACATCCATTAACTCAATTTCTTGATATAAAACCCCGGGCCTCATGTGCTCAACTCTTACTTGTTGACACACCATGCACTTGGCATCAAAATCAGCCATATCCTTCTCCATACCAATCCACCAATACATCTTCTTAAGATCATGATATATCCTTGTCGAACTGAGATGAACAACATATCGCAAATCATGCGCCTCAGCCAAGATCCATAACCCATCAACGTTGGGAACATGTAACCTCCCATGATACCACCAGGTACCATCACCACTAATCTCAAATACCATCCCTTTTTTTCCCACCTACATCATCCTTGATTTTCATCAAGATAGGATCTAACATTTGCTTCTCCTTTATCCCTATATCAAAGAGACGATCACACTACTTCCTATACCAACAGACCACCATCTTTTAAGTTTAAGATATGAACCCCAAGGTTAGACAATCAGGGATATCATTCACCAACTCCTGGTTTTCCTTTTCCACTTACGCTAAACTCCCCATGGATAACCTGCTAAGAGCACTAGCAACCATGTTAGCTTTATCTAGGTGGTAGCGAAGACTAATGTCATAGTCCTTGAGAAGCTCAAGCCATCTCCTCTGTCAGAGGTTAAGTTCTTTCTGAGTGAACACATACTGTAGGCTCTTATGATCAGAAAGGATGTCCACATATACTTCATACAAATAGTGATGCCATATTTTCAATGAAAACACCACATCTAATAATTTCAAGTCATGAGTTGGATAATTTTTTCCATGCACCTTCAACTTACTAAAATCATAGGCTATCATCTTACTATGCTGCATCAAATCACAACCAAGTCCTACCTGGTACGCATCACAGTAAACCACAAACCCATCAGTACCTTCTAACAAGGTCAAAATCAAGGCCGAAGTTATCTTATCCTTTAGCTTCTTAAAACTACCCTCACAAGCATCTGCAGCAAGAGAACTTTACCTTCTTCTGAGTTAACTTAGTCAACGGGGCAACTAGAGCTGAGAAAATCTCCCCAAACCTCTTGTAGTAACCAGCTAAACCGAAGACGCTATTGATTAGAGTCGTGGGTCTAGGCCACTTCTTAACTACTGCAATCTTTTGTGGATCTACCATGATCTCCTCACTAGAAATAATATGACCCAAGAAACTGACAGTGTTTAACCAGAATTCATATTTTAAGAGTTTGGTTTACAACTGCTGCTCTTTCAAGGTGTACAACATAATGCAGAGGTGAATGACATGATCCACCTTACTCTTAGAATACACTAAAATGTCATCTATGAAAACAAAGACAAACAGATCCAGAAACAAACGAAAGAAATTATTCATAAAATCCATAAACCCTATTGAAGCATTGGTCAACCCAAATGACATCACTAAGAAATTAAAGTGCTCATATCGCGTATGAAAGGTAGTCTTAGGTATATCCACCTCCCTAATCTTAAGCTGATGATACTTGGATTGTATATAACTCTTAGAAAATAATTTGGCATATTGCAACTGATCAAACAAGTCATCTATCCTTGAAAGAAGATACTTGTTCTTTATCATCACCGTATTCAACTACCATTAATAAATGCACATCTGAAGGGAACCATCCTTCTTCCACACTAATAATACTAGTGCACCCCACGGGAATACACGAGGATTGAAGAAACCCTTATCTAAAATATCCTTAAGTTGCTCCTTAATCTCCTTCAACTCAGCCAAAGCCATTCTATAAGGGGGAATAGAAATTGGACGAGTTTTCAGAAAAAGATCAATCCCAAACTCAATCTCCCTCTTAGGAGGAACACTAGGAAGGTCATCAAGGAAAACCTTAGGAAATTTATTCATCACCAGAACTGAATGCAAGGAAGGACCTTCTGAGTTAGAATCTTTAGCCAGACCAAATTATAGAGAAACCCTTTGGAGATTAATCTCCGAGCTCTAAGATATGATATAAACCTCTTCTTAGGATCTAGGGAATAACCCTCCCACTAAATAACCGGCTCACCAGGAAACCAAAGACAACCTTACGGGTTCGACAGTCTAAGCACACATAGCACGAGTGTAACTAGTCCATCCTTAGAATAACATCAAAATCCACCATATCTTATTCATAAAAATCCACCAATGTCTCCATACTACAAACAGATACCATACACCCCCTATAGACTCTTTTAGAAACCATAGAGTCACTTATCAAAGTAGAAATAGAAAAAGGGTCCAAAATAACCTCAAGACCAAAACCATAATACACAGCCAAAAATGGGGTCACATAAGAGACATTGGACCCCAGATCAAATAAATAATACATATCACTGGAGAAAAGCTTCAACATACAAGTCACGACATCAGGCGATACCTTAGTCTCCTATTGGCTAGTGAGTGAATATAGATGGTTTTGACCAGTGTCAAAACTAGATGGTGCACCCTTTGGTGTCGGAGTTGATGATGAAGCGATTGGAACCTTATTCTTCTCCGAAGCAACCTTACCAACCGGATCATTTCTAAGCATATGGCCTGGTTGACCATATTTAAAGCACTTGTCCCTCCCCTCATCATAAAAACCTTGATATAACCAACCATAAAACCTACAAGAAGGACATGATAAATCTAATTGAGCCCCACTAGCCTGAGATTGGGCACCCTGTGCCCTAAAGTTGCCGTCACCTTACTGGTGCCTGTCACCCGATGGCTTCGGGTAAGGAGCACTAGCTGTAAAGAAAGACCTAGAACTCTCCCACTTCAACTTTATCCATATACCACCATCCCTACCATATTGCTATTAGCCACCACCCTACTTCGAGAACCTAAATTTCTTACCCTGTCTTTCCCCTATCTCAGCCTACTTTTTCTTTTCCTCCTCCACTGTTGCATATGAATAACCAACCTAGAGATGTTCATGTCCTTGATCAGCAACACATTCATACTTCAAGAATCAACTCACGAGATAGTCCTGAGGCTAACTTTATCATCTTTTCCCTTATATATAACACCACCTTTGGAGCATACTAAGACCACTGGTGAAACTTCAAGGCATACTCCTATATTGACATATTTCCTTGCGTCAGATTAACAAACTTTTTTGCCTTAGCCTCCCTCAACTCCTAAGGAAAGAAGTAGTCTAAAAATGCATTATATAAATTCTCCTACAGATATGACTCATTATAATCACTGTTTGCCCGATCCCACTCCTCGTACCATTAGTACGCCACATCCTTCAGTTGGTAGGGAGAAAACTCCCCCCATTCCACATTTATAGCATACATAATCCTAAAAAAAAAATTATCTCATCTATAAAATCCTGAGGATCCTCCACCACCTTAACACCAGTAAAGGTCAGAGGACTCAACCCCATAAACTAGCCAACCCTTGTGGCCTCAGAAGATGGAGTAACAGTAACACCATGCTCAGCTTGAGAAGCTACCAACTAAGTAATCACATGAATTTACTGATAAAACCTAGCATTTGTCATATCAGCCTGGGGAGGACTAGAGGAAACTGATAGAACTTAATAGTAATCAGTGACTGAACCCCTAGACCGAGTATAGCTCTCTTGAATAGAACGTGTCCCATTAACATTATCCCAAATTAGGACAGAGAAGTTTCTGTGAACTTTAAATCATTGAGACATGATCTAAAAAGAAAACAAATAGGAATTAGAGAGGAATTTAGGATTTAGACTCCACATTTTAAAATCAAAACACAAGAATAAAAAACATTTCCTAAATGCCTTGTATCCTCTCTCTTATGAGTGTGGCGCGCTACACATGCTTAAAAGAGACTCTACTAAACATGGTTTTATGGACTCCCAATTGACCATGAACTTGGATCTAATACCAATTTAAGTCCTAGTCGTGTCGGGTGCCACAAGCCCAATGAAGACTGGAGACCACCCCTAATACCCTACCATAACCGCCTTACATCCTATATCAGATGAGTTCTAAATATATATATATATATATATAATCCAAAACAAAATGTAATAATCATAAACAAAATATAGTTAACTGGTGTCAGCTCCAATAATAATACCAATGCCAAGGCTGACACCAATACTGACACCACTCATACCAACTCATAGTAGTCCCACAAAGCCTCTATCCAAAAGTAAAATAATACCCGGTCAGGACATGCCCCTGACCATATCTAAAACCAAAGTCTATGAAATAACTAAAGCGTGACAAGGAATCCATGACATAAAATGGATCCTTCCAAAGTATGGAAGCTCACCACTTCACTCCAACACATACTAATACAAAATCTGATCACCAAGCAGGAAGAGTAGTATGGCTGGTTCCTGCATCGCATGGGAATACAGCTGCACGAAGATGGGTTAGCGGGTGATCTCTAGCAAGTACTCATGAATAAGGATTAAATAATTCCAAACTTTAAAACCAAATAAACAACCATATGCATTCAAAACCATATATATATATAATCTGTGAGAAGAAATTGAATCAGATTTAGCATGCCTTTAAAACCATTAACCTGTGTATGTATAGCTTAACCATCCAAGAACCACCCACGGGCTATATGGGTCCAGTGTTACCCTCTGAACGGGCCCCAGTGCATGTAGTCGTACGACCTGAAGGTACCATAGGAGTAGGGGATTCCCATGTACCCTTCGCTTTCCATGATATATACATACAGTGTAACTTAATGGATTCCCGTGTACCCCATAAGTATAGTATGTGGTTGTTATGAATAATATGCATATTGGCAAATATGAGTTTCTAGTGTCCATCCATTAGACTCACACCTTCATGGTAACCTATCACACCCCGCCCATTATTGCGCAACTAAAACTATTAACATACAACCAAACCATCAACTATATTTATTATTAACCAAGTCCATAAAAAGTGGTATTGTCATACCAATTATAGCATGCAAGAAATGTCCTTAGCCAACCTTTATAAAGAAGGATTCTCATGTACCCGTAGATTTCATTATCATTAAGTTTACTTGGTCATTCCCATATACTTGTAACGACCCAAGACTACCCCCTAGTCGTCATATGGTACTTAGGACCACAAGTGATCCCAAGTTAACCTTTGTACTGGCATAACTCACGAGCAACTGAAATAAATACATAAGATTGAAATGAAATAAGTGAAGGATAAATATTTAGCTGAACATCTTCATAACAAACTATTAAATTACTACAACTCTGCTTTATACAAAACCAAAACTGAAATCCAATACATTAACTCTATTAACTGCCTATGAAGCCTCTACTAGTACTAACTATAGCTAGCCGGTTAGAATTCTAGCATGAAAATGCGGGGTGTTACATTATATCTCCGTTAGAATCATTCATCCTTGAATGATGGCTAGGAACCTTTTGATGTTTTATAAGTATGGAGTAATTTAGACATCATATGTCTACTAAGAAGGGATATAACTAAGATGAACCATTAAAACTTTCATCAGGAAACTGATTTCTGAGCTGACTTGCCTTTACTTACTATAAGGAGCTGATTCATGCTGAGAGTTCAAAATTTGCTTGAAGTGTTCATGATACTACCACACATATAGAATTGGGAAGTGATAACTTATCTAAACATGAATCACAAGACAATGAGACTTAGACCGTATAAGGGGTATTATACTGTTTGAGCTAAAATACCTAGAAAACTAAGATTATGCATTGAACACTTTGAACTGAGTCATGAATAAATTGGTGAATCTGAAACATGATGCTTGGACTGAACTAAATTCAGAATTTACATATATGCGAACAGATTATCTCTTGGAATAGCCATACGCATGAGACTTTGAATAGTAGAACTGGGTGGAAAGCTAGAAAACCAAAGAAAATTGTTTGCCTGACTGCTAAACTGAATTGCTGGCTATACAAACTGAATTATACTAGAAACTTATACTTAACAGGACTATATCTTCAACACTCTTTCTAAAGAGGTTCTAGTAAAATTAGGGAGCAAAGAATCTTGGGCTTGATCCGAAAAAGACATATGACTAAGGAATCACAACATTGACACTACTCTATGGCATGGAATATAGACATATAGATTATAAGCTAGGATAGAATTACTAGGCCTTAGACAATGCAACTTCTTACTTTTAAGCTTAGCAACACTTCTCAAATACTCCCTCAACTATATTATTCCCCTTAAATACCATACTCATTTGATTTAACTTATAATTCTCACATGTACATTGATAAATCTATCTAATTATGTCCAATCTAAACTAAATCCTCTCACCATGATCAAGCCTAACTAGAAATCACAAGATACAACATGCTACACCATAATACTAGTCTAAACCATATGATTCAATCTTCTATGACTCTTCCAGAGCTCACACCCTAAGCATAATGTTCCTTACCACTTCAATGACTAACTCTGAACTCTTACTATGGATTTACTAGCGTATATTGCATTCCACCACTTACATCCCAACATGTCATTCAAGCCTATTTTTATAACCACACATGAACTTAAAGGCAAACACCCATAAAGAAATAATTCACATATTCTCAAAATCATCATTAAAAACAACTTTCTTGCACTATTTTTAAGAATATACACACAAATTTCAACTAACCATGACATGTATCAAGGACTTGACCTCAATCTTACTTCACACTTTAGCCTTTGATAGAAAAGCATAAGTAACCTTTTTTAATGGGGGTCATCAAATCCCTCTCATCTAAGCCATTGATTATATATTATCATTACCACTATCTTAACGTAGGAAGAGGTCACTGAAGGGCTAGCACATATGGACCTGAAGCACTACTATACATAACTCTGGCACTTAACTAAGGCCTGAAGAATAGAATGTCAATGGTATAGATTCATTAAATAGATTTAAAATGAGGACATACATGATAGAAATTGGATTTCACTAGGATCATGAGTTTTTGAGAAATGATCATACTCTGAAACATGAGTTCATACTTATCATAAGCTATTCAACATAAGACTGGAGTTCATAAATTCATTAGGAATAACTCAAATAACAGAGTGAAGTTGTTACTTGCTTGCTAGAAGCTGAGAATGGACTTAAATATGCATAAAGTGTATAAGCATTAGCCTTTGGCATGGATCTATCGCGCAAGACATGGATTTGGTGTGATAACAACTGAAATCCAAGGAATACTCTAGAGTAAGAAGGGATCACTATCTCATTACAACTCTTATAGACATTTATGACAATATAATTGTAAAAACATGATTTGGTTCTTCACTCTACCATCTCCCCCTGATATCAAAGAAGACATTCTAAGCTTATGGGTCTACATATAAATGCCAAACTCACAAGAATAAACTATATTTCGAACTTACTGACTTCATTCTTGAACAACCCTTTCATATACCATCCTTAACTTTCTAGTTTCAATAATCATCATTAAAGACTTACACTCTCATTTGCAAACATGTCTACCTCACTAAACACATAATCATAGCCTACCAAGATCACACTTCTACACTTATATTTTTCTTAAATCATAAGAATCAAAATCATACTTAAAAGACCTGACACCATTTATCCAAAACTTCTCAACTTAGCTATTAAGAACACTATGTACTAAATAACTAGCCTCCTTCCACTTAGCAACTCAAGGGTACTACTAACCACACACAACACTCAATAACCTTAGAAAATAATACAACCCTATATCACTTTGGGCACACCTCTACATCATACCTATAACATCATACTTAATCTCAAATCAATAAACTTAAATTCTTGCATTCACTGTTCAAGCCTACTAGATCACCTCCATATAACTAGAATCACCAACCGAGCAATCATTATTTCCACCTTTATGATCCTCTACTATTCAAACTTAATATTTAGTGCTAAACATGATTAACAACCCAATCTCACATACTATTCTCACTTGGAAGCTATAAAATAAGACACCAAGAAACACTAGTCTACTAAAGCCTCATAATAACAATAAGCTATCATAATTATATGGTATACCCTATTAAAGTCCGTTATCTCATCCTCCTTCTACACATTATGACTATTTACCCATCTATACACCTAAATTACTTTCACAACTCTATAAGTTTCAACTAAACTCCTTTTTGCAACCTAAAGAGAAGCCTAAATTAACAATATTCAACCACCAAATACTTTCATTGATAACTGATAATTTTCTAACACCATAAATACCATCAATACTCCTTTTCTACTTCAAACAAATGAAAATTCACCTCAACTAAATACTCAAAAACATGCATAAGTTTATCTATATAGTTCCAATCAATCGCCATTTCCACCTATCTTGTCACTACTCTTCTATACCCATACTTCCAACTATAAGAAAGTTATACTATGTCTGAATCATAACACTCTAGGTTGCAACATCCCTCGAATGAAAACTCTATTCAACAATCTATGCTCAGATTATTTCCTCTTATGAGCACTATCTGTATTGAAGGAATAATGAGGAATTTGAATGCATATCTTATTCTGTCTTAACTGAATAACTCATATGGATGAGGACATAAATTTTTATTTGATAAAATTATAACACACTAGTGAGCTTCTCACAAGCCCCTTGTATGACTTCTGAAGTTACTGATACTAAATCTGAGAGCATCATCTTTAGATGAATTAGAACTTGCTAATCATGTGATCTCAATAATATAACATAGACATAGAATTATGGAGTGACACATGAATTGATAGAAGCTTTTAAGAGTAGTACTTTACAGCATGATCTAGAGTATGAAAGAAAGAAAACTTTTCTTAAATACCCTGTATCCGTTCGAAGAAAAGTACAGACATCTCCATATCATTTTGCAAGTCTCTACTAAACATGGATTTATAGAAACCCTAGGACACTTTAAATCGATGCACTAATACCAAGTTTGTAATGACCTGAGACTACCCCCTAGTCGTCACACGCTGCTTAGGACCACAAGTGATCTTAAGGTAACCCTTGTATTGGCATAACTCATGAGCAACTAAAATAAATACATATGTTCAAAATGAAATAAGCGGAGGATAAATCTTTAGCTGAACATCTTCAAAACAAACTATTAAATTATTACAACTCTACTTTATACAAAACTAAAACTGAAATCCAATATATTAACTTTACTGACTGTCTATGAAGCCTCTACTAGTACTGACTATTGGTAGTCGGGACATGACCCTCATCTATCCCAAATCATTACGACTGAATAAAGAAAAAAATAAAATACTACTCAACCTATGACTGACTCGAGCCCTTGAATCAAAAGGACTCGTCACCTGCTAGCTGGAAATGGTAAGCTGTCTGAACATGATGTGCATGCTACAACTCGTACCTATATTATGAGATAATGTAGCACATAGACATATATGTGAATCAATACTTTTGGAATATATTGAGCATGTTGGGTTGAATGCATTAGAAATATAATATCTCATTATTTATATAAACTGGTAACAAAATGCATACTAAGTGTAAATGATTCACATTGGCTTGAATAACTGAAAATTGAAAATCATAAATCATGAATGATAAAACATATTGTATAAATATCATGAGCCATAAAACTTAGTTATAAAAGTTGTATCTTTACTATTCCTAGTGAGAGTTTCTTCTAACCAACATAAACTATGTGAGCTGTTATGGAGTTCAACATCTTGTACCCACGTTGGTAGAGTTGTTCTACCTTTGCCATCAGAATAGAACCTAGCTATAGTGATCACTGACTTAGCCCACTATGGGTGCTTAAACCTACAGTGGCTCATAGTTCTGGAGCATTAGACCTTGTAATAATACCCAACTCGGTGCTAAATACTACTCCCATACTTATTGCTCAAAACTTTATGAAATCCATCTTAAAATAGAACAAGGGTTTGAAATAAAAACCAATTATGCTTCTCTTTCTTTAAATCTCAAATTATATGAATAATGTCGATTCCTTATCTTATCTTAGGATCGAAATATCATTTTCTTTTCTCAAAATCTTGATAGAAAATTATCAAAAGAAACTTAAGACCATAGTCTTCTTGAAATCTCAAACACATTCTTGATATGGCTTATCAATAAGACTTAATAGCATGATCTTCTTAAAATCTCAACACTTAGACTGCGGGCTTAAAATTCATGCTTAAACTCATGACAATTCACAACAAAGCTTCATACTCAATGTCATTCTTGAAATCATTCAACAATATCTATTCATAAGAAGAAAGTGCTATTCATGATATAAACCTTCAATTCAAATCATAAGTAGGTAAGATAAATATGCACTTCAATACTTAAAGTATTTATAAATTCATAAACTCAAAATAAGATAATTTTGGTATGAACCTGATGTTCCGGTTATCGAGGAAACATTTTGCATTGTTTCCTTGAGAAAGTTGTATGTTTCAAAAAACTAAGTTGATTTTAATGCTGATTTTTAATGTTTTAGGGTAAGGATCTAGCTGAAGAAAAAGTCTCAGAGAAGTGGAAGAAAAACACTTCTGACTGTCAAAATGGTGGACCGTCAGTCTTGCGATGGATCACCAACTTGACCGTCAGGCGTAAACAGAACCCAAGACTTAAGGTCTTGTAGCGACGGACCAAATGACAGACTATCAGTCTTGCGACAGACCAACAAGTTAGCCGTCAAGTTCATCCAGAACCTAGATCCCTGAAAGACTCAACAACGGACCAAGTCGTGGACCGTTAGTCTTACGATGAACCACTAAGTTGGCTGTTAAGTTCATCCAGAACCTAGATCCCTGGAGGACTCAGCGATGGACCAAATAGTGGACCGTGTCTTACGACGAAGCACCAATTTGGTAGTTAATCTTATCCAAAAAGTGACCTTCCCAGATCAGCAGCGACGGGCCAAATGGTGGACCGTCAACCTTTCGATGGACCACCAATTTGGCCATTACTTTGGACATGAATCTTATGATTTCAAATTTTAAATCCTTTTAGCTAGGAACATATAAATACCAAGTATTAGGGTTTAGTAGGCATCTTTTGTCTTCAGTTTCATACTTTCTCTTCTATTGAGAGCTTTTGTACTACTTTTCGTTAAGATTTGAATCTAGAGATTGAGAAGTGATTATTAGTTTTCATATTTTCCATCAAAGATTGAGAAGAACAATATTGTGACTTCTGTAAGTACTCTTCTAAAGTTATTTATGAACATCAATATAACTTTGATTTCTGACATGGAGATGAGTAGATAAACTCCCATAACTAGGGTTATGGGAGCCTTGATGTAGAGAACTATTTTGGTGTAGTGAATAAGTTTGTTTTCTAATATCTATCAAATTTGTATGAATCTTTCTTCATTTTAATGACATCTCTTTGTTGCAAACTTGAGAAGTGAGCCCATGAACCCCATTTGTCTGACAAGAAAGTGGATGTTGGGAAAAGAAGTGATTTACATAAACTCCATAGGTTTACCCTTTGGGTTAATAGGTTGATGCCCTAACAGGATCACCCTCATAAGAGTTTTATTGAATAATACATGTACCCTTTAAGTTCGAGAGAAGTAAAGGGTGAAATACTTATCAGGTTGAGAAACATATGGGTAATCCTTAGAATTCAATAATTCTTGCAATTGGATATGTAGGTTAGAATTCGAACACAAACTCACAACCCTAATTGTTTGAACATCTTGGTAAGCATAACTCTAGTTAATTTATTCTCATTGGAATTACATCTACATTTACTCTCAGCAGTTGGGCTTTTGTGTAACGCCAATACAAAAGAACACTATTAACATTTCAAAAACCCCTTTTATTTAGGAGCCTTAGATCAACAATCTAATATCAGCCACATTACTTAGTGAAAATAGTATTCCCTGTGGGATTCGACACCCAACCCAGTCGGGTTCTATATTTGACAGCAACCGCTTACTCTCTCATAAGAGAGTTATAGTTTAGGCGTATCAGAACCCTAATATAAAATTCATGAAATCGTAACCTAAAAATAAGTTTTGGGAACAAGCATGAAAGGGTATCCCTGTTCATAAACCCCACATACCTTAATAGGTTTGATTTAATGTAGTGAACTTGACTTAGAAACCTTGGGAATGTTCTTGAAAGATTTTCTTGGAATTCTTGAACTTATGAACTCAAACTCTTGTTTATCTTGAAGATATTGTAATGGAGTTTTGAATTTCTTGGATAGAGGAACCTTTATTTCCTGATTGTCATGAAGAAAATTGATGAAGTTCTTGGTGTTCTTAAGAGGGCTAGGGTTTTCTTGGATAGAAAAAGATGAATAAGAATGTGTATAATGCTTTTGGGGGCTAAAATTAAGTGTTATGGGCGGATTTGGGTGAGGGTAAGTGACCAAAGTTCCCCTAAACCCTTTAGAAACTGAATTAGCATGTGAAACAGTTTTGTAATGCGCTAACCAATGCATCGCGTCGCTATCGCATCGGCTTACTGCCTCACACGGAAAATGCCATAACTTTTTGCTCAGGTATCGTATTTAGGAGAAATTGGTATCGTTGTAAAGATAATTCAATTGTCTACAATTTGGTGGTTATTGAGCTGAAATATTCTACATATATAAAAAGTTATACACATTTAAATTAGACCCTTGTAGAATCGAATACCAAACTTTGGACGAATCAAAGGCTCTTAGCTCAACTTTGTTCTAAGAGATTCTTTATGAACATTTTTCACCTCTAAAGAACATCAAACATGAGGATAAAGATAATGAAACTTATATTAATATGGAAATCATTTGAATTAGAGCTTACACATGTAAGAACGACAGTTAGAATTCAAGCGCGAAAATACAGGGTGTTACAATACCCCATAAGTGTTTCATTATTAAGTTTTATTGGGGGATTTCCATGTACCCTGTAAGGCTTTCAATTAAACCATAACCATGACCACTAATACATTACCATTTAACTATTTAAAACTATTTAAAACCATCCAAACCAATTTAGGGTTCCATTACCACTTTATACCTTGCAAAGTTTTCAATAAAAGTTAACAATGTAGCAAAAGCATTCACATAGGCATTTTATCAAACATGTTGAGGGCATATAGTTTCCAAAGACAAAACCAAGTACTAATTAACCATTCCTGTGTAATCCCATGTTCAGACCACCATTAAAACATAAAAAATCCATAATTAAGACATGGGAAAACCATACCACAACTATGCCATGAAAATCATACATTAAACCATTCCTTTATTTGAACTAACAATGAAGGAAGAGTAGCATGCATTAGATTATGAAGAAGACGATAAGAAACCACCCTTGTAAACCCCAATTTGACGACCTTGAAAGTAACCCTAGCCTTTCTTGACCCAAGAGACTTGAGAGAATTTGAGAGTGTTTAAAAGGATTTAATTTATTGCAAATAGGTTAATGAAGCCACAAAAAGGGGCTTTATGTTAAGGGGTTATGAGAGGTTAAGAGGGTCAATATCCAGATTACTCCCAACTTAAACTGTATAAAATTTCTACAGGAAGGTACGACCACAACCCTTCCAACCGTAACCTACCATACGAGTGGTACCCACCACTCATACCCTAGCCTCCCTTAGACCCCATTGTTGCCAAACATACGACCACCAAGCCTAATTTGTACCCAAGTTTATGAAAAGTACCCTAGAACCATACCTTAGGAAGAATAGGATCCTCTAGGCTAGACTTAGGGCATCATACAATTTAATATCATACTACTAGTACCCTAACATATGACTAGTATAATCTATTCATACCTTGGACTGAAACCAACCAAACCACACTGATTAACATATGACCTAGACCACCTAAATTGTACCATATTATATAATAAGTACCCCTAGTCGTATGATGTTCAAAGTGTTCAAAACTCAAGAAATTTCTAAGGACCAGAACCCAGGGTGTTTCATTCAACTTTGGGTGCTTCGGTCAATTTTTTAAGAAGGTGGATGGCAGTATGAAGATGTCCATTGATTATAGATAGCTGAGTAAGCTTACTATTAGAAATAAATATCCCTTGCCTCATATATATAAGTTATTTGACCAATTCTAGGGTGCAATGATGTTTTTTATAATTGATTTATGGTCTGGTTATCATTAATTTCAAAATATACCAGAGGATTGTAATGCCTTGAGACTACACCCTAAACATCACATGGTGCTTAGAACTACAAGTGATCCCAAGGTAACACAATACTAGCATAATTTGTGAGCAACTGAACAAAATACATAAAACATGAAATAACAAACAGAAGAGATGTCTTTATCTTAACTAGTTCAATACAACCCTATTTAAGAATGTTTACATCACTAGATAAATCAAGGAAACTAAAAATGAATACATCAACTCTAACTGATTGTGTAATAATCCTATACTAATACTAACTATAGGTAGTCGGAAAATGACCCCCAACTTTTCCTAATTAATACAACTGAATAAAACATATAATACTAGAACTATAATTGACTCGAGTCTTTAAATTATGAGAACTCATTACATGCTGGCTGGAAGATACGAACTATCTATTATGATGTGTGGGATACAACTAGTACCTACATTATGAAACAATGTAGCCACACAAACATATAAATGGTCAGTACTGCAAGAATGTACTTAGTATGTGGGAGTGAATGCAAAAGGTAAAATTGAAGTTTAATATACTTTCAAATCATGCATGTTATGTGTAAAAGGACTCACCTTGATCATGAATAAAATTGAAAGATGAAATATCATAAAACATGGATAATAAAGTATAATCTGATAAGCTTAGTGAGTCATTACAGTTAGTTTCTAAAAATATTTACTTTTATGGGAGATTCTTATAATAGACATAAACCATGTGAGTTATCATGGATTCTAATGTCTTACATATATTGAGGAGAGTTGGTCTACCCTTGTCATTGAAATAGAACCTAAACTGAACTAGAGTGATCACTAAACTGAACTAATAATAGGCAAAGGGGTGCTCTCTGATGAGGCCTCTTAAACCTATAGTGGAACATAGTTTTTGGAGAATAGGATGGGATAAACACACATTACCCTCTAGGTACTAAATACTACTCTCAAATAATATACTTATATTCTCATACTTATGAAATATAACTTAAAATTGCATAAGGGTTCATAAACTGAAAACCAACTATGCTTCTCTTTCTTAAATCATAATCATGAGGAAATTTGTTGATTTCATTTCTTATTTAAGATCATAAAATCAAAACTTAAATTAATCATACTTTATAATAGTTGTAACTTAAACTTATAAGCTTGAGCTTCTTGTAAATATAGTAACTTATGCTTAAACTTGAAATCATTCATCATCTTATAAAAGTTTCATATCAAAATATAAAACTCAATACTTAATATAACTTTCATGGATACTAACATAGATAAACATGAAATATGGATATAAATAAGGCTTAATTCATGAGAAAACATCAAAATCTTAGAGCATCACAAAAGTGGGTATGAACCCTAATAAATTAGTTTCTTCAAATTCAATTAATAATCAAACTTTGTGCTTAAGGATGGAAGAATATCCTTGTTTAAAACCCACATACCTAAAATGGATGAATTTTCTTAAGAGAAACTTGAATTGGAGCCATGGAAGTTGAACTTTGGGAAAAATCCTAATTTTTTTTCTCTTGAGAGTGTAGAGGAGAATAAGCATTGAGAACTGACTATTGATAAGAACATAATATTTATAGGGTGATTTAAGTTATGGGATAGAGTTGGGGGTAAGTAATAGACCAAACTACCCCTAAGGAAACTTAAAATATTTTGCAGGAATTTCTAAGTTTACAACTAAGTTGACATCTAGATAGCTAGTTGACAACATGTCAACTTAGTTGTTAATCTCTAGCTAGAGTTGGATCATTTCTGGTTATGGTTGACTTAGTTGACATCTTGTCAACTAGTTAATGGCTTGTAAACTTAGCTATCACCTTGTCTAAATAATGTAAGGTCTTTTATAGTTAAGGTTGATGACTAAGTTGATAGCTCATCACCTAGTTGACAACTCATCAACTAAAGTCGTCACCTTTTTGCATACAGACACTCCTATGTAAAATGGGCATAAAATTCTACTTCGATATCCCGATTAAGGTGAAATTGCATGCGTTGTAAAGAAGACTCAAAGATCTTTCATTTTGTGGTTTTTGACATCCAGAACTCTATATATTCAAGAAGTTACACTAGTTTAAAGTTTACCCTTTTAGGCTCAATTACTAAAACTCAATCGATAACAAATGTTCTCAACTCAACTTTTCTCTAAGTACTTTTTATCACCATGATTCACATTGAAACCACTTTATACACAAGGTGATTTTCCATGACACTAATCAATGGTTTAAAATAATCTATTTTTGACCTTTGTACACATGACGAACGATTATGAACTCAACTAGGAGTTTGTGGGGTATTACAAGGATATACCTAAGGTGGATTTTAGAACTCGGTATGATTATTAGGTATTTATTATGATGTGTTCATTGCTAACCAATGCCTCTTTAGTTTTTATGATCTTGATGAATGGTATCTTTATGTCATTCACGGAATCTTTTTTTATTTTGTTTATTGATGATATTCTAGTTTACTCTAAGACTAAGGTGGAGCATGTAGGTCATCTTTACATAGTTTTGGGGATTCTAATAGAGAAGCCACTATTTTCTTGATTTTCAAAGTATGAATTCTAGTTGTATTCAATGTCCTTCTTGGGGCATATATTTTTCAAAAATAGGTAAATAGTGGACTTCTAGAAGATTGAGGTAGTTAAAATTTAGATTTGACGTAGTTCAATTATCGAGGTAAGGTACTTTATTGGTCTTTCTAGTTCTTACAGCAGGTGTGTCAAGAACTTTGCATTCATTAGAATGAATTTTACACAATTGACATAGAAATAAGTGCCATTTTTTGGGTGATATCAATATAAAGTCATCTTCCAAAAGCTAATGACGTTTTTGACTACTATGCCTATCCTTTCATTAGAGGTTGAATTTAAGGACGTTATAGTGTTTTATGATGCTTCACTTTTATGCTTGGGTGTTGTGTTGAAGCAATATAGGAATGTCATTGCTTATGCTTCTAGGTAGTTGAAGCCTTATTAAAGGAACTACCAAACCAATTACTTAGAGTTGGCAGCGGTGGTGTTTACATTAAAGATTTGGAGACACTATCACTGTGGAGTTAAATGTGAGGTCTTCAAAATTGTAGCCTACAACACATGTTTACTAAAAAGGACTTGAATCTAAGGAAGCAGATATAGATGGAATAATTAAAGGATTATGATGCGACTATTTGGTACCATCTGAGTAAGGCCAATATATTGGCAGACACACTAAGCAGAAAAGCTATAAGTATGGGTAGATTATCATTCTAAGGGGTGTCCAGTAGGCCTTTTTATTGAGAGTTTAAAACTCTAGCATCTCAGGTCATGTAGTTTGGGATCTCATACAGGGATGGAGTATTATCTAGTATTGAGAAGAAGTTTAAATTTGTAGAGAAGATTAAGGAAAAGCAATTTCAGGATAAGAAGTTGAATGCACTTGAAAATAAAGTGGTACAGAGAGGTGGCGGACACCACCTTTAAAGAGAATGGTGTGTTGTGGACTATGCATTCTTCGGATAGGTAATTTTATTTATGATGTACTTTCAGAGGCCCATGGTTTGAGTTATTCTGTTCATATGGGTACAACCAAGATGTACCGCGATTTCAGAAAGCTTTATTGGTGGCCTAGAATAAAGAGGGACATAGTGGACTCTGTGTCCAAGTATTATAATATGCAAGAGAAGTATCGACACCAAAGGCATGTGTGGTTTCTTCAAAGAATGACTATACATATGTTGAAATGGGATAACATTACTATGGATTTTGTAGTTGGTCTTTCTAAGACTAGGGGAAAATATGACTCCATTTAGGTGATAATGGATTGGTTAATTATATCATCTAAATTTTTATCAGTTTGAATAGACTACAACTGTCAATAGTTAGCTAAAATCAATGTCAAGAAGATTATGAGACTTTAGGGGGTGCCACTTACTATTATTTCTAATAGAGATACAAAATACACTTCCAAATTTTGGGATAGGTTGTAAGAGGATTTAGGCACCAATCTCACATTTAGCAAATGGATTTTTTTTCTCAAACTGATAAGTAGTCTGAGAGGATAATTCAGGTGCCAGAGGACATATTGAGGGCCTGTGTGATTGATTTTGGTGTTTCTTAGGACTAGTTTCTTCCATTGTGTGAGTTTTTATGTAATAAAAGTTATCACCCCAATATTGATATAGCACTATTAGAGGCACTCTACCGAAGAAAGTATAGGTCACCTATTGGGTGGTCTGAGGCTGGAGATGTTTAACCTTTGGGCACTGACTTGGTAAAGAAGGCATAAGAAAATGTAAGGTTTATTAAAACCAAGTTGTTGATTGCTCAAGTCAGCAAAAAGAGAATGCAAATTGTAAGGTAAGATACATGGGCTTCAAGGTTAGAAAGTAAGTTTTATTTAACGTGTTTCATATGAAAGGAATCATGAAGTTGAAATACAGGAGCAAGCTCAACCCTGGATATATTGGTCTATTTGAGGTTCTTGATGAAGTAGGTCTAGTTTTGTATAGGTTATCCTTAACACTGGGATTGTTGAATTCCATCTGGTATTTAATATCTCTATTCTTAAAAGGTACCATGAGGATGGAGATTACATCATTATGTGGGACTCCATTATCTTAGATAAGGACTTGGATTACAAGAAAGAACTAATATTAATTCTAGATTAGGTTTTTCAAAAATTGATGATGAAGGAAATTATTTATCTAAGGTTCAATAAATGCATTATCTGATTAAGGAAGCCACTTAGGAACTAAGAAGGACAAGTGGGACAAGTACCCTTAATTATTTGAGGATACAGGTACCCTATCCGCTCCTAATTTTATCCTACTTTTATGTTTAATTATTCAGGGATGAATGATGGATAAATTGGTATTTTTGTATAGACCAATTTTTTCATTATGTATGAAACTCCAATTGAAAATCCTGGATTAATATTTTTCATGATTTTGAAGTTATAGATCTTAGGATAGGCTAGTTTCAAGAAAAAATATAGTGAGGTATGGTCTAGGGATATCCAAGAATGATTTGTGCAAGTTTTTTGTGTTTGATTTGATTTCTAGTAGGCTAAGATAATAAGGAACCCATAGGAATTTATATAATTGAATTTGGGTGAATAGAACTCCTAAAATCGATTATAACATAAAAGGTATTGTCTGGAATGTCCCTACTTTAAGGTGTATTGCAAAGATTAGGATTTCTGGGTGAAATTGGACATTTTATCCCATCGACGCCACTATATTAGTATGCACACTGCTATAGAGACCATTAATAAAGCAGAGAAATTTCTTGTATAGCAGTGGTCAAACCCAATCAACAACTACTATAGTGGAAGGTGCTGCTATAGTGACATGTCACTATAGTGGCAAAAGTCGCAGATTAAATTAATATTTCTCCCAAAATAGCTTATTTTTCTAAAACTCATTTTGGGGCAAATAAGAGGCATTTCTGGGCAATTACCACAAAAAATTCATCATTTGGCATTGTTAAGGTAAGGATATCTTTTCTGTTAACTAGTAATTGGTATTCAAGCCTTAGAATTGCTAATTTATAGAAATTGAAGGGGATGTAGGGATATTTTTTGTTGTTTTCTAAAGTAAGGGAGAAAATTAAGTAATAAGTTAATGGGTTTTTATTACTAATAGTTAATTTACCCTTGTATTTCATTAATTCACTAGTTTATCCATGGAATTGGTAGATTTTCGTGAATAATGGTAGAAAAGCCCTAGAACAGAAAGGGAATGATCATGAAATTGACCTTAATGGTAGGTCATTTCATTAGTTATATGTTTGTATGTGTTTTTTAGACCAAGAGCAAGAAGAAATTGCACAGAAGGGCAAAGCTTCAGCTTAAGATGAGTTGTGTAAGCTTGGTTTGAGGTAGGTGATGGTATTATAGTTTAATTCAGTTTGTACCTTATGTGCATGTTAACTACTTTGTAGCGTGGCTTGTTAATGAGTGTTGTTTGGTGTGGTCGATGACAATAATTTTACGTTGTGTATGATTTGTGACATAACTCATTGTTAAATATGGGTTGTTTTTGTATTTGGAATATTTCTACGGGCTATAGGTTATACGAGTTTGGTACACACTTCTATCTTGGACTTAGTACATAAACAAAAATTGTCCCCTACAAGTCATGGCTAGAGGGTGGATATATTACCTATAGTATGTATGTATGAGCGTCGGGTGAGTTTGATGGTTGCACGAGTGAACCAAGAAATATTATTATTGATAATTGATTAACTTCTTGACTTGTTTTGACTTGGATTGACTAAACTTAACTTGGTGATAATATGTTGACTTGTTGTTTAAAATTCTAAATTCCTTATTTGGTAATTAATGTGCTTAGTTTATAATAGTTTTGAGCATGGATTAACTTGGTGTACTATAATTTGGTTATGTTTTCATAAACTAATATTGGTTGGTCAAATGACCCTACTAGTACACTATTATCATCTTATGTGCTAATACCATAGCTACACTTACTTTTGTGAGTGTAGTGCATATTCCAGCAGCTCTTACGAGACCTCACTTATGATTCTCATGGTTGGCTCAGATTCTAGGGTGAGCAACATGCTTTGGGCTACATGAGCCTCTCTTGGATGACAGAGTCTTTACTTCTAGACTTATGTTTTTTATTTTAGTTTTAGGGTTCCATCCTCTTCTTGACAATCTTTAGTAGTTTTGGTATGGATGACTTTTGGTTCCTAGGGATGGTATGGTTAAGTATAATTTTCCATATTTTTGTTGTATTTATATTTTGATTTAGAATTGGACATATCTATTTATGGATTAGTCTTATTAGCTATTTTAAGTGTTAATTTTGAATGGAATTTTTAGGTATAAGGTTCTTCCACCAGGTGAGTAGTATGGGTTCTACTCACGATGGGTTTGGATCATGATAGTTAGATCCCAATCATGTGATTCCCAATTATTTTTCCAAGTATGTGACTTTAGCTACTCTATATGTGTGAAGGATAGCATAGAAGGGTATGTCTAGTTTGGGTTGGAATAGAGTTATATCATTTCTACATGTTTATCACATTGTAGAAAATAAATGTCTATCTTACTTAGCTTATGTTTTTTATACTAGTGTTGTTTCACCCCTTCCTTGTACTTTGTTTGGGTTGTTAGAGAGTTCAAGTATGTGTTTCTTATAGATTTTCTTGGTATGCCTCCGAATTGTAATATTGATTTTCCATTAATGTTGAGTCCATCACCTCACCTATTTTTATTCCTCCCTATAGGATGAGTGGAGCATTTATAGGATTTATTATGTACTAGTTTTATTATACCTAACGTGTCTCTTTGGTTTGCCCTAATGTTTTTCGTAAAGAATAAAGATGGATCTATGCACATGTGTACTGACTATCTATAATTGAACAAGGTGATGGTCAAGAATAAGTATCCTCTTCCTCGCATTGATGATCTATTTGTCTAGATTCAGGGTGCTTTGGTGTTTTCTAAGATTGAATTAAGATTCGGCTACCATCATTTGAGGATTGGAGCTTTGGATGTTCCCAAGATGGCTTTTTGATCTCGGTATAGTCATTATGAATTTTTGGTAATGTCTTATGGGTTACAATTCTCCAGTAGTGTTCATGGAGTTGATGAACACAATATTTAGATCGTAACTTAATTCCTTGATAATTGTATTAATAGATTATATCTTTGTTTATTCTAAGAATGAAGTTGACCATGTGAGATACTTGAGGTCTGTACATTAGAGGTTGCGAGATGACCATCTATATGATAAGTTCTCTAAGTATGAGTTTTGGTTGGACTCTATCTCTTTATTAGGTTATGTATTGACCAAGGATGGCATTATAGTCGATTCGACCAAGGTAGTGGTTGTTCGTGATTTTATAGGCCCACTTGTCTTATCAAGATTTAGAGTTTCATTAGATTAGTAGGTTAATATCAGTGCTATATAGAGGGTTTCTCTTCTATTATGAATCATTTGGTTAAGCTCACTTAGAAGAAGATTGTATTTCAGTTGTAGGATGCTTGTGAGAAGAGCTTTCAATATCTTAAGGAGTTATTGACTTTGGCTTCTATATTGAACTTACCCAAGCAGCGTATAGGTTTTACCATATTTTGTGATGCTTTTGGTACTGGTTTTGGTGGTGTATTGATATAGACGAGTAAGGTGATTGCTTATGTTTCTCGGTAGTTGAAGCCTTATGAGAAGAATTACCCTACCCATGACTTGGAGTTGGTTGCAGTTGTATTTGTATAGAAGTTATGTCAGCATTACTTTTATGGAGTCCATTGTGAGATTTTCTCCAATCATCATAGCCTTTAATACTTCTTCACTTAGAAGAATCTAATTTGAGATAGCAATATTGGCTTGAGTTTCTTAAGGACTATGATCTCACTGTCATTAATCATCCAAGCAAAGCCAATATGGTAGCAGATTCCTTGAGCTAAAAGGTAATCAGTATGCATAGTTTAGCTCATCTTTTGACTTAGGAAATACTTGGCATTGGAGGTTCAGTTCTTAGCTAACCAGTTGCTTAGGCTTGATATTTCTACACCCAGGGATGTGCTATTATTTGTTAAGGCTAGATCTTTTTTTATGGGTCAGATTTGAGCTCATCAATTTGATAATGATAGATTGAGGTGATTCTTGATAGGATGTTGGGTGGCAAAGCAAAGACAACATCTCTTGATTTTGGTAGTTTTTGGAGGATTATTGGTCGAATTTGTGAACTAAGAGTTGGTAGATAGGTTGGACTTATCTTGGATGAGGCTCATTGTTCCAGATATTACATTCACCCAAACGTGGCTTTATGCCATAAAGCAGCATTATTGGTGGGGTGGCATGAAGAAGAATATTGTGGTGTTCGTGGCTAAGCACCTAAATTGTAAGCCGGTGAAGTATAAGCATCAATAATAGGGTGGTGTGATGAGAGGTTACCCATTCTCGAGTGGAAGTAGGAGGGAATCACCATGGATCAATTATTGGCCTACCCCCGACCTTCACGAAGTTTGACACTATTTGGGTTATTGTAAATAGATTGATCAAATTAGCATATTTTGTACCTGTGAGAGTCAATGATAATGCGTAGAAGTTGTCCAAGATCAACATTAAAGAGATATTTTGATTGTATGGTGTCTTTGTATCCATTTTATCTGAAGAGGAACTAAAATTACCTTGAGTTTTTAGAGTACTATCCAGAGTGAGTTGGGTACTCATCTTGAATTGAGCCTGGGTTTTCATCCTCAGGAAGATGGTCAGTCTGAGAGGACTATTCAGGTGCTAGAGGATATGGTTCTAGCATGTGTTATGGATTATGGTGGTTATTTTTTACCAGTATTTTTCCCTTAGTGGAGTTTGACTTCAACAATAGTTACCATTCCAACTTTCAGATGGCACCTTTTGAGGCTTTGTATGGGTTGAGGTGTGGATCCCCCATGGGATGGTTTGACTCATTTGAGTTAAGTTCTTGGAGTACATATTTGTTGAGGAATTTAATGGATAGTGTAAAACTAATTCAATAGAGGCTAGTAGCTTCCTTGAATAGGCAGAAGAATTATGTCGACCGTCGAGCATGGATATTACTTTTATGATTAGAGATTGAGTTTTGGTAAAGGTTTCCCCCATGAAGGGAGTGGTGAGGTTAGGGAAGAAAGGAAAGCTTAGTATGAGGTTCATTGGCCCTTTTAAGATCCTTGAAAAGTATGATGATGTGGTGTATAGGCTAGCTTTGCCTCCATGTCTGTTAGTTGTTCTTCCCATATTACACATTTCCTTGTTGAAGATATACCATACAGATGATGCACATATGATTCAGTGGATTTCTGTTATATTAGACCAAGATTTATCCTTTAAGGAGGAGCCCATTTCTATTCTACATAGGCTGACTAGGAAGATGAGGTCTAAGAATATTGATTCAATGAATGTCTAGTGGAGACATTGCCTTATTGATGAGGCTACTTGGGAGGTCGAGTTCGATGTGAGGTGTAGTTACCCCCATCTTTTTGCCACTTTAGGTAATCTATTTTATTTTAGTTTGAGGACGAACTAGTATTTTAGTGGTTGATAATGTAACAGCCATAGTTGTGACTCTTCCCTTTTTATATGTTTTGATCGTTTTAACCTTCCTTGTAGTTGTTGCATGCTATTTGTGAGTTTTGGGGATAGTTGGACATGGTCCCCGAAGCATTTGGGAGTGATTTAGGAGAGTTTGAGACTCTTAGAGGCTTTAAAAAGTCATAAGTTAGACTTTGGTCAATATTTTGTGTTTTGAGAATCAGATGGAAATTTGGTTAGTTACATTACATCTAAAATGTCAATTTTGGATTAAAAGTATAGTTTGTTTGAGTCCCAGCCTTTATTTTTCATTTCGGTCCTTCTTTTGAAAACTTGTTAAAATAAGCTTTTGAGGGTCCTGGGGGATAATTTATTTTAAGCAACCTAAATTTAAAAATTTAATGGTGACATTGAGTCTGAAACATCAAAATAGCCTAGTAGTATATTTAATTTATTGCTATAGGGTCCCAAATAAATTTTGAGGGTTTCATTAGGACTATTTTTCCCAAATTCCAATTGTTGGTTTGCAGTTTCTAGTGTAGCATTAGGGGTCCCATTATGATTACATAGCCACGTGTTGTGATTGCGACCCTTGGTCAAATTATTCAATGTAATTCCAAGGTAGGGTACAACAATCATGAAGAGTTAAATGATACACCGGGTCGGGCAGACCCATTGTGATTACGATGACAAACTTGATGGTTGGTCTATGTTCACCCTTTCAATCGCGAGGTAATATTCAAAAACAGTATATATATACTTTATTTTTTACGATTTACACCACTGAGAGCTTTGGGAAAAGGCAATATCTAGGATTTTCTTTATCATTCGTGCTTAGGTAAAATCTAAACTCTTACTTTCACTAATTCCTAATGATTATAGCTTAAAGAAAACCTTTTAATCATGTTTTCCAACCTTGTAACGACCTAAAAACTTGGTGAAATATGTGAAATTTATGATTTTGTGTGATTTAACTATTTTACCCCTCCCCGTAGTTGCATTATGGTATTTCTGGGGTGTGGGAGTGATTGACATGATTTTTGATGTATTTTGGTATCATTTATGCAATATTGTGGTTTTTGATGGCTTCGAGAGCTTTATTTTGGACTTATATAGATATATTTTGATCCATGGAACGGATGGCAGAACAGAATATGTCAGCAGCTCTGGAATATTGATTTTAGGCAAGGTAGACTATTGGTTTGGGTCCCGGTGCATCCGAGCTCATTTTGACCTATTGAGCGGAAAGTTAAAAAATTGGAAATATAGGTGTGGGAACCACATTTGATCGAAACGACCTCAGATGTAAAATCTGACTTTGCCAGCAGTTCCGGAATATCAATTTTAGGTTGTTAGCATGTTTGGTATGATTTACGACTTTTAAATCACATTTCGACCCTCGATTTGAAAATTTGTGATTTCGGGTTTCGGGGGCAATTTTGTGAAAATGATATTTTTAAAAAAATCTAATATCTTCATCGCGTTTAGATCATTGAATTTAGTATGGTTGCATAGTTCGTTTGCATAAATCGGACTCCAAACGAATCTCCGACACCCAATCGAAGTTCAAATTGGACTTAAATTACAAAAAAATGCAGCTTTTACCCTTTTAGTGCAGATTTTCTGCACTATTAAAATAGTTTTTGGTCCATTTTTCTCATTTTTATCTTGCCTCTTGAGAGTTAAACCTTAAATAGTTTGGGAACTTAAAAACAAAGTTTGTGAGAGCTTGGAAAGCTAGATTAACACATTTTTCTTGGTTTATTACGGATTAAAGGTAAGAATTCATCCTTTTTTTGTAATTTCTTGATTAATTTCTCAAAATCCAAAAATCTTAGAGCATGAATTTAAATTCAAATTTCACTCCTTTTCACTTGAATAATATTTTTATCTTATAGTTAGAAAATTTTCATCAATTTAACCTTCAAAACAACTTTGATTCTTTATTTTAACCCGGATTTCAAAGATTTTACCCGGTGAAGCTCAAAAATAGTTTTTCTTGGATTTGAACCCCATTTTTTTATTCGATTTAACTTCAGTTTTCATCTGTAGGTTCCTAAAAATATGTGAAACATGTTTTTGAATTAAAGTTTTGATTTTGCCCTTCTTTTTCGGAAATTCATTTTGGGGGTCTGTTTTGACCCCAAACCAAAAGTAGTTAATATGGGTGTTGTTGGTTTTATCTTGACGCATAGATTTCATATTTGATGTTTTTAGTAGAGTTTAGGATTGTTCGTGAAAAGTAAGGTCGCAGGTTCAAGTGTAGTGAACCGGTTTTGACTTTTGAGGTACGTTATGGCTTAACTTTTTCAAACTGGACAGGGTAGTAAATGATTATGTAAAATACATGTTAAGGGTGGGAACTAATCATGAAAAATGGCTATCTATGCGTTGTGACCGTGCGGGATCTTATATGTGATTTAATTGATGAAATTGAGATATTATGTGATATGTGTGACCGTGTGGAGTCCTATATGATATTGGTAGCCTTGAATACATATGAATAATTTTATTGTGTTGTTAAAATTCTAATGTGGTACCATTGGTGTATTGTTATTATATTCATACTTTATTGGCAAATAAGACATGTGAAAATTCATGGATGATACGAAAATAATGAGCGGATATTGACGCATGTAGTTGTGGAAATGTATCATTATGGTTGGTTGTGGAAATATATCATGTAGTTGTTTGTGGGAATACTCATTTCAATTGGTTGTGAGCATTACATCTTCATATCATACTCATTCATGAAACATTGGTACCATTGTGGCAACATCTAAGAAACACTGGCACCACCTTTTTAAAAGAAATTGAACACCTTATAAAACCTTTTTCCAAGGGATATGCTAGAAAGGATATATGAGATATATGGATTGTATACGGGTTGATGAACCCCCATGGGTCCTGCGTTGGGAGGCTTGCCTCCGTAGGTGTATACTGGGATGGTGCAACAATCTCGGAGGTTGTGCGACGACCTCGTGCATCATCATCATCATCATCATATACATTGCACTTACTTTATTGTGTTATGTTGTGTTGTATTGGCATATATACTTGTCATTTATCTATTTATTGTATCTTCTTTTACTTGTATTTGATGATCTTATACATGCATGTTCCCCTTGTTCTTTTTATATGTGATATAATACGTACTTTTATTCTATCTTGGTGTGATGTTGTAATATATATGAGATATATTAGAAATGTTAGTGCAAGCGGTGAGGGCTACCATTGTGGGATATTTTTTTATTGTAGGTGGTGTGCTTATGATACCTACTGAGTACAAGTGGACCGTACTCATGCCTACTGCACCCTTTCGGTGTAGGTCTTAGCTCGAGTGTGCCTCATCTTGCTTGACTTGGGCTATTATTAGAGTTTCCAAGGTAGCGGTTGGACATTCATGTGTCCAAAGTTCACCTCTATATTTCTATAGTAGTTGTGTCTTTATTAGTATTCGGAGACATATATTATTCATTTGTGGTTATTTTTCTGATGCGTTTGACTCTTGGATTGTATTAGTAGTTCTTACACTATTGACACCTAGTTTTGGGCATGATTTGTATTTTGGATAAGTTTTTTCTGCATTGTTATGATTATTTATATGATTCAGTTTTTCTCTAAAAGCCTTACTTTGGGCTATTTCTGTCTTTTTCTCTTTTCTTATCAGTTTGGGTGATAGGCTTACTTGTCAAGGTACACCGCGATAAGTCTCATCATGACCCTGGTTTTTGGGTCGGGACAAATTGGTATCAAACCTAGGTTTCATCAGTCTCAACGGTGTAAGAATGAGATGTCTAATAGAGTCTCACGGATTGTCACATAGGCGTTCGTGTCTATCTTTGAAAGGCTATAGGATGTATTTTGGAAACTTTCCTTATTTTATTTCTTATCGTGTGAAGTTCTTTCATATCTTGTGTTCTGAGTTATGTTTTACTCTTTTTGTGCAGATGGTGTTGACTAGGTCCCATTAGAGTAGTAATATAAAGCCTTTACCCAGTGGGAGAGCCTCGAGTCATGGATGAACTCGAGGGAAGGGGACGATACTGTGGTGCAGCCCCATCATGGAAAAGTGCTAGGGGCCTTTCTCCTAAGCCTCATGTTGAGGAGGTTGGAGGGGTGGGTCCTACTCCAGTTCTTCAGAGTTTGTCCGCCCCAGTATTGGAAGGATTGTTGGTGCATTTTCTGACCCGTCTAAAGGATTCTCATTTAATTATGCTGGGTGTTCCTCTAGTTCAGAGTGTGGATCCTCTTGTCGCACCTGCTTCTGGTTTTGGTACTCCTCAGACCCCGAGTCCTATTCCACCTTCAGTGCTGACATCTGACTATGCGGCTCCGAGATCGGAAGCCTAGTCTTCATCCATGTTACCTTCCCAGATGGGATCACAGTTTTCCAGATTTACTATGTCTCTTCTTATGTCTAGTACAGTGATGTCTTCAAAGGATCAGAAGAGGTTCGAGTGGTTTTCTCCGTTGGGTCCGCCCAGATTTGGTGGTCCAGTGGGCGAGGATGACTATGAGTGTCTGATTGATTGCCAAGAGAAATTGCACAATTTGGGTTCACTCAAGTCTCATGGAGTTGCTGATACCTCTTATCAGTTGAAAGATACAACGAGAGATTGGTGGAGGTCGCTTGTCAATTATAAATCCCGTGATTCTCCCAAAATGACTTGGGATCAGTTCATTAAGGCTTTCCTAGAGAGATTTTTGCCTTTCAGTTTGAGAGACCATATACGGGATGAGTTTGATCATTTAGAGAAAGGCTCCATGACAGTTTCTGAGTATGGACACGTTTTTATGCCCTGTCCAGATATTTCTATGATAGCATTTCTATCGAGTCTGAGAAAATTAAGAAGTTTGTGAAGGGTTTATATGTCTACCTTTAGTTGGCTACATCTCAGATGGTTGTGTTTGGGGTTTATTTTCAGAGTATTTTGAATCAAGCTAAGATGACAGAGGGTATTTTTAGTGCATCTCTGGGAGGCGCAAAGAAGGCGCGATGTTTTGGTGAGTTCAGAAGTCATACCTCTCGAGGCAGAGATTTTAGAGGTTTTCGTAGATACCATGGTAGGCCAGTGCATGTGGCATTACAGAGTTCAAGTAGTGGACCTTTTAGTCCAGCAGTTCAGGATGGTCGTTCGGGCATAATTGTACCTTCTCTTATTAAGACTGGTCGTAGAGATTGTTATGTATGTGATGGATTTGAGCTACTCTTATTTCATCTATGAGGGGTAGAGGTACTACTAGAGGTGCGAGGGGTAAAGGTAGTGGAGCTCGTGGGGGTGGCCGTGGGGACACTCAGGTAGTTGGTGGTCATGGGGCTACCCAGGCAGCTGGTGGTCATGGTCAGTGTTATGCTATACTAGCCAGACCTGAGGCAGAGGCTTCTGATGCTATGATTACAGTTATTATCCCCGTTTATTTCAAACCTATATCTATATTATTTGATCCCGGATCAACTTTCTCCTATGTGTCTATATATTTTTCTTTGGGTTTTAATTCTGTTAGTGATCTTCTTGCCATGCATATTCATGTATCCACCCCGATAGGTGATTCTTTAGTGGTGGATTAGGCTCACTGATCTTGTGTTGTGACTTTTGTCGGGCGTGAGACTTTAGTAGACTTGTTTGTGTTAGATATGATCGATTTTGATGTAATTTTGGGTATGGATTGGTTGTCTCCTTGTCATGCTATCTTAGATTGTTTTGCTAAGACCGTGACTTTAGCTTTGTTGGGTGTGCCAAGGATAGCTTGGAAGGGTGCACTTCATTCAGGTCCTAAGAGGATTATATCTTATGTTCAGGCTAAATTGGTTGAGAGGGGATGTCTGTCTTACTTAGCCCATATTCGTGACACTAATGTTATTTTGCCTCCTTCCTTAGATTATGTTTGTATTGTCCGTGAGTTTAAGGACGTGTTCCCTACGGTCTTTCCTGGATGCCTTCAGATCGAGATATTGATTTCGCTATTGATGTGGAGCCGGACACTAAGACCATATCTATTCTTTCATATAGGATGGACCTAGTATAGTTGAAGGAGCTAAAGGATCAATTGGAGGAGTTGTTGGATAAGGGATTTATCCGACCTAGTATTTCACCTTGGGGTGCACCTGTCTTGTTTATGAAGAAAAAGAATGGTCTATACGAATGTGTATTGATTATCGACAATTGAATAAGGTGACGATTAAGAATAAGTATTCTCTTCCTTGCATTGATGATTTATTTGATCAGCTTTAGGGTGCTATGATTTTTTGAAGATTGATTTGAGGTTCGGTTATCTCCAGTTGAGGATTAGAGCTTCGGATATTCCAAAAATTGTTTTTCGGACTCGATATAGTCATTATGAGTTTTTAATCATGTCCTTCGGGTTGACCAATGCCCCTTCCATGTTCATGGAGTTGATAAACTAAGTCTTTTGACCGTATCTTGACTTCTTTGTTATTGTATTTATAGATGATATCTTTGTTTATTCCAAGAGTGAGGTTGAGCATGAGGAGCATTTGCGGATTGTGCTTCAGATATTGAGGGATGAGAAGTTGTATGCTAAGTTCTCTAAGTATGAGTTTTGGTTAGAGTCTATTTCTTTCTTGGGTCATGTGGTGACTAAGAAAGGCATTATGGTTGATCCAGCCAAGGTTGCAGCGTTCGTGACTGGGCTAGACGTACTTCACCCACTGAGATTTAGAGTTTTGTTGGGCTGGCCGCATATTATCGACGTTTTGTTGAGGGTTCTTCATCCATTGCAGCTCCATTGACCAAGTTGACCCAGAAAAAAACTTCTTTTCTGTGGTCCGATGCTTGTGAGGCAAGCTTTCTGAAGCTCAAGTATTTGTTGACTTCAGCTACTATATTAGATTTTCCTAAGCATGGCGTAGGCTTTACTGTCTTTTATGATGCTTCAGGTGTTGGGTTAGGTGTTGTGTTGATGTAGGAGGGCAAGGTAATTATGTATGCATCTCGTCAATTGAAGCCTCATGAGAGGAATTATCCTACCTATGATTTGGAGTTATGCGCAGTGGTGTTTGCCTTGAAGTTGTAGAGGCACTACTTGTATGGAGTCTGTTGTGAGATCTTCTCAGATCATCATAGCCTTCAGTACTTCTTTACCCAGTGAGATCTTAATATGAGGCAACTCCATTGGCTTGAGTTGCTTAAGTATTATGACTTTACTATTCTCTACCATTCGGGAAAGGCTAATGTGGTTGCGGATGCCTTGAGCCAAAAGTCAACTAGCATGGGTAGCTTGGCACATCTTTTGACCCAGGATAGGCCTTTGGCCTTAGAGGTTTAGTCTTTAGCTAACCAGATGGTTAGACTTGATATTTCGACACTGAGGCATATTTTGGCATTTGTGGATGCTAGATCTTGTTTGATGGAGCAGATTCGAGCTCATCAATTTGATGATGTTGGATTGAGATCGATTCCAGAAAAGGTATTGAGTGAAGAGGCTAAGGAAGCCTCACTTGATTTAGATGGAGTTTTAGGGATTAAAGGCCGAGTTTGTGTACCGAAAGTGGGTGACTGGATTAGGTTGATCTTTGAGGAGGCCCATTGTTACAGATATTCCATCTATCTAGGTGTGAATAAGATGTATCATGATTTGAGACAACACTACTGGTAGGGTGGTATGAGGCGAGATATAGCAGATTTTGTGGCTCATTGCCTATGTTGTCAGCAGGTGAAGGCCGAGCATATGAGACCTGGTGGTTTGCTTCAGAGGTTACCTGTTACTGAATGGAAGTAGGAACGCATTACCATAGACTTTGTGACTGATTTGCCTCGTACATCTCATGGTTCTGACAGTTTTTGGGTCATTTTGGATCAATTGACCAAGTTAGCTCATTTTATTCTGGTTCAGGTCTCATTCAGCGCTGAGAGGTTGACCTGTATCCACATTCATGAGATTGTGCGTCAGCATGGTGTGCCGATGTCCATTAGTTCAGATCAAAGTTTCGTGTTCACATCTTACTTTTGGAAGACTTTTGAGGATGAGCTGGGTACTCGAGTGGATCTTAGTACAATGTTTCACCCCATACTGATGGCCAGTCAGAGCGGACTATATAAGTTTTGGAGTATATGCTTCAAGCATGCATGATAGATTTTTGTGGCCAGTGGGAGAAGCATTTGGCTTTAGAAGAGTTTGCATATAATAATAGCTACTATTCCAGTATTGATATGGCTCCTTTTGAGCTGTTGTATGGTACGCGTTGTTGCTCTCCAGTAGGTTGGTTCGATGTTTCAAAGGTGAGACCTTGAGGTATGGACTTGCCTCATAAGTCATTGGATAGGGTCCAAATCATTCATGATAGACTTAGAGCGGCCCAGAGTAAGCAGAAGTGTTATACTGATCGTAGACTTCGTGCTTTGATATTTGGTGTTGGTGATCATGTTTTCCTTTGAGTTTCACCTATGAAGGATGTGATGAGGTTTGGAAAGAGGGGAAAGCTTAGCCCCAGGTTTATTGGTTCATTTGAGATTCTTCGAACTGTTGGTGATGTGGCTTATGAGTTGGCTTTTCCCCCTGATTTATCAGTTGTTCATCCAGTTTTTCATGTTTCTATTCTTCGTCGCTATATTTCTGATAAGTCTCATGTCATTCATTGGGAGTCGGTTCAGTTAGATAAGCGGTTCTCCTTTGTTGAGGAACCGATTTCCATTTTGGCTAGGCATGTTAGGCGGTTGGGCTCTAGAGTGATCCATGTGGTTAAGGTCCTGTGGCGACATCAATCTATAGATGAAATTACTTGGGAGGTCGAGTCTGATATGCATAGTTTTTATCCTCAGCTCTTCATTGATTCAGGTATTTCTTTGCCTTAGTTCGAGGACGAACTAGATTTTTAGTGATGGATGATGTAATGACTTAAAAATTTGGTGAAATATTTGAAATTAATGATTTTGTATGATTTGACTATTTTACCCCTCTCTGTAGTTGCATTGTGATATTTCTGAGGTGTGGGAGTGATTTGCATGATTTTCGATTCATTTTGGTATCATTTATGCTATATTGTGGTTTTTGATGGCTTCGAGAGCCTTATTTTGGACATATATGGATATCTTTTGATCCGTGCAATGGATGGCCTAACGAACTATGTCAGCATCTTCGAAATATAGATTTTAGGCTAGGTAGACCTTTGGTTCAGGTCTCGGTGCACCCGAGCTCATTTTGACCTATTGGTCAGAAAGTTGAAATATTGGAAATATGGGTATGGGACCCATATTTGATCGAAACAACCTCAGATGGAAAGATGGAAAATCCAACTTCGCCAACAGTTTCGAAATATTGATTCTAGGGTGTTAGCATATTTGGTATGATTTTATAGCTTTTAAATCTCATTTCGACCCTCAATTTCGAAAATTGTAATTTTGGATTTCGGGGGTTAATTTTATGAAAATGATATTTTTTTGAAAATTTGATATCATCATCGCATCTGGAACGTCGAATTTAGTATGGTTGCATAGTTCATTTTTATAAATCAGACTCCGAACGAATCTCGTACACCGAATCGAAGTCCGAATTGGACTTAAAATACAAAAAAACTGCAGCTTTTTCCCCTTTCGTGTAGATTTTCTGCACTATTTAAATAATTTTTGAGTCCATTTTGCTCAATTTTCATCTTGCCTCTTGACAGTTAAACCCTAAATAGTTTGGGAGCTTAAAAGCAAAGTTTGTGAGATCTTGGAAAGCTAGATTAACACATTTTTCTTTGTTTTATTACGTATTAAAGGTAAGAATTCATTCTTGTTTTAGTAATTTCTTGATTAATTTCTCAAAACCCAAAAATCTTAGAGCATGATTTTAAACCCGAATTACACTCCTTTTCACCTGAATAATATTTTTATCTCATAGTTACCAGTTCTTCATCAATTTAACCTTCAAAACAACTTTGATTCTTTATTTTAACCCGGATTTTAAAGATTTTACCTGGTAAAGCTCAAAAATATTTTTTCTTCCATTTGAACCCCATTTTTTCTTCCCTTTAAACCCGAAAACATTTTTTTGATTTGCCCTTCTTTTTTGAAAATCCATTTGGGGGTCCGTTTTAACCCCGAACCAAAAGTAGTCAATATGGGTGTCGTTGATTTTTGTATTAATGCGTAGATTTCATATTTGATATTTTTAGTGGAGTTCGGGATTGTTTGTGAAAAGTAACGTCGCGGGTTCAAGTGTAGTGGACCAGTTTCGTCTTTTGAGGTAGGTTATGGCTTAACTCTTTCAGACTGGGATGGGTAGTAAATAATTATACAAAATACATGTTAAGGATGAGAACTAATCATGAAAAATGGTTATCTATGTATTGTGCCCGTGTGGGGGCTTATATGTGATATAATTATCGAAATTGAGATATTATGTGATATGTGTGGTCGTGTGGGGTCCTATGTGATTTTGGTAGCCTTGAATACATATGAATAATTGTATTGTGTTTTTAAAATGCTAATGTGGTACCATTGGTGTATTGTGATTATATTCATACTTTATTTGCAAATTAAACATGTGACAATTCATGGATCATACGAAAATAATGAGCGGATATTGTCACATGTGGTTTTGGAAATATATCATTGTGGTTGGTTGTGAAAATATATCATGTGGTTGTTTGTGAAAATACTTATTGTGATTGGTTGTGAGTATTACATCTTCATATCATACTCATTCATCAAACATTTTTACCCTTGTGGCAATATCTGAGAAATACTGACAACACTTTTTAAAAAGATATTGTAACACCTTATAAAACCTTTTTCAAGGAATGTGCCGAAAAGGAGATATGATATATCTGGATTGTATATGGGTTGACGAACCCCCCATGGGTCCTGCGTTGGGAGGCTTGCCTCCGTAGGTGTATACGAGGATTGTGCGACGATCTCGAAGGTTGTGCGATGTCCTCGTGCATCATCATCATCATCATATACATTGCACTTACTTTATTGTATTATGTTGTGTTTTATTAGCATATCGACTTGTCATCTATGTATTTATCGTATCTTCTTGTACTTGTATTTGATGATCTTATACATACATGTTCCCCTTGTTCTTTTTATATGTAATATAATACATAATTTTGTTCTATCGTGATGTGATGTTGCAATATATGTGACATATATTAGACCTGTTAGTGCAAGCGGTGTGGGCTACCATTGTGGCATATTTTCTGATTGTAGGTGATATGCCCTTAGTGTATATTTTGTATGCTTTATTTATTACTTTTCTTGGTTGGCCTATGATACCTACTGAGTACGAGTGGACCGTACTCATGCCTATTGCGCCCTTTCGGTGCAGGTCCTAGCTCGAGTGTGCCTCAGCTTGCTTGACTCGGGCGATTGTTGGATTTTCCAAGGTAGTGGTTGGACATTCATGTGTTCGAAGTCCACCTCTATCTTTCTACAGTAGTTATGTCCTTATTAGTATTCAGTAACATATATGATTCACTTATGGTTATTTTTCTGATGCATTTGACTCTTGAATTGTATTAGTAGTTCTTACACTATTGACACCTGATTTTGGGCATAATTGGTATTTTGGATCAATTCTTTCTACATTGTTATGATTATTTATATGGTTCGGCTTTGTTCTAGAAGCCTCACCTTAGGATATTTCTATATTTTTCTCTTTTTTTTATCAGTTTGGTGATAGGCTTACTTGTCAAGGTATACCGCGACAAGTGCCATCATGACCCTGATTTTTCGGTCATGACAAAACTAGAATTTGGGTCTCTTCCATTAAATTTTTAAATTATTTTTTTATTTGAACATTGATTTGAACTCATTTTCGCGTGACTATTTTAGTTCTAGACACATATACATATGGAGAACACATTTCTACTATAAAATTTTGATTTTACCCCTTTTGATTTTGAACCTATTTTTCAAACTATTTTTGGACGTGATTCAAATATAGCTAATATGGGTATCATTAAATTTCTTTCGATGCATAGATTATGGTTTTGATATATTTAGCTTATTTTCAAGATTGTTCGTAAAGTAAAGGATCTAGATTGAAGAGTTTAGGCTTAGATTTTTGTATTTTGAGGTAGGTTATGGCTTAACTTCCTTCAAATTGGGTTGGGTAGTTAAGATCATATAAATAATACTGTGGGTTAGAAAATTTAGTCATGGGAGTTGTATTTTGAGAATGTTATTATTATCATGTGCCCATATGGGGGGCTTATTGTTGCTAACTTGAGAGAATATAATTGTTGAGATACCTAGGTAGGGGATTTATATAGTATTGTAGGCCTTATCTATGTATTAAATTGCCTTATCTAGTATTGCGTCTTCTGAGTGAGGGCTTGACTTCTTAGTATAGGCCTTATTTTAGCATTAATTGTCATTGGTATTTATGTCTCACATGTTTATTTATATGTGTTGTTATGTGATGGCTCTTATCATGATATATTATCATCTTGAGTTCATTCTGAGCCTATTCATACTTGTATTGAATCGATTATTATCTTCATCTTGATTAGTTTTGATCATTACATCCTTATTTCATCTTTATGTATTCATGAGATTTGTACTACTGAGAAACACATGCTTTTTACAGAAAATGAGACACTTTATAAAACTCCTATACCGAGGGATATGCAGGTAAGTGTAACGCCCTAAAATTTCATCCCGAGATACCACATGGTGCTTAGGGATACACGTAGCCCCAAGCTAACCCTCGGAGCTAGACACTACCTCAAGGAATTCAATTCAACAATAGTCATGCACAACAAAGAGATATACCACATCGGGTTTAAGATAAATACTGGAGAATACTAGACTGTACAACCAAAATATATTGAATGTCTGTACATACCAACCCTCTAGTCTATCAAAGCCTCTATACATCAAAATCAAGGATCCATTAGGACAAACCCCAAACTGACTCAAATAGTACTGAAAGCCATAACAACAGAACTATATCACCAAAAATATAGACACGATCCTCGAACCATGAGGACTCACCACTGAAGAAACGTAGTTGAGGCACTCGAATATCGCTAATGCGGTTGCGGATGAGTACCTGAACCTACATTACGAGAAAATGTAGCCCATAGGGAAAATGTGTGGGTTAGCACTTTGGAATGTACTGAGTATGTGGGGGTGCATGCAACAATGCAAATATCATCATCAATTTCATAAAAATATGCATATGTACTATGATGGCTCACTTGGCTTGAGTTAGATTGAAACATACTTTTCATGATCTCATAGTAAATAAATCATATGATAAAAACCTCATAAATCATCATAAATAACTCAACTCTTCAACTCAAGACTTGGAGTGACTCGGTAATTCAAGAAACTCAACGCTTATGAACATGGGAGATTCTTCTAACCGACATAAACCATGTAAGCTACATTGAGTTTAACATTTTTCCCTCCTAAGGAGAGAACCCCACATTGGCGGGAGCGTCGTACTCTTTCCAGGGAGTACAACCATCCAACTCACATGTAAGCATAGAGTCAAGCAAGTTTTACTAGTATTAAACAACAACCTACCTCGATTCCTTATCTGAGAATACTATATAACCACAGACTTGTCCTTCCTTTTGATTTCTGTCCATTTTTTATCTTTAAACAACAATTACATAGAATTTAACACAACAATTTACTAGTTATAAGAATTAGGAACTCACATTCATCAAATTAACTCATGAATGTAATCTAGTTCATCATCTTAGGGTTTGTACCCTTTAAACTCTTTGAATTATTCATATTTTATGATTACAAGGAAGAATTCTATCCTATGAAGTTATTTATAATGCCCATGGATCAATAACAATTGATAAAAAACATTATTTCCTACCAATTTGCACTAGTTCATAAGATTAGGGATAAATTCAAAATTCCACCATGGTTATGATTATTATAATCCTAAGAATCTAAAGGAGTAATTTAAAGTTTGAAGGGTAAAGGAACCTTACCTTAAAGACGAAAAAAAGCCCCCAAGTAGATTAAAATAACCCTTACTAAGCCCTTGACCATATTTTAAAAAATAGGAATAGAAAATGGATTTTCTAATTTTAAAACTGGTAAATTGTGCTTTAGCTACTACTACGGAACTTATATCATTGCAACAAAAGATTTGCCGTTTTAGCAGCACCAACGCCAAAGTTACTGTTGCTGTAATGACACTTCTATCATCACAGTGGAACTTCTGTCACTGCAGCGACTACAAACCAGTATCTCAAAATATGGTCCAAGATTTGGCCATTTCACAACACACTTCGTGAATTTTGAAGTTACGAACTGATTTTTTTCATGATAATCGTTATAATTGAAGTTCTACTAACCCATTCTATGCAACGAAAGCTTCTATGACTTCCTAAACTCATAGTCTCACGCAAAATACATTCGACACTCTAATAATTTCCAGAGTTCCCTAGACCTCCACATGCTCAAAAATATGCCCAAAACTATGGCAACCCTGAATTTTTAAATTTTTATTTGAGAGAAACCTAAATGAGGTTTTACTCTCTATTTCAGCGTAACGAAGATTTGAGTCATTACATCACATATGTTGGATTCAATACCTACACAACTTATGTCTAAACCAGCTAGAAGACTCCTACCAGATTAATTAGCACTCTCTATGGGTTGATCCTAGCCTAATCATGGACAAATTCCCACAAAAATATGGGGCACATGAATATGTAGTCCTTTTGTAAAATTAATTAATTATATATATATATATATATATATATATATATATTTAAAATGGTATACTACTACTTGTTGGCACTTATAGTACAAGAAGACTAAATGGTGTAATTAATTGAAGATTGAGATACCTACCTAGAGAATTAGAGATCAATTCCTACAAAATATAATTTTTCTTTCTTCTTTTAATTGGTACATAAATTCTAGATTCACCTCTTAGCCTTATAGCTATTTCCTACCTATAGGATTAACTAATTAACCTTTTTATGTCTAAAATAATAAATATTTTAGTGCATAATTAGACAACTAGTTTGCCAGATGAACTGGTATTATTTTGCTATTAAACTTTGATATATTCCCTTTTAGGTAGATTACTGGAGTGAAATTATCTCATGTATAGGTACTTCTTGAAACTCAATCTGTGGACAGTAGTATTTTCATGAGTGTAGTCTTTTCTTTTCTCTTTAGACCAGGGGTGGACGTAGGGTGGAGGTGGGGTGTTTGTGGGGAGGTAATGGAGCACTTTAATTTCCTACTGAGTTGTTATAGAATGGATGTGATTCAATTGCATCATCTTTAATCAAAATTTTTGAGTTTGACCTTTAAAAGAAATCTTGAAGGAGCGATTTTTCCATAAAAGAGTCTTATATGAAGTGTATTTAAATTAGTCGAGCCAATAAATTTCGAAAATAAGATCTTTAATAAAAAGGTTTGATAATAGTCTCTTAAATTAGTTGGTAAATTTTATGTAGAAACATTGTTTATTTTCAATTAGATACTTAAACACATGATAAATTATTTTTTATCAAGCAAAAGTATCTGAATATCCTGGAATTAATGTTGCATGATGTGATATACCAAAAGTCCTAATAAATGCATAGAAAAGGAGATCTTAATAACCCATAACTACCCATTGGCCAACTTGAGGTCCAATTGAAGCAGGTCCTATGGATAATTCAACAATAAATAATGGAAGCGACAAAAACAAGTGAATTCATTATAAGTTTTACATACCAAAAGAGAAATGCCGAAGAAAAAGAGTAAAGCAACGTATGCCAAACAATAAACCAAACTCTCAGATTGCTAGGGAAAGATCATTTATTTTTCTGAAAAAAAGATTGAGAAAAAATATATTTTTTAGTATCAAAAAACAACCTTAAATATACAAATACTTACACAAGAATAAATGTCACTCTTCTAGTGATTGGATTTTCATCTAATTAAGAGCTTATCTATAAAAACATATTTGTAGCTAGATCTCTTGGAACTCCCGTTAAAACTAGCCTATTCTTGAATGAACGGTTATTAAAATTTTGTCTTATTGATAGAAAATCATATATGTATTTTGTGATTTTTCTCCAATAGGCCTTCTTTTCTTTATCATTTTATCCCTAAAGTTTTTTTTTTGTTATTTGTGGTATTTAGTAGGATTGTGAATCATTTTGATTGTTCCATAAGAAGAGGGTCATTTGCATTTTTTCTTCTTTTTTATTCTATTTTTAATTTGCGATGTTTATAATAAATATTCTTTTACATAGCATAAATTTATATTTTTATATCATAATATTACATACGTTATGTCCAGGGGAAGCTCAGTATTGTTGTGTCACAACTCGATTTATGAGTCATGATGACACTTACTTTATCCCACCTGTAGATAAGTCAAACCATATCCTAGAGCTATAAGTAATGGGCTAATTTAGTAGGAAATGGTCTAAAAGGCCAAAATCAATAATTTAAGTCTTGCAATAATAACAAGGCAGTAAATATAGTCTAAAAGATAGATAAAACATAAACAACCATCTCACGACCTAGTAGTGTTAGTATAAGAGCTACTAAAATAAACTGTAATTTCTAAAATAGTGAAATACAATCTTTCTCAAAAAACAAAAGACTAGACATAGATAATACAAAGAAAAAGGAGTAGCTCCAACTTTGAGAGCTCACCCTATCTCTGAAATCCAACACAACATGATCATCACATCAGCGGTGGCTACTAGTACTTGGATCTGCACCAAAAAGGTACAGAAGTATAGTATAAGTACCAAAACCGTGGGTACTCAATAGGCATCATCGGCTGACTGGTTAAATCAGGATATAAATACGATAAAATGTGAGATAAATAAGCTAACTCAAGATAAAAGGGAAAACCTAAAAGTAAGCTCAATCACCATTATACATAAATAAATAAATCAAAATAGTAACACGAAGATCACACAGCTATATCTACCAAATTGGCCCCAGAAGCCAATAAATACGAAAAAGTAAATAACCCAACGCAAACCCTCATAAGCCTGGAGTGTGCAATCAAAGTAAAGTGGATAACTAAACCACCATAATTTACTGAATATCATACCATAATTAAGAGTTCATTTGTACTGTATCATATCATAAATAACTCTCAATGTCGAACTCCAATCAAAACTTAATAGCATCATCATTATTATCATCATTTGCCAAACTCGAATTGAAACTCATAATATCAACCCATTATCAATTATAGGTCTTGAACTGAAACTCACATTATCAATATCATCATCAATCATCAGACTTGAATCGTAACTTATATTATCAGTATCATCATCAATCGCTAGACTTGAATCGGAACCCATGTTATCAATAAGCTATTGAATTTTATTGAAATTAGCATCAATTACCAAATATCAAACCATCATAACCATTAAATATCTAATCTCCACAAAGTCCCATAATAATCATTTTGAAATGTACAACAAGCGTATAAAGGTCTACAAGAGATAACACATGTCATTACCAAAGGTGGGCCGACGGGGCCCACTTTTAATTCCCAAAGTCCATTTTAAGGAAATTTCTACCTTGAACTAGGCTAAGGTATCTAAATCCATTTATTGATACTAAATAAGTCATAATTAATCCTTATATAGAAATTCTACCTAAAACATAGGCAATTAAGTCAATTACGCTTAAATTATGATTTCGAAAAGCCTAAACAATCTAGCTAAAACAAATATTGTCATTCATACCACCAACACCTAAAGCTCATCCAAAAATCTAGAATAATATCATAATCATACTATGAAATAGTTTAGTCTATAAAGAGGGTAAACCTAGCCTACCTAGACAATGAACAAAAACCTAAAGAAATTGCTAAACTAATTATTTTCCCTTTCGAGAAGCTTCTGCAATATGTCGTGCTATCAAAATCATAATCTACTTATTTAAATAAGAAAAATGATACCCATATTATACTATGTTGCTCCAGGTCCAAAATCACATAAAAATTCCTATGTAGGGCCCATTTATGAAATTACACATTCAAAACCAATACAATATTCGTCTATGCTCAAGAAATATTTAACCTTAAAAATATGTGAGTTCCGAGCTCTAATGGTGCTATAATCAAGCCACCAAAATTCTATAGATTTTAGAAATATATGGAGAATTCTATCAAGAAATTATTGAAAGGTTACCATAAATTCAAAGAAGAAATGCATAAATTAACTTCACCCAAGCTCCAAAATTACCCATAATTGATTCTCCTAAGTTTTCTCAATTTTTAGGGTTAGAATATCTTGAGAATGGATAAAAAATAGGGAAAATTAGGCTAAGTGGGGTATTTATATGGATATGGATTATCATTTAATTGATATGGTTTACTAGTAGTATGAAGAGTGGAAAGAGATGAGATTGATGAGTTTTCTAGTGCTTTTGTTAATCACTTCTTTTCTCAAGAGTTGAGGGAAGCTAAGGCAGAAGAGATCGTTAATCTGAAGTAGGGAAAGATAACTGTTAAGGAGTATTCACTGAAGTTCTAACAATTGTCCCATTATTCTCTAAAGTTGGTGTCTAATATAAGGTCCACAATGAGGAAGTTTGCTTTTGGTTTGTCTTGGAATTTGGTGCTAGAGTGTAAGGCTGTATATTGAATAATGATATAGACGTATCCAGGCTGGTGGTTTATATGCAGCAGGTGGATCATGAGAAAAGAAAGTAGGTGGAGATGGGAAAAAGCCAGAATAAGAAGTTTAGATATGTAGAGTAGGGTGTAAATCAGCAATCCAATGAGAGAGATAATAGGTAGTGGACTAAGAAGAAGAATTGGGGAAATTCTTATTCGTCAGGTGGTGCTTCTTATCCTAAGTCTTTATATGATAGTCGTTTTTAGGATAACAGCGGTCCTAAGTCATAGGGATCTTAGTCTTAGATCAGTGGAGCTCAGTCAGCCCTACCTTATTCTCCTTACAAATTTTGTGGACAATTTCACCATGGATACTATAAGGAGGGAAGGAAATTGTGTTTTAATTGTGGCCATCTTAGTCATCTGTAATGGAGTTATCCTATAGCTAAAGATTCTACTGAAGATAATAAGGACCCGATTGTCACTTCTTCATCTCCTACACTTAAGGGTGCCACTACAGGAACTAACAGTGGCTGAAATTATCTCTATGTACTTGCTTCTCGTTAGGAATCTGAGGCATCCCCAGATATTGTAACTGTTATGTTACTTCTCTTCTCCCATGATGTTTACTATTTGCTTGATCTGGGTTCTACCCCATCTTATGTGACCCCTTATGTGGCTGTACACTTAGATTTTGGTCCTAAAAATATTTTTGATCCTTTTTCTATTTCTACTCCTTTAGGTGAGTCTATTTTTGCTAGAAAGATCTATAGAGGTTGTGTGGTGTCCATCATTCAAAGGGATACATTGGTGGATTTGATTGAACTTGACATGGTGTATTTTGAAGTAATCTTGGGGATGGATTGGCTCCATTCATGATATGTTTCCCTGGAATACTGGACCCAAAAGTTTAGTTTATATTTTTCTAATGAAACAATGATTGTATGGGAGGGGAGTTCCTTAGTACCCAAAAGAAAGTTTATTTCTTATCTTAGATATCATAAAATGATCTTCAAAGGGTGTCTATATCATCTAGTTTGGGTTAAAATTCTAACTTTGAGTGTCCTTCTTTGCAATTTGTCCCTGTGGTTAATGAATTTCCTAAAGTTTTTCCCGATGATCTTTCTAGAATTTCTCCTGATAAAGAGATAGATTTTGGGATTGATCTTTTACTGATACTTGTCCTATTTCTATTCCTCCTTATAGAATGGCTCTAACTGAACTAAAGTAGCTGAAGAGGCAGTTAAATGATCTTCTTGATAAGGGCTTTATTCATCCTAGTATTTCTCTATGGGGTGTTTTCATACTTTTCATGCAAAACAAAGATGGGTATCTTCGAATGTGTATAGATTATAGCTAGTTGAATAAGGTTATAATGAAGAATAAAAACCCTCTTCCTAGGATTGATGACCTTTTTACCATCTTTAGGTTGCTAGGTGTTTCTTTAATATTGATCTCCATTTGGGCTATCACCAGTTAAAAATTAGGGAGGTTGATATTCCCAAGACTATTTTCTAGACTCAGTATGACAATTATGAGTTATTGGTTATGTCATTTGGGTTGACTAATGTTCTGGCTTCTTTCTTGGATCTTATAAATCGAGTGTTTAGGAAGTTTCTAGATTTGTTTGTTATAATCTTCATCGACGACATCTTGGTGTACTCTAAAATTGAGGAGGATCATTCCAATCACCTTCGAATTGTGTTGCAAACTCTTAAGGACCAAAAATTATACGCAGAATTTTCTAAGTGTGAATTTGGCTAAATGTTGTAACCTTTATCGGGCATGTTGTTTCTAGTAAAGGGATCAAGGTGGGTCCACAAAAATTTAAGGCAGTTAAGAAGTGGCCTAGACCCATGACTCCAACTGATATTAGGAGCTTCATGGGCTTGGCTAGGTACTATAGGGGATTCGTGGGGAGTTTCTCATCTATTGCTGCTCCACTGAAAAAGTTAACTCAGAAAAAGGTTAAGTTTTTATGGTCTGATGCTTGTGAAGGTAGTTTTGAGCAGTTGAAGGATAATTTGACTTCTGTGCCTGTTTTGACCCTACCCAAGGGTACCTATGGTTTCGTTTTGAATTGTGATGTAACCCGTATAAGACTGGGTTCTATTTTGATGCAACATGGTATGGTTGTATCCTATGCTTCCAAGCAGCTTAAGGTTCATGAAGGAAATTACCTGACTCATGATCTAGAGTTGGCGGCTATGGTTTTTCTTAGAACATTTTGCACAATTATTTGTATAGGGTGCATATGGATATTTATTCAGTCCATAAGAGCTTACAATATGTGTTTACATAGAAGAAATTAAATCTCAGGAAAAGACGGTGGCTCAAATTTCTAAAGGCTTATGACATGAGTTTGCACTAATATCCAGACAATGCTACTGTTGTTCCTGGTGCTCTTAGCAGGTTGTCTATGGAGGGTTTATCTCACATTAAGTAGGATAAAAGAGGGTTGGTGAAGGATATTCACATGTTGTCTAACTTAAAAGTTTGTCTTTTAGACTCTAAGGACAGAGAAAAGATTGTTTAGGAAGTGGTTAAGTCCTCTCTTGGTGTTGAGGTCAAGAAGAAATAGGTTATAGACCCCTTACTTATGCAAATCAAAGATGATATGGGTCATCAAAAGGTTATAACTTTCGATATTGGGGGAGATGGCACCTTGAGGTATCAAAGAAGGTTGTGTGTTCTTGATGTAGATAAACAACAAGAAAGGATTTTATTTCTAAGTGTATGGTTTATCAGCAAGTCAAGGTTGAACATTTGAGGCCTGGTGGCATGTCCTAAGAATAGAGTTGTCCATATGGAAGTAGGAGATGATTAATATAAATTTATTCACTGGTCTTCCGTGATCTCAAAATCAATATGATTCGATTTGAGTCATTGTAGATAGAATGACTAAGTATGCTCACTTCCTGCCTATGAGACTAACTACTTCAGAGAGGACTATAGCAAGTTGTTTATTTAGGAGATAGCTAAGCAACATGGGGCACCAGTGTCGATTATTTTTTATCGAGGTATGCAATTTTCTTCTCACTTCTGGTATTCATTTCAAAAAGGTTTTGGTACTCAGGTGAACCTTAGCACCGCTTTATTGGATGGTTTGAGATGGGTGAGACGAGGTTGTTTTGTCCTAACTTGGTTTACCAATCCATGGAGAAGGTGAAGGTGATTAGGAAAAAACTTAAGACTTCTCAGAGTCGCCAAGATTCTTATGATGATGTGAGTTAAAGAGAATTAGAGTATGAAGTTAGTGATTGGGTATTCTTGAAGGTTTCTCCTATGAAAGGAGTTATGAGATTTAGATAAAAGAGAACGTTCAGTCCCTGTTACATTGGTTTGTACAAGATTTTGAGGAGAATTAGGAATATCGCTTATGAATTAGATTTACCTACGAGTTTGGCTTCGATTCATCCCTTTTTTCATATGTTATGCTAAAAAGTATGTGGGTGACCCTTCTTTGATAGTGCCTATTGAGTATATAGGTTTTAAGGATTCATTGTCTTATGAGTAAGTCTCGGTTGATATATTAGATAGGCAAGTTCATAGATTTAGGACTAAGTATATAGCTTCGATAAAGGTTATTTAGAAGAATCAAAAGGTAGAAGAGGCTAGTTGGGAAACTGAAGAAGATATGAAATCCAAGTACCTATTCTTGTTCCCTCCTTTGGATGAAAGTGCTTAAGGTATGAGTTTTATTTACCTCTTATCGAATTTCAAATTTGTCCTTGGATTCTACTGCATTCTTGCTATTATTGTGCTAAAAATGTCCTAACTTATCATTCAGGGACAAATGATCCAAAGTAGGAAATAATGTAAGACCTTGTAAAATTTCAATCATTTTATTTTTGATCCTCCCGTGTGCGTAATGTTGATTTTGACTTGAATTACAATTAGGGGTGTTAAAAAGTTGTTTTGGGAAAGTTTCAGAATTTTATGAAGAGGTTTGGGGCCATTTTTGCACCCCGGGGCTGTAAGCCTCTGTGATAGTGGCGTACCACGCCACCTCCGCGATAAGGGCGTGGCACGGAGGCTAACCTCAGCAATAGCAGCATGCCATGCTACTATATATTTTTCATCTAATTTTTGTTTTTTTTCACTTGGGGTGAGGGACTTTTGGTCATTTAACCCCCTTACACGACTTTTAAACATCAAATAAACCCTTTTTCTTTTGTTGTCAAATATCAAATACTACTTTTATCTTCTCTAACTCCCAACCCTAGAAAGTTCAAGGGTTTTACAAGGAATTCACCCTTCAGGCTCCAAACTTTGATTTTTCTTCAAATTCTTTTGTATTTAAGTCATGTTTCTCTTTCCCTAACTTAAATTTTGGCATCAATTTATTGGATATATATGTTATTTAAATTGTTGGGTTTGAAATTGGGTTGAGGGATTTTGATTGTTATTACTTTAATTGTTTTTCCCATGTTTTAAATGAATTATTAATGCTTTAATTTATGATTTTGGGGCTGAATTAGTGCATTGTGATTATGGTTGAAATGGGTGACATAGGTTGCATCAAAATTATTAAACTTTTGGCTTAGAATGGAATTAACCTCAACCAACATTGTAAACTTGATTTGAATATGGATATTTGCATAGTTTTACTTGTCTTTTGAACCCACTACATTGCATTAAAGGCTAAATGGATAAATATGGTTTTGGAATGCCCTTGGTGGCCTTGGTTTTGGATTTTAAATAGAACTTAGGAGTCAAATGGTTAAATGGATTGGTTTATCATAAATGGAATAGCTTGCAAGCATATTGGTATGGCGAGACCAAGTTGATAAATTCCTGAATAAATACTCTTTGGTTAATGATTGGTTTATACGCAAATTCTCTTAAATTATCCTTAAAGAAAATTGTGTAGCTCACCGTGAAGGTGTAGTCCCGGGGGACCAACACTGAAAACAACATTTGCCGACATTGGGGATCTATATGACCATGTGTTTGGATACACATTATATTTATGATGGCTATCGCCTTGGTATCTTTAGCCTTTCCTTAATTTTCTCAGTACGTGTGGCTAACATGCACTAAGGCCCTTCCGACAGGAGGAGCCAGACCCATATAGACCGTGGGTTCCCTTAGGATAGAGAAAGTTACATAGTTTAGGATAATGGTATAAACTATCATGTCATTGGACCCTTATCCCTATTCCGGCATCCTATATATATGTATAAATTATTGTACATGTGTTTTATAATTGGATTTTGATAATGCACTATTTTATCCCATTTTCTTGAGTTTTATGAAAATGCTTACCCCACTGACCATACCCAAGCACTGCATCATTTCATGATGTAGGTTCGGAGAACTTTTCTAGTACTCATGTACAGCGTTAGGTGGTTTGATATTTTGGTTGATCTGCTGCAAGGTGGTGAGCCTCAATCCTTCGAAAGGACCAATTATATCATTGGTTTTATTATTGTCTTAGTATTTTGGACTCTTTTTATCATAGTCGGGGGCATGTCTTGATTTAATTAGTATTCTTAGTTTAGAGGCTTTCATGGATAAGATTGGGATGTCGTTGATGTCTTGTTTTGACTCTTTACATTCTTTTTTATCTTATTTATCTATCATTGAATTGGTTGGCTTCCATTGTCTATATTTATGTTCTCTTGACATAAGGCTGAGCGGATTGTCTCCGGCCCATGGTGGACATGAGTTTTCCTATCATGGTCAGGCCCTAGTTTGGGTTATGACACAAACATAACATGCCCCAGGCACTGCACCAAAACTAGATGATATGACTGACCTCAAATAGCCACCACAACTATAATAACCAGAAGATAAACCCCTTACAGATAGACCATTACCCTGTCCAAGATGATTACTGAAACTAGACAAGCCTCTATCGGTAATCTGGAGTGCGGTCTAAACAGAATAGGTTGTATGTTTTAGAGTCCCGACAAGAATTCAAGGAATCACCTGATGTCGCTACTAGTACGTTATAACTTTTCTCTCATGATGTATATTGTTTTCTTGATCCTGGGTCTACTCTCTTATATGTGACTCCTTATGTGGTTGTATCTTTTGGTTTTGATCCAGGAGTTATTTTAGATTCTCTTTCTGGTTCTACCTCGGTGGGTGATGCAACTAATGTTAAGAGAGTCTATAATGTGTGTGTGGTATCTATTTTTGGCAAACAGACCTTAGGCGATCTATTTGAGTTGGATATGGTGGATTTTGATGTTATTCTAGGTATGGACTAGTTAAACACTTACTACGCGTATTCGAATTGTCGGACCTGTAGGGTTATTCTTAGGTTCTCTAGTGAGCCGATCATAGAATAGGAGGGTGTTTCCTTAGCTCCTATGGGGAGGTTTATTTCTTATCTTAGATCTTGGAGGTTAATCTCCAAAGGTTGTCTTTGGTTAATGAGTTTCCAGAGGTCTTTCTGGATGATCTTCCTGGTGTTCCTCTGGATAGGGAAATAGGGTTTGGTATTGATTTCCTTTCGAACACTCATCCAATTTCTATTCCTCTGTATAGAATGGCTCCGGCTAAGTTAAGGGAATTCAAAGAGCAACTTAAGGATCTTCTGGATAAGGAGTTTATTCATCCTAGTATATCTCCTTGGGGTGCACCAGTGTTGTTTGTGCTCAAGAAGGATGGTTCCCTTCTGATGTGCATTAACTACAGACAGTTGAACAAGGTGACGATCAAGAACAAGTATCCTCTTCCAAGTATAAATGATCTGTTTTATCAGTTGCAAGGTGCCAAGTTCTTTTCTAAGATAGATCTTCGGTCTGGGTACTATCAGCAATTGATTAGGGGAGTGGATATACCTAAGATGGATTTTAATACTTGGTATGGGCATTTTGAGTTTTTTGTGATGTTATTTGGGTTCACTAATACTCCGACAACATTTATGGATCTGATGAACAGGGTATTCAGGTAGTAGCTTGAAGTGTCCTGACTGCAGTAGACAAAATAAGAATAGGGGTTTAAAAGGACTCCCTTAGGTAGTAACACCTCTTATCTGGGGATACCGTGATCATGAGTGGGTGTACCGCAATAGCGTGACCATGATTGTGGTAATCGAGACCAATTTCCCCTATTTTTTGCTCTATTTTCCTGCATAGCTACCATTTTCAGCTCTATTTTCCCCTATTTTTCTGGACTGCTTGCTTAAGTCTAAATACCTAAAAAATATTAAAAATGCATTAAATATGTAAAGGGTGGATTGGCTTCTATCAAGTGCCTAATTTAACGGGGCACGACTCTCTTTTATAATCATGTAAGGTCTTTGAAAAGAACAAACTCCACCTTGTCCATCACAGGACCTCCCATATTGTAGTGTTTCCCTCTTGGGAAATTTACTACAAACCTTTTTTTTCATGATCTTCCAATTCAATGGCACCACTAGGGTAAACATTTGAAATCACAAAGGGGCCCGACCATTTCGGATAAAGCTTCCCCGCAAAAAGTTTCAAACAAGAATTCAAAAAATGCATAATCTCGTCGGCATGAAATTATCGTCTTTGTATTTTCACATCATTTCATTTCTTTATTTTCTCCTTATACAAGGCAAAGCTCTCATAGGATTTGAGTCAGAAATCCTCCAACTCATGATGTTTAGTGATTTGTGACTCCGATGACTCGCCCCAATTCATGTTTAATCTCTTCAAAGCCCACAAGGCTATATTCTCAAGCTCGACGGGAAAGTGAAATGTCTTCCCAAACACCAATTGGTAGGGGGAAATACCATTTGGCATTTTGTAGGTCATTTTATTCACCTAAAGTGCCTCGTCAAGTTCCTTTGCTCAAGTAGTTCAGCCAACATTCACTGTTTTCTCGAGTATGACTTTAATTTTCCAATTTAAAACTTCAAATTGGCCACTTGTTTGGGGGTAATATGGGGTAGAAACCTTATGCTTCACCCATATTTGTCAAGAAGGGCCCCAAATACCCAATTGCAAAAGTGTGAGTCTCCATCACTAATAATGGAACAAGGCATCCTGAACCGTGTAAAGATGTATTACTTTAAAAAGAAAGTGATGCTCTTGCTCTCATTATTTGGAAGTACTATATCTTATACCCATTTAGAAACATAATCCACTGTCACCAATATGTATTTGTTTCCAAAAGAGCTCACTAAAGGGACTATAGAATCGTTACCCCACATAACAAAAAGTTCAACTTCAAGATTTGGCCTAAGGGGCATTTCATATCTTCTCGATATTCCACCTTGAATTTTACATTGATGACATGCATTTACCCACTCAATGGAATTTCTATGAATGGTGGGCCAATAATACCCACACTGAAGAATTTTGGCGGCGGTCTGGATTCCTTTATGGTGGCCGCCGTAAGGTGAGGAGTGACATGCTTCAAGGATATCCTTCATTTCAACTTCCAGGGAATAACACCTAATCAAACCATCCACGCACTCCCAAAATAGGAAGGGTTCATCCCAAAAATATCTTTTTACATCAAACAATAAACGCTTCTTTTGATGATAGCAAAGCCCCTGGGGAAGTATACCACTCGCCGCATAATTAGCATAGTTGGCATACCATGGTGCACCTTTTCCCAAGATTAACATGACTAACTCATAGAGAAAAGTGTCGTAAATCTTAATTTCCCTATTCTTTTCATGATTGCTCTCAAGACGAGAAATATGGTCGGCCACTTGGTTTCGCAACCCTTTCTATCCTTCACCTCGAAATCAAATTCTTGAAAAATAAAGATCTATTTAATTAGCCGCAACTTATATCCCTTTTTATATGAGTTATTTAAGGGAGGAATAATCCGTGTGTACCACCACTTTTATTCTAACAAGTAGGCGCAAAATTTCTCAAAAGCATATACCACTGCCAACAATTCTTACTCGATAACAGTGTTGTTATATTGAGCATTATTAGAGGTCTTGCTCACATTACAAATTGGGTGAAATACCTTCTCCTTGGATTTCCCTAATACCGATCCTAATGCAATCCTACTTGCATTGCACATAACTTCAAATGGGGATGATCAATCTGGTGCCACAATAATGGGAGCCGAAATAAGAAACTCCTTGATACAATTGATGGACTTCAAACATGCATCATCAAAATTGAACTTTTCCTCCTTTTTAAGGAGATATCACATTGGATGAGATATTTTGGAGAAATCCTTGATGAATCTCCGGTAGAACCCGGCATGACCAAGGAAAGTTTGAACACCCTTTATGGAGAGGGGGATGGAAACTTAGATATTGCCTCTACCTTAGCTAGATCAAATTGTATTCCCTTCCCCGATATGTTCTGCCCCAACACAATACCCTACTTGACCATGAAATGACATTTCTCTCAATTAAGGATAAGGTTGTTTTCAATACATCTCTTAAGTACCTTGCTTAGATACTCAAGACATAATTCAAAGGAGTTCCCTACCATCGAGAAATCATCCATGAAGGATTCCATCGAATCCTCAACCATATCCACAAATATTGATAGCATATAACATTGAAAAGTTGCGGCACATTGCACAAACCAAATGGCATCCTCTTGAACGCAAAGGTACCATAGGGGCAAATGAAAGTTGTTTTATCTTGGTCTTCCTGAGCAATACAAATTTGATTGTACCCTGAATAACCATCTAGAAATCATTACCTCCCTCGCCCGGCTAACCTATCTTGCATTTAGTCAATGAAGGGCATATTTTCAGTCCAAGGATTCAACTTTTGGTAGTCCAGGCATACCTACCACCCCGTGATCGGTTAGATAGGATAAGGTCATTCTTTTTATTATCAGCCATCGTACTTCCACCTTTCTTTGGAACACATTGCACCGGGCACACCCAAATGCTATTGGAGATTGGGTAGATGACTCCCACATCAAGCCACTTTATAATTTCCATTTCCACCACTTATTGGATGGGTTGATTTAGCCTCCTTTGATGTTCCACACTTGGCACATGATCTTGTTATAGCATGATCTTGTAGGGAAAAATATCGATGGATATTTCTATGATATTCGTAATTGTCCATCCGATGGCTTGAATGAACTTTTTCACCATCAACTTCAAAGCTTCCACTTGATGGGGCTCAAGATCAAATGCAATGATGAATGGTAAACTCTCTCCATCCCCCAAGAACACATATTTAAGATGAGGAAGCAACTACTTCAATATAATTTTGGGTGGCTCAAGAATGGATAGTTTTGCGGGTGTGCTCTCGTGGTTTTTAAGATCAAGGTCCAACATTACCGGGTTCTTGGTGTAAGATTCAAGTCTCCTTAAAGATGAAACAACTGCATCAAACTCTTTAATTTCTTATCTTTCATGATTCCACAAAACTCCTACCAATGGATCATCCACCAAACTTACATTGACATGATTTGTCACCTCACCATTAATGGTATCAATCACCGATAAAACTTGTAAATCCATTGGTTGCTTAATGGACTTACATACATTGGAAGAAGCTTCTTTATTATTTAGGCAAAACTTTATCTCGCCACATTCCACATCTACCAATGTTTTCCCGGTGGCTAAGATTTTCTTTCAAGAATAATAGGAATTTCATGGTTCAAAGCACAATCAAGGATGACAAAGTTGGCTAGGAAGATAAGCCGATCGACTTTAACTAGCACATCATGAAGTACTCCCATAGGTTTCTTGATGGATCGGTAGGCCATAAGCAATCTCATTGTGGTGGGTTGTGGTTTACCTAATCCAAGCTTGTGAAAAATGGCATATGGCATAAAATTTATACTTGCCCTGAGGTCACACAAGTCTTTAGCAAACTTAAACATTCCGATGGTACAAGGAATTGTGAAGATAACGAGGTCTTTCTTCTTTCTCTCCATCATGATTGATAATAGCACTACAATGATGTGTCACTTCTATTATCTCATCCTCCACAAGCCACTTATTGGATACCAATTTCTTCATAAATGTAGCATACCCCAACATATCTTGCAATGCTTCTTTTAAAAGGAATGTTGATAGAGAGGTTGCTAAATTTATCAAGGAAATTTTTGAACTCTGCATTTTCCCTAATTTTCAAGAACTGTTGAGGGAAAGAAGGAGGAATTGTGATGGGTGGCCTTACGATAATTTGATATTCTTTCATCTTTGAATTTAAAAAAGTAACCTTATTTTCCCTTGACTTGTCATCATTCGACCTCTTTCTCTTCACATTTATTTGCTCATCATTCTCACTTTCACCAGGATAATCATTACATCAATTCCTTTGCCAAGAATATTTTCACTTCGAGTGACAATAGAATTTGTGGCCTTACCACTCGGTACTTCTTGATTTTGTCTGTCCATGAGGTGCACCGATACTTGATTCAATCTGTCTTCTAGTTTTTGGATAGCGATTGAATGAGGCTCCACCATTTGATGAATCTTGGAGAAGTCATTCCTCATGTCTTTCACTATTTTATCGATCTCTTCATCCCCAACTAAGATTTGAATCAAAATATCTTCATTAATGCATCCCTCCCTTTCACAATAAGGTTTTCCAAGGATTTCATTATTCTGACCTTAATTCCTACATTTCCCTTGAGAGGTACTATGGAAACCCTTTGAATAATTTGGAAACCATCTTCTCACCTCATCAAGTGTCTTTTCTTCCTCATCTTCAAATTCCATGGCATCTTTTGCATCTATAACATTGACTCTTTTAATAGGGGTCCCCAACATATCTTTAGTAAATAGTTCAAGGTGTGCCATTACCTTGATCATGCTTGAATCTCCTTATTCCTCTTAACATCGTTAATGGTGACTCAAAAATAATGAGGAGGGATCCCCCGCATCCATCTCGGCATTCTTCATGTGCCAACCCCTAGCCAAACTAGCCATTTGGTCTAATAACTTTGATGCCACCCCATACGACGACTTAACAAGGGAACCACCAGATGCATTACCTATTATGACTTTGTTGGTTTGTTACAATGCCTTATATAATACTTGGAGAACCATATTTTCCGAAATTTCATGATTTGGGCATTTTAAGAGCTTCTCCTTAAATGTTACTCGTGCTTCATACCACGGTTCATCATGAAATTGATGAAAGTTTATGATTTCATCCCTTATCATTAACATCTTGGATAGTAGAAATTATTGATTCAAGAATGCCTCTTTAAGTGTGTCCCACGAGGTAATTGATCCATCTTGAAGAAATCAAATCCACAACGTCACCTCACCCATTAGAGAGAATGGGAAGAGATACAACCTTATTGATTTTTGTGATATGTGGGCAATATCGAAGGGGGTGCAAACTTCTACGATGTTCTTCAAATGCAAATTGGGATCCTCATATGATTGAACCCTGAAAACTCCCTTCATGAGAAGCAATTTAGCATGGCTCTTGTGATATAAAATAAACCATTTCCCCCAAAAGGAGGAATACGAATGACACTAGCATGCTATTTGTCACCAAGATATTCCATTGCTTCAACATGTTTAAATGATGGATTTATCTTGAATCATGGCTATTTGGAGGAAATAACAATCACCTACAAAGAACAAAAACAACAAAGAAAGTAAATTAAAATCACCACGGATGTACCTAAGGCTACAATCAACACCGTACAAGTGAAAACTAAATCTCACTCCCCGGAAATGGTGCCAATTTGATAATGTTCAACTATACCATTTATTGGTAGAGGAAGGTCATTATCAATTTCTCAACTTAAGTTGAGGTCAAATACCTAGGAGTGAGTGAAGTGTTCAAAACTTATGGGTGTAAATGGCATCTAAAGGTATACTCGTAGTGAAGACAAAATTAAATGCATAGTTTAAAAAGGTGAGTTTATTTGAAACACTTTTCTAACAAGGTCTATTAAATTTTACAAACTAATGGTGATAATTGTTATTAAAAATCCAACATAATAAGGACCTTTGGAATATGTCTACCTAAGGGCAAGTTTTGAATGGGTGTATGATGATTTGATGCAAATTCTAGTCATTAACAATATGGTAGGCTAGGTTGAGGGACCTTGAGGTTAGTTTATTAACAAAAACTCAAGAATATCATCCATTGACCCTTTCAAGCACCCAACAAGTGTGTCAATTAAAACTACCTAATACCTCAATTGGCAACCCTATTTCTAGGAAGATGCCCAAGACATAGCCGGCCCTCTAGCCACTCTTATTTCTAAGATAGCTAAAAGATAGTGAACTGCATCTATTATTGCCCACTATTTCTTTTTCACCCAATTCCTCTTTCAAGGATAATATGGATTCCAAAAGTTCATCCACATCCTTCTTTCAAGGAAGATGTGAGCTTTCAAGAATTTGGCGTTTTCACCCACAAACCCATTTTGGGCATTTGGGGTTTTCACCCACAAATCCCAAACAATTAAATCAAGAAATAGTGGAACCTATAATTAACAAACTTACATCCACTCAAATGCATCATAACCCATACATAATTTCATCATAGTTCAGCATAATTCTTAGGCAAGAGAATCTAGCCACTTATAAAGCTAAAGAGAAGAGATATACCATAAAGTTTATTCATAGCATCCATGACAATGGAAAATAAGAATAATCTTCACTTTACACTTTAATTTCACCAAATTCAAATTGGAATTTAAGTACAAAAGTTTCCCCAATTTCTAGAGTTCACCAAGGCTTCAATTTTTAAAACTCCAAACTTTAATAATTGTCTAGGTGATAAGGGATTTGTTCCTTATAAGGGAATTGGGATCAGCCATGTCAATATACATAATTTACCCCAAGAATTAAACCCGCTAAGCCACGATCACGCCAGCTTCCCCATGATCACGATCACCGCCATCGCCCTCTGATATTTGTGATCGTCTATAATTGACTAAACTTGATAGGCCGTGATTGCGATTCTTACCGTGATCGCGATTCTTAGACTGTGATCTCTACCCTTAGAACGGGATCACAGTAACTAAGCCTTGTCTGTGTAGGGTCTTTCATTTATGCACTTTTCGTCTCCTTTTGGTTCCTTTTCAGCTCAAATCCACATCTTTCTTTCTCATTACCTGTAATCCTGTAAAATGTGGAAATTAGAGCATTCAATAACAAATTTTTCTCATTCATATATTCAAATTATGGTAGTGTGCATGAACTTTGAGTGCAAATAAGTGATAAATTCACCACTCATCAATGGTCCCTGCTCTCTATTGGCCCCTTGAACACTGGGAGGGGTCACTTGAACATGATGGTCAACATTGAAATGAGGAGGATTTGCAATTTTTCTTGATTTAATACTTGAGACTATCGTTATAATTTATTTTTTGTTCCTCCTAACATTCAATGGAGTGAATTTCTTGGTCAACTTCCTTGATGGTATGACACCCCTCTTGGATGTCAATTCCTTGACAACAATAGTCAAAGCATCTATTCTATTAATGAGCTCTTCATGTTTGTCCTTACACTCTTAGAATTTGCAAATAGAATATGAGCTTGGAGAGGGATCACTAAAAGGGGTGAATCCACCACCATCATCATGTTCAACTCTTATTTAAAATAATTTTTCTGTCAGCATCAACAACTTGCTCAACGTAATACTTGACACTATGTCACGACCTGATACTACCTCTTAGTTGTAATACGATGCTTAGAGTCATAAGGGAACCCAAGATAACCCATGGTTTGGTATCTGTTGTGAGCACTGAGGATAATAATAACATAATATATGGAAGCTAAACTAAAAACTAGATAATGATTAATACTTAAGGAAGTACACAATAGGAAAACATCTAATAAAACTAAGAACATGTTTTACTATCTGAAGGTCTCTAAAATAGGAGGAGTTAATGAGACAAATCCCCAAATAACACCGATTGACTGCAATAAAAAAATAACTAAAAATAACTATGGTTAACTTATCCTCAAATGATGAGGACTCACCACAACTGCTTCTTAGTAGCACATGAACTGTCTAAGTGTGATCAGGGAACTAAAGGGTTGAACCTATATTTTGAAATCAATATAGTGAAAAACAGATTATGCAATTAGTTCCTTGAATGTACTAGTATGTGAGATAGGGACTAAATAAAATACATATAAGTGTTGAGCATAAATACATGAACATGTAAAATGAATGCAAGACCAAGTAAAGCATGGGCTAAAATAGTCTGTATAACTAAATAATTGAATAACTGTTATATGAACACTTGGTCATGAAAACATAAGCTAATGTGGTCTAAATACTGACTGAAACTGTGGGAGATAACATTTTATCGACATGTCTTAATCTGAGCTAATCGGGGTCCAACCTGTAACCCCAGTTAGAAGGTTGTTAGTACCTTGTCGTGGGTACCAACATTGGCTATGTGGATCCACTAAGTTAATGTACCAAGGCACTAGGGTGTCACCCTCGACTGGCAGGTGCCCCCTAAGAGGATGTCAACCCTCTAATGGAAGGAAGACCCCTCACACATATGCATGCTACATAGTTCTAGAACTCAAGGACTACTACTAAAGGTATCGCCCTCGACTTGTAAGAAAGCCTTCATCCCTAAATTCCCTCAGTGCTAAGTTCTACTCCCTACTGAACTAACACAGAAGTATAAATTAGTACATGCACTAATAACTTATTTTCCAAAATATGGTATGCTGAAAATTACAATGCATTTATATCTGAATGTAATGGTATAAACATGGCCTGAATGGCTTGTAACTTAGAAGTATGAAACATGCATGATTTTCATAGGTATCGGGTATTCATAACCCACCAGCACTATCTAAGACAAAATTAAACAATCTATGGTATCAAAAACTTTTACCTAACCTCCAATATTTTTATAATAAAGCATGGAGTAGACATTTGCATTATCAAACAGATGGAAAACACCACTATCATGAGGGAATGTATTTTCATGGTTTAAAATCAAAATAATTTTGGGAAAATTTATATGATTCATAGTTTGCATAAAATTTCACCAATTTAGGAAGAAAGGCTTATACTTTTAAAAATAAAAAATTCTTGGGACTCAATGGGCGGAAGGAACCCATTGATGAATATCCCACTTACTTGAAGTAAAATATTTGGGGAAATACTTAAAATTGATTTTGTTCTTGAGGATGCCCTAATTCCTGCAGAAAGAAAGGAAAACCATCTCTCTTAATTCTCTTTGGTGGAATTGAGGATTATGTTATGAATTGGGGATTTTGGACCTTTTATACCACCCCTAAGGAAGCCAAAATAACATGGGTTTAGCTTTAAAGAGGGAGGGAAAAGACATAAAAGCCATTGGAAAGACGTGCAGGGAAACATGACCCCAGCATTGCGACTTTCCTTACAACTCATAATGACTCGTGGTCTGAGTCATAACTTGGGATCCTGGGATTCTAGGTACATTTTATTCTAACTTCGACTGCCTCCTAATGACTCATTATGATTGTCTACGAGTCATTTGGGTGATGTTATAATCTGAGGCTTGATTCTTTGATCCTTTACTGGTTAGGATACGGTTCCACAGAATGACTCATAAGGTCTAACTACAATTCATGTGCTAGACTCGTAACCACTGGAAGGGATTCTTTGTTTCATACTATTGTGACTACGAGTCCCTCCATATGACTCGTAGCCACTAATTATGAGTCATAATGAGGTGTCATAATCATTAGGCTACTAATAAGGGATTCACTGAAGTCGCTATGAATTACTCATGGTGACTCATCACGAGTGGTAACGACTCGTTACCTGAGTCATAGACATGGCAGTTAGTCAGGTCCTTAAGGGAAAATTTCCATAAATTCTTGCCATGATCTCAGATTAAGACGAGGCTTGATGCATTAGAAAGATAACTTGGCGGCCTATATTTTGGAGGGATTAGGACATAAAAACTCGGGGTATTACAATACCTCCCCCTTGGGATCATTTAAACTCGAATGAAACTAATTGAGTCGGAGTACTAGAAAGACTGAGATCATGCACTAAACATTTATGAGTTGAATTATGATTAATTATCTTAATCTTAAAACATGATGCATAAACTGAACTAAATTTCATGAATGCAAGCTATGATATGAGGATGATTAGATAGCAGGGATATAAAATAGGTGAATTAATATAAATAAACATTACATCAAGATGGATCTGAATTCGTAGAGTAGAGATAAGGGTACTTGGTTTGCATATCTGCTTTTGCTTCCAAGTTGCTCCCTCAATGGACAGATTCCTTCATAAAACTTTTATTAAGGTGACTTCCTTATTCCTCAGCCTATGAACCTGGTTGTCAAGGATTTCGACTGGGACTTACTTATAGGAGAGGTTATCTTCTACACTCATGTTCTTAAAGGCACGATTGAAGCTGGGTCACCAATGTATTTCTTGAGCAGGGAGATATGAAACACGAGATGCACTGCTGCTAAATTTGCAGGCAACTCTATCTCATAAGATACCTTCCAAAATGGCTCAGAATCATATATGGGCCACAGGTACTGGGATTCTCTTTCTTACCAAATCTCTTCACTCCTTTTATGGATGAAATTTTTAGATACACAAGATCACCAATATCAAATTCAAGCTATCTCATCCTCACATCTTGCATTAGATTTCTGACGACTCTGGGTTGTCTTCATCCTTACTCAAATCAATTGAACTTTCTCTATTGCCTCATATACTAAATCTGGCCTATTAAAGAAGCCTCGCCTACTTCAAATGATCTAATAGGACATATACACCTCCTACCATAGTGAGTATTAAACAAATCCAACTGGATACTGGGGTGGTAACTGTTATTGTAGGCAAACTCAATCAATGGTAAGTGGCCATCAGAACTACCCTTAAAATCGATAACACAAGTTCTCAAAATATCCTCTAAGATCTGAATGGTCCCCTCTACCTGACTATCTGTCTAAGGATGAAAATCCATAATGAGTCATCTCTGCCTGACCATCTATCTGAGGATGAAAATTCATAATGAGATGAACTTAGGTACCAAGACCCTTATGAAAAGCCTTCAAAAAATGAGAGGTAAACTGAGTTCTCATAAATGATGGTAAAAAGAACCCCATATAATTTCACTAATTCCCTGAGATAGAGTCTAGAATAGTCTTTGGCTGAATAAGAAGTATGGACTAGCACAAAATGGGCTGACTTGGTCATTCTATCCATAATGACCCAAATAGAATCATGCTGGCGATGCATATGAGGTAACCCTATAACAAAATCCATGTTCACCACTTCCCACTTCTAACTGGGATTACTGAACTCCTGAAGCATACTGTTAGGTTTCTGGTGCTCAACCTTGTCCTGTTGACTATTCAAACACTTATTCACGAATTCTACAATATCTTTTTTCATACCATTCCCCCAATAGACTTCCCACAAATAGCGGTACATCTTAGTGGATCTTAGGTGAATAGAATATCGTGAACCATGTGGCTCTACCAACATTTGCTACCTCAAACCATCCATATTCAAAACACTCAACCGACCCTGACAGTAAAGCACACCATCTCTCCCTTGGGAGAAAACTTCAACCTTTTGATCTAGAACTGCCTCTTTTAGTTTAACCAAAATAGAATCTTGATATTTCTTTTCTTTTACCTCCAAAACCAAAGAAGATTCCAAACCATTCTAAGCCCATATACTAACTTTGATTGAATCAAACAACCAAACACCCAATCTAGCTAGCTGATGAACCTCACGAGCTAACTCCTCCTTATTATCCTAAACATGGGAAACACATCCCATAAACAGTCTACTAAGGGTATCAGCAACAACATTGGCCTTACCCGAGTGATACAACACACTCACATTATAGTCTTTCAATAATTCAAGCCACTTTCTCTAACAAAGAGTTAGATCTTTCTGTGTGAACACATACTATAAACTCTTATAATCTGTAAACACATCGACATGGACCCCATACAGGTAATGCCTCTAAATTTTTTAGGCAAAGACAATTGCCGCTAACTTAAGATCATGAGTTGGGTAATTCCTCTCATGGGGTTTGAGTTGTCCATAGGCATAGGCTATGACCTTACCTCGCTGAATCAATACACAACCAAAACCAACTTTGGAAGCATCACAATAAACTACGAACCCATCTTTTACCCTCTAGTAGAGTCAATACTAAATCTGAATTAAGTCGAGTCTTCAAATCTTGAAAATTCTTTACATAGGAATCGGACCACTAAAACTTGACTTTCTTCTAAGTCAGTTTATACATGGGAGAAGCAATAGAGAAGAATCCTTCAACAAATCGTTGGTAGTAACAAGCTGAACCAAAGAACCTTCTGATATCTGAAAGAGAGGTGGGTCTAGGCAAGTTTCTCACTACTTCAATCTTTTGAGGATCAACTCCAATTTCATCACTGAGAATGATATAACCAAGGAAAGCTGCTGATCTCAACCAGAATTCACACGTTTTGAACTTAGCAAATAACCGGTGATCCTTAAGGGTCTACAAAATAATTCCTAGGTGGTCTACATAATCACTTTCACTATATAAATAGACAAGGATGTCATCAATAAAGACTATGACGAACATGTCCAAATACTGCTTGAACACCGATTTCATTAAATCCTTAAAAGTTGCAGGTACATTTGTTATTCCAAAAGACATAACTATAAATTTAAAGTGACCATACCAAGTTCTGAAGGATGTCTCCAGAATGTTACATTCTCTAACTCTGGGATGGTGATAGCCGGATATGAGGTCGATCTTAGTGAAGTAATTTAACCATAAAGATGGTTAAAAAGTCATCAATCCTGGAAAGAGGATACTTATTCTTGATCATGACTTTGTTCAACTGATGATAGTCGATGCACATTCCAAATAAACCATCTTTCTTGCGCACAAAGAGAACTTGAGCGCTCCAACGGGAAACTCTCGGCCTATGAAACCCTTATCTAAGAGATCTTTCAACTATTCTTTCAATTCCTTAAGATCAAGTAGATCCATTTTGTAAGGTGGAATTAAAATATGTTGGTTATTTGGAAGGAGATCTATTTCGAAGCTAATTTTCCTCTCAGGAGGAACTCTGGGAAGATCTTCAGGAAACACATTTGAGAACTCATTTACGACTAGGACTGACTCAAGACTTGAAACTTCAGAACTTGAGTCCTTGACTCAGAAAATATGGGAAATACAACCTTTTAAAATCATTCTCCTCACCTTAAGGTAGGAGAAAAATTGACCTATATCCGTTAAGGTACTACCCCTCCATTCCATAACTTGCTCATTAGGAAATTAGAACTGGATGATTCTGTTTTTACAATTGACTAAGGAATAAAATGAATGAAACCAATCCATGTCGAGAATGACATCACAACTAGTCATCTCTAATTCTACAAGATCTACTGAGGACAATTTCTGGGACACTACAACTAGGTAATTTTTGTATTCCCATCTGTCTATGATGGAACTACCTACTAGAGTAGACACTGAGAATGGTTCTGCTAAAATATCAGGATTGACGATAAATTCTACGGCTATATAGGGAGTCACAAAAGAAAGTAAAGCTCTAGGGTCTAACAATACATAAACATGAAGATGGAAGACTTGTAACTTACTACTAACCATATTAGGAGATCTTTTCTGATACTGCCAATTCTGGAGGGCATACAGTCGGTTACTGCCCACTGGTGTCATTGGAGGCGTCGTCCTGCTGAGTCAGGTGACCTACTGGAGCTGCTGAAGAGGTAGATAGACCCTGCTAACAAAATTCTTTACACTCCTGGCCAACTACTGGGAAATCTCTGATCCTATGGCCTAGCTTGCCACATCCAAAACATGCATTAGTGCCTTCCCTATATTCTCTTTGATGGTTCTTAACACACCTCCTACAAACCAGATTTATGCGACCACAATTCATTCTACCCAAGGACTTAGAGCCTGGTTCTCTATCCCTATTGTCTTTCTTGAACCCAAGCATTGGAGCATTGGCCGAAGATGGGAATGGAGCTGAAAACTTTTGAAGGAACTGTGAGTGGTTTCCTCCCTCTGACCTTTGCTGTGAGAATTTGAAGCTATCCATTCTGGCCCTCTTATTTTCTCTTCCCTTCTCTTTGAGCTTCTCATCTTCATTGTATTAAGCATGGACCATTAACCTAGAAATATCTATCTCCTTAATCAACATCATTATTATACACTCCTTGACTATATCATCTATCACACCATACACTAACTTGCTCATTCTGGCCCTAAAATTAGCCACCATAGTTGGCATACCTTGCCAATTGGGTAAACTTGAGTGAATACTCCTTCAGACTCATGCTACCCTACTTCAAATTGATGAATTCCTAAAACTTAGACTCTCTTAACTCAAGTGAAAAGAACATGTCCTAGAAGGTAGTAGCGAATTCGTCCAATTCTATAGGCCCTGCATCGGCACCCCTATTCTCCTTCTACTACTTGACCTAAGTTTGAGCTTCTTCTTACAACTGGTAAGAAACTAAGTCAGCACTCTTGCTTGAAGTGGCACCCATGATGTTTGTTACCTTCTGCACACAATCTAAAAACTCTTATGGACCCTCTTTAGACTTGGTTTCGGAGAACACTGGAATATTCATCCAACAAAAGTCTTGGATCCTAGCAGTTAACGTATTCATTATTGGGTTGAAAGGGGCTATAACCTGCTGATTATTTTGAGCGGCCATAGACTGGGTCGGGCCAAAACTGTGAAAGCGGTCCTAAATTTAGCATGGGTGGCATGATTATTCAACGGGTTTTCAGGGAAAGGTAGTGGTGTGGGTTGGTCCCCATTTCTCTTTCGTTATTCCTTTCGGAAGGCATTTTCTGTAAATGGTAGAGAATGAGTTAGAAGAAGCTTAACAGAGTTTATGCTTCATCTCACAAAATGATTACTGATAGAAGGGAAACTTTCCCAAAATGCCTCATAGACTCTTGTCCATAAGTGTGGTTTGCTTCATACCCATGCATACTGCTCTAGTAGAAGTGACTTTCAGACACCCTAGGATACTTGAAGACCTTATGCTCTGATATCATTTTTTCACGACCCAAGACTACCTCTTAGTCGTAACACAGTGCTTAGAGTCATAAGGGACCTTAAGTTAACCAATGGTCTAGTATCTCCTGTGAGCACTGAGGATAATAATAACATAATACGCGAAAGCTAAACTAAGAACTGGATAATGAATAATACTTAAGAAGGTACACAATGTGTTTGATCATCTTATAAAACTGCGAACATGTCTGACTATCTGAAAGCCTCTAAAATAGGAGGAGTTGATAGGACAAACCCCCCAACTAACTCCGACTGACTACATTAAAAGAAGAACTGAAAATAGGGGAACTAAGCGGTCGAACCTATATTGTGAATTCAATATAGTGAAAAAGAGAGTTTGTGGTCAGTACTTTGAATGTACTAGTACATAAGATAGGGACTAACTGAAATACATATAAGTGCTGAGCATGAATGCATGAACTTGTAAAACGAATGCAACACCAAGTAAAGAATATGCTAAAATAGTTTGTATAACTGAATAACTGATATAAGAACACTTGGTCATCCAAACTTGATCTAATGTTGTCAGAATACTGATTGAAACTGTGGGAGCCAACATTTAACCATGTACCAATACCGTACAATTATTCATAAGTATATTAGGGTATCCACATCACATAGGACCCCACACAGTCACATAAATCACGTAATATCTCAAAAAAACAATAACATTTCATATAGGCCCCTTACAACCATGACACATTAAGATAGCCAATTTCATGATTAATTCTGATCCCCTTAACATATGTTTTGTATATGAATTAACTACCTAGATCTGTCAGAAAAGTTAAGCCAGATCTTACCTTAAGAATGAAAATCAATCAGCAACACTTCAACCCACGGCCTTACTTCTCACGAACGGTCAAAAAATAAACTAAAACCAAAAAACATAGAATCTATGCGTCAAAACAAAGCTAACGATACCTATATTGCCCACTATGGTTTGGGGCAAAACGAACCACTGAAATGGGTTTTCAAAATAGAAGGGCAAAATCAAAACTTAAGTCAAAAATGTGTTCCCTATATCATTAGGAATCTACAGCTGTAACGCTAAGTTAAATCAAGTAAAAAATGAGGTTCAAATTGAAGAAAAACCATTTTTAAGCTTTATCGGGTAAAACCTTTGAAATTTAAAATTAAAAATCAAAGTTTTTTTGAAGATGAAATCAGGAAAAATGAGTAATTATAGGATTATGAACATTATTCAAGTGAAAAGGTTTAGAATTTGGGGCTAAATCTAGTACTAAGGTTTTGGGTTTTTTTTTGAACAATTAATCAAGAAATTTGATAAAGAAAAGGGGTGAATTCACACCTTAAATCCGTAAGAGAATCAAGAAATAGATGGTAATCTAGCTTCTCAAGCACTTACACGCTTCACTTTTAAGCTCTCACACTATTTTAAGGTTTAACTCTCAAGAGGGAAGATAAAAAATGAGCAAAATTAGGTAAAAAGGGGCTATTTATACTAATACCAGGTTACCAGGTGCATAAGGAATAAAACACATTCCTCAAATGAGTTTTACCCTTTGTGATTCAGGGTGCACCCGCAACCTGGTGCACTAGATTTTCTAAGTTCAAAACGAACTTGGATGGGGTGCCCAAAATTCGTTCGAAATCTAATATATGCAAATGAACTATGTAACCACACTAAATTTAATGCTCCGGACTCAATGACGCTATCAGATTTTCAAAAAAAATGTCGTTTTCACAAAGTCAACCTCCAAAACCCAAAATCACAATTTTCCATACCTTGGCGAAATAAAATTTAAAAGTCATAAAACCTCACTCAACTATGTACCACCCTACAATCGACATTTCAGATCTGTTAGTGCAGTCCATTCAGACATTTATTGCACGGATTAAAAGATAACCACAAAAGCCAAAAATAAGGCTCTCAAAGCCTCCAAAAACCATAATATCACACAAATGGTACCAAAATACATCGGGAACCATGCCAATCACCCCCACACCCTAGAAATACCACAATGCAACTACGAGGAGTGGTAAAATAGTCAAATTGAACAAAATCACAAATTTCACATATTTCATCAAATTTTAGGCCATTACATCATCCACCACTAAAAATCTAGTTCATCCTCAAACTAAAGGCAAAAGAAGTACTAAATCCACAAAGAGCTGGGAATAAGAACTATGCATATCAGACTCGAACTCCCAAGTAGCCTTATCTACATACTAAACCTTATCAACAGGGAAACTCTAGAATGCAACCGTCTAACATGCCTGGCTAAAATGGAAACTGGCTCCTCAACAAAAGATAATCGATCATCTAACTAAACCGACACCCAACCAATGACAGGAGACTCATCTAAAATATAATGGCAAAGCATAGAAACCAGAAAAATTAGATGAACAACTGATAAATCTAGAGGCAAAGCTAACTCATAAGCCACATCACCAATAATTCAAAGAATCTCAAATGGGCCAATATACCTGGGGCGAAGCTTTTCTCTCTTCCCAAACCTCATCACACCCTTAATAGGTGAAACTCGAAGGAAAACACGATCACCAACACCAAATCTCAAGGAACAAAGCCTATAATTTGCATAACAATATTTCCTACTCTGAGAAACTCTAAGTTTATTTTGAATGATACATACTCTTTCCAAAGACTCACGATGCAAGTGTATACCTTGAGGTCTCACTTCTGAAACGTCAAGCCAACCCACTGCAAAGCGATAACGTCTATAATACAAAGCCTCAAAAGGAGCCATATCAATACTGGAATGGTAGTTATAATTATATACAAATACACTAAGGAAAAATATTGCTCCAACTAGCCACCAAAATCCATCACATATGCGCAAAGCATATCCTTCAAAATCTGAATAGTCTATTCTGACTAACTGTTAGTCAGGGGTGAAACTCTATGCTAATATCAACCCGAGTACCCGACTCAGCTTGAGAAGTCTTCCAAACATAAGATGTGAACATCAAACTTCAATATGAAATGATAGACACTAGCATACCCTGTAAGCACACAATCTCGTGAATGTAAATATGGGCCAACCTCTTAGCGCTGAGTGAAACTTGAACCAGAATAAAATGATCCCACTTGGTCAATCTTTCCATGATGACCCAAACACTATAAAACCAAGAGATGTACAGGGAAAACTAGTCACAAAATCCATAGTGATCTATTCCTACTTCCACTCAGTATTGGGTAACCTCTAAAGCAAACCACCAGGTCTCAAAATCTCAGTTTTTACTTGCTGACAACATAGGCATAGAGCCACAAAATCTACTATATCTAGCCTCATACCAACCCACCAATAATGTTGTCTCAAGTCAAAATACATCTTAGTCACACTTGGATGGATGGAATATCTATAATAATGGGTCTCCTCAAAGATTAACATGATCCAGTCACCCACTCTCGGCATACAAAATCGACCCCCAATCCTCAAAACACCATTTGAATCAAGTGAGGATCCCTTAGACTCACCACTCAACACCTTGTCTCGAATCGATCTCAATCCTACATCATCAAACTAATGAGCGTGGATCTGCTCCATCTAAGAAGATTGAATCTCCACAAATGCCAAAACATACCCAGGTGTCAAAATATCAAGATTAACCATCTGGTTAGCTAAAGATTAGACCTTTTAAGGTGAAAGGCCTCCTGGATGAAAAAATGTGCCAATCTACCCATGCTAGACGACTTCTGGGTTAATACATCCACGACCATATTAGTTTTTCCCAGATGATAGAGTGTGAGGCATCCTAATTTGGTCATCCTGTATACAATGAACCAAACTAAATTAGGCTAACGATGAGTGCGAGGCAAACCCATCACAAAATCCATGTTCACCTCTTCACACTACTAAGTGGGATTACTGAACTCCTGCATGGACCCACTAGGCTTCTGATGCTCAATTTTAACCTTTTGATATGTTAAGCACTTAGCCATAAATTCTGCAATATCTCTCTTCATCCCACTCCACCAATAGATCTCCCATAAATTATGGTACATCTTAGTAGCTCCTGGATGAATAGAGTAGCACGTACTTTGCACTTCCACTAGAATTTGCTGCCTTAAGTCATCTACACCTGGCACACATAGCCAACCCTAGAAATGCAACACTCCATCTCCCCCTTAGGATAAAACTTCTATCTTCTAATCTCTGAATTATTCTTTCCACTTGACCAGACTGGGAACTCTCTCCTACTTTTCTATCACATCAGAAACTAGGGATGATTCGAAACTACTCTACAACCATACACTACCTTCTGACAAATTGACTAAGCGGACACCTAGTCGGGCCAGCTGATGAACCTCCTGAGCTAACTTTTTCTTACCATCTTCCACATGAGAAACACTCCCCATAGACATCCTACTAAGAGAAACAGCCACTACATTGGCTTTACCTAGATGATACAGGATGCTTATGTCATAGTTCTTTAACAACGCCAACTACCTTCTCTGATGGAGGTTTAGATCTTTTTGAGAGAGTACATACTGCAGGCTCTTATGATCTGTGAACACATCAACGTGCACTCCATACAAATAGTGCCTCCAAATCTTTAAGGCAAATACTACTGCTGCTAACTCAAGATCATGAGTTGGATTGTTCTTTTCATGGGGCTTAAGCTACCTAGAGGCATAGGCTATAACCTTAAAATCTTTGCATGAGGACACAACCCAAACTTACTCTGGATGCATCACAATACACAAAAAAACCCATCTGAACCATCTGGCAAGGTCAGAACTGGGGCTGAGGTGAGTTGAGTCTTTAACTCCTGAAAACTCTTCTTGTAAGAATCTGACCACTAAAACTTGACTTTCTTCTGAGTTAATCTGGACATAGAGGATGCAATAGACGAAAATCCCTCAACAAACTATTGGTAATATCCTGCCTAGACCAAGAGACTCCAGATATCTAATAGAGAGATAGTTTTGGGATAGTTTCTCACTGCTTCGATCTTCTGGGGATCAACTCTAATTCCATCATCAAAAACTATATGGCTAAGGAAAGCTACTAACCTTAGCCAAAATTAACACTTACTAAATTTAGTGAATAGCTGATAGTTTGTTAGAGTCTGCAATACTATTCGAAGATGGTCTGCATTATCATGCTTACTACGGGACTAAACAAGGATATCATCTATAAAGACTATGATGAATAGGTTCAAGTACTACTTGAACACGCGGTTCATCAAGTCCATGAATGTTGTTGGGGCATTGGTAATACCAAAGGACATGACTAAGAATTTGAAGTGACCATACTAAGTTCTGAAAGCTATCTTCAGAATATCACATTCTCTGACTCTGAGCTAATAATAGCTTGATCTGAGGTCTATCTTAGATGAGTAACTGGCCCCCTGAAGTTTGTCAAACAAGTCATCAATTCTTGGAAATGGATATTTGTTCTTGACCATGACTTTATTTAATTAATGATAATCAATACACATTTTGAGGGAACCATTTTTCTTACCGTAAATAGAACTGGTGCACCCTATGGGGACATATTGGGTCTAATGAATCCTATATCTAGGAGATACTTCAACTATTTTTTTTAATTATTTGAGTTCTACTGGAGCCATTCTATATGGCAGAATAGAGATAGGCTGAGTATCTAGAAGAAGGTCTATTCCAAAGTCAATTTCCCTTTCGAGAGGAATTTCGGGAAGATCTTCGGGAAACACGTCTGGTAATTCATATGCCACTGATAATAACTCAAGAATAGGGGTTTCTAAACTAGAGTCCTAGACCCGAATGAGATGATAGACACATCTCTTTAATATCATTTTCCTTGCCCTAAGGCAGGAAACAAACTGACGTCGAAGTGCTGAAGTACTACTCCACCACTCTAGAACGGGCTCATTCAGGAACTAAAACTGGATAATTTTGTTTCTACAATCGACTGAGGCATAGTAGGAATGAATCTAATCCATTCCAAGAATGACATCAAAATTGGTCATTTCTAATTCGACTAAGTTTGCTAAAGTGACTTTCTAAGATATTATAACCAGATAGTTCTTGTATACCCACTGGGCTATGATAGGTTTACCCACTGGGGTAGAGACTGAGAAAGGCTCTACTAGAATTTTGGGAATCACTCCAAAGTCAACAACTATATATGGAGTAACAAAGGACAAAGAAGCTCTTGGATCTAGCAAAGCATAAACATGTAAATGATAAACCTGTAACATACCAGTGACCACATCAGGAGAACTTTCCTGATCCTATCAGGACTGAAAAGCATAGAGTCTAATTGGGTGTTTCCCACTGGTGACACTGGATGCGGAACACTACTAATTCGGGCGATCGTACTGATCTGGGGGATGGTTATGCTGACCCTGGGAACCTGACTGGGGACAATCCCTGACTCTTTAACCTGGCTTGCCACACCCAAAACACACATCACTTCCATCCCTGCAGTTACCCTGGTGGTTTCTGCCATAATTCTGGCAAAGGGGATTGGTTTGGACGCTGCTAACACTACCCTAAGGTTTAGGGCCTAGATCCCTATCTCTGTTGTCGTCTCTAAATTTTTGCACTCGAGCACTAGCTGAGGATAGATCTGGAACTGAGGATTTTAGGCAGAACTGATAACAATTCCCACCCTCTAACTTAGGCTGAGAAAAGTTGAAACTACCTGTTCTCGCTTTCTTGTGCTCCCTCTCCTTATCCCTATTCTTAGCCTTCTCTATCTGCTGAGCATGGATCATAAGTTTGGATATGTCTATCTCCTTAATTAGCATTGTTGTTCTACACTCTTTGACCACACTACTAGAAACCCCAAACACATACTTACTTATCCTGGACCTGCTATCTACCACCATATAAGGAGCGTATCTAGCTAATTGAGTAAACTTGAGAGAATACTCTTTCAATGTCATGTTTCCCTGCTTCAGGTTAATCAATTCATGAACCTTTGCTTCCCTTAACTCAATGGGAAGAACCTATCCAGAAAAGCAGTGGCAAACTTCTTCCACTCTATGGGCCCTGCATCTGCAGGCCTTTCTACTTTTTTTATTTAAACCATGAGTGAGCCACATCGTACAACTGATATGCAGCTAACTCGACACCCTCACTAGATGTCACCCCCATAATATCTGTAACTTTTTACACCAGATCAAGAAATTCCTGAGGGTCCTCATCTAACTTACACCCAATAAAAGATGGAGGGTTCATTCGAGTGAAGTCTCGAATCCTGGCTACAGCAGTATTTTCCACTGGGTTGGATGGAACGGAAGTTGGGCATTTATTCTGGGCTTCCACCAAATGACATAGAGTGGTGAAAGTTGGTCTGAATTCAGCGTAGAAGACATGTTCATCCAGGGAATCCAGCTGGATGGGCTGGGGTGCAGGATGGTCTCCTGTTACTCTTCTCTTGGTCCTCTTTGAAGGCATATTCTGTAAACGAAAGTGAAACTTGGATTATACAGGGAGTCTAACTGGAGCTCATGCTCACTCTCACGACATTAATACTGAAAGAAATGAAACTTTTCCTAAAATATCTCGTAGCCTCTTGTCCATAAGTATGGCGCGCTACACACCTATGCACAAGACTCTACTAGATGCATCTTTCATACTTCCTAGGACTCTATTGAACCTTAGGCTCTGATACCAAGTCTATAACGCCCTAAGTTTGTACCCTGAATATTATACGGTGCTCATAATCCCGAAGGATCGCAAGTTAACCCATGACTGGTACCTACTGCTATAACTGAATAATAACACTGTAAAACTATGGAAATTAGGTAGAAATATCCATAAGGTTCAAATGTGAAAAATTAATTTCTGAATACTGAAATCAATACTATAAACTGAATATCTGTCTGGAAAATACTCTAGTCTGAAAAGCCTTTAACTGTCTGAATAAGGAGTTAATGGGACAAGTTCCCAACTAACTCCAACTAGTGAAATAAACTGAGTACTGAAATACTAGAATACTAAATTTGTCCTCGAACAATGAGGAATCACCACTAGTCTGCTGCTGATGGATCCGGCTGCTAAGTATGATCAGGAGCCCGTGTATCTGAACCTATGATATAAAACATCATAGTGCAAAAGAAAAGTATGTGTCAGTACTTTGAATGTATTGGTATACAAAGTGAAGTAGGATGAAATGCATGGGTTCATATGCATGAACAATGTTGACTGAATGACATGAGTATAACTGAATGAGAGCACATGCATTTATACATAAACTGTAACTGAGGTCATGATAACACTGAATACTGAGTTCTGAATCATGGGTTTACTGATATCTGAGTTTACTGATATTGTATTACTATTAACTGAGTAACTGTGTTTGATTGTCCTGATTTTGTGGAACTATTCTAAATTCCATACTGAACTGAGTAACAGTAACTGACAGTCCTAATTTTGTAGAACTAAACTGAGTTCTATTTTAAAGACTAAAATTGAGACTGTGGGAGGTATTCATCTAACCGACATTCCCCTCTATGGACTAATTAGGGTCTAACTTGTAACCTCAGTTGAAGGGTATCAGTACCATGCCACGGGTAAAGACAAACTAAGTCACCTTAACTGGAAGGTTCTCTGAGTGAGAATTGTGGTACCCTCAACTAGCAGGGAAAAACACCTTATCAAACATCAACTGGTAGGTTGATGTCTCAACTTATGTTGGCTACATAGTTTGGAAAGCAAGGACTACTTCTAAGGATCACACCCTCCGCTAGCAGGTGAGTCCCCATCCTTGGGTTCACTTAGTGTTAAATTCTACTCCCAACTGAATAGACACTGGACCAAATTCTAAATTGTTCAAGGATGGACTGAACTGTTACTAATCGTACTGTATAACTGAACTAAACTAAGTTTACTGGGATCCATGGACTGATGGAATACTACTGAATTTTGTTAACTAACTGAGTACTACTAAGCTTTCCTGAGTTTTGTAACTTACTAAATTCTACTAATCGTGACATGACTGATAGTATTTCGTGACTGACCATGGCTCTAGCTAAACAACTAAATTATCGGGTATTGAATACCTCCAGGACTTGATATCATAAATTATAAGACATAGCACAATCTTGAAACATGAAAGCTAATTACTTGATCACTATTCCTTCATTGGGACATCTAGCAAACACTTGCATGGCATAAACTTGAATACATGCTAACATTATATAATTTCACTATTCAACTCACATGAGCAATTCAATAAACACTTAGAGGACATAGTATGTGCACATCATATTAAAAAACATGCGAGCATCATAATTTTATGTACCAAATTCATAATTTGGAGGGTATTAGCATGAATTAACATAGTACAACACATATAGTAAATAATTTTGTACGCATCTCGCAATTGAATCAAGAACTAGAAACCCCATTAACATGGTAGTCATGAACACATTCAAATTCAACCCTGAAATTCATCAAACTAATTAACTTGTAGTAAAAACAAGGTGCTTGAACTCTATGGGTGGAAAAAAACCCTTGGATGAATACTTGACATACCTTGGTTGCTAAATTCTTGAAGAATGATGGTGAAATATTAAGCCTTGAGTTTGAAATTTGATCTTCTAGGATTTTTGTTCTTGAGTAATTTCTGAATAGAGAATGAATTTTTCCACTAAAGGGCTTAATTTCATATTTTGGGGCAGATAACCGTGGGTAAAAGACCCAAATACCCTTGAGAAATGCGAGTTTTTAATTACTAAAGATTGAAATAGCAACGCATAGACTGACGTGTCGTGTCGATGGGGTCGAGGCTATCGCTAACGTACCGCATCAAGTCCGCATCGGTTCACTGGAATTGAAACTGGGGAGCTGGAGGAAAATAGTCGTTGATGCGATATACAACGCGGTGCATCAAGATCGCATCAATCTATTGGTTTGGATTTCCAAACATGTATCAAATAAAGTGAAAAAAATCCAAAACTTGTCCGAGGTCAGCTACTGACACTTCTAATTATGATTTAACCTAAAGATTGACATCTTAAATTCACAGAGGTCGTAAAATAGAGTTGTCAACTTATGAAGGCTAAAATGACACTAAGTCATAGTACTTAGCTAAAATTTTCTAAGTGTGGGACCCCTTAACAAGCTTTAAAGGACTGAGTTAAGCTTAAGATTTTACGGGGTCTTATAATCATATTACTAGAGATATTAAACTTGATGCCTAGATGCAAAATATCAGGGATAATATCTCAATTCTCTGTCGGCTCAACATACCCCAGATCCTCTTTCTCATCCTCTTAGGGCTGCAAATACTGATATGATAGGATCACCTGAGCACTATTACCTCTAATTCTATTTTGATTAGCACCAAGTACTGCTCGACAATCTATTTCCTACCTCTACATAGCTAACTCTACCACCTGAGCTTTGCTCTAAGCATATTCTTCTCTCCTTTGATTTGTAGCTTGTGCTAACAAAACCTCCATCTACTAGTCAATAATTTCCTAAACTACTTCAGGAGGTGAGGGAGGCACCAGATGTGCATCATCACAAACCCTTTCAGGAATATCATCTTTTTTCGGCTCTATCATCCTACTAGATATTTGTAGGATCCTTTCTGGATTCGGATTGTACAACCCCGTATTATTCTTAGCTCAGTTCAGCTTCTATTTTCATGCATAAGGGTCTTAAGGACTAAAAATTTTACGAAGTGTTGGGTACTTAGTCATTTTAAGGCCTCTAATATTTAAGGAATTTTAATTTGGTCTTCCCAACCTTGAGACATTAGTTTTTGAATTGATTCATGTTAAGAGATGTAAGAAGTGTGTCTCAGATAAGTTTCAAATTTTTTGTACAAGGTTTGGGGGATGTTTGGATCATGGAACTAGAGAGTTACCGCGATAATCCCGCGTCGTGGCTCTATTCCCATTATCATATTCACCGCATCGCAGTAGGGGAATGACCAACCATGATTAGACTATGTCGTAGTAAGTCTGTTGTATCCTATTTTAAATTTAAATGGTTGAGGGGCAATTGGGTATTTTCCCCTCAACCCAAATCATCCATAACACGAATTGAGACATCATTTAGGGCATTATTTTCCCTTTTTATCCAAATCCCTCTCAAGAAAACCCTTCTCTTTTCCCCAAGAACACAAATTCAATTCCTTTCTCCCCAAGAAATCAAGAATTCAAGTTCCCTAAGTTCAAGAACCTTTAAGAAAGCATCAAGATTGGTGTTTCACTTTCAAGTTGAAAGCTTAAAGAATGTGTAATGTTCATCAATGGACTCCATTCACCCATGGAGTCCAAGAACCCCTTTTGGTTTTTAAGTTATGAGTTTTAAATTTTTAAGTTGAACTATCTCCATGAATCTCTTGTTAATTCAATTACAAGTTACGTTTATGAGTGTTTTCTAGTGGAATGAGCCATTACATATATTGAATGTTGAAATCTTCAAGTTAAATCCCTAATTCATAATTTTAGTCTTGTAATCATGTTGTCCTTGCATGTTTTACCTATTCCCTGCTTAAGTTCATGAATCTTGTGTGTTTGATGAAATGCCTAAGTTTTGGGTTTTGAATAATGATCTCCTACTACGGTTTTAGAGATTTTATATGGTATTATTATTTCCATTCAATGCTGGTTGGTTATGAGCACCCAATACCTATGTGTTTTATATGATTTTCAGATTTCTAAGTATGATTTAGTTAAACCATGATTATTCCTATTTATTCAATTATTTTTATCATAATGAGCACTATCAGTCATGAAGTCATGTTTACTTAAACTCAGTCCAGTTTTATTTCCAGTGTTAGTTCTGTTAGGAGTAGGATTTAGCATTGGGCTAACCTAGGGATGAGGGCTCACCCACCAATTAGGACTGGGTCCTTAGTAGCAGTCACTAAGTTCCAGAACTACGTAGCCAGTGTAGGATTATGAGATGTCACCTGCCAGTTTAGGTCTGACACTCTCTTAGGGGTCACCCGCCTGTTTAGGACTGACTCCCTAGCCCTTCGGGATGTCAAATTAGTGGATCCACATAGTTAGTATTAGTACCTGTGGCATGGTACTGACACCATTAAAAGTGGGGTTACAGGTTGGACCCCAATTAGCTCAGATTGGGGCATGTCAATTAGATGATACCTCCTATAATCTTAGTACAGTATTCATGTAAATTCAGTTCAATTTTTCTTAACCAAAGCGTACAAATTTAAAGTTATTCATTATTACAGATTTCAGTCCTTCGAATTTCAGATTATTTTAGAAATATATATGCTTTGTCTTCCATTCTCAAATATGACAATTTCCATGCATTCATACTGTTCCATTAGTCATTATCTCATATGCACAGTACCCCATACATTTCTGCCAGACTTTATATCATATACCAGTATATTTAAAGTACTGACCGCATACTCTTCTTTGTGCTATGATGTCTTATATCATAGATTTTGAGGCTCAATTTCTTTACTACAGTTAGACAGCTCAGCGTAATCTAGCAGAAGTAGTGGTGAGTCCTCATCCATCAAGGACATGTTATGATTATTTAATAATTTTTGTATTTTATTTTATTCAATCAGTCGGAGTTAGTTGAGGGTCTATCCCATCAACTCCTTAGTCAGTTTAGAGGCTATCAGACATTTAGACAATTAGTTAGATAGTCAGTCAATAGCTTTAGTTTTGCTAGACGTTTTGGTTAAATAGAATATTTCTAGTATTTTATAAGTTGTTTAGACAGACTTTGATGTATTTTGAAGTATTCATATTTCAGTACTATGTTAGTTTATTTTTTTCACATGTATTTCATTACTATTTATTTAGTACTCACAATAGGTATCAGTTCATGGGTTATCTTGTAACCCTCATGGCCGTGAGCACCATCGTCGCAACTAGGGGGTAGCCTTGGGTCATGAAAAAACTTGGTATCAGATCTTAAGGAGTTAAAGTGTCCTAGGGAGTCTGAAATCCTCGTTGAGTATAGTCTTGTGCATGGGTGTGAAGCATGCCACACTTATGGACAAGAGGCTACAAGATGTTTTAGGAAAAGTTTCCCATCTTTCAGTATTCTTTTCGTGTGAATGATCATGAGCTCTATTTAAACTCTCTTTCTAATTCATCCTTCATTTTATTTACATACTATTACTCCCAGAAGAAAGAATGGAAGAAGGGATGAGGACCAGCCCATACCTTCAACTATTCAGGAAGATCCCTTGAATGAGTATGTATTTCAAGATGAGTTCAGATCTGCTTTCAATACCTTATCTCACTCAGTAGCTTCTCAGAACAATCAGCAGGATATTTCTCCAGCTAATCCATTGGCAAAAACAGCTACATCTAGGATTCAGGATTTCACCCGGATGAATTCCTCTTTGTTTTCGGGATCCAAGACTTAGGATCCGCAAGAGTTTCTTGAGATACTTCAAAAAGAATTAGATATAATGGGTGTAAATTAAGTGATAGTACAAAGTTAGATGCATACTAGTTACAGGATTTAGCTCACACCTGGTGTAAGAAGTAGATTGAGGATAGAGGTATTGAGTAAGGGCCTATAGAGTGGGAGGAGTTTTCCATGGCTTTCTTAGACAGATTCTTTCCTTTAGAATTGGAGGAAGATAAGGTGCAGGAGTTTATTAATTTGAAGCAAGGTAATATAAATATGAAGGAATATTCACATAAGTTTACTAAGTTTGAGAGGTATGCTCTTTCGATGGTGGTTGATGATAGGTCTACAATGAGTAATTTTCTCTCTGGTATATCGGATGGTATTTTTAAGAAGTGTTGGACTACTATGTTAATTAAGATGATGGATCTATCTAGGCTTATATTTCATGCTCAGCATCTTGAGGATGAGAAGCTTAAAGAGAAAAAGAGGGAGAATAAAAGGGCCAGAATAGGTCATTTTAACTTTTCTCAGCCAAGGTCAGAGGGTGGAAACCATTCTCAGTTCCATCATAAATTTTCAGCCCTAACTCTATCTTCAAGTTGTCCTTCAGTAATAAAGTTCATGAATGATAGTCGGGATAGATAACCGAGCTCTAAGTCCCAGGGTAGTATGAACAGTGGTCGTACTAAGCTGCTTTATGGGAAGTGTGGTAGGAATCATCAAGGTATGTGTAAGTCTGGTAGTGATGTATGTTGTGTATGTGTCAAGCCAGTCCACAAGATCAAAGAGTGTCCAGTAGTTGCTTAGAGGTAAAAGGATTTACACCAATAGGGCTAGAACAATTTATCATCAGCTCCAGCAGGTCACCCGTCTTAGCAGGGTGCCACCTCCAGTGAATCTAGTAGTCTACACTAGAAAATATTATATGTACTCCAATCCTGACATGATCAGGAAAGTTCTCCTAATGTGGTTACGGGTACGTTATAGGTTTTTCATCTTTATGTGTATGTATTATTAGACCCCAGAGCTTCGTTTTCTTTTGTAACCCCCTATATATCTATCAATTTTGATGTTAGTCCAAAAACATTAGCAGGAACTTTCTTAGTGTATACCCTAGTAGGTAAATCTATTATATCTAGATGGGTATACAAAAATTACACGGTTACAGTATCTCAAAAAATCACTTCATTAGATCTTGTAGAGTTACAGATGACTTATTTTGAAATCATTCTCAGCATAGATTTTCTCCACTCATGCTATGCCTCAGTGGATTGCAGAAATAGAGTTATTCAGTTTTAGTTTCCTAATGAACCAGTTATTAAATGAAGGGGTAGTACTTCAGTGCTTAGGGGTCAGATTATTTCTTATCTTAAGGCAAGAAAAATGATATCTAAGGGGTACATGTACCATCTTGTTTGAGTTAAAAACTCTAGTTTTGAGACTCCCAGTCTCGAATCTGTCTCAATAGTAAGGGAATTTCCAAATGTGTTCCTTGAAGATCTTCCCAGAGTTTCTCTCGAAAGGGAAATTGACTTCGAAATAGATCTCCTTCTAGATATCCAGTCTATCTTTATTCCACCCAACAAAATAGCTCCAGCTGAGCTTAAGTAGTTGAAAGAGAAATTGAAAGATATCTTAGATAAAGGTTTCATCAGGCCTAGTGTTTCCCCTTGGTGCGCTCTAGTCTTGTTTGTGCATAAGAAAGATTGTTTATCTCAAAATGTTCATCGATTATCGTCAGTTGAATAAAGTCACAATCAAAAATAAATATCCACTCCCTATGATTGATGACTTATTAGACCAACTTCAGGGTGCCAGTTATTTCTCTAAGATAGACCTTAGATTCGGCTATTATCAGCTCAGAGTTAGAGAATGTGATATTCTTAAGATAGCTTTCACAACTTGGTATGGTCACTTCAAATTCCTAGTTATGTCTTTAAGACTAATGAATGCCCCCGCAGCTTTCATGGACTTAATGAACACAGTGTTCAAGTAGTACTTGGATATGTTCGTCATGGTGTTCATTGATGATATTCTTTTCTATTTTCGTGGTGAAAATGATCATGCAAACCATCTGAGAATTGTGTTGTAGACCCTTAAATCTCATCAGTTGTTCGCCAAATTCAGAAAATACTAATTTAGTCTAAGATCAGTAGCTTTTCTTGGCCATATTGTTTCCTGTAATGGCATTAGAGTTGACCCTCAAAAAATTAAAGCAGTGAAAAACTGACCCAGAACCATCTCTCCATCAGATATCAAGAGTTTCTTGGGTTTGTCTAGATATTACTGATAGTCTTTTGAAGGGTTCTCTTCTATTGCATCCCCTATGTCTCGATTGACTCAAAATAAAGTTAAATTTTAGAGGTCAGATTCATATGAGAAGAGTTTTCAAGAGTTGAAGACTCGACTTACTTTAGCCCTAGTATTGACTTTGCCAGATGGTTTAGATGGGTTTTTAGTTTACTGTGATGCTTCTAGAGTTGGTCTTGGTTGTGTATTGATGCAGAAAGGTAAGGTTATACTTATTCATCTAGACAGCTTAAACCATATGAAAAGAATTATCCTACCCATGATCTTAAGTTGGCATTTATTATTTTTGCCTTAAAAATTTGGAGGCAATATCTTTATAGGGTTTATGTTGATGTGTTCATGAATCACAAAAATTTGTATTATGTGTTCTCACAGAAATATTTGACTCGTCGACAGATAAGATGGCTAGAGTTGGTAAAATATTATGATAAGAGTATTTTGTATCATCTGGGCAAGGCCAATATAGTGGCATATTCCCTTAGCAGATTGTCTATAGGTAGTGCTACTCATGTTGAGACTAATAAGAAGAAGTTAGTCAGGGGGTTTATCATCTTGCTAGATTAGGTCTTCGATTGGTTGATTCAAATGAAGGTAGTATATGGGTTCATAATGGTTCAGAATCTTCTTTAGTTGCTGAAGTAAATGGAAAACAAGTAGGGATCCTAATTTGGTTAGATTGAAGGTGTAAGTCAGAGATCAGAAAGTAGAGGTTTTATCCCAAGGGGGAGATGGGGTGCTTCATTGTCGGGGAAGGTTATGTGTTCCACATGTTGATGATTTGAGGTAATAGATTTTGGAAAAAGAACATGGTACACGATATTCCATTAATCCAGGAGCCACTAAGATATACCATGACTTGCGGGAAATCTATTGGTGGAATGGTATGAAGAAGGATATTGGAGAGTTTGTGGCTAAGTGTTCAAATTGTCAGTAGGTTAAAGTTAAGAACTAGAGGCCTAGTGGTACATCACAGTAGTTTATTATCCCCACTTGGAAGTGGTAAATGGTGAATATAGACTTTGTGATAGGATTACCTCGTACACATCGTCAGCATGATTCAATTTGGGTCATTGTATATAGAATGACCAAGTCAGCTCATTTCTTACTAGTTCATACTTCGTATTCAGCTGAGGATTATGCTAGGCTTTCTATTACAAAGTTGGTTAAGTAGCATGGAGTTTGTCTAACATATCAAATAGAGGTACTCAGTTTACCTCTCACTTTTGGAAGGTTTTTCAGAGGGGTCTTGATACCCAAGTTCATCTCAGTATGAATTTGCATCCTCAAACAGATGGTCAGGCAGAGAGAACCATTCAGAACTTAGAGGACATGGTGAGACCTTATGTTATTTATTTTAAAGGTAGTTGGGATGACCACTTACCTTTGATTAAGTTTGCCTACAATAAAAACTATCACTTCAATATTCAGATTGCTCCATTTGAGGCTCTCTATCGGAGGAGATTTAGATATCCTATTGGTTGGTTTAAAGTAGGTGAGGCTTCTTTGATATTTGGCATCAGTCCATTTGGTGTTTCATGTTTCTTTGTTAAAGAAGTGTATTGGTGATAAAGCTATTGTTTTACCTTTAGAAAGTACAGGTGTTCAGCCTTTCTTTCAAAGAAGGCCCAGTTGAGATCCTTGATCGTCAGATTCATAGACTAAGGAACAAAGAAGTTCCCATAGTTAAAGTTCTATAGCAAAACTAGTCTGTTGAGGGAGCTACTTGGGAAGTAGAAGTAGATATACCTACCAAGTATCCTTATTTTTTCTCCACAAACTCAAACTAAGCGTGAGGTAATAGGTTTCCTTAGATTGTCTATTTCCTATTCTTAGTTCAAGCTATAGAAACATTCTTATGTATTGCATACATTCACCAAATCAATTAAGTTCGCGTATCATATTTCAGGCTCAGTTATGAAACCATATTTCTAGTCATGCATGTTCAACATGTGATCTCAATTACCTTAGTTCATTACTCTTAGTCTAAGCAGTCTAATTAGAGGAAGAATGTTCCTAAGGGAGAGATATTATAATACCCCATATTATTTTTAGCTCAGTTCAGCTTCTAGTTGCATGCATAAGGGAATTAAGTCCTTAAAATTTCACTAAGTGTTTGGAACTTATTCATTTTTTAGGCCTCTAAACTTTGAGGATATTTAATTTGGTCTTCCTGACCCTAGAACAATGGTTTTTGAATTGATTCATGTTCAGGGATATATGAAGTTTGTCTCAGAGGAGTTTTGGATTTTTCGGACAAAGTTTAGGAATGTTTGGATCACAAAACCAGAGGGTTACCGCAATTAGCCATGTCGCAGTCCTATTCCCATTCTCATGTTCACCGCGTCATGGTGGGGGAAATGACCAACCATAATTAGACCACATTGGCCTATTGTGGTTAGTTTTATATTTAAATAGTTGAGAGGAAATTGGGTCTTTTCCCCTCAACCCAAATCATCCATAGCATGGATTGAGACATTATTTAGGGTATTATTTTCCTTTCTTCTCCAAATCCCTCTCAAGAAAACCCTCCATTTTTCCTTAAGAACACAAATTCAATTCCTTTCTCCCCAAGAAATAAAGAGTTCAAGTTCCCCAAGTTCAAGAACCTTCAAAAAATCATCAAGATTGGCGTTTCTCTTTCAAGTTAAAAGCTTAAGGTATGTGTAATGTTCATCCATGGTCTCCTTTCACCCATGGAGTCCAAGAACCCTTTTTGATTTTTAAATTATGAGTTTTACATGTTTAAGTTGAACTATCTATATGAATCTATTGTTAATTCAATTACAAGTTATGTTTATAAGTGTGTTCAAGTGGAATGAGCCATTACATGTTTTGAATATTGAAATCTTCATGTTAAATCCCTAATTCATGATTTTAGTCTTGTAACCATGTTGTCCTCACATGCTTTACCCATTCCCATGCTTATGTTCATGAGTCTCATGTGTTTGATGAAATGCCTAAATTCTGGGTTTTGAATAATGATCTCCTACTATGGTTTTGAATACATCCGATACCTACGTGTTTTACATGATTTTAAGATTTTCAAGTATAATTCAGTTAAACTAGGATTATTCCAATTTATTTAGTTATTCTAATCATAATGAGCACTATAAGTCATAAATTCATGTTCAGTTAAAATCAATACAGTTTTAGTTCCAGTGTCAGTTCAGTTGGGAGTAGGATTTAGCACCGAGCAAACCTAGGGATGGGGGTTCACCCGCCAGTTAGAATTGGATCCTTAGTAGCAGTCCCTAAGTTCCAGAACTACGTAGCCAGCGTAGTATTATGATATGTCACCCACCAGTTTAGGACTGACACTCTCTTAGGGATCACCCGCTAGTTTAGGACTGACTCCCTAGTCCTTCATGACATCAGATTAGTGGATCCACACAGCCAGTGTAGTCCAATAGACTACATGCGGTCCACATAGACTACATGCAATCCGCATGTAGACATAGGTAAGTGTCGTAACTTCTTCTTCAGCTTTTTTCACTCTCAGTATCATCAATTTTGGTACTTACCTTAGTCACACATGGACCATATGTGCTATATGTGGTCCACATATAGACATAGATAAGTGCCAGGCCTTCCAATTCTTGCAACCAAGCTTCCAAACTTCAAGTTTCAACATATACTTTGGTCACGTAGATCCAGTAAGTGCCACAAATTCCTAAGAATGATCAAGTAAGTAGCCAAAAACCTAATTTTGCATATTTTTCTCAAACATAGCATCCAAAACCTAGTTTCATATAAAATATACCCAAAACACATCATATCTAACAAAACATCCTAAGAAACTTGCATATTTTGATTGTTTTAAGCATCGAAAGTGCTATATTTCTTTAGCACATCTGATAACTTTGTCAATAAATATTTTACATTCAAGAAATATCTTTCATATCCCTATGGATAATTGTTGAAATTATCCAAATTGTGAGAAAGCACCAATAATTAAAGTTCTATGACTTTGTTGATGTCTCTAGCCTATATAATGGAATGCACAAACCAAATTTAGCACAATGACTCCTTGTAGTTCTTCAAAATCTTTTTATTCTGGAGATCACCTAGAAACCTCTTAGCTTTGTAGATAGGTCCAACAGTAGCCAACAACTCATCTAATTTATTGTTGGATTTATTGGTTTTGGTGGGTGATGGCATTGTCGATGTCTTGCCTTTTATATGGTAGTTTAGGTGTCCTTCTTGACTTTGAATTTTTGATGGGTGTTAAGAGGTTCTGATGGATAATGGAATTTCAAGCCAGTCACTATGGAAAGCTTTTTCATGCCAAAACAAATCAACATGCACAGTAGTTTGTCCATTTTTTATCCATTTTCTTGTCCTTCTTCTTCAAATCTTCATCATCACACTTATACTTAATCCTGCATTTGAGAAGACCACATTCCATGATTATTTGAAAGTATGTACTATTGTCCTCTGGAAGATCAAGAATGTGTCCAAACCAGCTGGACCTAAAATAATACTCTAGTTTTTTCTCCATCAAAATTTTCCTAAACACATCAAAATTTTACCCATTAGAGATTTAACTACAAAATCACCAGTTAAATCTGCTGGGTTTTTATCGGCATCTCAACTTGAAACTTGTCACTACTAAAAGTTTTAACAGGATCAATCTGGGATTAGATCTAAGTTTTTGTGTAATTAATGATGTGTCATTATCATCTTCATCATCCTACTCATTTCATTTTTAGATCCATCTTCTTCCTCATGATCTCTTACCATATTTTGTTTTTACCTTTCTTTCTTACTTTCTTTTTCCTCTTCTTCTTCATGTTCCCCCTTGTCTTCTTTATCTTTAATATCTTCATCGTTATTATCCTTATCATGTTCCTCACTTTTATATTCATCACCACCCTATACAACAGCTTCATTATCTACTGAAGGTTTCCCTTCATTTGTTTCTAAAAGATCTTATTCAGCAAGCTCCTCCAAACCCATTTGTACTTTAGCCTTTTTGGTTGGTTGGTCAGAAGTTGATCCACTTTTTTTTATTTTGGGAGACATATTTTATCTACAAATAAGAACAAAAACAAAATAGATTACAATTTATGTGTGCATAATTTAAAAAATGTAACATAATATTTAATAAACATGATACATTACATAATATTTCCAACAAATGGGCCATATGTTGCAACTGATGTCCCATCTATTGCAACTGATGGGCCATCTATTGGAAAAAATAAAATAGGTCCTGCTACTGGTTTGATTTCTTCGAATAAATGACCCATCTGTTGCAATATGTGGGTCATCTGTTGGAAGACCTTTTTAAATTTCTTCTAATAGATGACCTATCTGTTGCAATAGATGAGTCATCCATCAAAATAATTTATTCTTGTTAACCAAAAGATGACCGTTCTATTGCAAGATATGGGTAATTTCTTGGAAGACCTATGAAGAAATCAAACTAGTAGAAGGACCTGTTTTGATTCTTCCAACAGATGACCAATCTATTGCAACAAATTGGTCATCTATTTGAAGAAATTAAATAGGTCTTCCAACAGATTACAAATCATATAAGATGCACAGTTTATCCGACCTATTAGAACAAATAGGTGTTCTAATAGTCAAATGAAGCATATTGTTATTGATTTTTACTTTGTTCATGAACAAGTTAAAAACAAGGATATTGCAATTCAATACCTTTACTCGACTGATCAAGTGGTTGATATACTCACCAAACCACTTCCAAGAGTCTCTTTCATCAAGCATTTTTTCAAGTTGGGTGTTGTTGACACTACTAACTTGCGGGGCATAATAACGGATAATTACTAGACACCTAGTTATTGTAGAGTTCTTATAGTAGTTGTAACTTTCAAGTCTATCTTTGTTGATATAGGTCTTGTACATACTCTTTAAATAGTTATCATACGATTAATAACAAAATAATTACTTCCTATCCTCTACTCTCCATCTATTTAGAAATTACTTGGTCATTGAGGTAGGTAGGGTTAAGACTGGACCTTGTATGTTGTTTTGGATAATTTGATGCCATTAAAAGGAATAGAACAAGTCAAGCTACCTTCTAGAAGACCAGTGATGGTGAAGTTTTAATGTGAGACTATGATGATTATTTTGAAGTGTATAATATTTGAAATAAGCTACGATGAACATTTTTTAGACAATAATTTGTCCTAAAATTATATGTATTTTATCGGGCTTGACTTTAAAATTATATGTATGTTGTTTTGTTTGTGTTGCCATTACTATAGTAGATCCTCCGTTTGAATATGTTAGGCAATTTCTATATGGCATTCAAACTAGTGACTTAATGATAGCTTTTATAGTTTCATTTCAACAAACTATTTGCACAAAATTTCATGAACATTTTTTTTCATGATTGTGAGTCCATGGTATTTATCTAATTTTGAATCTTAAATATTTTTCACATATATATATTGATTGAGTGCTAATCTAGGTAAATAAATTCAATTTTGTAATTTAATTAAGTATATTATTGCTCAATATGAGCATTCTGAGAAGAATATGCTTGAAAGGCTTCGGCTTAGTTCAGCAAAGTAAGATGATAATTTGAAGTTTTTACTTTATCTGATTCACATATTTTAGTAACGCACTAGAATATTTAGTGTGAGCATCTTATATTATAGTAGTCAAAGGTTCTGTCATGAGCAAAAATTCATGACCAGGGATCGACCCTCACGTACCACGATCGCAACCTGAGGATCATAATCGCAATTCATAGCCAAGTTCAGCCTCATTGATTGCGATGTGATCACCCCAATTGTGTGACTCATAAATGTAGTCAACCAAGGGTGATCACAATGGAGAAGGAATTTCCTAAGGGGCAAAATCATAAATTCGTAGAGATGAAGCCTAAATCTCAAAAGCACAAACCCTTTCACAATTAGGGAATCTTTAAACCAATTTTTAATTTTGTAGAGATAAAACTATTCCACTTTGGCCAAATAACAAGTGTAATACATTGTTAAGAGAGTTTTAGTTGAATTTGTGATTGAAGTGTGGATTAATCTTGCTTTGATTTTCAATAGAAGCATTTAATGTTAACTTGGGTATATCTCTTTTCTCCAATATCATGAGTAGCTAAATTTCCATCATAGGGTTATGCTTGAATAGGGTGTTAATTTGTATGGGTGTTGATTGTTAGTTTAAATTAATAGTTAATGGTGTTGGGTTTTACTATTACTCTATGCTTGAATTGAGAATTATGGGTGAAAACCCCAATTTCCTTGGATCCCACATCATTCTTGAAAGAGGGATGTGGGTGATAAGTGATTGCAAACAACAAATTGATTTTAGCATGTTTTTTAGCATTGTGTTAGAAAGAAGGATGTAATGTGGATTTGCGATGTCCAAAAGAATCATCCTGGAAATAGTGATGCTAAGTTAAGTTATTGGGTTGATTAATTTGCCACACTCATGAGGTATTCGAAAGAATCCATGAGTGAAATTTTAGTATTTGTTGAAAGACTAACAATAAAACCCCTAAACTTAGACTACCCAAGACTCATTAACCAAAATTGAGATTACTTGTTGATAACTCTTACATGAATTACCCCTTGGATGGCATAAACCCAAGAACTCTCTCTATTTGTTTTACTCATCAGTTGTTTTCTCTTACATTAGTGTTGTAGTGTGATTTGGTTCAACAAAAGTTGTAATTCCTACCCCCCCCCCCAATTTAATTTCATGATTTATTTTAGTTTTACATTATAGGTTACTCCTAGTTAACTCTCAACATACATAGGTTTGGAAAATTAGTTTCCACTCCTTGTGGATATGACACCGACTCTTGTTGGATTTATATTAACAATTACCTCCTTGCATCAAAATATCGTTGCCAATATAATAACCAAACTTATGTTGAGGTCAAATCCAAGAGGAGCATAAATCATTTCTTAAAACCTATGTATGTTGAGAGTTAACTAGAAGTCAACCCATAATGTAAACTTAAAACAAAACATGAAATTCAATTTAATTTATTTTTTTTTGGGGGGGGGGGGGGGTTATGACTTAAAGATTTGATTGAACAAAATTAACCTATAACACTAATCAAGGGAAAATAATTGTTGGATAAAACTAAATAAGAGAAGTCTTGGGGCTATACTATCCTAGGGGTAATTAATGTATGGGTATTCAAGGGTTGGTTCAAATTAGTTAATGAGTTTTGGGTAGGTTGGGTTTTGGGTCTTTAGTGTTAGTCTTTTCACAAAACACTAAATTTCACTCATGAATTCTTTTGAATACCTCATGGGTGTGGCAAATTCATCAACCGAATGCCTCAACTTAGCATTCCTATTTCTAGGAAGATTCTTATGAATATAGAAAAGTCACATAATATCCTTATTTCTAAGACAATGCTAAGGAAGAAGCTAAAATCAATTTGTTATTTACAATTACTCATCACCCATATCCATCTTTCAAGGATGATGTGGGATTCAAGGAGATTGGGGTTTTCACCCACAATTCTAAATACACACATAGAGTAATAGTAAAACCCAACACTATTAACTATCAATTCAAACTAACAATCAATACTCATACGCATTAACACTCTATTAAAGCATAACCCCAAGATAAGAATTTAGCTATTCATGAATTTAGAGAGAAAGAATTTACCCAAATTATCATTTGAATCATCCATTGAAGAAAAAAATAAGCTTACATCCAAGCTTTTAATCCAATTCACAACTAAAATTTCACTTGTAATTCAATACACAATTGTTTCTCTTGTTCCATTAAAGTGTATTCTCTTTGTTTTTCTCCATTTCCCATTCTAGAAGATCAAATATGTCCAAGGGTTTTGACCATTTTATGTTGTGGGATTTAGCTGTGTAGATTTATGATTCTGCGCTTGACAAATTCTTGACCAATTGCGATCACCGTCTTCTGATTGTGATTGCGCTCCAACGATTGTGTGGCATTTTTGTGCAATTATTGTTGGCTAATTTACACTTAGTGGAAAATTATCCACTTATTTATATCCCAATTCATGCACACAAGGATAAAATAATTATATATATGAGGGTAATTCCTTATTGGAATGCATTAAATCCAATGGTTTGTGTGTTTGCAGGTAATCGGAAGAAAATGAGTTGAAGTAAAGCTAAAAAGGAAAGAAAAATGACCAAAGTAATTGTACAAGTAGAAAATTAGGACCAGAGATCGACCCTCGGGTATCGCGATCGTGATCTAGAATTAAGCCAAGCCTCAACAATCGCAAGGTGACTATCGTGATCGTGGAAGTTGCAAATGCGATCAAAGGATGATGATCATAATGGAGTGGGAAAGTTTCAAGGGAAGAAGTGGAAATTCACAGAGTTGGTTCCCAAAATCCTAAATGGACAGAACCCCTTCACAAGTTAATCATCTTTTATCTATCTATCCACCCATCATCTATCTTAAATGTTTTAGGAAGACTATTGTACTATTCTTGAGCTAAGAAGACATTAGAGTAATTCCTAAGTGAAGGATTAGTTGTTTTCATTAAAAATTTATTGTAATTTAAAGTTTGTATTTGCATTCTCTTTATCTTTCATTAATAAATTTGGTGGAAATTTTGATATATCCTTAAATTCTATCTTTATGAGTAGCTAATTCTTCCTCTTGAGGTTATGCTTGATTAGGTGGTTATTAGTTCATGGGTGTTATTTATTTATCTATTGAATTATCTATTTGTTGTGGGTTTTTCTTTTACCCCATATTTAAACTAAGAATTGCGGGTAAAAACCCCAATTGTTTAGGATCCTATACTATCCTTGAAAGAGGGGTATTGGGTGAGGGCTATTGTGAACAATAACTTAAGTTAGCTTGTAAAATGGCATCATCTTAGAAATAAGGGTTTTGCTTGAGTTAACTCATTTGATAGTGATATCTTCGTAATAAGAGTACTAATTGAGGTATTGGATTGGTTGTTTTGCCACATTCAATAGGTATTTGAAAGAAACCACAAATGAAATTTAGTTCTTTATTGAAAGATTGATAATAATACCTATAAATATAGCCTACCCATGACTATATCTAAATTTGGATCAATTCTTAATTACCTATGCATGAGTTCGCACCTAGAATGGCATGACCCCAAGATCCACTCCTAATTGATTGCACTCTAATTATTCTAAGCCTCAATTTAGTAATCTAGATGCCTAAAAAATTTTAATACTTTGAAAACATTCAAAATCCCCCAAATACTTGTATCTCATATTTGAATTTTGCTAATAACTTTCATTTTGAACTTACTCGATCACCATTCACATTGTTCCTCATGGATTTGATCCCCGACTAAAAGTTGGGTATTATATTGACAACAACCACATTGCTCTTAATTTGATGTGTAAGTTGAGCATTATAAAAAATGAAGCCACTGCTCGAGAAAAATTTATCGTATTGAGTTAGTTTTGAATGTTAGTTTACTTTCTTTGATTCAAATGTGTGAATATTCGTGTTTTTTTGTGTTAGGTAGATATTTTTTTCTACTTGTCACTATGGCATCATGGAATGAATGTGAGTTTGGTGGTGGCAAATTTTATCGTGAAGATCCATGTCCTTATTGTGATGGACCCCACTTTTGAAAAAAATATAACTATGCTCTCCGAAAAAAGGCGTGTGCATCATCTCAATCCTATGGGGATTATTATTGTTATTTATATGGAGGTCGTGATATACATTGGAGTGATTGTCCAAATGCCCCCTCCCCTAGTTATGCTAACAAAAATGCTAGTTCTTCTTATAAGTCTGATAGGTCTCAAGATGTGATAAAGGAAGAACAACGTGCCAGATACAATGGTGTTGAAGCATTGCTTCTAACCATTTTGGATGAAGTCACTACAATGGATGATGACATGTACCTCTTGAATTAATCCACGGCGGCATTTGGAAAGAAAAGTGAAAATAAAGAAAAACATAACAAAGAAGAAATTGTGAGCCAAGAATGGCTAATGAATCAAATTCAAAAACTAGAAGTCCATAAGGGTCAACTCGATAGTGTGTTACTAATGGTGGACGAATCCCTCAAATTTTATATTGAGCAATGTCAAGTATGGATTAAATTTAAGATGTCCCCTCAAAAATTGAAAACCAAATTGATTAAAAGGATTGAAGCATGTGGTGCTCAAAATCAAATGACTATGCATGATTCTGTTAAAACAGTTTCCAATGAAGATGAGAGTGTGATTGATGTTGAAGAATTCATGGTGATTTGTCAACCAAATGAACCAAAAATAATAAAGGATGCCAAGATTGAGGAAATGATACTAGAGTTGCATGAAAAATACAAGCAAATCCTTCATAAAACCTCTAGTTCATTATAGGGTGAGAATTTCAAGAAGAGTGTGACTCCGAAGTTGGGAAGACGACCTCATTCCGATTACATTTTAACATTATGCTTGGTGAATGTGATGAAAGTTGAATCATCCGAGAAAATGATGAACTTTAGATATGTGGAACAAAATCCTTACATTTTGGAGTTTGTCATTCCAAAAGGGCGAAATGACATTCCTCACTTGAAGGCCAAAGAATGCAAAATCTGATGTTTAACTAGTGATTTATTGATGTTATCATCGATACCCTATGAACCTATCAGAAGTTTGATGTGAAGTTCGGTAAGAGGTTCAAGTGTTCAAAGTAGCGAGATAGAAGTAGTATCATTGCGCCCTTTTCTTCGCCCCAAGTGCCTTGAAGATGTATTAAATAAAAGTTGGGCCGTTGATTCAAATCCTCTAAGTAGAGACATAAATGATAATGAATATATGTCGTGATGTGACATTAAATAAGGTGCTTGATGGTAGGAAACCCATTGTTTTTATGTTTGAGCCATGTATTTTTTATTAATTAACATAATTTTGATGCTTTACAGGTGTTTTGGACAAGTTGGAGGCCAAAAATAGGGGAAAATTAAGTTTGGGAATATGACATCCATACAAGAAAATAGGGTAAAATAGGGGAGAAAAAATGCCTCATATATCACAATTTTGTTTTACTAATTGTGATTGTGGTACCATAATCGCACTGATGGATTGCAATCACCGTAGTACACTCAAAATCAGCCCCGACGTGGTTTTAGGGAGCCTCTTTTACCCTATTGATGCCTTCAAGATGTAATGTTAGGGAAATGAAATCTTTTTAAAATTGGGGGTATATGTTTGCATATGTGTTGCCTTTGCTCAAGTCCACATTTCATAATTCACATTTTGCTTATAATACCTACTGAGCTTATGAGTTGTAAAAGTTTGTGAATTAGTTGCTTTTGTTTTTAATTTTCTATATTTTTATTTCTCTTAATAATAATGTTGGATGAGACTTTCCTTATGATATATTGAGTGATGACATTCTTAAAAGAAAATTATCGTGTTTAGGTTTTGAGCTATAGATGCAGAAAAAGTCTGAGTACTTGTGGAATTAAAGATTTGGGATTGTCATGATTCCTATAAAGAAGTCTAAGTAGCCATATGGCATACCCTTGTGAGAGCCCAAATGTGAGATGACTACTTGATTTGGTGCTAACGATAGTCCATATTGCATGGTGAAATGCGATGCGTGTATCCCCCTCTGTCCAAAACTTTTTGTGAAAACCAAGGGCATGGACTTGAATAATTGTGTAATGATGTTTTAACCTCTTCTTATGACTCCAAATTCTTTAGTAGGTGGTGAGTAGTAATTAACCCCTTTTGCCTCAAATAGGAGATACAATTGATCCTCCTAGAAAAGTTTGCATGCCATGTGTAGTGAGCCTAGTTGATGGATTTTCGTTCATTTCCATTTCATATAGAACTTGCCCCATTGGTATTTTGAAGCTAATCCTAATTGCTTATGTTTGTATAAATGGTCTTAGGACTTCTTTGTAATCATGGACAACCACGTTACCCTAAAAGCGCCTACCCATGCTAGAATAATATCCCTAGTCACCCACTTTGATCTTTTAAACCATTTCTTTGGAAGCAACATTACAAGCCTTGAACCACTTGAACTTTATCTCTCTTTGAACCCTACCTTCCTTGAACTTAAAAAGGCAACTTGAGGCTAAAAGCCTAACTTGGGGGTGGTAGTTCTTGGAAGAGGTGATATTGAACCATGGTATTGTAAGTGAGTGACTAAAAGCCTAGTAATGAAGATAAATGAATGAGAAAAATAAAGGGACCAACAAAAGAAGTAAAAAGCATGAGATTACACAAAGGAAAGTAATGAGAAGAAAATTCTTTTAAAAGATGAGTGAATCAATGTGGTAAAGAAAGGCACATATGTAATTTAGGAATGAATAAAGTGGCACATGACCCAAAGTTTGATTTAATAGTATTTTATGTTGAGTTCAAGGAGGGTGTAGTCACTTTTATCCCAATTTTTTATCCTACCCTTCCCCGAACCTACATTACAAGCATGAAAAAGCCCTTCGAGATCTTCAACCAAGTGTTTTTGAGTTTGTAGCGATTGAAAATAATTTAAGCATACGGCATGGTACTTGTGTTTATTGATAAATTCTTTGTGAGAGTGTGTGCTTCCATATTCGTCCCTTTTTGCATGATAGAAATTAGGATGTGGGGATTTTTCTTCTGTGAGGAGGCATGTAAACTAGTAAAGGTTGGTGAAGTTTTCATATTTCGGGCATGAGGAAAAGGAGTGTAGTTAATTCACTATTGATAGAGAGTCACTTCTAGAGAGTTGTTTGTTGTTTCTTAATTGTTCTTAAAAATCTTTTGCATCCTTGAAAATGTAATTGATTTTGAAGGAAGTTGTACGAATAATTTTTCCCATGCTTGATGGCTAATTGGTGGTGCTAATCGAGTCCAAAATCATGGTGATCATTTGGTTGTAAGAGTGGGCTTATAGTTCAGTAGTCTTATTGAGTGTGGATCAGTATTGCTTGAGGACAAGAAAAGTCTTAAGTAGGGTGTGTTGATGTGTGGCAAATTAACCACTCATCTATATCAAAATTTGTGCAAACTTTGATGAAATGATTGTGCAGGTAATTATTTATTGAAATCCATTAAATACCATGGTTTGTGTGTTTACAGGTAACTGGATGAAACGGAGTTGAATTGAAGAAAAAAAAGGGAAGCAAAATGACCAAAGTACATGCACAAGCTAAAAATTAGGACCAGGGATCGACCCTTAGGTACCGTAATCTCGGCCTGAGGGTCGCGATCGCAATGCGGATTCAAGATAAGCCTCGGTGATCAAGAGGTCACGACTTTGATCATGGGAGTTGTAAATATGGTCAAGATATGGCGATCGGATGGAGTGAGAAAGCTTCAAGGGAAGAAGTGGAAATTCATAGAGTTGGTTCCCAAAATCCTAAATAGCCAAAACCCTTTCACAATCATATTTTACCCATATATCCACATATCACCTGTCTTCCATTTTTGGGGAAGACTACTATACTACTCTTCAGTGAAGAAGACATTAGAGTAATTCCTAAGTTAAGGATTAGCAATTTTCATTGAAGATTTATTGAAATTTAAAGTTTGTATTTTAATTCTCTTCATCTTTCATGGATCAATTTGGTGGAAATTTTGGTATATCTTTAATTTATATCTTTATGAGTAGATAATTCTTCCTTTTGAGGTTATGTTTGATTATATGGTGAATAGTGCATGGGTGTTATTTATTTATCTATATAGTTAGCTATTTGTTGTGGGTTTTGATTTTGCTCCATATTTAAACAGAATTGTGGGTGAAAACCCCGATTGTTTAGGATCCCATACTATCGCTGAAAGAGTGGTATTGGGTGAGGGGTATTTGTGAACAATAACTAGAGTTAACTTGTGGGATGGCATCATCTTAGAAATAAGGGTGTTATTTGAGTTTACTCACTTGATAGTGCTATCTTAGAAATAAGGGTGCTAATTGGGGTATTGGATTGATTGTTTTGCCACATTTGTGAGGTTCTTGAAAAAACCCACCAATGAAATTTAGTGTTTTATTTAAAGATTGAAAATAATACCTATAAATCTAGCCTATCCATAACTATATTTGAATTTTGATAAATTCTCAATCACCCATGCACGAGTTCGCACCTAGAATGGCATGACCCTAAGATTCGCTTTTAATTGATTACTCTCTAATTATTCTTAGGCTCGAGTTAGTACTCTAGAAGCCCAAAAATTGTTATATCTTTTAAAACATTCAAAATCCCCCAAATACTTATATCTCATATTTGAATTTAGCAAGTAACTTTCATTTCGAACTTACTCGATCACCATTCACAATGTTTCTCGTGGATTCAACCCTGACTCAAAGTCAAGTATTATATTGACAATGACTGCCTTGCACTTAATTTGATGTGTAAGTTGAGTGTTATCATTGATGAATGGCTACTACAGTGAAATAAATGTATATATGAGACTATTTCATTAGTAAAATGCATTAATTCCTTTGGTCTATATGTTTACAGGTAATCGGATGGAAAGGAGTCAAAGAAATGCTAAAAAGGGAAGCAAAAGACCAAATTACTGGCATGAGCTAAAAATCACCACCAGAGATCGGCCTTCAGATACTGCAATCGTGACCTGAGGGTCGCAATAGCGATCCGAAGCCAAGTCCAGCCACGGTGATCACGATCGTGATCACCGTGATAGCATGAGTCGCGAACGCTGTCAACTAAGGGAGATCGCAATGGAGCGGGAAATCTTCAAGGGCAGAAGTGGAAATTCACATAGTTGGTTCCCAAAATCCTAAATAGCCAAAACCCTTTCACAAGTTAATCATCTTTTATCCATATATCCACCTGTCATCTATCTTTCACTTTTGGGGAAGACTATTGTGCAGTTCTTGGGCTAAGAAAACATTAGAGAAATTCCTAAGTGAAGGATTAGCAATTTCCATTGAAGATTTATTGAAAGTCAAAGTTTGGATTTGCATTCTCTTTATCTTTCATGGATCAATTTGGTGGAAATTTTGGTATATCTTTAATTTCTATCTTTATGAGTAACTAATTCTTCCTCTTGAGGTTATTCTTGATTTGGTGGTGATTAGTGCATGGGTGTTGTTTATTTATTTATAGATTTAGCTAGTTTTTGTAGGTTTTTCTTTACCCCAGAGTTAAACTAGGAATTGTAGGTGAAAAGCCCAATTGTCTAGCATCCCATACTATCCTTGAAAGAGAGGTATTGGGTAAGGGGTTTTTGTCAACTATAACATACATGTCATCTTTCAGTAAGTGCATATTTCAACACACAACGCCTTTTTGATTATGTTCAACTCACACGTTGATTTAAGTTTAAGGAGCTCGTTGTCAATATAATACCCAACTTCGAGTCAGGTTTAAATCCACGAGGAACAATGTGAATGGTGATCAAGTAAGTTCGAAATAAAGTTACTTGCTAAAATCAAATCGAGGATACAAGTATTTGGTGGATTTGGAATGTTTACAAAGATATATCAATTTTTAGGCTTCTAGAGTACTAATTCAAGACTAAGAATAATTAGAGTATAATCAATTAGGTGTGGATCTTGGGGTCATGCCATTCTAGATGCGAACTCATGCATGGGTAATTGAGAATTTATCCAAATTTAGCAAGAGTCATGGGTGGGATAGATTTATAGGTATTAGTGTCAATCATTCAATAAAACATAATTTCATTCGTGGGTTCTTTTTAACACCTCACTAACATGGAAAAACAACCAATCCAATACCTCAATTAGCACCCTTATTTCTAAGATAGAACTTTCAAATGAGTTAAATCAAACAACACCCTTATTTCTAAGATGATGTCATTCCAAAAGCTAACTCAAGTTATTGTTCACAAATACCCCTCACCTAATACCTCTCTTTCAAAGGTAGTATGGGATTCTAAATAATTAAGGTTTTCACCCACAATTCTTAGTTTAAATATGAAGTAAAATAAAAACCCAAAATAACTAGATAATTAGATAGATAAATAAAAAACACTCATGCACTAATCACCACTTAGTAAAGCATAACCCCAAATGGAAGAATTAGTGTAACACCCCGTACTTTTGCCTAGCTTAAATTCATCTCAAAAATGTTAAAGACTTTCTTTAAAGATGAATACACTTTTATACATATGTAATATTCAAGATTTTTACCTTTTGTTGTGTTGGAAATTGAATAAGCTTTCCATCGATACCAAATTCGCCCATATCCGACACCCGAGAAAAAAGTTAAAGCCATTTTAGTAAGACAGTGTACCACCTGAGCCATCAGCGCATCGCAGAGCTAGCCAAAGTGGCAGTTGTCAAGAACCAGTGAGCCTCCACGATATTGGCGCTTCGTTCCAAGGCTCAATTTCAGAATTGTCCTTTTCTAGTGTTCCGATGCGATACCACCGCATCGCAATGAGCTTCCAGGTCGTGTCCAAGGTGGCAACGCAATTGTACCATGTCATGCCACCATGCAATTTTCCATTCATCATTTTTAAGTGGCCTAGTGCGATAGTGGCGCGTTGCGCCAGGGGTTCAGATCAGGAAAATTTTATGAAAAATTAAAGTTTCACCCAGGATTAAAACAGTCTTTTCCCATGATTTTATTCCACCCAAATGTGGGATTTAAGCCCTAAAAATGTGTAAAACCCTTCATTATTCACTTTTTCCCAAAATCGAAAGGTAGTTCTCTCTCAAGAAAACAAACCCTAGCTCTTAAGAATCAAGATCAATCCCAAGAATTTCTCCAAGAACTCATCAAATTAAGGTATGTTAGATGTTCATCCATGGATCCTTACCTTCCATGCAGACCAAGAATCATTTTTATTTTTAATACAAGATTTATGATTTATGATTTTCATGTTTGAATTAGATTGAATTCATGTTCATGGTGTTTTTTGAGTTTTAATTCATGATTTAGATTACAAGTTCCAAGAATTGATTATAGTATGTGTTGGATTACATGATATTCATGATAAACCCTTCAATTTGCAAGTTGATTATTTTAACCATGTTAACCCTAAGTGTTTATGATTTAATGAACCAAGTATGCTTCTTGTGTGTTTGATAAATTGTCTATGAGAATGAAATAATGCCATTATAGCATGCTAACAGGTATACCCCATCCATGTACAAGTTAATGCATTACAAGTGTTTGATGAAATATATCTATGAATGAATTATGCCCAAGAGAAAATTGTTATGTTATTCAAGATGATGCTTTGATTTAATTTTCCTGCTATCAAGTCCTGGGGGTATTTAATACCCAAAAATTTAGTTGTTTGCCTAGAGCCATTGTCAGTGACAGAATAGTATAAGTCATGTCACGATTAGTAGTACTCTTAGTCAGTTACAAAACTCAGTAGATATCAGTCAGTTACCAAACTTAGGAAAATTCAGTAAACTCTGTATCAGTTCAGTCCAGTATAACAGTTCAGTGTCTTTCAGTTGGGAGTAGAATTCAGCATCGAGTGAACCCAAGGATGGGGGCTAACCTGCCAGCAGAGGGTGTGATCCTTAGAAGCAATTCTTTCATTCCAGAACTACGTATCCATCGTAGTTTGAGACATCAAACCTGCTAGTTGAGGGTTGATGAGGTGCTCTACCTACCAGTAGAGGGTACCACCATTCTCGTTTAGGGAACCTGCCAGTAAAGGTTTACTTTTCAGTTTGTCTTTACCCATGGCATGGTACTGGCACCCTTCTAATTGGGGTTACAGATTGAAACCCTATTAGTTCAGATTGGGTCATGTCGGTTAGATAATTACCTCTTATAGTTTCAGTTTTAATTTTAATCTCAGTCTTCAGAATATAACTCAGTTCAGTTCTAAATAATAAGGACTATCAGATACAGTCACTCAATTATCAGTAATTTAGATTATCAGTGATCTCAGATTATTAGTATATTTAGTTATCAGTTATCAAATTCAGTTTTAGTATCCTCAGTTACAGTATGCACAGTATGTTCAGTAGTTACATATCCTCCATGTATGTTATCCAGCTCTTGCATATCATTCAGTTTGTTATTGTTCATGCATATAACCCCATGTATTTAGCCTTACCTGATTTAGCATACCAGTACATTCCCACATACTAATCGCATACCCATTTTTTGTGCTATGATGTTTTATATCATAGGTTCGGACACTCAGGTTCCTGACCGCGCTTAGCCAAATTCAGCCAGCAGTAGCAGATTTGGTAGTGAGTCCTCATCTATCAAAGATATGTTTTTATTTCAGTACTTCAGCTTGGCAGCATTTTAGAAGATGGATTTAGTTGGGGGAGTGTCCCATCAACTCCACTTTTAGACATTTTCAGTTAGAGGCTTTCCAGACTAGATTTTCAGATAGTATTTCAAATTCAGATGTTATTATTCATTATTAGTATTTTAGATATTTTGAACCTTATGGAATTTTAGCCTATTATTCCGCAATATTTTTAGAATTATTGTTCAGTGCTCATAGCAGATATCATACATAGGTTAGCTTGTGGTCCTTCGGGGTTTCAAGCACCGTGTAGCATCCGGGGTGTATTTTTGGGGCGTTAAAATTATCTACTCATAAAGATAGGGAGTAAAGTTATATACAAAAATTTCCACCTAATTGATCTATGAAAGATAAAGAGAATAAAAAACAAACTTTAAATTTTAATAAATCTTCAATGGAAATTGCTAGTTCTTCACTTAGGAATTGCTCTAATGTCTTCTTAGCTCAAGAGTAGTATAATAGTCTTCCCCAAAAATGAAATATAGATGATGAGTGGATAGATGGATAAAATATGATTAACTTGTGAAAGTCTATTGGACAATTAGGATTTTGGGAACTAGCTCTGTGAATTTCTACTTCTTCCCTTAACGTTTTCTCGCTCCATCACGATCGCCCTCTCTTGACCGCGTTCACCACTCTCGCGATCGTGGTGGTCACCTCCCGATCGCCGAGGCTTGGATTAACTTTGGATCGTGATTGTGACCCTTATTCCATTATCATGGTACCTGAGGGTCGATCCTTGGTCTTGATTTTCTTCTTGTGCAAGTACTTTGGTCATTTTGCTTCCCTTTTTAGATTTACTTCAACTCATTTTCATCTGATAACCTGCAAACACACAAACCATGGGATTTAATGCATTTTAATAAATAATTAGCCTCATTTACATAATCATTTCATCATAGTGTGCACGGATTTGGATATAGATGAGTGGCTAATTTTCCACTCATCACCTTCTATTGGTATTAGTGAAGTTTCTTCTACTGTTGAATTAGGTGGAGGTTCTTCTACGGTTGGGGAGAAATTAGGTGGGTACCGTTAGGGAGGAATTGGGAGGGGTTTCTACTGATGTTGAGGAATAGTTTGTTGGGGTTTCTGATTGTATTGAGGATGATTTGTGTGGGACTTCTGCTGCTACTACATCAAATATTTCAATATTACATTCTAATTAGGAAATTGATAGTCAAAATAGTAAAAATTTAGATTATGGAGATTTTCTTGAATGTGATAATGAATATAGTAGTGATACTCATGAGGAGGTTAGCATTTTGAAAGAAGAAAAAAGAGCTGCCAAAAGAAAAAAAAAGCCTAGAGATGAAATAGGTTAATTTAGGCAAAAGAAGTTGATGTGGGATATAATGAGTATTGATTCAAGATAAAAAATAATTTAGAGGGTAAGTTAGGTGGTGATGATCCATATTTTGATTCAGATGAAGATACAAGTTTTGAAATAGATATTGATGTAGATGTTGATGATGAGGATGAGGTGCAACAACCTGTATGAAGTGTAAGAAAAATAAAAAGAGCAAAAATGACTGAAAAAGAGTTGTGTTTGATCCTACATGTAAGTTAATTGTTTGAAAAAATGATCTAGCTTTTGCAAATGTTAAACAATTCAAAGAAACTATTACTTGATATACAGTTCAAGAACATGTAAAGTTGGAAAATTTGTTAATGAAACAACTTGGGTAAGGGTAAAATGTTTCGATGATTATCCATGGTTATTATTTGGTAGCCACGATTCAAGGACAAAAAATTTATTATGAAGAAAATACATTCTAGTGAATGTATGCACTGCCACAATCAAATATAAATTGGTCAATTCAAAGTATTTAGCAGAGAGATACAAGGATGGAATTATTTTTTAGCCCAACTCAAGAGTTTTTTAGTTGCAAAATCTAGTGAAAAGGAAGCTAGAGGTGTATGTTTTGAGAACTGAGGCAAGAAAATCTAGAAGCATTGTGTTGCAACAGATAATGGGTGATTATTTAGAGGAACTTAATAGAATTCTTGATTACAAGGATAAGATTTTAAAGAGTAATCCAGGCAACACATGTATGGTGAGTCTTAGTGAAGAAATTTTTGAAGGTGTAAGAAAAAGATTTGAATCTTTTTATATATGTATTGATGCTTTGAAAAAAGCATTCAAAGTTGGATGTGGAAGACATATTGAATTTGATGGTTATTTTTTGAAAGGTATTTGCAAAGGACAATTTCTTGTAGCTTCCTGTAAAGATAGGAACAACCAAATACTACCATTGGCTTCGGCAGTGGTTGAAATTGAAAACTTTTTTGCCTGGACACGATTTATTAGACTTGTTAATCATGATCTAGATCATGGTGATGGTACAGGATTGCCAACCATGAATCATATGTAGAAGGTTGAGCCACAAGTTGTAGAAGGCCAAGAATGATTGGGATGGGGTGTTACATACACAAAAGGCTTTTAAAATCCACAATGTAAGTGATTGAATGACTTTACACTTTTCAATATTCTAGTCAGTTATCAAAAGACTAATATATTTATTTTTTAATACAGTATGGAATGCCTTTGAACTCCTCTAAAGTAACTGAAAGTTTTAGACAACATAAATCAAGATCAGGTATAAAAATGGAAGGGAAAGCCTGTTGTCACCCAACAAATACTTCAAGAAATGAGAGTAGAAAAAAAGAATGAAAACAATTACCAAAGCTATAGAAATAAACCTGTTGAGTCAAACAAGTTCTTCAGTTGTCTAGTATTTGAAGTCTGATTTGTTCAAGTTTCTGTCATGTTGACAGCGCCCAAGAGCACACGCAAGTGTACATGGTCTTATCAAGTATTAAAGTGGCCTTCAAGAAGCCAAGTATCAATTCCATAGAGACTTAATTCAACAATAATTTTATTTTAGTACACAATTCGATTTAGTTGATGCAAGCGTAACCAAAAAGAGAGTTTGGAATTTGTAAATTGCAGAAAAGTAAACAATGTGGAAATTAAAGATCTTAAAATAATCAATAGGAGAAAACCTAGGGTTAAAGCACTTTAAACAATCATACTATGTATTTAAATTCATTTGTTAACTTTGTTATCTTGGTTGTTAATTCATAGGGTTAGTTGCATGATTATAGTTTCCCAACCTCTAATCCTTTACCTATGTTGGACCTTAATACTACATCGTTGAGCAGGGATGCAATGGTCCACTTAAGTTCTTTAAGCTATCATCCTACGTTTGAATCAAGTAAGGAATCTAGTACATCCCTGTCCTGAAACTAATTTGAATTCCTTATTTCATAAAGAAATACAAACCATACTATGTTTATTCCCATGTTCTATCTCCATATTCCTTCTCCTAAGATCAAAAGGCAGACAATTGATGTATTCTAAGGGTTGAGAATCCTTAAAATAGTTATAATAAGAATAAACAAACAACCAATAATGATAAGCAAAATCCAACAAACTTAATTCAAAATAATAGTACTCATGTTTATGGATTTAACCCTGGAAAAGGAGTTTCTAGCCACTCATAGTCATAATCAACACCCAAATCATCGTATCAATGATTAAACCATAAAGAAAGTTAAATTAAAGAAATAAAAACCTAAAAATAATTTGTGGTAGCCTCCAATGTTGTTCCAAGCAATCTAGAGGTTCCAAGTTGTTCAAAACGTGTTTTAAAACGTTATATTTATAGTATACAAGTCATAACCCCACTTGGATTAGGTTTCCACGTCGTTCGTTCTAGTTCTGCAAGGCAAAATTATCCCAATTTTTTGTGTCAACGCATCATGACATAGTGTCAAATGGCATCACTGGTCACCAAATGCCATAACTGGGCACTTTTTCCAGATTTGGGTCCTCACCGTGAAGTAGTGGAATCGTGTTGAGCCACTATTTTTGGATAATTGCGAATTGACTCATCACCGCGATGTGGTGTTTTACTATTTGGGGGCCTTATGAATTTAATGGAGTTCATAAAATTCCCATTGGCCAATCCTACTCTCCACACGCGCCCAAAACATTTTTGGGGTCCAAATTGTGTACAGCTTGTATCTTGTGTTTCCGTGGCCATTTTTTAGCCTTTTTGAGTTGTTTCCACTTGATGTAAAGCTTTTATATCCTTAATATATCACCATAATCCATTAAAAAATCATCCTATAGCATAAAACAGAACAATTTAGAGCTCAAAACAACATAATATCCTCAACGGTGAACTAGAAACACGAGCTAAGCATAGGCTAATTTTACTTTGATCTTTAATTCATTGTTTTGACCCTTGGCTTGATCCAATTGACCCTTGAACATTATAAAAAAAAAATTCACATATAAATACACAATAACAACCTTAGAAACTCATTAAAACACATTAGAACTCAATACTATTGACTAGACAAACACCTAGTTCAAGCTAGTCACACTAGTTTTCTCGGTTGAACTCTAAATGCTCAAATTGAATCAAAACTCATGTGAAAACACCATTAAACATTGTAAAAACATACTTGGACACATAAATTCTCATTTATATCATTATCAACACATATAGCATAATAATCATCCTCAAAACAAGGCTAAAAAGGCTAGAATAGTAGCGCTAGAATGCATAAATACACCCAACATCACATGTATTTGATGTTTGATATGCTCAAACAATTATATAGTTATGTCTGGATAGATATGTTTTTATTAAACAGTTATGCAGCTGTGACTGCTTTGTTGTGATCTGTTTTTTCCAAACAATTGCAATTCTGACTGCAATATTTTGATCTCTTAATTATGTAGGTGTGACTAAATATTTTGTTGTGTTATGAAGTTATGACTGTAATGTTTAGATATGTTATGCAACTTGACTGTAGTTTTTTTTTCAAACAATTATTCAATCGTGACATGAATATTTTAGCAATATCATGCAAATAAGACAGCACTTTTGGGTATATAATTTCGGTCAGTGGCATCTTTTTTGTGTCTATTTCTGTGTACCACTATCATAAGGAACTACAAATAGAATAAAAACATAAGAAACTTCAAACAAGATATTCTTAATTATAGATAGAATACACAAATAAGGAACTACATTAGATTGATAGACAAGTCAATGATGATTACAAAAGACCACATCAAATTTAAGGCTGCTAAGCACTAAAATTCTAAGACAACTCTACTGAGTCTTTTTTTTACATATATCATCCCAACCCAATATCTTATAACTACAATGCAACAACAAAACACAATAAATATGAATACATTATCCCTGTTCCTTCTTTTAGCCATGTCACTTCTCCATTTCTTCTCTCTTTCTTTCATCTTCTCAATCTCTTCTTTCAACTTCTTTAATTTCATATCTACAAAATTATTATCTTGTTTAGAAACTCTAGGCTTGTCAACTTCTTCAGAAGCTTCCATTTTCACAACTTCATTGACTGATGGTTGCATGGTTTGTTGATAAGACTCCACTAAATTTTCAAACTCACATATTTTTCTATTAATTTAAGAATTACAAATTTTGACATTGAATAAATATTTTCCTTATTCCTCCAATAACCACAAGATTTTGGATCCTTTAATGATTTAAACAAAGGATTAGTGCTCAATTGAACATGCCAAAATAAAAAATAATAGCTAAAAATTGATATTTATCCTATAATAAGGACATGCCCAATATCTTCTGTCGGAAAAATAGTTAAATCACACAAAAATACATATTTTACATATTTCAACAAAATTTAAGTTCATTACTTAAGGGCAAAAAAATTGAATCGCTTTTTTAAGGGTCTTCACATATTTAACATAGTATAGATTTGTATCAAACTATACATTTTAAATAAATTTATTATTTGTGTTTGAATAGTTTAGTTATGAAAATGTACAATTTATCATTTGTATTTGTATGCAAACATGTATATGTATTAATTATACTTGCTTGAGACTAAAATATACAAATATATATGCATTGTGTCATTTAATACAAGTATATTATTAGTATTTGTATGTCAAATATAGCACTTGTGTTTTTATATGAATATGAATCTTTTGTATACGTATGGTCCAAGTTGTTTAAACGTGTATTATTTGATCAGATATAACATTTGTATTTGTATAATTTATCATCTGTGTTTATTTAATTTAGATCATTAAAATACAATTTAAGCCAGTGAATATAAGATACAAGTGCTCATAGAAAGGAAAATAACAACTCTTTTTCACTTGTTTAAAAATATAAATGATGCAGTCCACTACAAATTCAAATATAGTAAATGAAATTACAAATATAGTATAATATGTGGTCAACTTAAAAATATAAATACAAAATAATTCTTAAAAAATACAAGTGTATCGGCAAAAATAGAATATCAATACAAATACAAACAAAACAAAATCACAAAATACAAATACAATATACAGTCAACTATAAATACAAATTCAAAATAATTATTTAAATACAAGTGTGAATTGTATAAAGCATAACTGAGTGTGCGAACTATAAAATACAAATACAAGTGTAAACTTTAAAATACATAAAAATACAAATGTTAGATATAAAATACAAATACAACTGTATTGACGAAGATAAAATATAAATGATAGTGCAAATACAAATACAATAAACAATTTTTATATTTATTATCATCCATGACTTGTACACGACATAGCCATAATTTTAAAAAATATTTTTAAAATTTAAAATGGAACCAAAAAATGAGAAAGAAAAAGATTAAACAAAATGAAAAAGGAAAAAAATAAAGAAATAGAAATAGAAGTTAGAGATAGAAGAGTAAAAAAAATGTGCATAGAAAAAAACTGCAATGACCTAAATTTATGAATTTTTTATTTCTATGTTTTTATCATTTTCTCGTCTCTGTAGTTGCTACATGTTGATTTTGAGGTTCGAGGATGGCTTGGCATGATTCCCAATGCAATCAGGAATGACGTAGCCTCATAGTTAACTTCAATCAATATTTAATGTTTGAGTGTTGTATGAAAAAATAGGTTGTGCCAAAAGATTGAAAATATCAAATTTTGATTAGTAGAAAGTTTAGTTTGGATTTGGGCCCTTTTATATCCCATTTTAACCGTTGGTTCAAAAATAGTGAAAATGGAGACCCAGAGGTTAATTTTGTGAAAATAATTTTTTTTTTTAAAATACAACATCGCCATTGAGTTTGAAACATCAAAAATAGCCTAGTAACATATATGGTTTATTTCTTTTGGGTCTCAAATGAATTACGAGGTTCGTTCGGTGCATTTGGAAACTTGGAAAAAATCAACAATTGTTGACATATAGTGCAATCCAAATAATCTTTCACGAACGCGAGCCTGTGGCTATGAATGTGAAGTAGGATGTAGTTCCTCCTTGCAATTGTGAAGGAGGCATCGCAGCCGCGAAGGACTAAAATTGTAGACCTTCTTGGATGCAAATCCTTGACCACGATCGCGAAGGCCAATATTTTGGTCGGCCAAACTTTAACCTTCGTGATAGCGAGGTGGGGTCTGTGATCATGAGTATTGTTCACTGAACAGTACAAAAGGTCTATATTTTCATTTTCCCTTTATTTTTGGACTATTAAGCTTCGAATTTGGGCAATTCTCGAGGATTTTGTCACCATTTAAGCTTGGGTAAGCTCTAAAACCCTAGTTCCATAATTTTTCATCGATTATATCATCAAAAACACCTTTAAATCATGTTTTTAAAATGGAAAATTGGAGTATTTACTAGTAAAGTTTAAAAAGTATTTTTCTTCGATTTGGAGATTGTTTTACTAGTATAGGCCTTATTTGAGCATTGATTTCCTTCATCATGGTAGAAATACATGATTTAGGGGTTGATATGATATAAATGATGCTTTACATGAATATTTATTTCGATTGTTCCTTGTGGAGTTGATGATCATAAATTATGGATATATTGAGTTTAATTTTAGGCTCACTTATATATATACATGTTGGATCGATTGGATATCATTATATTGAGTTAATTGTGAGCATTGCATCCTCTTTGCATACATATAGATTCATGATAGACTGGTACCATTAAGATATACAATTTTGAAAGAAAAAGACCCATTTGAAAAGACTCTAGGCCGAGGTCATTTGCCGGTAAGGTTGGCTTGAGATATGAGTTATAGTAAATGAGTTGTGAATACGCCGTGGATTCTACCTGGTAGTTTCAAGATCGGTGTGTATAAACAGAAGGTCATGCGATGGCTTTTATCATACATTGCATTGCACTTGCATAAGCATCTTGCTTGTTTTCCTTGACTTGTGCTTAGTTTCAATGTATTTTCATACTATATGTGTGTGTGTGTATGGTTTTTGTTTCCTTTGTATTTTTATATTAGAACTGTTAGTGGAAATGGTGTGAGCTAACATTGGTAACATGATCATAGTATGTTTTACTTATCTTATGTTCTACTTTTCTCAGTCGGTCTATGATACCTAATGAGTATAAGTGGATCGAGCTCACCCTTATTGTGCCATTTCGGTGTAGATCCTAGTAAGAGCACTTTTTGTGACAGCTGATTTTGTGTGGTGAATTTCAAAGCTTGAGGCATTGATCCACTCCAGTGTTTGGAACTGAATCAAACATCATATATCCTTCTATCACAGATACATATATTTTCAACTTTTAGATATTCTATTAGATGTCTTACATCATGACTCCATATTTTGAGGATTTATGAGATTTCTTTCGGGCTTTCCTTTTTACTTATATTTAGGGCCTAACTTTGTTCTAGAAGTCTCGCCTTGATTTGTATTTATTGTATATTTTTCTTTTCCTTAATCAGTTTGGGTGACTAACTTGCTTATCAAGGCTAAGCCGCGATAAGTACCATTATGATTCATTTTTGGGTTGTGACAGACACAAAAAACAAAAATAGGAAAAAAGAAAGAGACAAAAATAGGAAAAGAAAAAGAAAAAAGCCAAAAATTAAACAAAAAAAAAAAAAAATAAAGAAAGAGAAATAGAAGCTAAAGATAGAAGAGTGAAAAAAAAGGGAAAAAAAAAAAGAAACAAAACTAGGAAAAATAGGGGGAAAAGAAGAAAAAAAATAAAAATAGGAAAATAAAAATAGGTAAATAAAAAGAAAAAATTGAGAAGTAAAAAAGAAAAAAAAACTAATAAATAAAAAATAAAAAGGGAAAAAAGAAGAAAGAAATAGAAGCTGGAAATAGAAGAAAAGAACAACAGTGAACAAAAGGAAAAAATGAAAATAGAAAAAAACAAAAAGAAAAAAAAAAGATGAAAACACGAAGAAGAAAAAAAGCTAGAGATATAAGAGGGAGAGAGAGAGAGAGAGAGAGAGAGAGAGAGGATAAGGAGTCACTAAAATATTGTAATTTTGCTATCTCACTTAATTTTTTTATGTTGTTTCCATTTAGCTTAATTATAAGTTTGCTACTCTCTGTACTATTTCCTTTGGTAATTACCCTAAATATTAACATGTCTATGTATTTGATAAGAAACACCAAGTACCTATACAAATACAGTTGATTACCTTTTTAGGTAACAACTTAAGTTTTCAAAGGTAAAAAAAATTAGCTTCCTTAAAGCCCGTTTAGATAGGACTAAAAAAATAGCTTTTTAGATTAAGTGATTGAAATCTTGAAATAAATACTTATAAATTAAGTGGATAAGTGTTTGGATAGAAGTGCTGAAACTAAAAAAAATTATCGATGTGTTTGGAAAACAAGTGATGTTAAACACTTTTTTTGTTGTCAATATGACTTAAATGTCCTTAAAATTGTTAACACCATAAGTAAGGTTAATTATTTTTAAATTTTAATTCTAATAATTCAAATATAATTCTATTTAAATGAACTTTCAACGTAAAGTATTATGTGAGGTCAATTTATAAATATAAGTTACTTTTTCATTTTAAAATGTTAAAACATAAAAATTGTAACATATTTTTATATAAAAAGTCACATTATGTAATAATATTGCAAGCTTGTAACAATTTGGCTATGTTAATAAATATGTAAGCCTTCGATGTAATGATGGATTCGCTGAAAATAAAGGAGAAAGATGGAGAGTAAATTGAAGGAAAGAGACAAGGGGCTTTGAGCTAAAAGTGACAAAAGAGTTTGAAAATGAGGTGTAGGTGACTCATGTCTTAATAATTGAGTGTAGGTGACAATTATTTTATTATGGATTAAGAAAGTTGGGTAAGTTTGAGAATATCCCATAAGTTCTTAAATCTACACTTTTATCCAAATATTTACCTAATACAACAGGAAACGGAGGAAAAAAAGGCGTATTTTTCTCTCTTCTCGTCAATTATTATTTTCTCTCTCTTAGCATTTTTTGTTGTTCATTATTGTTGCTGCTTTATTCATTATTGTTTGATTCATTATCATCATCTTCTACTTCATTATCATCTCCATCTTCTTCTTATTGACTATTGTTCTTGTAGTTGTTACCGCTACTGCTGCTATTTGACCAATTTCTTAGAACGGATTTTGTTTCGTACATCATTTTCTACTTAGGTTACTTCATAGGAGACTTTGTAATATCAAATTATGATTTTTAGTTGAATTTTTCATCTGGGTAACTGTGATTTTGCTATTTTTTCAACAATAGATAGCACGCGAATATGAATGCAACATAAGAGTAATCTGTTTAAACAGATCAATCATCTGTTGTGACATATGAGCCATTTGTTGCAACGGAAGACTCATATGTTGGATTCATGTTTATGGTTCTATAGTTCTGTAACATGAATCGAATAGATGGGTCATCTATTGCAACATATGGCCCATCGGTTGCATTAGACTAGTTATCTATTGCAACAGGATAAATATCTGTTATAACAGATTAGTAACCTGTTGCAACAGTACCTTAACTCAATTCCAACAGGTGTGTCATCTATTATAACAAGGTAAATATCTGTTGCAATAGATTAGTAACCTGTAGTAACAGAACCAGAACTCGATTCCAATAGACGTGTGTCTGTTACAACATGTAAGTCATCTGTCGCAAGTGGTTAATTATATGTTGCACCATGTCACTCATCTCGTGGAATCAGGTTCAAAGGTTCTTTAGTACTGTAATATCTATCCCAATAGGTGTTTCATCTATTGCAATAGATGTATAGTCTGTTGCAACATATGATTCACCTATTACAATAGAGGCCTCGTCTATTGAAAACAGCTTCAGGGGCGTAACATGAATCCCAACAGGTAAATAATCTATTGCGACTGATCACTTACCATTTGCAACTTATGTTTCACATGTTGTAATAGATTACACATCTGGTGGGATTCATTTTACAGCACTATGAAATCATTATTAACTTTTTTGAACAAATGACTTTATTTAGGTACCACTAATGGATGGATCAATAACAATGGGTATGGATTGTCATGGTCAATAGATCGAGAAGAGCAATCGATATGTATGGCATTGGAAGGAGAGTGAAATTCTAGAGACGATAGCTATGCCAATCCAAAGTGATGTTTCGTATGATTATTTTTAGGAACTTAATCATCAGCTATTGTGGACTGAATTGTCAATCGAAAGAACTCGGCATTAGCTATATGCACAGCTCCTCTGAAAATCAAAGGGTACTATATTTCAAGATAACCGATCAGGTTCAGTTGCATGCTTATCTTAGTGATTCATCTAGGGCGGTATTAAGGGTGTACGTGGTTGAAAAGATGAGAGAAAACATGAACCAGAATATAGAAAATAAACAATAAAAAGACATCTTTGATGGTAGGTTGGATGATCTAGACATGAATATTACAGATGATGATCAAACACCTATGCCCGTTGATGTGACCAATACGGTGGGAAGTTCTTCTCGATCGATACAGTCTGGCCATCGTCAGACAACGAGACTGGCTTTTACAAGGGAATGTCATTCAAGGTAAAATGGTAATGGGTAAATCAATAATAATAATAGATGTATATATCTAATTTAAATAACATACAGAGAAGGAGATGGGAAGAAAAGAGCAATAGTGAACCATACCTATAATGTCAAAAAAGCAAAGAGATCAGAACACCTATTTTAATCGAGAAAAGATATTGATCGGGTGAGATCTAAAAGGATCCTCATAAAAAAGAGGAGAAAAAGAGAGGAAAAAGAGATACAGTTGTGATTACCCTAAAGAAGAGAGAAAAAGAATTCTACATAAAGAAGAAAAAAAAGATGAGTTTAGTTAATTTGTGGCTGAAGGAGAGAAAATTCTAGAGATAGATTTTAAATAATCATTAATAACTTTAACGGGCGCGAGGATATGTTGATATTGAAAAGACGAGATAAGACTACTCAAGAAGGAGATTTTTGAGTTATCCAAGTAATGTTTTTACCGTCTTAGTATTTTATCTTTTTTTTATCTCGGATAGGAAATTGCTTTAAAATATAAAAAATTCGTACAACATATAAGTCATCTGTTGCAATAGATGACAATTTTTGTTTGAAAATTTCCAATGGCTCAGTCATCTGTCACAACCGATGGAAATGCCTATTTGCTAATTTACAACAGATAGTTAATCTATTGCAATATATAACATAATTTGTTTGATAAATTCCAATAGATAAGTCATCTATTGCAACAGGTTGAACATTTATTTTTATACAATTTCAATTGAGTTCTTATGTTTAACTACAACTTCAATTGATTTACCTAGAACTAGGGGGCTGAGTTCATAGGGTCAATGACAACTTCAATTGAGTCTTTGGAAATTGCATGATGTTGGTATTGAGTTCCTCCCAACCTGAGTCGTCGATCGATCACTCTGAGTTGAAATAATTCATATTACTTCATTATCAAACTAATACCTGAATTGATTTAGCATAACTAGGGGTGAGTTCATAGGGTCAACTAAAACTTTAATTGAGTCTTTGGCAATTGTGTGATGTTGGTGTTGCATTTCTCCCGACCTGAGTTGTCAATCGATCACTCTAAGTTGAAATTATTCTTATTACCCCATTATCAATCTAACACCTAAATTTTTTTAGCTAGAACTAGGGGTCAGTTCATAGGGTCAACTACAACTTTAATTGAGTCTTTGGAAATTGCATGATGTTGGTATTACGTTCCTCTCGACCTGAGCCATCGATTGATCACTCTGAGTTAAAAAGATTCTAATTATCTCATTATCAAGATAATACATAAATATAATACCCCGTACTTTTACTTATATTGAAATCGTCCCAAGAATGTTAGAAACTTACTTTGAAAGATGAATCCATTTTGTACACGTGGAATTTTTAAGATTTTTACTTTTTTTAGTGTAAAATTGAATTAGCTTTCCAATGATACCAATTTTGTCCAAATCTGGTAATGGAGTAAAAATTTATGGACATTTTACCGAGAGTTGTCAGAATCGCCCAAGTGCGACAGGCAGGTCGACGGACCGCCGATAGCTACGGACCATCGCCTAGACCATCGCAACTAAGGCAGTAAGTCAGTCTTCTGGCTAAGGTGTGACGGACAGGTTGATGGACCGTCAAACTTGTGACAGACCATTGTCCAAGCCATCGCTACTAAGGCAGTGAGTCCCTATTCTGGCCCAGGTGCGACGATCAGAACGACAGACCGTCGGGCTAGCGACGGACCATCGCAAGACCCATCGCAGATCCTGTTCAGTAAATTCTAAGTTATTTTTAAAAGGGCATTTGGGTCTTTTTCCACCCATTTTAGCCCCCAATTATACCAGACCATAGCCCATAATATTATTATTATTCATCTATAACATCAAATTAGGGTTTCTTTCAAAGATCATTCCTCAAGAACAAGAAACCTTAGGTGTTTAATTTTAAGTCAAGAATTCAAGTTTTCCTTCATTAATTTTTAATAAATCATTCACCTAGATATGTCATGTGTTGATTCATGGGTCCCTTTCACCCATGAAGCTTATGAATCTCTTTTCAAAATCCAAGATTTGTGTATTTATGAATGTTAATTATTTAAATTGAATTAAAATTCATGTTCATGATGTTGTGAGGTTTTGATTCATGTTTGAAATTACATATTCAAATGATTGATCCTAGGATGTTGGTATTTGCATAGTAATCATGATAAGCCCTTAAATTTACATGTTGATTGATGTATCCATGATTATTAGATGTGTTGATGATTGAATAACCAAAGCATGCTCCCCATGTGTTAAATTAAATGCCTATGAGAAGGAAAAGTGTCATACTAGTATGATAATATGAAATCCCCATTTATGTACAAGTTTATGCATGTCAAGTATTTGATGAAATGTCTTAGTCAAGGAGTTATGGATATATGTGTGGCCATTGTGGTGCTTTAGAACTTGTACTTCATGAATTCTCCAACTTATTGTATTATGGATTGTGATGTTGGTCATGTATTCAAGAAAGTCATGTTTTGTCAGTTTCATACTATCGAGTCCTGGGGGTACATGTACCCAACAATTAGTTGTGTGCCTAGATCTAATGTCATGTTTACAAGATACTCTCAGTTGAGCCATGTTCATAGAAATTTAGTTAGTCATGTGACTCGGGAAAACTCAGTAAACTCAGTAATCTTAAAAACCTAAGAAATTCAGTAATCTCAGTAGTATTCTGTCAGTCAATGGAACTCAGTTAACTCAGTTCAGTTAGTTCAGTTAATCATGTTCAGTGTCTATCCAGAAGGGAGTAGAAATTAGCACCGAGCGAACCTAAGGATGGAAACCCACCTGTTATATGAGGGTGTGATTCTTAGAAGCAATCCTTGCATTCCAGAACTACGTAGCCAGCGTAGGTTGAGACATCATAGCCTGTTATATGAAGGTAGATGAGGTGGATTAACCTATTATATGAGGATTCCCATCGTTCTCACTAGATTCACCTATTATATGAGGGTTACTCACAGACTATCCTTACCAGTGGCGCGGTATTGATACCCTTCCAATTGGGGTTACAGATTGGACCCCAACTTAGCTATATTGCATTATTTAGGATATGTCGGTTAGATGACTACTTCCCACAGTTTCTGTATAGAATCAGGACTATCAGATATAGTCATTCAGTCTCAGTAATAGAACTTAGATAGTTCTACAGGATTCAAGACTGTCAGATACAGTCAACTCAAAATAGTACGGAACACAGCTAGTTCCATCAGAACCTAGACTATCAGATACAGTCAATCAGTATTAGTTATTTAAGTTATACAAATATCAGTAATCATGTTATCACGAACTCAGTTGTGGTCATTATGTATTCATGCATGTATTCTCACGTTCATGTTATCCAGTCAGTTAGTAAAGTTTATGCATGTGAACCCTTTGTATTTAGCCTACCTCACATGCGTACCAGTACATTCAAACATACTAACACATTTGCGCTATGGTGTTTTATACCATAGGTTCAGAAGCACGAGCTCCAGAGCATCAGTAGCATTCCAGTCTTAGCAGTCAGAGTTAGCAGTGAGTCCTCATCCTTCGAGGACATGACCATTACTGTATTATCTCATTAATTAATTTATTAGTTGGAGTTAGTTGGGGACATGTCCCATCAACTCCTTATTAAGACAGTTCAGTCAGTTAGAGGCTTTTCAGACTACAGTATGTTCAGACAGTTTATTTCAGTTGTTTTGGGTATTTCATACCCCATCCATATGTTATGTTTTATCAGTTATATTATAGTTTTGAACCTTACAGCCTTATAACCTTTATTTCCATATTTATACAGTGTATTATGCAGTGTTCAGGTACAGATATCAGTCATGGGTTAGCTTATGTTCGTTTAGGGTCATGAGCATCGTGTAGCATTTTGGGTACCAAATTCGGGGCATTAAAAACTTGGTATCAGCGCCTAAGGTTCAATAGAGTCCTAGGAAGTCTGAAAGCCGCATCTAATAGAGTATTGTACATGGGTGTGTTGCGTGCCACATTTATGTGCAGGAGGCTATAAGGTGTTTTAGGAACAGTTTCCCTTCTTTCAGTATTCATGTCGTGCCAGTGAGCATAATCTCAATCTAATATCTTAGTCTAATCTATTTCTCCCTTTCTTCTATAGAACATGCCTCCTAAAAGAAGAAACGAGAATCAGCCAGCCCCACAGCCCGAAGATCCTTTGGGAGAACATGTCTCTCGTGAAGAGTTTAAAACTGCATTCAGAACTCTTGCTCAGTCAGTCGCTACTCAGAATGATTGACCAGCTATCATTTAGGCAAACCCAGTGTCCAATTCAGCTGCATCTAGGATTCGAGATTTCACTCGAATGAATCATCCATCCTTTTCGGGTCTAAGTCAGAAGAGGACCCTTAGGAATTTCTTGATCAAGTTCATAAAGTTACAGATATCATAGGGTTACTTATAGTGAGAGTGTGGAGGTTGTTGTATATCAGTTGCAGGATATTGCTCACACTTGGTACAAACAGTGGAAGTCAGAGAGGGCAGTAGATGCAGGGCCTATTGAGTGAAAGGAGTTTGCTACTCAATTCTTAGATATATTCTTTCCCCTAGAGCTGAGAGAAGCTAAAGTGTTAGAATTTATCAACCTCAGGCAGGGCAACATGGCAGTGAAAGAGTATTCTCTTAAGTTTACTCAATTAGCCAGATATGTTTCTCATATGGTTGCAGATAGTAGGGCTAAGATGAGTAAGTTTTTTTCTAGGGTGAAAAATAGTATAGTCAATGAGTCCAGATCCGCGATGTTGAATATTAACATGAACATAGCCCAGCTTATGACCCATGCTCAGCAGATAGAAGAGCAAAATATTAAGATGGGGGAGAAGCAGAATAAGAGAGCAAGGACGGGTAGTTTCAACTTTGCTCCGCCCAAATCAGAAGGAGGAAACTGTTCTCAGTTTCGTCCTAAGTCAGCGGTTCCAACTCCTTCTTCAGCTAGTGCTCCAGCTTTTAAGTTCAGGGATGGTAATAAAGATAGAGTTCCAGGCTCTAAGTTTTAAGGTAGTATTAGCAGTACCCGCACCTATCCTCTTTGACAAACTTGTGGTAAGAACCATCAGGGCATTTACAGAGCAGGTAGTGGTATTTTTTTTGGATGTGGCAAGCCAGTCCACAGAGTCATAGACTGTCCTCAGCCAGTTCCTCAGGGTCAGTAGAATTGTTCCTCATCTCAGTCCGATCGCCCAAACAAGCAGGGTGCCACCTCTAGCGCTACTAGTGGGCAATGCCCAAATCGAATTTATGCTCTCAAGTCCCGACAAGATAAGGAAAATTCTCCTGATATGGTTACTAGTACGTTATAGATCTTTTATGTGCATGTTTACGCTTTGCTAGATCCAGGAGCTTATTTTTCTTTTGTTACTCCCTATATAGCAGGCAATTTCAGAACCAGTCCTAAAATTCTAAAGAGCCCTTTTCAGTGTCTACCCCAATGGGTAAAACCATCATAGCCCAGCGGATATACAGGAACTGTCCGGTTATGATATTTTAAAAAGTCACATCAACAGATTTAGTCAAATTAGAGATGACTGATTTTGATGTCATTCTCGACATGGATTGGCTTTATTCCTACTATTCCACAGTCGACTGCAGAAACCGAATAGTCCAATTCTAATTTTTGAATGAACCTGTCCTAGAATGGAGGGGTAGTACTTCAGCTTTCAGAGGTCAGTTTATTTCCTACCTTCGGGTAAGGAAAATAATATCTAAGGGATGTGTCTATCATCTTGTTTGAGTTAAAGACACTAGTTCTGAAACTCCCAGTCTTGATTCAGTCCCAGTCGTGAATGAATATTCAGATGTCTTTCCCGAAGATCTTCCAAGAATTCCTCCCAAAAGGGAAATAGACTTCGGCATTGATTTTCTTCCAGATACTCAGCCTATATATATTCTTCCATATAGAATGGCACCAGTAGAACTCAGAGAATTGAAATACCAGTTAAAGGATCTCTTAGATAAGGGATTCATCAGACCCAACGTGTCCCTGAGGGGTGAACCAATCTATTCGTGTGCAAGAAAAATGGTTCCCTCAGAATGTGTATTGATTACCATTATCTCAATAAAGTCACGGTCAAGAACAAGTATCCTCTTCCCAGAATTGATGACTTGTTTGACCAACTTTAGGGTGCCAGCTATTTCTCTAAGATAGACCTCGGATTAAGCTATCATCAACTCAAAGTCAGAGAATGTGACATTTTGAAAATAGCCTTTCGTACTCGGTATGGTCACTTCAAATTCTTAGCTATGTCCTTTGGTCTTAGAGAAATCAGTCCGTCGAGGGAGCTACTTGGGAAGCAGAAGCAGACATATGAACCAAGTATCCTCACCTCTTCTCCGCAAACTTAGATCTAGCTCAAGGTAATAGTTCTCCTTAAGCATTTCAGTTTCATGTTCAGGTTTCAGTGACAAGCTTGGTATCCATTTCATGTTTAGAATTCCATTACAACTTGGTAGGAAATGCCATTGCATATCCAGTCATGCATTTATATGTCAGTTTAGTTATATAATCATGCATCAGACATGCATTCTCATTGTGAGAACCTTAGTTCATCAGAACACTCAGTAATGATTCATGAATCAGTTACACATGCATCAGATATGTATGCTAGGTATGATATATTCAGTTATCAGTCATGTCATTCATGAGATCATGTTCCAGTTGGTCATATTCAGTATTTATGTCAATTTATCTTCTCCCCTCTCACTCAGTCTCATTCGAGGATGAATGTTCTCAAGGGGGAGTTATTGTAATACCCCATACTTCTACCTAGCTTGAATTTTTCCCAAGAATGCTAGAAACTTACTTAGAAAGATGAATCTATTTTGTACATATGGAATTTTTAAGATTTTTAATGATACCAATTTCGTCCAAATCTGGTATCGGAGTAAAAATTTATGGACATTTTACTGAGAGCTATCATAACCTCCCAGGTGTGACAGGCAGGTCAACGAACCAACGATCTAGCGACGGACCATCACCTAGATTGTTGTAACTAAGGCAATAAGTCAGTCTTCTGGATAAGGTGTGACGGACAGGTTGACAGACCGTCGAACTTGTGAAGGACCATCGCCTAAGCCATCGCTACTAAGGCAGTGAGTCCCTATGTTGGCCCAGGTGCAACAGTCAAAATGATGGACCGTCGAGCCAGTAATAGACCGTTGCACGAGCCATCGCAGATCCCATTCAGCAAACTCTAAGTCATTTTTCAAAGGGCATTTGGGTCTTTTTTGACATATTTTAGCCCCTAATTATACCAGACCATTGTCCATAACTTTATTATTTATCTATAACACCAAATAAGGTTTCTCTAAATGATCAATCCTCAAGAACAAGAAACCCTAGGTGTTTAATTTTAAGTCAAGAATTCAAGTTTTCCTCCATCAATCTTCAAGAAATCATCCACCTAGGTATGTCATGTGTTGATTCATGGATCCCTTTCACCCATAAATCTCAAGAATCTCTTTTCAAAATCTAAGATTTTTGTATTTATGAATGTTCATGATTTAAATTGAATTGAAATTCATGTTCATGATGTTGTAGGGTTTTGATTCATGTTTGAAATTACATATTCAAATGATTGACCCTAGGATGTGGTGATTTGCATAGTAATCATGATAAACCCTTAAATTTACACGTTGATTGTTGTATCCATGATTATTAGATGTGTTGATGATTATATAACCAAAGCATGCTCCCTATGTGTTTGATGCCTATGTGAAGGAAAAGTGCCATACTAGTATGATAATATGAAATCCCCATTTATGTACAAGTTTATGCATGTCAAGTATTTGATAAAATGTCTTAGTCAATGATTTATGGATATATGTGTGGACATTTTGGTGCTTTAGAACTTGTACTGCATGAATTCTCCAACTTATTGTATTATGGATTGTGATATTGGTAATGTATTCAAGAAATTCATGTTTTATCAGTTTTATGCTATCGACTCCTGGAGGTAATTGTACCCAACAATTAGTTGTGTGCCTAGATCTAATGTCATGTTTTCAAGATACTCTCAGTCGAGTCATGTTTATAGTAATTCAGTCAGTCATGTGACTCAGGAAAACTCAGTAAACTCAGTAATCTCAAAAATTCAGTAATCTCAGTAGTATTCCGTCTGTCAACGGAACTCAGTTAACTCAGTCTAGTTAGTTCAGTTAATCATGTTCAGTGTTTATCAATATAGGAGTAGAAATTAGCACCGAACAAACCCAAGTATAGGAAATTACCTATTATATAAGGGTGTGATTCTTAGAAGCAATCCTTGCATTCCAGAACTGCGTGGCCAGCGTAGGTTGAGACATCATAGCCTGCTATATGATAGTAGATAAGGTGGCTTAACCTATTATATGATGCTTCCCACCATCCTCACTAGAGTCACCTGTTATATAAGGGTTACTCACAAATTATCCTTACTAGTGGCGCGGTATTGACAACCTTCCAATTGGGGTTATAGATTAGACCCCAACTCAGCTAAATTACATTATTTAGGGCATGTCAGTTAGATGACTACTTCCCACAGTTTCAGTACAGAATTAGGACTGTCAGATACAGTCATTCAGTCTCATTAATAGAACTTAGATAGTTCTACAGGATTCAGGACTGTCAGATACAGTCAACTCAGAATAGTATGAAACTCTGCTAGTTCCATCAGAACCTAGACTATCCAATACAATCGGTCAGTATCAGTTATTTCAGTTATATAGATATCATTATCTTATGTTATTAATACTCAAACTCAGTAATCATATTATCATAAACTCAGTTATGGTGATTATGTATTCATTCATATATTTTAACATTCATGTTATCCAGACAGTTAGTATAGTTCATGCATGTGAACCCTTTGCATTCATCCTACCTCACATATATAACAGTACATTCAAACGTACTTACGCATTTGCGCTATGGTATTTTATACCATAGGTTTAGAAGCACGATCTCCAGATCATCAGTAGCATTCCAGTCTTAGCAGTCAGAGTTAGCAGTGAGTCCTCATCCTTCGAGGACATGACCATTACTGTATTATCTCATTAATTTATTTATTTGTTGGAGTTAGTTGGGGACATGTCCCATCAACTCCTTATTCAGAAAGTTTAGTCAGGTAGAGGCTTTTCAGACTACAGTATGTTCAGACAGTTTATTTTAGTTATTTTGGATATTTCATACCCCATCCATATGTTATGTTTTATCATTTATGTTACAGTTTTGAACCTTATGGACTTACAGCCTTTATTTTTGTATTTATACAGTATATTATGCAGTGCTCAGGTACAGATATCAGTCATGGGTTAGCTTGTGGTCCTTTAGGGTCATGAGCATTGTGTAGCATTTTGGGTACCAGATTCAAGGCATTACACTAAATTTATTTAGCTTGAACTAGGGGTGAGTTCATATGGTTAACGACAATATCAATTGAGTGTTTGGCAATTGCATGATGTTGGTATTATTTTCTTCCCAACCTAAGTCATCGATCGATCACTCTGAGTTGAAATGATTCTTATTACCTCATTATCAATATAATACCTAAATTGATTTATCTAGAACTAGGAGTTAGTTCATAGGGTCAACTACAACTTCAATTGAGTCTTTAGCAATTACATAATATTGGTATTGCGTTCCTTCCGACCTGAGTCATCGATCGATCACTCTGAGTTAATACAATTTTTATTACCTCATTATCAAGCTAATACCTAAATTGATTTATCTAGAACTAGGGGTGAATTCATAGGTTCAACTACAACTTCAATTGAGTCTTTGGCAATTGGATAATGTTTATATTTTGTTTCTCCCGAACTGAGTCGTCAATCGATCACTCTGAGTTAAAATGATTCTTATTAGCTTATTATCAAGATAATACCTTATTTATTTATATATAACTAGGGGTGAGTTCATGGGGTCAACTACAGCTTCAATTGAGTCTTTGGCAATTGCATGATGTTGGTATTGCGTTTCTCCCGACTTGAGTCATCAATTGATCACTTTGAGTTGAAACAATTTGTATGTCCTTATTATCAAGCTAATACCTAAAATTCATCAGTGTTCCAGTTGAACTTAATACACTTTATTATGATGAGACGGTTAAAAATTAAGTATATCTTTTCAAATTTAAAAAAATAATTAAGATTAATTTGGACTAGATTAACATTTTCAAAACTTGTCATTCATTTCCAAAATACAAATCAACCCATACAAATCATCCATTTGCGGGAAAAATAATTCATCATTTCAAATCTCAAGTTCTCACTATTTTCTTTCTCTCTCAATAATACAGACAACAACCACTCATCAAATTTCTCAACCCTTCATAACAGATCAATTTTCTTCTCATTTCTAGCCACATAGATGTTATTTTAAAATTCATGCTTGCTTGTATCTATCATTTTATCTATCTTCATAGGTAACAGAGTTCGAGAAGAGTTCTATATTTATTTGTGTTTTTAAAATTAGGGCTTTTAAGTTAATGATGAAAAAAAGACTTTTAGTTGTATTATCTTCAAGAATAGGTTTACAATTTTGAGTTTTGATGGTAAAATTATAGGAAGAACCCAAGAAAACCCTAGTTTTTATCGTCGTTCTTCGTTGACTGTCGTGGTATTATTGGATGATGTTTATTATGTTAGTGGTCATGGTGGTGGTGGTTGTGGTGGTGGTGGTGGTTGCCGCGGTGGTAGTGGTGGTGTTTATGGTGGCTATTGGTAGTGGTGCTGGTGGCACTGGTTGTTGATGTTTGTGGTGGCTGTTGGTGGTGTTGGTATTAGTGGTGTTTGTAATGTACTTTTTAAAATTTATGCATACAATAATTGTAATGTACTTCTTGTTTTTTCTATTGTTTGTAGGTAAAACATGTCTCCCAAAAGAAAATAAAGTGAAAGTAAATCAACTTCTGACCACCTAGCAAAAAAGGCTATAGTACAGAGGGATTCGGAGGGGCTTCCTGAACAATCTCAGTCAAAGAAAAGTGAAGCTAAGAAAAGATATAAAAATGACATTGAGGGAGGTGGACAAAGTTTTGTAGGTGGTGATGAGGAAAATTAAATTGGGGAGGAAGAAGAAAAAGATAAATAAGAAGAGGAGGAAGTAGAAAGTGAGAAAGAGGATGATCATCTACATGATGATAATACATCACTAATGAGGTGTGAATTAATATCGAAATCCTAGCTTGATCCTCTCAAAACTATAACTATTGACAGGTTTCAAGATGTGATACTGATAGATGACCCTACAGAACTAACTAGTGATCTAGTACTTAAATGTCAGTTGGGGAAACCTTTTGATGACTTTAGGAAAACTATGAAGAATGAAAACATAGACAGACTTTTTAAGAAGAGTTGCTTTGGACACTTTCTTGAGCTGCCTGAGGACCACACTGCTCGTTTCCAAATGAGCATGATATATAGTCTTCTCAAGCACAGGATCAAGTACATGGGGGATGATAAAGATTCAAATGAGGAGGGTAAAAATGGATGAAATCTGTATCAACTATTGTGGCATGCAGGTTTGTTTTGGCTTGAAAGAGTTTTCCATAGTAATGAGCTTGAGATACGATCGTCCAGAAGAACCTCTTACCAAGGAAACACCATGCAAAACATCCAAGGCAATCAGGACAGCCAAACCACCACCATCAAATATAAGAAAGGCATTGTCCCAGAGATCACCCACCAAAACCATAAACGCAAGAAAAAAATAGATGAATTTTAGACATTGTTGGATGTGGGTATAAAGCCAATAAGTTAATAGAACATCTCAAGGATAAAACCATATCAAAAAAGTTGAAGTAGCAATTGTACTTAGTTTGGTTTGCCCATTCTGTTATATTGGCAAGAGACGTTAACAAAGTCACAGAAGATGATTTGTTGAAGCTTGTTGAGGATTTTGAGAAATTCAATAATTATCCCTAGGGATATGACAGCTACTATTTTACTGTCAAATATTTACTAACAAAGATATCCCTAAAAATGATCACAATATACGGCTTTCCTTGGTCTTTCATGGTAAATTTAGTCACTATTTATTTACTCGTCCATTAATTTATATTGAATAATTATTATGATTTTTTTCGTTTTCCTCTTGTTTACATTTTTAAGGCTTGGGCATTTGAAGTTATTCCTCACCTTTGAAAGCAGGTCAAGGATTACCCGGATGAGGCTTCTCATCCAAGGATCCTTAGGTGGTTGGCTACAAAGAGAAACATAAGAATTAAGCAGGTTGATATCTTTAACCCTCTAGATGATAAAGTATGTATTCTTTCAAGTAATATAATTTAACTTAAAGAAATATATTGAAACAGATGTCCATCTATTACGACAGATGGGCTATCTGTTGCACCAGATTACCCGTCCACTGCAACTGGTACAATAGACGGGTAATCTATTGCGATAGACAATTCATATTTCGCATTAGATTACCCATATATTGCTTTGGTTATCTGAACCCGACTCAATAATTTTCCCATTTGCTGCAAATTATGCAATAGATGGGTAATCTGGTGCAACATATTGTAAATCTATTTTGACAGACAGATCAGTTGTTATGACAGAAAGATCATTTATTGTATAAGTTGTCTGTGTTAACATGTAACCCAACTGACTGCAAATTATTATATGATTTAAATGTATCTGTCTTTTTTTATAGGTTGTGCATCCATGGATCGTGCCTACTGAGTAGGAGTTGGAGATGCCTTTTTTTATTACTCTAAGTCTTATTGATACAATAGCAGACCCAATGATGGACTTAATAAAGAAGGAACTGGCTGGAGCAATAGCCATAAGAAGAGAAGTTAGGCAAGGTTTGCCTAATGTTGAGGCTCTTCATGACCAACCTACTGCAACAGATTCGGGTGCTTCTTTTGGGGTGTTGCTGGTGGAGTTGTTAATATTGGTGGAAGGCATGCTTATGTTGCTTCTAGTCATGATAATGAGCATGTTGATGATTAAGAAAAAATAAATATGATTGAAAACACCCCTTTCATCGATCCCTCTTACCCTTACACAAGTCCCTCTCACCCTTACTCTGGTCCCTCTCACCTCTCTTTATTCTCATGTTCTTATTGTAAATATGAATAGTGAAAGAATAACTAGGATAAACTCTTCAAAAAAGTAGAGGCTATCGGTAAAATCTATTAAGGAATTGAAATCCAAGAGGGGTGTCATACCATCCAAGAAGGTGAGGGAGCCATACACTCCTATAGTGGCGGTTGGAGGAAGAAAAGAGCAATTAGCCAAGTACTCTCCAATTAGAAATAAGAAAAAAAATGCAACTTCTCCCTCTCTAAAAGTTGTTGAAGTTCAGGGGCTATTCAAGAAGGTAGACATATATGTGGAACTTGGCGCCAAAGAGAAGAGGGATCTGTGACGGGCCACGAATGCCAAGCAAGGCGCACAAGATTATCCCATCCATACCTTTTCCTCCCAAGACTTTAAGAGTATAACAGATCTACGTACGTGGACAGGGTAAGTTTACTTTTCCTAACCTAGCCTTCTAATCTACTCTATGAAGAAGAAGCTACGCAACAGATGTTTCATCTGTTGCAACAACTATGAATTCTAGTGCAACTAGTGGTGGTTCTATTGCAACATATTACCCATCTCTTGCATAAGTTACGTTAGATGGGTAATCTATGAACAGATTCAGAAAACCCTCTACAATAGATAGACCATCTGTTGCATCTTTCTACTACGTTTTTCTTCTTTACAATTACTAACCTATTTAAAATTGACTTCTTATATCATAGTATGTTGAAGAAATTCTCTACCTCATGAGGGAAAGGCAATTAGTGCACCTGAAAGCTTATGATATTTTTGATAGTATAATGGACCTTGACTTTTATAAGAATTTCAAGGATAGGTACGATGATCTTAGTAAGCTAACGTCAACTCCCAATGGCATGGGATTTGATTTGTTAGTTTCTGGGTTCTAATGGGATGAAGAAATCATTAAAATATGTTAGAGAAGAGAGGCCAAATCCATATGGCAAGAGCTGCACCGAGGAAAAGAGGATTCTTGGAGTTATAAATGTGGACATCATACGTTATTGGGTTGTTGAGATACTACTCTAGGAGGGTAAGATCAAGGTTTATGACTGCAACTAACTTTCTTTGGACGAGGATAATTTTTTTACCCACATGCAGCCACTATTAGAGTTGTTCCCCATCTTGTTGAGGCAGAGTAAACTGATGGATCATTTACCAGTGGGAGTGTTGATGAAGCAACCATGGTATTTTGAAGGTCGAAATAAGGACATGGACTTTTCAAAAAATAAAATCGATGTTGTGTGCGGGTCGCACGCGCTTGCACACATCGAATATTTACTGATCGGAAAAAAAATGGACAAGCCAACGACCTTTCTGTATGATAATGTTGTGGAAAACACGCAAGAGGTCTAGGCTTATGGGGTACAAACTGGACGCTTGGAGCCTATGTATAAAGAAGAGTCTGTGAAATAATAATTTTTTATTTCAAGTCGTTTCACTTTACATACTTTATATGTAGTGGCAATTTTTTTTGGTCTAATGAGAGTTGAAATTTTTATAATGCAATTGACTGTCTATCTGTTGTAAAATATATTCTATTTGTTCTGACAGATAGATAATCTGTTGCAATAGGTTGGTCAACTGTTTCATAATGTCGATGTTTTTATCTAAGTCTTATCTGTTGCAACGGTGGGAAGACCTGTTTGATAATTTCCTACAAATGACCTACATGTTGCAACATGTCTAATTCTTTTTGCTATTTTCCAAAAATTACGTTTGAATATCCATGTGCTCAACAACACCAAACTAGTAGCCAATACAAATACACCACCATAAAAATTTCAGCAATTAGTCTTGAATATCCATGTGCCCTACAACACTAAACCAGTATCAATAACGCCAATAATGCAGTATCTTCTTGCTCGATTTTTTTTCTCTTCAAAAGTCTTGACTTTCTTTAACAAACCCTAGATTACATGATTTGCTTGTGAAGGGTGTCATTCTTCATACCAATCAAAGTAATCAAATCCACTCAATCTCTATAAAAATAAGACCACAATTATAAAATAATTACAACTCAATAATAAATAAACTAATTAAATAAAAAAATTACCTTTGAAATCTTACAAGTAAAAAATCTACGATCAAAATTTTATTGAGTCCAAGAAGTCTTCAATCGAGCTTTATGACCACACTTACAATATCAAAAATCTTTATCATAAAAACAATGAAAGTTGAGCTTGGCATTGTCAAGCTCAAGTGAAAAAAATGAGAAAAATATGCAAAAAAAAAATAAATACAAATAATTTGAAAATTTTGGATATAGAAAAAAAGATGGAAAAGAAGAAAATTTGAGAATTTAGTGTTAAATTTAGGAAGAAGATGAATATAAAACATAATGGGTGGAAATTAACCGTTAGGGGCCAATCAGACACCAAGTCAGCCAAAATGGGGGTTCAATGAGCCTTGGTAGTATGAATTATACGCGAGCTACCAACAGGGAAAAAAGTGCCAAACTGACACATTTGATGCCTATTTTAGGTGTTTAAAATGAACATTGTCTACTTGAGGTGCCAAAGTGAAAGATCGCTGCAATTTTACGTGCCTGTCAATGGGTTCCGCCTTTTTTATTTCAAGTCACTTCACTTTACATATAGTGGCAATTTTTATCTCTAATGAAAGTTTAATTTTTATAATGCAACAGATTGTCCATCTGTTGTAACAGATATTCTACCTGTTCTGACAGATAGTTTATTTGTTGTAATAGGTTGGTCATCTATTGCATTATGCCGATGTTTCTATCTAAGTCTATCTATTGCAACAGTGGGAAGACCTGTTTGATAATTTCCAATAGATTACCTACATGTTGCAACATATGTCTAAATCTGTTTGATATTTTCCAACAGATATGTCGTCTATTGCAACAGATACCTTATTTGTTGCAATATTTGAATCTAGTATTCCATTTCAATTAATAAGTTCAAATGTACGGATAAAATAAAATTCATAGACAAAATAAAATAAATTGAAGCCTTCAAAAATTAAAAGAACTAAATCAACAAATAAATGAAATGTCAAAAAATTGTTATGGGTACTATCTCAACAAATAAATCAACAATTTAAGTTTTGATGCCAACAATTCCTAAGGAGGGGTGAGTTTATTACTTTGACAGACTCAACATATAAATATCTACTAAATATGGACAAGTTGTTTTTCATCTGGTGCTATGGAATTCGGCTTTGGTCTTTGTGGATCTTTAATGTCACTTGTGTGCGCTTTCGCTTCTCCACATTTCCATAAAAAGAGTAATATATTGTCAATGTTGTTCAGAAATAGCTTCTACATTGATATCCACCTGGAAATCTAGAATTGGTCAATGTTAATCACAAAGATACAAAAAAAAATGGAAAAGGATAACTAATTTGTTTTAGCAAATCAAACAGGTCTTCCTTCTGTTTTAAATTATCCCAAACAGATTATATTTTTGTTGCAACAGTTGGATAAATTATTGGGATAAATTATAGCATGAGGAAGAGCTGTATGATAAATTCCAATGGATGAACCATATGTTTCAACATATGACTCATCTGTTTGGAAAAACTGAAACAATAGAAAATCTTAATTTAATTTGTACCAACAAATGACCCATTTATTGCAGCAAATAGGTCATTTCTTGGTACAAATAAAAATGGTACGTAGATTTTTTTGATTTTCTAAAATAGATGAGACATATGTTGCAACAGATACTGTATTTGATGCAATATGTTAGTCAAATGTTGCAATAGATGTATATATCTTTTTGATAATTTTCAGCAGATGTGTCATCTATTGAAAAAGCTATGTGTTTGTTTGTTAGTTGGAATAGACAATATATATTCACCTTCTTCATCTCGTACTTCTCTCTTGTGGCCCTTGTACAGTGCTCAATAGTGCAACACATGGACAGAGGAGTTGCAATTTCGCTTTTTGGATGCTTTATAATGCCTTGGAAATTACGTTCGTTCTCCTCTTAGCCTTAATCTCTAATGGAGTGGATGGAAATAAAATCCTCTTTGATGGAATGACACCTCTCTTAGATGTCATTTCCTTTAAAGAAGTAGTTAATATATTAATAGAATTAATCACTACATCATGTTTCGCCTTGTAGTCTTGACATTTGCATGCAGAACATTCGCTCGAAGAGGCAAAATCTATATAACCAGTATGATCATACTCATAATGATTTGTTTTAAAAACTGTAAGAGGAGCATCATTAGACTCAACAGCAGCACCACTACCATCACCAATAGCTCCACTACAACTACCATCACATCAACAACAACAAGCCCACCCTCAAAAATTATTTTTCTTCTGATGGTTGTTGCTCCAAATAGTTCTATTTTTATTCAGTCAACGAGCTTAGGGTTCGATAAAGTTTGCATAGACTGTAACGTAAGAAAAATGTCATCTTCAACTCTCGATTGGTCAGAACAAGAGACGGATGCACAATCTAACATAAATCATTACATATATTAGAATGATGATAAGATCATTCAAAAAATCATTAATTAAAATAAAAAGTTAATTATAATTATACTTACTGCATCCTTCGTAGGGTTGAAAAGATTAAGAAATTTTGTATTTTTATCAGTTTTGGCCGACAACCATCTCAAGATTCTTGGACAGGAAACTTCTTCCTGTTAGTTCACTGGTTGTCTCAAATAAGGAATGGCTTCAAACGCCTAATCCTATAAAATAATGCTAATAAATCAAACCATTATTGAATAAAAAATGATTCATATCATAATAAAAGAAACATTTACCATGAAAGCCCATGGAAAGACATATAAGTTGACTATGTTTGGTGTTAACCGAGTCAACAAATATTTGACAATTATTTTGAAGCTTTAATAACCCCAAAGATAGTTGTTAAATGCCTCAAGATCCTCGGAGAGATTTATTAAACCAATGATTATGTTGAAGTCTCTCGCCTAAAGAATATTATGTACAAACCAAACCAAGCACAATGATTGCTTATGCTTCTTTGAAATTCTTTTACCTTTCGACGCTTCTATCAAATTTTTATTTTTGAAGCTTGGACCAATAATGGACACCAGGTCATCACGATCACTCGACTTGCCTTTACCTTTTTTGGGTGTGCGGGGTTCTTTTTTGGGTTAGAATAGGTATAACTTTAGAAGGAGAAGAAGGATAACATTTTAGTCTAGTAACTATGGCAAACTCCTTCCAACCAAAACAAACAGGAATGCCACAGTAATTTATCCACGCCTCATCCATCTTATCTTTTTTTTCATACATAAACCTACACTTGAAAAGTTCATATACCATTATCATTTCAAAATGAGCATTGTTGTCCTCCGAAAAATCAAGTTATTGCTCAAAGCAGCTGTCCCTAAAATAAGCATCCAATTTTTGTGGCACAATTTTTCTGAAGGCGTCAAAAGATTTTCCCATGGCTGACTTAACCACGAAATCACCTATTAAATCTGTGGCACCATTTTATTGTATTCTTACAAGATAACGATCAATATTGAAGGTTTTGATCAACTCTTCGATGGAAGGGCCATTAGCATGTGGATCAACTCTTTTGAAACATTTCTCACCCCTATGTTCATCATATTCTGCTCCTGATTAAGATAACGCTCTTAAAGTAAGCTCATGACTTGTGGATGTAGCCTAGCTGCTTCACTTGTTCCTTTACTTGGACTTTTGGGAGCCATATAATCTAAAAATAAAAGAAATATAAAATAGATTATAATAGAATAATGCATCATTAAAAAGGGATAACGATATATCTAACATGTACAACAGTAAAATAACAGTTCCAGTAGATCACATATCTATTGCACCAGGTAGGTAATCTATTGGAACGTATAACTAACCTATTAAAATGGATCAGTAATCTGTTGCAACAATTAAAATAGATTATTATCTGTGGAAATAGATAACTGATCTGTGCAACCGACCATGCATTTGTTGCAACATATGAGAGATCTATTGAAACTATTATCAACGGTCAATATTATTTAGATTTCTTTCGAAAAAAGGGTCGTCTATCACAACAGATAAATGATCAATTGGAAAAATCAAGTCTTGGGCATGTCTTGTAGGAATAGTTGATAGGATTTTAACCATCGAAAGGTTTATCTGTTGCATCAAATGATTGATCTATTGTATTAGACTTTTAATCTGATGGTCCCTGCGTTGCATCAGATGGTTGATTTGTTGCATTGGAAGGTTAATCTGTTGTATCAGATTGTAAATTGGTTGGTTCCTCTATTACATCCGATGGTAAATCTGTTGCAACAAATATTTAATTTGTTGTATCAAATTATAAAACTGTTGCATCAGATGGTTAATCTGTTGCATCAGTTGGTTAATCTGTTGCGTTAGATAGTTAATCTATTGCGTCAGAAGGTTAATCTATTGCGTTAGAAGGTTAATCTGTTGCATAAGATGGTTAATCTGTTACATCAGATGGTTAATCTATTGCATCAAATGGTTAATATGTTGCAGAATAGTAGCGTGATTTTGTTCAGTGGAACAATTGCAATATCACTATTTTTACAAGAACAAGAACAAGAATAAATCAACCTAGCAATGGGCGCAACACCAAAAATACCAACATCGTTGTTTTTTTTGTACAAACACAAACAACGAAAATCAAACTTCCAAAAATGCAACAAACAATAAAAAATCGTATTTCACTCCAAAAAGAAAAGAGAAGAAATACCAGAAATTAGGCTTTTATTCGGACTATATTTCAAATTAAAGCAGCAAATATTGAAATTGTTAACCAATACTAAAAGAGAAGTTGGCTCAAGTTCCTCTTTTTTCTTAAAAAATATAAAGTCCATAATTTTTACCTGTGAAAGATGAAAAGGGACGATGAAGAACTCAAAGCTGTTGTGGTTGAAGAGCAAGGCTATCACATCGATTAACGGTTGAAAGTCAAAAAAAACTCGAAGTCCAGCTATTTGTTGTCGGAGATTGAAGTCATCAGGGATTAAAGGAGAAATATGTAGAATTATTGGTTGGGAGAAACTGTTAAGAGAGAGAGAAGAGAGATGATTGACGATTTGAAGAGGAGAGGGGTGTGGGTTGATTTGTATTTTTAAAAAGATTAGAAAGTTTTAAAAATATTAATCAAGTCCACCATTAACTTAATCAAGTTTCCTAATTATGTTTGACCCTTTAAGTTGGTCAATGTCACCAATCATTCATTCAAGACTTAAATGACACCTTTCCTTCAATTTTCTCAAGAGACAAAGAGAAGCAGCAAAGATAAAAAGAAAGAAAAATTATATATTTAAGGGATACAAGTTTAGGGTATTGGTGGAATTGGACAAAAATATAAGGATAAAAAGTAAATGCCTGGTCAAACCCAAAAGAATTTTAATCTAAAAAGTAAAAAGCGGGGGGTACCCCGCTTCTCACTTTTTTCCTTTTTTTTAATCAGTTTTTAGCTTTTTTTTAATAACTTATTATTTTAGCAAACACTCGAAAAAGCTAAAAATGAGATTAAAAGGTGGTTTGACTAGATTTTAATCCTATCCAAATGGGATCTAAATCACGTTCACCCAATTAATTGAAGATTCTATTTCTAAAAGCAGAAAACTTTTTTAAATGAGTTTCAAAGCTCAAAATAGGTTTAAATGATAAAAATATTATTTCTATTTTTCTCTCTCTTCTATTTTTTTAGTTTTTTTTCCTTCGTTGTTTTCATTTTTTTCCTTTTTCTTTGCACTTTTTTGTATTTTTTTTATTTTTTTGTTTTTTCTTTTTTGTCTTTTTTTCCTTCTTCTATTCTTTTTTCATATTTTTGGTATTATTTCCCACTCTTTGTTTTGTTGTTGTATTTTATATTTATATGTTTCATTATACTTTATATTTATTTGCATCATAATATATATTTAACAAAAAATTTATTCGTATTTGAATAGCATAACTGTGAATATATACAATTTATTATTTGTATTTATACATAAACAAGTATATGTACTAATTATAATTGCTTGAGTCTAAAATATATAAATATATATATGCAATGTATCATTCAATACAGATGTATCATTAGTATTTTATGTCAATTTATCTCTACTATTTGTATATAAACATGTATCACTTGTACGCGTATGGTTCAATTTGTATAAACATGTTCCATCTGATACAAGTGTAACATTTGTATTTATATAATTTATCATTTATATTTATATTATTCAATTCCTATCAATAAAATATAATTTGTATCAATGAATATAAATATAAATATTTTATAAAAATAAAAATAACGCAAAAAAAAAAAAAAAGAAGAAAGAGAAATGGAAGCTAGAGATAAAGAGTAAAAAAAGCAAAAAGAAAGAAACAAAAAAAAAATAAGAAAATAAAAAGAAAAAAATAAAAGGAAAAATAAAATAAAAAAGGAAAACAAGGAAGAAATACAACCATAAGCTAAAGATAGAAGAATTTAAAAAACGAAAAGAAAGAAACCAAAAAAAAACAAAATTAGGAAAATAAAAAAAGAAAATAGGAAAAGAAAAATAAAAAAATGAAAAATAAAAAATGAGAAAGAAAAAAGAAAAAAGAAAAAAAATAATATAGAAAAAAAAAATAGAAGAAAGAAAAAAAGTGAAAAAAAAAAGAAAAAAATGAAGGTGAAAAAAAAAACAAAAAGAAAAAAAAAGGATAAAGATATGACCCTCTTTAGATCAGTTTGTAATATTCTACAATCATAAAAATATTGTTATTTTGATATCCCACTTATCTTTTTTAATGTGTTGTTATTTAGCTGACTTATGAACTTAAGTTTGTTAGTCTCTGTTCTTTTTCATTAATAAAATTTATCCGGGTTTTAAATTGTAAAATAGTTTTGATGTTATACACTTGAAAAATAATGAGAAAGTATGCTTTCACAAGTTATGTCAGACAAGTTATAACTATGATACAATCTTCATATTAATATCTCGCTAAAGTTTTTACAAGTCTTACTGTAACGCCCTGAAAATGGATCCCAAGATGTAACACAGTGCTCAAGACTATGAGTAGCCTTTATCTAAACCTGTAAGCCATCTACTAAATCTGAAACTCATAATAGAAAAGTATAGATATATAATCAAGCTAAAATGAAGAATTCTGTATGAGCTAAGCTGAAAAATATTAGAATATAATATATGAAAATACTAAACTCAAGAGTCTGACCAATCGATACTGAAAATCTGAATCATAATATAGCAGTCTGACAAGCCTCTACTACTAATTCTAGAGAGTCGCTGGGACAAACCTCAAGTTGACTCGAACTATCTGAAAATACTGAAGCATCTATACTAATAAGCTGAAAAATTGAAAGACTAAGTTCCCGAACTATGAGGACTCACCAACTGTCGGGATGTAGGTGGAGATGCTCGAAATCACTCACACTACTGAAACTGAGCACCTGAACCTACATTATGAGACAATGTAGCACATAGACGTATATGTGGATCAGTACTTATGGATTGTACTGAGTATATGGGGGTGAATGCATAAGTAAATCAATATCTCAATATTATTATAAATTTGCAAAAGAATGCATGCTAAATGTAGATGACTCACATAAGCTGGAAAATTGAAAAACTGAAAATCATAATCATGAATAGCAAAACATGTTGCATAGATCTAGTGAGTCATAACATTTAGTTTCTAAAATCTATACTTGTATTCTGTCTTTAAATCATGTTGTCTAAGTGTAGAGAGGACTCACTTTTATATCTATAATCTGAAATCTAAAACTTCATAGTTAATGTCATATGTAAAGCAATATCTGAATAAATTTGTGAGCCTTTACACTTAGTTTTCTTTAAGTTTTTTTGTGATTCTTTACTCTTTTCTGTAAGCTGTAGGAAAATACTTTTAAAAACTATTCTGCAAGTCCTTACTATTAGGGAGTTTTTCTAACCAATATACACCATGTGAGCTATAATAGAGTCTAATGTCTCGTTCCCTTATGGGAAAATCTCACATTGGGGAGAGGAGTCATACTCTTTCCAAGGAGTATAACCTAATCTAACTGATCATATTTGTTATAGTCATCCATATAGAAATAAGAATAATCTGATAATCTGAACCTACGTTGGCTCGTAGTTCTGGGGCATAAGAACATACCCAACTCGATGCTAAATACTACTCCTTTTAATCTGTATGCTTATTCTGTTGGAAATCCACTTTAAAACTAGTATAATGGTTTATGATGAAAACAAATTGTATATCTGTTAGCTAAATCTGTAACTAAAACTGTAAGGTAGATTCCAAGTCTAAACTGAGATCAAAAGATCAAGTCTTTAGCAAAATCTGAAAATAATTAATCATAGGATGCTTAAAGTATAGTCATTCTTGAAATATAAACATACAACTAGGGCTTAACAACCCATGCATCAAATTAATGTCAAAACATCATAAGATTCATTCTTGATAATGTAAGTATTGATAATTTATCTCAAAATCTGAAAATTTTTGTAATACGCGTGAAAATACAAAAATAAACATGAAAATTCATCATTTAAATCATTTCAAATCTCATAATCTTTCAATTAGCAATATTAGGTATGAACCCTAATTCAAAACTCATGTAAATTCATATAAAATTAACTTCAAAAACTAATTTTGGGCACAAGGATGAAAGGATTATCCTTGTTAAAAAATCCCACATACCTTAATTGATGCAATTGATTAGAACACTTGATTTTGGAGTCCTATTTGTTCTCTTGAAGATGGATTCTTGATTATCTTGAATTGGTAACCTTGAATTTTGAGTTTTCTTGAAGAAAGAATGGTGGAATTTTGGATTTCTTAGGGATTAAGTTTCGAGTTTTAGGATTTTCTTGGAGAATAATTTGATGAAAAGTGAGCATATAATGCTTAGAATAGGTTTAATCCTCTGTTTTTCAAGAATTGGGGTCTTGGGAAAAGACTAAACTGCCCTTTTTAAAATCAACTTCGGAGATTGGAAATCCCACTTTTGGGCCCTACCGTGATGCACCACTATTGTGGTGGCTTACTGGAAAAGGGACTATTGCAAACTGGAACTTCACCGCGACGCAAAACTATCATGGCAAGCCACTGGAAATTGGCAAATGCCTTTTAGGCCATCAATGCAATGCAATACCATCGCGGTGAGCTACTGGAAATTAAAAAATAAGAACTGGAACCTCACCACAACGTGGGCCAATTGCGGTGCTTCCTGGAATCAGACAATTGTGATTCGGTCCTTCACTGTGATGCGGTGCCTGTATAAATGCCTTACTGTTTTCACTAAAATCATCATAAGTTCTCAACCGAGTATTGGATTGAGGCAAAATTGGTATCGTTGGAAAGCTGAGCCTATTATCTACACATTGGTGGGTCTAGATCTTGAAAATTCTATATGTATCAAGATATATTCATTTTTGAATCTAACCCTTGACATTTTAGGAGCTAAACTAAGCTAGGAAAAGTTCGGGGTATTACATTATCTCCTGAATCTAAAACATACTAAGCGATTGAACTAATCTAAACACAACTGAAATAAACACATGACTGAATCTAAAACATACTAAGCGATTGAACTAATCTATGAGTGCATGAATTTATATGAAATAACTATATGGATGAATCTGAGTTCGTGGGGAAAAGATGAGGATACTTTGTATGCATGTCTGCTTCTTCTTCCCAAGTAGCACCCTCATCGGACTGATTTCGCCACAGAACTTTGACCAAGGGAACTTCTTTGTTCCTTAGTCTACAAATCTAATGATCAAGAATCTCTACTAGAACTTCTTTGTATGAAAGGCTATTTTGAATATTTGTGCTTTCTAGAGAGACTATAATAGTTGAATCATCCATGCACTTCTTCAATAAGGACACATGGAACACTGGATGAACTGATGATAATTCTATGGGTAGCTCAAGCTCATACGCTTCCTTCCCAACATGACTCAAAATCCTGTAGGAGCCTACATATAGTGGACAAATCTTTCCCTTTTTTCCAAATCTATCCACCCCCTTCATGGGCGAAACTTTCAAATATATATGATCATCTACTTCAAACTCAAGATCTCTCCTTCTTACATCTACATAAGATTTTTAAAGACTCTGAGTGGTTTTCAATCTCTCTCGAATCAACTGAACTTTCTCCATGGCTTAAAACACCATATATGGCCCAATCAAAGTATTCACACCTACTTCAAACCAACCGATTGGTGATCTAAACCTACGCCCATAAAGAGCTTCAAACGGTGCCATCTAAATACTAGAATGGTAACTATAATTGTAAGCAAACTCGATTAATGGTAAGTGGTCATCCCAACTACCTTTGAAGTCAAGAACACAGGCCCTCAACATATCCTCTAAGGTTTTAATGGTCCTCTCTGCCCGACCATCTATCTACGGATGAAAAGTTGAACATAGATGAACTTGGGTACCAAGACCCTTCTGAAAGGCTTTCCAAAACTGAGAGGTAAATTGAGATTTAAGATGATAGACAAGGGAACTCCATGAAATCTAACTAACTCTCTGATGTACAGTTTAGCATATTCTTTACTGTGTAGGACATGTGAACTGGAAATAAATGAGCTGACTTGGTCAATTTGTCTACAATCACTCAAATCGAATTATGTTGATGATGCGAATGGGGTAGTCTAGTCACAAAGTCATATTCACCTCTTCCCACCTCCAAGTTGGTATGCCAAACTCCTGCAAAGTGTCACCAGGTCTTTGGTGTTCTACCTTAACCTGTTGACAAGTTGCACACTTGGCTATAAATTCTGCTATATCTCTCTTCATACCAATCCACCAATAGACTTCCCGCAAGTCGCGATACATCTTGGTGGCCGCTAGATGAATGGAATAACACGCACCGTGCACTTTTTCCATGATTCGTTGCCTCAAATTATCAAAATATGGCACACACAATCTACTCTGGTATCTCAACACACCATCTCCCCCTTGGGAGAAAACCCCTACCTTTTGGTCTTTAACTGACCCCTTTAGTTTGACCAAACTAGGATCCTTATCCTGCTTCTCTTTCACTTCAGACACTAGATAAGATTTTGAACTACTCTGAACCCAAACATTCCCCTCAACTGAGATAACCAACCTCACACCCAATCTAGTTAATCAATGAATTTCCCGAACTAGTTCTCTCTTATTATTCTCCACATGAGAGACACTGCCTATACACAATCTACTAAGGGTGTATGCCACTACGTTGTCCTTGCCCAGATAATACAACAAACTAATATCATGATATTTCAACAATTCTAACCACCTTCTCTGATGGAGATTTAACTCTCTCTGAGTAAACACATATTGCAAGTGTAACACCCCAAATCTGCACTCCGGATGCCACATGGTGCTTACGACCCTGAAGGACAACAAGCTAACCCATGACTAATACTTGTTGTGAGCACTAAATATTAATACTGAAATATTACAGAAGTTGGGTTGAGCTTCCATAAGGTTCATAATCTAAATACTGATAAATATAGCATCTGAAAATTAAATACTGTCTGAACTTGTCTAGTCTGAAAAGCCTCTAACTGAACTGTCTGAATATGAATTTGACGTGACAAGCCCCCAACTAACTCCAACTAATAAAATACTGAATCTATTGTATTACTAAAATAAAAGAACATCCTCGATAGATGAAGACTTACTACTGAATTTGTTGCTGCTGACTGAATCTGGCTAAGCACGGTCAGGAACCTGAGCGTCCGAACCTATAATATGAGACATCATAGCACAACAAAAGAGTATGCGATCAGTACGTGGAATGTACTAGTATGCTAGATGAGGTAAGGCTAATATTAATGGGTTCATATGCATGAACAGTAACTGATTGAGTGATATGAATATAACTGAATGAGAGTACATGGATAACTGAAGTTGTTGTAAACATTGATTATGCAATATAGTGCATATACATATATATACTGTGTCTGAGATTTATACTGAACCTGAGTACTGAGTTATGATAACTGAGTAACTGATATCTAAGATTACTAATAATTGAATTATTGATAACTGGGATACTGTTTCTGACAGTCCTAATTCTGTAGAACTGAAATGAGTTCTATGCTGAGACTGAAATTAAAACTGTAAAAGGTAATCATTTAATCGATATACCCCACTTTAAACTGATTGGGGTCCAACCTATAACCCCAGTTGGAATGGTGTCAGTACCGTGCCATGGGTACAGGTACTGGTTGTGTGGATCTACTAAAATGTCATCCTAAAGGACTAAGGGTCACTTTCTACTAATAGGTTCCCTGATGAGAGTGGTATTACCCTCAACTGGCAGGTTGATATCTCAACCTACGCTGGCTACATAGTGCTGGAACACAAGGATGGCTACTAAGGATCACACCCTCTACTGATTAGTGAGACCACATCTGTGGGTTCACTCGGTGTTGAATCTTACTCCCAACTGAACGACACTGATTATTAGATTGAACTAAATTGGACTGAGTTTCACTGAGTTTTGTAAATAACTGAGTACTACTGTTCGTGACATTACTGAGACTATTTTGTAGCTACTGTAATTCTAGGTAAACATCTAGATTTTGGGTATTAAATACCCCCAGGACTCGATAGCATTGATAGTAAGGCATGGCATGATCTTAAAAGCATAACAATAATTTCTTGTTAACAATGCATTCATTTAGACATTTTATCAAACACTTGAGAGACATAAACTTGTACATGAATGGGAACACATGATAACATGTTATTATTGCACTATTCAATTCACATAGGCATTCTAACAAACACTTGGGGAGCATGATTGTTTCACATAATAATAAACATATAAAAAAGGGCAGCCCGGTGCACTAAAGCTACCGCTATGCGTGGTGTTCGGGGAAGGGCCCCACCATAAGGGTGTATCATACGCAGCCTTACCTTGCATTTATGCCAGGGGCTGTTTCAAAAGCTTGAACCCATGACCTCCTAGTCATATGGCAGCAACTTTACCAGTTACTCCAACATTCAACTTGAAACTTCAAGGATTTAACATATATATATATATATATAAAAATATCATGGCTATAACATTAAACTTGAAATTTCAAGGATTTAACATGAGAATCACATAATTCATCACACATGCTATCTTAATTTCATGAAACTTGTAATTAATCATAGATTAAAGACCATACAACAATACACACATGAAGACAATCCAACTCAAATATGTAATTTATGGAATCTCAATCTTGTATTTTGAAAAAGGATTCTTAGGCCCCATGGGTGGTAAGGAACCATGGATGAACATATAACATACCTGGGAGGTTTAATTCTTAAAGATTCTTGAGATTGTTCTTGATTTTTGAAGGCTATGATTTTCCTAATTAGAAGATATATTGATCTTGACTTGAGGGAAATTGAGTAAATAATGATCTAATTGGGTTATTAGGGGTTAATTAACATGTTTTGAACTGATCTGGGTTATACAAAAAGACCCAAATGCCCCTCAAAAGAATTAAATTTCTGTCACTGAAAATCTCAATTTTGGCTTTCACCGCGACGCAGAGGCATCGCGGTAAGCCACTGGATATTGTCAGCTACTGTAGTCCAAGGACGAGTGCAAAAATGCACCTTGGCGCGACGCGAAGGTATCATGGAGCCTTACTGGAAAGTGACAATTACGAAATGACACTCTGGCGCGATGCGCCATTATTGTGTTGACAAACTAGAAAAAGCCAATTAGGAACTGATACTTCACCACGATATGCTGGAATTGCAGTGTCTTACTGGAAACTGACAAATTCCATTTTGACCCTCACCGCGATGCGGTAATTCTCAATTTGACACACTATATCACTAAAAGTTCCATAACTTCTCACCTGAAAATTGAATTTGGACAAATTTATATCTTTGGAAAGCTGACTGAATTTCCTATACAATTATGGGTCTTAAGCTGGAAAATTCTGAGTATTATTGAAAGTATATATAGGAATTCTCACATAGTGAGAGCTAAACTGAGCTAGAAAAATATGGGGTATTTCAATAGGCTTACCCCAATTTTCAATTGCCACTACAATAACCATATTTGGTTGGGAATCATGAAGGACTTTGTGAGCTTGTAATGTAGGTTTAGGGTAAGGTAGGATATCAATTTAGGACAACAAGACTATACCCTCTTTGAACTTCTACATCACACTCTTTTCAACTTTTGGTATTGGGCCGCTTCTTTTCTTTCACTATTATGCCTACTTTGTATTTCTAGGTTTCCCATTTTCTTTTCACTTCTTTTGCACAAATTTCATGCATTTCTTTCCTTTGTTGGATCCTTTCTTTATTCTAATCATTTTGATTTATTTGCTTAACATCTTAGGCACTTTCTAATGACTTCGTGGCCCAAAGATATCTCTTTCACTTTCACCACCCCCAGCTTAGGCTTTTAGCCTCAATTTGTATTCTTAAGTTCAAGAAGGGTAGGGTTCAAGAGAGGAATAATTGAAGGGTCACGGCTTGCAATGTGTTTTCCAAAGAGAAGTCCAAAGGCTCAAAGTGGGTGACTAAGGGTGATACCTATGTATTGGTAGGTTTTTTAGGCTAAAGTGGGTTTCCCATTTCACAAAGATGGACTGGGATCATTTTACCAACCAAATACAATCGAAATTTAGCCTTGAGAGACTAATAGGGAAAGTTCTAGATGGTACAAGTACATATGAGATGTAGACAAATAAGCTCTCACATATGGCATACGAACTCGCCGAGGGGGTTCAATTATTCCTCCCGCTCAAGATGAAGAAGCAGTATCAACTAATTTTCACAAGTCAATTTCTGCAATCACAAAAAGAGAAAAAAATTTGATACAAAGTTGCTCACATCCAAGCCCTTGAATTTTGAAAAATGTTAGACGGAGGGGGATATTTTTTTTGCATTTGCACCATGCATAATTTGATAATCATGGCAACAAGCCAAGCTTCGGCCTCACATTATGGATTTAATACACGCGAACCACCCACATGGCTACTTCAACTTTGCCAATGGGTATGAAGGTGATCCAAAATCAACACATGCCATAGGTACTCAAACTTTTTTTGCATTAGTAACCTTGATGCCACGGGTACTCAGACTTCCCCTGCATCCATGGCTTAAAACCCAATCACGATACTTTCCCCATAAGAATATCATCACTCAATCTATCATAGGGAAAATCTCATTAGATGTCGCCATAAGTAAAGAAAATAAAAATCAAGTAACAATCCATGCAAATGCATGCACCATCATAGTGCCTGAATATTACAACCCAAATAAAAATAAGAATCATCCAAAAAAAGCAGGAAAATATGCAGAAATATCAATAATACAGGCCCAAATCAAGTGAATACAGAGACAGGAACCCCCAACTAAAAAGGTAGCAGTGTCCTTACTATACAAAGAATCAAGGATAGAAAGAGAAAAGGGTGCTCTCTGAAACCGCATCATGGGCTACTATCGCTCTCAGACTCTGCATCATCATTAGTCTTCCCAAGATTATACCACTCGACTGAGGCCTCATCATCACTCTCCACTTGGGAGGAAGGAAGTCGATCTTGGGGTTTTAGGACCTTTTATATACCTTTCACCCTCTTCCACATCTTATTAAAGAACATGTCCCTCTTCTTCTCCCTTATGGCCATATTTTCATGTGCAACAAGGAGATCTCGATGTGACTCCGCCATGGATGAGTAGTCTTTCTCAAGCCTAAAAATTGTATACCTCTACGTCTTTTGGACCTCTTTGTACTTCTCATAATTGGACTATGCCACATATGAATGACGAACAGTGGAGGGCTCTCCTGGTCCTTGTGGCAAACTAGAAATGAGCTCCCTGATGAATACAATATCAACTCCAATATCCTCAAGGGGCCCAGTGTTGGATGGCTTAAACAACTCAGGCTCCTTGCATTTTGACTTCCCCGAGTTGATCTTTCTTTTCCTGCCTTTGCCTAGTGCGCCCTCTCCTAGAATTCTTAAAGGATAGATATAGGTGACAGAGTGAACCCATGTATCTCCAGCATACTCCCCAACCCCATCTCTCCTAAAAATCTCAGTAATTAAAGAGTGAAAGAAGAGATGCATACTACCCTAGTCCTTGAAGTGGTTCATTTCATTAACCACAAGCTGACCAACATCTAAAGAAATGTCATCTAGAATGCAGGAAACCATCTGAGCATGCAAATGTAAGACTACTATCATGTGGGTGCAAGGGGATACTCGGCTACATATGATGTGCAACCAAATCCGAGATTCAAACATAAATTCATGCATGGAGATGTTACTCTTAATTTTTGTCCAAGAGACTTCCTTTTTAGGACACAATTTTTCTGCCAACCAACTTTCCGGCTCACACATTTTTGCTTTAAACACACCCATGTCTGCATGTTGGAGCCCGTAGATACCATTGATTTGTTCATCCCCAAAGTTCATTGTTTTCCCCCAAATCTTAATAGTTATGGTAAACCGATCTGAGAAAGACACTTCGCCAATATTGGCGTAAAATTCACGTACACGTTGCTCATTTGCTATGCACAGATTTGGGGCAAAACACTGCCACCCTGTGACTCAAGCTTGTCATGAAATGTTGGAAGTTTTATCTGGAACATTTCCTAAGAAAATTCCTCTCTCCATGAGAAGTTTTATCCTTGGAATATCATTATAGTAGTGATTGTGGCACTCGAGTGCTATGAATCGGATGTGATCATACTAGTCTATGAGATTATCCTGAAAGCACTAGGCATATGCAATATTAACCATTGATATTTTCATGCAAAAAATATGCCACGTTGTCTACTAAAGCTCATTGGATGGATACTTGGTGGTGTGTGGATAAAAATTTAAAGTGCAGGATTTTTGGCATGGCGTGAAACTACCCTCGATTACCGCAATTGCGGACCCTAGCCACGTTTGCATTATCGTGATCGTAGTCACTATGGCCGCTATTGCGGTAACTGAGACCAGTTCAATATTTCCACCTCCTTTTAGGCCACAAGCATGTTCTATTACAAGGATTTTCAGATTAAGACCAATGAACAAGACTACTAGGTGCTCGATTATGCCCTTAAAAGGTTAAAACCATTATTGAACACTCATTTGGGTAATACATCTAGTACTTAGTGTGCAGTCTTCATTTGTCTCAATTTCACACACATTTTTGGATACTCAAAACTTCCTCACTTATGTGAACACCATAATCTAGCAGCTAAACACCACACAAGTACAAAGTATGAAAACACGTAAGCATGAAAATTAAGATTCACGCCCTCTCTACATCATACATTCTATGGCCTATTTTCAAGAATCAAAGCATGGATTCATAGAACCTACCGGATACATGATACAAGAGGGATGCAAGGATATTATTGGAGAGCTCACAATCTTGGCCAGAATTGGGTCAAACTAGAGAGTAAGATTTGAAAAGGGAGTGTGAGGGAAATGGGGAAAATCAACTAATTATATAGCTGAAGTGACCGCGATCATGGTTAGGTGGCTGTGGTTGCGGACACGCGGGTTATCGTGATCTCGGTAACTGAGGGCATTTTTGCTCCCCTATTTTCCCTTATTCAGCACACCTCATGATTTGACAGATTTTTCCCTGTTAAGTTTTAAATGCAACAATTTCGCACTCTTTAGTGCCACAAATACAAGAGTTATTAAAATGCAAAAACTAAAATTTACGCTATAAGATCGTAAATAAAGGATACGAGCCACTTTTGTGGAATTTGTGGGTTGCCTCCCTCTAGCGCCTTGGTTATCATTGTGGTACTACTTCTACCTTCTTTATTTCTCAAGGTGGGTCCTCAAACTTCCTTTCTCTCACCTCCTTAAGCTCAACATCAACCACCGATATACTTAAAGTTTTACGGGTTGTTTCCTTGTCTTGCAAACTTTAAAAGAGACCGCATCCTCATTCACTCTAAACTTCATTTCTCCTATTTCTAAGTCAACAATGGCCCTTCTGGTGGCTAAGAATGGAAGACTAAGAATGATGGGTACCTCTTGGCCCATTGAATAATCTAAAATAACAAATCCCATCGGAAGTATAAATTTGTCCACTTTGATTAAGACATCAAACAAAATTCCAACCGGCCTCTTGATAAACCGATCCGCCATTAAAAGTCTAATAGATGTCGGGGTTGGTGCATCCAATCAAAGATTCTTATAGATAATAAAGGTCATGAGGTTGATACTCGCACCAAGGTCGTATTAAGCTTTCGCAAACATATGTGTTCTAATGGTACAAGGAATAGTGAAAGCTCCGGGGTCATCCTTCTTCTCTGCAATCTTGCTACTCATGATAGCACTACAACTATAGGTGAACTCAATGGTGGAACCTTTGAAGAGCTTATTCTTGGACATCAACTTTTTCATTATCTTAGCATATCCCAAGATTTCTTGGATTGCTTCAAGCAATGGGATATTGATTGAGAGACCGCTAAGCTTGGCGATAAACATCTTAAGTTTGTCACCTTCCTTTTTTATATGCAATCTTTGAGGAAATAGGGGAGGGACATGGATTGTAGGACTTTCTTTATTTTGTGGCTTTTCAACCTCAATTACTTTCTCATCAACTTCCAGCGACTCTTTTTTGTCTTTTTCTTCTTGATTTTGAGGTAACACTTCTTTTGACTTAGCCTTAGGCATATTTATACTCAATTCCGTTTTCAAGTGTTCATCAAGTGTCTTCCCACTCCTTGTTACTATTGCTAAGACTTGAGCATCATTCTTTAGATTTTCAATAGTGTCACTAGGGAGACCACCTCTAGGTCTAGCATTTATTTGAGTGGATATTTTCCAAATTTGAGTCTCTAATTTCTTGATGGAGGCGGAGTGAGACACAATGGTTTGGGAGAGTTGTGAGAAATCTCCTTTCATTTCATTAATCATCTTGTCCGTTCCTTCCACCTTTGGCAAAAATTTTGCCAAAACATCTTTGGATTTGTACTTGTCGAGGTCTGTGGGACTTGTCTCTTTGTTCTTTGCCCGATCATGGGAAGGTAAATAGCGGTCATAATCATTCTCTTTATCTATCTAATCCCTATCATGATCACAATCCATCGGACCTTGATTCCCACCTTGCCTTTGTTTGGCGGAGCGGGAACCCCCAAATAGTTTGCCAAGTACCGGACTTCCTCATCAAATTTCTTAGCCTCCTCATCATGCTCGTAGGCTTTTTATGTACGGCATTCACCACTTTTGTGGGAGCACCCATCACATATTTTGTCAAAAGCTCTAGTTGCGTCTTTATCTTAGTCATATTCTCTTCTCTTTCTTCTTCTCGTTTCCTTTGATCCTTGTCAACCAAGGGTATAGTGGAAGAACTTTTTGGAACCTCGGCATCTCGGGTATGACATCCCCAATTTTGCTTGGTCACCACTTCAAGAAAATTTATTGTCGCATGATAATGCAACTTTACAAGAGATTCCCTCGCCTCATTGTCCGCCACGGTATTACTGAGTGGGTCAAGAGCACGGTAGATGATTTGGAGAAGCATCCTCTCCGAGACCTCATGGTTTGGACATTGTGTTAGTTTCCCATTGAATCTTTCCCATACTTCATACAAAGTCTCTCCATTCAATTGCCTAATGTTGATGATCCCATCCCTCAATTGGACCATTTTAGATGGTAGGAAATATCGATCAATGAAGGCCATGGTGAGTTCATCCCAAGAAGTGATAAACTCAGGCGAAAAAGATTGAAACCATAATACTGCCTCTCCTGTGAGAGAAAATAGGAAGAGACAAAGTCGGATGGATTCTTAAGTTATGTGTGCAATATCAAAGGGTGAACACACCTCTACAAAATTCTTCAAATGAATGTTGGGGTCCTCATATGCTTTCCCCCAAAAAGTCCCTTCATTTGGAACATGTGTAACATAATGCTTTTGACATGAAATACACCATTCCCATGAGTAGGGGGGATACGGATAGCACTTGAACAACCAATGTCATTGAGTTTCCCTAATCATCAAGAGAAGTATCGAAGGGACCCATATGACTAGCATTGTCACTCATTGATCCGTTTACACTACGATCACCTACAAAATCAAAAACAACAAAAAGTAAATCAAAAACACTCCAGGTATACCTAAGTAAAAAACAAACTACATAAGTTAAATCTAGATTCCACTCCCCGGTGACGGTGCCATTTTGATAACGCTCAACTCACTCCCGAATTTGAGGGGTAAGGTGGTCGTTGTCAATTGCCCAACTCTTATTGCGGTCGAATCCATAAGGAGTGAAATTTAAACTTTAAGTCCTATGGGTGCTCTAGTTACTAAAAGGGGTAACCAAAGTGAATGCAAAAAGAAACATGTAATGTAAAGTAGGGGGTTTGGTTAAGATTTGGGTTGTATCTATCTTGAGTCACACTACAAGCCGCAATAACACTTTTGATTTAACATCAAAGTTGGAGAAAATCTTGGGATTATGTCTACCTAAAGGTAATGTGTGAGTGGGATCATGATTGTTTAGCATGAAACCTAGTGCTTGAATGCAAGATTGGCTAGGCCGAAAGTCTTTGCGGTTAGTTTGTCAACCAAACCCCAAAAATTTCACCCATTGGCTCTTTCGAGCACCTAACAAGTGTGACAGTGATAATCACCCAAAACCCCAATCGGGCATCCCTATTTCTAGAAAAATTCCCTTAACATGACCTACCCTCCATTTACACTTATTTCTAAGATTGCAAAAGGTAGTAAATCATGTGCTCAATTATCCACCATTGTCTTGTCCCCCTATGACCCTTTTTCAAGGATGCCATGGGTTTCCTAAAGTTTACCCTCATCCTTCTTTCAAGGATGATGAAGGTTTTCAAGAGTTTGGGGTTTTCACCCATCAAACCCATTTAGAAATTTAGGGTTTTCACCCACAAAGTCCAACCATTAAACTCAAGAAATGGTGGAATCCATAATCAACAACTAGAAATCATGCAAACCCATCAACACCCACAACACAAATATCATATTAGTTCAACATAATCCCAAGACTAAAATAATTAGCTACTCTTGAAGAAGGTAGAGAAAGATATACCATCATATGGATTGTTTAGAGAACTCATCCTTCTCAAATACTAAAAATTCGAGTCTCCAAAATTTGTTACAAAGCTTTCCCAAATTAGGGTTTTTGTTTAGAATTCAAAAGTATATAAGTTTCAAGTAATACCCAAAGAAGAAAGAGTTTTAGACTATAAAGGGATTTGCATTCGGCTAAGTGAATTGACAGAGCTTCCCTGGGAAACATTCCCACTTAACCGCGATCGCATGAGATTATCCGTGATCACGACCAATGCAACCGTGGTAATGCTTCCACGATCGCATCCTCTTTCCCCTTTTTAACTGACATCAAATGCGGCTTATTGCCCGTGATCGTGGTAACTGAGGTTGATGACTGGTCCAGGTCGTTCAACTATACTTTTTTCCTTTCTTTGATCTATTTTAGCTCAAATCCACATCTTTCACTCATCTTTCTTATATACCTGCACAATATGGAGTTTAGTGCATTTAATTACCACATTGTCTAATTGATATCTTCAAATCATAGTAGTGTGCACAATTAGTGAGTGCAAATGAGTAGTAAAATCACCATTCATCAGGTACAAGAGAATCCCTTGATCCTGTGATATCTATAATTCATGAAACTATACGTACTGGGCCCATTCAGGGGGTAACACTGGACATATATTACCCGTGGGTGGTTCTGGGATGGTTAAGCTACACAAACCTGGGTTAATGATTTTAAAGGCATGTTAAACCCAGGTTCCTTTTTGACAGGGATTTTATATTTATACATATATAGATGTATGGATGTGAATGCATATGGTTATTTACTTGGTTTTAAATATTGGAATTATTTTATCCTTACTCCTATGTAGATGCTAGCATTCACCCGCTAATCTGTCTTTGGGCATTGTATCCCCACGCGATGCAAGAACCGACCATACTACCTCTTCTTCTCAATGTTTGTATTCAGGGATAGCTTGTGCAGATTGAGTGGCGAGCTTTCATACTCCGGAAGGCTCTATTTTATGTTATGGACTTCTCTACATAGTTTGGTTATTTCTTAGAATTTTGTTTTGTCTATGGTCGAGGTCATGTCCTAGTCAGGTATTGTTTTACTTTCGGATAAAGGCTTTGTAGGAGTACTTTGGGTTGGTATGGGTGGTATCAGCATTGGGGTCAACCTTGTCATTGGTATTGGTATTGGGGCTGACACTAGTTGACTGTATTTAATTTATGGTTGTTCTATTTTATTATGTTATATATATATTAGGAATTCATCCACGATTAGGTGTAGGGTGTTTATGGTTGGGTATTGGGGTTGGTCTCCGATCCCGGTTGCACATGAGTCACCCGACACGACTAGGTCCTGGTTCGGGTCATGTCATTTACTATGCTTCATATAATGATAAAACAACCACATCCTACTTCTTTGAACTCCAAGAAATCGCTCCAGATCCTAAACAAAAAGATTTGCAGAAGTACTTTTTTTGTTATCTATACTTCTTACCCAATCACTATCACTGTACCCTAACAAGCTAAAATCTGTATTTTTGAACTATGAAATCCCGAAGTCAACAGTCAGCAACATAACATAAAACTCTTTTGAAAGCTACAAGATGTTTCTTGGTAGGACTATACATATACCTAGATAACATACTAAGAAAAAAATCATGACGAGTAAGTATCAGGTAGTTCAAACCTTAAGTCAAGCTTCTGTAGTGACTAGGATAAGAAAGATTTGTGCCTTCTTCAAACTGAAATTTTTCATTTACAATCATGGATATGGAAACCACTTTTATTTATGCATGCTAAACTTTATCAGGAGGACTTTTGCATACTTCCTTTGAGAAACAAAATTCCCATCTTCTATTTGTTTCCCTTGAAGACCAAGAAAGTATTGTAAAATATTCAAATCTGGCCTTACAAACTCCTTCGTCGTATAAAATTTAAATTCGGCAACTAAAGCTTCACATTATCCCATATAAATTATGTCATCTACATAGATACATACTACCAAAAAGTACTAGTACATTGTTTCTTTACATACAACTTAGCCTTATTCTCGATCCTACCAAATTTATTCCTCATGAAGTATGAGTCAATTTGTTGTATCATGTCCGTGATGTTTGTTTTAGGCCAAAAAAAGGTCCTTCTTGAGCTTGTGTAATTTTCTCTCATTGTCAGTAATAAAAAAACCCTCAGGTTAGGAAATATAAACTTCCTCTTCTAAATCCCCATTTAAGAATTTAGATTTAACATCAAATTGATAAACGGGCCAACTCAGTTTAACAGTCAAAGATAAAAGTATTCTCCTTGTTTCAAAGTGAGAAACATGTAAGAATATTTCATTGTAATCAATAGCTTAATATTGTGCATATCTCTTAGCTACGAGCCTAGCTTTGTATCTTTGTATGCTCTCATTTGCATAGAGCTTGATTTTGAACACCCATTTGATTCCAATAGGTTTCTTTCCATCAGTAGATTAACCAACTCTCGTGTCTGATTTTGCTCAATTGCTAGCATTTCTTCTATCATAGCATTTTTCATATGTGACTCTCCGCAGCTTCCCTAAAATAAGTGGGTTCTGTAACATTATAAAGACTTAAATTTTGATGAATTAAGTGAAATATATATCTGTTTAATTTGACAATTTTACCCCTCCCTAATGGTATTTCTGGGATGTGGGGATGATTGGCACAATTCTCGATGTATTTTGGTATGATCTATGTGATATTGTGGTTTTGGTGGCTTAGAAATTCTTATAGTTAACTTCGATCAATATTTATTAATTTGTGTGTCAGATGGCAAAAAAAACTGCGTCATTAGATTTGAAATATCGATTTTAGGTTGGTAAATGGTTCGTATGGTTTTATCTCTTTAAATCTTATTTTACCCCTTGATTCAAAAAATTATGAAATTGGATTTGGCAGGCCAACTTTGTGAAAATGATATTTTTTTGAAAATCTGATATCGCTATTGAGTTTGGAGAATTAAATTTTATGGGGTAGCATATTTCATTTGCGTTCACGGGATTTCACATGAATCTCGAGGGGTCTGCAGAGACTTAAACCCTATATATACCCATGTTTCTCCTTTTTCCCCTAATTTTGATACTTAAAGCTTAAGGTTTTACACTTTTGAGCAATTTCTTTCATTTCTAAGCTTGGATAAGCTTCTAAATACCTATTTCAACTACTTTACTCCAATTTTATCATCTATTTCTTGTTTTCGCATGGATTAAAGTGGAAATTGGAAATTTTGGCCCAAAAGGCCCAAAAATTATATTTCTTCGATATAAACCTCGATTTCAATCTATTTTTACTTGGGTAAGTTTTTAATCTTATTATTATTACTTTTTTAGCAATTTCATCTTCACAACAACTTCAAGTCTTGATTTTTAAAATGGATTTTGGAGATTTTATTCGATAAAGCTTGAAATTAATTTTTCTTTGATTTGGACCTCGTTTTTAACTCATTTTTGCTTGCATTTTCATATGTAGACTCCTGAAAATATGAAAAATATATTTTTGAAATAAAATTATGATATTTCTCTTTATTTTTGAAAATCTATTTTGGGGATCCATTTTCACCCCGGCGTGAAAATAGACATTATGATATAGTTTGTTTTGTTTTGACGCATAGATTCTATATTTCCATATTTTAGTTGATTCCGAGCCTATTCGGGAGGACTAAGGCCTTGGATCAAAGGCTTGCAGATTGGTTTTCAGTATTCGAGGTAAGTTATGACTTAACTTATTTTAGACTTACAAAATCATCTTAAGGGTGTGAGAACTAATCATGAAAATAGATAAGTTTACTTTGTTGTGCCCGTGTAGGGTCCTATATATTGATGTATTTGGTGGTTTTGGAATATTATTCGCTATGTGTGATCGTGAGGGGTCTTATATGATATTGTTAGTCATGTATATGTTAAATTGATTATATGTTGCTAGTGAGAAATCCTAACGAGGTATCAATTTTATATTGTAATGTATTCATACTCTGTTTGCATGTGAATCGTGTTGGATTTCATGGATGGTTGGAAAATTAAGTAGATATTTGGTTCACTTGATTGGTATATTGGTTGGATATGGATTACACTCATGTTGGTTGGTTGTGAGCATTTTCTCCTCATATCATACCCATTTATAAAACATTGGTACCACTATGGAAATATTGGTTTTTTCTAACCAAAAATGTGACATCTTATAAAAATCCTCCCCGAAGGATGTGTCGGGCAGGAAATATGGATATGGATTGCATACAGATTGACGAACCCCCCATGAGTCCTACGTTGGGATGATTTAGATATATAGGTGTATACAGAGGTTGTACGACAACCTCGTGCATTACATCATAATCATTATCATCATTATTTTCATTGTATTTACGATGTTGTGTGTATTTATGCATTTTAGCGTAACTATTCTAGCCTTTTTAGCCTTGTTTTGAGGATAATTCATGTGATATATGGGTTGATAATGATCTAAATGTGCATAGAAGTGTTAAAACATGTGTTTATGATTTTTAAAGTGAGTTCCAAACAAGTTAGTACTAAAACGTTTCATTTAGAGTTCAACTTGGAAAACCAGCGTTACTAGCTTGAGCTAGGTGCTTGTCTAGTTGATTCCGATGGATTATATTGTGTTTAAAGTGCTCCTAATGATTCTTATGTTTTATTATGAGTGGAATAACTTGTTGGTAATGAGAAGGGTTCATGAGTCTACAGCTATAACAATAAGTGAAAGATCAACGCTAATTAGCTATGTTTAGCTCTTATTTGATTTGTCGGTATGGGTTTTGTGTTGTGTTTATCTCTTAATTCGTTTGGTGTGATGATGTAGGAGGATTTTTTAGATGAATATGATGATATTTTGAAGTTAAATAAGATTTGAATTCGTGGGAAAGATGCCACAAGACAAGGGATCAAGAGGGGAGACTCAACACTTAACCAAATTTAGGAGAGCAAATTCCAGTAGCTCTGGGCGATATTGAGGCGGCGCCCCACCTGTAGTGGGGCTGAACCCAGGGCTCCATCCCACCCACTTCCAGACTCAACATCTGAAGCTTTTCTTGTCCAACAGGGAAAGGGCTTGTTCTGATACTATAAATACATGTTGTATCACATTTTTACACATCTTTTAGCATATTTTGGAGAGCAAAGTGCTGCTACAACTTCTTCAGTAGGTTTTTATTATTTTTAGTTAGTTCATTCATGTTTGTATTCATTAATTACAACATTGTGATTGCGATTATGACTATGTGTGGATAAACGCCCCCTTTCCAGGGTTGAAGCCAAGAACATGATTATTATTGTTATGGATTAAGTTTGTTTTCTTTGCTTATCAATATTGGGTTTTTTTTATTCTTGTTTTAACTATTTTATGGATTCTCTACCCTTAGAATACATCCATTATCAACCTTGTAAACTCAAAAAGACAATAGGGCGATAGAACATGGGAATAAGCAGAGTATGGTTCTTGATTCTTTATAAAATAAGAAACTTGAATTAGTATCTAGGATAGGGATGTACTTAGATACCTTACTTGATTCATATATAGGATGATATTTGTTAAGAACTTAAGTTAACTATCACATCTCCGCTCAATGATGTAGGTGTAAGGTTCAACTTAGGTAAAAGATTATAGGTTGGGAAACCATAATCGTGTAATTAACCCTACGAATCAACAACCATGATAAGCAAGTTAACAAATGAAATCCAATAGCATAATATGATTTTTTGGAGTGCTTCAACCCTTGGTTTTCTCTTATTGATTGTCTCAGGATCTTTACTTTCTGCATTGTTTAGTTTCAATTTACAATTTACAAACTCTTTATTTGGTTACTCTCGCATCAATTGAATCTAAAGTGTGAACTGAAATCAAATCATTGCCAAATCTAGTCTTTGTGGGATCGATAACTCGGCTTTATTGAAGGCCACTATATTACTTGGTATATCACATACATTTGTGTGTGCGCTTGGGCACTGTCAAGTTTTAGGCGCCGTTGTCGGAGACTTGTATTCTAGAAATTGTTTATTTTAGTTTTACTTTTAGATTTATTTGGTGTTTTTATGCTTGGTCTTGGTTTTGTTTTTGCAGGAAGCAGGTTTACAAAGTAGTAAGATGACTAGGTATCGAGACTTGGTTAAACCTAACCCAGAACCTAAGCAACTTTACCATCAACGAAGGAGAGAAGCAATCTTTCTGCCCCAAATTCCGCAAATCCAAGAAGGCTAAGAGAATCCTGCTACTATGGCTGAACAACAAGCATTTGGTAGGAAGGTTCGAGAACTGGCAATCCCACTTCCAATGAACTTGACTTTCCCAATTCAAAGACCGGCAGGTGGGGGAATTTCGAGTTAAAACACAATATGGTGCAGCTTCTTATTAGCAGTGGATAGTTTACAGGGCTTTCACATGAGGATCCACATGTCCACTTGCAGACTTTCATTGAGCTTACTGATACATTCACTCCTACTGGGGTGACTCCAGATTATGTGAGGCTGACACTGTTGCCCCTTACTTTTGGGGGAAGCTAAAAGGTGATTGAATGCAGAGCCAGTCAATTCAATTATTTCATGAGATGACTTATCCAGAAAGTTCCTCATCAGATTTTTTTCATTAGGCAAGACTGCGAGACTTCACAGTGAGATAGTGAGCTTTAAATAGAAGCCTGATTAAAACCTATATCATGCTTAGGAACGCTTTAAGGATCTTCTTCAAAAGTTTCCACACCACCAACAGTCTAAAGAGGTACTTGCTTATACTTTTGTAGAAGCTCTTGATCATACTACAAAGATTTTTCTAGATTTAGCCGCAGGTGGTCATGCGTTATAGCTAACTTATGATGAGCTATACGCATTGTTGAACCGCATAGCATAAGGAAATCCAAATTAGTATTCAAATTCTAGATGTGCCATGAAAAGAATTACGAGAGTATTAGAGGTGGACCAATTCACAGCCTTATCAGCACAGGTATCTACCTTACAAAATTTGATCAACACTCATTTCAGCAGCATGAAGTTAGGAGCAGCACAACCTGCAGCCACAGTCAATGCTATCCAACAAGCTGCAAGTTGGTGTGAGGTCTGCGGAAATAGTGGTTATGCAGCGGCTATGTGTGCTTCAAATCCGAAATCTGTGATGTATACAGGCAATGCTCAAAGGCCAAATTATGGTAATGCCTACAACATGAAGTGGCAAACTTAGACACCAAAACAGACATGAAATGCCCCACAGTCGCAGGCCTAATCAAATCAATCAACGAGCAACATGGAAGAGATGATGAAATAACTCTTAGATAGTCAAGCACAGTTGTTTGTGGATCTGAAAAGTCAAAAGGCAGAATTACCAAATCAGCAAACGACCACAAGTAATTTAGGGTTACAAGTGGGCTAATTATCACAGGTACTGAATACAAGACCACAAGGTGGGTTGCCAGTAGATACAGAAAATCCAAAGCAGGTTATGGCAATCACCTTAAGAAGTGGTAAAAAGCTTCAAAGTGAACCTCCAAAGGCAACAAAGGAGGTAGATGTTGAGGTGGTGACCCAACGGGTTCCCGAAATAGTTATTAATAATTTAAGGAAGTCCGAGTACTTGAAATCAAAAATTGTTGAACCAGAAGTGAAGAAAACACTATCATTACCCTTCCCTCAGAAGCACATAAAAGCAAAGAAGGATGCCTTGTTCAAAAATTTCATTGATACATTCAAAGAGCTTCATATTAACTTACCTTTGTTGGATATTTTGCAAAGTATGCCTAAGTATGAAAAGTACTTGAGGGATGTGGTGGAAAAAAAGGTAAAATTACAAGATGTGGGAGCAATAACACTCACGGAAGAGTATAGTGCGGTAATGACACAAAAAATCCCCAAGAAATTAAAAGATCAGGGGAAGTTTTCTATCCCTATTCAAATTGGGAGTAAAGAGGTCCATCCACTGAGTGACTTAGGGGTGAGTATTAATTTGATGCCCCTATCATTGTTTAAAACATTAGGCTTGGGAGAGCTTAGATTTACACATGTGGTTATGCAGCTCGCAGACGGATCCACAACACATCCAAAAGGAATAATTGACGACGTCCTCATAAAGGTTGGTAAATTTGTGAATTCTGTTGATTTTTTCGTTCTTGATTTTGTGGTAGACAAATAGGTACCAATCATCTTGGGGAATCCATTCTTAGCAACCGGTGGGACCTTAATTAATGTTAGAGAAGGCACGCTCAAAATGAGGGTAGATGATGAAGAGGTGGTATTTGATGTTTACAAAGCACCCATTGAAAATTCCCAATACAAATATTTATGTGTGATAAATTTTATTAAAGGGGAAAAGTGTGGGGTAGCTAGTCCATAAAAGACCTCTTCAAACTACCTGATTGAGAAGCCTAAACTCTGTCTCCTAAGCCTGAAATGATGGAAGCTGATGAGCCTGAAAAGGCTAAGGTTGAGAAACCTATTGCTCTTGAGAATTCACAACCAAAAGGGGTGAAAAGGATAAGAAGATGGCCTCCAAGTTTGAGGAAAAATATGAAGAAATATGGTTGAGTGGAGATGGGTCGTGCCGCGAAACTAAATCAGGCGCTTCTTGGGAGGCAACCCAAGTTAATTAGGTATGTTTTCTGTTTAGTTTTTTAGTTTTTATTTCATATAGTTTTTGTTTTTGGTTGAGTCACGGATTAATGGAAGTCTGAGTACCATAAACTTGATCTAAGAAGCATGGCAAAGACTGAGTGTCGGGTCCCATAGACCTCCTTTATCCAAAAAGATGCAACTAGCTAGGCCTAAAGGCCTTAAAGAGCATTTTTATCTCTTACTTTTAAATTTACTTTAGGGACAAAATAGATTTAAGTTTGGGGTGGGGAAATTCCTAAATTTTGGCTCAATTTAAAAAAAAATTAGGATAGGAATAAGTGAGATATTCTATTTGGTGCTATTTTTAATTACATGATACAAGTGGGTTTGTTTGGAAAAAAGCATGTTGAATGAGTGAATTGCTATTTTTGAGACTCTTAGGCTCATGTTTATGATTCTTGTACATATTGGATTAATTTTGAATTCATGCTATTATTTGGTTGGGAGCCTATGAAGATCCTATTGAGTTGAGCATGTGCCATGTGTGATGTGGGGTATTTGTATATTCCTTGTTGCATATGATGTCTAGAACTTTCCTAGTGTGTGTGTAAAGAGAAATAAAGAATGTGGGTTTAGGAGATGATTTAGGCATTTCTTTGATAGCCTTATTCTATACCTTCTATTTGTCCTACCCATTGTGCATTATCCTAGTTAACCCCCATTGAGCCTTTAGCCTTATCTTTGGTAGCTTCATACGTAGCCTAATCCCTTTCTTTGAAAAACCATAATTTGATCCAAAAAGCTCCTAAGTGCTTTAAATAAAAGAAAGAAATAATTGAAAAGGGAGTTTGAGAAATTAAAGAAGAAAAGGATGAAATTGATTCCCTAAGTTAATAGTTATTGGTCTTAATAATTGATGTGTGGTGGATGGGTGCGATATAATTTATGCTAGAATATTGCCATGATTGTGAAAAAAAAGAGAAAAAAATTAATTTTTGTGGTAGTAAACTAGGTGTCCACCAAGTGTTTGTGAAAATGCTTAAAAGAGATGGGTCAAAAACAAAAGGTATGGATGAATGAATCAGTGTAGTTTTGTTGTTGGAGAGTGATTTTAAATGTATAATATAGTGTATTAAATCGCTTAGAGAGGTTAGTCATTATTCCCAAATAGTTTCTACCCGTCCCTTAGCCTACATTACACCACGAAAAATTCCTAATTAATCATAAGCTTTACATTCGACTATTAGTGGAGAATTACACAAAGGGAAAGCCTATGGTTCATTATGTGTAACTTGTGAATCCCTTGTGAGAGTGAGCATAATTTGATTCTTGTACCCATCATGTTATGAATTGCATAATTGTGAGTGATTATGGGTAACTCTCTTGTTGTGAGGGTCACATATTTGATGAATATGGATGATTTATATGATGTCCTTTATTGAATGATAAGAATGAGTTTGCCAACTAGGAGAGTCAATTCTTGAGGCTAGGATGTTTTGGAGTAGAGTTCAAAAGCTTTCAATTGTGTTTGTAACATAATTAGTATAGAAACTTACAATCGGTGTAGTCATTGTAGTGCTAGCTTGAGTGTCTTGCATTTAGTAGAAGTGTAGAATCTCCAGATCATGATACTTATAGTGAATAGTTTTTCGAGGACGAATAAGGCTTTGAGTGTGGGGTGGTGTTGTTGGATGTATTTATGCATTCTAGTGTCACTATTCTAGACTTTTTAACCTTGTTTTGAGGATGATTCATGTGATATATGGGTTGATAATGAGATAAATTTTCATAGAAGTGTTAAATCATGTTTTTATTATGTTTAAAGTGAGTTCCAAACAAGTTTGTACTTAAAAGTTTCTTTTAGAGTTCAACTTGGAAAACTAGCGTTACTAGCTTGAGCTAGGTGCTTGTCTAGTTGATTCCGGTGGATTCCATAGTGTTTAAAATATTCCTAATGTTTTTTATGTGTTATTATGAGTGGAATAACATGTTGGTAATGAGAAAAGTTCAATTTGAATGAGTCTACAGTTGGAACAATAAGTGAAAGACCAATGCAAACTAGCTAGGCTTAGCTCTTGTTTTGATTTGTCGTTATGGGTGTTGTGTTGTGTTTCTCTCTTAATTAGTTTGGTGTAATGATGTAGGAGGATTTTGGAGCTGATATGATGATATTTTTATGTTAAATAAGCGTGTAATTCATGGTAAAGATGCCACAATACAAGGGATCAAGAGGGGAGACTCAACACTTAACCAAATTTTGGAGAGCAAATTCTAGTAGCTCTGGGCGATATTAAGGCGCCGCCCCACCTAGACCGGGTATATAGTCAGGGCACCGCCCCACCTATAGAGGGTCGGAACCCAAGGTGCTTCCCCACCCACTTCCAGGCTCAACATCTGAAGTTTTTCTTGTCCAACACGGAAAGGGCTTGTTCCATACTATAAATACATGTTGTATCATGTTCTACACATCTTTTAGCATATTTTGGAGAGAAAAGGGTTCTACAACTTCTTAATTAGGTTTTTATTATTTTTATTTAGTTCATTCATGTTTTTAGTCATTAATTACAATATTGTGATTGCGATTATGACTATGCGTGGCTAAACGCCCCTTTATGGGGTTGAAGCCAAGAACATGATTATCATTGCTATGGATTAAGTTTGTTTTTTTGCTTATCAATATTGGTTGTTTTTTATTCTTGTTTTAACTATTTTAAGGATTCACAACCCTTAGAATACATCCATTGTCAACTTTGTGAACTCGGAAGAGGGAATAGGGCGATAGAACATGGGAATAAGCAGAGTATAGTTCTTGATTCTCTATAAAATAAGAAACTTGAATTAGTATCTAGGACAGGGATGTACTTATATACCTTACTTGATTCATATGTCGGATGAAATTTTTTAAGAACTTAAGTTAACTATTACATCCCCGCTCAATGATGTAGGTGTAAGGTTCAACTTAGGTAAAAGATTAGAGGTTGGAAAACCATAATGTGCAATTAACCCTACGAATCAACAACCACGATAAGCAAGTTAACAAATGAAATCCAATAGCATAATATGATTGTTCGGAATGCTTCAACCTTGGGTTTTCTCTTATTGATTGTCTCAAAATCTTTACTTTCCGCATTGTTTAGTTTCAATTTACAATTTACAAAATCTTTATTTGGTTACTCACGCATCAATTGAATCTAAAGTGTGAACTGAAATCAAATTATTTCCAAATCTAGTCTCTGTGGGATTGATAACTCGGTTTTATTGAAGGCCACTATATTACTTGGTAGACCACATACACTTGCTTGTGTGCTTGGGCGCTATCAATATACCTCATTATGCTTGTGTAGTGATTGTATTTCTTTGTTGACTTGTTACCTATCCAGTTGTTCTATCATCCTTTACTTATATTTAATGTTCTCGTATATGTTTGTTCTTCTTTGCTCTACTTGTATGTGGTATAATGTATACTAGTATGTTATAACTCAGACTTTTTATTGAGGGGTAAATGGGTAAATGGGTAATTTGGCCATATTATTAATATTAATTAAGAGAATTTAATAGGAGTGGGCCACACTCACTCTCTTGTTCAGTTTTTTTCACGTTAAGTTATAAGTAGAATATTAGGGATTTTTAATCCCTTTATTGCTGGAAAGAAAAACAAGAAGCTTATGGTGAAATTTGGGAGAGTTGAAAGGCAAAAATAGAGATTTTGAACCACTTTTATAGTTATTTGGAGTGATTTTAGCCTTCAAGTAATGGGCTCATGAATTTATTATGGTGGTATATCCACGTATTATGTCAAATCTGTGTAATAAGAGGTGATAATTTCTTTTATTAATTAGTTAATCATTAAAAATTTGAGATGCCATGGATAGTTATCTGCTATTGAAGTAAAGGAATTAATTTTGTTAGTGTTGAATAGGTATTGGAAAAAAAGGAAAGAAAGAAGAAGCAAGAAACAGAGTGCATGACGTGTACAAAACTAATTTCTTTCGCATAGTTGTTCTTTCACTTTGATAATTGCCATCACTTTAAACAAACTATCAATAGGGAATATTCATGGTGCGATATTGATTAATAATAATGAAATGATTGGCCACTATTTTGAATTTCTTATTTTGGCAGCCTCCCTTGTCAGATTATTCTTAAATTCATGGGTTAAGGTTTGAGATATTAAGATTTAGCTCTAAACTTAAAGGTTAGGGATGTTGAGACTTGACCTCGAATAGCATAATTGATATTGTTATTTAATATTTCATTTTAGATTGATCCTTTTGGTCGTTGTTGGTTGATGTTCTACTCATTGCAAAGTTGAGAAATTTGTCATTAGCGAGGTAAGTGACTTTAAGCTTTGATGCTTGCTTTTCAAATCTTCTTTATAAAAATTATATTTTTCTGCCTAGTCCATGTGTCGAGACAAGCGTGAACTTGGTAGAATCAGTGGCATCTGACTAAATGTGGATATATAGGTTGGGAAGTATACTAAGAATTATTTAGTGGGGAAATGTGAGGTGATGTTAGGGAGGAACATATTTTCTTCACTGCCGTTATAGTCTCTAGGAGCATAAATAGTTGTCGTAATATGTTAAGGGAATTACTTATGTTGCCGTAATATGTTAGAGCCTTGTACATACTGTTGTAGTAGACTTTTAGGGCATTATATATGCTTCTATGGACTTTTCGGGGTGCTAGGCTGATCACCTTCACTTCCATTTATGACAATCCATGAGTGTTGATTGAGTTGAGATATAGAGTGACTTTTTGAACTTCTGTTTGGATCTTATTGAGCACTACTTTGTAAGAGATAGTGTGTGCATATTGTTTATATATTTTTTTGTACCTTGTATTTTTTAACACTTGTTGCAGGTGTATTAAAGTAGCGGGTCTAGGATATTACTGAGTTATATTTATATATGTTCACTCCTTACTTGTTTACAGATACCAATGCGGAGGGAGAGACCAGTGCCTGACGATTCGTACGTATGAGTTCCGTTACTGAGGTGAGCCTTCCCATTGTACATAGAGGCTATCATTCAACTTTAGATCTTTTTAGATAATGTTTCTTTTCGTTGGGTTTACATGCCCGAAAGTTGAACTCATGTAATTCTATTTAGATGCCCCATGATCTTAGTGTGGAATACGGGCTAGAGATTTATTATTTAAAGTATTGTTGTTTCCATAAATCATTATACGATAATTAGTTGGATAATTACTACGCATTTAATGGGTATTTCATGAGTTTGGAGTTGCATATGTTTTTATCTTAGTTTTTATAGACATTATGAATGCATGGGGAATTAGTTCACCAGGAAAGTGGTGTTCGCGAGAGCTAGTCATGCCTAGGGGTTAATTTTAGAAATGACAAATTTGGTGTTAGAGCCTAGGCTTTAGGTCCTGGTCATCGAGCAGTGTTACGTAGATTTTCTTTCAGGGATATGTAGGCACCCATACTTATAAACTTAAGGCTACAAAAAATCTACAAAGTTTTCTCTTTTTCATTCATTATTCGTGCGTTGATTGGAATATAGTCTAACCTTTAAACATTGTTTGGCAGATGGTTAAGAGACATGGTTCTTCCTTCGATAATCAATCTAATGCACCTGCTAGACGTGGTCCTGGATAGGATTCTACCCATGATAGTGGTCGAGTTGGGTCTCATCCAACTAAGTCTCAAACTAGGATGCAAACCAGTTCCCATCCTGGAGTTGGGAGTGGGGGATAGCCCCAAGTTATGGATCCTGAACAAGCACAGGACTAGGTTGATAAGGATACTCCAGTTACAGTGCCAGATATTGTACCTACTGTTACATTACCTGCAGACATTGTGGTAAGAATGTTGAATGTACTTGAGGCATTTGTGGATGCTATATGTAGTTTTTATGATGAGAAGCTGGATTGTAAGGGACCAGGTCCCCGAACGTGCAAAGTACTATACAGCTGGCACATAGTATCTGCATAGTTTTGTCCTCTTGTGTAACAAACTTGCAGGGTCTATTTTGTATCGACTTCGACAGCTGGTCTAATGATATTCCATCCCTAATCATCACCCAGCTATAAAAAAAACAGATGCCTCTTCAATAATTGGTTTTTGCACATTCTAAAGAGTGAAAAGTGAGGCAGCAAACCCCATTTCTACAATACTCAAGTTCATAGCTGATTGTCCATGCTTAAATAGATTTTTTTCTTGAGCGAGTGCTTAATTATAACTAAACTACTCATGTTATAAGAGTAGTATTTTTTTTCTTCGTAAAAAGAGTGCTTAGGTAGAGTTACCTAAGCTTGTTGTTGTTTAGAGTTAACCATCTATTAAGGAAAACTTGGCAGAGGTGTCAAGGTGTGCTTGCAATAGAGGTATTGCAAGTAGGAGGAACCTAGTGTTAGGTTCACAGTCGAGTCTATATCAAGAGGTCAGTTATAGTGGACTATTTTGGTTCTTGTGAGGGTCAGCCATGGTTTTTCTCAGTTTGGGTTTCCACGTTAAAATCTTTTGTTCTTACTTTATTGCATTGTCTTTAAATTTCTAGCACCTCCAAGTTGATTTATTGATCTATCGCTTGAAATTAATCCTGAGGGACCTGGTCCCTCACTGTGTGGTGTAACACCTAAGGGTTTAACAATTGGTATCAGAGCAGGTTCACTCTAAATGGTTCACACCTAGAGTGTTCTAGTCATGATGACTGCTATAGCTGAACTAAGGGAGGAAAGAAAATAAGCAAAAAGAAAGAGGTTACTGATCCTAAAGGCTCTAGAATCTGACTCAGGAGAAGCAGAAATTGATGTTGTACTCATGGTAACAAGTATTATTAGTGCTATAGAGAGAGTTGGTAAGTTTTACAAATTAAATTGTAAAATTGAAGGTTGTCACTTAGGTGGAAACCTTGAAGAATTCATGAGAAGCTACCCAGTGCAAAACAAGAATCAAAATCATAAAACATCGAGAAGAAAAGGTAGAGCTAGCTATTTATTAAAAAGGGTTTTGGTAGAACAAGGAGATTCCTCCGGTAAATTAAGTAAAGATGAGAAGACTGGAGATGTTTCTATACTAACAGTGGAAGATAGTCCAGTTACCTATGACTCCTTGTTTGTAAACACAAAGGATGAAAAAAAAAAGATATTAGAAACTGAAGAAATCTAAGTTGAAATATGAGAATCTAAGTTGTATAAGTCAACTAAAGAAGGGAAATGATTTAGATGACAAAAAGATGAATGAAGCTTTAGGGATTCACGTTATTATTGAAGAAAAACTGAGGTATTCTTAAAAACACCTTATGGTTTCACTTCAAAGGAATGAAAAATTGGAAAGGGACTTGGTCCGCTTAAGAGAAGAGTTGAACAAATCTCCTAAATGGACTGCTTCTTCACAGACTCCTTCTAATCTACTTAGTCAAGGTGTTAATAACAATAGAGGGTTGTGCTATCAAGTTAAAATTCAACCTATTGAGTCAAAAGGTAAGACTTCTCATTACTTTGGAAGCAGAGAGTATGAACTCAAGTGTATTCACTATGGAAGAGATGGATTTCTAAAAAAGGAATGCCAGCATTAGACTAAGGCTAAATTTAGGAGTATTAAATGATTAAGAAGGAGAATGCACTTTTTGAGGACTTCAAATTTGTGGAAAAGTCAAAAGGGAAGCTTTCATTACCTAGATGGGCTAAGAAAAAATTGAACACACCATTGTCTTCGCACTGGGAACTCAATCTCAAGTGGGTTCCCAAATTCAACTTGTGATCATAATCTTAGGCATGGAAAAGGGAGATTGTAGTCAGGAATAACTCATCGACTAGAAGAGTTTAAAGATTAGTAATGGAAAAGCTAACTGTGTTCTCTCTCTCTCAAGACACTTGTAGATAAAGGTGTCTTATTTTGAAATAGATGATTTCAAGAGACTTGGTCCCTAAGAAATTCATATCAGAAGAAGCTTCACTAGAATTAATAACATATGAATCAGTGTCTCTTCTAAATTTAACTATGGCAAGGACAAAGTATCCATGATAAAGTAAGTGTATGCTAATCTAACTCAGTATCTTACCTTTGCAGGTATACACCCAAGAGAATAGTTTTGTAAGGAAACAATTAAAGCAATCACAAGTTAAGATCTCACTCAAAAAGGAGAGGGACTTGGTCCCATCTCTCAAGTGGGCACCAAAATAATGTGCCTTAAATATTTATAAAATTTCTGTTTGAAAAGGCCACTTGTTTAAATCCATATGAACAAAAGATATCAAATTTATTTAGAAGTAAAGAGTCACAACAATTGTCATTAAGACACGTCAGTTCAAAAAGGGTGTGTCTTAATTATCAAACGGTCATTTTTTTACTTATAAATTCAAATCCTATCTACTCATTATTCTCATAATTGACTCAGAACTCCATCAAAACTGGTCCTTCTTGTTTCCTTCTCAAAAATAAAATTCTCTCAACTTAAAAATGTTTGAAGTTCCCTCTTCTTCAAACCCCATGAGAGATCTGTCTTCAGATCATTCTCAAGAACCACAAAAAGCATCATTTGTCATCCCTTCTCATGAGACTCATGAAACCCCAGTTGAAGTTCCTCCTATTGAAATTTTAAATCCCAGTGAACATCCATATGGATGACCTAAATAAATATTCTGGCTCTCCAATTGAACAAGATATTCTTCTAATCAAAGGACCTTCTTCCTTAGAAAATCCAGAATCCTCTAGTGCCTCTCAAATTCAAGTCTTCTCTTAGGAATTGAAAGGCATAGAAACTTCAGATAAGTTATAGAACATGATTCTCCTCCCCCTTTAGAGTCAAATTCTATAGTTTTTAATCTAGTTGACAATGAAATTCCTACGAAGAAATTTGTCTCTCTTAGTAGCATGAATCTAGTAGCTTAAAATTTTCTTTTACTTGGAAATAATCCCAAGAAAGGGTTAGATAGTGGGGATAAGCAAATAGCAGGAGGAAAAGATTATTTGAGAAATGAGAGGGAGTTTCTATTACCTCTAAATAAAGAAAATAAAGAGGATGAGCATGAACAATCTCTGATCTTCAAAATAAAGAAACTGAAGAAAAGTAAAGGAAAGGAGAAAATAACTGACTCTGGTATACAAACTACATGATCTTGATCCACTAGAGATTCTAAGATAAAACTAATAGCAAATGCAATGAAAAAGAATAAGTCCTCTACTGCTATAAGAGGAAGACTCGGGAAATCTACTACTATAAAAGAAGAAAAAATTGAAGTGGTGGAGGTAAAGGAAGATGAAGAAATTGAGTATGATATTTTCATTACTTCTAATAAGAAAAGAATGGATGATCATGATAATGAAAGGACCTAGTCCTCTGATCCTAAGTCTAGGAGTCATGGTGTAAGCAAAAAGAAGCATATTGCTGTGAAAGAGAAGAAAGTCTCCAAGGGACCTAATCCCAAGAAAGGAAGAATTGATGAAAAAGAAGAGCCATGTGATAAGCCCAAAAGAGTAAAAATAGAGAAAGAAAAGAAAAATATGTCCAAAAAAAAAAGGACCGAAAAGCTGAAGACACAAAAAGTGATGTCAGGAAGAATGTTTGATCCCAAAATCTATGAGAAACCTGGAATGGTGGAATTGGTAGAATATTTCAGGCATCAAAGATGGTTGTATTTATTTGAGAAGGAAGAACCAGTGGTGTTTGAAAACAAAGTAAGAGAATTCTATTATTCAATAGATTTCTCAGAAGACGGGTTGATTCTATCTGCACTAGTGCAAGGAAAATAAATATAGCTAGATGAATAAACCTTGGAAGGAATTTTGGATGTGCCTGCTACAGGGGTGAAGACAGTTGTGAAGCAACATCCCACAACTGAATTCATAATTGAAGCTTCAAGAGTAGGTGGAACCTCAGTTGCTGCAGTTAAGAAGAAGTTTCTAAAGAGTGAATTTCAGTTGGTATTTGAGTTTATCACTAAGGTCTTGCTACCAAGATTAGAGAAAAGAACAATTGCTTTTGGTATTGTTTTATTTCTAATTAAGTGCCTTAATATGTTTGAGTTAATGAGTCTTCCTGCTCTGCTAATAAAGCACATGCATAAAGTGGTCCAAGAATAGGAAGAAAGACATGGGATGCCCTATGGTTATTTGTTGAACAAATTCCTTCATCATTTTGGAGTGATTGGGACTAAAGTAACACCATGGAAAGCCAAACAATAGATAAGTTTAACCATACTGGTGGAAAATAGGTGTATTAAAGGGAAAATGGGGGTTGTATACCAAGTGTCTGAACTACTGGATACTCAAGAAAGATTAGCCAGAGAAATGGAGCAGTTGAGGATTATACTAGCAGCAAAAGACAGTGAAATAATGCATCTGAAGCTACAGATTCAAACGTTATCCTCAAAGGGACCAGGTGCCACAGAAGATCTTACAGCAGAGAATACAAAAGTCAAAGAAAAAATTATAGAATTGACTGGTGAGTACAAACACTGAACACTAAAGTAAAAATTCTCACCAAATGATTACTTGATGCTCATGCTGCAGCATCTGAAAGATTAGACATGGTGCTAAAATCATTTTCTCCTAAGCCCCCTTCCACCTAAGCCCCAGTATGTCAGTTTTCTATGTCAATCTCTAGTCCTTAGTTCTATTGTGGCCTTTGAAAGTAGTAGTTTTATGATGTATTTTTGGTCTATTGTATTGGTACTTATCCTAATTAATTATGAATAAATCTTTATTTTAATTTGTTCTTCCTGTTAGTGTTGCCCAGTGGCCATGAGTTAAATTAGCTTGCACTTATTTTTACTCTTGGTTTACTGTAAATCCTTTTCAATGATGTCAAAAGGTGGAATACTGAATTCATATGTAAGGACCTGGTAGCACTGGTAGCATATTGATAGGGGAAAGTATGTGGTGTGCGGAATAGTGCATAATAACAGGGGAAAGTTTTTTCTACAAAATAACAACAATGGACCAGGTTCCTGTGTTGCATGATGAAAGAGGGGGCATGATGGTAGAGGGAACATTCATCCTTAGGTGGTAATCACTCTGATTAACTGTGATAAATGTGTAATGATGCTCAAATTATATGGTTTAGTTTGTCATCATCAAAAAGAGGGGAAATTTCTATGAATAGTTTTGATGATGAGCAGCTTAACTGCAAAAGATCAGGTCCTTGGACATACAAAGTGGTGTACAGCTGGCAAACGATATCTGCATAATTTTTTCCTCTTGTGTAATAAACTTGCAGGTGCTATTTTGTATTGACTTCAACATCTGGTCCAATGATATTCCATCCTTAATCATCACCCAACTATAAAAGAAAGATTCACCTCTTTAATAATTGGTTTTTACGCATTCTAAAGAGTGAAAAGTAAGGCTAAAAAACCCCATTTCTATACTATTCAAGTTCTTAGCTAACTGTTCATGCTTAAAATAGATTTTGTTCTTGAGTGAGCACGAAATTGTAACTGAACTACTCATGTTATAAAAGTAGTAATTTGTTTCTTTATGAAGAGAGTTCTTAGGTAGAGTTGCCTAAGCTTGTCGCTGGTTAGAGTTAACCAGCTATTGAGGGAAAATTGGTAGAGGTGTCAAGGTGTGGTTGCAATAGAGGTATTGCAAGTAGGAAGGAACCTAGAGTTAGGTTCACAATTGAGTCTGTAATCAAGAGGTTGGTTATAGATGACCATTTTAGGGCTTGTGAGGGAAATATGTGGTTTTTTCCAGTTTGGGTTTCCACGTTAAAATCTTGTGTTATTACTTTCTTGCATTTCATGTAAATTTCCAGCACCTCCAATTTGATTTACTGGTCTATCGCTTGAAATTAATCCTAAGGGACATGGTCCCTCACTGTGTGTAACCACCAAAGATTCAACTGTGCCTAATTAGGGTAGAGCTTCATCTCCTCGGGCTACTTCGTAAACACAGGCACAAGTTCAGTTGAATATTGCGACTTCTCAGACAACTCAACCATTTAATCATTCAGTTATAGTTATAGGGAAACCAAAAGATCTTAAGAATTCATGGATCTTAAGATACTGGAGTTTGATACTACACCATCTTTTGTTGAGCCTTAAAAGTTTTTAGATCACTGGGAGAAGATACTGACTACTTTGGGATTGAAGAAGACTCGTGGTGTAGAATTTACCACTTTTTTGCTCTCAAGGACTCCTGAGACTTGGTGGACTTTCATTTTTAGGGGCAGCAAGCAAGGATACCACTGATCACTTGGTCGGAGTTGTTATCCATGTTTATGGATAGATTTATTCCATTAGGCAAACAAGATGACATAAGATGCCAATTTAATGAGTTACAACAAGGATCTATGACAGTAACAGAGTACGAAACAAAGTTTACTAAATTGTCTAGGTATATTCCATCTTTGGTTGCAGATCAGAGAGAGAAAGTTAGATGATTTGTGGATAGACTTGAGGATCGTTATCATGGTCCAATTATATTAGATATGCGTAATGGATCCTATGTTGAGGTGGTTGACACCACTCTTCGTATTGATTTCTAGTATGAGATGGAAAGGATTAATCAAGAAAATAAGAAGGCGTGTAACTCAGGTGGGTTTAGTAGTGCTCCATCTGGAAGCAAGACCGGGTCTGCACAGTTATCCAGCTAGACAGGGTCTACAGATGCAGAGAAAAGGTAGTGGTTTCTTTCAGTCCAAGAAGCATTTAAAATTTTCTAATTGTGGTAGGAATCATAGTGGATATTTTTTTGGAGTTGGCAGTCCTTGTTATACTTATGGGGAAAGAGGGCACGTTACTAAATTTTGTCCTAAGAGAGATTCTAGGTCTAGTCAAGCTACTCCTCAGGTGTAGAGAGAGGTTGTAGGTACTCATTCTCACACTCAGCCAGCTAGGATCACTCTACAGGGTGCTCGTGGACAGGGTCAATAGGGTGCACAGGGTTCTCAGACAGCTGGTGGACCACCGATATTCCTTGTTATGGATAGACAGGACATAGAGGCATCTAATGCAGTAGTCATGGGTATATCACTATAAATTCTCGTTAGGCATATTCTCTTATTAATCCTAGTTCTACATACTCATATGTGTTTCCATATTTTGCTTTATTCTTAAAAAGAAGAATTGAGACACTTATTGAGCCATATATTGTTATGAACCCAATGAGGGGGACCCTATCAATGGATAGAGTTTATAGAGATTGTGTGATATCTTTTCAGGGTAAGGATACCATAGTCGATCTATTTGTGTTACCAATGACTAACTTTGACGTAATTATGGGTATGGATTGGTTAGTGTCATGTTATACTTTGGTTGATTATTATGCTAAGCTTATACGTTTTGATATTCATGGAGAAACACCTTTTGTGTAGAAAGTTATGACTCCTGTGACTCAAGGAAAGATAATATCATATGTTAAAGCATGTTGAATAATTGATCTTTCATTGCTAAAGTTCATGACACTCGAGCAAAAGATGTTGTTGTTGACAGTGTTCCCATTATTTGAGAATTTATTGATGTATTTATAGATAATTTTCTTGGGCTACCTCCGATCAGAGAAATTGAGTTCAGTATTGACTTAATGCCAGGGACTCAACCTATTTCTATTTTATCTTACCGTATGGCTCCTGCTGAGTTGAGAGAATTGAAGGTTCAACTCCAGAAGTTACGTGATAAGGGATTTATCAGGCCTAGTGTGTCACCTTGGGGTGCATTTGTGCTATTTGTGAAAAAGAAAGATGGCACGATGAGAATGTGCATTAACTACAGGTAGTTAAATAAGGTAACAGTAGAGAATAAATATCCTTTTCCTCATATTGACGATTTATTCCATCAATTGCAGGGTGCTGCTCACTTTTCTAAAATTGACTTGAGATCAGGTTACCATCAGTTGAGAATCAAGGCTGAAGATATCACTAAAACAGCTTTTCAGACTAGATATGGGCATTTTAAATTTTTAGTGATATTTTTTAGACTGACTAATGCACCTGTAGCATTTATGGACCTCATGAATAGGGTATTCAATCCATACTTAGAATATTTTGTGATTGTGTTCATTGATCACATTTTTGTATACTCTCGAAGTGAGGTAGAGCATGGACAACACTTGAGAGTTGTATTGCAGACACTTAGAGAACACAAGCTTTATGTCAAGTTCTCAAAGTATGAGTTTTGGTTGTGCACGATTTCTTTTGGGGGCATATGATGTCAAGAGATGGGATTCATGTTGATCAAAAGAAGATTAAAGCAGATCGAGATTGGCCTCAACCTAGTACTGTTACAGAGATACGTAGCTTCTTGGGTCTAGCTAATTATTTAGGAGGTTTGTAGAGGGATTCTTGAAGTTAGCTTCTCTATTGACACACTTAACTCAAAAAGGTATGGTTTTTCAATGGTCAGATAAATGTGAAGAAAGTTTTCAAAAATTAAAGACGGCATTGATTTCAGCTTTGATTTTAACCTTACCTACTATTGATGGTGGTTTCACTTTTTTTTATTATGCCTCTAGTATTGTATTGGGTTGTTTTCTAATCCAGAATGGTAAAGTGGTGGCATATGTTTCTCGACAGCTAAAGGTCCATGAGAAAAATTATCCGACTCACAAATTGGAATTGGTTGCGGTTGTATTTGCACTCAAGATCTGACATCATTATCTATATGGTGAGCCATTAAAATCTATATTGATCACAAGAGTTTGCAGTACCTATTCAATCAAAGAGATCTGAATCTGAGACAATGATAGTGGTTAGAGCTACTTAAAGATTATAATCTCACTATCTTGTATCATCTTGGAAGGTGAATATAGTAGCAGACGCTTTGAGTAGGAAGTCTATGGGAAACTTGTCCCAATTTGTTGTCGAAAGGCGACATACGAATATAGATATTCAGTCTTTAGCCAACCATGGAGTTTGAATTGATCACACAGTGCCTAGCAAGTTACTTGCAGTTATGGTGATTCAGTCATCCTTAGTTTGGCAAGTTAATACTTGCCAATATAATGATACCTACCTTGTTGGGCTTCAAGATCGAGTGTAGAAGATTGGTGTTAACTATTAAAATATCGATGGTGAAGGTGTGCTACATTGTCATGGAAGATTGTGTGTTCCCATTGTGGGAGATATGAGATAGTTAATTCTTAATGAGGCTCATAGCACATGATACTTTATCCATCCTGGTGCTACAAAAATGTATATAGACTTGTGTGGGTTGTAATGGTGAAAAGGTATAAAGGTTGATATTTTGAAACATGTCACTAGTTATTTGAATTCTCAGCAGGTCAAATATGAACATCAAAAACCTGGGGGAACGATGCAAAAATTTATTATTCCAGAGTAGAAGTAGGGAAGGATTACTATGGATTTTGTTTTTGGGTTGCCAAATACTTTTAGGAAGTATGACTCAGTTTGGGTGATAGTGGATAGATTTACAAATTTGCCCATTTCATACCAGTTTGGGTTACTTATAGCGTGAAGCTGTTAACAGAAATTTACCATTGGGAGATAGTTCAGCTTCATGGCGTGCCTATCCCAATCATATCTGATCGAGGTGTACAGTTCACTACTGAGTTCTAGAGATCATTTTAGAAATCATTGGGTTAGCAAGTTGAGTTGAGTACACCTTTTCATTCGCAGACCGACGGGCAGTCTGAATGAGTTATTCAGATCTTGAAGGGCATGCTTAGAGATTGCGCAATTAATTTTGGTGGCTATTATGGACGACCAGTTGCCTATAGTAGAGTTTTCTAATCACGCTCAAACTACACTCTTGAATAGGTGTAAGCGATCATTGTCAATATAAAACCCAACTAAGTTGCCAACTAAGTTGGGGGCGAATCCCACAGGGAATAAGGTGTGAACTCAAGTCGGTTGCAATTTAATTCACTGATAGTTTAATGTTTCCTGAAATGGGGGTTTAAGTTTCACAAGTAATTGTTTGACACTTTGATTTTGATATTTGTAACCAAGACTTTATGAGATAACTAGAATTATGTTCACTAGGGCTTATGGTACATGACAGATGCTAAAGGTGACTCAAGATTCTCACGGTGGTTAGGATAACAAGCTATATTTATCGATGATATTCTTAAATGTCTCTCGACCTATTTAAGCATCTAATTTCCTAATCCTCTCGAGCTTAGGGAATCGCTATTCACTGCCCAGATTTTAACGCAGTTTAATCAACCTAGTTACAGCACTGATTATTAAATGAAGTATTTTCGAGCCCCTGTTGATAATTTAGTTCCTACTGTTTATGATTTCATTCTCAAGCAAATCAAAATAGGTATGCCTGCTATTTACAACCAACAGATATCAATTAAAATCTTAGAATTATCAAGAAATCCTAACACCTATTAAATCTTGAGTGTTTAGCACATTCTCATGACCTAACCCTAGATCCCATAATTCAGGTTAATGGAGTTTAGCTACTCATGATGCAAGGAACAAGTACACGAATTGAATTCATAAGTGAGAAGATTAACTTACAACGATGATGAAAATCAAGAAGTATAACTTGAATTGAACCACGGTACAAAACTCCCAAAATATTTTAACTAGCGAGAGAGAAATATCGTATGTTTTTTTAATAAAGATGAGTCCAAAAATTAATTATTTCCTAGAAAACCCTAAACAAAGATTTAAATAGTATAACCTAATTAAGGAAATAGAATCAAAGTTACAGCTTTTCCTCATAATAGATGACGACGTCCGTGACGGTTTATCATGAGTATGATGGCTTATCATGAATGTCATCAGCTCCTCTGCACTATTGGCTTTCGTTGCCTAAGGATGACGACGATGATTATGCCTTATCACCAGCCTGACAATGTGTCATGGATGTCGTCACAAAACTGTCTTCAACTTCCATCTTCTGTTTAAGGATGGCGATGCTCCTGACGCCTTATCACCATCCTGAAGACGTATCATGGATGTCGTCACAAAATTGTCTTTAACTTCCTTCTTTTGTTTAAGGATGACGACGCTCCTGATGCCTTATCACCATCCTGACGCCTTATCACAAAGTGTCGTCACAACTTCAACTCATGCCAAATCTCTGGTTAAGTCTGACGACAATTGTGATAGCCTATTAAAGGGTTGACGACTTATCACAAATGTCGTCAGCCACACTTCTCTTCAGATTCCTCTAGATTTCAACTTCTTTGCTTCCATTCTTGTTGGTTCTCTATCCCATCAGCTTAAACTATAAAATCAGACATAAATAAATCAAAAACGACAAAAGTTGCTTAAGACTTTGCAATTATTCTTGGTTAAAGGTTTTAGATGTGTTAGCAATTGCTCACACATCAACACCCTCAACTTAAAACAATTGCTTGTCCTCAAGCAACTTAACATAATTAAGAGAATACATAGCATATTCAGCAGCCAATTTTCTCTTTTAAGCTTAAAACATAGTTACCACCTCCAAGATCAATCCAATTAAAACCAACTGTGTATGTCGTTGAACAACAATAATGAAACACAAAGGACTCAAGAGATGGCATCAATCTTAACCACAACAACCATTCATATGCCATTGCTGCACTATCTATACAAGCAAGTAGCTAGCAATAATACCATTGTGCACTCACAACAAAGAAACCCCCCTCCTCGCATATAATAAACTAAAAATGTAAACGTGGGGATCATCAAAAGACTCTCTCTCAATACGAAGTTCCAATTAGTGCATGCCAAGTACCATAGGCTTGCCCTTATTTTCATTACTAAGATCTTCAGATAGGCCAGCTAGGATCACTATAGGACTTCTTTTAGGCTTATAATGTAGGCTAGGGATGGTATGATATTCAAGGTCATTTAAAGTAACTATGCCTCCTTGACACTACACTACTCTCTTGAGGCTTACTTATTCACCTCTTTTTCATTTTCTTTTCCATTGATCGCACATGTTTAAGTTGGGTGCCTCTCTCTTTCTATCTTTTTTTAGAGTAGCACCCAACTTTTATTCTTCTTTTACTTTATTCCACCCTTTTTCATACTCATCTTACACCATGCACCCCTATGATAGCCACCCTCAACTTAGGTTGTTTGCCTAGGTCAAGGTGCACAGTGTCCAAAGAGGACCATGGACAAACAGGTTCATTATGGTATAAATAGGAAGGTGAAAGGTGTCATAAGGAAGAAATAGGCTAATTAGGCTCAAAATAGGGATCAAGGGATATAATTCACATAGGGTAGGCTATTGAGGCTAAAAGTGGGTTAATCAACAAAACGGCCTATGATCTTTTCCTAATCTCTATCCTTTAACAATGGTAAGACTAACCAGGCAAGTTCTAGCTTTAGCATACAGAGGGAATTAAGTAGTTGCTCACACACACGTGGCACGCAAGTATATCGCAGGCCACCACTAATCTAGTTCATGCAATTGTTCAGCAATGATCATCAAGCATCTAGAACTAATGCCACAACAAGATTCACAATGGTCACAGGTAAATATAATTCACACAGTCTTTGCAAACAAAACATTGGAGAGGTGTTTAAAAATCAATAAAAAACATGTCAACTTCTTTCTGTACTTGTATTTCTCCTAGTTACCACAATATATGTTACAACAACAAACTACCCTACACCCTCAACTAAAAATCAAAGTAAAATTAAACTAAGGGTTAGAGTATACCTGGAATGGATCAATCTCAGGTGTCATGGGTTGTCTCCCATGCAGCGCCTGATTTAACATCGTGTCATGACTCAGGTATCTCGATTACTTTAGACTTCATCGAGACAGATAATGGTGATACTTTTCACTGATTCTTTCAGTCCAATGTAAAGCTTGACACGTTGCCCATTTACCTTGAAGGTACTGCCGTGTTCATTTTTGAGTTCCACTACTCCATATGAGTAGACTTGACTAACTTTAAAAGGGCCTGACCACTTAGATGTCAGCTTACCTGGGAACAATTTGAGTCTGGAATTGAACAGAAGCACCAAGTCACCATATTGGAATTCTCGTTTCTCTATTCTCCAATCATGGTACTTTTTCATCTTTTGTTTAGACAGATCTGCTCGTTCATAGGCCCTGAGACGAAATTCATCCATCTCATTTAATTTCCCCAATCTCAGCTCTGTTGCTTCCTTCCAAGTCATATTTAACCTTTTGAGTGCCCATAAGGCCTTGTGCTCCAGCTCTATTGGTAGGTGGCAAGCTTTTCCATAGACCATCTGAAATGGTGACGTGCCAATGGGTGTCTTGAAAGCAGTCCGATATGCCCACAAGGCATAATTGAGCTTTCGAGACCAATCTTTCTGACTAGCATTCACCATTTTGGATAGCATAGCTTTAATCTCACGATTTGATACCTCCACCTGCCTACTAGTTTATGGGTGGTATGGAGTAGCCACTCTGTGCTATTTCACCCCATAGTTTGCCAAAGTTGCTCAAAACATTTTGTTGTAAAAATGAGATCCTTCATCGCTTATGATAGTATGTGGTACTCCAAAGTGAGAGAAGATGTTCTTCTTGAGAAAAGCAACAACCCTCTTCCCTTCATTATCAAACAAGGCTACAGCTTCGACCCATTTTGAGACGTAGTCAACAGCAACTAAAATATACTTCATCCCATACGAGCTCACAAAAGGACCCATGAAATCAATGCCCCAGACATCAAATAACTCCACTTCAAGCATCTTAGTCAAGGGCATCTCATGTCTTTTAGAGATTGACCCCTGCCTCTGGCATTTGTCACATTTTAGTACAAACTCGTGGGAATCCTTGAACAATGTTAACCAATAATAGCCACTCTGCAACACCTTTCTAGCTGTTCGATCACCTGCGTGGTAACCCCTGACTGGGGAAGCATGACATGCTTCTAATATGTATAATACATCCACTTCTGGCACGCATCTTCTTATAATATTATCTGCACATCATCGAAAAAGATATGGCTCATCCCAAAAGTAATGTGTCACATCATGCAGGAACTTCTTCCTTTTATGGAATGAAAAGTTTTCTGGGATGACCTCACTCATAACATAATTTGCATAATCCGCATACCAAGGCAATTTTTCCATAGCGGCAGCCAGAATCTCCTCATCAGGGAATGTATCATTTATCTTCATTTCATCACTACTTTCCTGTTCACCTTCCATTCTAGACAGATAATCTGCAACCTGGTTTTCACAACCTTTCCTATCCTTGACCTCAAAGTCAAATTCTTGCAACAGCAATACCCATCTTATCAGCCTTGGTTTAGCATCCTTCTTAGCCATCAAATACCTCAAGGCAGCATGGTTGGTGTGGACCACTACTTTGGTCCCAAGTAGATAAGTTTTGAACTTCTTGAAAGCATACACTACAGCCAGAAGTTCCTGTTTAGTGATGGTTTAATTCTCTTGCGCTTCATTCAGTGCTTTGCTGGCGTAATATATGAGATGGAATAGTTTGTCCCTCTTTTGCCCTAATAAATCTCCAAGGGACACACACTTACATCACACATGATCTCAAATAGTTTTGCCCAGTCAGGTGAAATAATAATAGGGGCCTCAATCAGCTTTTTTTTAAGGCATGCAAAAGCCTTCAAGCACTCGTCATCGAAGAAAAATTTTACCTCCTCCTCCAAAAGTTTACAAAGTGGATTTGCAATCTTTAGAAGTCTTTTATACATCTTCGATAAAAGCCAGCATGTCCAAGAAAACTGCGCACTCCTTTCACTGAAATGGGAGGTGGTAGCTTCTCAATGACTTCCACCTTTGCTCGATCAACTTCTATCCCCTTTTTAGAAATTTTGTGGCCGAGAACGATGCCCTCCTTGACCATGAAATGGCATTTTTACCAGTTAAGCACCAAATTAAATTCAACACATCTTTGCAAGTCTATATTTAGATTTTCCAATCACATCTCAAATGAATCACTCACCACAGAGAAATCGTCCATGAATACCTCTATGGTGTCCTCCACCATTCAGAGAAGATAGACATCATACATCGTTGAAAAGTGACGGGTGTATTACATAGCCCAAATGGCATCCTTTTAAATGCCAAGGTTCCATATGGGCATGTGAACGTCGTCTTCTCCTAATCTTCAGGAGCAATACATATTTGGTTGTATCCAGAATAACCATCCAAGAAGAAATACCACCCCCTACCAGCTAATCGATGAAGTATTTGGTCCACAAAGGGCATCAGAAAGTGGTCTTTCAGAGTCCAAGAATTTAGCTTGCGGTAGTCCATGCAAACTCTCCACCCAGTTACAAGCCTGAACGGAATCAACTTATTCTTTTCATTAGCAACCACCGTCATACCTCCTTTTTTGGGTACCCATTGAACTGGGCTCACCCACTTTCTATCAGAAATAGGGTAAACCACTCCTGCATCCAACTACTTAATAATCTCCTTATTAACCACCTATTTCATTGGTGGATTAATATGGCACTGATGCTCTATGGTTGGAATACAATCCACCTCAAGCTGAATTTTATGCGTGCAGATTCCCGGGGGAATGCCAATAATATCTGCAATGGTCCACCCTATAGCTCTCTTATGCTTCTAAAGTACTGAGATAAGTGCATTCACCTGTTGTTCTCCCAAATCAGCTGCAATAATAACAGGTAGCGTGTTCCCATTGCCCAGAAACACGGACCGTAGGTGCCCAGGTAATTCCTTCAATTGCAACACCAGAGGCTCCTCAATAGATGGCTTGGTTGATGGTGTTGGTCAATTAGACAGGTCAAGGTCTATCTTTTTAGGAACATAAGGATATGAACCCATGCCTGTCAAGGCACAAACGGTCTCTACATAATCCCCAATGCCTTCACTATCATAATTCATCATGATCGCGGCTAAAGGTTCGATAACAAGTTGCTCAGCTATGGGCACCTCCTGTTCGTCCTCATAATACACATCAACTACTGAGAACATACTCATGTCTTTATGCTGCTTCATTGATTTTCCTATATCAAATCGTACCACTTTATCATTCATCCTGAATAACAGCTCATTCGCTCTCAAATCAATCAGCACACTTTCTGTTTCAAGGAAAGGTCAACCCAAGATTATGGGCACCTCAAAGTCCACCTCGCAATCCATAATGACGAAGTTTGCAGGGAATATAAAGTTGTACACCTTCACCAACACATCATACAGAATGCCAATAGGTCGCTTTATTGACCTATCTGCCATCACGAGTTTCATGTTTGTGGGTATGGGATTTCCCAGACCCAACTTTCTATAAATAGTCAGTGGCATCAAATTAACGTTTGCTCCCAGATCGCATAGTGCTTTGGTGAAATCCATTGTCCCAATTGTGCGGGGAATAGTAACTGCACTTGGGTCTGGCTTCTTCTATACTAGGGTCCTTGTAGAAATAGCGCTACAAAGGTGGAGATCTACCTCCAATTTGTAGCTCACCACTCGTTTCTTAGTCACAAGGTCTTTCATGAATTTCACATATCCTGGCATTTGCTCAAGTGCTTAAACCAGGGGCACATTTATTGTTAATTGCTTGAGCACTGCCATGAATTTGCTGAATTTGGCATCATCAGCCTTCTTCTTCAATCATTGAGGAAAGGGAGGTGGTGGTCTCAGTATAGATTTCAACACCACTTCCTCTTTCTTCTCTTTTTCTATATCTGAAGTATCAACAGAACTATCTAGCTTCTCAGAATCCACTGGTTTTCTTTCTTCGGATTCATCAAAAATCACCTCACCATCTACATATTTACCCACAGAAGGGCCAGGTAAGATCTTACCACTCCTAGTGGTAATCGCCATACATGAGCCATCATTCCGCGAATTCTGAACCGTATCACTAGGTAAAGTACCACTTTTTGTTTGGTTCAGTGTTGTAGAAAGTTGGCTCATCTTCTGCTCCAACTGCTTGATAGAAGTAGAGTATGAACTAACCAACTGACTCAGAGTAGAGAATTCACTCTTCATAGTGGTTACTCCCGAGCTGGTCGCCTCAACTCCCTTCAATAATTTTTTCATCATGTCCTCCATGGACATCTTGCCAGATCTAGTTGGTGCAACATCCCGACTTCCAGGAGGAACATACAAACCACTTCTATCACTATTGCTTCTCCAGTTTCCTTGCTCCCTATCTTTATAATCAGGCTTGTCATAAAAGTTTTGACCTTGATTCCCTTGGCTATTGCCTTGGAAACCCCCTAGATTATTAACATAATTTTCCTCCTCGTCTGAATTAATAGAAACAGTGCACTGAGATTCCACAGCCCTAACCTTTTCAATCTTTCCTGATAGCAAGTGCTTGGTCAACAAGTCCATCTGAGACTTTAAGTGGGCCATGTCTTGGTCTCTCTCTTCATACCTTCTGCGTTGCTCTGCAGTCATACCAATAGAAACAGTCGAGCTAGCTACCACAGAATCCCTGGTATGCCCGGCCCGACTCTGTTTGGTCATTCTATTCAGCATGTCTGAAGCATCTTAAAAAGAAAGGTCAATAAATGAACCACCCGCAGCATTATCAACAATTGGCTTTATCACAAAGTTAAAAGCTCTGCACAAAGTCTCCATCAAGTGCAAGTCCGTCATGTGTAGTTCAGACATTGTGCCATCTTCTTCTTGAATCTCTCCCAAATTTCATACAAAGCTTCAGTCGAGAGCTGCCTGAAGTTACTGATTTCATCCCTCAACTGTACCCTTCTGGAGAATGGAAAGAACCATTCTAGGAAGGTCTCTTTCAACTATCTCCAGTTGGTTATAGAATTGGGCTCCAGCTCATTTAACCACATTGTTGCCTCCCCAGACAGAGACAATGGAAACAATATCAACCGGATCGTATTCTAGCTTACTCCCAATTTATCAAAAGATTTGCAAATGGTGATAAAGTTCACCAAGTGCATATTCGGATCATCACCAGGAAAGCCTCCAAACAACCCCTTCAGATTTAGGAATTGGATCATGGTACTTGTTATGCTGAATTTTGCACCAAGTGCTAACGGTGGAGGAAAATTAGCACCCGTTGCACCTTCTCTATCCATTCCTTCATCATCATCATCAACCTCATATTGGACAGGCTGTTGACCATACCTTCCTCTAACTGGACGGTTTCTGTTGAAATTTTATTTCACTGGTGCAGCAAGTTGCTCAGCTCGCCTTGGGTTTTGAGGATTCAGCAATTCCTCATCACCCAAGTCTTCATCATCAGGGTTCGTATGATGTACTTCTTGACCTTGGTTCTTTACATTCACCTGAGCCCTGGCCAAGGTTGCCAGTCTGTCGGCTTCTTGCTGTTCTGCCATTCTCCTAATCAGCTAATGTTTCGAATTAATTGGTAATAACGGTTCTCTGGAACTTCTTGTTTTTGTCATAAACAACAAGGGACCTTCAATAAACAAAAACAACAAATAAACGTAAATCTAGGAAAACTAACTAACAGTCAATTAGCACACACAGCTTTCAATTTTCAACCTTATTCCCCCGCAACGACGCTATTTTTGATAATGTTCAAACTATACTCTTAAATGTGTGTAAGAGATTGTTGTCAATAAAAACCCAACTAGGTTGGGGTCGAATCCCATAGGAAATAAGGTGTGAACTCAAGTCGGTTGCCATTTAATTCACTAATAGTTTAATGCTTCCTGAAATGGGGTTTTAAGTTTCACAAGTAATTGTTTGACACTTTGATTTTGATGTTTCTAACTAATACTTTATGAGATAACCAAAATTATATTCACTAGGGCTTACGGTACATGATAGATGCTAAAGGTGACTCAAGATTCTCACGGTGGTTAGGATAACAAGCTATCTTTATCGATGATATGCTCAAATATCTCTCAACCTATTTAAGCGTCTAATTTCTTAATCCTCTTGGACTTAGGTAATCGTTATTCACTTCCCAGATTTTACCTCAGGTTAATCAACCTAGTTACAACACTAATAATTAAACGAAGTATTTTCGAGTCCCTGTTGATAATTCACTTCCTACTATTTATGATTCCTTTCTCAAGTAAATCAAAATAGGTATGCCTGCTATTTACAACCAACAGACATCAATTAAAATCTCAGAATTATCAAGAAATCCTAACACCTATTAAATCTTGAGTGTTTAGCACATCGTCATGACCTAACACTAGATCCCATAATTCAGGTTAATGGAGTTTAGCTACTCATGATGCAAGAAACAAGTATACGAATTGAATTCGTAAGTGAGAAGATTAACTTACAACGATGATGAAAATCAAGAAGTATAACTTGAATTGAACCACGGTACAAAACTCCCAAAATATTGTAACTAGCGAGAGAGAAATATCTTATGTTTTTCGAATAAAGATGAGTCCAAAAATTAATTATTTCCTAGAAAACCCTAAAACAAGGATTTAAATAGTTTAACCTAATTAAGGAAATAAAATCAAAGTTACAGCTTTTCCTCGGAATAGATGACGACATTCGTGACGGCTTATCATGAGTATGAAAGCTTATCACGGATGTCGTCAACTCCTCTGCACTTTTGGTTTTTGCTGCCTAAGGCTGAAGATGATGATGACACCTTATCACCAGCCTGATGACGTGTCATAGATGTCGTCATAAAACTGTCTTCAACTTCCATCTTTTGTTTAAGGCTGACGATGCTCCTGACGACTTATCACTAGCCTGACGATGTGTCATGGATATCATCACAAAACTAACTTCAACTTCCATCTTCTGTTTAAGGCTGACGATGCTCTTGACGCCTTATCACAAAGTGTCATTAGAACTTTAACTCATGCCAAATCTCTGGTTAAGTCTGACGACAACTGTGATAGCCTATCACAGGGATGATGACTTATCACAGATGTCGTCATCCACTCTTCTCTTCAGATTCCTCCAGATTTTAACTTCTTTTCTTCCATTTTTGTTGGTTCTCTATCCCATCAGCTTAAACTATAAAATCAGACATAAACGAATCAAAAATAGAAAAAGTTGCTTAAGACTTCGCAATTATTCTTGGTTAAAGGTCCTAAATGTGTTAGCAATTGCTCACACATCATTTGCTTATAATAATAGCTACCAGTCAAATATTCAAATGACTTCGTATGAGGCTCTATATAGTCGCAAGTGTAGTTCACCAGTTTGCTGGTTTGATCCCGATAAAGTACAGTTATTTGATCTAGATTTAGTTCACCAATCATTGGAGAAGGTTGCAGTGATGCCCGACCAACTTAAGACATCACAAAGCAGGCAGAAGTCCTATGTAGATAAGAGGTTCCCTGATTTGGATTTTGCAAAAGGGGAAAAAGTTTTTCTGAAAGTTTCTCCCATGAAAGGAATTATGAGATTTGGTCGAAAAGGTAAGCTAAGTCCTAGATACATTAGACCTTATGAGATTTTGGACCAAATCGGATTGGTGGCATATAGGCTTAATTTACCTCTGAGATTGTTTGCATTTTATCTTGTGCTTCACGTGTCGATGCTTAGACGATATGTTCATGATGATAGTCATAAGATCCATCCAGAGGATATAGAGCTTGATGAGAATTTGACTTATGAGGAAAGCTCGATAGCTATTCTTGATAGGCAAGTGCGACTGTGAAGATCAAAAAAGATAGCTTCAGCCAAGGTATTATGGTGTAATCATCCAACTAAGGAGGCTACTTGGGAATCCGAGGAGGAGATGTGAGTTAGAATCCTCACTTATTTGACACTTCAGGTATGATTTAATACCCGTTTGGGGACGAACGTTATTTTAAGTGGGGAAGAATGTAATAACTCAGACTTTTAATGAGGGGTAATGGGTAATTTAGCCATATTATTAATATTAATTAAGAGAATTTAAAAGGAGTGGTCTACACCCACTCTCTTGTTCAGTTTTTTTCATATTAAGTTACAGAGAAGTAGAATGTTAGGGCTTTTTAATCCCTTTATTGCTGGAAAGAGAAACAAGAAGCTTATGGTGAAATTTGGGAGAGTTAATAGGCAAAAATGGAGGTGTTGAACCATTTTTGCTGCTGTTTGAGTGATTTTAGCCTTCAGGTAATGGTATCACGAATTCATTATGGTGGTAAATCCATGTATTATGTCAAATCTATGTAATAAGAGATGATAATTTCTTTCTACTAATAATTTGATCATTTAAAATTGGAGATGCCATAGAGAGTTATCTGCTACTAAACAACAACAACATACCCAGTGTATTCCCACCTAGTGGGGTCTGGGGAGGGTAGAGTGTACGCAGACCGTACCACTACCTCAAGAGAAGTAGAGAGGTTATTTCCAATAGACCCCCGGCTTAGGACCAATAACAGTATAAGAAATACAAAAAGTAAGCGGATACAAACTAGTATGGCACACAAAACAAATTAACATTATAACAAACACAAAAGATAAGTGCATAATAAACTAGTACGGGATGCAAAAAATCCAACACCACTAACACCAAACACTACAGCCCCAACATTACAAACCAGAAACTCCAGACCCAAAGGAGCACTCCCCTATTACTACCGCCGCGCTCCTAGCCCCTAACCCTCTACCCTAATCCGCGTCCTCCACGCCTTCCTATTAAGGGCCATGTCCTCTGTAAGCTGTAATTGCTCCATATCATGCCTAATTACCTCCCTTCAATATTTCTTCGGTCTACCTCTAGCCCACCTAAAACTATCCATAGCCGGAGTCTCACACCTCCGCACTGGAGCATCAGGGCCCCTCCTCGTCACATACCCAAACCAACGTAGCCTCACTTCTCGCAACTTATCCTCCACCGAGGCAACTCCCACCTTCTACCAAATAATCTCATTCTTCACCCTATCTTTCTTGGTATGTCCACACATCCATCGCAACATTCGCATCTCCTCCACCTTCACCTTTTGGATGTGGGAGTTCTTAACTGGCCAACACTCCGCTCCATACAGCATAGCCATCCAGACTAACACTCTGTAAAACTTACCTTTAAGCTTCAGGGGCACCTTCTTATCACAAAGGAATCCTGAAACGAGCCTCCACTTCAACCACCCTGCCCTAATACGATGCATGGCATCCTCATCAATCTCACTATTACCCTGAATTATAGACCCCAGATACTTGAAACTCTCCCTCTTTTAGATGGCCTAAGAGTCTAGCTTCACAACCACTCCATCTTCTTGTGACATATTACTGAACTTACACTCCAAGTACTCCATCTTTGTTCTACTTAACCAAAAATCTTTAGATTCAAGCGTCTGTCTCTAAATCTCCAACTTATCATTAACTCCACCCCGAGTCTCGTCAATCAGAACCACATTATTTGAAAATAACATACACTAAGGAACCTCTCCTTGAATATGTCACGTCAAAACATCCATCACCAAGGCAAATAAAAATGGGCTAAGAGTCGATCCCTGGTGCAACCCTATCAAAACTGTGAAGTGCTCCGAATATCCACCTACCATCCTCATATGAGTCTTCGCACCTTCATACATATCCTTAATCGACCTAATGTACGCCACGGTAACCCCTCCAGACTCCAAGAACCTCCACATAATCTCCCTGGGAACTCTGTCATTTGTCTTCTCTAGATCAATAAACACCATGTGCAAGTCCTTTCTCCTCTCTCAAAACTGCTCCAGTAATCTCCTTACAAGGTGAATGGACTCAATGGTAGAGCGACCAGGCATGAAACTGAACTGATTCTCAAAGATCATCACGATTCTCCTCATTCTCAACTCTATCACCCTTTATCAAACCTTCATAGTATGACTCAACAACTTAATACCTCTATAGTTGTTACAACTCTGAATGTCTCCCATATTCTTATACACTGGAATTATCGTGCTCTACCTCCACGCTTCAGGAATCTTAGAAGCTCTAAAAATAATGTTAAACAACCTCGTCAACCACTTCAGAATGCCCCGCTAGTGCTCTTCCAAAAGTCTACTGGAATCTCGTTTGGCCTCGTTGCCCTACCCTGCCGTATCCTGCGAATAGATCCCTTGACCTTCTCAACCTCGATATGCCTACAATAACTATTATCGTGACCCTCTTCAGATATCTCCAAGTCTCCCAACACAGAACCTTTGTCCCCCTCGTCGGTCAAAAGTTTATGAAAATAGAACTGTCACCTCTCCCTAATGAGGGAATCCTCAACCAACACTATACCATCCTCTTCTTTGATGTACTTTACTTGGTTAATGTCACGAGCCCTCTACTCCCTGTCCTTGGTCATCTTATACAACTTCTTATCTCCTTCTTTCTCCTCTAAAGCCGCATACAAACTCTTAAAAGTTGTTGTCTTAGCCGTCGTAACCGCTAACTTAGCCTCTCTTCTAGCAACCTTATACTCATCTTTATTCTTCTGTCTTTCCTTATCATCCTTGCTCCCAACCAACTTAGTATAAGCCACCTTCTTAGACTCCACCTTTCTCTTGACCTTTTCTTTCACCACCAGTCTCCTCGATGTTTGCCAGATCGACCTATTGAGACACCCAACACCTCTCTAGCGGTCTCCTTAATGTAACTGGAAATTATCTCTCACATATTATCCTACCCCCTCTACTCTCCCAAGCCCCCTACTCTTCAACTCATCTTCCATCTCTAAAGCACTAGCCAAAGTTAGACTCCCCCACTTAATCCCCCACTGAAGGAATTTATTTTGTTAATATTGAATAGGTATTGGAAAAAAATAAAGAAGAAGCAAGAAACAGAGTGCATGACGTGTACAAAACTAATTTCTTTGGCATAGTTGTTGTTTTACTTTGATAATTGTTGTTTTACTTTGATAATTGCCATCACTTTAAGCAAGACATTAATAGGGAATATTCATGGTGCAATATTGATTAATAATGATGAAATCATTAGCCAATATATTGAATTTCTTAGATATTAAGATTTACCTCTAAACTTAAAGGTTAGGGATGTTGAGACTTGACCCCGAATAGCGTAATTGATATTGTTATTTAATATTTTGTTTTAGATTGATCCTTTTGTTCATTGTTGGTTGATGTTCTACGCATTGCAAAGTTGGGAAATTTGTCATTAGTGAGGTAAGTGAGACTTTTAAGTTTTGATGCTTGCTTTTCAAATCAGCTTTATAAAAATTATATTTTTTTGCCTAGTCCATGTGTTGGGATAAGTGTGAACTTGGTAGAATCGAAGTAATTTAACTAACTGTGGATATGTAGGTTGGGAAGTGTACTGAGAATTATTTGGAGGTGAAATGTGAGGTGGAGTTGGGTCGTTATATTTTCTTCATTGCCGTTATAGTCTCTATAGGCATACATAGTCGTCGTAATATGTTTGGGGCATTACTTATGTTGTCGTAATATGTTAGGGGCTTATACATGCTATCGTAGTAGACTTTTGGAGCATTATATATTCTGTCGTAGATTTGTTGGGGTGCTAGGCTGATCATCTTCACTGCCGTTTATGACAATCCATGAGAGTTGATTGAGTGGAGATATAGAGTGACTTTTTGAACTTCTATTTGGATCTTATTAAGCACTACTTTGTAAGAGATATTGTGTGCATATTATTTATGTATTTTATTGTGCCTTGTAATTTTTAACACTTGTTCCAAGGGTATTAAAGTAGCGGGTCAAGAATCTTACTGGGTTATATTATATATAGCTCACTCCTTACTTACATGTCTACAGATACCATTGCAAAGGGAGAGACCAGTAGCTGATGATTCATACATGTGAGTTCCATTATTGAGGTGAGCAGTCCCATTATTCGTGGAGGCTGTCATTTAGCTTTAGATCTTTTTAGATTTTGTTTCTTTTCGTTGGGTTTACATGCCCAAAAGTTGAACTCATGTAACTCTATTTAGATGCTCCGTGATCTTAGTATAGAATTTGGGCAAGAGGTTTATTATTTAAAGTATTATTGTTTCCATAAATCATTATATGATAACTGGTTGGATAATTACTGTTTGTTTAATGGGTATTTCATAAGTTTGGAATTGTATATGTTTTTATCTCAGTGTTTATAGACATTGTGAAAGTATAGGGAATCATTTCTCCCAGAAAGTGGTGTTAGGGGAAGCCAGTCATGCCTAGGGTTTAATTTGAGATGTGTCATTATATCCCTTTTTGGTATTTGTTGCAATATAGATGAGTATTATAAAGCTGTTAATGCAAGCGGTGTGGGCTACCGTCATGGGACATTTTCTGATTGCAGGTGGTATGCCCTTAGTGTGTACTTTTGTATGCTTTATTTTCTACTTTGCTCGTTCGGCTTATGATACCTATTGAGTACAAGTGGACCATACTAACCCCTACTGTACCCTTTTGGTGCAGATCTTAGTTCGAGTGTGCCTCGCAGCGGTTGATTCGAGCATCTTCAAAGTTATTTAAGGTAGCGGTTGTATTTCATGCATCTGGAGTTCACTTTTATCTTTTTATATTAGAATATGTCGTTACTAGTATTTGGAGACAGAGTTGTTCCTGTTGGATTTCTTATGTATTTGATTCGGCTTTGTTCTAGAAGCCTTGCCTTGAAGTTATTGTTGTTTTTTCCTTTGTGTATCTGTTTGGATTATAGGCTTACTTGTCAAGGTTTGCCACGACAAGTGCTATCATGACCCTTGTTTTTTAGGCTGTGACAAACATACAAAGCAAAAGAACAATCTTCATAAATCTCCCTCAATGATCCAAATTTCATTGATGGAGTCTCGCTGGAAGAGATTATTGAAGAAGAATTGTTGCCACTTCTTTGAAAAGAGTTAAGCAGTGATCACTTATTGGAGCATAGGTGCTTGATTGAGAGTAGAAAGGTTGCTACTTGCTAGAGAAAAATTGGATGGGTTCCTTGGAATGGAAAATGCAGCAGGTTCTTGTTCAAAAACTTCATCAGTAGGGGACAATTTAATATTCGAACTAACATTTTCAGAATCAAAGTTTCAGCTAGCATCTTCATTAAACATAATAGTTCTGTTGGTCACAATTTTGCCGCCACTCACTGGATTATATAGCTTATAAACTTTTTATTGTGTGTTATATCCAACAAATATACATTTTTTAGATTTTTCATCAAGATTATATCTAGCCTATGAATTCACCAAAGTATAAGCTATACATTCAAAGACACGTAAGTCACTTACCTTGGGCTTGTTACTTCTCCTGCTTTATATGGTGTTCGATTATGAACAATCTTAGTGGTGAAATGTCTAAAACATACACAAAGTAGCTACATCTTTAGCCCAGAAACTCTTTCATACACCTCTGGCTTGCTTCATGTTTTTGCCCATTTCAACAATTGTCTGGTTCTATCATTCGGCTACACCATTTTGCTCCAGTGTATATAGAGTTGTGAGCTCTCTATGAATACCATTTTCCTCACAAAAAGTGTTGAATTCATTTGACATAAATTTCACCACCTCTTTCTATTCAAAGAGTTGATTCTACAACCATTTTGTCTCTCAACAAAAGACTTATATTTCTTGAAATTCTCAAATGTTTTAGATTTGAATTTCAAGAAATACACCCAACTCATTCGACTATAATCATCCATAAAAAATAGAAAGTATCGGCTTCCACCTAAAGACTCAACACTCATAGGACCGCATAGATTATCATGCACCAGTTCAAGATAAACAGAAGCTCTCCAAGACTTGCCTATTGGAAATGAATTTCTATTTTGCTTCTCGTATACATATCCTTCACGGAATTCAAGAACATCAATTCTAGGCAAACCAAGAACCATATTTCTATGACCTAATAATTGTAAACCCTTTACTTTCAAATAACTAGACAGGAAATTCCACAAGTTAGCATATGTTTTATCTTTGGAAACTAATGCAAAACTTTTAACATCAAAAACTTCAAGAGAAAATATTTTATTTTTAGTCATTTGAATATCAACAATTTTATGTCCTGATTTCTTTTATCTTGAATGCTACAACAATTGTCACCAAACTAAATAGAGTATCTACAAGTCATCAGTTACCCAACACTTAACAAGTTATGGGCCAAGTAAGGAACATATCGCACATCATGAAGAAATTTTTCATTACCATGAAACATTTTTTGAGCGATTGGACCTTTCCCTTCGACTTTCGTTGCCTTGTCATTTCTAAGATGAACTTCTGACTTCTCCGATTTATTGAGTTCTTTGAATATTGACTACCAGACATATGGTTGGAGAAACCACTATTAATGATCCATACATCATCCGAACCAACATCTACTAAGGAGCGAGCCATGATAGATTACCCTTCTCTTGTTGTTTTTTAGTGAAATTATCCTGTTATTATTTATCCTTCTGTTTAGTCCAATAATCAACTTCCTTGCGCCACATTTTTCTGCAATAGTGGCACTAAATATTTCTTTTAAACTTTTGGTGCACCACAAAATTGAGCTCGTCCTCTGCCACAACCTTGACCAAAGAAACTACCTCTACCTCCATATTCTCTAGCATTTGAAACTTTCGTTTTGCCTTTGAAAGAAGACTCCCCCTTGATCTAAAATGCCTTCTCCTCACCTTTTTCTTGAGAGACATTCAATCTATCCTCATGAGATTTCAATGAACTCATTAATTCATCAAGATCATAATTAGATAAATCATGGAACTCCTCAATGAAAGCTACAACATGATCAAATCTTTTATTAAGACTTCTCAGAACTTTAGAAACTATAGTTTCATAGTAATTTTTTCATTATATGACTTCATATGGTTAAAAATTTCACTCATAGACTAAATTTGGTGTTTCGGACTCAATGGAATGATTGAATTTTCAAAAAAAAAGAGGTTGTTTACAATTAATTAGCCACCGTGACCCCTTTTAAGCTTATTTTGCTAGTTTTCGTCTAAAAAGTCAAAACACAAGATAAAGGCTTGGGGTTCTAACTAAATGCACTACTAGCCCAAAATCAACATTCCAAATTTATTGGAACTGACCAAATCACTATCCAAAACTTGGATCACAAAGTGGTGATCGAAGTCAAACTCTTTTTGAAAAGCCTCTAAGGGTCTCAACTCACTCAAATCACTCCAGAACGCATAGGACACCATGTCAACCAAACCCACAACTCATAATTAACATATATCAACTATGCAAAAAGGTAAAATAATCAAAATCCAGAACAATCTAATAATCACTACTACGGTTGTTACATATTGCTTATCCTTTTTTTAATCTTAACTTTAAAATCGAGGAATATATGAGTAAAATGATTATTTACTTCAATTCAGAAATGAATAAGAAATTAAAAAAAATTATTTTATTAAGAAAATTATTTGATACCTCCATGTTCAATCAACTAATGATTGGTGGTGGGGGTGTGGGGGGGAGGGGGTTTATTTTTTCAATTTTGCATGGTTTAAGAAATGATTTTACCCTTTCCCTTTTCTCAATATAGCTGAAAAGCAAGTCATTGGACTAAAATATTCTATATACCACCATGCTCACTCAAAAAATAATATAAATATATTTATAATCCCAAGAAAATGATTTGCATGGTTTATTTCTCCCACTTTTAACGAGCAGAATCCTTTGTTAACTTGTGTTATTACTTGTGATCATCTTAATAATTTCTTGAATTCATGTTTATTTATAGGAGACCTTGTTCTTTAAATGGTGGTGATGCTTCCCCTATTTCATGATTAACCACCTTCACATAGAAGCCTGAAACAACAAAAACAATAACATATTCAATTTATTCTCACATATTGGGGTCTAGGGAGAACGTAAATTACAAATAGATCTCTCTCACACATTTTTGTTTAACAGTTTTCCTTATCAAATACATCAATATTGAAACTTTTAGTTAAAGGATAGAATATTATAAATAAATCTCATGCATCATTACAAAACATTGGGGTCACTATGGACCATACTAATTAGAAACTACAAATATTCTGACTTAACTTGTTCAATCAAGAAATGAAAAAACAAAAGTGAATTATTTTAAGGAGATCCTTGTTAGAAAGTGCACTATACAACAAAAAAAGACCAAAACATATTACTTTTTCGACAAAGAGATGAAGATTTTGTAATTGATGGCTTAAATTTTGATTAAGTCCACAACTATGTCAATAATGTGAGGTTTTAAGACTTTCTCAGGATGAGTATATTCATCTTCATTGTGTTTATATGTAACATCAACAAGTTGAGCAAGATTAAGAATACAAGATAAAAACTCCATAGATATTGGAGTGAGCCTAAGCATTCCTTCATTAATATCCTTCCATCTTGTCTTACCTATTTCTTGAAATTTAGTCATTGTCTCTTTTGTTGATACACTATAATCTCTCAAGTAACACTCAATTCCTGTTGAAAGTTGTCCCATGTTTTTCTCGACCTGGGAAGGCGGTTAGATTAGGCGGTTAACTTTTATATTGCCTTAATTGTTGATGCACCACTCTATTTATTCAAATATCACATATTGTTATAACTTTATGAAATACAACTCATAGTCTCATACCGCGTACGTGGCTATGTCATCAATAACTCGACATAGTGTCACACAACCTTCAAAAAAATTTGGATTTTTCGACAACCACTCAAATTTTTACTCCTTAGCATATGCCATGCCCAAATACGATGTTGTAGCAAGGAAGTAGTAAGTGGTAGTTACCAATGCATTTCGTAGGTATTCAGATGCAGGTGGCATATGTCCTTCAATAAATCATTTTGCCTCAATATTATAACTTCTTACCAATTCTTTCATCTGTGAACACCAAGCATACGAATTTGAAGTGTTAAAAAATTGTAACTCGATTGCTTCTTATTCATAAAAAGATGTGTGGAAAAAGCAAAGTTAGAAATATATTAAAGGAAAAAATAAATTGAAAGTTAGGTCGATGAGGCTTACTCTTTCTTTTGTGTAATAAACATCATGAGATCTCCCATCGCTAGACATTTTCTTTCCATAATCCTCGTAAAGATCTAGAAGAACTTTAGAACTGATTTTCATGTAATCAGGAAGACGATCAATTTTTTTAATATCCTATTTATAAGGTAACAAATCACAAATAAATTTATGCACTCCAAAATAGCATAAATAAAAAATTAGTTTAATCTTTTTAGGATATTCACTTAGGTAGCTATACCTTTGTATGACATCTGTGTATGTGGCAAGTTCTTCAATTGTACCATAAGCATCATAGGTGTCATCCACAATCAAAATCATTGCTATTGTCTTAACGTGCATGATGCGAGCTTGAGAATATTGAGGCTCAAAATATACTCCTAATCAGTGTTTTAAAGGGCGGTCTGAGGCGAGTCTTGGGGCGAAGCGTAGCAAAAAATGCATCGAGGCATTTTGGGGAGGCGAAAGTATCGAAAGGCGAACGCCCAAAAATTTGAGGCGTTTGCATAATCATTAGGGCGTTCGCCTAAGCGTGAGGCATGAATTAGGCGTAAGCCTAGAAAACTTTACAAAATAAAATATTTTTTTTCTATTAAATAGTATCTAATTTAAACATAATATTAAAATATATGATTGATAAATACTTAGATACTCAAATCAAAAGTAAAAGAAAGCTTAAAAATCACACTTTCAAATGTATTTATCGGTGTGTCGATAGTACCGCTACTCAAGAAGGTGTTGGGTTCACACTTTCATCTTCCTAGTTCTTTTCTTTTCTTTTAGATTTTTGCAAGTCATATAATGACTAGTTTTCAAGTTATTTACTTTTTTTGCTCTCTTTTAATATAGTAATGGGTGTGTTAACATACATCGAATAACGAGAAGATGGGGGTTCATTAATTAAGTACTATTTTTATACCAACTTGTGTTTTTAGGGCATAATATGTTATTATATGAGAAGGTGACTTTCTATATTAATGTATTATGTGACTTTGGTTATTATTTTGCTGAAACAGCTTTACATGCATCTTTTACTTATTTCTTTTTATAATTTTGATATAATTGTACCTTTTTGGATGATTTATCTCTTTTAAGAAATATTTATTTCTAATAATATTAATTTATAAAATATTAAAAATTAAAGAATTCATGGAGCTTATGCCTCATAGCCTTGGAGCTTACGTCTCTCTCCGTACCGGGTAAAACGCCTCAGCCTTTAAAACACTTCTCCTAATGCCCAAAAGTAGCAGTCAACTACTCTATCTCTAGCATATGAAAGTGCATTGATGAAATTCAAATCTTTCCACCACCTATAACATAACATATTAACATCAGTACTTGATAAATGATCAATCGAAAAGGTTTAATTATTTTTATATATTCTCACCTTGATATTTCAGCAAGTTCTTGTTTGTGCAACATTTGGAGCAAGTTGTAATCCAATTTGGCAAATCAAAGTAACATATCATTCTTTGTTTCCTGCTTCTCATAGATTGATAAGATAAAGAATTGAATCTCAATTCGAGGAATTCCTTTGTGCAAAGATTGCTCAAGATTGCTCAAGGGCATGTGTCACTTGCTCCTTAAGAGGAGAGTTCAAATGTGGAGTTGCAAACTTAAGATGAGTAGTGGAGAAATCAAGTGAGTCTTCTAAAATATCTTCCTCATGAATCCTGACATGTAAAGCTTCATACAAGCTCAATAATCCTAAATACATCACTAGAAAGAGACTCCTTAAGTTTGCCATTTTGATCTAAAAATTTGCTGAAAATTTATGATTTTTAAGGAAGAATACACAATATTAGCCTTCCTATCAGATGGATAATCTATCTATATATATATATATATATATATATATAAAAAAAAAAAATTACTACAATAGGGAATTTGTAGTACTTCAAGAGGTACTTACTTAAAGAGATGTTGTAACCATGTTACCTAAGCAATCAAAATTGAAGAGAACAAGTGAATAGCTCATCATTGTAGTCATCGCCCTCAAAGTTTGAATTTTTATTGTAAATCTGATCAAAAATCTCATCGATTTCTTTCTCAAAGTGATAGGCTATGCCAAGGCGTTCAATAACATCAATCAAATTCAATGTCTCAGCCAATTTCCCTCTAGTAGCTAACAACATACTCCTTGTTTCTTTCTTCAACACTTTAATCTCTTGAGTGTACTTTTGTGCAACCTTTAAATATATTCAAAAGCCAAAAGAAATCAAACTACATTGTCAAATAAAAACAAAGAACTAAGAAGGTACTATCAAGAAAAGATGATGAATATTAATTAATTACCTGATTGTCGATGGAGAAAGAAAGGAAAAGATCGCCCCATAGACTTGGAGAGAAGTTGGCCACGGGGCAGACAATCTCTTCTTCTTCAGTATGATTAACTATATTACTGCAAACTGCAGCTGAGGCCATTGCTAAATATGATAGCATTTTCTTCTTCTTTTAAGGAATAAAAGAATGTGGTTAACTCTTAATTTGGAAACTGAAGGAAGAGAGAATGCAACTCTAAAGTCGAAAATTGATGACTCAAATGGAAGAGAAAGGACAAGTATATATAGTGTGGTAAGATATACACAACCAATTTTCTAAACATTTTTTAGTTGTATGTATGTTGACCATCTCTTTTCATTTTTCAAATTTGGAGGAATATAACCTTATTGTTTTCCTTACTTTGACTATATACTAGCAAGAGCCGCAGCAGCCATTTTAAACTACCCCGCCAGTCTCGAATTATTTGTCGTTATAGAATTTAAAATAAATTCTTTTTCATTTTTGTTTCCAACATAATTTAATTCATGGAAATAAACTTCAACCACAAATAAAAATATGAAGAAACAACAATTTTATTGATAAACGATGGGGGTACAAATCTGTTCTTCTCTCTTGATTTTCTCCGTAATTCGAGGATTGTCAGTAGCATATTTCTCGAATGTATGAAGATTTGGATATGAATTTCTCCGTAATTCGAGGGTCGTTAGTGGCGTATTCCTCGAACGTAGGAACATTTGGATTTGATCTCCATGAAAGGAGGATTTGTCTTCTTGATGTATTTGATTACCAAGAAGAGAGGATTTTGATCTTTATGAATATCCCATGAATTTATTGGGACTTTTCAGATCTTTGATCTCTTTATGAATATCCCGTGAATTTGTGAGATACTGGAGATGCCTTTTAAAGGATATTTGCCCCCTTTATATAGGCATAATTTAGAGTTTAGGTTGAGTAGCCATCAAGCTAGATTTATATAGGCATAATTTAGGGTTTAGGTAGAGTAGTCGTCAAGCTAGATTTAGGGTAAAGTATCCCCCAAGAACTCTAACCAAAATAGAACTCTTTTTGTAGAGTTCACAAAATTTCAATGTCTACAAATGCTCCCTGCTTCAAGGCTTGTCGGAGTGTAGACTTGATGAAACTCAAAGACGAGTCTTGAAGTACCGCTTCCATCTTTACGATCCTGTGGCTACAGATTTGTATATTTGATTTATGAGAGAAGAGATGAAGGGAAGATTTGGTCCCACTAGGCGTGCCAATTTATTTCCAACATAATTTAATTCATGGAAAATAAACTTCAACCACAAATAAAAATATGAAGAAACAACAGTTTTATTGATAAATGATGGGGGTACAAATCTGTTCCTCCCCTGATTCTTCTCTTTTGATTTTCTCCGTAATTTGAGGGCCGTCAGTAGCATATTTCTCGAATGTATGAAGATTTGGTTATGAATTTCTCCGTAATTAAAGGACCGTTAGTAGCGTATTTCTCGAACGTAAGAAGATTTGGATATGAATTTCTCTGTAATTTGAGGGCCATTAGTGGCGTATTTCTCGAATGTAGGAACATTTGGATATGAATTTCTCCATAATTCGAGGGTCATTAGTGGCGTATTTCTCAAACATAGGAACATTTGGATTTGATCTCCATGAAAGGAGGGTCCGTAATTCGAGGGTCGTTAGTGACATATTTCTCAAACGTAGGAATATTTGGATTTGATCTTCGTGAAAGGAGGGTTTATCTTCTTGATGTATTTGATTATAAAGAAGAGAGATTTGATTATCAAGAAGAGAGATGTATTTGATTCCATGAAAGGAGGGTCTATAATTCGAGGGTCATTAGTGGCGTATTTCTCGAATGTAGGAATATTTTGATTTGATCTCCATGGAGGATTTATCTTCTTGATGTATTTGACTATCAAGAAAGGAAGAGAGGGTTTTGATCCTTATGAATATCCCATGAATTTATTGGGACTTTTCAGATCTTTGATCTCTTTGTGAATATCCTGTGAATTTGTGGGATACTGGAGATGCCTCTTTAAAGGATATTTGCCCCCTTTATATAGGCATAATTTAGGATTTAGGTGAGTAGCCATCAACCTAGATTTAGGGTAAAGTAGCCCCCAAGAACTCTAACCAAAATTGAACTCTTTTTGTAAAGTCCACAAAATTTCAATGTCTACAATTTTATTGTTCTCCAAAACTTTCAGCTTGCCAATTCAGGATTTTACTTCCTCTCTTGATTTTTTATTTGTCATTATTATGTTTTTCAAGGTCAATTTTTATGAATTTTGACTAACATTTTAAGATATATTCTTTCATCATTTTAATATGAGAAGAATTGCAACTCATAACATTTTTCATATAGTTTTTGAACATCTAAAATGAAAATTTAAAATATTAAATTATATATCTTAAAATATTGATCAAAGTTCATACAGATTGACCTCGAGAAGTAAAACGATGACAAGTAAAAATAAATAAAGATAGTATTGTTATTCCTTAGCTTTGGTGTTATCTAAATACTTTTTCATGTGTTCACAGAAATGTCAATGTCTTTTCCATCAAACTTGTTACACTAAACGTATCTAATGTAATTTATATCTCCTATGAGATTTAGATTTGTAAGTTAGTTAAATATAAGCGAGTTTAACCCAAAAAAGGCAAAATAAGTTTTTATTTATTCCCTTTTGGTATATGTGACCGAGTGAAGTCTTTAACTTTTATTTGATGGGCCCCCGCTGGAAATTTTTAAGGGCAAAATTCAGAAATAACATACTTATCCCCTTAATTATGAGTTTCATAGCAACAGTTTCATAATTACATAATATAGCAAGTTGTATTTTGTATTTTTGCAATCTGTTGCTACAAAAATACAAATACATATAATTTTTATTGTCCTTATGATGATATGTATTTTGTATTTTTGCAAACTGTTGCTACAAAAATACAAATACATATGCTACAAAATGTAATTTGATAAAGTGTTGCTATTTTTTATAATTTAATACTTAAGTATGCTACTTTATGTATTTTTTTCAATTTTTAATGCACCTTATTACCGTTTGAGTCAGTTTTAATGCCCCCAAAAGGTTAGGGGTCGTTTGATAGTAGTGGTCGGGGATGATTAATTTTGAAATTATTTTAAAATAAATATTGAGATAAAATTTAAGAACTAATTTATTTTGAAATTGTAATGTTATTTTTATTCCTTCTTGAGGATGAAATAACTAATTTCGAGATAGTTAATCTTGAAATTAGTAATCACGAAAAACTTATTTACCAATCAAACGATCCCAAGGTGTTTATGTTTCTAATAAGACACAACATATAAGATATTAATTTATACTATTCATTTACTTTTCAAAAGAAAATTAAATGGCTTGATCAATAGTGTTGGATATTGCATCTGTTACTCCTACAGTATTCTAGAATAATGATATATTTAGTTATAGAAGGAGTCCAATAATTAAATTAGTATAATATTCAGTTTTTAATTTTAGTAAGAATCTAATACTTTAATTGTAGGATGAGTCAACAACTTTATTTATATGCCTATATAAAGGCTCATAATTAATAAAATTTATATGAGAAAGTTTTATTGTTCGTCTTGTTCTTCAATAGTGGTATCAAGAGCATTTATCGGTCCTCATGAATCAGTAAATTTATAGAAGAAAAACATAATTATTTTTTAATCAATACATATTTTTAATCTACTTTTAATCCTTACATTTATTTTTAACGTAGGATTATTTTTAATCCTTACTTTTATTTTTAACGTAGGGCTATTTTTAATCGATTTTTAATTCATATTATTTTAAATCTTGTTTTTCAAACCATGAAAAGTAATACTCTCTCTGACAATGCCCCACAAACCTTCACTGGTGAAAACTATTAATGTAGACACGTGATTTTTGACCCTCTCCGACTTATAACCTATTTTTTGCATTAAATATTTATATTTTATCCAATATTTATTTTAACTCTTATTTCATTTTCATAGGTTTTATTTGAAAATAAATAAATAAATAAATAAATAAATAAATAAAGTTACATTTGGGGATATTTTCATTTTTACTTTAAAATAATATGAAAAAATTAAAAAAAAAATATATATATATATATATATATATTTTTATCTTATTTTAAATAAAGAAACTAGTATTTTTAGTACTATCTTAATTATATTTATTTTTGGCTATTTATAAAATTTTATTGTATTTTCTTAAATATAAAAAATTAATTAGTTATTATTATATTTATTATTATTATTATTATTATTATTATTTATTTATATTATTTTTATTTGTTATTATTATCTTCTATAAAAAAAAATTCGAAATTTAATCCTATCTGATATCTTGTAACTGTTCCCCCTAAAAATCCTGTATTTAAGAATTTTTTCACCCACAATTCTACGTACATTCTATTCCTACAGATTACATAAGATATCAAAAAAAATCAGTCAGAGTAAAAGAAAAAAAAAAGAGTGAAACATTTAAAATCATCAGGAGAAATACAAAAGGAGAAAAGAAAAGAGCGTGAAGTTGGGTTCGAGTTTTACGTTCGAATTTTCCGGTGTCAACGTTCGAGTTTCTATTTTAACTCATCATACAGGTTCCTATTTGATCCTATGTTATTTATTGTATAAATTTTGGTAAGAACCAAAATATGAATAAAGTTATTTAAATAATTTCATGTGTTATTCAGTATGTGCTATCGCTTTATTATGTGAATCTGTTAGTTACTATGGATTATATATTTGAGTTACTGAATAATTATATATTTACACATCAATTCAAAATTTGACATATTCTTTTGTCAATCTATATTATCAAATTTTTAATTGAGTACTCTATTTTTATATTTTTATACTACACAGATACACGCATATCACTGGAATACACAGTCTCTCGAAATCAGTCATTCCCCTCTTTCAACCACAAATAAACTCACACACACAATTCACAGATTCTATTTTTAAAACATAATATTCACACACTTGGATATACATAAAAAAAAATAGAGAGAAGAAGGAGATATAAAAACAGTAAAAATTAAGTGAAAAACAATGGTTTATTGTTTAGATTTTTCGGCGAAATTTTGCTGGAAAAATGACATAACCACAGTCGATGCCACTAATAGAAAAATTGACGCCGGAAAACCCCAACACAGCCTAACGGTTGAATCCACCCTTTTCCACCACTGTCGTAACTATTCCTGCGGTTATTTCGCCGAAAAATCATAAAATCGCCAACATCCGTGCAACCAGTCACCACAAACCGCAGGAAAACACTGCTCGACGCTACCCCAATCGCCACCGCCCCTCTCCCCTTTCCCACGCCGCCGGCCAACGAAGCCCAGCGTCGCCGCCGTCGTCCCCACTCCCTTTTTCCTGCCGCTCCACCCCTTTTCCCTTCCCGCTCCTTTCATGCCATAGCAGTCTGGATCTAGTCAGGTTTTGGCTATCCGGCATTGCTCCGATAACTTTCACTGCTGTCATAGATGTAAAAGAAGAGAGAAGTAAAAAACTGAGTATTGAATATGTACGTGGGAGAAAAGGGGATTTTATATTTCTTTTTATTATTTTTTTCTTTTTGAATAAATACCCAAGTTTCCATATTTGAGTATAATATAAATTATTTTTATTTTTTAATAATTAGTGAAAAAATAAAGTATGAATAAATTTGATACTAATAAAATTTATTATTATTTATATTTTTACTTGGAGAAGGGTATCGTATATTTCCGGTTCTTTATTTTTTTTGGGAATTTGTGTTCGAATCATATTTCAGGAATTTTCGTGTATGATTTGTCTTACAATATTAATTTGAGTTTATTTAATTTAAAGAGATTAAATTTTGAGGATAATATTAAATTTAGCATAATATAGGTAGATTTGTGTATTTTATTATTTTATTAACAGAACTTAATAATTATTTATTGATTTGATTAATTGTGTTAAATGAATTTTGCTTTAATTTATTATTAAGAATTTAGGAAAAAATTTAGACGCATTTTAAAATATTCGTCTCAATTAAGAATGCGGCATACGCATCTTTCCTAGACATTTTAAAAATTCAAGGATGCAATAATGCACCTGAACAAATATTTTTCTAAAATTAACTTTTCACCAATTTATTTAATATAAGATAATAGATAAGTTTTAGAATAATAAAAACGAGCAATTTTAGGCCTTAACGTATTGTATTAAAATAATTTAAGTCAAGATAAATCCATACAAGTGACATGCTAGAACCACGGAACTCGAGGAGTGCCTCACACCTTCCCCTCGGTCAATAGAATTCCTTACCTATTTTTCTATTTTTCCAGACCAAATAAGAGTCATTTTCTTTTGATTGGGGATTCAAAAAGTTGACTTGAAACACCATAACTCTATTTCAAGTGGAGACTCTATAATTAAAATAATCCCTACTCAAAACTATCACTTTAATTGGAAAAACCCTTCAACTCGACCTTCGAGCGAAAAAAGGGGTGTGACATCTCTGGCTACTCCACTAGGGATAACCAAAATTTGAGCTTTTAATATTACTTTTACTTGCTTTAATTATTTTGATATTTTGTTTGTTGACTTTATATGTTACTTGTTGCTCATTTATTGCTTTGATATTGTTGAACTGTATTTATAAATTATCTTCTCTTGCGCACTCCCTCTGCATCTCTGAAATAGGATAGAAGGAATGCAGTGTATGCATCCTACCTTTTTTTTTTAGATAGCCAGAGTGTCAAGGCACCTGGTGAAGGATTATTAGTCACATATGTTAGGCGGGGTTTGGATCCACAACAAACTCGGAGTAGCACTGCTACCGAACAAGTTGTCCCTCCCCGACTCGAGTGTCCGCTCAGGTAAGCTAGTCTAGATACCTATCCCTATTAGGCTAAACTTAGTAGAACTGAAACTCAGAATTTGGTTATCCCTATTAGGTTCCGCTTTATTTGCATCATGTGTATTTGACTTAGCGGGACTCAGCACATGGGCGAGTCTGTCTAGGACGGGTGTCCCTCTTTAAAATGACCAACATGTGCATCCTATGTGCTCTTTGATATTTATTTAAAAGACTTATTTTATTGTTGATCGGCTTTAAGGCGACTTAGCGAAAATAAGAGAGCTTTTGTCCTCAAATTTAATGAGTCATTTTAAAATATATATATATATATATATATATATAGTTTTTAATGTCTTCATGAACTACGAGGTTCTGATTCTCACTATTTAGCGGGATACGTAGGAATCCCTTTTCGAGGTGCGACCGTGGCTTTTGAAAAATTATTCATAGATTTAGTAGGGAATCTTTTGAAAATATGATTACTTTCATAATTATTTTTCTTATCCTCAAGTTCAATTTATATATATATATATCTTAATAGCCCTGAATCTTTAGGGATCATGAGGCTAAGTTTTACAAAACCAAATATATATAAATCTTAACAGTCGTGAACCTTTAAGGGTCTTGAGGCTGAATTTTATTCGACATATATTTCATGAACTACGCATACCTGATTCTCATCTTTAATGAGATACGTAGGTAGTCCTTCATGGATTCGGTGGTCTTAAAAAAAATTGAACTCTAACACATTAGTTTTCTCCAAAATTAAAATAGTAATAAGGTGGTTGGTTTGTGGCTAAGTTGGCTTCTCAACCCATGCAACAGATGTTCAAAGAAAAAATAAAGATGACCCACAAAGAGGGTGTGGGGTCTGACAGTAAGGAAGAGCAAAATCAGTTGATTTCGCAAGAATTAGCATCAATGAAAGAAAATAAGTTATTGAAACAATGGGATAGCAGAGATGTACCAAGCTTGGTTGAATAGACAAGTCCCGCCTTCCTCAATCCCTGGACTTTCTAATACGAATGATACAAATTTCGCTCAAGCTCAAACTGGCGATCCATTTTACCCACCTGGATTCAACCCATATACCAAGGTGTCTGGCGTTGTTGGTACTTCTATAATGCGCCCACCAAATTCATCTATCACGAACAACCCATTTTTGACTCCTGTAGTACCAGCTACTGCGGGTCCTCAATTGACAGTACAGAAAGATATGGGTGAACCAAGTCATGATCAATTGTATCCTCTTGAAATGACTTTCAAACCCCCAAATCCACATTATCATGCTCATCAACACGATTCTCCTATCGTGATTGAGAAGATTGTTAAAAGTGAAGAACAGGAAAAGATGGCCAAGAAAGTGAGAAGCTTAGAGCAGAGTATGAGAAATATGCAAGGATTAGGAGGACCAAAAAGTGTTTCATACAAAGATTTATGTATGTTTCCTGACGTTCATTTGTCGTTAGGGTTTAAAATACCAACGTTTGACAAGTACAAAGGTCATGGTGATCCAGTAGCACACTTAAGGCGTTATTGTAACCAATTAAGAGGTACTGGAGGTAAAGAAAAATTACTCATAGATTATTTCGGTGAGAGCCTTTCGAGTCTATCCTCGGAGTGGTTTGTGGATTAGGACAGCGACAAGTGGAGTAGTTGGGATAACTTGGCTAATGAATTCGTGCAACAATTTCAGTACAATGTGGAGTTGATTCCTGATAAGAAATCCCTGACTAATATGAAGAAGAAGAAGAAGAAGAATGAAAATTTCAGGAAGTATGCGATTAGATGACGTGAACAAGCTACTAGGGTGAAACCGCCAATGAAAGAAAGCAAGATAGTGAAGGTATTTATTCAATCACAGGATGAAACATACTATCAACACTTGTTACCTACATTAGGCAAGCCATTTATTAAGGTCCTCCAAATAGGAAAGAGGATAGAGGATAGAATTAAGATTGGTCGCATTGTGAGTTTTGCAACATTAAAAGAGACTACTCAAGCAATTCTGAAGGGTTCAGGAAATATTGGAGGGAAGAAGACTGAGGAAGATGTAGCTGCTATTGTAGCTGAACAACATGCATGTCGAAGAAGACCATGTCGTTGTTACCCTCAGTCTCAAACCCAAGTTCATGACAAGCTCCTAATAATCACTCCCAAAATCCATTATACTCCATTCCTCCACCTTCATATCAAGTATATAACGCATCATCACATGTTCAGCCCCCATCTTACCCACAATGGAACGCACCAACTCCTCAGAGTCATCCTCCAATTCCACAAATATACCAAAGCCCTTCTAGGCCCAATTTTTTATCCAAGCCAAACAATGAAATAAGGCAAAAGTCGAGGGATAGTTTCACATCAATTGGAGAGTCATATGCCAGATTATTCTAGAGATTAGTACAGTGGGGCGTGATCACTTCTCTCCTTGGGTACACTCCTAATCATCATTTAAAAAGTTTTAATCCTAATGTATAATGTATGTATCATTCTGATGTTCAGGGTCATAGTATTGAAGATTGTCGGGATTTGAAAAGAGAAATTGAAAAGATAATTCAAGATAAATCAATTATGGTGCAGAACATTGACAGTGAGGAAAGCTCTAGTCATGCTGATATGCAAACCAGTGGCTAAGATGTCAAGCTCAGCAATTGAAAAGTCACTCTTCTACTCGCTAAGATGAATGTTTAGTAGTTTGTTTTATTTTCCTTTCTGTTTTATGAATTATATCAAGGTTGTAGTTCTGAATATATCTTGTTTTGTTTCTTTGTTGTCTTTGTTTAAACCCTTCTATTTTTCCTTTCAATGAAATGTGGTATCCCTTGTTGTTTTGACTTATTTTAAGTTTGTTTGTTTCTCTTTTTTTATGCAATTCATTTTATGTTGATTCTAGTGCTATGACATGCCAGTGGAATTTTTAGCCAGATTTTAAAATCCAGTTTAATAATAAAACATTGAATTAAAGGACTAAAGTTAAAAGAAAAAAACATATGAGAAATAGGTAGAATGTAAAGACATTTGGTGATCATGTTGAAGCCTTCTTTGAAAATTAAGGCAATTATTTTGAGAATCACAAGAATAACTTGGTCATCAATTGAAAGACATATATCTCAATTAGGTTAAATAGTGGATGCGAGATCCTTATTCAAGAGAAACAGAAAGATAATCAACTCTACGAAAGCATGAGTCATTCGATATGAGGGATGTACAACAAAAGTGGAGTTATAGATTTGACAAGTGTAAAAGAAGAAGTGGAACATATACTCAGTTAAAGTTAGTGTTGTTAAAGTGTCACACATGATCTTTATCTCCCTCTTTCATATTGCATGTTATGTACTTGCATTTTCAAGGATTGATATGACGAAGACATTTTATTCTGCTATCCAAACATTGTGTCGTCCTTTGTTTACCTCATTTGAGCTTTAGTGTTATTTTCTTTCATACCCCTCTTTTGGAATCAAGATAGATTCAGCAAAACTCAAAAGAAAAGTGTCGACCAAAAGACTAGAGTCAGAAAAGTTTTAAAAAAAAAAAAGAAAAAAAAGTGAAGAAAAATACGGCAAAAAGAAAGAAAGGAGAAAAAAGTCAATACCAACTGAAAAAAATAGAATCAAGCAAAAGAACAAGTTATAGGAACTACGTATGACCTGATTCTCCCCTCTCGAGGGTGAGATAAATAGGCTGCCCTCGGTCCAACCAAATAAATAATTTAGAATTACTCAGTTAAAAAAACTGGGGCATGGGTTAATTTTCATTGTTTGAGTCGATTCCAAAAGTTGTAAGTTCCACCCCACTTCAAGTGTTGTTTGAGCCTCATGTCATCCTTTCCTTCTAACCTTATCCAAAAGCCAAGTTACAACCAAAGAAAGACCTTCAGATCAATTTTTGAGAATATTAAGGCTACGCATGCAATGCATATGATGACGCATTTTGGGAACCACTTGTCTTCCTCAGCATAAGGAGTCAGGAGAAAAATAAAAATGAGAGAGTCTTATTGATTAAAATCCTCACGAGTACTGTAGAATGATGGTGAGATAAGAGAAATGAAATGAAAGAGTCTTATTGGTGAAAACCCTCATGGGCATTGTAAGACGATTGTGAGTTGAAAAAATGAGAATAAGAGAGTCTTATTGGTGAAAATCCTCACAAACACCATAGGGCAATGGTGAGCTGAGAGAAAGAAAATAAGAAAGGCTTGTTGGAGAAAACCCTTCAAGATGTCACTAGCTAAATGGGATTTATAAGTGCAATTGACCTAAGGAACAACTCAATTTCAGGGCCATTAACTCAACAACAATTGGAGGAAAGTTTGGATGAAAAAATCAGGCAGTTTAATCCAAAAATGCATGGCATAATCATTAGAGTTGACTGTTATTTTTAAATGAATTTTTCATTTCTTTATTTCAAATGGGGACATTTATTTCTCTTTTATTTTTCTGTATATCTTTGTTTTCTTGAGTTAGTTATTCAAAAAAAATCATCATTGTCATTTTTCTCGTGTGTTTGAGTCGAGTTCATGTCATAACAAGTGAGAAAAGATTTCAAAACTGGCTACCGGTTTTTTTAATTGTACAAAGCAAGACAAAAGGCCAACACATGAAAGAGACATGACTGTGAGCCAAAATAATACATGCAGAAAGTTTTGTCAACAGACGAGTCTGGGAACTCATGAAAATACCAAGGTTCAAAGGGTTTATTTGAGAAGCATGGGAAAGAAGAGATATTGTATTTGTTTCAGAGTCACTTCTAATAATCTGAGTTTGGGTCAACGATGTAGCAAGTCAGTGACAAATTCTAATGATTGGAAGCAAGGTTAAATGTGACAAGGGCAAGAGTGATTGCCACGAAAGTTAAAGCCACAAACCTGCCATCATGTTTTTGAACTCACAAGTTTTCTTTGATGAAACAGGAAACAGAGCATAAATATCAAGGGTTGCAATGCCTCATTTCCACAAATGCAGGAAGCAATGTTGCTGCACAGGTTTGATAATCAAATTATGGTAAAAATTCATCATCCTATATCCCTCGGAGGCATACTTCTTTGTCCAAGTATTTTAGTTTTCAATTGCTAGGTGATATACTTCTTAAATTGAACCTTGATTCCTATAAGACGTACCTTTTAGTCGAGTCATTCCCTTTGATTCCTATAAGACGTACCTTTTAGTCGAGTCATTCCCCTTGATTCCTATGAGACATACCTTTTAGTTGAGTCATTTTCCTTGATTCCTATAAGACGTACCTTTTAGTCGAGTCATTCCCCTTGATTCCTATAAGATGTACCTTTTAGTCTAGTCATTCTCCTTGATTCCTATAAGACATACCTTTTAGTCGAGTTATTCCCCTTGATTCCTATAAGACGTACCTTTTAGTCGAGTCATTCTTCTTGATTCCTATAAGACGTACCTTTTAGTCGAGTCATTCCTCTTTATTTCTAAAAGATGTAGATGTACTTTCTAGTTGATTCATTTCATTTAATCCCTAGGAGATGCACTTCCTCGTCTGGATAATTTAAGTTTCATTTGGTTAGGTGGTACACTTCCTAACTCTAACCTACACTACTAGAAGACGTACTTTATAATTGAATCATTTTATTTAACCCCTAGGAGATGCACTTTCTTGTCTGGGTAATTTGAGTTTCATGTGTTAGGATACGCACTTCCTAATTTTGGTCATTAGTTTCACTCTGAAGAGACGCATTTCCTTAACAGGGTTTTGATTCACACTCTTTACTGTACTTTTTAAAAATTATGATCTGATGACACTCACAAAATTTTCTAGTGCAAACTGGGGCAAAAATTTTGTTCGTGTTTATCAAAATTTATTTTATGCTCAGGACCTTCCTGAAGAATGGGAATTTATTTACGCTCAGGACCCTCCTGAAAAATGGAAATTTATTTTACACTCAGGACCCTCCTGAATAATGGGAATTTTCTTTTCTAGTTCATCTTTTATTTTGAGTTCAGGATCCCGCCTGAAGAACAGAGTTAAGAAATAACAAGTCAGGAGCCCGTCTGAAGAACAGGGTGGAGAAACAAAAAACCAGGAGCCCGCTTGAAGAACAGGGTGAAGAAATAGCAAGTCATGAGCCCACCTGAAGAACAAGATGAAGAAATAGCAGATTAGTAACTCGCCTAAAGAATAGGGTGAACATTATCAGTTGCAAGTTTAGGAGCCCGCTTGAAGAATAGGGTAAAGATTTACAAGTTCAAGTCAGAGGAAAGTCTGAAGAATTAAGATTGTCAAGTTCCACTCCAATGCCAAGAGCCAACATGGAGAAACATTACATTTTTCAAGACTCAACTCAAAATAACGACTATCTTACTACTTGAGAAGTCATAAAGATTCAAGTCAAGATTCCAGAAAAGCTGAATAGATAGGATTCTTTCACTTGTATCTTCAGTTTTATTTTGTTATTCATGTGAATGTAAAAGCAAAAGTCGTGAAACGAAAACTCAACGGAACCTCACTACACCTCTAATTCGTTCTCTCATATTTTACCTTTGAACTACACGTGACCTAATTCTCTTATAACCCGGGATATGTAGGCGATCCAACATCAGGACTCGATCACATTTTTTTTTCTTTTATTTTATTTTATTCTCGCCTTTCGAATAATCGAAGGGTCAAAACTCATCTCTTTGTCTACTTCTTTGTATGAAACCTCTTCAAGATTTCAAATAAAGAAGGGCAAAATGTAGACACGTGATTTTTTACCCTTCTGACTTTTAACCTATTTTTTGGCATTAAATATTTATATTTTATTCAATATTTATCTTAGCTCTTATTTCATTTTTATAGGTATTATTTGAAAATAAATAAATAAAGTTACATTTGGGGATATTTTTATTTTTACTTTAAAATAATATGAAAATTTTCAAAAAAAAAATAATATATATATATATATATATATATTTTTATTTTATTTTTAAATAAATAAGCTAGTATTTTTAGTACTATCTTAATTATATTTATTTTTAGCTATTTATAAACTTTTATTGTATTTTTTAAATATAAAAAATTAATTAGTTATTATTATTATTTATTTATTTATTTTTATTATTTTTAATTGTTATTATTATCTTCTATAAAAAAAGAAAAATATAATTCAAAATTGAATCCTATTTGATATCTTTTAACAGTTCCCCCTAAAAAACCTGTATTTAAGGATTTTCCCACCCACAATTCTACGTACATTCTATTCCTACAGATAACATAAGATATCAAAAAAATCAGTCAGAGTAAAAGAAAAAAAGAGAGAGTGAAACATTCAAAATCATCAGGAGAAATACAAAAGGAGAAAAAAAAGGGTGAAGTTGGATTCGAGTTTTACATTTGAATTTTTCGGTGTCAACATTCGAGTTTCTATTTTAACTCATCATACAGGTTCCTATTTGATCCTATATTATTTATTGTATAAATTTTGTTAAGAACCAAAACATGAATAAAGTTATTTAAATAATTTCATGTGTGATTCAGTATGTGCTATCGCTTTATTATGTGAGTCTGTTAGTTACTATGGATTATATATTTGAGTTATTGAATAATTATATATTTATACATCAATTCAAAATTTGACATATTCTTTTGTCAATCTATATTACCAAATTTTTAATTGAATACTCTATTTTTATATTTTTATGCTACACAGATACACGTATATCATCGGAATACACAGTCCCTCAAAATCAGTCATTCCCACTTTCTCTTTCAAACACAAATAAACACACATGCATACATAATTCACAGATTTATATTTTTAAAACATAATATGCACACACTTGGATATACATAAAAAAATAATAAAAAATAGAGAGAAGAAGGAGATGTGAAAACAGTAAGAATTAAGTGGAAAACAATGGTTTATTGTTTTGATAATTTCGCCGTAAAGACATAACCACAGTCGAAGCCACTAATGGCAAAACCGACGCCGAAAAACCTCGACACAGGCGAGCTCCATCGCCGCCTAATGGATGGATCCACCTTTTTCCGCAACTGCCATCACTATTCCTGCGGCTGTTTCACCGGAAAATCGCAAAATCCCCGACATCCGCGCAACCAATCACCACAAACCGCCGGAAAACACTGCTCGATGCTACCCCAATCACCGCCGCCCCTCTCCCCTTTCCCACACCGCCGGCAAGCGAAGCCCAGCGGCGGCGCCACCGTCCCCTCTCCCCTTTTCCCGCCGCGCCACCCCTTTTGCCTTTCCGCTCCTATCATGCCATGGCAGTCCGGATCTAGTCAGGTTTTGACTATCCGACGTTGCTCCGGCAACTTCCACTGCTGTCATAGATGTAAAAGAAGAGAGAAGTAGAAAACTGAGTATTCAATATATACGTGAGAGAAAAAGGAATTTTGTATTTCTTTTTATTATTTTTATTTCTTTTTGAATAAATACCCAAGTCTCTATATTTGAGTATAATATAAATTATTTTTAGTTTTTAATAATTAGTGAAAAAATAAAGTATGAATAAATTTGATACTAATAAAATTTATTATTATTTATATTTTTACTTGGAGTGGGGTATCGTATATTTCAGGTTGTTTATTTTTTTCAGAAATTTGTGTTCGAATCATATTTCAGAAATTTTCGTATATGATTTATCTTATAATATATAATTTTAGTTTATTTAATTTAAAGAGATTAAATTTTGAAGATAATATTAAATTTAGCGTAATATAGGTAGATTTGTGTATTTTATTTGTTTTATTATTTTATTAACAAAACTTAATAATTATTTATTGATTTGATTAATTGTGTTAAATGAATTTTTCTTTAATTTATTATTAAGAATTTAGGCAAAATTTTAGACGGTTTTTAAAATATTCGTCTCAATTAAGAATGCAGCATACGCATCTTTTTGAGACATTTTAAAAATTCAAGGATGCAATAATGCACCTGAACAAATATTTTTCTAAAATTAATTTTCACCAATTTATTTAATATAAGATAATAGATAAGTTTTAGAATAATAAAAACGAGCAATTTTAGGCTTCAACATAATTTCTTAAAATAATTTAAGTCAAGATAAATCAATAAAAGTGATTGTGCTAGAACCACGGGACTCGAGGGGTGCCTCACACCTTTCCCTCGGTCACTAGAATTTTTTACTCGTTGTTCTATTTTCGCAGACCAAATAAGAGTCATTTCTTTTTAATTGGGGATTCAAAAAGGTGACATGGAACACCATAACTCGATTCCAAGTGGCGACTCTGTAATTAAAATAATCCCTACTCAAAACTGTCACTTTAATTGGAAAAACCCTTCGACTCGACCTTCGAGCGAAAAAAGAGGTGTGACAATTAAATTTGGGCAGTTAAGATAAATCTTATTTTGAAGCTTATGATTGTGGGAAATTGTAGAGGAAGACAAACCTATACAACTACTTCCTGTAAATTCTTCTGCTACCGAAATCAAACTTCACTCAAAAGAGATATTTAAGAAATATAAGGAAAAAATTATAATTCAAAATTCATTTGTTGATTCAATTTTCTCTAAAATCGGTGCATGTGAAACAGCAAAAAAAGCTTGGGAAAAGCTTGAAAAGCAGTATAAGGAAGTGAACAGGGCAGACAAAATCAAATTCTGAATTTGAAAATAGATTTTAAATCTCTTAGGATGCAAGAAGGTGAGACATCACTAAGTATTCTGACAGAATTTCTTTGATTGTCAATAGAATCAGGTTGCTAAGATAATAGAATAGTTGGAAAAAAAAATCTACTATTCCTAAGAGATTTGAGTTCAAAATCTTCGCTTTGAAAGAGTCCAAAGATCTCTCTACCATCTCTCTTACTGAATCATAAGTGCTCTTCAAGCACAAGAACAAAAAGCTTACAAGGGAAGAAAAAGTTGTTGAAGGCATTTTTTATGTAAATCACTAAAACAGAAAAGTTGATCATCCTCCTTGCAAATATTCCAAAGAGAAAACACACTTAAAAAAAAATTGTTGGTGGAGATCTGATGCATTATGTGGAAGTTGCAAACAAAAGGATCATGTCACAAAAGTGTGTGAGTTCAAAGATACTTAAGATGAGCACTACTTGTGGAAGAAAAAAGTGAAGACCAACTTTACTAGATTGCAACAATAGAAGCAGGGGGGGGGGGGGGGAGATATTGTATCTGTTACTGCTACAATATCTTAGAATAATTAATTATTTAGCTATAGGAGGAGAGATTTTAAAGACAATAGAATAGTCGAAAAAGTTCTAGTGACTATTCCTAAGAGATTTGAGTCTGAAATCTCCGCTTTGAAAGAATCTAAAGATCTCTCTGTCGTCTCTCTTGCTGAATTCATAAGGACTCTTCAAGCACAAGAGCAAAGAAGAGCTTACAGGGAAGAAAAAATTGTGGAAGGCATTTTTTATGTAAATCACCAAAAAAAGAAAAGTTAATTATCCTCCTTGCAAATATTGCAAAAAGAAAACACATTTGGAAAAATTTTGTTGGTGGAGATCTGATGCATTATATGGAAGTTGCAAACAAAAGGATCATGTCACAAAAGTATGCAAGTTCAAAGATACTCAAGATAATTAGCACTATTTGTCGAAAAAGAAAGTGAGGACCAACTTTACTAGATTGCAGCAACAGAAGCAAGGAGGAGTGTTGGATATTGTATTTGCTACCGTTTTTTAGAATAATTAGTTATTTAGTTATAGGAGGAGTTCAATAATTATATTAATAGAATATTCAGTTTTTAATTTTAGCAAGAGTTTTCTACTTTAATTTTAGGAGCAGTCAACAATGTGACTAAATATAAGCTCATAATTAATAAAATTTATCCAAATTCTTTATTTTATTGTTTCGTCTTTTTCTTCAAAAGAACATAACAAATAGAGTGAACCTCCATCTTTTAATCTTTTCCAGTTGCCTCACTTGATCTTACAAAGGAAAATATTTGTAAGATACCCTTTTATCAAAATTTATATCAATTAATATAAGAGTGAATAATGTAAGATCTGAGAATTCATTTTTTTAATCTTCTCCCAGTTGCCCTACTTGACATTATACAAGAACATATTTGCAAGACACTTGAGTGTTTGGTCATGCATAATCATTGAATATATAAGATATCATTTAAAAAGTTAGCCTAATGGTACATAGTCCTAAGACTGGATTTTGCCAAAGAGTCTGTTACTTGGTTTTCTTCCCTGAAGTTGCGACATTGCTGCTTTCCGGTCCTTGTGCGGTTAAGCCTTTACTTAGTATTCTCCTTCCGTTCATTTTCACCTGTCACGTTTTGCTTTATAAAAATTAACTTGACTAAACTTCAAAGCTAAATTGAAGTGTATTAATTTGATATTTAAATTTAAAAATTTAGATGTTCGAAGACGATATGAAAAATACTATAAGTTGTGATCCTTCTCATATTAATATCACGAAAAAATATATCTTAAAATGTTGGTCAAAGTTCATGCAATTTGACTCTCGAAAAGTGAAAGGTAACGAGTAAACATGAATAGGGAGGGTAGTTTCATGATCGGCTCGGAAATGTAATGACATACTTAAAAATACATAATTTAATTTGATAGTCTGGCTGCAGAAAGGAAAGAGTACCAAACCATATAATAATTCATTCTTGTGTATATTGCATGAGTCTGTCTCCTAAACGATCATAAATATAGTCGCTCATCTAATATAAAATTAATGAGTAGATCTCTCCTTTTCCTTGCGAAAAGTTGACAAGGTAAAATTTTCACTTATTCGTCGAAAGAAGCATCCGTTTTAAAGCCAGAATTGTCTTTCTTTGATACCTAACACAATGAACGAAAGAATCCTTCAAATATCTATAACATGAAAATCCTTAACAATATATTGGTAGTGATATGAAGGATTAGTGCGCTCTTTACATCTTTATTAAGGGACTAGATATAAGTTTGTTTATTCCCCTCATGTGCTCATATTCTTCTTGTTAGTATACTAATATATAGAGGATGAGGTCAATCCCAAATCTCCCATCATTATAATGGCAATAAGTTGAAAAGTTTATCAACATTTCGTTAAGGTAACCGAAAACACATCATAATACCAGCAAGCTTGAAGAAAATTTTCGATTGGCAAAATCCAAACAATTACTTTCAAGATTACCAGCAAGCATGATGAGTTATATAGCTTGATTTAACAAAGATCAACCAAGATGTAATTCTTCTTATTTTCAGAATAGTTAGAAAAAATTTCAAGTGAAAAATGCCAAAGATGGAAAGGAAAATACTCATTCCGTGTTTTTACCAGTGTTTTCTACATCAAAAAATAAGATGCTACACCAATGTTTTATCTTTCTCATACAATAGAGACTCGCAATAAGCATAACATTTACAAGATCAACACATATCGCACAAAAGCTCCCTCGAGAAAGAGTAAAGGTATCCATTCATTATCTTTAAAATTTTAACCTAGAAGTTACATCATCTTGACTCGTTTACTGTTTGAAACAGAGCTCCGAATCCCTCTGCCTGTTACAGAATATGGAGCTGCTGCTGATCGAACAGAAGGAGACTTGTCAATGTATGCATACCTTTCATTACCATTCCAGTATAAAATCACCCGGTTAGTGCAAGCATGTGACCAGCTGTCTCCTGTTTAGCATGAGTTGTTCAGAAGCTAATACGGACAATGTTCAATACAATAAGATCACCATCTTTGTTTTCTCAAACTTTTTGAGAAAGACAACAATTTTCTTCAAGAATGTTGTGGGTTCGGGGTCAAGATCAGACATATGGCAGGTACATATCATACCAAGTTACTATATCATCAAAACAGAGGCTTTGTAGTTACCTAATGCAAGAGCTAATTGATATTGACCATCTGTATACTTGGTGGTTACTTGATTCAAGAGGATAACCTACACAATTGAATCAAACGTCAATGAATTGTTGTAATGGAATGAAACTAGCAAAAGGCGTACAGAAAGAAATCACTCAGGAAACAAAGTTATCCTTACTGCCAAAGTAAATTTCTTTGCGAGCTTCATCAACTTTAAGGCCATTCCACCCAGTAGTCGGGTTCTAAGGGCCATGTCATCAAAATCTTGACGGAAATGGAATGTGACGCTATCAATAATCACAACCTTAACCTATTAAAAAGGTAAGTTTCAGAATTTACATGTTTTCGTAAAGCAAATGAATATTTAAAATGAAAGGGTTAATCCACCCACATCTTTATGCTCTGAGATGAACTTTTCCAAGTAATTTACAACAGCAATTTGCTCAGTGTAACTACAAACGCGAAAATAGAAAATGTTCTCAAGGAAATCCTTTGGCTGCATATTAACTTGACAAGCTTGTAAATCCCTCTTTAAAAATCCATGATATTCGCGCATATCCTCGAAACAAGCTTCAGCAATTTGTAAAGCACGCTCCACCATGAAGCTGCCTTCTGTATCTACAAAATGCATATAATGTCAAGTGCTTGACTGATTTTAAAAAGAAAACAGCTATAATTGGTGCAAGACAACAATAACAACATGCCCAGTTAATCCCACAAGTGAGGTGGTCTGGGGAAGGTGTAGTGAACGCTGACCTTACCCCTACCTCGTGGGGGTAGAGAGGCTGTTTCCAAACCATCAGCTCAAGTGCAACAAATCAAAGTAGTTGTGAAAAAGGAAATATGGCAATGGAGAAAACAAGTCAGTAATACGGAAAGCAGTACAGGGCATCCAGGACAACAACGAAATAATGTGGTAACTGAAACACAAAAGACATCATATGATAACAACTATCAAAAGCAAGAAACGTCATGTATCTATAATTGATGCAAGACATGAAGAAAAGACAACTCAGTCAGTACGTACCTATATATATTGCCTTGCCTTGAAGACCACCATAATCAATGGGAATTTGAACGTTCACTGCAAGCTGTATCCTACATTTTGGAAGTGTCTTAACCACTAGAAACAAAATGAAGCCATTTCTACTACACAGGAAGTACATGTCATAACGGTTACCCAAGTTGAGTTTTTCCAATTCCTGGCACCCCACCTGAAACAACCAGAATATAATTCATCTTAACTTGAAGAAAACTGCAAGCATGTTTGTTTTAGAAATGCCAATAGGCAAGAGTGAACACCTTCTGATATCGTTAGTAATGGGAAGCATATGTAAAGGTAAAATCACTAACCAATTTCAGTAACCTCTTTGCAACTTATACCCCCACCCAAGATGTCATCCAACTCTGAACAGGATGTTGTGATACGTCCAAGTGATTCCTCCTCGTTTAGCATTTCCCAGGCACTCTGTGCTCCTAGTCAAGAAATGCATAACTAAATATGATTCCTATTTGCAAAATAATCAAAGCAGAAAAATGATACTACATGCTACTGTCAACAAGCCACACTGAAACAAACTTAATCGATTGAATAAATGACTTCATAATGGTAAAATACTATTAAGTATTATCTACATGACTTCTGACAGACAAACCATCAAGTATTCAAAAATTTGGAAAGGAGAGGAATAGTAGTAATAACATACCATTGACAATAGAGCTAGTTCCATTAGATCTTTCAGATCCCCTCCTTTGTGATGCAACTCTCAAAATCTCGAGCGCCTCATTTTCTGAAATCTTTAGATCTATAGCAGAAAAAGTAAAAAGATATATGAAATGTTATGTATGCAAAAGAACATTAATTAGGAATAACATTAATGTCACTCGATAAACAAAATTTAATCTGCTACTATAATTTCCCATCACACTTATCAAAATCTAGAACTGAAAGAAAATGCAAGTCACACAAATTTAAGCATTTTATTTATAGCTCCAAGTCTATTCCTATCCTAATTATCCTCAAATATGAGTTCCCCTTACATCCAGGGACAAAGCCACAACAGAATCCACTAACTTTGACTCAAACTCTATATTGTATTAAAAGCATAATATATAAACCGACTTTCAAATTTGGCCTCAGTTTGAAAGTAAGCAGTCCAACTTAGAGAGTGCACATCTAAATACCTCGATTTGGTCTCAACAAACAGATGTGACACATATATTTTGAAAGTGTGTAGCTGATAAATTTTGTAAGCTGGAGTGTTGAGACAGTGGAAATGAGTTGAGGTGTCTAGATGTGCATACTCAAAGTTGGAGTATTTAGTTGCCAATTGTGGCCACGTTGAAGTATCTATTTATGTATTATGCCTAAGAAATTTTTATATCCAAACAACAACAACATACCCCTTGTAATCTAATCTCACAAAGTGGGACCTAAGGAGGGATGACTTTACTTAGACTTTATCCTTACCCATAGGTAGAGAGGGAGTTTCCATAGACGATCGGCTCAAGATAGGGGCAGAGCTAGCTTGGACCTGATGAACCCTCTTCCGCAGAAAATTACATTATTTATACGTGGTTAAAATTATTTTTTAAGATATATATAGTAGATATTGAACCCCTTCGATTAATTTTGTGTTTACATTTTCATATTTTAAACTCCTTTATTGAAAATGCCAGCTCTGCAACTATATCCAGAACCCAATAAATAAAAGTAGTAATAATTCAAAACCCATAAACTAAAATTCTGGCTCCACCTCTCCTTTCATCTTTGGTTCAGTTAACCTTTCCCAGTAAAAAAGAATTGCACATTTCCAACGGAAGACTAAAAGCTTTTCAAGCATCATACAAGTTGGAGCTCAAAATCTGAGTCAGGCACCTTAACTGGTGATCAAATTGAAAATTAATTCAACAAATGAAAACTAGATTCTCCTCAATTCCACTTGTAAAAGTCCAATTGAAAGCACCCCTCTTTCAATACACATTTTCTTTTATAATCGTGGTCACACACATGAACTAAATCCACAGGACAAGTGGGACCTTCTGTTTTGGTTTGAATTTGGTTCTCAACCAAATTCATTAACCACTAGGCCACCCACTTCCACTATGCGAAATAAATAAACTAACCATTTTATTAAACAATCACATTGAGAGAAGTAATTAACAAAATGGATAGAGAGAAGAAGGATAGATACCGCGAGCAATATCGGAGGGAGAAACGGAAAAGAGAAAAGAAAGACAACTGTAACCACCGGAAATCAGCTTCCCTCTCAGCGACGCCGATATCGGAAGACTTGATATTTCCATTTCCACTCTCTGCTTTTCAGGGTTTTCCTGCCTCTCCCTCCCTCCTCAATATAAAATAACAATAATAAGAATAAATAGAGAATAAATAGAAAACAGAGGGGCGTCTTTATTTTATTTATTTATAGGAAAAAATACTTTTAGTTTTTTACTAAGTTTCTGATTAAAACATAGATACTTTAAATCTTGATAGATATAACTTAATTTTACTAAATCTTGATAGATATTTATTATAATGTAAATATATTTATAACATTCCTCCTTGAATGTCTAGATAGATAATGTGCATCATTAAAATCTTACTAGAAAAAATTCAGTGAAAAAAAAATCTAGTGAAAGAAAAAGAGTACACATCTCTAACAATACGCATATATGCTGCCTCATTAAAAACCTTACAAGAAAAATCCATTGGGACAAAACCTCGTAAGGAAAAAAGAGTACAACGCGTATTAACTCCCCTGGTGAGAATATCCTTGAATTTTTGCATCCCGATCTTCTTGAAAGTTGCAGTTGAAGAAGACTTGGTGAATAAATAAGTTACCTTGTCACTTGAACGAATATGTTGCATGTTAATATCACCATTCTTTTGGAGATCACGTGTATAGAAAAGCTTTGACGAAATATGCTTCATTCTATCTCCTTTTATAAATCCTCCATTAAGTTGTGCTATGCATGATGCATTTTCTTCATAAAAATCATGGGAACTTTATCACATTTCAAACCATATTTTTCAGGAATGAGATATATCGTGGACCTCAACCGCACACACTGTTGGTTTACTTCATGAATAGCTATAATCTCGCATGGTTAGATGAGATGACTATGATAGAATGTTTTGTATATCTCCAAGATATGGCAGTATCCCCATATGTGAACACATTGCATGTTTGAGATCGAGATTTATGCGGGTTAGATAAGTACCCAACATCAGCATGACCAATAAGATCGGGACTGCAATCTTTAGAATAAAATAAGTTTATGTATCTTATCCCATTTCAATGTCTCCTAGTAGAAGTAGAAATATATATTGCTAGCATATTAACCGAAAAGACTATAGGCCTTGTAGTATTTGCAAGGTACATGAGTACATCAATTGCACTAAGACATGGTACTTCATAACTAATCCAATTCGATATATTTCGAATTTCAGCAAATAATCTATTGCTTTGAAAACTCTCCTAGAGTTTGAATGATTTTCAAGCTATAACCTTATACAATATAAGGATTATAAATAAGTTTCCCAAAAACTTTTATATGCTTCAAGCATTTTGAATCCTTAAAAGTTTTTCACATAAGTTTTGTCAAGTGATAATATTCAACATTTCATAAGTGACATCTTCAAGTGTCTGGACTGCAAATCAAATAAGTTTTACGCTTACCAAAATACATCCTTTCATGTCACTTGATAATGTTTCTACGTCAGCATGCTTAAATAAACGTAGAATTCAGATCCTCATAATCTTTCACAATATTACGCCAATATTGTATCAAAGATATTGTCGATGATATATCATTTTATATCGGTTCACAATGTAACATAATATTTTGAGATCTCATCACTTCATTATTTTCAGATACCCGAACCTTTCATGAGGTTTTATGAAGTGTTATGTTGTAGACTCTTCAAAATCACATTGCCTTCTTAATATGATTATTTGCTCCTTATCCTTTTTAAGGATTATTTCATTTGAAACCGATTGGTCTACCACTCTTCATGCATGCATAGACTTTATCCTTTAGGAACACAAAATAGGAGCACTTGCAGCTTAATAGGAGATGCTTTCGGCATTTGACTTGAATTATCTTTTGAATGAGTATCCGATGATAATTCCTAACATATTTCATAGCTGCTTATAATCTCCCCCTTATGTTAGGAAAGCTAACATACATCCTCCATCTTCTTTGATGGATCCATCTTTGTGCATCATGATACATTCATTAATCGTATACCGCATATCAAAACTATTAGATGAAATAGTTGGTTCCCGATCTTGAACCAATTGAGAGAGAAGAAATAATCATAATTTATTAGTATAATGCATACAAGTGCTATTGTATGCAACATATCATATTTCATACCAATACATGAAACTTTGTTCTCATTAGTAATGATTCAGCTATTTATGAAAGGCATTCAATGTTAAACCATCATCATCAAGATGAATTATCTCGATTACACAATCTGAAAATTATGCTCAATTTATATTGAGCAAGTAACTTTATGATGTCAAACGTAGGTTGACAATGAATGTACATGTGATTATCTTATTGATGCATTTTTTCAACATATCACGTGATAGGTGAACGGGTCTATATTTACCTTTTATATTTTTCAGATTTTGAGGGATCAAATCCCAACATTTGTTGGTCCAACCAACTTATCATGAGAACAAGTGACATAAACAATTCTTGAAGAATTTGCTAGTTCTCCAATACATGTTTAATACTCAATATGCACATCTTCGAGATGTTACAATCGTTCATATCAATTTATGAACTTTTATTCTAGTAAACTCCAAGTTTATTATGACATGTACTTTTTTCTTTAGTAAATTTCAGATTTACTATTACATGAATAAATTTCAGATTTACTACTTTAGAAGTAGATTTCAGAATAACTTTTCTCAATTATTCTGCCTCATTCGGGAGTGAGTTGTGATACCATCACAATCAAGTGCATGTTTGTATTAATAAGGTTCTCATTCCCCAGGAATGGAATATAATTGTGCCTTAAGCCTATCAAATTATGATAGCTTATAACCTCTTTCAAGATATTGCTACTACAAGAGCAAATCGAGGCATACATATGATGTATTGCTACCACATTCACTTCAAGGAATTGAGCATATTCAATGAGACAAATTTCATGTCTTTCACCAAAAAATATTGGTTTACCTTAGCCATCATTATATCATCAATATGGTGCATTGAGATTCAAACTCAACGTTTTATCCATATAAAGACGTCTTAGGCATAAATCGATGGGACTTGAACCCAACATATTATCATCCTTTTTGATAATATTGTTCTTGAGGAATGAATTTAAAACATAAATGGTTTCAAACCAATTATTTTTTCTCAAATCCAACAATAATTATATCATTAATAGAAAAATACAAATAACATAAGGAATTACTAACCTTGACCTTTAGATTTATAATCTCACCTTATTTGGCAGAGTTTCCTGCTGATAACGTGTCATGAAATATAAAATAAGAATAACAAGAATAAATATGGAGGCTTCTTTATTTCTCTTGAGGGATGAGAGATCATAAGATTATTGATTATGCAATGAACAAAACCCCTCTATTTATAGGGAAAAATACTCCTAGTTTCTGACTAAGTTTCTGACTAAAAAACAGATACTTCAAATCCTGATAGATATCAACTAGATCTTATTAGATCTTGATAAACATTCACTATAATGTAAATATATTTATAACATTTGAAACTTTATATTCCATATCTGTTTACATTTATTTTTTTAAAAAAATATTAATTGTAAATGAAAAAAACTTTGATTAATTCTTTCTTCATTCATAAATTGATACGTGATTTGGAATAATTACTTTTAATAGTGTGGACAACTAATATGAAATAAAAGGAATATTACCTGGTAAAAAGTTTTCTTTTTCTCGTTTAATCGATATATATATATATATATATATATATATATATATATATATATATATATATATATATATATATATATATATATATATATATAAAAGCAAAACTAAAACTAGACAAAATTCCAAGTGGCAACATATTAAAATAGCCACGTGACAGTTTCTAGAACAAAATTAAAAAATATTTTAAAACAAAGTTAAAAATATTGTGATAAAAAATTTTAATTGAAAGATTGAGTATTTGAATTTGAAATGCATTATCTTAATAACTACAAACTTATAATTGAAGAGTTCTAATAGACTATTACTATTTCAAACTTATCTCTTTTATAATTTAAATATTAAATATATATATATATTTAGAGTGTTTATTTTAACAATATAATAATAATAAGTAATAATAATAGTAGTAGTAATACACCAGTTGTATTGGCTTTAATTTGAAAAAAAAAACATCGTAATAGTAATAGTAGTAACAATAATAAGAATCTATACAATATTTTTATAAATAATAAATTATATAGTGTAGTAAATAAAATAAAGTCACAAAAATATCTTGAATCTTATATTAGATAAATTGTACTTTGAATTTTGTAAATGTTGTCGTATTAGTAGTTATAATAAAAATAATAAATATAATAAATAAGAGAATCGTCTAAATTGATTTCAAAATTTTCTCTAATTAAAATTTATATATTATAGGATAAATATGCAATTTATTTAAAAAAATTAAGGATACGGAAAGAAGAATAAAATGATCTTCTTATAACAAATTGATGTGATGTAATATTTAAATTTGAACTAAAATAGAATTTAAAGGATAATGAAATTCTAACTTCTTAACATCTCCCAAATTTATAATATTTACTATTATATATGTCGATGATGATGATGACGATGATGACGACGATAATGACGATAACGATGATGACAATGACGATGATGACGACGATGATGATGACGACGATGATGATGATGATGACGACATTGATGATGATGATTATGATGACGATGATGATGATGACGATGATGACGATGACGATGATGATGACGATGATGGTGACGATGATGATGATGACGATGACAATGACGATGATGATAATGATGATGACGATGACGATGATGATGATGACGATGATGATGACGATGACGATGATGATGAGGACGACGATGATGGCGATGATGATGACGATGATGATGACGACGATGATGATGATGACGATGATGATGGTGATATCAATTTTATGACTTAAATTATTTTAGGTAACTTTTTGAATTTGATTTGGAAAAACAATATCTTCTCAAAGATAAAATCTAATATTTTTTTAAAAAAAAAAAATTATCTGATGTATCTCACTCATGATTTATTTACTAAAAAAAGCACTAAATCGAAATTATAATATGTAGCTTTTTTTTAATACGTTATTTTTTTAAAGAGTCTTATTTTAATACACACTCTTCTAATCTTATAAATTTTCTTTAACTTTAAGATAAACATATTTTTAAAAAAACAACTATCATTGTCTATATATGTAAAACGAGAATCTGCTGCAATTCAACTATTTCAAAGACCACTATATATATAAGACCAAAGAACATTGGTATATGTGTTTCAATTTGATCTCTTGACTTACGCATCGAAGTTAATAGCTTTCTTCTCTATTGCTTTTCATGAATATGTAATTTTCAGAGAACTATGTTGTAATACCCCGCAATTTTCTAGCTTAGTTTGGTCTTCAGTATACGAGAATTCCTAAGTAGAATTTTTATTCTAGGCGGAATTTCCTAGATTTAGACCCACCATCTTGTAGAAAATTCAGTTAGCTTTCCAACGATATAAAATTCTCCTAAATTCGATTGTCGGGTAAGAAGTTATGGCTATTTTAAGTTTTAGTCGTTAAACACCGTCATTTCAGTCAATAGCGCGTCGCGCCATAGGTCCAAATGACAATTGTCAATTTCTAGTGTGACTCCGCGATCTCACCGCATTGTGGAGGGCCTCCAATTCCCAATTATCCAAATCCAGTAAGGGTTCGCGATTACGTCGCATCGCGTCGTTAGCCCAGTTCCCAGCTGTCAGTTTCCAGTGACACAGCGCGATAGCGCCGCGTTGCGCCAGGGCCCCAAATTGGAAATTTCGACAAGAAATTAAAGTTTCATCCAAGGTTAAATTAGTCTTTTCCCACGTATTTAATCTGCCCAAGTGTGGGATTTAATCCCTAAAAACGTATTTAGGTCATTATTAACTCACTTTTCCCCAATTTAAGACATTCTCTCTCAAAGATAGAAAACCCTAGCCTCCAAGTTTCAAGAGCAATCTCAAGAATCCCTCTGAAAGTCTTCAAGAACTTCAAGAATTAAGATTCCCAGGTATGTTAGATGTTCATACATGGATCCTTACTTTCCATGGAGCCCAAGAATCCCTTTTTCAAAATATAAGACTTTGGATTCCATGCTTTTTATGTTTGAATTGAATTGAATTCATGTTTTATGTTATTGTTGGGCTTTTGTCCATGATTTAATTACAAGTTTTCATGAAATTAATCATTAGATATGTTGAATTATATGATCTTCATGATAAACCCTATGATGTACAAGTTGATTGATGCAGGCATGATCACCATATGTGTTTACTATTATGTGACCTAAGCATGCTCCCCAAGTGTTTGTCTAAATTCGTAAGTGAATGAAATAGTGTCGTTATACCATGATAGCATGTACTCCCCATTCATGTACTAGTCAATGCATCCCAAGTGTTTGTTTAAACGTCTTAATGAGTGATTTATAAATATGTAGCCATAGTCATATTTCCCAAACTTATGCCATGATTTACTTTTAATGTTATCGAGTCCTAGGGGTACTCAATACCCGATAATCTAGTTGTTTATCTAAATCCTTAGTAATTACAAAATAAACTTCGTAGTATCACGAATAACAAAACTCAGTCAGTTACCGAACCCAGCTAACTCAGTCCAGTCCAGTCTAGTCTAATCAGTCAGTGTCATTCAGTTGGGAGTAGGAACTAGCACCGAGTGAGTATAAAGGTGATGAATTCTCCCGTTAGGAAGGCAGAGTCATTAGTAGCCGTCTCATACTACAGAACTATGTAGCCAGCGTAGGATGTGAGGAGTCACCCATCAGATTAAGTCTTGGCTACCTCCTAGGGGTTACCCATCAGATTAGGCTTGACTTCATGTTCAGGGTCACTCGTCAGATAGGCTTGACCACAGCAGTGTCTTTACCCATGGCACGGTACTGACACCCTTCCAACTAGGGTTATAGGTTTGACCCCACTTAGTTTACTCAGGGGCATGTCAGTTAAGTGAGAATTCCCACAGTTTCAGTTTCAGTCTCAGTCTTCAGAATAAAACTCAGTTTAGTTCTACAGAATCAAGACTGTCAGATACAGTCACTCAATCATCAGTAATTTAGATTATTAGTAGTCTCAGATTATCAGTATATTCAGTTATCAGATTTAATTTCAGTATACTCAATTACAGTATACACAGTGTGTTCAGTAGTTACAAATCCTTCATGTATGCTAATCTAGCTCTTGCATATCATTCAGTTAGTTATTGTTCATGCATATAAACCCATGTATTCAGCCTTACCTTATTTAGCATATCAGTACATTCCCACGTACTGATCGCATACTCTTTCTTTGCGCTATGATGTTTCATATCATAGGTTCGAACGCTCAGGTACCTGACCGCATATATAGACAGTTCCAGTTATCAGTAGTAGTTATAGTAATAAGTCCTCATACTCCTAGGATTTTAGATTACTTCAGTATATTTAGTAGTTCATTATTTCAGTAGTCAGAGTTAGTTGGGGACTTGTCCCATCAACTCCATATTCAGACAGTTAGAGGCTTTTCAGACTAGAGTATTTCATATAGTTGTTCAGTATTTCAGTAATTTATTCAGTTTTAATTATAGTATTTTGAACCTTATGGCATTTCAGTCCATTTTCCGTATTTATTTCAGTATTATTATCCAGTGCTCACAGCAGATATTAATCATGGGTTAGCTTGTGGTTCTTCGGGATCGTAAGCACCGTGTAGCGTCCAGGGTACAAACTTGGGGCGTTACAAACTTGGTATCAGAGCCTAAGGTTCAATAGAGTCCTAGGGAGTCTGAAACCCGCATCAAGTAGAGTCTTGTGCATGGGTGTGTAGCATGCCATACTTATGGGTAGGAGGCTATGAGATATTTTAGGAACAGTTTCTCTTCTTTCTGTATTCGTGTCGTTCGAGTGAGCATGAGCTCCAGTTAAAAACTCTCAATCTAATCTTTTTCTTTTTTTCGGTTACAAAACCTTTCTTAGTGCTTACCTCAGTAGGTAAATCTATTCCAGCCAGATGAGTATACAGAAATTGTTTGGTTATAGTATGTCAGAAAATTCCTTCAGTTGAGTTCAGTAATAGAGTCGTTCAGTTTCAGTTTCCTGATGGACCAATCATTGAATGAAGGGGTAGTACCTCAGTTTTAGTTGATTTAAGTTTAAATCTCTGGATTGACCTAGTAGAAAGAGAAGTTGAGAGTTCTAAGTTAGTTAGTAATGAGGTTTCTATATGATGATTGTTGGGGAAATAGAAAGCTAAGAATCATGTATCAGAAGGAAGTACTAGCAGTGGACCTTATATTATCAGAAGTAGTCCTTCAAAATGAGTTTAGTGTTTACGAGTATTGTTATATCTCAGGCTCTAGAGTAAGGTAGTCTCATCTCGATTTAGAGTTTATTAAGGGATTCACAGACTTAGAATAATGGCTTTAAGCTAAGGGGGAGATGGTAGAACAAGTAACCAAGTCAGGCTTTCAAATTTTAGTAGTAATGTCAGTACTCATGCCTTACATGTCAGCTCTATGATACAAGCTCCTATTCGGGCACATTATCAAAAATCAGGTACGCTTATAGTTCCTAGTAGAAGGAGTTTCAGTTCACTCTGTAGTACGAATCAGGTTCCATAAGTTCAGAAATTCCAAACTCAAGTCATGCAGTTCATAACGCACGTATTCATGTTTCCCAGTATGCTCAGTTCCCATGACTCATGTTACACTCTTAATGGTCCGTGAAGTTTAATTTATGTCATTTGTTCCTCACTTCTCAGTAGCGTGTCGAATTCATTCAGTCGTGCTTTAGTTAGATGGTGTCTCGTACATCATCACAGTCTTCCTTAAACCTACTCAGTCCCATATTCAGTACCGTTACAAACTTGTTATCAGTTACCATCTCATATCATTCTTATGTCAGTCATGTGTTTCATGAATCAGTTTTAGCCATGTAACCATGCATCAGATATGCATGTTCAGTATGTAAGTTCAGTCTATCAGACCAGTCACGTAATCATGCTTCATTTATGCATGTCTAGTTTAGTATGTAAACTCATTCTGTCAGTATTCTCTCATCTTAAATATCCACATTCGAGGACGAATGTTCCCAAAGAGGAGATATTGTAATACCCAAAAATTTTCCAGCTTAGTTTAGTCTTCAGTACACGAGAATCCCTAAGTAGAATTTTTGTTCTAGGTGGAATTTACCAGATTTAGACCAACCATCTTGTAGGAAATTCAGTTAGCTTTCCAACGATATAAAATTCACCTAAATCCAATAGCCGTATAAGAAGTTATGGCTATTTTAAGTTTTAGTCGTTAAACACCGTCATTTCAGTCAGTAGCGCGTTGTGCCATAGGTCCAAATGTCAATTGTCAATTTCTAGTGTGACTCCGTGATCTCACCGCGTCGTGGAGGGCCTCCAATTCCCAATTGTCCAAATCTAGTAAAGGTCCACAATTACGCTGCGTCGCGCCGTCAGCCCAGTTTCCAGCTGTCAGTTTCAAGTGACACGGCGCGATAGCGCCGCGTCGCGCCAGGTCCTCAAATCAAAAATTTTGACAAAAAATTAAAGTTTCATCCAAGGTTAAATTAGTCTTTTCATGTATTTAATCCACCCAGATATGGGATTTAATCCCTAAAAACATATTTAGGTCATTAATAACTCACTTTTCCCCAATTCAAGACATTCTTTCTCAAAGACAGAAAACCCTAGCCTCCAAGTTTCAAGAGCAATCTCAAGAATCCCTCTGAAAGTCTTCAAGTACTTCAAGAATTAAGATTCTCAGGTATGTTAGATGTTCATTCATGGATCCTTACCTTGCATGGAGCCCAAGAATCCTCTTTTCAAAATATAAGACTTTGGATTCCATGCTTTCTATGTTTGAATTGAATTGAATTCATGTTTTATGTTATTGTTGGGTTTTCGTCCATGATTTAATTACAAGTTTTCATGGAATTAATCATTATATGTGTTGAATTGCATGATCTTCATGATAAACCCTATGATGTACAAGTTGATTGATATAGCCATGATCACCATGTGTGTTTACTATTATGTGACCTAAGCAGCTCTCCGAGTGTTTGTCTAAATGCGTAAGTGAATGAAATAGTGTCATTATACCATGATAGCATGTAGTCCCCATTCATGTACTAGTCAATTCATCCCAAGTGTTTGTTTAAACGTCTTAATGAGTGATTTATGAACATGTAACCATAGTCATATTTCCAAAACTTATGCCATGATTTACTTTTAATGCTATCGAGTCCTGGGGGTACTCAATACCCGATAATCTGGCTGTTTATCTAGAGCCTTAGTAACTATAGAATAAACTCTGTAGTATCAGGAATAACAAAACTTAATTAGTTACTAATCCCAGCTAACTCAGTCCAGTCCAGTCTAATCAGTCAGTGTCATTCAGTTGGGAGTAGGAACTAGCACCGAGCGAGTGTAAAGGTGATGAATTCTCCTCTATCAGGCAGGCAGAGTCATTAGTAGAAGTCTCACACAACAGAACTACGTAGCCAACGTAGGATGTGAGGAGTCACCCATCAGATTAGGCTTGACTTCCTGTTCAGGGTCACCCGTCAGATAGGATTGACCATAGCAGTGTCTTTACCCGTGGCATGGTACTGGCACCCTTCCAACTAGGGTTACAGGTCGGACCCCACTTAATTTACTTAGGGGCATGTCAGTTAAGTAAGAATTCTCACATTTTCAGTTTCAGTCTCAGTTTTCAGAATAAAACTCAGTTCAGTTCTACAGAAATAGGACTGTCAGATACAATCACTTAATAATCAGTAATTCAGATTATCAGTAATCTCAGATTATCAGTATATTCAGTTATCAGTTATCAAATTCAATTCTGTTATACTCAGTTGCAGTATGCACAGTATGTTCAGTAGTTACAGATCCTTCATGTATGTTAATCTAGCTCTTGCATATCATTCAGTTAGTTATTGTTCATGCATATAAACCCATGCATTTAACCTTACCTCATTTAGCATACCAGTACATTCCCACATACTGATTGCATACTTTTTCTTTGCGATATGATGTCTCATATCATAGGTACGGACGCTCAGGTTCCTGACCGCACATAGCTAGTTCCAGTTATCAACAGCAGTTATAGTAGTGAGTCCTCATACTCCGAGGATGTTAGATTACTTAAATATATTTAGTAGTTCATTATTTCAGTAGTAGGAGTTAGTTGGAGACTTGTCCCATCAACTCAATATTCAGACAGTTAGAGGCTTTTCAGACTAGAGTATTTCAGACAGTTGTTCAGTATTTCAGTATTTTATTCAGTTTTGATTATAGTATTTTGAACCTTATGGCATTTCAGTCCATTTTCCGCATTTATTTCAGTATTATTACCCAGTGCTCACAGCAGATATCAGTCATGGATTAGCTTTTGGTTCTTCGGGATCGTAAGCACCGTGTAGCATCCGGGGTACATACTCGGGGCGTTACATATGTGTTGCTCTATTTTTTCATCTGTGTGCTGGTAGATAACATACGTAGTTGAAGGTTTGTACATCCTATTTTTCTCGAGTGGTACATATTGTTTGAAATTTCATCCTCATCGTCATCATCTTATTAATTTCAAATATTTATCTTAGGTAAAAATAATACGTAGTAGTAGTAGTAGTATATTTTTGAATTGAAAGACAAAAATTCTTTTGAAATTAGAATGAAAATAAATAATTTTATGGATTCTAAATTAGTAAAATAATAAGATAGTTTCATAAAAAAAAAAAATTATAAATTAAATTATTTAAATTTTGTTAAGATAAACATATTTATCGAAAACAAGAATAACTATCTATGTTTATCTTTGAGTGTTTTTGTTCCATTCCAATTAATAGTATATACAAATCATTCAATTTTTCTTGAGATGTTGTTGATTCTAAGTAAAATTTTATCAATTTTAATTTTAAAAAAAATTATTTGAGTGATGCAATTCTTATAGGAACTCTATAAGTTATATATACATTTGAAAAATAATAAAATAGCTTATTAAGTTACCCCTATTATTAGATAACTTTTTAGAATAAAAAAGCACAAAAAAAGAAATTTTCCTTAATGTTAAGGATAAAGTTGAAAACAATTGTCAACTTTAGTCTTGAATTCCTGAAGTGATAATTTTTTTGAGATAAAGCGATATTAAAATAAAAAAAAATAAAAATACCCGATATTTTCTAATAAAAAAATCAATAAAATTAAAAACCTTATTTTCTAAAAAATGATGCCCCAAAAAATTGAGAGCCTAAAGCAGTCTTGGCTGCCTAAAGCAGACTTGGGTTCACTTGCTTTAGGTTGAAGCTAGCGCTGTTATTTTAAACATCTTATTTAGCATTTGTTATGAATGTGTAATATTACCCAATTAGATGTTATTTTCAACATCTTATTTAGCATTTGTTATGAATTTGTGTACTATTACCCAATTAAATCTAGAATAAATTGGTTGAGCTTTGTTATATATAATATATAAGAGATATAGATCTCAAGAATTGAGTAAAGAAAAGAGCATAAAATCCACCCCCACCCCGCGCCATATACATGATTTTGCACAAAAATAAAAGTAATAACAATAACCAGACTCCTTAATTTATAGCAACAAAATACAAATTTTAATCCTTTTTTTTACTTCAATTTTAGTAGTTCTTTGGTTGTGAGTGCTCCTAAATATATGCTTCTTTTTTATCTCATATATAATTATCCATCTTTAAATAAATTAATTTAAAAAGCTTTAAATAAATTTAAAATTTTCATTTATTTTATCAATTTAGACAATTAATGCGACCTAAAATGGGAATTGTTGGGGCTTTCAAATTCAAGAACACACTAAAAAAAGAGTCATAATTTTAATCAAATACAAAATTAAAAAGAATAATTGAAATATAAGGATTTAAAAATTTTAAAGTAATAATAATAACAACAATTTTAAACTAATTTTGAGAATATAATGAAGTAATTAGATAATATACGTATCAATATTCACAAATTTTAAACTGAAAAAATGGAAGTAATAAACAAAAATTTTAAAATAAAAAAATTAATATTAACATTTTAATATTTATAAATTGTAAATAATATAATAAAAAAATATGAAGCATAAAAGCATTTTTTTATAATTATATAATTATCTAACTTATATAGATTTGATTAAAGGTGGAGGGGGTAAAAATCCAACATCTTTAAATTGTGGACACTATAATAAAAAAAATTGAAACATAAAAACTTTTTTTAATTACATGATAATTTTTATTCATATAGATTTTGTAACGCCCCGGGAGTACACCCTGGATGCCACACGGTGCTTACAATCACAAGTGACCACAAGCTAACCCATGAGTTGGTACCTGTTGTGAGCACTGAACAAACTGATAATAAAGGGTACACATGTGCGGAAAACAAAGCTGGCTACGCCATAAGGTTTAAACATTTAAAAATATCTCTGAATTAATATGCCTGAAAAACAAATATCAGAAAACAATACTGTAAAGACTGTCAATAACAACTGATAACTGACTAACTGTCTGTAAGTGTCTGAAAGCCTCTAACTGATTGATTGTAGAGTTGATGGGACAAGTCCCCAACTAATTCTGGCTGACTACTGAACTGAAACACTGAAATAAACATAAACGATTCTCGAAATATGAGGACTCACCACTACTGTTGCTGCTGGTGCACTGGGATGTCTAGGTGCGGTCGGGAACCTGAGCGTCCGCACCTATGATATGAGATATCATAGCACAAAAAACGAGTATGCGGTCAGTCCTTTGAATGTACTAGTATGCTAAATGAGGTTAGACTAATATGCATGGCTCATATGCATGAACAATAACTGACTGAATAAATAACATGAGATAATTGATGTATAGTATGCGAGAAAGTTATAAAATCTGAGAATGCATGACCAAACATATGACATAATACTAGGGTAGTCTGTAAACTGAAATACTGATACTGAACAACTAATAATTGTATGTCATAGTCAAGCAAGACAAAAACTGAATTCTGAACTGAATACTGGACTGAGACTGTAGGAGCTATTATCTAAAAGACATGCCCCAATATGAGCTAATTGGGGTCCAACTTGTGACCCAGTTGGAAGGGTGTCAATACCGTGCCACGATTACTAACACTAGCTGCATGGATCCACTGAAATAAAGTCCCGAAGGACTAAAGGGTCACCCTCTATTGGCAGGTGCTCGGGTGAGATATATGTCAACCTTCAACTGGCAGGTTAAGATCTCTAACCTGCATTGGCTATGTAGTTCTGGAACGCAGGGACTGCTACTAAAGGTCACACCCTCAATTGGCAGGTGAGCTCCTATACCTGGGTTCGCTCGGTGCTAAATCCTACTCCCAACTAAACTGACTCAGAATACTGAACTGATCTAAACTTGACTAATAAGATAACAGACTGAACTAATAATACTCATATATGTCTGAAAACCATTCTGAAAATACTAAAACTAAGTAAAGAGCTAAATTTCAGGTGTTCATAACCCCCAGGACTCGATAATATTAACAGTAAAAGCATATCAATGCTTCAAAAGCATAATAAGTAGTCATTGCTCAAATTTCTCCTCAAATTTCATCTCTTAGGCATTTCATCAAACACTTGAAATTCATGAACTTAGGCATGGAAATGATTTAAACATGTGGGAATAACATAATCATAACACTAAAACCATACATTGGGGGATTTAACATGGAATTTCATGTTTCAAACGTGTAAAGGCTACTTTCTAACTAAAAACACTTGTAAACATCATGCATAATCGAAATTCCCAAAAGCTTCATGAAATTAACTCAATGTAAACATGTGAATTCATAATTTAGAACACAAAAATAGGTACTTGGACTCTTATACGCCCAAATTACAACTCTCGTTAAAAAGTGTAAGCGGTCGCTGTCAAATATAGAACCCAACTGGGTTGGGTGTCGAATCCCACAGGGAATACTATGATCACTAAGTATTGCGATTATTATTAGACTGTTGGTCGAAGATTCCAAGATAAGGGGGTTTTGGTTTAAGTGCACAATAATACTATTAGTGTAACGAATGAGACGATATAAGTAATAAGATTTGATCACAGAGGATGATAAGTTAGGGTTATGTCCACCTTGTAGCTTCTACTTCTATATTAACTATGGGTAATACGAATTTTATACATACATGCACTTATAGAGAGACGTATTCTAATTCTAAATCCAAGTGTTTTTCAACCATCAAGGATTTCTTCACCTTAGTTCTCTCGAACCTAAAGTGTACAACAACTTATATGAACTCTCCAAGTAGTTAATCCTGCTAAGGCATTAACGTGTAAACTAGAGGTTGGAAACCCTAATTTCTTGTCACACTCTCTTTTCCAAACAACAATTTTTCTATCGAACAAGTTATTGCTATAATGGCGTATTCCCTATGTTTGCAACCACAAGAATTCAATTATAATGAAGAGAGTAATGATATAAGTGCATTACACATCATAAATTCATAAACCCATAGCAATAGAGAGTATACTACAAGGTTTCCATAACCCTAACAGATAAGTTTAGCTACTCATGAATACAACGGAAATCAAAATAGACATAATCATCATACCGAAACTTAGAACAATCTCGGTGATGGAGATGACTAGCGACAATAAGAGAGGAACGTGTTTCTCTCTCTCCGTTGCTCAAGCTAAGCCGTTTTCTGCTCTCTAAAAATATTACAGAATCTGAATTTTGTGAATTATCTCGATAATGGCTGAAAATTCAGCAATAAGGTTTTTAATAACAACCTTCTCTACTAAGTTGCTACTGCATCCTTAACTATTTAAAAATATTGAGTTTGCCCGGGAAAAAGTTCACATGCATCACATTTAGTCCAAAAGTTGCCTTCCCTTTTATGTGAAGTTTTCCTTTGCTGTCCACAGGTCCCTAAAGTGCTGAAATCTTCCGCATTAGTACCTGAAAAGCATGCTAATCACATAGGTCAGCTCACTTAACTAGAAATGGACTAAAAGTGCAAGAAGTATGTATTTTATCCTCAAAACTTAGCTAAAACATGGGTAAATTATGGTGCTTAGACGTATAAATACGCCCAACATCACCACCCCACACTTAAAGCTTTGTTTGTCCTCGAACAAAATAGTACATCCATGCGAATACCTAACTAAACTTCACAAGAGCAACACAAAATTTTCAACAAGACATACACTGCAATTATTAACAAAGAGTAGATTTCTTGATCATTACTAGAAACAACTCACCCTCCAACATAGACTCATTAAGTTGGTTAATTTGTATACACAAGTTAAGCCAAAAAATCATATAAAACTACCCAACAATCATCAACCATGTGCCCTCACAATTAAAGAGTTACCCATAATCCCTCACAATCATGCAATTTCTAACAAAATGGGTATAAGAATCAAGTTGTGCTCACTCTCAGAAAGAATTCTCAAATTACAACTGATGACCATATGCTTTCCCTTAGTGTAATACTCCACTAATATCAGAATGCTAAGATTAGGATCAAATAGGTCTTTTACGGGTTGTAATACAGGCTAAAGGATGGGTAGGAACTATTTTTGCCAGAAATAGTGACTATCTTCCCTAAGCGCTTTAATACACTACATTATGCAATTAAGATAAATCTCAAACAACCAATTTCCACTTCTTCTATCTTCACAGATTTGCTTTTCACCCCAACTCGTTAAGCTTAATTAATAACACTGTGGTGGGAGTATGCAACCATTTCAAGTATTTCCTTTTTTTTATTTGCATCCTTTTCGCGTTACGCACCCCTATACTAGTCACCCTCAACTTAAGCACTTTGCCTTAGTTGAGGTGCACAATGTCCAAGAAGGACCAGGGCCAAAACAGGTTCGTTGTAACATGTCCGAGATAAAATTTTGAACTTTCTCAACAATTTTAGCTACTCCCAACCACATCAATTGCTCACGCCAATAACTAGACTTTGGGGCATCAATTTCACCTTTTTTCTCTTATTCTCAAACTCCTAACTCACATTGATTTTACATTAAAGCGCCTAGGAGCTTTTTGGATCAAATTACGATCTATTAAAGAACGGATTAGGCTACATATAAGGCTAACAAAAGAACAAGCTAAAGGCTCAATGGGGCTATCTAAGATAATGTACAAAGGTAGGTCAAAAGAAGATAAAAAAAAATATCAGGGCTGCCAAAGAAATGCCTAAATCATCTCCTAAACTCACAATCTTTATTTCGCTTCATACACACACTAGGCAAGTTCTAGCATCAGCCGCAACAAAGAATATACAATAACCTTACACAACGCATGGTACATGGTCAACTTAATTGGGAGCATTACAGATTGTTGACCCAACAGATGAATGAATTAAACCACAAACAATTATCACACAGTGAGTCACAACTTAGAGCCTAAATGTTTCAATAGTAGTGATTCAGCACACACTCTTGTTATAATGTTATGTCATCTATCAGAACAATTTCATGCACTTTCTGACTAATTACAACTAACTAACTACGACTAAATCAAACAACTAAGAATAGATGTAGGCAAGCAATACACAATACAGCAGACATATACCCACACCCCACACTTAGACGGAACACACTGCCCTCAGTGTAAATAAATAAGCAAAACCTGATTAGTCAGACTCCTCCTCTATATTCGGGGTCATACCCCGTGCGTTAGAATCATCATCAGAGTCGTCATCATCAGAGTTGTCCTTCACATCAGAGTCTAGCAGTCGGTGATCATTGTCTGTCGGCACATCATCATCTAGAGGTTCCTCAAAATTTACCCCCACTCCACACATGGCCCGAGCATGCTCATTAAGCGGGTAGTCATAGTCCAACTGCCGAAGCTCTGCATCAGTCGGCACACGAACCCCATTCATCATGGTAAACCTAGTCATGCCATACAGATGGCAAAAAAAACTTTCATCTCGAGCATGTTTCTCAGCAGTGGTAAGGGTGATGCCTTGACCAATTTCTGACTCTTTGATTTTCGTGAGGTCTACCTTCTTCGGGTTATGTGGCAACTTATGGTCTGCTGGCTCCTCCTCAATGTGCTCTTTCCGTAAGATTGCAGTCAACAAATTGCCGAAACTGAAGTGGGACCTTTTGTGCAGCCTTGCTTTTCGCATTGACGGTCGTATAACCGCACTAATGTTGATGGGAACATTCGTCATTAGAGCATATACCAAGAAGACTCGATCACGCGCAATCTTAGTGTATTGTGTCCCAGGAACCAAGCAAGAATTGACTATTCTTAACCATATGTGAGCTTCTCTGTTCAAAGAAGCATATGGGTAAGTATTGTGACACCCATTATCTTTGTGACGAGTCCACCGGGTCATGGACCTTGATCCACACAACGTATGTCTGATGGCTCTGTAGGGAGGTCTGTGGTAAAGCTCCTTGAGTGGTGATTGATCCACACTTGGAGTACCTAGGAAAGAGTTGAAGAAATCAGCGTTCAATTGCAAGACTTGGCCCCGAATCTTTACTTCACTTCCGGTAGTCCTTGGGGACCAGTTAGCATAAAATTCTCGAGTCAAATCAAGATTTCATTCCCCCATATCTCGAAAGATAAAGTCAAGATTTAGTGCCATGATTTTAGCCAAAATGCGGGGGTCTCTCTTTGCTAAACTTTCCTTCTGCATCAAATCCACATGAACATATTTCTTCACTTTATTGTTCTTATACCACTCTTTCTCTTCCTCCTCCAGAACCCACTTGATCCCAAAAGTGTGTCGAGGTACTTGAAGAGAGGAGGAATCATCCTGGTTTTTTTTTGACCTTTTCTGACCTTTTTGTGAGGTGGATGCTTTCTCCTTTCCCTGTCGTCCTGTGGGAGACATGTTACCTGAGATCACAATAGAGTCATGTTAGTTTCATTTAGGAAGATTTACTATAATTGAAAAAGAAAATAGTGATGGCACCACCCCACACTTAATTTGTTTGCACAAACTAATTGAGTGAGTGATGTCGATTACTCAGACTTCATCGACATACATTTAGGTGGTATGTTCCAACAACATTAATAGCGCAGTCACACTTTCAACCCTTCACTTTACATAACAATTTCTCAGTTTGATATAGAGAAGCAGCACACAATGGTCATGTAATCGTGACTATCATTTTCAACTTTATTTCATTGGAGCAATGCAATCTTTGAACAAGACTACCACATAGAAATCTTATCATGCTATAGCATAAAAACAATCACACCATCTTATGCTTGTTGTCAATCATGATCATTATATCGATGAACGAGTCATTCGAACATTCAAGCTTACAACTCTCAAAATTATGCATTAACTTCAAAATTTCAACTCCATAAAAAATTATGACAGTGAATACCAAACAATACATGCCGGAGTAAAGTCAAGAATACCCACAAGAATCCTTTCACTCAATGAGACGCATCATAACAAACCAACCATATTCTCATCACCAAGCACTACTTTATAATCTAATTCACCATTATAAGCGTAGCACTGCAACAACTACAGAATATAAAAGAGCAACTTACTTGGTGATGGATCGGGAAGGTGAGTTCGCAAGATTAGATGAGAAAAGAGGAAAACTTGGAGAGGATAAGGGAGCTTGGGCGGTGCCTAGGTTCAACAAACAATTGAGTGGTGTTCAAAGGTAGAGGGTCTATTTAAAGGATGAGCCATGGGTCGGTTTGATCCATTTACAAACGGGTTAGTAGGCAAAAAGGCATAAGTAGGCGGCGTTTATAGCATTGCCTAAGCATAAGTAGGCGGCGCCTATAGCATTGCCTATGTTGGCATAGGCGGCGCCTTGCCCATCGTCTATGTGAGGCAGTGAGCATAGGCAATGGCATAGGAGGCTCCTTGCCCATTGCCTATGTTGGCATAGGCGACGCCTAGCCTATTGCCTATGTTGGCATAGGCGGCGCCTTTCCCATCGCCTATGTGAGGCAGTGAGCATAGGCAATGGCATAGGCGGCGCCTTGCCCATTGCCTATGTTGGCATAGGCGACGCCTAGCCTATTGCCTATGTTGGCATAGGCGACGCCTAGCCTATGGCCTTTGCTCCATCATTCCTAGACTTACTACCATTGGCATGGCTCTCTTTCAAATCAAAATTTTGGACTAATCTCCTCCTTTGTACGTCTTGCACCTACACTTAATCAAAAACGACAAAAATTATTAGAAGGATAGGTTGCCTCCCACCAAGCGTCTTAGTTTTGGTCGTGGCTTGACTCTTCTTTTTGCATTTTTATTTATCAAAACCAAACTCCTAGTGAAACAAAAATGATTAGAATGATGGGTTGCCTCCCATGTAGCGCTTGATTTATTGTCGTGGCACGACATAGTTATCTCGAGTACTCAGACTTCCTCGAGATATATGGTGGCTATACATTTTATCGAATCGGTTGGACCGATATATAGCTTCACTCTTTGGCCATTCACCTTAAAGACACCACCATCATTGTTTTCTAACTCCACTACTCCAGATGAGTAAACTTGGCTGATTCTGAAGGGACCAGACCATTTAGATTTCAACTTTCCTGGAAACAGCTTCAGTCTGGAGTTGAAAAGAAGTACCAAATCGCCCTTCTGAAAGTTTCGTTGGATAATCCTCCGATCATGGTACTTTTTCATCCTTTCCTTGTAGAAATCTGCTCTTTTGTACGCATGTAGACGGAATTCATCCATCTTATTCAGCTGTCCCAATCTCATATTAATCGCATCATCCCAATTCAGGTTAAGCTGCTTCAGTGCCCACATTGCTTTATGTTCTAGCTCAATTGGCAAGTGAAAAGCCTTTCCATAAACTAGTTGGTATGGTGACAAGCCAATTGGTGTTTTAAACGCGGTCCTATATGCCCATAAGGCATCGTCCAACTTTCTGGACCAATCTTTCCTGTTGGCATTCACAGTCTTAGCAAGGATCAGCTTGATCTCCCGATTTGAAACCTCTACCTGCCCACTAGTTTGTGGGTGGTACGGTGTAGCTACCTTATGTTGCTTAACCCCATACTTTACCAATACAGCTCTGAACAGCTTGTTGCAAAAATGTGATCCTCCATCGCTTATGATGGTACGAGGTACCCCAAAACGAGAGAAGATATTTCTCTTTAAGAACGCTACGACACTCTTACCTTCATTATCAGCTAGCGCGACTGCTTCGACCCATTTGGATACATAGTCCACAGTAACTAGGATATATTTCATCCCAAATAAACTCATAAATGGGCCCATAAAATCAATACCCCAGACATCGAATAACTCTACTTCAAGCATTTTAGACATGGGCATCTTATGGTGCTTTGAGATAGAGCCTTGCCTCTGACACTGATCACATCTTCTTATGAAATCGCAGGCATCCTTGAATAATGAAGGCCAATAGTAGCCACTTTGCAGTACTTTCCTAGCCGTCCGATCACCTGCATGGTGACCCCCAACTTGGGAAGCATGACTTGCTTCCAGTATGCTAGGTATCTCCTCATCTGGGATGCATCGCCTAATAATACCATCAGCACATCGTCGAAAAAGATAAGGCTCATCCCAGAAGTAATGTTTCACATCATGCATGAATTTTTTCTTTTGATGAAAGGAGAGATGTTCAGGAATCACTTCACTTACCACGTAGTTAGCAAAGTCTGCATACCACGGTAAGTCTTCCACCATAGTTGCTAGAATCTCTTCGGCGGGGAATGCATCATCAATATCAAGGTCGGTTTGCACTATGTGCTCACTCTCAAGTCTAGATAGATGATCAGCTACTTGGTTTTCGCAACCTTTTCTATCCTTTACCTCGAAATCGAATTCTTGAAGCAGTAACACCCACCTAATTAGCCTTGGCTTAGCATCCTTCTTTGCCATTAGATATCTTAGAGCCGCATGATCTGTATGAACCACTACTTTGGTTCCCAACAAGTAAGCACGAAACTTTTCGAAAGCATAAACAACTGCTAGAAGCTCTTATTCAGTGACAGTATAGTTCTCTTGTGCTCCATTCAAGGCCTTGATCGCATAGTAGATTGGGTGAAATAGCCTTTCTCTTTTCTGACCAAGTACAGCACCCAAGGCTACCCCGCTTGCATCACACATAACTTCAAAAGGTAGAGACCAATCGGGTGATACAATAATAGGAGCTTCAACTAGCTTTCCTTTGAGGCATTCAAATGCCTTCAAGCAATCTTCACCAAAGTAAAACTTTGCCTCCTTATCCAAAAGTTTGCATAATGGGCTAGCAATCTTGGAGAAGTCTTTAATAAACCTCCGATAAAAACCTGCATGACCGAGAAAACTATGAACCCCCTTTACAGAAATTGGAGGTGGTAGTCTCTCGATAACTTCAATCTCGGCTCAATCAACCTCAATTCCCTTTTCAGATACTTTATGCCCAAGAACGATGCCTTCCTTAACCATAAAATGACACTTCTCCCAATTTAACACCAGATTGAATTCAACACATCTCTGCAAAGCCATACTCAGATTTGCCAAGCATGATTCAAATGACTCACCTACAACCGAAAAGTCATCCATAAACACCTCCAAGGTGTCTTCAACCATATCAGAGAAAATGGACATCATACAACGCTGAAAAATGGTCGGTGCATTACATAGCCCAAATGGCATTCGTTTGAATGCAAAAGTACCATATGGGCATGTAAAAGTGGTCTTCTCCTGATCTTCAGGAGCAATGCAAATCTGATTATATCCGGAATAACCATCTAAGAAACAGAACCATCCCTTCCCTGCCAATCGATCAAGCATTTGATCCATGAATAGCATTGGGAAGTGATCCTTTAACGTCCACGAATTCAGCTTTTTGTAATCCATGCACACTCTTCACCCTGTGACAGGTCTGAGTGGTATTAGCTCATTCTTTTCATTTGCGATTACTGCCATGCCCCCTTTCTTGGGCACACATTGTACTGGACTCACCCATTTACTGTCTGAGATTGGATACACCACCCCTGTATCTAACCATTTTATGATTTCTTTCTTCACCACCTCTTGCATAGGTAGATTCAGACGACGTTGATGCTCAATAGTGGGCATGCAATCTTCCTCGAGCTGAATTTTATGCATACATATCCCAGGAGGGAAACCAATTATATCAGCAATAGTCCAACCAATGGCTCTCTTGTACCTCTTCAGAACAGAGATGAGAGACGCTACTTGTTGTTCACCTAAATCAGCAGCAACTATAACCGACAGTGTATTTCCACTTCCAAAGAACGCATACTTTAGATGACTGGGTAGCTCTTTCAACTCTAGCACTGGTGGCTCTTCAATGGATGGCTTCGCTGGTGGTGAAGGTCGATTCTTAAGGTCAAGGTCCAGCTTCTTAGGGGCATATGAATATGACCCCATTCCTGTCAGAGCACAGATAGTTTCTTCGTACTCTTCAACATCTTCATGCTCAAAGTTCAAAAGCACAGCAGCCAATGGCTCAACAGTAAGCTGCTTCTCTGAAGATAATTCCTTATCATCCTCATAATAAACATCAGCTACAGAGAACACATTCATATCTTTGGGATGCTTCATTGATTTGCATACATCAAAACGTACCACTTCGTCATTCATCCAAAATAAAAGCTCATTTGCTCGTAAATCAATAAGCACACTTCCTGTTGCGAGGAAAGGACGACCCAAGATTATGGGAACTTCAGAATCCACCTCGCAATCCAAAATAACAAAGTCTGCAGGAAAAATAAAGGTAGAAACCTTCACTAGTACATCATATAAGATACCAACAGGTCATTTTACCGACCTATCTGCAATTACGAGCCGCATGTTGGTTGGTGTAGGATCGCCCAACCCTAACTGTCTATAAATGGCTAGTGGCATCAAATTAATGCTAGCCCCCAAATCGCACAACGCCTTAGCAAAATCCAAAGATCCAACCGTGCAAGGAATAATGAAAGCACCTGGATCTGCCTTCTTCTGTACTAAAGACCTCGTGGTAATTGCACTGCAATGATGAAAATTATCTGCCAGTTCATAGCTTGCTGCCCTTTTCTTTGTCAAAAGGTCCTTCATGAATTTGGCGTACCCTGGCATCTGCTCCAGTGCCTCCACCAAAGGCACATTAATAGTCAGCTGCTTCAACATGGTCATGAATTTACTGAACCTGGTGTCATCAGCCTTCTTCTTCAGTCTCTGAGGAAAAGGTGGTGGTGGATTTGGAAGAGTTTTCTCCACCACTTCCTTTTTATTTTGCTTCCCATTATCAATCTTTTCAGAATGCTGACATCTAGGTGTAGTATCATGAACGTTCTCATTCTGATTTTCAGCTTCTACAGAATCATCACAATCTGCCTCAATAACATTCTCTTCTATATTATCAACCACTGGCTTGCCTTTGGATGGATTTTCCAACGCCTTACCACTCCTGGTAGTAATAGCCAAACATGATCCATCATTCTTTGAATTTTGCACAGTGTCACTAGGTAAAGTGTCAGCTTTTCTTTGATTGAATGTCGCTGATAGTTGACTCATTTGTTGTTCCAGCTATTTTATTGCAGTGGAATGTGAGTCAACCAGTTGATTCATTGAGGACAAATAATTTTTTACCTCAGTTACTCCCGTGTTGGTTGTCTCCACTCCTTTCAACAGCTTAGCCACCATGTCCTCCATGGACATCTTCCCAGAGCCAGATGCAGCAGTTTCACGATTTCCAGGAGGAACATACAAACCACTTCTGTCAGTCTTATTCTTCCAACTCCCTTGGTCTCTGTCCTTGTATCCGGATTTTTCATAATAGTTCCGACCTTGGTTTCCTTGGACATTGTCTCGGAAACCCCCCTGATTATTCAAGTAATTAGTTTCTTCCTCAGAATCAGAGTCATCTTTTCCCTGTGATACAATAGCTTTGACCTTTTCTGTCTTCCCTGATAATAAATGCTTGGTGAGAAGGTCCATCTGCGTTTTCATGTGAGCCATATCCTAGTCACGTTTCTCTTCTCTTCGCCTCTGTTCTGTCGTCATGCTAATAGATATAGTAGAGCTTGCTACCTTAGAATCCCTGGTATGCCAAGCTCTACTCTGCTTTGTTATACGATCAAGCATATCACATGCCTCAATAAAAGTAAGGTCCATGAATGACCCACCCGCAGCATTATCAACCACTGGCTTAGTCACTGAGTTCAAAGCCCTATATAATATTTCCATCAAGTGGATATTTGTCATCTGATGATTTGGACACCGCATAAGCTTCTTCTTGAACCTCTTCCATGTTTCGTGGAGAGCTTCAGTTGGAAGCTGTCGAAAATTGCTTATCTCATCTCTTAATTGTGCTCTCTTGGACGGCGGGAAGAATCTTTCTAGGAAAGCATCTTTCAGTTGCCTCCAATTGGTAATAGAGTCAGGAGTTAGCCCGTTTAACCATAGAGTTGCCTCTCCAGATAGAGACAATGGAAATAAGCGCAGCCGGATCGCATTCTGTCCAACCCCTGGATTGTCAAATGATTTGCATATTGAGATAAAATTAATCAGATGCATATTCGGATCGTCGCCTGCAAGTCCACCAAATAACCCCTTGAGTTGCAATAGCTAGATCATGGTGCTAGTGATATTGAACTTGGCTCCGGGTGCCAAGGGCGGAGGAATAATAGCCCCTGTGGCACAAGCCTCATCCAAATCGTCATCATCATCATCAAAAGGAACCTGCATAGCTCGGCGTTCAGGTCTCATTCTAGCTTGACGATCTCTATTGACATTCCTGTTCACAGGTGCAGCCACATCATCTGCACGCCTTGGATTTAATAACTCATCATCACCCAGGTCCTCATCATCAAGATTTGTTGCCCGACCTGGGTTATCAGCATTCTGTTGAAGTACTTGCGCAGCTGCCAATGCAGCTAATCTAGCCTGCTCCTGTTGAGTAGCCATCCTTTCAAAGTTTCGTTGTGCATCCATTCTGCCAATAAGATGTTGTTCAGGATTTATAGGTAATAAGGGCTGACCAGAACTTCGTGTATTTGGCATGCACTCCACTAAACCTGAACGGAACAAAAACAACAAACAAAAAGCAAAATTTGAGAATCTTTGACCAAAGGATCTATTAACTATCACAAACTTAGTTGACAACCTTATTCCCCGGCAACGGCGCCAAAATTTGATACGCCCAAATTACAACTCTCGTTAGAAAGTGTAAGCGGTCGCTGTCAAATATAGAACCCAACTGGGTTGGGTGTCGAATCCCACAGGGAATACTATGATCACTAAGTATTGCGATTATTATTAGACTGTTGGTCGAAGATTCCAAGATAAGGGGGTTTTGGTTTAAGTGCACAATAATACTATTAGTGTAACGAATGAGACGATATAAGTAATAAGATTTGATCACAGAGGATGATAAGTTAGGGTTATGTCCACCTTGTAGCTTCTACTTCTATATTAACTATGGGTAATACAAATTTTATACATGCATGCACTTATAGAGAGACGTATTCTAATTCTAAATCCAAGTGTTTTTCAACCATCAAGGATTTCTTCACCTTAGTTCTCTCGAACCTAAAGTGTACAACAACTTATATGAACTCTCCAAGTAGTTAATCCTGCTAAGGCATTAACGTGTAAACTAGAGGTTGGAAACCCTAATTTCTTGTCACACTCTCTTTTCCAAACAACAATTTTTCTATCGAACAAGTTATTGCTATAATGGCGTATTCCCTATGTTTGCAACCACAAGAATTCAATTATAATGAAGAGAGTAATGATATAAGTGCATTACACATCATAAATTCATAAACCCATAGCAATAGAGAGTATACTACAAGGTTTCCATAACCCTAACAGATAAGTTTAGCTACTCATGAATACAACGGAAATCAAAATAGACATAATCATCATACCGAAACTTAGAACAATCTCGGCGATGGAGATGACTAGCGACAATAAGAGAGGAACGTGTTTCTCTCTCTCCGTTGCTCAAGCTAAGCCGTTTTCTGCTCTCTAAAAATATTACAGAATCTGAATTTTGTGAATTATCTCGATAATGGCTGAAAATTCAGCAATAAGGTTTTTAATAACAACCTTCTCTACTAAGTTGCTACTGCATCCTTAACTATTTAAAAATACTGAGTTTGCCCGGGAAAAAGTTCACATGCATCACATTTAGTCCAAAAGTTGCCTTCCCTTTTATGTGAAGTTTTTCTTTGCTATCCACAGGTCCCTAAAGTGCTGAAATCTTTCGCATTAGTACCTGAAAAGCATGCTAATCACATAGGTCAGCTCACTTAACTCGAAATGGACTAAAAGTGCAAAAAGTATGTATTTTATCCTCAAAACTTAGCTAAAACATGGGTAAATTATGGTGCTTAGACGTATAAATACGCCCAACATCAGACTCCATGGGTGAAAAGCTCCTATGGATGAACATTTAACATACTTTAAGGCTTTAATCTTGCAAGAGAATTGACGTTCTTGATCGTTCTTAGGTAGTGAAGCTTGAATTCTTGAGTTTTCTTGAAGAAATAATGGTTGAACTTGATGAATTTGGGTGATGACTAGGGTTTATTTTAAAGAGAAATTATGAAAATAGGATATATAATGACTCAACTGATGATAAATCCCATGTTTTTATGGATTAGGGTCATGGAAAAAGACCTGGCTGCCCCTGGTAAATTTAAATTCATAACTGGAATGTCGATTCTGCCCTCACCGCAACGCGCCAAGGCCTCCATCGCTATTCCACCGCGACGCACCACAATCGTGGTGACTTGCTATTCTGGAATTTCAAACATGGTCCAAACCTTGTCCGAAAAGTCCAAAACTTACCCGAGATATGCTACTTACACCCCTGAACATGAATTAACTTAGAAACTTACGTCTCGGGATCGAAAAGGTCACTTTAAAAATCATTGAAGTTAAGAGGCCAAAAATAAAACTAAGTCTCCAACACTTAGCTAAATATTTAGGTTCTAAGCCCCTTGTACATACACTATGGGCTGAATTGAGATAAGAAAAATATGGGGTATTACAGATTTGGTTAGAGCTTGGGATGGGGTGGGCGTAGGGGTGGGAGCTCATTTCATTGAGAAATATTATAATAGTTCAATCTCTTTTGTTATGGTAAATATGATTTAGCAAGTTCAAATAAGATATCTCAACCTGAATTAGTTAGAAATATTACTTTAATATTATTCGTGCATCAAATGGGTACGTATACTAGTTTTCATTTAATAATTGAATAAACAACTTAAATAACCTTTTATCGATAATCTATATATATAATCTTTGATCTATATCTATATCTATAATTTATAATATATTAAAAGTGTAAAAGGCCTTAGAAATGTTGTTTGAACTTTTTGGCTTTCATTAAAAGTCTTTGTTTTATATAAAATTGCCATTTTACTATTTTTTCTCACATTTAAAAGTTAAAAATTAATTAAATATATTTGTGACAATTATAAAACCTTTTCTTATTAGAAGTCATCAGAATTAATTACAACTAATATTTTTTTATTAGCTTAAGAATTTTAAATCAACTAAATTTGATTTTAAAAAGATTTGAAAAAATTAAAAATAAATATAAAAGCATTAGAATAAGAAAAATTTAAGAAGTTTCAAATTTTTCTTGAGTACGTAATAAGAATGTAATCAATGATTTCATAAATATTTGACTTTAAAAATAAAAAAGATTTAAATATAGAAAAAAATAATCATACCACAAATATGGTTCAAATTGATGTGTCTCTCTTAGCCTCTGTGTCACGTCCCAAAATAATTCCTAGGCGTGACTGGCACCTACTAACACCACCTGTCGGGGAGAACCAATCTGTCATATACTTTACTAGTTAATAAGCACTAAGATAAGATATTCGCAACTCCAACGCATCAATAGATTATGGATAATAATCCAACAAAATTTCATAATCAAACTATAAATTCATCAATTATTCTAGAACTAATTCTCTAGCCGAAATCTCACTCTAAGATAATGAAGCATCTATAATAGAGTTCTCGAATATGCAAACCCAATGAAGAGAAATACAAGCTAAAATAGTTAGAGATAAAACGACAACCTTCACGAACAACGCAAAGGTTCACCTCAGCAACAAAATCCTCATAAATGGACCGTCAGCCACTAATCTCACCTTCCATAAAATATCTGCAGACATGCAAGTAAGGAGTGAGCTATATATAAATATAATCTAGTAAGATCCTCGATCCGCTACTTTAATATCCCTGGAACAAGTGTTAGAAAATACAACGCATAATGATTATATAAATTATATGTACAACATATATCTTATAATATAATGTTCAATAAGGTTCAACATATGTTTCAAAAGTTATCATGTATCTCAACTCAATCCATCCTCACGGCTTGTCATAAACGACATAAAGATGATCATCCTAGCACCCCGTTAAGTCCACGACAACATATATAATGCCCCAAAAATATACTACGATAGCAAGTACAAGGCCCCTAACATATTATGGCAGTATTTATATACCCCTAGTAAATATATCACGACAGCAAGTACAATACCCCTAACACATTACAAAAGCATAGGTATGCCCCTAACATATTACGGTAGCACATGTACGATCCTAGTAAATACATCTAATATCCCAATGTCACCTCACAATGCACTATTAAATAATTCTCAATATTCTTAACAAAATATATATTTGCGGTTGATCAAAGACCACCGATTCTACCAAGCACATGCTTGTCCCAACACATGGACTAGGCAGAAAAATATATTTTTTATAAAGCAGGTTTAAAAAGCAAGAATCAAAGTTTAAAGTCTCACTGACCTTGAGAATGACAAGTTCCTCAACCTTTCAATGCATAGTACACAAACCAAACAACCTCCAATGGTTTCAATCTAATAAAAATATTACTTAAAGATGTCAATTGTGCTATACTCTTAACTTTATAGTTTAAAGCTAAACTTTAATATCTCATACCTTAAGCTATGAATTAAAGATAAAAATTATCTCTGTCCAACCTAACTTCCCAATAATAATCTTATACAAATTAGTTGCCTAACCATTTGATCTCATTAGCCACAACCATTATAAGACACATTTTACTGCGCATCCAAAACTCCACTAATACAGAGAATTTGCAAATTTGTGCAGCAAGTACTTTTTTTTCACCTGCAGGAAGTTAACATATCTAAAATCAATTAGTATCAATACAGATCAGAAGTCCCACAACATGAATATGATCATTTTTCTCTCTCTACTCATTATTTAATCATTGCATCATCATAATATTTTTTTTCAATCATGAACTAATCAACAGTTTCCACTCTATCCCTTTAATTCCATTAGGACCAATCTTCCTAAATATTCTTTGTATGCACAGTTTTCACGCTAAATAATTACGAACAAAATACATAACTTATAAATATGAAGTTTTACAGGCCAGTGTTACTCGCTAATGGTATTCTACGTCGTTGGCTCGTTCTCTTTCAAGAGTAAAGAGATCAATTTCCCTAATTCATTTATTTTCTACTTCTCCAAAGAAGTTGTTGCTTTTGAAAACTTAAAAAAATATTTACCCTACCTTTTACTCCCAAAATAGAACGTGCATCCACTAGAATAAAGGAGAGGGTTTTGTCTTTTGGCTTGCCCACTTTAATTCTATTAATTAATATCAATAATATAGGCTAAATTATCCATTTATCCCTCACTAAAAGTCTGAGTTATGACATTCTCTCTCACATAAAATAATGTTCATCCTCGAACGGGTCTAGAATTATATCTAAACTACCAAATAACTATATGACCTTTCCATACATGTTTTGACAGTGATATTTCTGTCAACTCTATATACATAATATCTCTAAAATACTTTAATTGAAGAATGCTCAGTTAATTATAGCTTGCACGCTTGAAAATAATCATTGATCCCTAGAGCTTTCTAATATATATTCTTTTGGAGTTCAAACTACTTATCTAGTGGACCACCCAAATATCACATAAAATCTCAAACGACATTGTTTGCGAATCATAATTTTCACTTCAGAAACCTTCTTCAAACTCAACTTTGGCACGGAGTCAATTACCAATATCATGGACTTTTCTCATATGTCAAAATTTTTATCTATTATCAATTCCTTAGGCTGGATTTTTTTTTTACTTTTTTGCTATCATCACAAACATAACCATAGACACGTGCAATAAAAGCAGAAAGAACAACAAAAATGTCAAATGTAAAACAAATCTATATTGATACCAAACCGGCTTGACTTTATTCTCATTTGAACCAACATATTTATTAAACTTAGTTCACTTTTTTAATAGCTTGTTGGGACCACCAACTAGCAAATGATACCAGCATGTATATAAAGTCTCAAAGACATAAATTGCATACCAAGTTAGTAACAAAGACGAGGTATAATCTCTATCAGAAGTAGCTAATCACAAATCACTCAATATAATATATTCATTCTGCTAGTAATGATATTGAACACTCTTTTATTTTCTCTTTTCGCAAGAACACCTCCGAGTATCACAATCACAGTCCTGTAGTGAAACACATCCTCCATACTTACATATGTTAGTGTTTGACTATCAAAAAATCCCTACCTAAAACTCTCACGTAAAATAACATTGGGACACATTGTTGAGTCTCTACATCTTGATCATACTTACAGTGGTACAATAATACATTCTTAGACCCCTACTTAACACTCATGTACGATAGCGTTGGAATACTTTCATACACCCCTACATAATATTCCATGCACTTTTACTCTCATCATACATGAAAACACAAGCATCTCGTGCCATTGCACTATTTTTAAAATATATCAACAGATAGACTAATGGCATATAATCAATACAAATTGAATTAGGTGCTCAATTTCACTAGTCTTTGCCCTCTCGTCATGCTTGTTGACAATCCATTTCTCTATCCTTCAAGCACTCAGCAGGTAAATATGTCTATCAAAATTATCCTAGCTACGGTCATATTTAAAAAAAAATCAATGTGTAGACTAACCACAAAGTCTATAGCAATTTTTCTTATTTATTTATTTATTTATTTATTTTGCTCAGAAACAACGATGTTTACAATGGTAATATTTTCTTTTCAACCCTCCTATTTAAAATATGAACAGTTTGATGGTAAAATATGTAGACTAACCCTTCTTTGATCTCATTACATATTTATGAATCTCAAACGTACTAAATATTAAAAAATATTTTTAATCTTATCAATTACAAATCTCCTTAAGTCAACCACCACAAGTGCATATACATTGAATTCTCTAATTGTAATGCTTTCACTTTGCTTACTATCAAAAATTATCAGTAGCCCCTGATAACGCTCAATCTACAGCTCTCGTTTGAGTGTAAAGCGGTCGTTAGCAAATATAGAACCCAACCTGGGTTGGGTGTCGATTCCACAGGGAATAGCTTGGCCAACAAGTAAGTAAAATTACTAAACTTTTGGTGCAAGTCTCGTAAGAAGGGGGGATTCTTGTCTTGCAAGTAATGTAAACAAAAGCTGAAAATAATAAAGTAAAAAGAGAGAGATTGTTACGTTGGTTGTAAACAATGAGAATTGAAGCGTTGGGGTTATGTCCACCTTCTAAGGTATACGTCTCTATTGGCTATGAGTGTGTAGAATTCTGTCATGCAATTGCTTATAGAGAATTGTAGTCGATGGTAAATCCAAGCGTCTCTCGACCTAAACAAGGACTATTTCACTTTAACTCTCTCGAGCTTAAAGCGTATCTAACGGTACGAATTCTCCAAGAGGTTAGTCCAGTTACGGCACTAGCTTTTTAATAGGAAAGGGTGTCCTACTACCTTGACATTATCTCTTTTCCAGACAAATAACTTTTCTCTCGAACAAGTTAAATGTTAGACTGGCGTATTCTTGCGTTTGCAACCGCAAAGAATGTAGATTAAGATGAAGAGAATAATGATATAAGCAATATACGTGCCTCGAACTCACAAACTCATAGCAATAGATAGTATCTCATACGGCTTCCATAACCCCAACAGAGAAGTTTAGTTACCCATGAATGCGAAGGAAATCACGATTGACATTGTTATTATATCACGATATTGAGTAATGGCGTGTAGATCAAGTGATAGGCGTGAGGCGTGATTCCTTAGCAAGTAACGATTCTCTTGTTGTGGAATTTAAGAATAGAAGAGTAGAAGAAGAAAAATAGAATTAATGGAAAGATTAGAAGAATTGTAGAGTAATAGAATTGAATTGTAAGACGAGAAGTTAAGAAGATGTTCTAAAATCTCTAGCATGATAGGGTATTTATAATACCCATATCCTAATCCTACTAAGCTAATGAAATAAATAACCAAATCCTATTAGACTAATGAAATCCTTAACCCAAATGTACTAGGTTAAGGTAACATTATCATAATCCTCATAAAATAATGAAATACATAACCTAATTGTACTAGGTTAATGTATCATTGTCAAAATCCAGCTTTGTGTCTGTAAGTCACCAAAGTCTTCAGAATTGTTGTTTTAGCCCGGGACAGATTTTCCATGCAGCAGTTTTGGTCCTTAGGCGTGTAAACTCCCTTCCCTTCCTTCGTGAGCTTTCTTTTGCGTCAAGTAAGCCATAAAATGCTGAATTCTGCATCATTTATACCTGAAACTTTACTAATCATGTTCGTTAGCTCATTTACAGGAAAAAGGACTAAAAGTGCATGAAATATATAATTTGTTCTCAAAACTAGGCTAAAATATGGGCAAAATATATTGATATAGGCGTGTAAATCCGCCTATCATCAACACCCCACACTTAGAGCTTTGTTCGTCCTCGAACAACATATCATGTCCTTCTAAGCATCAACTTAAGGTTTTTACAGCAACAGCACAAAACATTTATTAAGACAAGCACAACGATTATCAACCAAGAGTAGCTTTCCGATTATAAGTAGAAACAATTTAACCTCAAGTATAGACTCGTAATGGTGATCAACTCGCATGCAAACGTTAAAGTGCATAGAATCATATACAACTATCCAAAACTCATCAACCATGTGTGTCTCACCATATAGTACCCATAATCACTCACAAATATAGCATATTTTTCAAACATGGGTATCAAAATGTCCTTGCTCTCACTCTCACAAAGAATTCATATGTAGCGACTGATGACCATAGGCTTGCCCTTAATGTAATACTCTACTAAATGTTGGAATGTTAAGATTAGGATCAAGTAGGTCTTTTGGTGGTTGTAATGTAGGCTAAGGGACGGGTAGGACTATTTTGGCCAGGAATCGTGACTAAGTTCCTAAGCGCTTTAATACATCACTTTGTATCATTGACACTTTTTTCTTTCAACCTTTCTTCTTTCTTTTGTTATACCACCCTTGTTCTCCTCTTTTTTTTTTCAATTTTAAGCACAACTCATTTTTCAGCTTTCTTTTCCTTTTTCTTTTCACAACATACCTCTTATGATAGCACTTTTTTTTCATAACACATTCAAGCACCATTACAATTTATAGCATCATACTCACCCAATTTCCTCTTATGTTGTCACATGACTTTTTCACTTTAAAGCACTTAGGAGTTTGGATCAAATTACGGTCTTGAAAGAAATGGATTAGGCTTACATACAAGGTTGTCAAAGAAATAGGCTAAAGGCTCAAAAGGGTTTAACTAGGATGATGTCCATGGGTAGGTAAAACTGAAGGTAAACATGTATAGGTTGCCAAAGAAATGCCTAAATCATATCCTAAACTTACACTCCTTATTTTTGCTTTGCATACATACCAGGCAAGTTCTAGCATCAGCCACATACATACAATATACTATTATCTCACACACACAAGGCACATGGTCGACTTGATTGGAAGTAATATAGACTCTCGACCCACCAAGTGAAGGAATTGAATCACACAATATCACATATTGAGTCACAATTTTAGCACATACTCTTGTTATAATCTCATGCTGCCTATCAAAATAATTTCATGCGAAGCTAGAAAAAAAATTTTAACTACTAAAAAAACAAAACGAAACAAAAATAAAACAAAAGCAAATAAACATAGATGCGAATAGAGAAGTATAGCATGCAATACCACCACCCCACACTTAGTCGGGACACTGTCCTCAGTGGAAAATAAATATGAGGAACCTGGTTGGTCGGACTTATCCTCTATGTCTGGGGTCATACCCCTTGCATTGGAATCATCATCAGAGTCGTCATCCTCAGAAGTTCCTCATAAGTATCCCACTTAATTCCAAGCGTGAGTCGAGGTATTTGCAGCGAGGAGGGTTCTCCTTGGTCCTTGCGACTTCTCTTTTTGCCCTTTTGGGAGGTGGTAGCCTTCTCCTTGCCTTGTCTCGCTTTAGGTGCCATTGTACCTGAGACTAGAAATAGTGTTAGTGGTAGCACAATATCAATGGATACAATCTATCCACAAGCAGTAGGGTCACCACCCCACACTTAGTTTTGTTGACACAAATCAGTGAAGTAAAAGTGGTCGATTACTCAGATTTCGTCGACATACGTTTTAGGAGTTGTATTCCGGCAAGAAAATCAGTGATGTATCACTACTTGAAGCCATTGCATTACTTTCATGTTAGATATAACAACACTACTACATAGGGGTTACCACATAATATAGTTACTTTCAACAATCACAACCTCCTATGTCGGCAGGCACTATAAGTCTTATCCCGATGAACGGGATAGCCTAACGTGTAAGTATCTAAGTAGCAATTTTAAACAATGTTCAAGACTATAGCAATTCCGCAAATAGTATAACAATGCTATTAAAACCAAATTCAAGTCGGAAACAAGTCAAGATGATTCTAACGTATACGTTCACTCACATGATTTTGCATTAACATTCCAAACACATGAACTTCACCAACAATCTTTCAATATGTATCAATTTATAATAGACATAGCAACGTAGTACTTACGAGAAATAAATTAAGAATAAGAGAGTACTTACTTGCTTGAAGCTTTTGGAGGTGGTTTTGTGAATTGGAAGAGCAAAAAAGAAAATTTTGAGAGGATTTGGATGAATATGCGGCACCTTTAGGTCACTTTGCAATGTGTTGTAAAACTAAGTCCCCTTTATATAGGAAGAGAATGGGTCGGGTTATGACCCATTTACAATCGGTTTTGGAGACAAAAATCCCACATATGCGGCGCATAATGCTTGGCATAGATATGACATATGCGGCGCATTGTCTATGGCATAATGGGACATATGCACCGCATAGTCTATGGCATTTGTAGACATATGCGCCGCATAGTCTATGGCATATGAGATAATGAGACCAAATGCCATAGCATAGGCGGCGCATAGTCAAAAGCATACCTAGGAATAGGCGGCGCATAGTGTATAGCACACTAGATTCCGAGACCTTAGGCTATAGGATAGGTTGTGCATCATTCGTGGCCTAGTTTTACCAAGGCCTAGGCTTCCTCGAAGCCTATTTTGGCGTGAGAAAGGCTCAATCCATAGCCTTATGCATCACCCTTCCTAACTTACCAACTTTACCATACAATGCGTCCAAATCGTCAATTGAAATCAATCTCCTCGTTGACTACTTCTTGCACCTATATTCGCTCAAACAAATGAAAACGATTAGTACAATGGGTTGCCTCCCACCAAGCGCCTTAGTTTTGGTCGTGGCACGACTCTTATTTTTGGATTTTTTCATTTATCAAAATCAAATCAAGTACTAGAATGAAAGAAAATGATAAACGATAAATTAAAAATGATAAACGATGGGTTGCCTCCCATCTAGCGCCTTATTTATTGTCGTGGCACGACATGGTTACCTCGAGTACTCAGACTTCGTCGAGGTAAATGGTGGATCGTTTTCTAAAAGGATTTAGACGACAATGAGGCTTACCTGTGGGCATGCAATCTTTTTCGAGATGGCTCATACATTTCCCCGGAGAGTCACCAATTATATCATCAATAGTCCAACCCATAGCTCTCTTGTATCTCTTCAGAGAAGAGATGAGAGCTTTTACGTGCTGTTCACTTAAATCATTTGCACTCTCCGGAAGTATATTTCTACTTTCCAAGAACACATACCTTAGATAATCGGGGAGCTCTTTCGATTCTAGCATTGGTGGCTCTTCAAGGGAAGTCTTCGCTGGTGGTGTGGGTCGATTTTTGAGATCAAGGTCTAGCTTCTTGGGAGCATAGCGATATGTCCCTAATCCTGATAGAGCACAAATAGCTTCTTCAGAATTTTCAGCATCCTTACTCTCTCCATTCATGAGCACAACCGCCAAAGGGTCAGCAATAATTTGCTCTTCTTTAAGTAATTCTTTCGGATCATCAAAGAAAACATCAGCCACCGAAAATACACTCGGATCTTTGGGTTGCTTCATTGATTTGCAAACATCAAAGCGAACCACTTCATCATTTATTCGGAATGAAAGCTCATTATCTCTCAAATCAATGAGCACACTTCCTGTAGCAAGGAAAGGGCGTCCCAATATTATGGGAACCTCTGAGTCCGCTTCACAATCCAAAATAACAAAGTCTGCTGGAAAGATGAATGAAGAAACCTTTACCAAGACATCACATAGGATACCAACAGGTCGTTTTACCGACCTATCCGCCATGACAAGCCTCATATTAGTTGGTGTAGGATCTCCTAACCCCAACTTCTTGTAGATCGATAATGGCATCAAGTTGATGCTGGCTCCTAGGTCACATAATGCTTTGGCAAAGTTCAAAGATCCGACGGTGCAAGGAATAGTGAAAGCTCTGGGGTCGGTCTTCTTCTGAATTATCGATCGGGTAGCAATTGCACTACAATGATGCACATCATCCTTCAGCTCATAACTTGCTGCCCTCTTCTTAGTCAAAAGATCTTTCATAAACTTCGCATACCCAGGAATTTGTTCAAGTGCCTCTACCAATGGAACATTAATGGTCAGCTGCTTCAACATAGTCATAAATTTGCTGAACTTAGTGTCATCCGCCACCTTCTTCAATCTTTGGGGAAAAGGTGGTGGTGGGTATGAAAGTGTTCTCTACATGGCTTTCTTCTCCTCTTGCTTCCGTTTTTCCATTTTTTCAGGCTGCACGTCACTGGGCGTGACATCCTTGACGTCAGGACTGGTTGTTGCGGCATCTTCTCCTTTTGCGTTATCATCCATGTCTGCTACTTCGTCAACCACTTGCTTGCCTTTTGTTGAAGGTTCCAGCACCTTACCGCTTCTGGTAGTGATGGCCATGCATGACCCATCATTCCTTGGGTTTTGCACAGTATCGCTCGGTAGAGTGCCAGCCTTTCTTTGATTGAGTGTTGCTGACAGTTGGCTCAATTGCTGCTCTATTTGCTTGATTGAAGTGGAATGAGAATCAACTAGTTGTTTCATGGAGGACAAATCATTAATTACCTCAGTAACTCCCGCGCTTGTTGCTTCCACTCCTTTCAATAATTTAGCCATCATGTCTTCCATACTTCCAGAATTAGATGTGGTGGTATCACGTCTACCAGGGGGAACGTACAAACCACTCTTTTCATTCTTGTTCTTCCAACTACCTTGGTCCATGTTTCCAGATTTACCATAATAGTTCCGACCTTGGTTTCCTTGGGTATTGCCTCGGAAACCCCCCTGATTATTCAAGTAGTTGGCTTCTTCTTCCGAATCAGATTCGTCTCTTCCTTTTAGCGCCACAACTTTCACTTTTTCGGTCTTCCCTGATAATAAATGCTTTGTAAGAAGATCCATCTGTGTTTTCATGTGCGCCATATCTTGATCACGTTCTTCTTGTCTTCTTCTTTGGTCTGCAGTCATGCCTATAGATAAAGTGGGGCTTGCTACCTCGGAATCCCTGGTATGCCAAGCTCTACTTTATTTCGTCATGCGATCTAGCATATTACTTGCTTGACCAAAGGTGAGGTCCATAAATGATCCTTCAGCCGCATTATCCACCACTGGTTTAGTTATTGAATTCAAGGCTCTGTATAGTATCTCCATTAGGTGAACATTAGTCATATAATGGTTTGGACACCTCGCTAGCTTTGTCTTGAACCTCTCCCATGTTTCATGAAGAGCTTCAGTGGGAAGCTGACGAAAGTTGCTGATTTCATCTCTCAATTGTGCTCTTTTGGATGGCGGAAAGAATCTTTCTAGGAAAGCGTCTCTCAATTGCCTCCAATTTGTAATAGAATCAGGAGTCAGCCCATTCAACCATAGAGTTGCCTCCCCAGACAGAGACAATGGAAATAAGCGTAACCGAATTGCATTCTGACCAACGCCAGGATTGTCAAACGACTTACATATAGAAATAAAGTTGATGAGATGCATATTCGGATCATCGCCTGCTAGTCCACCAAATAATCCCTTGAGTTGCAATAACTGAATCATGGTGCTCGTGATGTTGAACTTGGCTCCGGGGGCTAATGGTGGAAGAATAATGGCTCCAGTGGCACCAGCTCCATCAAGATCATCATCATCATCATCGAATGGTATTTCACGTTGTGCATCCATTGATGTACTGAACAAAAAACCTGTAGTAAACAAAAACGAAAACTAAAAGTAAAAGTACGAGAGTCTTTGACCAAAGGGTCTAGTAATTATTACGAACTTAATTGACACTTGTATTCCCCGGCAACGGCGCCAATTTTTGATAACGCTCAATCTACAGCTCTCGTTTGAGTGTAAAGCGGTCGTTAGCAAATATAGAACCCAACCTGGGTTGGGTGTCGATCCCACAGGGAATAGCTTGGCCAATAAGTAAGTAAAATTACTAAACTTTTGGTGCAAGTCTCGTAAGAAGGGGGGATTCTTGTCTTGCAAGTAATGTAAACAAAAGCTGAAAATAATAAAGTAAAAAGAGAGAGATTGTTACGTTGGTTGTAAACAATGAGAATTGAAGCGTTGGGGTTATGTCCACCTTCTGAGGTATACGTCTCTATTGGCTATGAGTGTGTAGAATTCTGTCATGCAATTGCTTATAGAGAATTGTAGTCGATGGTAAATCCAAGCGTCTCTCGACCTAAACAAGGACTATTTCACTTTAACTCTCTCGAGCTTAAAGCGTATCTAACGGTACGAATTCTCCAAGAGGTTAGTCCAGTTACGGCACTAGCTTTTTAATAGGAAAGGGTGTCCTACTACCTTGACATTATCTCTTTTCCAGACAAATAACTTTTCTCTCGAACAAGTTAAATGTTAGACTGGCGTATTCTTGCGTTTGCAACCGCAAAGAATGTAGATTAAGATGAAGAGAATAATGATATAAGCAATATACGTGCCTCGAACTCACAAACTCACAGCAATAGATAGTATCTCATACGGCTTCCATAACCCCAACAGAGAAGTTTAGTTACCCATGAATGCGAAGGAAATCACGATTGACATTGTTATTATATCACGATATTGAGTAATGGTGTGTAGATCAAGTGATAGGAGTGAGGCGTGATTCCTTAGCAAGTAACGATTCTCTTATTGTGGAATTTAAGAATAGAAGAGTAGAAGAAGAAAAATAGAATTAATGGAAAGATTAGAAGAATTGTAGAGTAATAGAATTGAATTGTAAGACGAGAAGTTAAGAAGATGTTCTAAAATCTCTAGCATGATAGGGTATTTATAATACCCATATCCTAATCCTACTAAGCTAATGAAATAAATAACCAAATCCTATTAGACTAATGAAATCCTTAACCCAAATGTACTAGGTTAAGGTAACATTATCATAATCCTCATAAAATAATGAAATACATAACCTAATTGTACTAGGTTAATGTATCATTGTCAAAATCCAGCTTTGTGTCTGTAAGTCCCCAAAGTCTTCAGAATTGTTGTTTTAGCCCGGGACAGATTTTCCATGCAGCAGTTTTGGTCCTTAGGCGTGTAAACTCTCTTCCCTTCCTTCGTGAGCTTTCTTTTGCGTCAAGTAAGCCATAAAATGCTGAATTCTGCATCATTTATACCTGAAACTTTACTAATCATGTTCGTTAGCTCATTTACAGGAAAAAGGACTAAAAGTGCATGAAATATATAATTTGTTCTCAAAACTAGGTTAAAATATGGGCAAAATATATTGATATAGGCGTGTAAATCTGCCTATCATCAGCCCCCAACATTATCAGAACTTTTATCGATGAGGTAGTTAAGCCTGTAGGGTTTCAAATTGAATCTATTACATTCATTACTAGGCCAAACTTAAATGAAAGATTCAACAGTATTTTTTGACAATCAAACACAAGACAACATAATTCGAGTCCAAACAAAAGATAACATCAAGAACAATTATTTCAAGTTATAGCAATTCGTAAATACATCATGATTCTGATTTGGGTCCGCACATATTCAATAGACCGCTCAATAATAGTAGGCCCCTCACTTGTAAAGATACCACAACGATATATCTAAGTACTTAGATTTTTTTTTTAATCTCCATATTCATTGGCTCAACTTTCTTTTACGATTCATTTATTTTGCGGTATGAGACAACCTTCATAATTCACATCTTATTCCTTACATCAATAATCAGTCATGACATACTACTCTGAGTATCATATGCAACCTCTAATTATATTCGTTCATAAATTCTTAGGCCTAAGTTTTCTATTCACTCTCACAAGTCTAGAATTTTCATGGATCTGCTCCATGAACGTATTAAGCATCTTGAAGCGTCAGTATCATGCTCATAATCAATATATTTAAGAGTATGTATTTTCATACCAGGTTCACACCTATGACATCACCATCACAACATTACTAATTATAGAGATTTATTTTTAAGAAAGCATTAAGCTTAGGACCATACACACAATGTCCTTAAACTATGTTTCACCACTAAATCAAACAATTTAAACATGGGTAACCTATTACTCTTCTTACTTTCCTACAACACTCCTTTATTTTTCTAGTCAGACTCATAATAGAAAGTTATATGTATGGTCTCAAATTTAAATAAGTCGCTCTAATGCAAAAATTTTATCATTTGATCAATCTTTTTCTCCATCCACACAAACTTTTTTAACTGGAAGAGCTACATTGTAAATAAAGTAATCCCAAGATGTAACCAATTCAATATCAACTAACATTAATGCGCATATATTTTCAGTAATCAGCGTCACTCTCAATTGAACATGTATAATTAAATACTTTGAAGTCAACTATTCCATCTAGCAAAGGAGGATATGTTTATCCTAACAATATGTGAAAAGAACATTAAAAAAAATTAACCTCAATTCCTCTTAACGCACGAATGATGAATGAAAAAAGGAAAAACATACTAGATATTCAGTAACTTCAAGGTCATAAGTATGAACATCTACATACCCATGAACAAGACTTTACCAAACATTGCTCCATGATCTAGGACCTAAAGCATAAGTTTGGATACCAGCTTTGTCACGTCCCAAAATCATTTCTAGGCGTGACTGACACCCGCTAACACTACCTGTCGGGAAAACCAATCTTCCATAGACTTTACTACTAGTTAATAAACACTAAGATAAGATATTCTCAACTCCAACATATCAATAAATTGTGGATAATAATCCAACAAAATTTCATAATCAAACTATAAATTCGTCAATCATTCGAGAATTAATTCTCTAGCCGAAATCAGACGCTAAGATTATGAAGCATCTAAAATAGAGTTAGATAATTTCAACTCTCGAACATGCAAATCCAATAAAAAGAAATACAAGTTAAAATAGCGAGAGCTAAAATGACAACCTCCACGAATAATGTGAAGGCTCATCTCAGCAACAGAATCCTCATAAATGGACCGCCAGCCACTAATCTCACCTTCCACAAAATATCTACAGACATGCAAGTAAGGAGTGATCTATATATAAATATAATCTAGTAAGATCCTTTACCTGCTACATTAATACCCCTGGAACAAGTGTTAGAAAATACAATACACAACGATTATATAAATTATATGCACAACATATATCTTATAATATAATGTTCAATAAGGTTCAACATATGTTTCAAAAGTTATCATGTATTTCAACTCAATCAATCCTCACGGCTTGTCATAAATGGCAGTGAAGGTGATTATCCTAGCACCCCGACAAGTCCACGATAGCATATATAATGCCCCAAAAGTATATTACGACAGCAAGTACAAGGCCTCTAACATATTACGACGACATAGATATGCCCCTAATACATTACGGCAGCGCATGTATGCCCCTAGCAAATATATCACGACAACAAGTACAAGACCCCTAACACATTATGGCAGCATAGGTATGCTCCTAACATATTATGGCAACACATGTACGCTCCTAGTAAATATATCCAATATCCCAACGTCACCTCACAACGCACCATCAAATGATTCTCAATATTTTTAATAAATACATATCCGCTATTGATCAAAGACCACCGATTCTATAAAGAACACGTTTGTCCCAACACATGGACTATTTATAAAAAAATATTTTTTTATAAAGCAGATTTGAAAAACAAGCATCAAAGTTTAAAGTCTCACTTACCTTGAGAATGACAAGTTCCACAACCTTGCTATGCGTAGTACACAATCCAAATAGCCTCCAATGGTTTCAATCTAATAAAAATATTACTTCACAATGTCAATTGTGCTAGCTGATGTCAAGTCTCAGTACACTTAACCTTCTAGTTTAAAGCTAAACATTAATATCTCATACCTTAAGCTATGAATTAAAGATAAAAAATTTCTCTGTCCAACCTAACCTCTCAATAATAATCTTATACAAATTAGTTTCCTAACCACTTGATCTCATTAGCCACAACCATTATAAGATACACTTTACTGCGCATCTGAAACTCCACTAATACAAAGAATTTACAAATTTGTGTAGCAAGTACTTTTTTCAATACAGAATCAGAAGTCCCACAACATGAATATGATCCCTTTTCTCTCTCTACTCATTGCTCAATCATTACATCATCATAATATTTTTTTCAATCATTAACTAATCAATAGTTTCCACTCTATCCCTTTAACTCTATTAGGATCAATCTTTCCAGCTACTCTTTGTTTGCATAGTTTCCACACTAAAGAATTACTATACCTTATAAAATATGAAGTTTCACAAGTCAGTGTTACTCGCTAATGTTATTCTACATCGTTGGCTCGTTCTCTTCCAAGAGTAAAGAGATCAATTGCCTTAATTCTTTTCTTTTCTACTCCTTTGAAGAAGTAGCTACTTTTGAAAACTTAAGAAAATATTTGCCCTACCTTTTACTCCCTAAATAGAACATGCATCCACCAGAATAAGGGAGAGGATTTTGTCTTTTGGCTTGGTCACTTTAATTTTATTAATTAATATCAATAATATAGGATAAATTACCCATTTATCCCTCACTAAAAGTCTGAGTTATGACACTCTGACAGCAAGAAAAAGAGGTACGACATGACAAACGCAAAAGTGATGATCCACCAATCACTTGAAACTTTCGGTGGTAAAATATGTATGTGTTTAAACTAAAATATATGTTTATGTTTACATTATTATATTAAAGTGTGAAGAATATTTTAAAAGTGATTTAAATTTTTACACTTCATTAAAAATCTCTACAATAGATAAAATCATTTAACTTTAAATAATCAAACGTTGCACGTGCAGTTAAACTAGTTATACTAAAAGTAGATGGTGAATGTATAATATATGCATAATGTGTATATTAATATATAATTATATATGCTAACTAGAAAAGTAAGCAATAAATCTATCCGACTATTTATTATTCTTTTTTCAAATTGTTCTGTTACAGGTTGTATTTTTCTTATAATTTAGTGAAGTTGCTTATAACCTTATAATTTTATTCTTTCCGACTGTATGCTTAAAAAAAATTCTCTGTTTTCGTAAAATATTTAGTTTTTTGACCTACCAATCTTACATCTTATTTTGGGAAATGTCGGGGACCTTACTTCAAAATTGTTTTTATAACTATTAAGGTGAAATAATATAATTACTTTCCTTTATTTCAAATTCTTTTTTTAATCAATTGTTGTGTCTAGAATAAGTTGTGCATGTCTTGATTAATTATACAAAATACTTGCTATTTCCACAACACAACACAGGTAGTAGATAACTCAATCCATCAAGAATTAACTTGAAAGGTTGAGTTTTATGATGTTATTCTCGACTCTATTAAGTTTTTCTTTTCAATCATATTTTCCAACCAACATGTCTAAACAAAATGACCATGGGAAATATCAATAATCAATGTGTTACACATGAAATATATCGTATGTGTTGAGTGTTTTATTTGTTTTTAGTAGAATAAAAGAATGGGTTTTGTTGGACCTATTCTTTGAAAAATTTATCCGTTTTTTTTTTTAGGAATTTCATAAGTTTAGGAGTTACATTAATCGTAGGTCAGTTAGTTGCTAAGTTATAGGAATCATTTTAACTTATAATCTCTATTTATTTGGAGACTTTACGTCAATAATATTCAAGCAAGTTTCTGATATTATTGGGTATTCAATTTCAACAGTGGCATCAGCACTAGACTCAGAGTGACCCGTGAATAAAAAAAGTAGCAGCTTCACCTGTTATCTTGTACAGTGCTTATGGCATCTGAGAGTAAAAAATTTGCCCAACCTGTTATTCCCCGCTTTGATGATTACTATGTTATTGGAGCATGTTGATGGATAACCTCTTGCATTCAAAAGAGTTCTGGAGCATTATAGAGACTGATTTCAGTGAACCAGATCATGGTGTGGAGATGGCAGGAGCTCAACAAAAGGTTTTGGATGAGCAAACAATGAAGGATTTCAAAGCTAAAAACTATCTATTCCAAGCAATAGATCGTGACATGCCGAAGATAATTTTTCAAAAGGATACTTCCAAGCAGATTTGGGACTGAATGAACGAAAAGTATTCAGGTACAACAAGAGTAAAGCGGCAAAAACTTCAAGTACTTCGCAAAAAATTTGAAGTTATGTACATGAAAGAAGGGGAGTCAGTAGATGAGTACTTCGCCAGAACATTGACCATTGTTAACAAGATCTGTTTTTATGGTCGAAAACTAGATGATGTTGATGTTACTGAAAAGATTCTACAGTCTATGTCTTCAAAATTTACATATATGGTTTGCTCTATTGAGGAGTCAAAGAATATTGATACAATGTCAATAAATGAACTACAAAGCTCTTTATTGATACATGAAAAGAGAATGGCATTTCCTCCTATCAAAGAACAATTCTTAAAAGTGACAACTCAATTTGATTCTTCCAGCGGTAATGGTTTTGACAGAGGTCGTGGTCGAGCTCGTGGTTAAAACATGAGTTCAAATGGTAGAGGAAATATATATGATAATGATCAATACTCTACTTATGATCCGACGTTTGACAAGTCGTAAATAAAGTGTTATTATTGTCACAAGTATGACCACTATAAGTCTGAATGTAGAACTAATTTGTATTCAGACAAGGGAGAAGGAGAGAAGTCAAATTTCACGGAACAAGAAAAAAAAAAAAACCTTGTTGATGGCTTACCATGTGCAAGAGCAATCTCATTCAAATAAGTGGTATCTAGACTCTGACTGCAACAATCATATGTGTGGTAACAAATTTTTATTTTCTGATTTGGATGAATCTTATAAAGATAGTGTCAAGCTTGGCAAAAATTTCAGTATTTTTGTCATGGGAAAAGGCACTGTCAGATTTCAGGTGAAAAGGGCATTTTTTTAAAATTACTGAAGTTTTTTGTGTTCTCAAATTAAAGAGCAATCTTCTTAGTATGGGGCAGCTACAAAAAAGGAACTACAAAATTATTTTCAAAAGTGTTCCTACACGGTACAACATACACAGAAGGGAACAATTCTTGAAGTTAAGATGACAGTCAATCGGTTATTTCCTTTACACATTAATGACCAAACATGCTTGACAACCAAAATGGTAGACTACATAGTTATGGCATATGCAATACGGACACCTCAATTTCAATGGTTTGAGAACCCTGCAACAAAGTAATATGATTGGTGGTCTTCCTCAAATCAATGCTACTACCAAAGTTTGTCAAAATTGTGTTGTTGGTAAATAACATCGTGACTCTTTTTCGGTTGGAAAGGCGTGGAGTGCTAAGGAATTGTTGCAATTGATTCATTCAGACCTTTGTAGTCCAATTAACCAAGCCCCAAACACCAATAGAAAGTATTTTATATATTTTACTGATGACTATAGCAGGAAGACATGGGTTCAATTTTTGGGACAAAAGAATGAGGCTTTTAGCGTATTCAAGCGATTCAAGGTCTTTGCTGAAAAGGAATTAGGGAAGAAAATTAAAATTCTTCGAACTGATCGTGGTGGTGAGTTTAATTCAAATGAGTTCACAAGTTTTTGCGCTATGAGTGAAATTCGGAGGAAGCTGACAATAGCTTATACACCACAACAAAATGGTGTTCTGAGAGGAAGAATCGTACCATTTTGAACATGGTAAGATGTATGTTGGCAACTTGGAGCATCCTAAAAGGTTTCTGGCCAGAGGCAATTAATTGGAGTGTTCATGTATTGAATAGATGTCCTACTTTTGTTGTGAAAAATATGACACCGAAAGAAACTTGGTCCTCTCAAAAATCAATTGTTGATCATTTTAGAATCTTTAGGTGTATAACATATGCTCATATTTCTGATGAAAGGCGAAAGATACTCGACGACAAAGAAGTCTAATGAATTTTTCTTGGAGTAAGCGAAAAGTCAAAGGCTTACAGATTATATGATCCACACACAAAGAAGATAATTGTAAGCCGTGATATCATTTTCGATGAAGCAGAACTATGGGATTGGAATAGCGCAAAAAAATAATCAGCTTCGGTACATGTTGATGAGGAAGAAGTGGACACAGAGGTTGAAGGGCCAAATCAACAAGATGGATCAAATGTGCAGCAACAGTTACCTAATGATGTGATAACCAACCAGAATGCAAGGTCATCAAGTGAAGAACAATCATCAAGAGTTACAACTGAACGAAGTCGACGTCAAATGAGGAGGCCATCTTGGATGATTGGTTATGTAAGTGAAGATGAACTATTAGATGATGATACTACTGTCAATCTTATTTTATTTGCAGATTGTGATCCTATTGCATATAAAGATGCAATAAAAAACTCAAAACGGCAAAAAGTTATAGATATAGAGATTGAATCAATTAAAAAGAATGATACTTAGAAGTTGACTGAACTTCCACAAGTCCAGAAGATCATTAGTGTAAAGTGGGTTTACAAGACCAAATTAAATGAAAGGGGAGAGGTTGACAAGCACAAAGCACAACTGGTGGTAGAGGGATACACTCAGAAGTTTGGCATTGATTATAAGAAAGTGTTTGCTCCAATTGCTAGGCTCGATACCGTTCGACTGATAATAGTTATGGCTGCACAATTTTTGTGGTCGATTTCAACTGGATGTAAAATCGACATTTCTTCATAGAAAGTTACATGAACGAGTAATATTGATCAACCTCCTGGATATCTGGAGCAAGACAGTGAAGAGAAAATATACAGTTTGAAAAAAGCTCTATATGGATTGAAACAAGCACCTTAGCTTGGTACACTCATATAGAGGCTCATTTTTTAAAGATGGAATTCCGAAAATGTCCATATAAGCATTCACTTTAAAGATGGGATTTTGAAAATATCCACATAATCATTCACTTTTTACTAAATCTTGTACCTAATCAAAGTTTTTGATTGTTTACCTATATGTAGATGATTTGATCTACACAGAAATGATAAAAGTATGATGGATGATTTCAAAAAATCTATGATGACGGAATTGTCACACTTCTTTTTTTGTCTGAGGATCGAGTCAAAAGATTTTTCCAATTAAAGTGACGATATTGAATAAAGATTATTTGATTTACAGAGTCGTCACTTGAAATTGAGTTAAGGTGTTCCAAGTCACATTTTTAAATCCCTACTCAAAAGAAAATGACTCTTAATTATGGTCTGTGAAAACAGAAGATTGGGTAAGAAATTTTATTGATCGAGGGGAAGGTATGAGGCATCCCTTGAGTCTTGTGGTTCTAACACGGTCGCTTTTATTAACTTATCTTGTCTTAAATTATTTTAATAAATTATGTTAAGGCCTAAAATTGTTCATTTTTTAATAATACCGAAAATATTTGTTTACCCTTCTTATATTAAATAAATCATGAAAATTATTTTTTTAAAAATATTTGCCAAGATTTATTATTACATCCTTGAATTTTTAAATATCTCATTAAGATGCGTACGCCGCATTCTTAATTGAGACGAATATTTTAAACGTGCCTAAAAATTCGACTAGCGTTAAAGACTTTAATTTAATTTTGTAAACTCATAACAATTTATCTGTTTGAAATACTATTTAACCTTAACAATAGACTAAAGCAATATTCAATTAAAGCAAATAATTAATTTAATAAGTAATTATTATGTTTTATTAATAACAATAAATAAAATAATAAAAAAAATATAAAAAAAATACATAAAAGCTTTATCATTTAAACTTTAGGCAACAAAAAGAGAGTATGAGTTAGGTTAAACATGAATTTCATTTAAAAAAATCAAAATTACGTACAAAATAATACATTAAATAATTTAAACCACTTTTTTTTTACTTGCAACCAAACTGGCCAGATCTGGCCTGAAAATAGTGCGACAGGGGCGAGAGAAGGGGAGAAGGGGGCGGTGCGGCGTCATTGGTGGGTTTCCGGCGAGTTGATTCGCCGGTGGGATGACGGAAAAAGGGGCTGCGCGGTTTGGGATATTCCGGTGAATTATCACCGAAATCGACTATTGGGATTGAGTTTAACCGGTTTTCGGCGAACAGTGGCGGCTAGCAGCATTTTTTGGTGGATCCGCCGGAGATTTTGCGTGCCCGGTCGACCATTTTCTGGCAATGGTTCGACGGAAATGGGATGGACGCCGGCTAGATCTGATCTTTTTATATGTTTTTTCCGGTGGTGGGGTGATTTGGTTACTGATTTAACGCTTGCCGATGTATTTTAATGGATTTTGGGGTGGTTTGACTTTTTTTCGGCGAATTCGTCGCCAGAACAATGACAAACGTCGGAACAGTGTGTGTTGCAGTGTGTGCGTGAATGTGTATTACAGTGATATATGTGTTTGTGTGGTCTGTGTAAATGAATATATACATATTTCCTATTTACATGTTTCTGTAGTTTCTAAACTTTAAATTTATTACTCATATATATTTTCTAGCAAAATATCATGCATAAAATTACGAAAATTCATACACAGAAAATATCTTGAACATTCATTCATGCTTTTCCATAATAAAATTGATAATATAATAGGTATAGAATTGAATAAAAATCATGTAGTGAATTAAACCAAGTGATAAATAAAGAAAAAATCCGTCACCGAAAATTTTAAGCGAAACTTCGAAATTCGAATCACCACTCTTTCTTCTTTTACTTTTTGTATTTGTACCGATGATTTTTCTCTCCATTTTTTCTTCTCTCTTTTTTTGTTCTATCTGTCTTTTTTTCTCTCAGTCTGTGTGATACAGTGTATATAGATAGAATGTATGTAGGTTTTTTGTTTGGGATGGGAAGTCCGGAAGATTTGAGCGAGTAGTTTGAGTAGTTTAGGATTTAAATTTGAATTGATTTTTTTAATTACTATTAATTGTAATAATAATAATAATTAATAAATAAATAACAATAAATGAATAAATAAATAAAATAATAATAATAATAAATAATTAAGTTTATTAAGAAAATACAATAAAAGTTTATAAATATTTAAAAAATAAATATAATTAAGGTAATATTAAAAGTCCTAGCTTATTTATTAAAATTTAAAAGAAAAATATATTTTTGAATTTTTTGTATTATAAAATAAATATCCCAAAATTAATTTTATTTATTTATTTATTTTTAACTAAAACATTTTATTGAAAATGAAATAAAAGTTAAAATAAAATCGAACCAAATATAAATATTTAACATCAAAAAATAGGTTAAAATTTGGAGAGGATCAAAATTCACGTGTCTACAGAAATTTGAGATGTCTGATCTAGGTATGATGCGCTACTTTCTTGGCATTGAAGTAGTACAGTCTGCTATTGGTATTTCTATTATGCAGAAGAAGTATGTGCAAGAAATCTTAGACAAATTTTAGATGAGTAGTTGTAACTCGATTAGTACTCCAACTAATCCAGGAGTAAGGTTGATAGTGGATCCTGAAGGCAAGAAGGTTAATAGCACTTTATTCAAACAGTTCATTGGAAACGTATTGAATTTAACTGCTGCTAGACTAGACATAGCATATGTTGTGAGTAGGGGTGTACATAGGTCGGGTTGGTTCGATTTTTCATTAAAATATAACCGAACAATAACGTCGGTTTTCTAAATCTATAAACCAAATCAAACCAGTATACAATCGATTTTTTTATTTCGATTTTAGTCGGATTTTTTCGATTTTTTAATTTTTTCTTCTTTTACAATTATAATGTGATTGAAGAAAAAATTAAATGTTTTCACTAAAAATATAAAAAAAAACAATGGTCATAGAGTAGTTTCAATAAAAATTAAGTTGACAAATTACTAAGACGTCTAAACTACTATCTCTCAAAGTAATATTATGTGGATACCCAGTTGTTCAATTTCTAAGTCACTAGTCATAGTAGCTTGTCTGAAAATTTTCTTCACATAAAATATGAGCATATAAAAGAATGAAGAATTGGAGACAACTTATTAAAAGCTTAACTCCATTAAATAATTAACTATAACATAATTTCATAAGAAAAAAGAGAAACAACCCAAATTACAACTTGATGGATGAAGAGAATGAGAAGAGTAAGATGAAAGTAAGATGAGGAAATAATGAGAACTCTCTGAAAACTTGGAAAGTAAAATGTAAAGTGAAGCAATTGAAGAGTTTTAGTTTTTTATATTAAAATGGCTAAATGACTTTCTGGACACCTGTACTATGTCAGTTTTGTAAGTTGGACACTTCTACTTACATGTTTATCATTTGGACCCTTGAACCCATCAAAAAGCAACATTTTGCACCCTTTGACCGTTGACCTTGCCTATGTGGCAAGGTCATGGTGACTAGGACAAAGAGAGTGTAGTCGAGGGGGTGCGAGTGGGGGTCAATTTTTGGCCAATTTTACATTAAAATAATTGAAAAAAATAAAAAAATTAAAAATAAAATAAAAAAGGGTCCTTTTTTTTCTCCATCTTTTTAAATTTAAAAATCTTTTTAAATTTTAAAAATATTTTTAAATATTTTAAAAAATTTAAAAAAATAAAAAAGGGTCTTTTTCCCCTCCATCTTTATTAATTTAAAAATATTTTTAAAAATTTAAAAATAATAAAAATATATTTTTTCCTCCCCACCCCAGTCGGTCCCTACCCCCACACCCCACCAGCCCCGTCCCACCGCACCCCCAGCCTCTCATCCCCACTCCAACACCCGTCCAGCCCTTCCCCACCCCCACCCCAGCCCGTCCCCACCACTCAGACCCTATCCAGCCCCATCCCACCCTACCCCAGCCTCTCCACCCCACCCAGCCCTGTCCCCACCCTCTCACACCTCACCAGCCCCGTCCAACCCCTCCCTACCCCACCCCCAGCCCCCATACCCCTCCCATCCCTTTCCATCCCCCACACCCCACCCCAAAACTCTTCCAGCCTCACCTCCCTCCTACATACATTCACTTTTTATTTTTTATTTTAATTTTCCCTCTCAATTCAATTCTTTTCATTTTTTTAATTAAAATTTAAATTTGAAATCTTTTTATTTTTTGGGGATTAAAATTTAAATTTAAATTGAAAGTGAGTGACAGTGATTATTGAAAAAAATAGTAAATTTTGCTTGAAAAAAATTAAACTTTTTGTGAATTTGTTAAAAATATTTAAATTTAAAAATCAAAAAATTATTATGTTTGTATATATGAATTTGTAGTTAAAAATTTAAATTAGTTGGAGAAGAATTTTAATTATTTGGAATGGATTTGATGTTTAATTTGTGAGAAAAATAAAAACATGATTATTCAAATTTTTCTACAATTTATAAATTTTTCTTATTTAATTAAATTAATTTTAATATTTAATTTGTTATGTAGCATTTTAAAAATGACTTAGAATTTAATGTAATATTTTTTATTTTTTATTTTTTAAAATGACATGGTAGATGACGTGGCAGGCGTGGGGGAGAGTGTTACACTCACCAAAAAAGGTTTTAAAATGTTGGTTTTTAGTGGGTTCAGGGGTCCAGATGACAAACATGTAAGTAGAAGTGTCCAACTTACAAAACTGACATAGTACAAGGGTCCAGAAGGTCATTTTGCCTATTAAAATTGAGCTTTGTATTAATTTGTTACTAATGGACAAATATTATAATTAAAGGCCAAGAATATATATCTATTTACTGAATATAAAAAAGTAATAAAAGTAATTAGAATGTAGATTATAAGTAATATTTTTTTACGTATAAGAAATTAAAATTATATATGTATTATGTCGGTTCGGTTTGGGTTCGGTTTGATTTTATTTTTGCTAATACCAAACCAAACCAAGAATGATCGGGTTTTTTTACCCAACACCAAACCAATCAAACCAAATCATAAGTCGATTTTTTTCCTCAATTTGATTTGATTCATCGGTTTGGTTTGACTTAGCGGTTCGGTTTGTACACCCCTAATTGTGAGTTTAGTTAGTAGATATATGAGATATTCAATCGAATTTCATCTTGCTGCTACAAAAAGAGTGTTGCGTTATGTGAAGGGCATCATTAATTTTGATATTACTATCTAATAAGAGGGAAGGGAAAGAGAAGAAGGTAATTGGTCGTCAACATGCCTGCTTCAGCTGTTTGTTTCAGCTTCTTGCTCCATGATTTTAAAATATCACCTCTAATTAACTATTTATAAGTTATTTAATGTATTAAAAAATTAATAACATTTAATTAAAAATAAAATAGACATTTATGACTGTCTGTTTCAGCTGCTTCAATCAAAATTTTACTAAGTATCACCCCTAATTAATTATTATAAATCATCTAAGTGTTAAGAAATTAATAATATTTAATAAAAAGGATAAAATAGATATAGAATGATAAATTAACTCTTGGTGTTTTAAATTAACTTGACATCTTATATGAGGCCCGCTTAAAAAAATTTCACTAGTAATTTTTATAATAATTTTTCTATATAACTTATAATTAGTTGTTGTAAATCATTTAAGAGATGTCTGCTTCGCTGCTTCAATTGTGATTTTACTATATCACCCCTAATTAATTATTATGGTCATCTAAGCATTATGTCACTTAAATTGAAATAGAAGAAAAAGTATTATAAATTACAATAATTTAAAACTTAAATTATTTAAGAAATGTAATTGACTATCAATGCTACAAAAGTTTGAAAAAGGAGAGTAACATATACTATTTGAAAAATGCATAAAAAGTACTAAATTACAATAATTTACAACTTAAAATATCTAAAAATAAATTAATATGTTATATATTTCAAAAAAAATACATAAAAATACTATAAATCACAAAAATAACAAGTTAAAATTTTTTAAAATATATAATATTTGATTGACTCTCGAAATTATATCAATGTCACTTAAATTGAAATAGAAAAAAAATCACAATAATTAAAAACGTAAATTAATTTTAAAATATAATTGACTATCAACGCAATACGAGTTTGGACAGGGAGAGTAATGTATATTATTTGAAAACTACATAAAAAATATTATAAACTAAAATAGTTAACAACTTAAAATATCTAAAAACGTATTAAAAGTATGATTGATTATCTAAATTCTATTTGTGTTGCATAAATTGAGATAAAAAAAAATTAACATATACTGAGCCCGTGTTATTTGAAAAACAGTAATATAGGTCCATTGAATTTTGCTTTTCACACTCTTTACTAATTTATACATTTGAGTTTACTTTTGATTGTGAATTAAATTTTTTAAACAAAATTATATATTTGAATAATAAATCACAATAATTGATAATTTAAAATATTTTAAGAATATATGCAAAAATCACTCTAAAAATTAAATTTATTTAAATTTCAAAATTCAAAAGATGTCACATTAATTGATATGAGTATTGTTATAATACTAATTTATAATAGATGTTGGGCCCGTGTTTTGCACACACTTGTCGTGACTAGTTTTTTAATTAGAAAGAAGGAAAATCAGATCTTGTTGGTTTCACAGTGATTATGCAGGTGATTTGGATGGCAGAAAAAGTACTTTTGGTTATGCTTTCATGTTAAGTTTTGGTCGTCAAAGAAACAACTTGTTACTCTGTCAACAACTGAATTGGAGTACATTGTTGCAGCATCAGGTGCGTGTCAAGCTATTTGGTTGCAGTCAGAACCTACAAGAATTTACTGTGATAACAGTTCTACAATCAAGCTCTCCAAGAATCCAAATTTACATGGGAGAAGTAAGCACATCGATGTGAGATATCATTTTCTTCGAAATCTTGTCCACGATAAAGCCATAGAATTGGTATTTTTGCAGAAGTGAAGATCAGGTTGCAGATTTATTCACTAAGCCTCTTAAGTTGGATCCATTTGTGAAGCTGCTCTCGAAAAATGATTTTAAACAAATGTTATGAATAACATGTGAGGCTGTTGAGTGTTTTATTTGTTTTTAGCAGAATAAAAGAATTGATTTTGTTGGACCTATTCTTTAAAAAAATTATCCTTTGTTGTTTTTTAGGAATCTCATAAGCTTAGGAGTTACATTAGTTGTAGGTCACTTAGTTGCTAAGTTTTAGAAATCAATTTAACTTGTAATGTCTATTTATTTGGAGACTTTACGTCAATCATATTCAAGCAAGTTTATGATATTGTTGAGTATTCAATTTCAACAATATGAACAAGTTTAATTAGAAAAATGAAAATAGTAGAGATGAACGTAGTATCTCAAAATGAGATAGATTACCGTTACAACGACAAACCATGTAGGAGTTCTCACAAAAAATTTCCTTTTGAATCTTTTGTTTTCCAAAATAAGAAAAAGTTATTTAGAGAAGGGTTCTACACTATCTCATCTACACTTAGTATAGAAATTGAGACTTCTCCATCTAACTTAGCTGAATTTTTGAAGTATAAGCTGGAAAACTACCAAATGCAAGAGCACTAAACCATGATACAGCATCAAAATACACAGTTTCTCCCCAGAGGCTCACTGCTTTTAAATTATGCTTCTTTCAAGCATTTTCTGCTCACCTACTTTTGAATATGATTACATGTTCGAATCTTGATTCTATGCAAACCACCTTTATAGAGGTCTCAGGGTCAGCCAATAGAGTATCTACATATTTGTGGATGCCCGTTATCGAAAAGTCTTGAGTTATTTAAATTGCAGACTGACTCTTACTTGATAGATGCCTTAATGAGAGAGGTGAGTGATGGATGCATCCGTGCTGTTCTCATTGAGCGAGCTTCACTTTTTCCTTCAGCATACTCCTCACCGAGTGGCCACCTTGGACGCAAATCAAGCTGATCAAAGGAGCAATGGGTTAAAAATTAAACATGGTAAGGAGAAGGGAGTGGGGAGGGGGGGCTTCGGGGAACAGGAAGTAGAGCAACAGAAATTCCATAAAGCAGATCATTTAAACATGTAGGCATTTATTTTGACTGAATACTCTCGCATGACTTTTGACAAGCTTAACTTTCAAGATGCAAATTTATGGCTTGTAATGCTCAATCAACGTAAACTGTGGGACATTATGGCCAGTTTAACAAGAGGAAAGAAAAAAGACTAACCACAGCATCTTCTGGTTCATTCACAGGAGGTGGAGGATCGAACCTGCCCAGACGAAAATGCTCTATGCCAGTCCACGCAACCATTACACCTGTTAGAACGGGTCAATGTATTAGAGTGCAATGTCAAGCCATGTCCACTTTTGAGACCTTTCCGCTAAAGCCTTGAAAATTTCAAAAATAAGAAACCAAAGTTCCTGCATGAAAATGAGGCAATGTAAAGTGGAGAATTATCTAACCATTGTCAGTACAAAGGCTTGGTGGGGGGCATACAAGTTTCAGCCCTTTCCTGTTCACAACCTCATCAAGCCGAGCTCTGACATACTTGTTGGATGCAACACCTCCAGACACTACCTGTGAAAGGTAAATTGGACAATTTGCATAGTTGACATTAATCTTATAGGAGCGCATGAAGTTAATACAATAGAGTAAAGCCAAGAAGGAAGGTATTAGTCATATATTTCAGTAAACAGAGAACACGGACCAAATGATTTATAGAAGGCTCAATGTTCAAAGCCCACTCAATTGCCCGTTCACACTTTTCCTCCAAATGTAACACCGCGACTCGCTGCATGAAACGTTGATTGCAAACGTGATGAGATTAAGAATATGGAGGAGGTATGGAAATTGATGCATTGATTTGTTAACCAACAATTCTTAATCATAAAAAAATTTCGACAAGATCAATATTCTAAAAAAACTATATACCTGGAAGGAGGCAGCAATATCTGCCCGAGCCTGTCTCTCTTCATCAGAAGCTGAAGCAAGAGAGATTTCAGCATTGCTGCATACAACCTATAAAATGTGAATAGCTAGGAAGACGAGGACAATGACAACCAACTGGTGTGCATTGCTGTGAGTTGTCCCAGTGAAACTTACAATCATAAGACAAAGCTAAAAAGATACTGAACTTTATGGACCATGATCTATGGAACACTATACTGAAGTAACATTGTTAAAAGAGGAAATAACAAGAGAAGATTCTTTACTCTTTCCAATAATTTCTGCTTTGACGCAGACAGTTTGTTTCCATATATTGGATAATTCATTGTTTACCTCATTGGGAATGAAAAATCAAATTCTATAATTCGAAAGAACAAAAAACAATGGTGGTAAAATTTTAAGATGAAATGAAATGGAAAATGATTTGCAAAGCTGATCAATTACTTTCCCCCCTAATGAATCACATACATTCTTTTTGCTTCAATTGCCAACCTCACTTGCGTCTTCAGACCAGCATATGAGAAGTTGCAATCCTTATGTTGTTTCATAGGGACCTAACATTTGTTCAAGCTTTTAGCCAGTGTAGTAAACAATAAAACTACTAAAATTCCTTAATAAAGAAAATCTAGCCATGTGTTGCATATAAGTGCAAATGTCTCTAAAGTAACTTACTTTAAATTTGACAGACTTGGCATCTCCTTCTCGAGCTAGCTCCTCCACAGCAGGGCCGCCACTCCTCCTCATATCAAGACCAAGCCATTTTGCTGTTTTGTCATATGCCTCACCAATTGCATCATCAATCGTTGTCCCAAGTTGTATGTAATCGCCAAGATCACGTGCAAGGATTAAGAGATTATGTCCTCCTAAAGAGCATACAAATGAAAGAAAATTCATGAAGTTATTGATATCTAATTCACAGAAAAATCCAACTGGTCAAATTGTTTTGCACTAAGAATCCACAATTATATTGTTGAATTGAGAAACACTCCAATATTTGGGATAAATTGGTTTAAAGGTAAACAAATCATTATTCTTAAAAGTCAGAGCCCATGTCAAAAGAAAAAGCACAAAAGAAGATTATAGATAATGCGCTTGAATTGAATCAAACAAAAGATGTTTGAATGTTTATATGAGAGATTTCCATTGTACAGGATACAATAGAAGGACTCATAAACATAACATGAGTATCATGAGCATCCGGACAAGCATATGAAGACCTTTAGGCACAAATTGAACTGCAAAATGACATCAGACTCTCTGGGTAGTGGCTGTTCATGTAACAAACCATAGATCTGTTATATTCAAGTGATCTTCCAAGGTGAACTGATATAGATAGCACCATATGATGGCCAAGCAATTAGAATTAGCGCAAAACTGTATATCTCTAAAATACAAGAATAGATAACCCAATGTATTTTAAGTAAGAGTAAATAAAATAGACCTATAAAATTGTAGGAGGTTATCTAACCTGAAACAAGTAGGGCCATAAAAGGAAACTGCAGCTCTCTTTCCACTAGCCTATAAAAGAGAAAACATTAGCTCCAGGTGATTTACAGTACACTGTTTGCAAATTTCTTGACGCATACGGTCTTCATAGACATTAACTTATCTGTAAGCACAAGACATGCAGTTTTTTTAGACGCTTTGGCAACTTTCCATAAGATAATGTAAAAAGCAATGGTGGGGTTGGGGAGCATTCCATTGACGATTACGTTTTTCTCTTATCTGCTTATTCATATTTGAGACTCCAAATTGAAGAAATCATCTGTATTTACTAAATAAAAGAGTTCCAGAAGAAGCAAAGAAAGGGGGAAAACGACGTAGAATACAGACAGAAAGCCCTATTAACATCTCATACCATGCTGCCAATGTCTATAATTAATAATCGTTGTTTTCTTGAGGCGATGGATAAGAGCTCTTAAACAAGGTATCCCATGATATATCTAAGGTGACAATAGAGACCTCTGCTACTGCACATAGACCCTAGGTTATTATCTCACTAAAACTGATGATGCCACTAGAAATAGAACATAGAAGATTAAAGAAACTTATCCAGCCTATTCATATGATTCGTTCTGTACCAAATAGAGAGCAGGAAAATCAAGAATAAGTAACTGAAAATGGGAATGGTGTTACCACAAAGGACAAATTCATTTTACCAAAAAAAGGGCAGCCCGATGCACAAAGCATCCCGCGTTAGCGGTGTCTGGAGAAGAGCTGCACCCAAAAGGGGTGTGATGTAGACTGCCTATCCTAATGCAAGAAGTAGTCATTTTTCTTTAGTTTATTCTTATTATTTTCTTAGAAGTATTCCAGATAAAGTTATTGAAAGCTAGACAATTCACAGTCCAGTAACTATCTGCGGAATTGGACAAATTCCCAACAAATTTTCGCTGTATGCACTACTTACTGTTTGCTACTAGCATGAATACAGTGCTACCTGGAAACCAGAGTATGAGCTTCCATATGATGGACACCAACAAGAGGTAAATTATGAGAACCAGCAACTTTTCTTGCTTTCCGCACACCAACTACACAGAAATTGCACAAATAAGGTAGGAGCACGTACACAACATTCATTAGCTGTCACAAAATTCATCTATGTATCCCACATGAATGTTCCCAATATTTAATTTTCAGATTCATAAGTAGTTGATGTTACAATTCGACAAACTTTAAATAATTAAGAACACTACTTTATTCTAAACAAAATAGGTACACTAATTGGTGCAGGAAGGAGGTGAAAAAGAAAAAAAGAAAGAATAAGAACACATTGATCATCCCTCCCAAAGAATTAGAACAAAACCAAGAGAAGAAATGAAAGAAAGGCTACTAAAGAAAGAAATTGAGTAAAAACTTACTTCGCAGACAAAGGCTTAAACCAGGACCAATCGTGACAGCAACTGCAGTTAGATCCCTCTCAGTCAGATTAGCTTTATCTAGTGCTTCTTGTACCACCTGAAGGAAATAAATCACATTGATTGAACAGGAAACACATGCCAGAAATATGATGTGTCAATTCAGATTAAGAAGTTCACAAACTTAAAACCGAGATAGATGTGGTAAAATAAGTCAGAAGTGTAAGAAGGGAATTTGAGGCTGGGTTCTTTGGAATGGGAATTTGAGGCTGGGTCTTTGGAATGACATCCATCGTGCTCCTGGAGAAACAATCATTGGCATGCCTCAGAACTCCAAAACCGGAGAGAAATTTGAACTTTTTTTTTTAAATATGGAATCATAGTCAATATAATTAGTCCCTATTATATCTTGTTCTTTTATTATTCTTACTATTACTGTTCCTTATCTTAGATTGTTCTATTTTGAGCCGGGGGTCTATCGGAAACGGCCTCTCTATCTCACATTTGAGGTAGTGGTATGGACTGCGTACACTTACCCTCCCCAGACCCCACTTGGTGGGAATATACCGGGTATGTTGTTGTTGTTGTTGTAGTCAATATAATTAGAACCGTGATTAAGAGTATCTATTAACTATAGTCTAAAGGATATAGATAATCAATCAGTTGAATACGTTCTACTTCATTGAATCAATCTGTTATCCAAAAAATCAGAAAAAGAAGGGAACTCAGATTATTACTTTTTTCTTTGTTGGTAGAGACCCACTGATTTTCAGTTCATTAGAGAGAGTTTTACGGAGTGAAAATAGCGATATCCTTCTTCAATCATTTCTCAAAAGTTGCTAAATATGGCCTTAATGAAAGATGATTTAACAAGAAAAGCCATGAGGGACCTCTTTAAATCTAAAGCAAAAATAAGCCCAGACCAGAACTTCTCTCAGCTTTCCATTTTATCATACAAATCAACAACAACAACAACAAACCCAGTGTATTCCCACCTAGTGGGGTCTGGGGGGGTAAGATGTACGCAGTCCATACCTCTACCTCTAAAGAAGTAGAAAGGCTGTTTCCGATAGACCCCCGTATCATACAAATCAAATACGGAATAAAAAAGGACAGAATCTGAGAGAGAGACTCTAAGTACTGGATAAACCCCGGGTTATGTTTTTTCATGAGATTTAAAATGTAATCATATTTCTCAGTACCTACACTTAGCTGGGAAGTTTGGTTGGATAGCTGTCTTGTTCTAAGTTGCTCGGACTTAGATGTCGGTGTCCGATACGGGTACGGATCTAGAGGTCGGATCCTTCACGGTCTCAATTTAAAGATACAGGGATATGGATCCAAGGATAGATACAGGTGCAGGGATTCGGCAAAAAATAATTTAAATATCTAAAAATAGAGTTATAAAACATAAGTTATGAGATATTATGTGGATAACTTGAGAGAAAACATTGTTCAAGAAGAAAATCCTGAAAGAAGATAAAAGGAAAAGCAATAACATAGAGATTTCTATATACAAGGTATTCCATTTTCTTCATTTTCACCTTACCTTTTGTTTTGATTACAAAATTTCTTAAATCTGTCCGGACTTTCCTAGTCGATTTTGGTCAAAGTACCCAAAATCGATTGACCAGATCAGGTGCGGCACCAAAAGTGAAGAGTCCAAGTAACTTAGGTCTTGTTACTCTTGTTTGACACTCAGAGAAATTATTGCTGAAAAAGTGAGACTTCAATTGTTTCTCAACAAGGGATGGCGTGGGGACTGGTTTGTCAAAGTCGTGCAGACTTCTATTTAGTAGTGGTGGCGGCATCTACCATCAGCTTTTCCTCGGGGTGTTTTAGTTAAGTATTAGGTAACAGTTAGTGACACTAGACAGTTCATAAAAAGGAAGTTGGAAATTTGGTACTTGATGAACTTTGTTCAGTTTATGTTACTACTATGAAGCATAGACTGGATCCTGGAGGAGATTCTAAAGAGGAGCTATTACCCGGGAACTTAATAATTCCTTTAAAATCCGTCCTGTGAAATATCTAGAAGAACTGGAAAAACAACCAAAAGATGACAATAAGAAAAATTCTGTAGTCTAGTAAAGTGGGAAGTACGAAAGTGTCCAAAAGCAAATCTTCTTGCACTCAGCATTGTTAAAAAGAATATGACATCATGATGCCCAATGGCAATGTTCAATCAATTTAGTGAAACATCTTGCATGTGAAATCAAATAAATCACTTGGTCAGAGTTCATTGACTTTTTTTAAAAACGTGATAGCATTGATGTTAGCAAGAAGTTCATTACTTCGCAAATTGATGTATTCTCCACCAGACTTTGTTAAAAAACATTAACATGCAGGGATCATGATATAACATCTGAAAAAGATGCACTCAATACTATCACATTCACCAGTGATGATGTTTCCAAGTTCTTGACAAACTACTTCAGAGTTGAAAGCGTATACCTGATCAATCACCAGTGCATGTGCTTCCTCTGCCATCTTAGGAGCAACTCCTCCATATCGAGCAAGCAGTTCTGCCTTGATGAAATACAGAAATTCAAGATTAGAAAAAGAACCACAGGATGTTGGCAAACAAAAGTAGTCTAGATAGGATAACTACTCGAAGTTAAAATATTTTAGAGCATTGAGAAATTGACATGAAGAGTGTTAGGATTTCTAGGGCAAAGGATCGATTCACAGGGTGATATATAATTCAGCTCGTTAAAGGGAGGCTGAAACCTTAGAATTCAATGGAAGAGAGAACTCCGATCTCTTCAGCTCGTTGATATATAATTCAGCTCGTTAAAGGGAGGCTGAAACCTTAGAATTCAATGGCTCGTTTTCGTTTAAGGGAGACTGAAACCTTAGAGTTCAATGGAAGAGAGAACTCCAACCTCTTGCTTTTTGCTGAAATACGACTTATCAATTTATTCTCCAAAAACCCATTTAAATAGGAGTATTACATCAATAGTCTAATCGTTATGAAAGTAGAAAAATTAAAACCCAAAGTCTAATCCTTAAAGTAGGAAATATAAAACCCTATTCTAGAAAGTCTAATCCTTATGAAAGTAGGAATTATAAAACCTTATTCTATATTATAAATAAAACTACTAAAATATAACTAAATATTTAATAAGTTGACTTCCACGGATCCACAACATTACTCCCCTCACGTTGAAAAGAGCTTGTCCTCAAGCTCGAATTCCAGGGAATAGTGTACACTGAATCATCCAATTCCAGCCCTAGCCAACTTTTCTTGAAATTAACGTTGATAGATTTCACTTTTACCAGTTTGCCGGAGCATGACTAATTTGCCCATATGCTGATAATTCCATAGTTGTGCTTCTCCCAACATGGGAAACTCAATCATACCAAAAAATTGTACACAATGATGTGCCAAAATTAATGGATCGTTGGTGCCGTTATAAGTAGAAAAATTCATCTTTGCATACCTTGGTATGGTTGGACGTGAATTACCACTTGTTGGATGATTTTGATCGGCTAGTTGAACAGGCGATGTATTGCCTTTAGTAGAAGAAATTGTTGATTTGCCAACTGTCGGGGCACTACACGACTCAACTCTATGGATTGTTGGTTTTGTGGAGCCAATTTTCAAGCTAGACAATTGTTCTTGGATGACTTGAACAATTCTTTCACAGAGACGTTGTTCCATTGCTGCAATTTTAGAGTCCATTAGGGTTGCTATAAGCGCACGCTCTTCATGGAATCTGAAATTGATTTGATCGCCCATTGTGTTAGGCTCTGATACCAAATTGTTAGGATTTCTAGGGCAAAGGATCGATTCACAGGGCGATATATAATTCAGCTCGTTAAAGTGAGGCCGAAACCTTAGAATTCAATGGAAGAGAGAACTCTGATCTCTTCAGCTCGTTTAAGGGAGACTGAAACCTTAAAGTTCAATGGAAGAGAGAACTCCAACCTCTTGCTTTTTGCTGAAATACGACTTATCAATTTATTCTCCAAAACCCCCTTTAAATAGGAGTATTACATCAATAGTCTAATCCTTATGAAAGTAGGAAAAATAAAATCCTAATCTAGAAAGTCTAATCCTTATGAAAGTAGGAAATATAAAACCCTATTTTAGAAAGTCTAATCCTTATGAAAGTAGGAAATATAAAACCCTATTCTATAATAATAAATAAAACTACTAAAATATAACTAAATATTTAATAAGTTGACTTCCACGGATCCACAACAAAGAGCAAAGAGTGGCGTGACGTGTGAACATATATCAAATTATATGGTATAAGAATAAAAAGGAAAGCTAGTGTCACTTCAAATATTATGTTGACTACTCTGCAATGCATAGTAATACATCAACATCTAAGTGTCTTCCACAAACAAAAATCCCCCTACTGCTATTTGCTTTGTATGCATATATCACACTATCTGCCCGATCGGCGATCCCTACAGAAGCTTACACTCCAACTAACATTTTATGTGTGGATTTGTAGATCATACTCTAACCAAAAAAGAGTGTCAGATGACAGAGTGATCTGTGAGGCTGCATTACTAATAAAGCACAGCTATCCGCTGCAAATTCTTGCTTAAACACTCATCACCTTTTCGGATTAAAAAAAATTGTCTTCCAAGAGTTAGCTGCTACTACAATGCATCTGTGAGTCTTATGTGATGCCACAACAGTTCCAATGAACATGTGATCCTAGACAACATTGGCAATTGGCACTTTGGCTAAACTATTGGCTTTTCAGCTCTATTATCAACCAAAACATAGTGGCTTAATCTTTAATATACTACTTCTTTGTTGTTTGATTTGCCTTTTATGTGCAACTTGCAGATTTTCCAACACTTCAACAAAAGCATCAGATACTCACCTTTATATGTATACTAGATGTCGATAGCCCATGCTAGCACGGGCCCAATATATATATTTTTTTTTTATCTCAATTTGTGTGACACAAATAGAATTTAGATAATCAATCATTAAAATAATTTAAGTTTTTAATTAATGTAATGTATAATAGTTTTTCTTCTATTCCAATTTAAGTGACACTGATATAATTTCGAGAGTCACCCAAATATTTCATATCTTTAAAAAAATTTAAGTTGTTAATTATGTGACCAGATAAAATTTCGACTATCAATATATATATATATATATATATATATATATATATATATAAGTTCTTAATTATTGTGATTTCTAATATTTTTTATCTAATTTTTAAATAATATATGTTACTTTACGTTTTCCTCTATCTCATCTCAATTTATGGGGCACTAATATAATTTCGATAGTCAATCAAATTTTTTATGTTGACATATTATTTTGTGTCTATTTTACCTTTTTATGAAATATTATTAATTTTTTAATGTTTAGATGACTATAATAATTAATTAAGGGTGATATTGTAAAATCATGATTGAAGCACGGAAGTAGACATGTCTTAAATAACTTATAATAACTAATAGAAAGTAATATAACAAAATTACTATAAAAAATACTTGTGAAAAAAATTTAAGTGGCTCTCATATAAGACGTCAAGTTAATTTAAAACATCAAGAGTAAATTTATTATCTTCTGTCTATTTTATCTTTTTATTAAATATTATTAATTTTTTAATACTTAGATGACTTATAATAATTAATTAGGGGTGATACAGTAAAATTACGATTGAAGCAGTTGAAGCAGACATGTCAGAAATGTCTATTTTACTTTTTTTAACTAAATATTATTAATATTCTAATACGTAAATGACTTATAATAATTAATTAGGGGTGATATAGTAAAATTACGGCATGGGTGATGGTGTAAAATTACGATTGAAGCAACCGAAGCAGACATGTTAGAAATGTCTATTTTACTTTTTTTAATTAAACATTATTAATTTTCTAATACGTAAATGACTTATAATAATTAATTAGGGGTGATATAGTAAAGTTGCGGTTGAAGCAGACAACACATGCAGGTATGTCGACCTGTTGTGTGCTTATTCATACTTATTATTAAGTAGAGAAAATAATTTAAGTTTTAAAATTATTGTGATTTATAGCATTTTTTCTTCTATTTCAATTTAAGTGGCAAGAATATAATTTCGAGAGTCAGCTAAATATTTTATATCTTTTAATTTTTTAAAGTTGTTAATTATTGTGATTTATAGTATTTTTTAATATTCTTTTTTAATTATATAACAGATTAAACAAAAGTTTTGTGACATTGATAATCAATTATATTTTAAAAATAATTTAAATTTTGAATTATTGTGATTTATAATACTTTTTCTTCTATTCCAATTAAGTGAACTGATATAATTTCAAGAGTCGTCAAACATTTCATATCTTTTAAATTTTTTAAGTTGTTAATTATTGTGATTTATAGTATTTTTTTAAAAATATATATCAAATTTTAAAAAATAAGACAAATAAATTAAAATGGAGAAAAAAATCAATGAAAAATTGCCAAAGCAGGCAGAAGGTCAGGTCTACATGCCTGCTTTGGCACTTGATGATTGAGCCCGTTCCCCTTTATTATTAAGTAGAAAATAGTGAAGTGAACAGAAACCTCGCAAACCAGTAACTAATGTGGAACATGACCTGTGTCATTCTAGACATACCCCAATGTCCAACTATACAAATAAACAACATACCTAGTGTACTCCTACAAATAGGGTACGGCAAGGGTAAGATGTACACAACACCCCTACCTTTGCGGGTAGAGAGGATGTTTCCAATAGACCCTCGCTTCAAAAGACAAGATACCGAAGCAGGGTAAAATACATTGAAGCAACTGATACTAAATACTACTACTAATTAGGCTGCGAGGAGATAGTGCTAGCCCTCATCCTATCCCACCTAAAGGGGATAACACTAGGCTACCTACTAATCTTCTGCCTTATCCTCAACCTCTATATCTTTCTATCTAGGGTCATATCCAACTATTAAGATAATGATGCAAAATAAATTAATAAATACATAAATAAACCTATAATTAGAACAACGCAAGCAATACTATAAGTGTCCAATAAATTAACATGGATCAGTCATTAACTTAAAAGAACAAGATGATGATATAAACTAAATGGCATTTCTCCAGAGACTTTCTGTAACTATATAAATATATATAGAGTACCTGGGAAGAGATAACTTGGCTGAGAATTTCACCATTGCTATTTACCTACAATAGGATATATCAAGCTGAAAAAAATCAAAACTTCACAGCAGCTTCAAACCCCCAAAGTATCAGAAACAGCCCCACAAACAGGGGCGGAGCTAGAAGCACACTACCTTAGAGGCAGAGAGACTTTTTCAGATAGACCCTGGGCTCAAGGAAACTAGTCCACAAAAGTCCAGACTAAAGAAATAACGAAAATACAAGAAACAACAGATAATAACAGAGAAAAAAAAGATACGGACAAAGCAGAAACTACAATACTAAAATGCCATAATCGAGGTACAAGGAACAATAGAGAGAAGGACAAAAACTACGGAATAACTTACAGCATAGTTCTGTGTTAAACATATCCAATATCATTACTATACAGCACGGAAATATTTAGACAATACACACACATAGTACAAAGTAGTCCAGAAAAAGAAGCCAGGTTAGACGGATACCTAACAGTTTTATGTATTTGTATTAAAATATTCACTAAATATGTACAACAAAAATTAATTTTAGAACCAAGTTACTTAACTCCGCTATCCAGAAATGTAGAACTAGTTTAAATCCTAGCTCCACCTTATATTTTTCTTTTTTATAACCGTGGTGGTCAGGCCAGTTTGCGCCCTTTCGTTCACAAAATAAATTCCAAAGAAACAACCAAGACATGTTTTTTAAAAAAAAACTTACCACAGCGGCAGCAGTATCATCGCAGCTCGTTTCAATCCCTAAAACAACTAAATTCTCATTTTCAACCAGCATTTGTTTCTGGGTTTGACCCATTGATAGATTAGAAACTGAACAATAAGGTGAAAAAGATTTGAACCACTGGGGTTTTACTGCTTTTTCATGCAACTGAAATTGCAATTTGGTTGTAGATTTGATAGTGAAGTGAAGTGAGGGTCTCCATAGTAAGCTTAGACGCGAAATTGGGGATGATAAATTGGGTAATAAAGATACCATTTTTAGAGAGTAGCAAATGAAAGATGATAGATGAGGGCTTTACCGCATAGACGCGCCTCTCCGCTATGCGTACGATCAATCCGTCAAGTCAAATCAAATCAAAGAATCAAATTAAATTGAGAAAAAATTCGACTTATGATTTAGTTTGATTCATTTGGCATTTAAAAAAATAACTCAATCATTCTTGATTTGATTTGGTATTAACAAAAAAAAGTCAAACCGAACCCAAATCAAACCAACATAATATATATATGTGTGTGTATATATATATGTGTATATGTATATGCATGTATATAATTTAACTTTTTATACATAAAATATTAATTATAATTTACTTTTAAAATACTTTTTCAATTAGTTTTATTAATTTTTAATATTTAGAAAGTAGATGTATATATCTATATTTATAATCTATAATATATTAAAAGTATGAAGGCATTAAAAATGTTGTTTGAACTTTTTGTCCTTCATTAAAAGTCTTTGTTTTAAACAAAATCATCTTTTGACTATTTTTTTTCTAATATTTAAGAATTAAAAATTAATTAAACATATTTATCATAAAACATTTCCTTATTAGAAGTCATGAGAATTTTAATATTTTTTGTCTAATTTAAGAGTTAAAAATTAATTAAATATATTTACGGTAAAATCTTTCTTTATTATAAGTCATCAAAATTAATGACAATTAATACTTTTTCCACCAGTTTAAGAATTCTAAGTCAACTAAATTTGATTTAAAAAAAGATTTAAAAAATTAGAGATAAATATAAAACTATTACAATAAGAAAAAATTAAGAAGTACCAGATTTTTAAAAGTTTTAAGTACATAATATGAATGTAACAATGATTTTGTAAAGATTTGACTTTAAAAATAAGAAAAGATTTTAAATATAAAAAAAAATAAAAAAAAAAATCGTAACACCAATATGGTTCAAATTGATTCGTTTCTCTTAGCATGTGGCAACAAGAGAAAAATGTATTATATGACAAACGCAAAAGTAATGATACATCAACCACTTGAAATTTGTAGTGGTAAAACATATATGTGTATATGTTTATATTTGCAATATTATATTAAAGTGTGACAAATTTTTAAAAAGTGATTTGAACTTTTACACTTTATTAAAAATCTTTGTAACAGGCAAAATTATTTAATTTTAAATAATCAAACGTTACACATGCGAGGCACGTGCGACTAAACTAGTATATATATATATATGTATATGTATATATATATATATATATATATATATTCATATTTGGGCTTTTAAGTTGTAATATTTATCCATTAATTGCTAATAAAATGATCCAAAATCCAATATAAACTTAAAACCTACACTTTTCACTCTTCATCTTATTTTTTAGTGTCAAGAGAGTTTTTCACTCCTCAATTTTTCATAATTGTGGTTTTTCATTAGCACATGAATGAAAACATACTTGATCTAAACTTCAATCACAATATAATTGTAAAAAACAAAGATTATAAAAAAAAAACAAGAAAAATCGAAAAAACCGAGGAAAAACAAAAAAGACGAGAAAAAACTAAACCGAAAAAACTGATTTTATGTTGGTTTGATTTGGTTTATAGTTTTAATAAACCGACATAAATGGTTTTTTTTTTCAATAGAAAACCAAACCAACCCGACCTATGTACACTCCTACTCTCCAGTATTGAAAATCTTTGGACCCATTTGCCCATAAAGTTCCTAACTCGAAATTATATATTTTAATTTAATTTAGAAAATACTATTTTTAACTTATTTTTCAATTTTGAAAAGTATATTCAAGATGAATATTATTTTAACTATTCTTTGTAAAAGATATAATAAATATCACTTTTTCTTTACTCTAATTTCAATTTCATAAGTTTCAAATAAATATAAAAATAAATTCTTTGGGCCATAATGGTCCAAATTCTGTAATCATATACATATTAACATCATAAATTGATTTTTTGTGTGATATTTATATCTCCTCTCCCTTTATGGATGTGCATCGCTTGGTTCGATTTGATTTTGTGGATTATCGATTTGAGTTATTGATTTTTGATTTATAAACACGATAAATAGATAACCAAATCAATAAGATATTCGTTGTCGATTTTTTATCTTTATCGGTTCGATTTTACCAATAAGAAATTACTCCCTTAATTTTTCTTTACTTTCTCTTATTTTCATTTGTTCTACACTATCTTCATGTATAAAGTCTACACAAATTATAAGAACTAAGACAACAATTAGACAATAAGGTATGTATATAGAATCAAAAATCACTATTGTATAAGTGCGAATAAGAATATAATTGTAATATAGGAAAAAGGACTTGTGTAGCACTTTCTAAAACAAATAGCCTACGTTTGAGATTTTGCCAAAAAGTAGCCAGTCGGATAAAATATTTTCACTTTATAGCCATTTCCTAATTTTGGTCACTTTGACTCATGTAGTTCAGATACAGTCCATATACAGTACAGATACAATTCATATACAATACTGATACAGTTTTCAACTTGGGCCATTCGTCCCTTTTAAAAATATTTCAGTTTTTTCCTTTTCTATGAATTTTTTAACTGAAAAATATTCTTTTTTTAATTGTTTTAAGATAATAATTAAATATAATTATATAAAATTATATAATTGTTATATAAAATATGTATCTATATAAGATATTTGTATATAAATTGTATAGTTCTATCAAATATGTATATGTATAAAATATATATAAAAAATATACAGAAAGTGTATAAAAATTATATAATTGTTGTATAAAATGTGTAAAAAAAGTGTACAATTATTGTATAAATTGTGTATAAAAAATGTATAACTTTCGTATAGAATATTTATATGTATAAGATATGTATAGAAACTGTATAGAAGGCGTGTAGAAACGGTATAGAACAACCCAGCAAATTGAAATGGCTAGAAAGTGAAATTTAAATTCTATGACCATTTTCGTGGAAATAGTTTAATTTGAAGTGTCGTTTCTGTCGTTTCCCCTTTAATATAATCTTACTGGGTTAATGGGTTAATCATTAACTAAAACATTAAAATCGGAAATTAATCCGATGGCCCAATAAAAAAAATTAAAAAAATATTAACCCAATAATTCAATACCAATAAACCAATAAAATTTTTATCGGTAGAATCATTTTTTTTGCACACCTCTACTCCCCTTCTAAATTTAAGGTTGTCTTATTTATTATTCTCTCTGTTTCTTTTACTTGATTCCATTGACATGTACACCTCCTAAGAAAATTTAAATTATATGTGTATTTTTACTAAATTAACCTTATTAATTATGCTTTGAAATTCTAAATTTGACTTGACCCCTATGGACTCGCATACCCCTTAAGAAAATTTTAATTGAATGTATAATTGTAGTAAATTAATCTTATTAATTATGCTTTGAACTCTAAATTTGACTATTATTAGTTTAAATAATTATTTAATCTCAAGGGCAATATTGAAAAGAAATAATAAAACATTCTTGAATTCATAAATTGGACATTAAATTAAAACAACTATATTTAGAAAGAGGGTCAAGTAAACGAAACAGATAGAGTAATTTATTAGTCACTCCTTCCGATTCAAAATAGTTGACTCTTATTGACTTGATGCTCCCCTTAAGAAAATATTTTTAGGAGTTTGTTTTATCAAATTAATCTTATTAATTGTACTTTGAAGATACAAATTTGAGTATATACACTTTGTTTAGTCATTTAATAATAAGGGTACCATTGAAGGAACATAATAAAATTCTCTTGATTTCATAAAATAGACAATTAAATTGAAACAAATATTCTTAGTAAGAGGTCTTACTATTTTGAAATTGAGGAGGGTATATCTATATCTATACCATATTAAAAGTGTGAAGGCCATTAGAAAAGTGATTTGAACTTTTTGCCCTTCATTAAAACACTTTACAATAGATAAAGTCGTCTTTTCACTTTTTTTTCTCCAATGATTATTTAATTATATATATATATATATATATATATATAATTTTGAATCCCTATGGGTTAGGATTTTAAAATATGGTAATGGATTAGGACTTTAAAATATGGTAAGTTTTTTTTCTTAAACTAGGACTAGGTTTAATTTTTAATATATTTTTATATTAATATATATTGTCCCGTCCCACACTTTGTATTTTATATTTTCTTCAAAGATTGTAATTGTCATCCGCTAGGTTAGTGTGTTATTCTCTTTCTCCTTTTTTTGAGTTGTTTTTTCTTTTCTATTGGTTGTCGTGGCTTATTATTTTTTCTTTAGCTTGGGAGTGATTTTAAGTTTAACACATCATGCATTATTACATTTGTTTTATTTGTGAATTTTAATTTCTAGGTTTGATATTCTCATATGTTCGAATCTAACAACGTAATTATTTTTCTCATATATATATGTGCTTACTATAAAATATCTGTTTTGAATAAAAAAGTTATATAGTAAAATTACCATATTATTTATTATTTATTAAGTTGTGTCGCAAGTTTTGTGGATAGCTATTATTGAACGGAGGGGAGTACATAATTTCTTCTTTATTGGAAAAAAAATTCAATTTGATCCATTTTATTTTTATGATTAAAGGAGCACAATGTCGTTAAATTAAGAATTTTTAGAAGTTGTAAAACTAAAATTTTGCAAATTTAATTTTTAAAATAAAATTCAGTAGCTTAAATTAGAAATATTATAGACTTTTAAATCTATATTTATGAGTTTTGCCTCAAAAGTTTTGCATATTGAAGTAATTTATTAAATATACAACAACAACAAACCCAGTGTATTCCCACACAGTGAGCTCTGGGGAGGGTAAGATGTACGCAGTCCATACCTCTACCTCTAAAGAAGTAGAAAGGCTATTTCCGATAGACCCCCGGCTTGAGACACGGAATACTACACAAATACATAGTAAAGCATGGAACAAGATGGCATAACATAAATACGACACCCACAAGTAATAGAAAACAGAGAAAAGTAAACAGATTCGTAATAAAACATGAAACAAGGTATCATAATAAGAATAATACCCCCACCAAGTAATTCCCTACACTAGCGACCCAAACTGACCCTAGCCTTTTACCCTAATTCGCGTCCTCCAGATCTTCCTATCTAGGGTCATGTCCTCAGTGAGCTGTAACTGCTCCATGTCCCGCCTAATCACCTCTCCCCAGTACTTCTTCGGCCTACCCCTACCCCGCCTAAAACCATCCAAAGCTAGCCTCTCACACCTACGAACCGAGGCATCCATGCCCCTCCTCATCACGGGTCCGAACCATCTCAATTGGACTTCCCGCATCTTATGCTCCACTGGAGTCACACCAACCTTCTCCCTGATAGTCTCATTCCGAACTCTATCCCCCTAGTCAGCCCACACATCCAACGCAACATCCGTATTTCCGCAACCTTCATTTTTTGAATGTGGGAGTTCTTAACTGGCCAACACTCCGCTCCATACAACATGGCCGGACGGACTGCCACCCTGTAGAATTTGTCTTTCACTTCATCCATCCCGCCCCAATACGGTGCGAGACATCCTCGTCAATCTCACCGTTACCCTGAATCACGAACCCGAGATACGTGAAACTATCCCTCTTACATACCACCTGTGATTCCAACTTCACTACCACCTCATTCTCCCGCCTCACGTCATTAAACTTGCATTTCAAATACTCTGTCTTGCTCCTACTCAACCTGAACCCTTTAGACTCAGGAGTTTGTCTCCACACCTCTAATTTATCATTCACACCCCCCACGTCTCATGAATCAAAACTACATCATCTGCAAAAAGCATACACCAAGGCACCTCTCCTTGAATACGCCGTGTCAACACATTTATCACCAAAACAAACAAAAAGGGACTAAGAGTAGATCCCTGATGCAATCCTGTCAAGACAGTGAAATACTCTGAGTCTCCTCCCGCCGTCCTCACCTGAGTTTTAGCTCCATCATACATGTCCTTAATTGCTTTGAAAATATTTCAATAATGACAGTTAGATATAGATACATCGACACATTATAAAAAAATATACCATTCATAAGTGTCGGCTCTAGTTAACAACAACTTAAAAAAGTCGCACATTAATGTTGTACTCTTACGTCATTTTTTACAGTGCTCTAATAATTTGTGAATCATTATTTATATTTGTTACTAAATAGAGTTGTCTGTGCCATGCACAAGCCCAATAATATAGATTAAGTCTTTGAGGTTGATAAGGGAGAATAACCAAAGAGATTCCCTTTCCACAACTTCCACGTTGAACCATTTAAGATTGGTAGAGAGAAGTTTAGATTTGAGCAGGAATGTCATTTTCATACGAAAGAACACCAGGGCACAACTTCACTTCAAGTCTCAATGTTAATGATGTGTCATTTCAATGCGAGTCTCTCATTGTATAGTTCATGTGAAGTTTATGATTCATCATTTCAAAGTGAATCCCTCACTATACACTTCAGGTGTACTACTCGGACTACATCCATCCTTCAGGTCTAATTCTACTTCCATAATAACAATTAAGTGAAGACGCTGGTTGTTGCAGAAGTTTCAGCAGCTGAAACTCATCATTTTTTAGCTTCAAGTATGTGAGAAGTTGCCTGTTGAAAATCATCTCGTCAAGCTTCTAAAGTTCTAATATCTTGTCACGACCCGAACCAAGGCCTGGCCGCGACGGGTATCTCAAGTCCCGCGTGGATCGGAGATTGCCCCCTGTGCTAACCAAACCAAACACACCACACCCCGAGATCGGTTGAATTTCGAACATATAACAAGATAAGGAAATATCAGTTTAAAGACATTATAATAAGTCTAAAACCAAAACCAACCAATACTAGTATCAATGCCAATACAAATAGCAATACCAGTACCAATACTGATATCGCCCATGCTCACAGTAGTCCTACAAAGCCTCTAATCAAAATCATAGAATATCAAATCAGGACACGCCCCCGATCATAGCCAAAACCAAGACCAGAGGAATAGAAAAGTCGTAAAATAATCATAGCATGAAATGAAGACCTCCGAAGTATGGAAGCTCACCACTTCAGTCTGACTTAAAAGTTATCCTCGAACCACATAGTCACTGAGCAGGAGGAGCGGAAGTATGACCAATTCCTGCACATCGGGATATAACGTTTGAAGACGGTTAGCGGGGTGAATGCTAGCATGAAACTCGGGAATAAGGATAACATAGTGATATGATCAACAGTTTAAAAATCATTCAAAATCCAATGCACATAATCAAATGCAAATACATAAGTATTTATATATATACAATGCCGGAATAGGGAACAAGGTTTAACATGCTTTTTAAAATCTTAACATGGATTGTGTAGATCAACTATCATACAATAGTACCCACGGGCTATATAGGCCCCAACTCTCACCCTTTGGTCGGTTCCCAGTGCGTGTAGCCGCACGAACCGTAGAATAATCTCATATATATGCACATGGGGGACTCGAACCCTCCAACATATACCAAGGTGACTTAAGAACCCGATTATATAATGATTTATAGGGGACTGGAACCTCCCTAATCATGAAATAATTATAAAAAGGGACTCGAACTTCATTGGTCACTTTGACCCCCGCATCGATAAACGTAGTTTCCAGTATCGGTCACTCGAATCTCCACTTTCACGACTCAGCTACACAACTCTTGTTAGAGCCCAATTAAAACAGTTATCGCACATTCTCATTCAATGAACCACGATACATATTTAGGCATACATTGTTGGTATCGTCATACCAACTACACTTGCAAGGTAACACATTATGCCAAAATAACTTTCATTAACTTGGAGAGTACAACTCCCTTTGTTCATTAATACACATAGGGGGAACACCGACTCCCTTTGTTCATTAAATCATACCATTGTATTTCAAATACTTCTTTATATCATGCAATAGTTCAAGACTAGTTCAATTTTATAAATTTCCATAGTTCTCATAACTAAAACCAATTTTACATTATGGCGTTGAGGTTATAACCACTTCAAAAGTCACAAGTTTGGAAAAGTCACAATTCCCTAGTTCATTCACCATACCCATGCACCCACAAGCTCAAAACCATATTAAAAGCATGAAAAATCATATATATATATATATATATATATAAATTATGGGAAACATTGTTCAATTCATAACATTCAAAAAACCCAACCTTTGTTTTCAAAACCCAAAGCAATAAGCTTATGAACACCACTCTAAATCACATGCTTTTTGCAAAATTAACAATGAGAGAAGAGTAAAATGCCTTAATCACCAAGAAGTACGGAGAGAAATCACCCTTGAAAGCCCTAATTGATCAACCTTTGAAAACCTTAAGTGTTCTTGACCTTGAGGATTGAAGAGTGTTCTGAGAGATTATTTGATGTGTTTCTAATAGCTAATGATTCCCTAAGAAAGTTATAAGATGTGGGTTTTTAAGTTTGACAAGAGAGAAAATACCATAAAGCAGTCTTTGGTTATGAGTCAACCCCTTTACTCGTACCCACACCTTACGATTTGTGGCCATGAGTCGTAACCAAGACAGTGACTAGGATCCCCTTACACTGCCCATCTTACGACTCCACCATCCCACTCGTAATGAGATCTTATGACTCGTAAGGTCTAGTCGTGAGCAACACAGAACCCAAATAATTTGAACACTGGATATCCTATAATTTGAACCTACGACTCGTAACATATCCTCACCGCTCATAGTGAGCCACTCGTACTAAGAGTAGAACCAAGCCACAAACTTACTGGTTTGGTTATGACTCATCCCAATAAGTCGTGAAGACACCCTACAACTTCGGGGGTCCAATTGTAACCAAGGCAGTGAGCCCAAAGCTCAAGATTTTTCAAGGGCCAAAAGTCTAGGGCGTTACACATCTTTTTTTGCCAGGATCTATTTAGATTCTATTTTAAATTTCTCTTTCAAGATTCTTTTAGCTTCAACCGAGCTAACTTTTCAAATAATTGAACTCTTTCCTTTTCAACTATTTCATTTCTGGATTGAATATCAAATAGAACTTTCTTAGTTGTCAATAGTTAATTATAATCAAACCCCACTACTTTTCTTCTTCCTAATCAATTACTATCCTCATTATCAATGCCGTCTCTGGGAATTTTAGTCGAGTCATTTAGAAGTACAAAAAAAGTTTTAATGGTTGCAGTCGCTAGCACTCTAACTCAATCACAGAAATGTAAACCAATGTCATGACCCAAATTAGGCAGGTGATGTCACTTATCAAATTCTCATGACAAGTAAGCCTAACTCAACCCAAATTTATACTTAAGGAAATATAAAAGCGGAAAAAGAGAGAATAAATCCAAATATATATATATATACATATATATTGATATACAAATATATATATATATACACACACACATATATAGATATACAAATACACACATACACACACACACACATATATATATAGATGTGTATATATAGTTTCACGAGGCCCGTGCTAAGCCCGGGTCCAAACTCAAAATATAAAAGTAATAATTAAAATCTTAAAATATAATTCATATCATACTATTTTTTATTTTATAATTAACATAATCTAGTGACGAACATGTTAAACATGTTTTCTTTGGGTCAATTTATAATTACTAAAGTTATTAATCAAATAATTGGATGTTTTTAAATAAAATTTTAATTTGTGCGGAAGAAAGAATTACTGAAGAATTAGAATAAATTAAAAGACCACAAGTAATTCAATATTTTATAAAATAACATGATTTAAAATATGTTAATAATTATAATTCAGTGAAGATAATAAATATAAAATATTGGTATTTTTATGAATTTGTGGATATGTAACTTCTTAATTATAGATAGAAATAAATTTATTTTAGTATTTATTGAGTTTTAATTCATTCATAATTTAATTTGGCAAGACTTTTTGAAAAATTCAATTTCTTTTGTCTTATACAATAAAATATTCCAATGACTTCAAGTATATATAAGAATAGTTACGAACTTAATTTAGAGGCTCTACTCAAACTAACTTAATGATGATCTATAAGGATATTAAATAATAATTAAATTAAATTAATAAATTATCTCATTCGGTCCATTTACTTGTCGTGTTTATCTTTTACACTCACTATAAAAAAATATTTTATTCATCCTCTTTTAACTATTGATTATCCTTTTTCATGCCCACTGATCAGAAAAATAATAAAAATAATGTGTTATTTATTATTTATTACGTTACCTTATTTATTAGATGATTTTTAAGAATTGAACAATACTAAAAGAACTATAAGGTTCTAATTGAAAATTATTGCAAACTTTATTTTTGTATTAAAGTTATTTTGAAAATAATTTTTTTTGAGCTAAAGTGATTGTTAATTTTAAATAAAGTTTTAATTAAAAGGTCATCTATCAGGTAGCAAGAAGAGATGAATTACAAGCACACAAGTGGAGATGATTCTAACAAAAATAATAAGGGCAAAAATGAAAATATTTAACAAAATAACACCATCAATTGCCATGTGTGATAACTTAATTTACTTAACTAAAGAAGTGAAATACCTAAAATACCCTTGTGAGGACTACCAAAATTTGAGATTCTCCCTTATATATAGTAGTAATATATATACATAAACAAATATATATATATACAAATATGTACATATACAAATATATATATATATATATATATATATATATAATATATATATATATACAAATACGAGATACAAGTCTCAAGAATACACTCCAAGTCTGGTTGTCATCAGTACAAGCCTCTAAATACAAAATGATAACAATTGCTAAATATTATTATAAACGCGGGTAAGGTAACATAACAACGAGAGATCTACGTAAGCTTGGAGTCCGCTAACACTACCTCGATCTCTGCAATATCAATGCTGGGAGAAAACAATCTACAAGCTACCAAACGGCCCAATATCTGCACAGAGTGTAGAAAACAAAAAAAGGAAAGAGAAACAAGGGTGAGATGAAACTACATTTACTCAACAAGCATTATCGATAACTGATCCTAATCCAAAGCGATGGCAAAACCACCACCCCAACTACCCAAGGCTTCCCAGCAATCTAAGATTCAGTATATACATCACTTTATCCTAATCTGGGTTACCCAACACAATAATGAATATATTTATTAAAAACAGGGTAGGCACACTAATCTAGGTGAGTCAAAACTATTCATTTCATGACCAATATATAAGAAAACTTATTTATGAAGAAGACTCACTAATAAGTTATATCAGGCTTAATCAATTATAATCAATCAATAATATGAGATAAAAATAGAGAGAGTGTATATAAAAGTGTATAACATGCTATCGAAAAGTGTGATACGATGGTCTCTCAGATTACTTTATAGCCATACTCCAAGTCTCATACTATCTCATTCTCTCAACCAAGATAAGATTATTGACACCCAATTTTGACCTCCCGATATCCCTCCTAGGTTTCTATTTTTATCGAAAATTATTATTTTTTAATAACTATTATTTCTTTACTCATTATTGTAGTATCAAATAAATATTGACATTTACATTCACAATTTTGAAGTATGCAATTTATTTTATCATTTAATTTTATACCATATTATATATATATATATATATTAATTTAAGTATAATATTTTACATAATTTTTTGTTAATATCTATTAAATTATTTTCGCAAATATGCATACTCATAATTAACAAACACATAGCAGGGCTCCAATGGCAACTTGCTAATGGCAGACATATAAATTTCTTCACTGGCTCTTGGCTCGGGCCAAACTTTCTAATTCGTAGTCTAATTCAAGGCCTTCTCCAGAGGCACAAGACTAAATCCAAAATTTCTTGTTTTAGGGAAGAAAATCTTTGATCATTCACGTTGTTTTCTTTTAACCTCCCCCGCACCATAACTTCCAGCATTAAATCTATTTATTTCCCACGCTACGATCTTTTCTCTGTAGATAGGATAATTTGGGGACTTATGAACTCTAAATTATTTATTGTTAGCTCTTGTTACACTGAGTTAATTAAGAATGCTACACCATTTAGCTCATGCGAATGAAATTTTTCATGGATGTGAAAGTTAAGCATTCTTTTCATGCTTAGGCATTTCGTGTGGCTGACTAATCACAATTGCCTCCCCACAACCTCTTACCTCCATGAAATTTTCTGTGTTTCTTCTCCACTCTGTACTCTTTGTCACTTTTCCTTTGAAATTGTCACCCACATCTTCTTCAATTGTAAATCTGTAGTACCGTTATGGATAGAACTAAGAATCTTAAGCCAAATCAAGGCCCTCACAACATCTCTTACGAACCTCACCCTCAAACAAACCTTTGATCTCATGTTCTTTTAAAAATAAAACTTCACCAATCCTCAATTCTAAACATACCTACTAAGGTTCTTCTCATGTAATGACCTGATTTTTGGTGACTTATGTGAAATAATTTTTTTTGTGTGATTTGACAATTTTAACTCTCCCCTTGATTGCTTTATGGTAATTCTGGGGTGTGGTGATGATTGACATTATTTCCAATGCATTTTGGTGGGATTTATGTGAGATTTTGGTTTTTGACGGTCTTAAAGGCTTATTAGTTAAGTTCGGTCGACATCTTTTGATCTGTACATCGAATGGCAAACAGACTAAGCGAGCAGATTCAAAATATCAATTTTAGGATGGTAACATAGTTGATCTATTTTATGGCTTTTATATCTCATTTCTATCCTCCATTCAAAATTTTTTGAAATTGGGTTTCGGGGGGCAATTTTGTAAAAATAATATTTTTTTAAAAGTTATCGTTAATAAGTTTGGAGCATCGAATTTAGTAGGATAGAATAGTTCATTTGTGTACTCAGGATTCTGGATGAATCTTCAGGGGTCTACAAAGACTTGGTGCACCACTCAGCTGGTGCACCTACTTAAGAGACATTTTGGTCGCTTAAGCGACCCAGTTGAGCAGCTGAGATATCTCTTATGTGACTTTTGTGTCGCATACGCGACCGTTTCTTAAGCAACAATAGGGTCACTTATGCGACACCTGTCTACAAATAAAGTATCACGTAAGCAACACTTGGTTTCTTAAGAGATAGTCGCTTAAGCGATCGAGTGATTGCTTAAGCGACGCCTAGGTTATTTATTTACCCAATTTTTGTAATTTTTCACCATTTTTGTGACTTGGATCTTGGGAATCTAGTTTTTGAGCATTTTCTTCTATTTCTAAGCGTGAGTTAACTCCAAAACTCGTATTTCAACTTCTCTCTTCGATTCTAATCATTTAAATTTTGTTTAAATGTGACATTAAAGGTGGAATTTGGGAATTTTGGCTCGGAAGACCCAAATCATCATTTCTTTGATTCAAACCCCAATTTTTCGCTGCTTTCACTTGGATTTTCTCCTATGAGTTCCTTTAATCGTGGAAAATATATTTTCGGACTAAATATTTTTATTTTACCTTTTTTTTTTCGAAAACTATTTTGAGGGTCCATTTTGACCCTGATTGGGAAGTGGAAAATATGGGTATCGTTGGCTTTTTTTTGAGTAATAGATTCTATATTTGTGTGTTTTAGCTGATTTATGAGTCCGTACGAGAGGTGAAGCTCAGTGATAGAGGTTTATTTATTTTGATTTCGACATTTGAGGTAGGTTATGACTTAACTTTCTTTATACTGGATTGGGTAGTTAATAATAATGTAAAAGCATGCCATGGTTGTATCATGGAAAATGTGTTAGGTGCTTTATGTGCCAGTGTGGGGGCCTGTATGGATAATATTTGGTGGTTTTGAAACGTTATTTTTTATGTATGATCGTGTGGGGTTTTATATTATGTTGTAGCCTGGTATTTATATATATATATATGTTTAGTTGTACTCTTTTTGGTGGGAAAAGACCTAGATTTTAGGATTTATGAGGTATCTATGAATTTTCTTGCATGTTTCACTTGATGGTTTCTGGATTATATTGGTCATGCATGATTAGTTCATTTGAGTGGATTTTTGGCTCATACGACTGGTATATTAGTTGGATATTGGATATTCTCATTTTGGTTGGTTGTGAGCATTACATCCTTATATCATATTCATTTATGAAACATTGATAACCCCATGGAAATACTAAAAATACTGGAAACACTGGTTTTTTCTGAAAGAAAATGTGACATCTTTAAGAACCCTCTACCGATGTATATGTCAGAGAGGAGTCATTGATATTGTATTTATAAACCCTATCTAAGGGATGTGCCGGAGAGGAGTAAATGATATTAGTTGTATACGGGTTGACGAACTCCCATGGGTCCTACATCCTTAGTTGAGCTCGATAGGTGTATATGAGAGTTGTGCGATGAGCTAGTGCATCATCATCATCATCATCATTGCATTCCATATATTGTGCTTATTCTGTGATTGTACTCCTGTTGGTGACTTGATATTTGTCCATTTATCTATTTTTTATACTTGTATTTGGTGTATGTGTATATTTGTTCTTCTTTTCACTACTTGTATTTGTTATATTTATATATAGTATATCTGTTAGTGGAGACGGTGTAATACCCCTAGTTTTTGAGCTCTAGACCCATTGAAAGATAGACCATTGATTTAGCTTCCAAATACCTCTAGTCTCGCTTCAATCCAATATTGGGCAAAAAGTTATGGAAAAATTTCTTTAGGGTCTGTCAACTGCCAGTGATAACGACTCCGGAAACGACCCTTGTCAGACACAATAAGTCATTTTGTGGAGTCGTTGTTACAATAGTGAGGGATTCTAGATTCCAGACCAAGGATAATAACTCTACACTATGACTCATTATAAGTGACAACGAGTCATTAAGTGGACTCGTCGTCACAATAAAAAGAAATCCAAAAATCCCGTCTCCAACCATACTTCTCCTAGCGACCCGTTATTAGTCGTAATAAGTAGTTAGGAGGGAAGTCATTTTTATAACAGATAGGACTCAGAATCCAGGTCATCAGGTCATGACTTAGACAACGACTTGTGATCAATTGAATCGTTACCCAACTTTTGTCGACAGCTTACCAAAAATTTCTAAATGATTTTAAAAGGACTTTTAAGTATTTTCCCATTTCTTTAACCCCAAACCTACATCTTTTGGACACTCAAAAACCAACAATTGAGGGTTAATATTACCTTAACACCTCAGAAACTCTTAATCACTCAACACTTAGCCAAAAAGAAGTAATTCTCTCATCTCCAAAAGCAAGCTAGGGTTTCTCCATCCCAAGTTTAATTCCAAGGATTTCTCCAAGGTTTCCACTCCAGGTATGTGGGATTTCATCAATGGGACCCTTTCACCCATTAAATCCTAAAGATTCCTCTAATCCTCAAGTTTATTTCCCCCTCAAGAATTGATTTCCAGGTCAAATATGAGTTTACTTAACCCCTTCAGTCTATTTTTGTAAATAAACCATGAGTACATGTTTTCCCATAGGATTTGCATCTTTCCATACTCAGCAACATTAATTTCATTATTATTGATAAATTATTGAGTTTGGGATGTATTTTGTGAAATTCTCTGCCATGATTAGCTTTAAATTATTATCATGTTCAGTTGCATTAGACAAAGCTGGTGGGTTATGAACACCCGATACCTAGGATTTCATGCATGTACCAGTTGACATGTTTTAAGCACTTTAGATTATGCATATGTTTCTATTTTCAATATTTTACTATATTGAGCGCGCGCGCACACACACACACATATATTTCAGTTTTCAGTATTGTTCAGTTAGGAGTGCTACTTAGCACCAAGTGAATGTAGGGATGAAGGCTCACCCGCCAGTTAAGGATTGAAACCTTTAGTAGAAGTCCCCAGGTTCTAGAACTATGGCACCACCATAGGTTATAAGGGGTCACCCACCAGTAGAGGACTTACACCCTAGTCCTTTGGGACATTAGTTTAGTGGATCCACACTAACCAGTATTGGTACCCTTGGCAAGGTACTAGCACCCTTCCAACTGGGTTACAGGGTAGACCCCAATTTGCTCAGATTGGGGCAAGTCAGTTATTGTTAGCTCCCACAGTCTTCAATTTATTTTCATTTTATGTTCAATTCAGGTTTGCTTAACCAAGTGTTCAGTATTCAGCTTTTAAGTTATTTAGTTATTCAATTTTACCTAGCACATGTTTATACTTGGTCTTGCATTCAGTTTACATGTTCATGCATTCATGTTCAGTATATTAGCTAGTTTTCCTTCTCACATACTCAGTACAGTCAAAAGTACTAATTTCATACTTTTTTGTGCTATATTGTCTCATAACATAATGTTCGGACTCTCAGCACTCGGAACACTCTTAGAACGTTCCCTCACTACTCAACATAAATAGTCAGTCCTCATTATTCGGGGACTAGTTATCAATTCTTTACTTTCTTGTCAGTTTATTTTAGTTTCAGTCGGTGGCAGTTACTTAGGGGCTTGTCCCAATAACTCACTATAAGTAGAGGCTTTCGAACAGATGTATAGATTTTCAACATATTGGGTTGTCAGATAGTTCTATTTCTATATTTTGATCGGCACTCAATTTTACATTACTATTATTTCTATCAGTTACATCAATTAGCTTTCTCCCAGCATTTTGTTACTTTATTTACTATGCTCATGTATGCCATGTCATGGGTTAGCTTAACGTCACTTATGACCTTAGGTACCGTGTTACGACGGGGTAGTCTTGGGGAGCAGAAGGTTTAAAGTGTCCTAGGGTGTCTGAAAGCCGTGTTGAGTAGAGTCTTAAGTATGTGTGTGAAGCGTGCCACACTTATGGGCGAGAGGCTATGAAATATTTTAGAAAGGTCTCACTTCTTTCATGATTCATGTCTTACAATATAGTGTGAAACTCTATTAAACTTCTATTTTAACTCATCCTCTATCTGTTAACATACAATGCTTTCCAAAAGTACTAACAAAAGGAAAAACGATAACCGCCAAGCACCATCGCTAGTTCCCGAAGACCCTCTAAATAAGCAGGTCACACACGCTATGTTTAAGGCTTCTTTTACTGCCCTAGACCAATCAATGATTGCTTAGAATAACCAGCAAGCTGTTGCCCTAGATAACCCAGTAATGAATACAGTGATAGCTAAAATTTGAGATTTCACTCGGATGAATCCGCCAATATTCTTTGTCTCTAAGTTTGAGGATGATCCACACGAGTTCTTAGATAGTGTTCAAAAAGAGACTGACATTATAGGTGTCACTTTGAGTGAAAGTGATGATTTGACTGCTTATCAACTGCAAGGAGTGGCTCATACTTGGTTTAAGCAGTGGAAGAAAGACAGAGGTGTAGATGTAGGGCTAGTAAAGTGGGATGAGTTTGCTTTAGCATTTTTGGATTGGTTCTTTCCATTTGAGTTGAGGATGCCAAAGTGTAGGAGTTTATCAACTTAAAGTAGGGTAGTGTGAGTGTTAAGTAATATTCACTCAAGTTTACACAATTAACGAGGTATTCTCTAACTATGTTGGTTGATTCTAGGGTCCGAATGAGTAAGTTTTTGTCTGGTGTTTCTGATGATGTGGTCAAGGAGTGTAGGATGTACATGTTGATTAAAAAGATAGATATCTCCCAGTTAATGGTTCATGCTCAACAAATCAAAGAGGAGAATATCAAGAAAAGAGAAAGGGAAAATAAGATGACCAGAACTAGTAGCTTTAATTTCTCTCAGCCGAAGTTAGATAGTGGGAATCATTCTTTGTTCTGCTAGAAATACTTATCCCCAGCCCCATCTTCTGCCAATATTTCAGTGCTCAAGTTCAAACATGATACTCGTGATAGGGTGACAGACTCCAAGTCCCAAGGTAGCATGAACAGTGGTTGCACCAACCCAGTTTGTAAGATATATGGTAGGAACCACAAGGGTGAGTCATGGTTGGTAGTGATGTTTGTTTGGGGTGTAGCAAGCCAGGCCACAGAATAAAGGATTATCCGGCGGTTATACATAGGGGTAAGGATGTTCGTCGGCAGGGTTAGACTAACTCATCATTAGTTCCAGTAAGTCGCCTAATTCAGCAGGGTGGCACTTCTAGTACAACTAATGGACAATATTAAAAAAGGCTTTATGCCCTTCAGACTCGACAGGATCAGGAGGTTTCTCCTGATGTGGTTATTGGTACGTTACGAGTCTTTCACATTCATATATATACATTATTAGATCCCAGAGCCATACTCTCCTTCGTGACTACCTATATAGCAGTGGATTTAGGTGTCATCCCCAAAATTTGTGTTGAGCTCTTCTCGATTTCTACTCCAGTCATTAATTCAATCATAACTAGATAGGTATACATAAATAGCCTAGTCACAATATCCCAAAAAGTCACTTTAATCGATCTTATAGAGTTAGAGATGACCGATTTTGATGTCATTCTTGGCATAGATTGGCTTTATTTTTTTATGCCTTAGTTGACAGTAGATACTGAGTAGTCCAATTTCAGTTTACTAATAAGCCATTCTCAGAATGGAGGGGTATTACCTTAGTGCCCATAGGTCGGTTTGTCTCTTTTCTTAAGGCAAGGAAAATGATTTCCAAAGGGTGTATCTATCCTCTTATCTGAGTCAAAGACTCGTGTTCCTAAATCTCAAGTCTTGAATTAGTTCCAATAGAAAACAAATTTCTAGATGTTTTTTAGAAAAATCTACCCGGAGTTCCTCCCGATAGGGAAATTGACTTTGGGATAAATCTTCCTCCAGATACCCAACCTATCTCAATTACACCTTATCGAGTGGCTCCAACTGAGCTTAAGAAATTGAAAGAAAAACTAAAAAATCTCTTAGACAAGGGTTTTATCAGGTCGAGTGTCTCTCCATGGGGTGCTCCAGTACTATTCATGCACAATAAAGACGGTTCTCTCAAATTTTGCATTGACTACTGTCAGTTAAGCAAAGTCACAATTAAAAATAAGTATCCTATACCCAAGATTGAAGAATTTTTTGACCAACTCCAGGGTGCAAATTGTTTTTCTAAGATAGACCTCAGATCCGGCTAACACCAGTTCAAATTCAGGGACTATGACAATCTGAAATAGCTCTCAGAACTCGGTATCATCATTTTGAATTTGTAGTTACGTCTTTTAGACAAAAAAATGCCCCTGCAAACTTTATGGACTTAATAAACAGGGTGTTCAAGTAGTACTTGCACATGTTCATTATTATGTTCATAAATGACATCCTCGTTTATTCTTGGAGCGAGGATAAATATGTAAATCATTTGAGGATTGTCTTGTACACTCTTAAAGACCACCTACTATTCGCTATGTTTAGAAAGTATGAATTCTGGTTGAAATTAGTAGCATTCCTTGGTCATATTATTTCCTGCAAAGGCATTGGAGTTGATCCTCTAAAGATCAAAGCAAGGAACTGGCCTAGATCCATCTCTCTATCAGATTTTAGGAGTTTCTTGGATTTAGCCAGCTACTACAGACGGTTTGTCAAAGGATTGTCCTTTATTGGCTCTTCTACGTCTAGAATGACTCAGAATAAAGTCAAATTCCAGTGGTCTGAATCATGCGAGAAGATTTTTAAAAATTTGAAGACTCGGCTCACCTCCGCTCCATTTTTGACTCTATCAAAAGTTTCAGATGGTTTTGTGCTATATTATGATGCTTCCAAAGTTGGTCTTGGGTATGTGTTGATGAAACGGGGAAAGGTTATAGAATATGCCTTCAGACATCTTAAAACCTATGAGAAGAATTACCGGACTCCTGATCTTGAGTTGGCAGCATTTGTGTTTGCCTTAAAGATTTGGAGGCATTATCTTTATAGGGTTTATGTTGATGTGTTCACTAATCACAAGAGTCTTCAGTATTTTTCTCTTAGAAAGATCTGAATTTTCATCAGACAAGGTGGCTAGAGTTGTTGAAGGATTATGATATGAGTGTCTTATATCACCCGACTTAGGCCAATATCATGACGGACGCCCTTAGCATATTGTCTATGGGAATTGTTGCTCACGTGAGGATGATAAGAAAGAGTTATTTTATGAGGTTCATCGGCCTGCTAGGTTAGGATTTCAATTGGTTGATTCGGTCAAAGATAGTATTTGGGTTTAGAATGGTTCAGAATCTTCTTTAGTAGCCGAAGGGAAGGAAAAAAATGACAAAGATCTTATTTTGCTTAAGTTGAAGAAAGCAGTATGGAATTATAAGGTTGAGGTTTCTTCCAAGGGAGAGATACTATTTTTTACTGTTAGGGTGGATTATGTGTTCCAAATATGGATGATTTGAGACAACAGATGTTAGTAGAAGCAGAAGGTTCCCAATAGTCTATTCGGCTAGGAGCCTCTAAGATGTTCCGCAATTTACGGGAAGTCTATTAGTGGAATGGCAAGAAGAGAGATATTGCAAAATTTATGGCTAAGTGACCAAATTTCCAGTAGGTTAAGATTGGGCACAAGATGCCTAGTGGTACGCTTTAGGAATCTAGTATTCCTACTTGGAAGTGGGAAGTGGTGAATATGGATTTTATTATAGGGTTGCCTTGTACTCGTCGTCAGCATGATTCTATCTAGGTATTGTAGATCGAATAACTAATTCAGATCATTTCTTGCTAGTTAACACTTCAGATTCAATCGAAGATTATGTGAGACATTACCTTATGGAGTTGGTGAAGTTGTATGGAGTCCCTTTGACCAATATTTCAGGTAGAGGTACCCATTTTACCTCTTATTTTTGGAAGGCTTCTCAAAAGGGTCTTGGTATCCAAGTTTATCTTAGCATAACTTTTCACCCACAGACAAATGGTCAGGCTAAAAGGACCATTCAGACCTCAAAGGACATGTTGAGGGCCTGTGTAATTGATTTCAAGGGTAGTTTAGATGATCACTTGCCTTTCATTGAGTTTTCTTACAATAACAACTATCACTCTAGCATTTAGATGGCTCAGTTTGAAGCACTGTATGGTAGATGGTGTAGATGTCTTATTGGTTGGTTTGAAATTGGTGAAGTTTCCTTAATAAGAACAGATTCAGTGCATGACGTAATGGAGAAAGTCCATCTTATTAGAAAAGGTTGAAAACTTCTCAGAGTCATCAGAAATCCTATGCAGATGTGAGAAGAAGAGAGCTTGAGCTTGATGTAGGTGCTTTTTTCTATCTAAAATTTTTTCCCATGAAAGGAGTGAAAAGGTTTTGTAAGAAAGGAAAGCTCAGTCCCCGTTATGTCAGTCCTTATAAGATTTTGAGTTGTTATGGTAAGGTATCCTATGAGTTGGATTTGCCTGCAGAGTTAGCATCAATGCACCCAATTTTCTGTGTCTCCTTATTGAAGAAATGCATTGGTGATCCAACCTCAGAGGCCCCTTTAGAAAGGATTGGCATAGAAAATAGTCTCTCGTATGAAGAAGCCCCAATTGAGATCCTTGATCGTCAGATTCATAGGCTGAGGAATAAGGAGGTCACTTCAGTAAAGGTTTTCCAGAGAAACTAGTCAGTTTATGGAGTTACTTGGGAAGCAAAGGCAGATATGATGACCAAGTACCCCCATCTTTTCTCTTCGAACCTTGTTCCATCTTGAAGTACTAGTTTTTCTTAATTAATTAATTCATTAATTCTTTCATTTCTATCTCTGACCATCCATCTATTTCCATATCATAGCATGTATTTATGAGTTTAGTTTAGCCCATGCATCAGTCACAAATTCAAATATTAATTCACGATTCTGCTTTTTCCCTTGTACTTCAAGTTTGTTTCATTCGAGGAAGAATGATCCCAAGGGGGAGATATTGTATACCCCAAGTTTTTGATCTCTATACCCATTGAAAGATAGGCCATTGATTAAGCTTCCAATTTCCACTAGTATCGCTTTAATTCGATATCATGGAAAAAAGTTATGGAAAATTTCTTGAGAGTCTGTCAACTGCCGGTGACAACGACTCTGGCAATGACCTATTATCAGACACAATGAGTAGTTGTGTGGAGTTGGTGCCACGATATTGAGGGATCCTAGATTCCAGACCAGGGATAGAGACTCTACCCTGCGACTCGTTATTAGTGACAACGAGTCATTTGGTGGACCCTTCGTCACAATAAAAAAAATTCAAAAATCCCATCTCCGACCATGACTTTTCCTAACAACCCATTATTTGTCCTAACGAGTCATTAGAAGGAGATATATGTATGTTAGGTTGTACTCTTTTTCATGGTAAAAGGCCTAGATTTTGGGATTTATATAGTATCTTGATGGTTTATGGATTATATTGGATCATGGATGATTAGTTGATTTGAGTGGATTTTTGTCTCATATAGTTGGTATATTTGTTGGATATTCTAATTTTGGTTGGTTGTGTGCATTCCATCCTCATATTATATTCATTTATGATTTATTGGTACCACAAAAAAATACTGAAAATCCTGAAAACACTAGAATTTTCTAGTAGAAGATATAATATTTTCTTAAAAACCTCTATGGATGTATGTGCGGGAGAGGAATCATGGATATTAGTATTGGATATTGAATTTATAGACCCCCTTGAGGGATCTGCTGGAGAGAATTCATGGATATTAGTATTGGATATTGGTTGTATACGGGTTGACGAACCCCCCATGGGTCTTACGTCCATAACTGAGCTCGATAGGTGTATACAGAGATTGTGCAATGACCTCATGCATCATCATCATTTTCATTACATTCCATATGTTGTTCTTGGTCTATGATTGTATTCTTGTTTGTGACTTGATATCTATCCATTTGTCTATCTTTTTATGCTTGCATTTGGTGTATGTGTATATTTGTTCTTCTTTCCCCTACTTGTATTTGTTATATGTGTATATAGTAGAACTGTTAGTGGAGATGGTGTGAGCTACCATTTGGGATATTTTTTGATTGCAGGTGACATATCCATAGTTTGTATTTAAATGCCTTATTTTATAATTTACTTAGTCAGCCTATGATACCTACTAAGTACGGGTGGATCGTACTTATCCCTACTGCGCCCCTTTGATGCAGATCTAGGTACGACTGCAGCACACAGACAACTAATTCAGGTTGCATTTGGAGTCTATTTAAGGTAGTAGTTGATCTATGCATCTGGAGTTGGCCATTACCTTTTTTATCTAGATTATGTTTTTTTGTATTCAGAGATAAAGTTTTTTCCCTTTTAGATATCCTATGTATATTCTGACTTTGAGTTGTATTAGTGGTTCTTACACTGTGACATCAGGTTTTGGGATTTGGTTTGGTATCTTGATTATGTTTCCATTTTCATTGTATATTTATGTGTGGTTTGATAACGCTCAATCTACAGCTCTCGTAGGAGTGTAAAACGGTCGTTTGTCAAATATAGAACCCAACCTGGGTTGGGTATCGATCCCACAGGGAATAGCTTAGTCAACAAGTAAGCAACGATTACTAGACATTTAGTGCAAGTCTCGTAAGAAGGGGGGAATTGTATTGTGAAAGTAATGTAACCAAAATAAGAGAGTAAAACAGAAAATAGCAAAGTAAAAGAACGAATGTTTTGTAATATGTAAACAATGAGAATTGAGGAGTTGGGGTTATGTCCACTTTCTGAGTTATACGTCTCTATTGGCTATGAGTGTGCGGAATTCAGACATGCATGTGCTTATAGAGAATTGTATTCGATGGTAAATCCAGGCGTCTTTCGACCTATTCGAGGATTATTTCACTTTAACTCTTTCGAGCTTAAAGCGTGTCTAACGGTACGAATTCTCCAAGAGGTTAATCCAGTTACGGCACTAACTTTTTAATAGGGGATGGGACCCTACTACCTTGACATTATCTCTTTTCCAGACAGATAACCTTTCTTTCGAACAAGTTAAATGTTATACTGGCGTATTCTTGCGTTTGCAACCACAAAGAATTTAGATTAAGATGAAGAGAATAATGATATAAGCAGCATACGTGTCACGAACTCACAAACTCACAGCAATAAATAGTATCTCATTCGGCTTCCATAACCCCAACAGAGAAGTTTAGTTACCCATGAGTGCGAAGGAAATCACAATTGACATTGTTGTTATACCACAATAAAGATTTCACGTTTGTAATGGTGTGATAGGCGTTAGGCGTGAATCCCTTAGCAAAGTAACGTTTCTCTTGTTGTGGAATTTAAGAATAGATGAATAGAAGAAGAAAAATAGAATTAATGGAAGAATGATTGTTTAGAACTAGAATGTCTTAGAAGTAGAATAGAATATAATTGAATGTAAGAAGATGTTTTAAAATCTCTAGCAAGATAGGGTATTTATAATACCCATATCCTATTCCTACTAAGCTAATGAAATGCTTAACCAAATCCTACTAAGCTAATGAAATACTTAACCCAATTGTACTAGGTTAATGTATCATTATCCTAATCCTAATAAGCTAATAAAATACTTAACCCAATTGTACTAGGTTAATGTATCATTATCCTAATCCTACTAAATTACTGCTAGTCCCCAAAGTCTTCAGAAATGTTGTTTTAGCCCGGGACAGATTTTCCATGCGCCATTTTTAGTCCTTGGCGTCCAAGATTGGCTTTTCTCCTTTCGTGAAGCTTTCTTTGGCGTCAAGTTATCCATAAAATGCTGAATTCTGCATCATTTATACCTGAAACTTTGCTAATCATGTTCGTTAGCTCACTTACAGGAAAAAGGACTAAAAGTGCATAAAATATATAATTTGTTCTCGAAACTAGGCAAAAATATGGGCAAAATATAGTGCTATAGGCGTGTAAATTCACCTATCATCAACACCCCACACTTAAAGCTTTGTTCGTCCTCGAAAAAAATATCATGTCCCTCTAAACATCAACTTAGGATTTCACAGCAACAACATAAAATATTCGTCAAGACAAGCACAACAATTATCAACAAAGAGTAGTTTTCCGATCATTAGTAGAGACCATTTAGCCTCCAACATAGACTCGTGATGGTGGTCAACTCATATTCAAAAGTTAAGGCACAAAGAATCATACACAACTACCCAAAACTCATCAACCATGTGTGTCTCACAATATATTACCCATAATCACTCACAAGTATAGCATATTTTTCAAACATGGGTATCAAAATATCCTTGCTCTCACTCTCACAAAGAATTCATATGCAGCAACTGATGACCATAGGCTTGCCCTTAGTGTAATGCTCCACTAAATGTCAGAATGCTAAGCTTAGAATCAAATAGGTCTTTTGATGGTTGTAATGTAGGCTAAGGGACGGGTAGGACTATTTTGGCCAGAAATAGTGACTATGTTCCTAAGCGCTTTAATACATCACATTGTATCATTAACACTTTTCTTTCAAACAACCTTTCTACTTTCTTTTATTCTACCACTCTTTTTCTCCTCTTTTGTTTTTCAATTTTAAACATAACTAACTTTTCAGTTTTCCTTTCCTTTTTCTTTTGATAACATACCTCTTATGATAGAACTTTCTTTTTCATAACTCATTCAAGCACCAATGCATTCTAAAGCATCATACTCACCCAATTTCCTCTTATTTTGTCACATGACTTTTTCACTTTAAAGCACTTAGGAATTTGGATCAAATTATGGTCTTGAAAAAAATGGATTAGGCTTACATACGAGGTTTGTCAAAGAAAATAGGCTAAAGGCTCAAAAGGGTTTAACTAGGATGATGTCCATGGGTAGGTAAAAAGAAGGTAAATAATCATAGGTTGCCAAAGAATTGCCTAAATCATCTCCTAGACTTGCACTCTTTATTTTCGCTTTACATACATACCATGCAAGTTCTAGCATCAGCCACAAACACAGAATATACTATTATCTCACACACACAAGGCACATAGTCGACTTTATTGGGAGTAGTATAGACTCTTGACCCAACAGATGAAGGAATTAAACCAAACAATATCACATAGTGAGTCACAATTAGAGCCTAAATGTCTCAATAGTCATGATTTTAGCACAAACTCTTGTCATAATCTCATGCTGCCTATTAGAATAATTTCATGCGAAGCTAAGCTAAAAAAACAATTAACTACAAACAAACATAAATAAATGCAAATGTGGATGGAGAAGTATAGCATGCAAATACCAGCACCCCACACTTAGACGGGACACACTGTCCTCAGTGGAAAATAAATAAGAAGAACCTGGTTAGTCGGACTCATCCTCTATGTCTGGGGTCATACCCCTTGCATCGGAATCATCATCAGAGTCTTCATCCTCAGAAGTTCCTCATAAGTATCCCACTTAATTCCAAGAGTGAGTCGAGGTATTTGCAGCGAGGAGGGTTCTCCTTGCTCTTTTCGGCCTCTTTTGTTGCCTTTTTGTGAAGTGGTAGCCTTATCTTTGCCTTGTCTTGCTTTGGGTGCCATTGTACCTGAGACTTAAAACAATGTTCATGTTAGCATCATCTCGATGGATACAATCTATAAACAAGCTGTAGTGGCACCACCCCACACTTAGTTTGTTGGTACAGACTAGTGAAGTGAAAGTGGTCGATTACTCAGACTTCATCGACATACGTTTTAGGGGCTATATTCCAACAAGAAATTCAGATATGTAACACTTCTTGCAATCTTTGCAATACTTTCATGTTAGGTAGATCAAGACTTCTACATAGGGATTACATCATGGTATAGTTTCTATCAATAATCACAATCTCCTATGTCGGTAGGCAACTATAAGTCTTATTCCGATGAGCGAGACATCCCAACATGTAAGTATTCAAGTGACAAGAGTATGCAATGTTCATGACTATAGCAATTCCGCAAGTAGTATGACAATGCATCAAAATCGAATTGAAGTCAGAAACAAGTTAAGATCATCCTAACGTATATGTTCACTCACTTGGTTGTGTATCAACAATTCAAACACATTCACATCTCCAATACTTCTTCAAGATTTAGCAATTCATAATAGACATAGTAACGTAGTACTTACGAAAAATAGATGAAGAACACAAGAGTACTTACGTGATTGAAGCCTTTGGAGATGTTCTTGTGAAGTGGAAGAGCAAAAGTTTTGAGAAGATTTGGATGCTATGTGCGGCGCCTATGTTAGGTTTTCAATGTGTTTGTGCCTCAAGACTAAGTCTCCTTTATATAGGAAAATAATGGGTCGGGTTTTGACCCATTTAAAATCGGTTTTGGAGACAAAAAGTGACCATAGGCGGCGCCTTTAGCTTTGCCTATGCTTGGCATAGACGGCGCCTAATGCAAAGCCTATGGTGAGCATAGGAGGCACCTAGTGCAATGCCTTTAGTGACCATAGGCGGCGCCTTTAGCATGTCCTATGAGATTCAAAGACAAAATGCTTTGGCATAGGCGGCGCCTATGCTATGGCATACTTGAGCATGGGCGGCGCCTATGCTATAGCACACTAGATTCCGAGACCTTGGGCTATAGTATAGGCTTTGCCTTGTTCGTGGCCTAGTTTTACCTAGGCCTAGCCTTGCTCGATGCGTATTTTGTCATGAGAGATGCTCAATCCATAGCCTTATGCATCTTAATTCCTAACTTACCACCTTTACCATGCCATACGTCCAAATCGCATCTGAAATCGATCTCCTCGTTTTATACCTCTTGCACCTACATTCGCTCAAAACTAATGAAAATGATTAGTACGATGGGTTGCCTCCCATCAAGCGCCTTAGTTTTGGTCGTGGCACGACTCTTATTTTTGGATTTTTATTTATCAAAAATGAAACACGTACTAGAATGAGAGAAAGACAAAAAAATGAAAAATGATAAACGATGGGTTGCCTCCCATCTAGCGCTTGATTTATTTTCGCGGCACGACATAGCTATCTCGATTACTTAGAATTCATCGAGATAGATGGTTGATCGTTTTCTGAATGGATTCAGACGATAATGAGGCTTACTTGTAGGCATGCAATCTTCTTCGAGATGACCCTTGTGCATGCCTATCCCAGGAGGGATACCAATTATATCATCAATAGTCCAACCCATAGCTCTCATATATCTTTTCAGAGCAGAGATAAGAGCCTCTACGTGCTGTTTACTTAAATCATCCGCACTCACCGGAAGTATATTTATACTTTCCAAGAACACATACCTTAGATAATCGGGGAGCTCTTTCGATTCTAGCATTGGTGGCTCTTCAAGGGAAGTCTTCGCTGTTGGTGACGGTTGATTCTTAAGATCACGGTCCGGTTGCTTAGGAGTATGGGAATAGGACTCTATTTCTGTTAGAGCACATATAGTTTCTTCATAATCTTCATCATCCTTATGCTCAACATTCAACAACACATCAGAGAGTGGCTCAACAGTAAGCCGTTTCTCTACAGACAGTGCTTTTTTATCCTCAAAGTAAACATCAGCCACCGAGAATACGTTCAGCTCTTTGGGTTGCTTCATTGATTTGCACACATCAAAGCGAACTACTTCGTCATTTATTCGGAATGAAAGCTCATTAGCTCTCAAATCAATAAGCACGCTTCCTGTAGCAAGGAAAGGGCGCCCCAAGATTATGGGAACTTCTGAGTCTGCTTCACAATCCAAAATAACAAAGTCTGCCGGAAAGAGGAATGAAGAAACCTTTACCAATACATCACATAGAATCCCAACAGGTCGTTTTACCGACCTATCCGCCATTACGAGCCTCATATTGGTTGGAGTAGGATCATCTAACCCTAACTTTTTATAGATAGATAATGGCATCAAATTGATGCTGGCTCCTAAATCACATAATGCCTTGGCAAAATTCAAAGATCCAACAGTGCAAGGAATAGTGAAAGCTCCGGGGTCAGCCTTCTTCTGAACTAGTGATCGGGTAACGATTGCGCTGCAGTGATGGACATCATCTTTCAACTCATAACTTGCTGCCCGCTTCTTTGTCAAAAGATCCTTCATAAATTTCGCATACCCAGGCATTTGTTCAAGTGCTTCCACCAATGGAACATTAATGGTCAGCTGGTTTAACATAGTCATGAATTTGCTGAACTTCGTATCATCCGCCACCTTCTTCAATCTTTGGGGAAAAAGTGGTGGTGCGTATGGAATTGTTCTCTCCACGGCTTTCTTCTCCTCTTGCTTCCATTTTTCAGCTTTTCCAGGCTGCACGTCGTGAGGAGTGACGTTAAGGACGTTAGGATCGGCTGCTGCGGCATCTTCCCCTTTCACCTTATCATCAATTTCCACTTCTTCGTCAACCACTTGCTTGCTTTTTTCTGAAGTTTCCAGCACCTTACCACTTCGGGTAGTGATGGCCATGCATGACCCATCATTCCTTGGGTTTTGCACAGTATCGCTAGGTAAAGTACCAGCCTTTCTTTGATTGAGTGTTGCTGAAAGTTGGCTCAATTGCTGCTCTATTTGCTTGATTGAAGTGGAATGAGAATCAACTAATTGCTTCATAGAGGACAAATCATTTATTACCTTCGTTACTCCTGCGCTCGTTGCTTCCACTCCTTTCAGTAGTTTAGCCATCATGTCTTCCATACTTCCAGAACTAGATGAGGTGGTGTCACGTCTTCCAGAGGGTACGTATAAACCACTCTTTTCATTGTTTTTCCTCCAACTACCTTGGTCCTTGTTTCCAGACTTATCATAATAGTTCCGACCTTGGTTTCCTTGGGTATTGCCTCGGAAACCCCCCTGATTGTTCAAGTAGTTGGCTTCCTCTTCCGAATCAGATTCATCTCTTCCTTTTGACGCAATAGCTTTCACTTTTTCGGTCTTCCCTGATAATAAATGCTTTGTAAGAAGATCCACTTGTGTTTTCATGTGCGTCATATCTTGATCACGTTCTTCTTGTCTTCTTCTTTGGTCTGCAGTCATGCCAATAGATAAAGTGGGGCTTGCTACCTCAGAATCCCTGGTATGCCAAGCTCTACTTTGTTTCGTCATATGATCTAGCATATTGCTTGCTTGACCAAAGGTGAGATCCATAAAGGATCCTCCATCCGCATTATCCACCACTGGTTTAGTTATTGAATTCAGGGCTCTATATAATATCTCCATTAGGTGAACATTAGTCATATGATGGTTTGGGCACCTCGCTAGCTTTGTCTTGAACCTCTCCCATGTTTCATGAAGAGCTTCAGTGGGAAGCTGACGAAAGTTGCTGATTTCATCTCTCAATTGTGCTCTTTTGGATGGCGGAAAGAATCTTTCTAGGAAAGCGTCTCTCAATTGCCTCCAATTTGTAATAGAATCAGGAGTCAGCCCATTCAACCATAGAGTTGCCTCCCCGGACAGAGACAATGGAAATAGACGTAATCGAATTGCATTCTGACCAACACCAGGATTGTCAAATGACTTGCATGTAGAAATAAAGTTGATGAGATGCATATTCGGATCATCGCCTGCTAGTCCACCAAATAATCCCTTGAGTTGCAATAACTGAATCATGGTGCTTGTGATGTTGAACTTGGCTCCGGGCGCTAATGGTGGGGATATAATAGCTCCTGTGGCTTCGGCTCCATCAAGATCATCATCATCATCGTCGAAAGTTGGTTGCATGGGTTGGCGATCATACCTAAACCGAGCTTGTCGATCTCTTCTGTTGGCAGGTGTTGCGATCTCAGCGGCATGCCTAGGGTTTAGTAGCTCGTCATCACCTAGATCTTCATCGTCAGGATTTGTTGCTCGCCCAGGGTTATCAATATTCTGTTGATGCACTTGAGCGGCCGCTAGAGCAGCTAGTCTCGCCTGTTCCTGTTGAGCATCCATCCTTTTAATTGCGTGTTGTGCCTCCATTCTGTGAATACGTTGTGGTTCAGGATTGATAGGTAATAACGGTTGACCAGAACTTCGGGTATGGGGCATGCACTGAATAAAAACCTGCAGTAAACAAAAACAAAAACTAAAAGTAAAAGTACGAGAATCTTTGACCAAAGGGTCTAGTAATTATTACGAACTTAATTGACACTTGTATTCCCCGGCAACGGTGCCAATTTTTGATAACGCTCAATCTACAGCTCTCGTAGGAGTGTAAAGCGATCGTTTGTCAAATATAGAACCCAACCTGGGTTAGGTATCGATCCCACAGGGAATAGCTTGGTCAACAAGTAAGCAACGATTACTAGACTTTTAGTGCAAGTCTCGTAAGAAGGGGGGAATTGTATTATGAAAGTAATGTAAACAAAATAAGAGAGTAAAACAGAAAATAGCAAAGTAAAAGAACGAATGTTTTGTAATATGTAAACAATGAGAATTGAGGAGTTGGGGTTATGTCCACTTTCTGAGTTATACGTCTCTATTGGCTATGAGTGTGCGGAATTCAGACATGCATGTGCTTATAGAGAATTGTATTCGATGGTAAATCCAGGCGTCTTTCGACCTATTCGAGGATTATTTCACTTTAACTCTTTCGAGCTTAAAGCGTGTCTAACGGTACGAATTCTCCAAGAGGTTAATCCAGTTACGACACTAACTTTTTAATAGGGGATGGGACCCTACTACCTTGACATTATCTCTTTTCCATACAGATAACCTTTCTTTCGAATAAGTTAAATATTATACTGGCGTATTCTTGCGTTTGCAACCACAAAGAATTTAGATTAAGATGAAGAGAATAATGATATAAGCAGCATACGTGTTACGAACTCACAAACTCACAACAATAGATAGTATCTCATTCGGCTTCCATAACCCCAACAGAGAAGTTTAGTTACCCATGAGTGCGAAGGAAATCACAATTGACATTGTTGTTATACCACAATAAAGATTTCACGTTTGTAATGGTGTGGTAGGCGTTAGGCGTGAATCCCTTAGCAAAGTAACGTTTCTCTTGTTGTGGAATTTAAGAATAGATGAATAGAAGAAGAAAAATAGAATTAATGGAAGAATGATTGTTTAGAACTAGAATGTCTTAGAAGTAGAATAGAATAGAATTGAATGTAAGAAGATGTTTTAAAATCTCTAGCAAGATAGGGTATTTATAATACCCATATCCTATTCCTACTAAGCTAATGAAATGCTTAACCAAATCCTACTAAGCTAATGAAATACTTAACCCAATTGTACTAGGTTAATGTATCATTATCCTAATCCTAATAAGCTAATGAAATACTTAACCCAATTGTACTAGGTTAATGTATCATTATCCTAATCCTACTAAATTATTGCTAGTCCCCAAAGTCTTCATAAATGTTGTTTTAGCCCGGGACAGATTTTCCATGCGCCATTTTTAGTCCTTGGCGTCCAAGATTGGCTTTTCTCCTTTCGTGATGCTTTCTTTGGCGTCAAGTTATCCATAAAATGCTGAATTCTGCATCATTTATACCTGAAACTTTGCTAATCATGTTCGTTAGCTCACTTACAGGAAAAAGGACTAAAAGTGCATAAAATATATAATTTGTTCTCGAAACTAGGCTAAAATATGGGCAAAATATAGTGCTATAGGCGTGTAAATTCGCCTATCATCATGGTTCGACTCTATTCTAGAGGTCTTTCCTTAGGTTTTGTTATTGATTTCTCATTTCATATCAGTTTGAATGATATGCTTACATGTCAAGGCTTGCTGCGACAAGTGCCATCATGACCCTTGATTTTTGGGTTGTGACATCTCTCTTGCTGCTTATGGTCAATCTGTTAGGTCGTAATAAATGCACTTTTGAGGGTTTGCCTTTTCAAACTACCCTCGCATCTGTCTTAGCTCTTGCCACAAAATTTTGGTTTATGGCGGGAAGTCAAAACCCACAAAGCCTACTATCCCTATGTATGTTAAATGGAATCCACAAGCACGTGACTTCACAATGCTAAACACGGATACAACTTTTAGGCTTACAACAGAATATTCCTTTATAGCTCGAGTCTTTAGGAACTCCAATGGAGTCTGGCTTTTAGGGTTTGTTATTGAGGTGTCCACACTTAAACCCTTGGAGGCTAAACTTCATGCTTTCCTCTACGGTCTAACTGTAGCTACTAAGTATCGTTTCACCCCTCTAGAAATTAGTCTGAAGTGTTAGCAAATAATTAGCCTCCTGTCAGAATCATCACATACTAACTCATCTTTAATATCTTATTGTAGGTGCCTACTTCATGCTCTGGATAGTCCACAAATAAAGCATGTCTACAAGCAATAAAATAAGTTGGCAATGCGTAGACAAAAATGGATGTAAATACTACTATTTATGCTGAATAACTGCTGCTTTGGGATCCTCCACCATTCATAAAGGATGTTTTGGAAGTTGATATAAACGGAGGGCCAAGTATTAGAAGGTTTAGGAGTAAATTACCTGCACATACTTTGTAAAATACTAATGATGGAAATGTTTTGCTTTTGTTGGCGCTTGTACAGTGGCTATGACACAAACTACTCCTACGTAGACTTTGCTTGTTTATATAATACTATCGTGTGTTTACTAAAAAAACACATAATCTATTATTCATCATCATAGTATTTTTAGTGTTTGATTTATAATTTATAGGTGCCTAATTTAATTCAAATTATTATCATTAATTTTAAATAATATATTATGTGTCATTAATTTTATTTACATAATTTATTCATAACGATTTTTATAATGTTGGTTAATCTTGTAATTGTTATTATATACATTATTTAATAGCAACATCATTCAATTCAATTTCTTGTGATTTTGTACCTAGTTGATGTCAATTGTAACCTAATTTGATTTTTATTTTATCTAATTTTAATCTTCGATTCAAATTTCAATTGATTTCAATTTTCAAATGACCCAATGATTGCATTCCCATAGAACCCTTTTAATTAACCCGTCCTTTTACTCTGATGATTTCACCACCTTCTTTCTCCAAGATTTTCTATCATCATTTTTTTGTATTGTAATTTCCTTTCCTTTTGTTTTACTTATTGTTCCAGTTACCAATTGAATTATTTACAAAATAATTAAATCCCATCCATTAAAAAGATGAAATCTCCATCAAGTTTGATATGCTCCGCACATTCCTCCTTTATTTTGCTTAAGATACTAATAACTTGGTACAATTTTCTCAAACATGACAGTTTTGGTGCTTGATTAATTATAATTTTTTATTGTTTCTTTCCTTTTTAACTATATGTGGTAGTTCAACACTTGCTTATTTTTATGGTAAATTTTGATTATTTTTACACTTAATTGATTTGAGTCTCGTGATTTTGGCTGAATTGTGAATATTTGCTTTCCTTTTGCGATTCCTTATTAACAAGTATTTTAAGCTATTTTAAGAACAATCCATGTTCTTCTTGAGAAGAGGTGAGAAGAGGGAGGAGGGGAGTTCTTGGCATATCAAAAAATAAGCTTCTCTTTCCATTCCAGAAGAAGGAAGAGGAAAATATTTTCTCTGTACTTTTATTCTCTTCCCGCTTAAGCCAACGTAAACTTGGCTACCTCGTTCATACTATCTCTCTCAATAGGAGTGACTTTTGAAATCATTGAGATTCTCGTGATCTTAACGTATCGATATTCTGTCGTCGCAATGAACATTCTTATGTGATAGTTCTCTATAGTTTTAAGCAATTGCATTATCGGAAAATTTGGACGCCTTCAAGCAATGCAAAACACTGATTTCTGGATGTCTTCTTGTTTATTTGCTGATAACAGATTAGTTTTCTGTTGAACTTATCTTTCATTTTCTAAATTGTTAGTTTCTATGGTTCTATTTTCCATAAATTAGCCTAATAAATAATTGGGTGACTGGAACATGTTGATCACTCAATCGAGAACTTATGACATTCTAAAGTTTATATATGCTTTAAATGTGTAGCGATTGTGTCCATGACTATTTTGTTATGTTCAATTTTGGATCTGTTTTTGTTTTCCATAACTCTAATCTCTTGATATAGGTTCAAGGATCCATATATTTTTAAATTAGTTGAGCCTCTATCATAAATATTTTTTTCATCCATAACCGATTGTGTGTGACATTCCTGTTTCAAGTTTGTCACTATGATCTTAGAAACTAGGGTTGTCCATGGACTTGTCAATTTGTTCTCTTATATTTGATAATCTAGATATCATGCCGTTAGAATGAAGTTTTAGTGAGTGAATCTATTTTATATGGTTTCATGTGATCTTATATTATCTCATACTCTGCGTGATCTACTGCTATGTGAACTCCATTAGACTATTATGAAAGAACCTTAGTTTGAGATCTGTATACACTTATTTGATGTAGCCTCATTTATTACATAATTAGTTACACTTATAATTGTGTGCTAATATAATGGTATAGCTTGGTGCTTTATTTTATATGCCATTGTTTGATATATGCTAGTACTTAATAGGGGTGAAAAATGATCTGCTTGAGTTGCTGAGGAGTTACATATAGGTTCGTTCTGTAGATGTCACATATTTGGTCTAATTTGCGGAACCATGTTTATGATTTTAGTTTTAGAATCTACTCGATCTGTAATAACAATTCTAAGAGAATTAGAAACTGTCGCGGATGGGATTTATGAGTTAAATGTTAATTACATGCTACTATTTTCCTATACATTGCAAACGCATCCTCTAATGACTTTAATATGTTTAATATATTACTTGAGCATTATTATTGTGAGACCCCGAGAATCCCAATCGATAGTAGAACCATGCTTCAAGTTCATGAGAAATAAATTTTAGTGATTCAGTAGTTTTATGATCGAGTTTGATGTATATTAAGGCCTCAAATACGTCCTAGCTATTAGACGAATCAAAACATTCCTTACCGATTGAATTCTTGAGAAGGATATTTCCATAATCAATTTCAAATGAGCATATCTTCTATTCTAGAAAAACTTTTTAAGCTCATGACCCACCAATAGATATGAAATTGAATTATCTTTCCAACGATACCAATTTTGCCAAAATCTGATATCAGAGTAAAAAATTATGGCCGTTTTACAGTGAGCTATCCGGGTTGCCAAAGTGCGATGGGAAGGCCGATAAACCGTCGCCCAAACCATCGAAACTGAGGAAGTAAGCCTATTTTCTGGCCAAAAAGCGATGGGTTGAAGGGACGGTTTGTCCCCGGGGTGACGGTTCATCGCCCAAACCGCCGCGGACCTCCGTTTAGCGATTTTAAGCCGTTTTTAAAAGGATTTTTGGGTCTTTTTCCACCCTTTTTAAAACCTAATTGCATCAAATCAAAGCACACAACTCCTCATTAATCCATAACATCAAAATTAGGGTTTCTTTTAAGATGAATCCCCAAAAGCAAGATTCACACCCTTCTTCAAGAAAACTCAAGAGTCAAAACGTCACCATTCAAGAACCTTCGAGAAAAGTTGTTTTCTTTCAAGATTCAAGTTTTTGAGGTATGTTAGATGTTGATTCAAGGGTTCCTTCCACCCATGAAGCTCAAGAATCCTTTTTGAAGTGTAAAGATTGTGTATTTATGATTTCCATGATTATGATTGAATTGAAGTTCATGTTTATGTTATTGTTGGGTTTTGATTCATGTTTTAGATCTCAAATTCCAAGAGTTAATCCTAGTACGTGATGATTGGTATGATTTTCATGATAAACCCTTCAAATTGCATGTTGATTGATGTAGCCATGTTATTTAGATGCATTGTTGGTTGTATAATCAAAGCATGCTCCCTATATATTTGAGTAAATGCCTAGGTGAATGAAGCAGTGCCATTATAGCATGTTAATATGAAATTCCCCTTTGTGTAAAAGTTAATAGATGTTAAGTGTTTGTTGAAAGGATTTGGTGAATGAATTATGAGGCATTAGTATGCATGCCTATACATCTATAAGTTTATGACCTCAAATACTTGAAAGGATGTTTTAGTGATTGTATTGCGAATGATGGACGATTGCCATGTTATTCAAGAATTGTTATGCTTTACTTTTATGCTATCGAGTACTGGGGGTATTTAATACCCGACAATTTAGCTGTATGCCTAGAGCCAGTGTCAGTTATAGTACTCTCAATCAAGTCACGATCAGTAGTATTCTCAGTCAATTACAGTATTCGATGGAACTCAGTCAGCTTCATGACATAGGAAAGTTCAGTAATCTCGGTAACATCCCAGTCCAATTCAGTAATCAATTCAGAACTCAGTAGAATTCAGTCAGCTAATAGAACTCAGTAGTATTCTGCCAGTCAATGGAACTCAGTGAACTCAGCTCAACTTAGATAATCAGTATGATCAGTAACAAATTCAGCTCAGTTTAGTACAGTCTAAGAATCAGATCAGTGTCTATTCAGTTGGGAGTAGAATTCAACACCGAGCGAAAGAAGGGATGATGGCTTACCTATTAGTTAGGCAGATTTGTTAGTAGCAGTCCCTGTACTCCAGAACTGCATATCCAGTGCAGGATGAGGAGTTACCCATTAGATTAAGGCTTGACTACCTCCCAAGAGTCATCCGTTAGATTAGGCTTGGCTCCGCCCAGGTGTCACCCATTAGATTAGGCTTGGCATCCTGGTCTTAGAAGTTATCTTTACCTGTGGCATGGTACTAATACCCTTCCATCTGGGGTTACAAGTTGGACCCCACTAGTTTAGATTCAGGGCATGTCGGTTAGATGACTATCTCCCACAGTCTCAGTTTCAGTCTCAGTATTCAGAATAGAACTCAGATCAGTATTACGGAAATCAAGACTTTTAGATACAGTCATTCAAGCTTTTAAAGAACTTAAAAAGTTCCATAGATGTAGAGAACACCCACTAGATAGGCTTGATCTCAAATTTTAGTCAATCATTCTCATTATCTGTAGATTCAGAGATCACCTGTTAGCTAGGCCTAATCTCAGCTTCAGTCAATTATTATCAGTATTAGTAGATCCAGAGATCACCCGCTAGGTAGGTCGAATATCAGGTATCAATATTAGTAGACTCAGTTATCAGAAGTACATTTATTAGAATTCAGTAGCCAATGTTACTATGATTTCAGTTATAGTTTATGAACTCATGCATGTATCCTCATTCAGTAGTCTCATGTTATCCAGTCAGTATTGTTCATACAAGTAAACCCTTGCATTAAGACTTACCTAGCTTACCCATATATTCTCACATACTGACGCATACTTTTTTCTTGCGCTATGGTGTCTTATACTATAGGTTCAGAAGCATGGGATCCAGAGCATCCTTAGCAGGTCAGATTCAGCCAGCAGCAGTAGACTTAGCAGTGAGTCCTCATCATTCGAGGATATTCCTTATTTTATTATTGCATTAGATTTAGCATTTCAGTAGATGGAGTTAATTGGGGGATTGTCCCATCAACTCTACAGTTCAGACAGTTTAGAGGTTTTTCAGACAAAATGTTCAAATAGACTAGAGTATTTTTTAGACAGTTATTTTAATTACGGTATTGTTAAGCATTGTTCAGTTTTATTTTAGATATTTGAACCATATGGCAAGTTTCCACTAGTTTTCTGCATTTATTTCAGTATGTTATTCAGTGCTCAGTTATAGATATCAGTCAAGGGTTAGCTTGTGATCCTTCGGGATTATGAGCACCGTGTAGCTTTTGGGGTACCAGACTCGGGGCGTTACAAACTTAGTATCAGAGCCTAAGGTTCAATAATGTCCGAGGATGTCTAAAAATTTGCATCTAGTAGAGTCTTGTGCTGGGTGTGTTGCGTGCCACATTTATGTATAGGAGGCTATAAGATGTTTTAGGAATAGTTTCCCCTCTTTCAGTATTCATGTTGTGCGAGTGAGCATGAGCTCAAGTTAAACTCTCAGTATAATCCATTTCTTCCTTTCGTTTACAGAATATGCCTCCTCGTAGAGCTAATGCCCGTAGGAATGATAACCAATCACCTCAGCTCGCAGATCATTTGAATGAGAATGTGTCACATGCAGAGTTTTGGGCAGCTTTTCAGGTGCTAGCCCAAGCTGTGACAACTAATATTCAGGGTAAACGTCAGGCTGTAGCCCCACCCCTAGCAAGATAGGGATTTATCTGCAGCCAGAATAAGATATTTTATGAGAATGAACCCGCCAAAATTCTTTGGATCACAGGTAGATGAGGACCCACATCTTTATCTTGATGAGGTAAAGAAGATCACCCAGGTTATGCATATTTTCGAAGAGAAGAGTGTATAATTAGCATCTTATAGGCTGAAGGATGTTGCTTATGATTGGGTAGTGATGTGGAAGAAGAGTAGATGGGAGGATGCAACTCCCATGATTTTGCAGATATTTCAGGATGCGTTCCTAGATAAGTTTTCCCACTTGAGATGAGGGAGGATAAGATAGAAAATTTTATGAACTTGAGAAAGGGCTCTATGACAGCGAAAGGTTATTGGCTCAAGTTTAAACAGTTATCTAAGTATGCCCCTGAGCAGATGGATGACCCTAGAGCAAACATGAGTAAGTTTGTGGCCAGTGTGTCTGGGTTGGTGGTTAAGGAGTGTAGGATTGCTATGATCAATAGAGAGATGGATCTTTCTAGATTAATGATGCACACTCAATAGATTGAGGCAGAGAAAGCTAAGGAAGGAGATAGGGTAAGTAAGAAAACCAGAATAAGTAGTTTTAGTTTTTCTCAGCCAGGGTCACAGGGTGGTAACCGTTCTCAGCATAGTCAGAATTTTTTAGTCCCAGCTCCATCTTTAGCTAGTGCACCAGTACCAAAGTTCCATAATGACAGTCATGATGGGGCGCCAGGCTCCAAAACCCAGGGTAGTGTGAGAAGTGAGCGTACCTATCCACTTCATGAAGAGTGTGGTAAGAATCACCTAAGTGCATGTAGAGCAAGTAACAAGGTATGTTTTGGATGTGGTAAGCCAGGCCACAGGTTGCGGGAGTGTAGAATAATGGCTCAGAGGGGTAGATATTTGCGTCAGCAGGGTGCCACTTCCAGTACCACTAGTGGTCAGCGTCAGAATAGATTCTATGCACTTCAGACTCGTCATGATCAGGAAAGTTCCCCTAACATAGATTCGGGTACGTTATGATCATATTTATGATATGCTTTGTTAGATCTTTTGCTCCTATTTATGCTTAAGTTTTTACCATGAGTCGGTCAGTAAAGCCAGTAATTCAGTTTAGCAGTCAAGCGGTCAAATTCGTATAGTTTGTTTTCCCCATCTTTTCATCTAGTTATATTATCAAGAATCTTGGGAATGTAACTATTCCCAGATAGAGCATCCTTGTAGTCGTGAGTTTAGCTCAGTTCGTGATTTATGCATTAGTTTCAGATCTCAGATGTTCAGTCACGATCCAGTTCATAAGAGCCTTGTGCATCGCCTTAGTTTTCCCAAGTATCTTAGTCAAGTAAGCATTCGTAGAGGGACATAGTGTCCCAAGGGGGAGATACCCTATAATTCCCTGCTGTTTTCATATCCTTAAATCCATTCAGTTTCATGCTCAGATTTTCCTTACAAACTTAGTATTAGTTATCATTGCATAATTCAATCGTGAATTCATGAGTCGGTTATTCATGCGTCAGATATGCATGCTCAGTATAAGAACTCAGTGATAGATCCCATGCATCAAATATGCATATCCAGCATATAAACTCAGTCTATCAACAATCCTAACCAACCTCATTCGTGCGAATGTTCCCAAGGAGGAGATATTGTGAGACCCCGAGAATCCCAACCGATAGTAGAACCATGCTTTAATCTCATGAGAAATAAATTTTAGTGATTTGTAAGTTTTATGATCAAGTTTTATGTATATTAAGTGTAATACCCCGATCATTTCTTAAGCCTAAATCCGTCTTTTAAGTGGATATATATGACTTCCAAAGTGATTGATGTTTAAAACATGTTGTATTTCTCTAATTTCTACTTTTTTTCATGTAGAGCATTGAATAAGCTTTCCATCGATACCAATTTCATTGAGATCCGACATCGGACGAGGAAGTTATAGACGTTTTACTGAACGATGTCGGATCGTCCAGGTTTGACGGTCAACCTGGCGGACCATCAGGTTCCTGGTGGACCGTCAAGTTCCCCGTCAAGCCAAGGCAGTGATTTCGTTTTCAGGCTATCATGCAACGGACAAGTTGGTGGACCGTCAAAAAGTTGACGGACCGTCAAGGGGTCCGTTAGGTCGAGACAGAATGTCTTATTTTTGGCCCTCGAGTGACGGAAGACTTGGTGGTCCGTCAGTTTACTGACGGACCGTCACTTCAACCATCACGTCGAGGCATAATGTTTCAATTTTGGCACTCGAGTGATGGGCGATCTGGTGGACCGTCAGGAGACTTGACGGACCCTCAGATCGATCGTCACAGGCCCCGATCAGCGAATTTTAGCTTTTTCAAAGGGCATTTTGGTCTTTTCCACCCCATAAGGTCTTATATATATATCCTAGTAGAGAATAGTCCTTCATTTTCTCCTTTCCTCTTTCAAGAAACATCTAGATATTAGGGTTTCTTCCAAAACTCAAAAATTCAATCTTCTTCCAAGAAATTCAAGAATCTTCCATAGAGATTCAAAGTGATCCAAGAATCAAGCTTTCCTAATTAAAGGCATCAAGAAATCTAGATCAAGAATGCTATAAAAAAGTTTATATAAAGTTTCTACATCTCTAAAATTATAATCTAAGGTATGTGGGGTTTGAACAAGAACACTCTTTTTGTTCTTGTGCCTAAGAATTTACTTTCTATTACCGACTTACATGATTTTGCAAGTGGGTTTACACACAAATTTTTTTATTTATGATTTATGAGATTTGAGTTGAATAAGTTTGATATTTATGATTATTTCACCATCATGTTTCTTAAATTGAGAATTTATTCCATGAGTTGTATATTGTCATTACGTATTGATGATTTCTAAGCGATTTAAGACAAGTGTCATGAGTTATGCCTTTCCATGAGAAATTTAAATATTGAATATATATCAATATTTGAGATTGAAAGTCAAGAATGAGTCCTATGATGTTTCCTTGAAACTTTGATATTTGAAATGATTTGATAAGCAAAGGTACTTAATGTTGAGAAAGATTGTTTTGATTTTGAGTTGAGTTAGGAATCCATAGTTGTTCATGATTTACAGATGAGATATATTTATGTTTTGGTCTCTATGATAGACCCATGAGTTGATATGGATTAAGGTGGATTTCCTAACGCGTTCTGAGCTGAGTTTGGGAGGAGTATTTAGCACCGACCGAGAAATATGATATTTCCCCAAAACTACGTGCCACTGTAGGATTGATGTTGATAATTATGGGCCAAAGTCCGAGTATAGGATTGTGATAATGAGATTGAGGTTGTACTCCCTGGCAAGAGTTCAACACCCCCGCCAATGTGGGGTTCTCTCCTTAGGAGGGCAAAATGTTGGATTCCATGTGGCTCATATGGTATAGTTATGTTAGTTATAAGAAACTTCCACGTCCATAATGATCTAAGTACCATGATTTACCGAGTCACTCTAAGTCATGAGTCAAAGAGTTTGAATTGAGTTAAATGATTTACGAGATTTATAAAGCATATGTTATTACTGATGACTTCCGGAAATGATGTTTTAGCTTTCCAAGTGCTAGCCCAGGCGGTCACCGCCAATGCCCAAGCCAAAACCTAGGCTACTGTTCCACCTTCGCAAGGGAATAATTTTTCTACAGCCCGGGTTCGTGACTTTATGCGAATGAATCCACCTGAGTTCTTTGGGTTGAAAGTAGGTAAAGACCCGCAAATATATTTAGATGAAGTAAGAAAGATCACTCAGATTATGCACGTGATGGAGGAGGAGAGTGTTGAATTGGATGCCTATCGAATAAAAGATGTTGCTTATAATTGGGTGGAGATGTGGAGGAAGAGTAGAGGGAAAAATGATACTCCTGTGACTTGGCAATTATTCCAAGATGCCTTCTTAGACAGATTCTTTTCCCCGGAGCTGAGGGAAGCAAAATTAGAAGAATTTATGAACTTGAGACAGGGCCCCATGATAGTTAAGGAGTATTGCCATAAGTTTAACCAGTTATCTAAGTATGCTCCCGGTATGATGGCTGATTCTAGAACTAGTATGAGTAAGTTATTGGCTGGTGTATCTAGTTATGTTGTGAAATAGTATAGATACGCTATGCTTAATAGGGACATGGACCTTTCAAGACTAATGGTTTATGCTCAGCAGATCGAAGCAGACAAAGTGATGGAGAGAGAGAGAGTGAGAGGGAATAAGAGAGTTAGATCAGAGCAGCAGGGGTATAGTCAGTCTAGATTTTCTTGAGGGATCCGCCCTCAGTTCTAGAGCCATTCACTTGTGCCAGCACCTTCATCATCCAGTACTCCTACATTCAAAATTAGGCCGGAGCAGGGTAATAGGACTACAATGTCCAGGTCCCAGAATAGTGTGAGTAACAGAGATCGTCCTCCCCTATGTCCGAAGTACGGTAGAGACGATATCGGTGAGTGCTTAGTTGGTCAGAGGGGGTGTTTTGGTTGTGGTAAGCTGGGCCATAAGTTCAGGGATTACCCTTATGCTAGACAGGGGAACCACGATGTTCGTCCCCAGAGTTAGGCTATTAGTGATTCAGCCTCTGTAGTTCATCCTACCCCTCTTCAGGGTGCCTCGTCTAGTACTGTAGGTGGTCAGCGCCAGAATCATTTTTATGCTATACCACCCCATCAGGAGAAGAAGTATTCACCAGATGTTGTTACTGGTATGCTTCGTGTATTTTATTTCGATATGTATGTGTTGCTGTACCCTTGGTCAAGTCTTTTTTATGTGACTCCGTTGGTGACTGTGAATTTTGAAATCAGTGCTGAAAAGATTTCTGAGCCTTTTCTAGTCTCTACACCAGTGGGTGAATCTATTGTTGCTAAGCAAGTATATAAGAAGTGTCCTATCACTGTTCTTAACAGAGTCATGTTTGCAGATTTGATTGAGCTAGACATAGTTGATTTTGATATTATTCTAGGTATGGATTGGCTACACTTTTGTTATGCGTCTATTGACTGTCGTACCCAGGTTGTCAAGTTTAAGTTTCCCAATGATCCAGTCTTTGAGTGGTCCAAAAATTCTGTATCTCCTAAAAGTCATTTCATATCCTATCTAAAAGCTAGGAAATTGATATCCAAGGGTTTTATCTATCATTTAGTTCGAGTTAAGAACACTAAGTCTGAGACTCTAACTATTCAGTCTCTTAGTGTTGTCAATGAGTTTCCTGATATTTTCCCTAAAGATCTCCCAGGGGTACCTCTCGATAGAGAGATAGAATTCAGAATTGATCTTCTCCCTGATACACAACCTATTTCTATTCCTTCGTATCGTATTGTCCCCGCAGAACTTAAGGAGTTGAAAGAACAACTCAAAGATCTTCTTGATAAGGGTTTTATATGGCCTAGTGTGTCTCCCTGGGGTACACCCGTTCTATTCGTGTGAAAGAAAGATGGTTCATTGCGCATGTGCATTGACTATCATCAACTTAACAAGGTCACAGTCAAGAACAAGTACCCTCTTCCTAGAATTGATGACCTATTTGATCAGCTGCAAGGTACCAACTACTTCTCGAAAATAGATTTAAGATTCAATTATCACCAACTTAAAGTAAGAGAGTGATATTCCAAAGATGATTTTCCACACTCGTTATGGTCATTTTGAATTCTTGTTCATGTCCTTTGGGCTAACGAATGCCCCGGTAGCTTTTATGGACTTCATGAATCGGGTATTCAGACCGTACCTAGATATGTTCGTTATTATGTTTATAGATGATATCCTTGTATATTCCTAGAGTGAAAACGAACATGCAGATCATCTTCAAATTGTCTTACAAACCCTTAAGGATCAACAGTTGTTTGCCAAATTTAGCAAGTGTGAATTCTGGCTAAGGTCAGTTGCTTTTCTAGGTCATATTATTTCTTCTGATGGTATTCGAGTTGATCCTCAAGAGGTAGAAGCTGTAAAGAATTGGCCTAGACCTATTTCCCCATCTGATATTAGGAGTTTCTTGGGTATAGCTGGATACTACCATTGTTTTGTCGAAGGTTTCTCTTCCATTGCTGCTCCTTTGACCCAGTTGACCCCAAAAAAGGTTAAATTCCAGTGGTCAGATTCTTGCGAGAAGAGTTTTCAGGAGTTGAAGACTCAACTCACTTCAGCCCCTGTGATGACCCTGCCTAATGGTGTAGATGATTTTGTGGTATATTGTGATGCTTCCAGAATTGGTTTGGGTTGTGTGTTGATGCAAAAGGGTAAGGTTATAGCCTATGCCTCCAGGCAGTTGAAACCTCATGAAAAGAATTATCCAACCCATGACATCGAGTTAGCTACAGTAGTTTTTTCTTTGAAAATCTGGAGACACTATTTGTACGGTGTTCATATTGATATCTTTATGGATCACTAGAGTTTACAGTATGTGTTCACTCAGAGAGAGTTGAATCTTCGGCAAAGGCGATGGTTAGAATTACTGAAGGACTATGATATGAGTGTGTTGTATCACCCGGGCAAGGCCAATGTAGTGGCAGATTCCCTTAGTAGGTCGTCCATGGGTAGTGTAGCACATGTTGAGGAAGATAAGAGGGACTTAGCCCGTGAAGTGCATCGTTTGGCTAGGTTAGGTGTTAGATTGCTCGACTCAGTTGAGGGTAATGTTTGGATTCAGAGTAGTTTCGAATCTTCCCTAGTTTCGAAAGTGAAGGAGAAACAGGATATGGATTCTCGTTTGGCTGAATTGAAAGTGTCCATCAAAGACCAAAAGGTGGAGGTTTTCTCTCAAGGGGGAGATGGTGTATTAAGATTTTAGAATAGATTGTGTGTGCCTGATGTTGATGATGTACCGCGATTTGTGGGAAATTTATTTGTGGAATGGTATGAAAAAAGATATAGCAAAGTTCGTAGAAAAGTGTGCAACTTGCCAGTAGGTAAAGATAGAGCACCAGAGACCTGGTGGTGTGATGCAAGAATTTAACATTCCTACTTGGAAGTAGGAAGTGGTGAACATGGATTTAGTGACCGGTTTACCTCTTTCTCGTCATCATCATGATTCTATTTGGGTCGTTATAGACAGGTTGACTAAGTCAGCACATTTTCTGCCAGTGCATACATCTTTCACCGCGGAGGACTATGCTAAGCTGTATATTCAGGAGTTAGTCAGGTTTCATGGAGTTCCGTTGTCTATCATCTCTGATAGAGGTACTCAGTTTACTTCTCAGTTTTGGAGAGCCTTTTAGAAGGGTCTTGGCACCCAAGTTTATCTTAGCTCTGTTTTTCATCCGCAGACAGATGGTCAGGCTGAGAGGACTATCCAAACTTTGGAGAATATGTTGAGGGCTTGTGTTCTTGATTTCAAAGAAAGTTGGGATGAACATTTTCCGTTGATTGAATTTTCTTACAACAATACTTTTCATGCTAGCACTGGAATGGCTCCATTTGAAGCTTTGTATGGGATAACATGTAGATCGCCCATAGGTTGGTTCGAAGTGGGTGAAGCTGCTGTGAATGGACCTGATGCTATATTTGAGGCTATGGAGAAAGTTAAGTTAATTCGGGAGAGGTTGAAGACAACCCAGAGTCGTCAGAAGTCGTATGCAAATATGAGAAGAAGAGCTCTTGAGTTTGAAGTCGATGATTTGGTGTATTTGAAAATTTCACCCATGAAAGGGGTGAAAAGATTTGGAAAGAAAGGGAAGCTGAGTCCCAGATATGTTGGCCCTTATAGAGTTTTGAATCGTGTTGGGAAAGCAACTTATGAGATTGAGTTGCCTGCAGATTGTCAGCTGTCCATCCTGTGTTTCATGTTTCTATGCTCAAAAAGTACATTGGAGACTCTGTTGTTGTTGATCCGTCGGAAGGTTGTGATGTTCAGGATAGCCTTTTGTATGATGAAATCCCGGTTGAAATCCTAGATTATCAAGTCCATAGACTGAGGAACAAGGAAGTTCCCTTGGTTAAAGTTCTGTGGCAAAATCAATCTGTCGAGGGTGCCACTTGGGAAGCAGAAGCAGACATGCGAGCTAGTTACCCTCATCTTTTCTCCACGAGTTCGAATCAAGCTGAAGGTACTATTCCCTTAATTTAGTTTCCTCCTAATCTAATGTATTCAGCTATATGTTTTTTCCATCTGTGATTCGTGCATTTGGTGAAGTACTCAAAAGTTTAGAGTAAAGTGAGCCCTTAGATGTGAGTCGTTCCAGCTATACGTCCTCATTTTCTCTTGTTCTTGGCCTATTTGGCAACATTCGAGGACGAATATGTCCAAGGGGGAGATATTATAATACCCCGATCGTTTCTTAAGACTAAATCCATCCTTTGAGTGGATATGTATGAGTTCCAAAGTGATTGATGTTTAAACCATGTTATATTTCTCTGCCTGACCATCTGTCTGAGGATGAAAAGTTGTACAGAGATGAACTTGGGTACCAAGACCCTTCTAAAAAGCCTTCCAAAAGTGAGAGGTAAACTGAGTACCTATATCCGATATGATAGATATCAGAATCTCGTGCAAATTAACCAACTACCTAATATAAAGCCTGGCATAATCCTCAGCCTAGTAGGAAGTATGAACTGGTAAGAAATGAGCTGATTTGGTAATTCTATCCACAATGAACAATATCGAATCATGCTGACAATGTGTACGAGGCAAACCCATCACAAAATCCATGTTTACCACTTTCTACTTCCAATTAGGGATGCTGAACTCCTGCTATGCACCACTAAGCCTCTAGTGCTTAACTTTAACCTGCTGACAATTTGAACACTTAGCCACGAACTCTGCAATATCCTTCTTCATACCATTCCACTAATAGATTTTCCGCAAGTCATGGTACATCTTGGTGGCCCCTAGATGAATAGAATAACGAGCACCATACACTTCATCTAAAATTCACTGCCTCAAACCATCAACACATGAAACATATAACATTCTTGGAAATACAACACACCATCTCCCCTTTGGAAGAAAACCTCTACTTTCTGATCTCTGACCGATTCCTTCAACTTAACCAGACTGGGATCCCTATCTTGCTTTTCCTTTACTTTTATAACCAATAAAGATTCCATACCATTCTGAACCCATACACTACCTTCAGCTGAGTCAACCAGCCGAACACCTAATCTAGCAAGCTGATGAAGCTCTCAGTCTAACTTCTTCTTATCCTCCTCAACATGAGCAACACTACCCATAGATAATCTACTAAGGGCATCTGCCACTACATTGGCCTTGCTCGGATGATACAACATACTCATATCATAATATTTTAACAACTCAAGCCACCTTCTCTGTCGAAGATTCAAATCTTTCTGCGAGAATACATACTGCAAACTTTTGTGATCCGTGAATACATCAACATGAACCCCATAAAGATAATGCCTCCAAATTTTTAAGGTAAAAGCAACAACTGCCAACTCAAGATCATGGGTAGGATAGTTTTTTACATGGGGGTTTAAGCTTTATAGAGGCATAGACTATGACCTTACCACTCTGCATCAATACACAACGAAGACCAACTCTGGAAGCATCATAGTAAACTACAAACCCATCTGAACCATTTGGTAAAGTCAATAATGGGGCTGAAGTGAGTTGAGTATTCAACTCCTAAGAACTCTTCTTGCAAGAATCTGACCACTGAAATTTAACTTTCTTTTGATTCAATTGAGACATGGGAGATGTAATAGAAGAAACCCTTTAAAAAACCATCTGTAATAGCCAGCCAAACCCAAGCAACTCCTAATATCTGATGGAGAAATGGGTCTGGGATAGTTTCTCACTGCTTTGATCTTTTGAGGGTCAACTCGAATGTCATAACCAAAAAAAATATGGCCAAGGAAGGATACTGATCTTAGCCAAAATTTACACTTACTGAATTTGGCAAACAACTGATGAGTTCTAAGGGTCTGCAATATAATTCTCAGATGGTCTGCATGATCATTTTCACTACGGGAATAGACAAGAATATCATCAATGAAGACTATGACGAACATGTCTAAGTACTACTTAAACACTCTGTTCATCAAGTCCATGAAAGTTGTAGGGGCATTCGTTAGTCCAAAAGACAACTGGAAATTCCAAGTGATCATACCGAGTTCTGAAAGTTGTTTTTAAAATGTCACATTCTCTGACTCTGAGCTGATGATAGATGGATCTGAGGTTTATCTTAGAAAAATAACTAGCACCCTAAAGTTGGTTGAACAAGTCATCAATTCTGGGGAGTAGATACTTATTCTTGATTGTGACTTTGTCTAACTGACGGCAATTGATGCATATTCTGAGAGAACTCTTTTTCTTATGCACGAACAAAATTAGAGCGCCCCATGGGGAAATACTAGGCCTGATGAATCCCTTATCTAAGAGATCTTTCTACTATTCTTTCAACTCCTTAAGGTCAATTGAAGCCATTCTGAAGGGTGGAATAGAGATAGGTTAGGTATCATAAAGGAGATCTATTCTGAAGTCAATTTCCCTTTCGGGAGGAACTCCAGGAAGATCTTTAGGGAACACATTTGTAAATTCCCCTACAAATGAAATGGGCTTGAGACTTGAAGTCCTAGAACTAGAGTTTTTGACTCGCACAAGATGGTACATGCACCCCTTCAATATCATTTTTCTTGACTTAAGATAAGAAACAATATGACCTCCAAGCACAGAGGTGCTACCTCTCCATTCAATGACTGGTTTATTAGGAAACTAAAACTGAATAATTTATTTCTACAATAAACTGAGGCATAGCATGAGTGGAGCCAATCTATGCCAAGAATGACATCAAAATCAGTTATCTCTAACTCCACAAGATCAACTGAGGTAACTTTCTAAGATACTGTAATCGGATAATTTCTGTATACCCATTTGGCTATAATAGATTTACCCATTGGGGTAGACACTGAGAAAGGTTCTGCTAAAGATTCAGGACTGATACCAAAATCGACTACTATATAAGGGGTTACAAATGAGAGTAAAGCTCCGGGGTTTAATAAAGCATAAATATGGAGATGAAAGACCTGCAACGTACCCATAACTACATTAGGAGAACTTTCCTGATCCTGCCGAGTTTGGTCATACAACCTGTTCTAAGAATACCCACTGGTTGCAATGAAAATGATACCCTGCTGAGTCGGGCGACCGGCTAGAACTAGAGGACAGTTGGACTGACCCTGCTGACCAACCTTTGGGAAATCTATGACTATGTGGCCTTGATTTCCACATCCAAAACACACATCACTGCCAGCTCTACACACCCTGATGATGCCTGCCACATTTTTTGCAGAGCGGATTAGTACGACCACTATTCTCACTACCCAGGGACTTAGAGCCTGGCACCCTATCCCGACTATCTTTCCTGAACTTAGACACTGGCGCACTAGCTGAAGATGGAGCTGGGGCTGAAAATTTTTGATGGAATTGAGAACGGCTACCACCTTCTGACCTTTGCTGGAAAAAGTTAAAACTACCTATTTTGTCCCTCTTATTCTCTTTCTCTTTCTCCTTAAGCTTATCTTTCTCAATCTACCGAGCATAAACCATAAGACTAGATAAGTTCATCTCTTTAATCAATATGGCAGTCCTACACTCCTTAACCTTACTATCAACTACACCAGACATGAACTTACTTATTCTAGACCTGTTGTTAGCCACCACATTAGAAGTATACCTCGCCAACTAAGTAAACTTAAGCAAGTACTCCTTAACACTCATACCACTCTGCTTTAAGTTAATGAACTCCTAAATATTATGCTCCCTTAACTCTAATGGGAAGAACCTATCTAGAAAAGTCATGAAAAACTCCTCCCACTCAACAGGCCCTGTATCAACACCACGGTCCTTCTTCCACAGCTTAAACCAGGTGTGAGCTACATCCTGCAACTGATATACAACCAAATCTGCACTCTCACTCAAAGTGACGCCCATGATATCGGTCACATTTTGCACCATATCCAAAAACTTCTCCGAATTCTCCTCAGATTGGATCCCAAAAACAGAAAGGGATTTATTCGGGTAAAATCTCGAATCCTAGCTGCAGCTGTATTTGCCACTGGATTGGATAGAGCAACAACCTTCTGATTGTTCTGAGCAGCTACTGAATGTGGTAAGGTAGTAAAAATATCTATGAACTCAGTGTGCAATACATATTCAATCAGGGGATCTTCTGGAACAGGTAGAGGTGCAGACTGATCCCCATTCCTTCTTTCGTTATTTATTCTGGGAGGCATGGTCTATAAACAGAATAAAAGATGAGTTAGAAAGAGAGTTTAAATAGAGCTCATGCTCTTTCGCATAACATGAATACTGAAAGAAGGTAAACTTTTCCTAAAACATCTCATAGCTTCTCATCCATAAGTGAGGCGCGCTTCACACCCATGCATAAGACTTCATTCAACATGGATTTTAGATACCCTAGGACACTATAAAACCATAGGATTTAATACCAAGTTTTGTCACAACCTGAGGCCAACCCCCCAGTCGCAACAATGGTGCTTACAATCACAAGTGATCACAAGCTAACCCATGAGCTGGTACCTGTTGTGAGCACTGAATAAAATAATAATCATACACATGTACGAAAGATAAACTACTGAAATAATACAAATCTGAATACTGAAAATATGATTGAATTACAAATCTATAACATCCAGTGAAATACTAAAAACTATCTGTCAATTTAAAACAACTGATCATACTGAAAAGACTAATAAACTAAATGACCATCTAACTGACTGTCTGATTGTCTGAAAGCCTCTAACTGATTGAGAAGTTGATGGGATAGGCCCCCAACTAACTCCGACTAAATGAACATAACAAAATACTAAAGTACTGGATAAGAGATAATATGTCCTCGATGGATGAAGACTCACCACTACGGCTTCTAAGTAACGTTGGTTGTCTAATTGAGGTCGGGAAACTGAGCCTTTGAACCTATAATATAAGACATCATAGCGCAAAGAAGAGTATGCGGTAAGTAATTTAAATATAATGGTATATGAGATGAGGATCGGCTGAAATACATGGGTAATTATGCATGAATGCATAAACAAGTAATATCTGTGATTACAAGACCAAGTATAAACACATTTCTAAAATAATCGTGAAACTAAAAGACTATAATTTATATAATTGAATGACTGAGAATCTATACACTTGGTCAATGAAAACTTGAACTAAAAAATATACTGAATACTACACTGAGATTATGGGAGGTATCATCTGACCGACAAGCCCCAATCTGAGTTAATCGGGGTCTAACCTATAACCCTAGTTGGAAGGGTGTTAGTACCGTGCCATGATTACTAACAATGGTTGTGTGGATCCACTAAACTGAGGTATCCTAAAGGACTAATAAGTCACCCTAACTGGAAGGTGCTCTAATGCGATATATGTCACCCTCAAGTGGCATGTAAACACCTTGTCAACCCTCAATTGACAGGTAGACATCTATAACCTATGATGGCTACGTGTTCTGTAACTTAGGGATTGTTACTAAGGGTCACACCCTCTACCGTCAGGTGATCACTTATCCTTGAGTTCACTCGGTGCTAAATCCTACTCCTAATTAAACTGACACTGGGACTGAACTGAACTAAGCTTGACTGAACATCATTTCGTAACTTCTTGTGCTTATCATGATTACATCAACTGAATAAGTAATAGAATTTATGGTTTAACTGAAGCATTACTGAAATGATCTAAATTCATTTAAAAACTCTTAGGTATCGGGTATTCATAACCCACCAGCATTGAATGATCACTGAATGTAATAACAAGCTTAAAATTATGGTAAAAGATCATAGTTCAAAACCCATAAGCATAGACATTCCATCAAACATGTGGGGATCATGAATTTAAACATGGGAATCCTTTAAATAGGGGAAACAACATGACTGTATGACTAAAAATCATAATTTAGGGGTCTAATAAGGAATTCACTTAAAATAGGACATGGAAAACTAAAATTCAAAGTATGAGGAAATCAAATCTTGAATGGGATCATACATGGGCTAAATTGAATTTAAAATCACCATGAAAACATGAATTAAACCCATCTTAAGCATTATAAAATACCATAATAATAGACAAATCCATTCTTTATTTGAAAAGAGGGTTTTGGGGCTCCATGGATGAAAAGAACCCATGAATGAACACCCCACATACCTTAAGCTTCTTAACTTGAAAGAAAAACACTAATCTTGATGCTTTCTTAAAGGTTCTTAAACTTGGAGAACTTGAATTATTGATTTCTTGTAGAGAAAGGAATTGAATTCTTGTTCTTGGGGGAAAGATAGGGTTTTCTTGAGAGGAAAGTTAGAGAAGAAGGGCAAATAATGCCCTAATTGATGTCCCAAGTTGTGATATAAATGATTGGGTTGAAGAGAAAAGACCCAATTGCCCCTCAGTTATTTAAATTCAAAATTAGATGCTACAGGCTTATTGCGATGCGGTCTTATTGCGGTCACCGTGACACGGTTTGCATGAGAACGGAAATAGAGCCATGATGCAGGCTTATCGCGATGATCCACTAGTTTCGTGATACAAAATGTTCTAAACCTCATTCGAAAAATTCAAAACTTCTTCGAGACATACTTCTTATATCCATGAACATGAATCAACTCAAAAACCAACATCTCGGGGTCGGGAAGACAAAAATAAAAATCCTTAAAATTAGAGGTCTTAAAAAATGACTAAGTCCCAAAAACTTAGTGTCAGGCCTTAAGCCCCTTACGCATGTAATTAAAAGTTGAACCGAACTAAGATTAGTACGGGATATTACATTTCACCTTTTAAAATTGCTCATACTCCAATCCATCAATGTCACAATTTGAATTTGGGCCTGGACGTGATGGGTAATCTCAAGCCTACCATGGATCGAAGACTGCCCCCTTAACCTTACCTCAAGAACACATTAAAATTAAATTATGGAAAACAACCTAAAATATTAAAAAGAAAAATAGATAGCTATAAGAAGATTGTTAAAATCAAAACTAACAACCAACCCAACACTTGTCCACAAAAGCTTCGCAAATAAGAAATAACAAACTAGGTCGGGACATGCCTCCGACCATGACAAAAGAAAGTTCATAATTTCCAAAATATGAAAAGAAACCTAATGAAATGGCAGGGCTTTTCGAAATATGAAGGCTTACTACTTCACAACAATTCAACTGACATATCACACCACCTAACGCTGCACAGAAGTGACAGAAAAGCCTTTGTACCCTACATTATTAAATGATGCAATGTCCAGGGATGGACAGTGGGGCAAGTACTGGCATATAAATCAAGGTAAATGGATAAAATAATTCCACTTTCAAAATCAGTCAAAACCATATGCACAATGTTTATATATACATATATAGGATGTCGGGATAGGGACAAGGGTCATGAGCTTGAGAGTTAAAAATATTAACCTGAGCTGTGAAGCTCATTCCATCCTAAGGGCACCCATGGACCATATGGGTTCAGCTTTCCCTGCTGAAAAGGCCCCAGTGTGTGTTAGCTGCACGAATCGAGGAAATTTGAGGAAAGACTAAAGACACCAAGGCAATATCCATGCCAAAATATAATATGTGCACCAAGCACGCGATCATATTAAAACACCTCAGATCTTTAGCCCTTGAAAATTCCTTGAGCTATGAGTTCACTACCCTGGTTACGACATGACCCCATGAGTTGTAGGGTATCCTGATGGGTCAGGTGACCCTAATCGTAAGGTGACCAGTGAGGGGTGTTAAAGTTTTTATTCTGGGTACGACATGAGGGAACGAGTCATAAATACATATGAAAAGTTATTAGGATGAGTCGTAACCAAATTATATAATTTTGTGGTATGATTCTGCTCTGAGTATGAGTGTCTCACTATAAGCCGTAAGGATATTTTATGAGTTTCTAAGTTCAATCATAGGGTATCTAGTGTAATTTCCAATTTGGGTTCTGTGTTGATTACGATTGGACCCTACGAGTCGTAGGGTCTCATTATGGATTGGTTGGTTGAGTTGTAAGGATAACAATGTATGTCATAAATGGTTAATATAGATTATTTAAATGATTTTCCATGATATATATGAAACTATTATGCTTAAATTAATGGTAGGTAAATGCATTAGAGTGCATGGGAATGGCGGATGAAAATAAGGGTACAATGGAATCCCAAAATTAATTAGTTTAGTTTGGAAATTGGTACAACCTCAACCTACTTGTATAATTGATTTTGGTTTATGCATTATTACTTGATTTGGTTTTTTTCTTAAAACTAATGCATGGCATAAATGGCTAATTAGTTAAGGATGGTTTTGGAAACCTTGTGGGGTACACGGAAATCCCCTAAGTGATTTTAACAATAGAGTCTACGAGGTACATGGGAATCCCTTTAAGTGTTGGCTAATAAAATTGCTTGAAAACTATGATCGGTATGACGATACTACTTAATAATGCCTTGATGTTTGACTCCTAAAAATGGTGGTTGGATTAGGTGTTACATATTTTAATTGGGCAGTAATGGGAGTTATGTTAGCTAGCCGTGAAGGTGTGAGTCTGAAGGACTAATACTAGAAACTCGTGATTGCCAACATGAGGGTTGGTTTTGATGACCATGTACTTATGGGGTACAAGGGAATCTTCCAAGTGTATATTTATTTATATGTATCATGGAGGGTGAAGGGCACATGGTGCCTAATCTCAGGCTGGTGGGGCTCAATTGGCTCCATTATACCTTTCTTGTAGGTTTTGTGGTCGGTTGCATCATGGATTTTATGATTAGGGGAGGGATAGGTGTTTTAAATATGGTCAGCCAGGGCATATGCTGAGGAACTATCCCGTGGGTAGGTTGCTTCTGGAGTTAACAAGGTTCATGTTGCCTTCTCATCATCTCATGTACCATAGGGTGCCCCATCTATCTTCGACACTGGTTGAAACTATATCTATGCTCACACTACCAATCAGGAGTCCAAGGCATCTCTTGATGTCATTACTGGTGTGTTGAAACTCTTTTCCTGTGATGAATACTATTTACTTGATTCAGGGTCTACTATTTCTTATGTGACCCCATTTGTGGCTGTGCATTTTAGTTTTGAACCCGAGTGTATTTTGGACCCCTTTTATATTTCTATCTCGGTGGGTGACTCTATATTGGATAGAAGAGTCTATAGGGGTTGTGTGGTATCGGTTGGTGGTAGAGAAACTCTGGTAGATCTGATAGAGTTAGACATGGTTGATTTCAATGTCATATTGGGGATGGATTTGTTGCACTTGTACTATATCTTCTTAGATTATCAAACTCGTAAAGTCATGTTTAAATTCCCTAATGAGTCGGTCATTGAGTGGGAAGGGGGTTCTCTAGTGCCTAAGGAAAGGTTTATATAGTATCTTAGAGCCCAAAAATTAATTTCAAGGGGTATCTTTACCACTTGGTCCGAGTTAAAGATTCCAAATCAGAAATTCATTCATTATATTCTGTTACCGTGGTTAATGAATTCCCTGAGGTCTTCCCTGATGATCTTCCTGGTGTCCCTCCCTATAGGGAGATTGTTTTTGGGATTGACCTTATTTCGAACACTCGTCCTATCTCTATCCCTCCTTATAGAATGGCTCCAGCGGAGTTAAAGGATCTTATGGATAAGTTAAAGGACCTTTTAGAAAGGGGATTGATCCATCCTAGTATGTCCCCATGGGGTGCACCGGTATTGTTCGTGCGTAAGAAGGATGGTTCCCTTCGGATGTGTATTAACTACCGATAATTAAATAAGGTGATGATAAATAATAAGTACCTTATTCCAAGGATAGATGATTTGTTCGATCAGTTATAGGGTGCTAAGTTTTTCTCCAAGATTGATCTTTAATCTGGGTATCATCAGTTAAAGATTAGGGAGGAGGATATCCGTAAGACTGCCTTCCGAACCCGGTACAGTCATTTTGAAATTTTGGTGATGTCTTTTGGCTTGACTAATGCCCCAGCAGTATTTATGGACTTGATGAATAGGGTCTTCCATCAATTTCTGTATTTGTTCATCATCGTGTTTATAGATGATATTCTGGTATATTCCAAAGTAAGGTGGATCATATCGATAACCTCCGCATTGTGTTGCAGACCTTGAACGATCTGCATTTGTATGTTAAGTTTTTGAAGCGTGAATTCTAGTTAAAGGTTGTTACTTTTCTAGCTCATGTAATTTCTAGTGAAGGGATCATGGTGGATCCATAGAAAGTTTCAACGGTTAAGAAGTGGCCTAGGCCCACAACTTCAACTGATATTTGGATCTTCTTGGATTTAGCTGGTTACTATAGAAGGTTTGTGGAGAGTTTCTCGACTATAGTTGCCCCATTGACTAAGTTAACCTAGAAGAAGGTGAAGTTCTTATGGTCTGATGCTTGTGAGGATAGTTTTAAGAAACTGAAAGATAAGTTGACTTCAGCTTCAATTTTGGTGTTGCCCGCGGGTAATGATGGGTTTGTGGTTTATTGCAATGTGACCCGTGTGGGACTTGGTTGTGTGTTGATGCAGCGTGGTAGGGTGGTGGCCTATGCTTTTAGGCGGTTGAAAGTTCATGAGAAGAATTATCCGACTCATGACTTGGAGCTGTTGGCTGTGGTGTTTGTATTAAAGATTTGGCGTCACTATTTGTTTAGGGTCCATGTAGATATCTTTTTTGATCATAAGAGTCTACAAGATGTGTTCACCAAGAAAGAGTTGAATCTCTGTCAGAGGACGTGGCTTGAGTTGTTGAAGGACAATGATATGAGTCTCCACTATCACCTAGGAAAATCTAATGTGCTTGCTGATGGTTATAACAGGTTATCCATGAGGAGACTAACTCATGTGGATGAGGAAAAATGGGAATTGGTGAAAGATTTTCACCATTTGGCCAACCTTGGAGTTCGTCTCTTGGACTCTGGAGTTGGTGGTGTGTTTGTACAAGAGGTGGCGAAATCATCCCTTGTTGCTAAAATAAAGAAGAAGCAAGTACTGGATCCTGTCTTAATGAAGATTAAGGGGGATGTGGGACAACAAAAGGTTATAGCTTTTGAGATTGGTGATGATGGTATCTTGAGGTACTAAGGCAAGTTATGTGTTCCTGACATAGATGGATTATGAGAGAGGATCTTGGCTGAGGCTCATGAATCACGTTATACTATTTATCCTCATTCGACAAAGATGTATCACGATCTTAAAGAGATTTATTGGTGGAACCATATGAAGCAAAACGTGGCCAGTTTTGTGTCCAAATACATGGTGTATCAACAAGTGAAGGTTGAGCACTTGAGGCCCATAAGGTTGTATAAAGAGATTGAGTTGCCTGTATGGAAGTGGGAAATAATTAATATAGATTTTGTTATCAGTCTTTCTCAGTCTCAGAATCAGTCTGATTTGATTTGGGTCATCGTGGATAGAATGACGAAGTCTACTTACTTCTTGCCAGTGCGGACTAATTATTCGGTAGAGGACTATGCTAACTTGTTCCTCCAAGAGATTGTGAAATTCCATGGGGCGCCTGTTTCTATCATGTTAGATCATGATACTCTGTTCTCATCATACTTTTGGCATTTATTTTAGAGAGGTTTAGGAACTAAGGTGAGCCTTACTACTGCTTTCCACCTGCAGTCGGATGGACAAGCAAAAAAGACTATTCAGACATTGAAAGATATGCTTCGGGATAGTATGACTGAATATAATGGTAGTTGGGTTGATCATTTGCCTCTTATAGTGTTTGCTTATAATAATAGCTACCACTCTAGTATTAGGATGGCCCCGTAAGAGGCGTTGTATAGTAGGAGGTGTATATATACTACCGGGTGGTTCGAGGTTGGTGAGGTAGAGATATTTGGCCCGTATTCGGTTCACCAAGTAATGGATAAGGTGAAGGCATTTGGGATAGACTTAAAGCTACACAAAGTCTCCAAAAGTCCTATGCGGATGTGAAGCGTGGGGAGTTAGAGTTTGAGGTTGGCAATTGAGTGTTCTTAAAGGTATCTCCCATGAAGGGAGTAATGTAGTTTGGGAAGAAGGAAAAGCTCAGTCCCCGGTATGTCGGTCCATACTTGGTCTTGAAGAGAGTTGGTAATATTGCGTATGAGTTGGAGTTGCTTTCTAGTTTGATCTTTATTCATCTGATGTTCCATGTGTCAATGTTGAGGAAGTGTGTGGGAGATCTGTCGCTGATTGTTCCTATCAAGGATATTGGTATTTTAGATTCCTTGTTTTATGAGAAAGTACCTATTGAAATTTTGGATCGTCAAGTTCGTCAGTTGCGAACGAAGGACGTAGCTTTGGTAAAGGTTCTATGGAAGAATCACAAGGTTGAAGAAGCTACTTGGGAAGCAGAAGAGGACATGAAGTCCAAGTATCTATTCTTGCTTTCCGCTCTGGGTAATCGTACTTAAGGTATATGTTATTCTTAACATCTTTGTTTTCAACTTTGTTAAAGGTATGATTAGAGGTGTAAGGAGTCTAATCGTGCTAGCAATTACCTTGACCCATCATTGGAGGATGAATGATCCAAGTGGGGAAGAATCAATACACCCCAGATCTTTGGCCCTTGAAAATTCCTTAAGCTATGAGCTTACTGCCCTGGTTACGACTTGACCCCACGAGTCATAGGGTGTCCTGACGGCTCAAGTGAACCTAATCATAAGGTGATCACTGAGGGGTGTTGAAGTTTCTCTTGTGGGTATAACTTGAGGGCACAAGTCATAAAGACATGTGATGAGTTGTTAGGTTCAATCGTAGGGTGTCCAGTGTAAGTCCCAATTTGGGTTCTGTGTTGATTACGACTGGACCCTATGAGTCGTAGGGTCTCATTAAGGGTTGGTTGGTTGAGTCGTAAAGATAACAGTGTAGGGTGCCTTGGTGGTACTGCCTTGGTTACGACTTGTGGTAACAATTCGTAAGGAGTGTTTACGAGTCAAGGTTTGACTCGTTATCAAAGGCGACAGTTTTTCAGTTCTTAAGTTGAGGGCACTCTGGACATTTCCCACTCTAACCCCTTCGACCTCACGAACTAAAGTCCTTCCTGGGTCTTCATTATCACATCATTCCCAATAAAACACTCCCAAATTCTCTCTCAAACTCTCTGTTCAAGTTAAGGCTAGGGTTTAAAAAAAAGTGTCATCTAGGGTTCTAAGGGTGTCTTCTTCTCCAAATTTCTTGGTATTTCAGGCATGTTACTCTTCCTCCATTGTCAATTTTGTAAAAGCATGTGATTTAAAGTATTGTTCATAAGATATTGAAGTTGGGTTTTGAACTATGGGTTGAGGGTTTTTAATATAGATTGTTTAAATGTTTTTCCATGATATCTACAAAACAATTGTGCTTAAATTGATGGTTGGTAAATATATTGGAGTGCATGGGACTAGTGTATGGAAATAGGGGTACAACAGAATCCCCAAATTAATTGATTTGGTATGAAAATTGGTACACCCTCAACCTATTTGCATAATTGATTTGGATTTATGCATTATTACTTGGTTTGGTTTGTTTCTTGAAACTAATGCATGACATAAATGGTTAATTGGTTAAGGATGGTTTTGAAAATCTTGTGGGGTACACGGGAATCTCCAAAGTAATTTTAATAATGGAGTCTGCGGGCTACATGCGAATCACCTAAGTGTTGGCTAATGAAATTACTTGCAAGCTATGGTCGGTATGACGATACCACTTAATAATTCCTTGATGTTTGACTCCTGAAATTAGTGGTTAGATTAGGTGTTACATGTTTTAATTGGGCAATAATGGGAGTTATGTTAGCTAGCCGTGAAGGTGTGAGTCCGAAGGAATAATACTGGAAACTCATGTTTGCCGACATGAGGGTTGGTCTTGATGACCATGTACTTGTGGGGTACAAGGTAATCCCCCAAGTGTACATTCGTATATATGTATCGTGGAGGGCGAAGGGTATAAGGGAATTCCCGGTCATCTATGATATCTCCGGTTTGTGCGGCTAACAACACTGAGGCCCATTCAGGGGGTAACACTAGACCCATATAGTCCGTGGGTGAATTTTTGATGGTAAAGCTACATAAACTCAGGCTAAATTTTTAAAGTTCATGCTAAACCCATTCCCTATCCCAACATTATATATATATATGTATATACATGGATGTGGATGGATGTGTACATGTGCTTTGGTTTGACTTGATTTGAATTGATAACATTATTTTATTTTTATCCTTAAGTTGTATGCTGGTGTTCACCCCGCTAACTGTCTTCGGACGATGCATCTCCATGCAATATAGAAACTGGCCATACTTCTACCTTTCCTACACTTTGCTTAGGATTTGGGATCAGCTCGTGAGTCAAATTGAAGTGGTGAGCTTCCATACTTCGAAAGTCCCCATTTCATGCTATGAATTTCTTTGTCTTTACTATTTATTTTGGTTTTGGTTTTGGCTATGGTCGAGGGCATGTCCCGATTGGATATTCTTTAGTTTCGATTAGAGGTTTTATTGGATACTGTAGACATAGGAGATATCGGTGTTGGTATCGGTATTGGTATTGGTTGGTTGTTTGGTTGGTGGTGGTTGGTTTTGGTCATAAACGTATCATAATTCCTTTAAATTGATATTCTCTAATCTAGTTATATGTTTGAAATTCAGCCGATATGGGGTGTAAGGAGGTCAATGGTTGGGTATTGGGGGTGGTCTTCGATCCTGGTTAGACTTGAGATACTCGACACGCCCAGGACCTGGATCGGGTCGTGTCACATATAGACCCCCACGCCGGCAAATATGGTTTCCAGTATTGGCCCCTCGGGACTAAACCTTCACGGTGAGCTACACAATTCCCTTTAAACCCAAATTAAAATAATTTTGCACACAATCTCAACCATCATCCCAGGAGTCTTATATTAAGGCATTTATCAACTTGGTATCATCACACCAATTATTCTTGCAAGCTTATATAATTATGCCAAATCATATCCATGTAACCATTAGACTCCCAAGTTTCATTTTAAATCCAAACCATGGCCACCAACGGCCTTTCAGATCCATTTCCTATCATCATTGTATTGTAATATTTTTTTCCTTTTGCTTTACTTATTATTATAGTCACCTTTTGAATTATTAACAAAATAATTAAATTCCGTCTATTAAGAAGGTGAAATCTCCATCAAGTTTGATATGCTCCGCACGTTCCTCATCTGTTTTGTTTAAGATATGAAAAACTTGGTAAAATTTTCTCAAACATGGCAGTTTCGGTGCTTGATTAATTATATAAATTTTGATTTTTCCTTTTCTTATTTTTAATATATGTGGTAGTTTAGCACCTGTTTATTTTTTATGGTAAATTTTGATCATTTTTACACTTAATTGATTTGAGTCTTGCGATTTTGGCTGAATTGTGAATATTTTCTTTCCTTTTTTTATTTCTTATTAACTGATATTTTAAGCTATTTTAAGAACAACCCATGCTCTTCATGAGAAGAGGTGAGAAGACGGGTGGATGGGTGGGGGGGGGGGGGAGTTCTTGACATCTCAAAAAAGAAACTTCTCCATTTCAGACGAAGGAAGAGAAAAAATATTTTCTCTGTTCTTTTATTTTCTACCTGCTTAAGCCAACATAGACTTGGCTATATCGTTCGTACTATATCTCTCAATAGGAGTGCCTTATCGAAATCATTGAGATTCTCATGATCTTAACGTATCAAGTATCTTGTCGTCGCAATGAAAATTCCTACGTGATAATTCTCCATAGTTTTATGTGATTGCATTGTTGGAAAATTTGGACTTCTGCAAGCAAAGCAAACTATTGATTTCTGGATTCCTTCTTGTTTATTGCTGATAACGAATTAGTTTTTTATCGAACTTATCTTTCATTTTCTCAAGTGTTAGTTTCTATGAGTCTATTTTCCACAAATTACCCTAATGAATAACTAGGTGACCGGAATGCATTGAGCACTCTATGGATAACTTATGGGAAAGCTATTATAAACTTTATATGTGCTTTAAATATGTAACTATTGTGCCCATGACTATATAGTCATGTTTGGTTTTGGATCTGTTCTTATTTTTCATAACAATAATCTCTTGATATAAGTTCAGGGATCCATCTATTATATTTAAATTAGTTGTGCCTCTATCATATTTTTTTTCCAACTATAATCGATTGCGCGTGACATCCTTGATTCAAGTTTGCCACTGTGATCTTAGAAACTAGGGCAGTCCATGAATTGTCAATTAATTTCCTTATCTTTGATAATCTAGACATCATGCCATTAGAATGAAGTTTTAATGAGTGAATCCGTTTTATGTGGTTTCATGTGATCTTATATTCTCTCCTACTCTGCGTGACCTGCTGCTATGTGAACTCCATTAGACTATTATGAAAGCTCCTTCGTTTGGATCCAGTATACACTTATTTGATATAGCCTCATTTATATCATAATTAGTTACACCTATAGTTGGGTGCTAGTATAATGATACATCTTGGTGCTTTCTTTTATGTGCCTATATATGCTAGTACTTAACATAGATGGAAAGTGATCTGCTTGGGTTGTTGAGGAGTCATATATGGGTTTGTTCTGGAGATGTCACATGTTTGGTCCAATTTGCGGAACCATGTTTATGATTTTAGTTTTGGAAAATGGACACGATCTTTTTAAAAAGTAATAGCCCAATTATAGCTCAATTATAGTCCAAGTTTGGCATTTGGACAAATAATGTCCAGTCGGCTAAACAAATGCCATTTTATGGCCATTTCCTAATCTTTCCCAATTTGAGTCATTTTGATCCACGTAGTCCATATACAGTCCATCTACGATACTGATACAGTCTATATACAATACTGATACAATATTCAACTTGGGCAATTCGGCCCTTTTAAAAACATTTCAATTTTTTTTTTTTACTATAAATTTTTAAATTGATCAAATATTCTGCTTTTTTTTATTCTTTAGAAATAATAATTAAATTATATAAAAACTATAGAATTATTAAATAGAATATGACTCTATATAAGATATATGTATAGAAATTGTATAGTTCTATCAAATATGTATATGTACAATATATTGAAAGTGTATACAAATTATATAATTGTTGTATAAAACGTGTAAAAAAAGTACAGTTATTATATAAATTATGTATCAAAACTGTATAATTTCCATATAGAATATTTATGTATAGGATTTGTATAAAACTTGTATAAAAGTTGTGTAAAAAGGTATAGAACCAGTCAGTAAATTAAAATGACTAGAAAGTGGAATTTAAATTTCATGGCCATTTTCAAGGAAATAGTTTAATTTGAAGTGCAAATGTACATTTATTATATAAATTATGTATCAAAACTGTATAATTTCCGTATAGAATATTTATGTATAAGATTTGTATAAAATCTGTATAAAAGTTGTGTAAAAACGGTATAGAACCAGTCAGTAAATTAAAATGACTAGAAAGTGAAATTTAAATTTCATGTCCATTTTCAAGGAAATATTTTAATTTGATTTGTCGTTTCTGTCCTTTCCCCTTTAGTTTTAGCACTTACTCGATCTGTAATAACTACTCTAAGAGAACTAAAAATTATTGCGGACGGAATTTATTTAATATATTACTTGAGTATTATTATAGAAATCATGTCTATAGGCCTTCACATTTTTTAGCATACTAGTTTAGGTGTACGCACCTCGCGCGTGTACCTCACTTTAATGAGTTTAATTTTATAAAATTACTTGGATGCTAATCGTAATAGGAATGTGTGAGCTAGATAACTCTAACTTAACTATCTAATAAACCTTCTATTCTAATCAGAGTCCTTCATAACCTCCTATCTAAGTTCATATTTTCGATAAGTTGAAATTGTGTCATGTCCATATCATACAACATAATCAATCTAACCACCATTCTATGCAACCTGTATTTAGCGTTCATAAATAAAAATTAATCTCTAAGGAGAAAAGATATTGCAGCATGTAGGCAAGGATAATCACATAATCTTCTAGCAGGTACCTGAATTTAGGAAAAAGTCAATCTCATCGACATTTTCATCCTATATAAATATCTGTTCCGATGATGAACGTATTTTATGTTAGGTATACTCCGACGTGCATAGAAGAGGAAGATCGTTAAAAAATAAATTATCAACATGTGAGTATAGAAGTATAGAGTTTATGTATTAGTGTCGTATTTTGACATGAAATTTAATACAACGTCAATATTTATTTACAACTCAAATTATTAAAATTTAAACCCCTAAAATAATTGGTAAGAAAAAATATGTGGTAAAATATTTTGAGAGAATTATTAATTAAAAAGATCTAAAATATATGGTAAGAAGAAAAACTTGTATTCTATATAAACAAAGCTCCAAATAATTTGAAGACTTGGCATGTTGCCAGTAATTTTGGGCAAACTTACTCTTATTCCTTTCATTGTTTGTTTGGGGTTTGATTTAAGGTTAGATTTTTCTTGTTTTAAACTTAATCAAATAAAAGATGAATTTGGTTGAAAAAATTCTGGCATAAATCAAATAGGACACAAATTTAAAAAGTTATGTAGGAAATTCTTTCAGTATAAATCAAATATAATAATTTAAAGTTGTAAGTTAGTATATAATACTTTACAAATTTTATTTGAACTTTAACTTTAGAAAAATCTAAAGGGATTGTGTAACTAAGAGAGATGGTCATAATTTATTTTTTTTATGAATGTGGTATTGAGGTTCGACTTATTTTGAAAAGAGATCAATCTTAGAGAAAACTATTTAAATAATTGAATTGATGACTTCGCTTTGATCTCTTCGACAAAATTTAAAGGGACTTCGATTATTTAACTTTTTTTTTTTTGAGAGGGGGGGGGGGGGGGGAGGGGGTTAACGATTATTCAACTTTAAATCTAATATGTAGGAGAAAAAAGTAGCTCACTTTTTCATGGAGAATCTTCATGCATTTATATGAATAGGTATATAATTTTTTAAAAATCATATAAATAATTCTAAACAATGTATTAAAGTCATGAAATCTATTTTTCTAGTAGAGGTAAATTCCTAAAAATAATGAATGTCTCAATAAAAGAAGAAATTTTTCTCCACAAAAATCTTCAGATACTATATTGTGATTTTTGAGGACTTAGGAGGAAATATATAATAAAAATTGTTGTTATTTTTGTGAAATAATATAAAAAACAAAATACGGAAATACTTTGGTTACAATTCTTCAAACATATTTGAATCATTTGGTCTTTTAGATATTTGGGAGTGAAGAAGTTTGATCTTATTATTAAAATAATTGATAAGTCACAATTTTAAGGCCAACATAATGAATAATATTAGCTAATATTTTACAACAAATAACTTAATAATATCAAAAGAATTTAAGGAGTCGTCATTTATTTTATTTAAATACACCAACAATAAAGTTTCATAAGTAGAGTTTGGGGAATAGATTATTTTTTGCTTTCTACTATAAAAACTTTTCTAACAAAATTTGCATTAAATAGAAATTCAGAAAACTTGAAAACTGATTTTGACCTTGCCTGCACGTTTGAATAATGACATATCAGTAAGATGCACAAATATAAAAAATCTAAATGTTACCGTGTTAAATAATGAATTCAAATACACGAATGTAATGTTAATAAAAGACGAAAATGGGAGTACTTGAAAACAAACATGCATAAATATAGAAAATCTAAATGTTACCGTGTTAAATAATGAATTCAAATACATGAATGCAACGTTAATAAAAGACGAAAATGGGAGTACTTGAAAACAAACAAAGCTGGAAAGACGTTGCACAGAGTTGCATAAGAAGACCTAAAAATAAAGCTTGAAAAAACGATCATAAAATTAATGAAAAGAATTTGAAATTGTAACTCTTTTTATAGAAGTTTTAAAATAGACAAATAAAAGGATTCATAGTTTTTTTTTTTACTATGAAAGAAAAAAAAGACTCCTCTAAATCAAAAAGGACTCAAACTTTTATTTTTTACTTTTCCAAATATAAATATATTGATGTTAATTTCGTTTAAACCTAGAGAATTTATAGGAATCCTAATACAGTTAGTTTGGTTTATTTGTATCTTTCCTCCCAAAAAGAGCATATACTACGTACACTATTGATCATTAGTTACTAACTTGTTGAAAGTTAGGAGAATTGTACTCCTAATGCACTTTGTACAGTTGTAACCTACCTTTTCCAATATATGGTTACAATTTTCTTACCAAAAGTAATGACAATTATGACCAAAATCAAAGGCGGCAATTTTTTTTTATTCACGGACACGTAAAATATTAAAAAATATTTTAATAATACTTTAAGAAAAATAGTGATGATAGTTTAGTTTATTGCAGAGTCTTTTAACGAAGGACAAAACGTTCAAATTATTTTTTTAAGGGTCTTTACACTTTTAATATATTATAGATTATAATAAATATATATTATAGATAGATATAGATTATAGATTACTCATATCATATTGTAGAACTCTTTAATTTTAAATCTTATAAAAATATTTAATTAATAATTTAAGAAAAATATATTATCAAATAATAATAATAATAGTAAAAATTAAATTAAAAAATAACAATATTAGATCAATAGTAATAAGTTATCTTCTTATTTTATTATTCCTTTTTCCTTTTGAATGTGTTACCCAAAAAAACGTGCACTTCTTTTTCATGTTTTTCCTCCTCTTTTACCATATGTTTTAGGATTTATAATTATTATTTTTTCTAATAATTCTTACCATGTATTTTATTGTATCATATATTTTAATATTTCTTTATTTTTAAAACTTATCATATATTTTAGGACTCCTTATTTAGAATATTATAAATATAATTAAATAATAATTCTACGAATATAGTAAAATGACCATTTTATCTATTGTAGAGACTTTTAATGAAGGACAAAAAGTTTAAATCACTTTTCTAAAGGTCTTCACACTTTTAATATATTATAGATTACAGATTACTTCTGCATTTTATCACCGAGAAATCATGTTTTAGAAATATGATTCCAATTTCAACCTATTTAAAATAAATGTTGATCATGTCTATTAACCTTCAATACTTCATTAATTTTTCACACATTTTAAAATAATTTTTGCAACTTTTGATAAATTGTTTGTGCATTTTTATTTAATTCTCTGCACTTTCTTTTTAATTTTCTGCACCTTTTTAATCAGTTTTTCTACATAGTTTAATAAATTTTCTGCACGATTTCATCAATTTTTTGCATACTTTAATCAATTTTTTTGTAGTACTTTTGAAATAAACTGTCAATCTCTTTAATCATTTTTGGCGATAAGCAATTATTTGCCTCTTAGATATCATGTTTATAGATTTAAATCATAAAAAATGAATAAGTATTTTCTAAACATGTTAATCACTTGATCAAACCTAATTAATCAAGAGGCCCTTTATGAGACCATTACGTGTTAAGTGTTTAGTTCTTACTATTTTGTTTGATGCGGACCGTGGGCCTAATTAGGCAGCCTAGCTTACTTTTTGTCCAGGTCTAAATCTAAAATAGTAAGTCCAACACCTTTTGGACATTAAGTTGGGACAAGTAGGCATTTAGGAAATGAAAATGTTATCATTTTCTTTAGAACGACTCCAAGTTTAATAACTAAACTAGGAGGGATGGGTAGATAATCGAAAATAATAAAAATTGACCCGATCATGATCCGATAATGCGGTGTACGATATTGACACTCGTTAATAAGCCGCACACTGATCCGAATAGGTAAAAAATAAACCCTTTGTCTAACCTTTCGAATCTAGCTTCTCTCTTTCTTTATTGAATGTATTTTAATTATTTGGGGTAGTTTAGGTTTATTATCTAATAAATTTTTGCTATATAAATCGTGTCTCTTCTATCTCCTCGCCTGTTTGATTTATTGCTATGTTTATTTAATGTATCTTATCATCACATAGACACTTAATAATTATAAAAATAATCAAGTTACATGTCTTTTTTATTTATTACTTTTTATCACTTAGTAATACTAAGTTAATAAAAATAGTTGACCCTTGTTTATCCCATAGAATCCCCATGTAACATAGAAATTCGGCCAGGATCCCTATTTGTGGACCTCGAAAGGTGCTTAACACCTTCCTTTCGAGGAAACTTGAACCCTTACCTGATTTATGGTGATGTAGACTAATTAAATAACTCATAATTAGACCAGAACAATGCCCTAACGTACCTAAATTCTTTAGATGGTGACTCTACTATTTTAAATCATCCTAAAAGCGTTGTCACGTCGAAATTCACTTTTTGCGAGAAAAATGAGGCACGACAAAAATGATGTAAGATAATGTAATGAAGTGAAATGAATGCTCAAAGTTAATCACAGTCCAAAATAATGCAATGCAATGTAGATGATGATGGGTTGATGATGTATGATGAAAGTCATCACATGACTTTCTGTATATATTCACTGAGCTCGCAGCTATTAAGTAGGACCCATGGGTGATTCACAATCTATATACTCATATAATCTCAATCTCATGTCTCAAAACAACCTTATCGGCATATCCCTCAATATAGGCATTTTATAAGGTATCTCATTTTCTTATAAAAATTAGAATGTCTCAGTGGTATCAATGTCTCATGAATATGGATATGAAGATGTAATAATCAATCAATATGAAGATCAATATCTATTCAATACATGTATAAGTGAGCTCAAAATCAATTCAATATATTAATAATTCATGATAATAGTTCTCAATTGGCGCCACCAAAATAAATAGTCATGTAGTCATCAATATTATCATCTCCAACCCCTCACTCGACATCACTGTAATGATAATGCAAGTAAATGCTCAAATAAGGCCTACAATATCAAGTCAAGCCCTCACTCAATGACATAATAATAAATAAGACATTTAATGTGTAAACATGACCAATAACATCAAGTCAAGCCCCCATTCGGTATCATGCACCCATTATTAAATTGTAATAATCAAATTTTAATTCTTAATAACTCCCTTTGTTTCTAAATACATGCGACTTTTTAATTTGCACGTCAAGTATTTAGAAATGAAGAGAGCATCATATATTATTTGCATTTGATATTTTTTGGCAATATCATTTATGTATAATACCATATCAAGTTTCTTGTTTGCATATTTCATATTCTTTATTTTACTATTTGGTGTTATAAATCATTATTTGCATAACTTGTTTCTATATAACTAATACCTACGTAGCTAATGCTTGCATAATTAATATCAATATAAGTAATATTTAAATAACTAATACCTGTGCAACTAATTCCTACATAACTAACTAATATCCACTGACCCTAACCCGTAACCAAATGACCCCGACATTACATATAGACGATGATTTGAAAGAAGGATAAAAATTGGTTTTAACTGTGGTTAGAGGTTAAAAATCGTGGTTAAGTATTAAATCGATCAGAAATGTTAGATGAAGAGGGCACGTGGAATCAGCTACTAAAGCTATATGTGCCTATTAGTTAATAGGCACCTGTTGTCATAATTACTATTTTTCCCACTATCATATTTCACTATCAGTAGTAGCAATGGAGAAAGTATGGCACAGCCACAAGCACAAGCTCTCCCAAATGTCAGCATTCCATCCTCACCACCACCCGTCCCGGCGAGATAGAATGGAAACTCTGTTGGGGATACTTAGGTCCATTACGAATTTATTTTTATGTGAGATTTTATGTTTTCTTTTCATTTTTTTAAATTTTATTTGTGAAAATATGTCTTACATGTTTTTATTACATTCTTTGCATGATCCGCCCCTTTTTTCCTTTCTCTTTAGTTTGGTTTCATAAATGATTAATTTTACTTTCTATTTAGCATTATTTGAATACCGATATAACCGTAACCAATAACCAAACGGCCCCTACAATACATATCGATGACAGATTGAAAGAAGGATAAAGATTGATTTTAAATATGGTTAGAGGTTAGAAATCGTGGTTAAATATTAAATCGATTAGAAATATTTGATGAAAAGGGTGCGTGACTGTAACAACCCGAGAATACACCCCGGACGCTACACGGTCCTTACGACTCCGAAGGACCACAAGCTAACCCATGAATGATATCTGCTATGAGCACTGAACAATAATATTAAAATAATTGCAGAATAATAGGCTGAAGTTCCATAAGGTTCAAAACATTTAAAATACTGATAAAATATAATATCTGAATCTGAAATACTGTCTGAAAATCTAGTCTGAAAAGCCTCTAACTGAATTTTTCTGAAAGTGGAGTTGATGGGACAATTCCCCAACTAACTCAATCTACTAAAGTACTGCTAAGCTAAAGTACTGAAATAAAAGTATATCTTCGATAGATGAGGACTCACTGCTAAATATGCTATTGCTGGCTGAATCTAGCTAAGCGCGATCAGGAACCTGAGCATCCAAACCTATGATATGAAATATCATAGCGCAAAAAATAGGTATGCGATCAGTACGTGGAAATGTATTGGTATGCTAAATGAGGTAAGGTTGAATGCATGGGTTCATATGCATGAACAATAACTAACTGAATAATATGCAAGAGCTGGATAACATACATGGGGGATCTGTAACTACTGAACATACTATGCATACTGTAACTAAGTATACTGGATCTGAATCTGATAACTGAATATACTGATAATCTGAGTTACTGATAACTAAGTGACTGTATCTGATAGTGCTGATTCTGTAGAACTGAACTGAATTCTATTCTGAAGACTGAGACTGAAACTGAAACTGTGAGAGGTAATCACCTAACCGACATGCCCCAAATAAGATAAGATAACTGAGCTGGAGTTCAATATGTAACCCTAATTGGAAGGGTGTCAGTACCATGCCACGGGTAAAGACAAGCTGAAGAGTAACCCTCTACTGGCAGGTTCCCTAAACAAGAATGGTGGAACCCTCTACTGTAAGGTACAACACCTCATCAACCATCAACTGGCAGGTTTGATGTCTCAACCTACGTTGGCTACGTACTTCTAGAACACAAGGATTGTTTCTAAGAATCACACCCTCTGCTGTCAGGTGAGCCCCCATCCTTGGGTTCACTCGGTTCTGAATTCTACTCCCAACTGAAAAACACTGAACTGTTATACTGTAATACCCCGTATTTTTATCTAGCTTTAATTCAACTTTAGAACATCAAATATCTTGCTTCATAGATGAATACCTTTTTTTCCCTATGGTATTTCTAAGATTTTGAATTTTGATCATGTGGAAAATTAAATAAACTTTCCATCGATACCAAATTCGCCCAAATCCGACACTAGGGCGAAGAGTTATAGCCATTTTAGTAAGACAGTGTACCACCTGGTAATTTAGCGCATCACAGAGCCAACCAAAATAGAAATTGTCAAATTCCAGTGAGCCTCTTCGATTCCACTGCCTCGCGGTGTCTTTCCAGTTCGCAACCAAGGTGGCAACACGATTTCCACCGCATCGCGCCAAAGTCTAGTTTCTCAATTGTCCAATTTCCAATTAGTTGGCACGATTATGGCGCGTCGCGCCAGCGTGTAAAATCGGGATTTTTCCAGTTCTGGAATTTAATTCCAAGGGTAAAACAGACATTTTTTTACCCCTATATATATACTCCTTACCACGAGATTCAGCCACATTAAACCCAAATATTGTTTTTTTCTCTCAATTTTCCTCAAGGACAAGAGCTAGGGTTCTAAAATCAAGACCCCAATCATCAAGGTTTCACCATTAATCTTCCGAAGATCAAGTAGTAAGGTATGCAGATGTTGGTTCTTGGGTTTCTTCCACCTAAGAAGTTCAAGAATCCCTTTTTAAATTCAAAGATTGTGATTTTATGAGTTTTTCATGATTCATGTGAATTGAAGTTCATGTTTATGTTATTGTTGAGTTATAATCCATGATTTAGAATACAAGTTGAAAGCTTTGATCTTGTTATGAGTTGAATTGCATTAAGTCCATGTTAAATCCCTAAATCTGCAAGTTGGTTGATGTAGTATTTGTTGTATAACCAAAGCATGTTTCCCATATGTTTGATAATACGCTTATGTGAAGGGATTAGAGTCATTATAGCATGTTGACAAGAAATCCCCAATTATGTATAAGTTTATGCATGCCAAGTGTTTGTTGAAAAGCCTTAGTGAATGAATTGTGACATATTAGCATGAAATCCCCCAATTATGTGCTCCTCAATGCATGTTAAGTGTTTGTTGTAAGACCTTGTTGAATAGAGTATGAGCCAATAGCATGTCTCACTATACTATCACATGTTTATGATTTCCAAGTGCTTGGAGAGATGCTTTAATGATTGTAATGGTGGATGAAAGTCCATGGTCATGATTATTTAAGATGGTTATGTTTTATTTTATGTTATCGAGTCCTGGGGGTATTTATACCCGACAAATTACCTGCAAGTCTAGAGCCAGTGTCAGTTTCAAGATACTCTAAATCAAGCTAAAATTAGTAGAACTCAGTCAGTTATAGAAATTAATACTCTCAGACAGTTACAAAATTTAAGAAATCTCAGTAATCTAGTATTATTAGCATTCCAACTTTTGTTCAATACTCAACTCAGATCTTAGTAGTATTTAAGAATTTAGTTCACATCTCAGTAACATTACAGTAAACAATTCAAAACTCAGTATCATTCACTCAGATAACGAGATTCAGTAGTATTCCGCTAGTCTTTGGAATCAAGTAAACTCAGCTTAACTCAATTACTCAGTATGATCAGTAACAGATTCAACTTAGTCTAGTACAGTTTAAGAAAAAGAATTAGTTCAGAGTCTTTCAGTTGGGAGTAGGACTTAACACCGAGCGAACCTAGGGATAGGGACTCACCCGTTAGAGAGGACTGAGATCCCTAGGAGCAGTCCCTAAGTTCCAAAACTATGTAGCCAACGTAGGTACGCGATGTCACCCGTTAGATATGAATGACATACTCAGGGATCACCCGTTAGTATATTATATATATATCTAGGACTGATCCCAGGGGTCACCCATTAGACAGAACTGACTCCATAGCAGAAGTGTCTTTACCCGTGGCACGATACTGACACCCTTCCAGCTGGGGTTTTAGGTTGGACCCCACCAGTTAAGATTCAGGTCATGTCGGTTATATGACTACTTCCCACAGTCTCAGTAAAGGAACTCAGCTTAGTAGTACAGGGTAAGGACTGTCAGATACAATCAATCATTATGATTATCAACAGACTCAGAGATCACCCACTTGATATGACTAGTCTCAGATTCAGTTAATCAACTTTAGTATCATCAGATTCAGAGATCACCCGCTAGATAGGACTGATCTCTGATTAAGTCAAATCATATTCATTATCAGTATATACAGAGATCACTTGTTAGATAAGACTGATCTCAGATTTCAGTTGAGCATTTCCATTATTATTAAGTTTAAGAGGTCACCCGCTAGAGAGGACTGATCTTAACTACAGTACTCAGTTATCAATATCAAAAAAATTAGTTATTCAGTATCTCAGTATTAGTAGTGAGTTCAGACGTCAGTAAAGCATTATTCAAGTCTCAGTATTCAGTGTCACGATGATTTCAGTTATGGTTTATGCATTCATGCATATGTCCTCAGTCAGTACTCTCATGTTATTCAGTTAAGTAATTGTTCATACATAAGCCCTTGCATTTAGCCTTACCTCATCTTGCATACTCAGTACATTCCCATGTACTAACGCATTTGTGCTATGTTGTTTTACTTTACACCATAGGTTCAGAAGAACGAGATCCAGAGCACCCTTAATAGCTTAGTTCCAGTCAGCAGGAGTAGGCCTAGCAGTGATTCATCATCATTCGAGGATGGTTCTTATTTTATTTTACTACTAGTTTTAGTATATCAGTAGTTGGAGTTAGTTCAGGATATGTCCCATCAAATCCTTATTTAGACAGTTTAGAGGCTTTCAGACTATAGAGTTTTCAGACTAGTTATTTAGACAGATGTTTAGTTTTTATATTGATAGACTTTACTCAGTTTTATTTTCAGAATTTGAACGTTATGGCAAGTTTCCACTAGTTTTCCGCATTTATTTTAGTATATTATGCAGTGCTCAGGTACAGATATCAGAAAGTGTTAGCTTGTGGTCCCTTGGGGTCATGAGCACCGTGTGGCGTTCCGGTTTCAGAAAATCTGGGCGTTACAAACTTGGTATTAGAGCCTAAGGTTCAATAGTGTCCTAGGAAGTCTTAAAGTCACATCTAGTAGAGTCTTGTGCATGGGTGTGTTGCGAGCCACATTTATGTACAAGAGGCTATAAGATATTTTAGGAACAGTTTCCCTTCTTTCAGTGTTCTGGTCGTGTGAGTATGCATAAGTTCCAGTTGATTCTCAGTCTGATCTATTCTCCCTTTCATTTACAGAAGTTGCCTCCTCGCAAAGCCAAGCCCGTAGGAATGATAACCAGCCACCTCATCCGGTAGATCCTGAGAATGAGTTTATAGAGATGAGAGAAGCTAAGGTAGAAGAGTTTATGAACCTAAGGCAAGGATCCATGATAGTGAAAGAGTATTGTCTTAAGTTCAATCAGTTAGATAAGTATGCTTCCGATTTGATAGCTGACCCTAGAGCGAGTATGAGTAAGTTTGTGACTGATGTGTTCGGATTAGTGTTGAAAGAGTGTAGGACTTCTATGCTCAATAGTAATATGGACCTTGCTAGACTAATGATGCATGCACAGAAGATTGAGGCCGATAAGATGAAAGAAAGAAAGAGAGTGAGTAAGAAAGCCAGAATAGGTAGTCATAGTTTCTCTCAGGCAGGGTCACAAGGTGGTAACCGTTCTCACCATAGTCAGAAGTTTTCAATCCCAGCTCCATCCTCAGCTAGTGTACCCGCACCAAACTTCAGGGATGGTAGTCATAATGGAGCGCCAGGCTCCAAAGCCAAGAGTAGTGCTAGTGGTGTTCGGACCTATCCGTTTTGTGAAGAATATGGCAAGAATCACCTAGGTTTATGTAGAGCCGGTAGTAATATGTGCTTTGGGTGTGGTAAGCCAGGCAAAAGGATGCGAAAGTATAGAGTGCTAGCTCAAAGGGGTAAAGATTTGCGTCAGCAGGGCACCAATAGTGGTCAGCGTCAGAAGAGATTGTATGCACTCCAGACCAGTCATGATCCGAAAAGTTTCCCGACATAGATTCGGGTATGATATAAGTCCTTTATATTCATGATATGAATTTTTAGATCCCTTGCTCCTATTTGAGCATATGTTTTAGTATGAGTCAGTTAGTAACGCTAGCTAGTCAGTTTAGCAATCACACAATCAGATTCGTATAGTTTGTTCTCTCATCTTTTCATCTAGTCATGCTATCAGAAGTCTCAGGAATGTAACTATTCCTAGGTAGAAATTCATAGTAGTTGCAAGATAAGTTCAGTTCATGAGTCATGCATTAGTTTCAGATTCCCCAGGTTTAGTTACGATCCAGTTCGTAGATGCCCTGTGCATCACCTCAGTATTTCGGTGAAGTAAGCATTCTTAGAGGGACATAGTGTCCCAAGGGGGAGATACCCCAGGATTCCCAGATGTTTTCAATTCTTTAAACCCATTGAGTTGCATGTTCAAACATTTCTCACAAAACTAGCATCCGTTATCATTGCAAATCTAACACTCGAGCGAAGAGTTATAGTCATTTTAGTAAGACAGTGTACCACCTAGTACTTTAAAGCAAGCGGAGCCAGCCAAAATGGCAATTGTTAAATTCCAGTGAGCCTTCGTATTTCTACCACATCGCGGTGTCTTTGCAGTTTGCAACCAAGGTGGCAACGCGATTTCCACTGTGTCTCGCTAAGGCCCAGTTTCCCAACTGTCTTATTTCCAGTAAGCTGGTGCGATTAGGGCGCATCGCGCCAGCGTGTAAAATTGATATTTTTCCAGTTCCGAATTTTAATTACAAGGGCAAAATGGTCATTTTTCTACCCCTATATATACTCCTTAACACGAGATTCATCCATATTAAACTCAAATATTATTGTTTTCTCTCAATTTTCCTTAAGGACAAGAGCCAGGGTTCCAAAATCAAGACCCTAATCATCAAGGTTTCACCATTAATCTTCCGAGGATCAAGTAGTAAGGTATGCGGATGTTGATTCTTGGGTTCCTTCCACCCAAGAAGTTTAAGAATCCCTTTTTAAATTCAATGATTGTGATTTTATGAGTTTTTCATGATTCATGTGAATTGAAGTTCATGTTTATGTTATTGTTGAGTTATAATCCATGCTTTAGAATACAAGTTGCAAGCTTTGATCTTGTTATGAGTTGAATTGCATTAAGTCCATGTTAAATCCCTAAATCTGCAAGTTGGTTGATGTAGTATTTGTTGTATAACCAAAGCATGCTCCCCATATGTTTGATAAAATGCTTATGTGAAGGAATTAGAGTCATTATAGCATGTTGACAAGAAATCCCCAATTATGTGTAAGTTTATGCATGCCAAATGTTTGTTGAAAAGCCTTAATGAATGAATTGTGACATGTTAGCATGAAAACCCCCAATTATGTGCACTTCAATGCATATTAAGTGTTTGTTCTAAGACCTTGTTGAATGGAGTATGAGCCAATATCATGTATCCCTATAACCCCCAATTATGTGCTTTTCAATCAGTTCAAAGTCTTTAAGTTGGGAGTAGAACTTATCATCGAGCGAACCTAGGGATGGGGACTCACCTGTTAGAGAGGAATAAGATCTCTAGGAGCAATCCCTAAGTTCCAGAACTACGTAGCCAGCGTAGGTACGAGATGTCACCCGTTAGATAGGAATGACATACTCAGGGATCACCCGTTAGTATATTATATATATAGGACTGATCCCAGGGGTCACCCATTAGATAGGACTGACTCCAGAGCCTAAGTGTCTTTACCCGTGGCACGGTACTGACACCCTTCCATCTGGGGTTACAGGTTGGACCCCACCAATTAAGATTTGGGGCATGTCGGTTAGATGACTACTTCCCACAGTCTCAGTTTTAGAATCAGTCTCAGTAAAGGAACTCAGCTCAGTAGTACAGGGTAAGGACTATCAGATACATTCAATCATTATGATTATCAACACACACACAGATCACCCGCTAGATAGGACTGGTCTCAGGTTCAGTTAATCAGCTTCAGTATCATCAGATTTAGAGATCACCCACTAGATAGGACTGATCTCAGATTAAGTCAAATCATATTCATTATCAGTATATACAGAGATCACCCGCTAGTAGGACTGATCTCAGATTTTATTTGAGCATTTCCATTATCATTAAGTTTAAGAGGTCACCCACTAGAGAGGACTGATCTCAACTATAGTACTCAGTTATCAATATCAAAAGATTCAGTTATTCAGTATCTCAGTATTAGTAGTGAGTTCAGGCGTCAGTAAAGCAGTATTCGAGTCTCAGTATTCAGTTTCACGATGATTTCAGTTATGGTTTGTGCATTCATGCATATGTCCTCAGTCAGTACTCTCATGTTATTCAGTTAAGTAATTGTTCATGCATAAATCCTTGCATTTAGCCTTACCTCATCTTGCATACTTAGTACATTCCCATGTAATGACGCATTTGTGCTATGGTGTTTTACTTTACACCATAGGTTCAGAAGCACGAGATCCAGAGCACCCTTAACAGCTCAGTTCCAGTCAGCAGGTGTAGGCCTAGCAGTGAGTCATCATCATTCAAGGATGGTTCTTATTTCATTTTACTACTAGTTTTAGTATATCAGTAGTTGGAGTTACTTCAAGCTATGTCCCATCAACTCCTTATTTAGACAGTTTAGACGCTTTCAGACTATAGAGTTTTCAGACTAGTTATTCAGACAGATGTTTAGTTTTGATATTGATAGACTTTACTCAGTTGTATTTTCAGAATTTGAACGTTATGGCAAGTTTCCACTAGTTTTCCGCATTTATTTTAGTATATTATGCAGTGCTCAGGTATAGATATCAGAAAGGGTTAGCTTGTGGTCCCTTGGGGTCATGAGCACCGTGTGGCATTCCGGTTTCAGAAATTTGGGGCGTTACATATACTGTACTGAATTCACTGAGATTACTGAGTTTTCCTAAGTTTTGTAACTGAATGAATTCTGTAACGGACTAAGAGTACTACTGACAGTGACATGATTGATACTATTCTGTAAATGACACTGGCTCTAAAAAATAGCTAAGTTGTCGGGTATTAAATACCCCCAGGACTCGATAGCATGAAAAGTAAAGAAAAGCATAATCTTGAATAACATACAATGTTCACTTGGTCATAATTCATTCATAGAGACATTCTATCAAATACTTGTAATGCATTAACTTGTACATGAATGGGGAATATATGTTAGTATGCTATAATGGCATTATTTCATTCTCATGGACAATTTATCAAACACATAAAAAGCATACTTGATTCATTAAATCATAAACACTTAGGGTTAACATGGTTACAACAATCAACTTGCAAATTGAAGGGTTTATCATGAATATCATGTAATTCAACACATACTAGAATCAATTCTTGGAACTTGTAATCTAAATCATGGATTAAAACTCAAACAACATCATGAACATGAATTCAATCTAATTCAAACATGAAAATCATAAATTTTTTATTTTGAAAAAAGATTCTTAGGCTCCATGGAAGGCAAGGATCCATGGATGAACATCTAACATACCTTAATTCAATGAGTTCTTGGAGAAATTCTTGGGTTTGACCTTGATTCTTGAGAGCTAGGGTTTACTTTCTTGAGAGAGAATTATCTTTTGATTTTGGGGAAAAGTGAATAATGAAGGGTTTTACACGTTTTAAGGCTTAAATCCCACATCTGGACGGAAAAAAATCATGGAAAAAGACTGTTTTAACTCTGGGCTCAACTTTAATTTTTCGTGAAATTTTCTTGATCTGGACCCCTGGCGCGATGCGCCACTATCGCGCTAGGCCACTGGAAAATAATGACTGGGAAATTGCATGGTGGCACGACGCGGTGGTATCGTGTTGCCACTTTTTTTATGAACTGGAAGTACACCGCGACGTGGTGGAATCGCGTTGGTACACTGGAAATTAACAATTGTGAACTGGGTCTATGGTGCGACACGCCAATATCGCAGAGCAACACTTAAAATTGACAATTTCTATTTTAACACACTCCGCGATGCTCTACTGGCCTGAGTGACGATGTTTAACCACTGAAACTTAAAATAGTCATAACTTCATACTCGGTTGTCGAATTTAGGCGAATTTTATATAGTTGGAAAGCTAATTGAATTTCCTACGCAATGGAAGGCTCAAATCTGAAAATTACTAAATATTTTAAAAAAATTATTTAGGATAACCCATGTACTGAGGGTTAATCTAGGCTAGAGAAATACAGAGTATTACAGTGACATCATCCACTAAAGCTATATGTTCCTATTAGTTAATAGGCATTTTTGTCATAAGTACCATTTTTTTCCACTTTCACATTTCACTAGCAGTAGTAGCAATAGAGAAAGTATGGCATAGGAATGAGCACAAGCTCCCCCAAATGTCGTTGGTCCACCTTTACCACCACCCATCTCCGCCGCTCCGGCGCGATAGCATGGAGATTCTACTGAGGATGCTTAGGTCCATTATAGATTTGTGTTAATGTGGGATTTTATTTTTTTCATTTTTTATATTTTATTTGTGATAATAGGACTTACATGCTTTTATTACATTTTTTTATGATCCGACCCTTTTTTCTTTCTCCTTTGTTTTTTTTTTTTAAATGATTAATTTGACTTCTTATTTAGCATTATTTGAATACCCACATGACCATAACTAAATGACCCCTACATTACATATAGACGACGATTTGGAAAAGGATAAATATTGATTTTAATTATAGTTAGAGTTCAGAAATAGTGGTTAACGATTAAATCGATCAGAAGCATTAGATGAGGAGGGCACATGGCATCATCCACTAAAGCTATATGTGCCTATTTCTTAATAGGCACCTTTTGTCATAATTATCATTTTTTCCACTGTCACATTTCACTATCAATAGTATTAACGAAGAAAGTATGGCACAAGCACTAGTACAAGCTCCCTCAAATATCATCGCTCAACCCTCACCACCACCCATCCCTGCCGCTCTGGCATGATAACATGGAGACTCTGCTGGGAATACTTAGGTCCATTACAAATTCGTGTTTAAGTGGGATTTTATATTTTGTTTTTCATTTTCTTAAATTTATTTGTGATAATAGAACTTACATGCTTTTATTTCATTATTTTCATGATGCACCCTTTTTTTTCTTTCACCTTTGTTTGTTTCCTAAATGATTAATTTGACTTCACATGACCCTAACCAGTAACCAAATGACCCCTACATTATATATATACGGCGGTTTGAAAAAAATAAAAATTGATTTTAATTGTGGTTAGAGGTTAAAAATTATGGTTAAAGATTAAATCGATTAGAAGTATTAGATGGGCAGGGCACATGGCATCATCCACTGAAGCTATATGTGCCTATTAGTTAATAGGCACATTTTTTCATAATTATCTTTTTTTCCACTATCATATTTCACTATCAGTAGTATTCTTCCAAAAATGTCATCTCTCCTCCTTCACCTCCACCCGCCCACACTGCTCTAATGCGATAGCATGGCGACCTTGCTAGAGATGCTTAGGTCTATTCCAGATTCATGTTTATGTAGGGTTTTATGTTTTCTTTTTCATTTTTTTAAATTTTATTTGCGATAATAGGACTTACATGCTTTTATTACATTCTTTACATAATTCGCTCTTTTTTCTTTCTCCTTTGTTTATTTTCTTAAATAATTAATTTGACTTCTTATTTAGCATTATTTGAGTACCCGCATGACCCTAACAAGTAATCAAATGAACCCTATATTACGTTAGAATACAATTTGAACAAAGGACAAAGATTGATTTTAACTGTGGTTAGAGGTTAGAAATCGTAGTTAAAGATTAAATCGATTAGAAGCGTTAGACGAGAAGGGCAGTGGCATCATCCACTGAAGTTATATGTTCCTATTAGTGGCACAATCAGTAGTAGCAACAGAGAAAGTATGGCATAGGCACAAGTACAAGCTCCCCTAAATGTCATCGCTCCAACCTTACCACCACCTGCCCCCGCCACTTCAGTACGATAGCACGACGACTCTGCTGGAGATACTTAGGTCCATTATGGATTTGTGTTTATGTGGGATTTTATGTTTTATTTTTATTTTTTTCAATTTTATTTGTGAAAATAGGTCTTACATGTTTTTATTACATTCTTTGCATGATCATACCATTTTTTCCTTTCTCTTTAGTTTATTTTCTTAAATGATTAATATGACTTCCCACTTAGCATTATTTGAATACCGACATGACCCTAACAAATAACCAAATGATCCCAATATTAAATATAGACAACGGTTTGAGAAAAGGATAAAGATTAATTTTAATTGTGGTTAGAGGTTAAAAACTCTGGTTAGTGATTAAATCGATCAGAAGCATTAGATGAGGAGGGCACGTGGCATCATCCACTGAATCTATAGTTAATAGGGTTCATAATTTCCATTTTTCCTACGGTCACATTTCACTATCAGTGATAGCAACTGAGAAAGTATGGCACAGGCATATGCACAAGGCTCTCCAAAATGTCTTCGCTCCACCTTCACCACCACCCGCCTTTACTGCTTCGGTGAGATAGCATGGCAACCCTTCTATGGATACTTAGGTCCATTATGGATTCGTGTTTATATGGGGTGTTATGTTTTCTTTTTATTTTATAAATTTTATGTATCAACCCGCATTTTGGGCTAAAACGTAAATCGTTATTCCTACACGTAGAAGTTCCAAAAGCCAATAAATTCTATATAAATTTAGTGTTTTAATCAATTATGTAGTGTGGAAATCTATTTGAGCATAAATTGAGATCATAGAGGTCCCTTAATTAAAAGACGAGTTGAAAACTTTCCTATCGATTGAGTTTTGAGTGTCTAAACTTGGGTCAACTTCCATCGACCATAACTTCTTGTTTATAACGAATTAGAGGGCCTACTATATATTAAATGAAAGGTCTTTGGGTATTATTTCTAACGCCACTAGTTTTGCCTTAATATGACATAGGATAAAAAGTTATGCCCATTTTTCTGAGAGGTGTCAGACTGCGGAGGTGCGATGGACAGACTGACGGACCGTCTAGCCAATGATGGACCATCAAGATTCCCATCAAACCTTAGGTAGTAAGATTATTTTTTGGCCAAGAAATAACGGTTGGAGTGATGGTCCGTCACCAGACTGATGATCCGTCAACCAAACCGTCAGTTGAGGCCGAATCGCGCAAAAAGTGCATTTTTAACAGGGTATTTTGGTATTTTTCCTCCCCAGAAATGTAATGATCCATTTCATCGTTACTAAATTATTCATAGTAAATTCATTTCTTAATATTAATTTGGGTCCAAATTAGTTAATATTTTATTTATTATGTCACCTTAAACTTTTCGACGAAGATTTTAGCCTTCGGATGTGTCTAGATAGACTCAAGCCCGATGAATTTAATTATTCATGAGTTCTAATATCAATAACTTCATTTGAAATTTCTTTAGCTATTAATTAAGGTCATACAATATCCCTAACACAAAGTTAAGTTTAAAACTTTATTTTCGATAGAGTTTTGATATGGGTTTTTATTAGGGCCAACTCCAAACGATCATATCTCTTAAAATATAAGGAGTTACGAAACTCAACACCCACAAATTAAATATCTCTGAGTCCTATTGCCAATGCAATAAACCGTTCCTCAATTCGAATTCAGAGTAAAACGTTATGACTATTTTACTGAGCACTGTCTGGGCAGAAGCGGGATTTCATTGTAGCAAAAATTTTGATGGTATTTGAATCAGATTCAACCGTATTTTAAGTCTAAAAACCTCAAATTTTGTTCCCCAACCCTAGAGAGGTGATTTTCCAAGGCTTAAGGTGAAATTCCTTCGTTGAGGTAAGTTTTTCCATTATTTTTTTTGTTTTTAATCCTTTAACATCTTAGAATCCTTAGAAAGACCTTTAATGGTGGAATTCTTTTGGGAAATACTCATGGGTGTTTTTAATATGACCTATAGCTGATTCTAAACTATAAATTAAAGATTCCTAACATGAATTTCATAAACTAGATTATGAATTTGATTATTAGGAACCTTGAATTCCGTAAAGATGATACCTTTAGCATAAAACTCCATTAATGGAGATGGATTAATCTTGAAAGAGATAATTAATGGATAACTGACATTAGGAAATGATGTAGACCTTGAATTAAGGGTAGAATTAGTGGGTTTGAATCTCCAGGATATTTGTTTGAAGAGTAAATATTTAATTACTCTTATAATTGCTTGATTTTTAGAAGATTGAATGTTCTAAGACATGAAAGAAAGGAAGAGCATACTTGTTGCAACTTGCTTCTTCCAAAAGCTTGGTGTCCAGGGTAGGCTAGGTTTAATGAGTAGAAGATTGTGTTATTTTATATTTTCATAATTTAGAATTGATGGGAGAAAGCATGCCTAGGTCTGCGGGCATGAAGTTGAGGCGGATAAAGACACGAGTAATTAACTTTAATTCCAAAAACTATATTATTATTTGATTATGTGATATTTATGATATTATGTGTTATGTGCCCGAAAGGAGATTGTTGTAAATGTAGTTTATGAATATGATATTTCATTTAGTTGTTCTAGTGACGAACCTAGTTGAGTTGTAATGGTATTAGGTTGTATGTATTGTGCAATAATATGATGAGGAGAATTATGCTAAGATCGAATATTGATGAGCATAGTTATATCTAAGAGATAAATGACTTGAATTAGTGTGATGATTGTATTATGTGGAAAGATGTAGACGATAATAATACACATGAATGTGCTAGTAATAGGTGGTGATGTTAGAACCCAAATTGTGGTATTTAAGAAGATAATGATATTTTTAATAATGAATGAGTAATTAAGGCTCCAATAGTGACTCGTATGCGTAAGAATTAAATTGTGATTTATGTTATGGTAGTCTTGTTTTGATATTGATAAAAATACTATATCTATTTGATGCCCATGAGAGGCTAAATTGGTGATAATGATGGTTTATTGAATTATGCCTATGAGTGGCTTGTTTGATAATGATAACTCTTTAAACTAATGCTATGAATGATTTGTTGATTGGTATTCGGACATACTTGAAATTATTGATGTTTGAATTATTGATGCGTGTATAAATGATTATTAAAAATTTACTTAATGGAATTGTCTTATGACTTTAAGTGTACTTATAAACTTGGTACATTGTTGTATACTGTGAGGTTGTGTAAATTTGATATTTATAATACTTGTTTATGGTAGATCGGGTACTACGCCGGTACGAATATGCATATGTTGGATCGGGTACCAACCCGGTACGGATATGTGTATATTAGATCGGGTACCACACCGGTACGAATATGTATATATTGGATCGGGTATCATGCCAGTATGGATATGTATATGTTGGATCGGGTACCATGCCAGTATGATATGTATATATTGGATTGGGTACCACGTCAGTATGGATATTTATATGTTGGATCGGGTACCACGTCAGTACAGATATATATATGTTGGATCGGGTACCACGTCGGTACGAATATGTATATGTTGGATCAGGTACCACACCGGTACGGATATATATATGTTGGATCGGGTACCATGCTGGTACGGATATGTATATGTTGGATCAGGTACCACATCGGTACGGATATGTATATGTTGGATCAGGTACCACGCCAGTACAGATATATATATGTTGGATCGGGTACCACGCCGGTATGAATATGTATATATTAGATTGGGTACCACGCCGGTATGATACATGAACATAGATTGTTCCCTGTAGGTCATGACTATTTGGGCAAAAATAAGTCCCATAGCATGTGTGTATATATTTGTGTTGGGTCTATAAATGTTTACAATATGGTTGATACTCTTGATAGTTATGTGGCTTATTTGTGAGCATTGTTTGATCTGTTATTGTTGTATTGTTGATTCATTGGGTATTTGATTATGTGATATGTATTTGAAAAAGTGAAACTTTGTACTTACTTATATATTGATTGACTTGCTTCATTTATACGTGTTTTAATCGTAGCTTACCAAAATGGCTAGTTATCATTCTTTAATATTATAATAGAGTATTTGATTGTTATCCCAAGAGTTTAGTGTGGGTTGGCTATGATTACAGGTTTGTTCCTGTGAATATGAGTAATGAAAAAAATAAGGTGAATAAAGAGAAATAGTAATGTATTAGCGTTGGATTGTGGTTGATGGTGTGAATTAATGAGACTAGAGTATGTTTGTAGCGAATATAATATTGATGGAGTTGGAAGAGTAGTTGGATGTTGTAACTTATTAGGTAAAGTAATAATATTATTACAACCTTAATTGAATTACATTCTGTTCAAGATGTCATGATTTATTTTCCTTAATTCTATTTTATGATTATATGAACTAACATGGTCGGCCGATGATGCCTACCAGTATGTGTGGTTGTACTGACCCTACTCTTCTACATTTCTTCTTGGATGTAGACTGGATGCAGGTTAGTTGCAGTTACTAGATGGATGACAATATTCAGCACTAACTTCTGCACTTTCATCCTGGCAGATGTTAGAGTCTCTGTATTATTTATTTTATTGTCAGTCTATGCTGTAGTAGATAGCTCTTGTACATGTCTGACCGAGTCTTGGGATAGTGAAGGACACTTGTTGGAAGTTTTTGAAAAAGATTATTTATTAGTATTTAATTTATTTTATTATATTTAATCCAGTATTTCCTTAAAAACAGAAGTCTTCCACATATTTTTAGTTGGGTAATAAGGGTTCTCCTAGCTACTTAGAATAGCGTAGGTGCCCGCACGGTCCGTTAGTCTGGATCGTGACAAGAAACTTCTCACATGAATTAAATTATATTCTAAATGTTATGAATCTACTTTTATCAGTTTTACAACATATCAAATCCTCTCCACTCTCAAGAACAAGATCAAACTAGGGTTTCATCTAAGTTCAAGATTCCAAGAAAAGAGTCAAGGCTAGAGTTCCATTCTTCGAACTAAATAACTTAAGGTATGTGGGACTATCCTTAAACCCAATGGGTATAAGTTTTAATGTTTTTACTAAATTTAAAGATATAAAATCGTGATTATGAAAGAAGTTCTTGATCATGTTTGAATGATATGCATCATGGTTTCGTTTTGATAAAAGTATACATTGGTTTTGAACTCTTTTATATAGAATTGAATTACGACTATTTATACATGTGTTTTTGAATGTATTTTGAAAGATTTGATTGAGAGCATGAACAAAAACTTCCCTCTCTTGGTGTCACAATATGGTCTAATTGTATTGTGGATTATTTTAAATGCATGAACTAGTGTTTTGAAAGTAAATTTCTTATTGTTGTTGTAATTGACACGGTTTATGACATGATGAGAGGGAGTATTCTTTCCACAACTTTACTCATTGAATTTAAATGAAGGATTGCATATTTTGAATGAGGTGGGCTATGAAATTGATATGATATGACCGACTTGCAAGTCAGGGTATGACGATACCCGATGATGATAGGCTCTTGATAGAATAAATGTTGAATGATTTAAAAGTATGAAGCATATTTTTTGAAGAACTAAAAAGTGGGCTTAAAAGATCTAGTCGGTTACCTGAAGAAGGCGTTTGAGTGTAAGGGGTCATCGCTGGAAACCGCACTTGCCGATATGGGTATTATCGTAAAAAGGGAATAATGTGGACGTCATGTAAGGGTGATTCCACAATATACTTTTAAGGGGGTGTACCAAACTATTAAGAACTCCAATCCTTGCGGCATACTTGGATTGGAGGCTTGGCTGCCGAGTCAAGGGCGGATTTCATATATCCCATGGAAGTACAGATTTGTAGGGTGTACTGGTTAGCTCAGAAAAGTAACAAAGTGTTGAGTCATGATTGCAAGAAAGCCTTTGAAAATTCTAAATTATGCCTATGTGTTTACTTATCTTATATGTAATGTTTTACAAAATGCTCTCATCTATATTGTGTAATAAAAATATTATTTTTTGGATTTATTTCACATACCAATACAATTGTATTGACCCCCTATATTTCAGGATCTGAGGCTAAGTCCCGGGGTCCCTCTAAGCAGTAGACTTGTGTGTCAGAAATTGCATTTGGTGAGCCTTCTCTTTTCTGGGAGGCCTGGTTATTAGACTATGCTATTTCATTATGGTTTATGGTTCGACTGGGGGGTTTGTCCCAGTTTTAATTTTAGACAATATATTGGTTTGATGTGTTAGAGATTTCGCAGACTGATGTTAAGTGTTGTTTAGAGGTTATGAATTTCTTTTTGAACTGTTCCGTTGAATTATAACGTTGACCATGATTTCGTAATGTTGTATATTTACGCATTTTCCTTTATAGTAGATGAATGTTGTGCATGATTGCCAAATAGTGGAGGGCGCTCGGGCCTTCATGGTTTACATATAGACGATGGTTTGAAAAAAAAAGGATAAAGATAGGTTTTAACTGTGGTTATAGGTTAGAAATCATGGTTAAAGATTAAATCGATCAGAAGCATTAGATGAGGAGGGCACGTGGCATCATCAACTGAAGTTATATGAGCCTATTAGTTATAGGGCATCTTTTGTCATAATTACCATTTTTTCCACTATCACATTTCACTATCAGTAGTAGCAATGGAGAAAATATGGCATAGGCACAAACACAAGCTACCCTAAATGTCGCCGCTCAACCCTCAGCACTACCCGCCCCGCCGCTCCGATGCAATAGCATAGCGACTCTGCTGGGAATAATTAGGTCAATTACGGATTCGTGTTTATGTGGAGTTTTATGTTTTCTTTTTCTTTAAATTTTATTTGTGATAATAGGACTAACGTGCTTTTATTAAATTCTTTGCATGATCCATGACTTTTTCCTTTGTCTTCTCTTTATTTTCTGAAATGATTAATTTGACTTCGTGTTTTGCATTATTTGTTTCATGTTTTAGTCATTTGTTGTACCCTATTCATGTATTTCTCTTTTTAATTTTTTTATTTTCTTGAATATTTAATATATAATTCATGTTTAATTTATTATGTGTCTTACAACATGTATTTCTTTTCTTATCTATTTTTGTTTAGCTCATTTACGTATTTGTTTTATTATACTGCTGCTTTTCATAAATTATATATTTGTTATTGCTTTATTTACATGCTATGTGTTTATCGCTTTATTAAATTGTCATTCTACTTATTCCTTCTTTCATTTACAACCTCTTTTATTTTCTTTTAATAACAATTGTATGATTGTATGAACGTTTATTCCTAAAACAACTTAGCGGTAAATGTCTCATAGATCGATCGATCAGTGGTGCATCAATAGTTATAAGTTTTTCCACTCTCGAGTTGTTCACTTGAGAAAACTGTGTCATGAAATCGCCCTTGTCCTTTAGATCATGGTTGCGTATTCTTTTATTGAGGAATATGGAGCTCATTCAGCCTACGATGTCTTGACACCCTTGATACACTGAATGTTAAGTAGAGAAATTTTGCTCAAAGTCCAAAGGAGTTCATGACCCCAAAAAAGTGTGTAATCTTATTTGTTGTGTGTTGAATTTTCATGTATATGTTATTACCTTACCTAACTTGTTATTTTTATTCTTATCTTATTTATTTTTTATTCTTAGAGTTCCTCTCTTCTATATGTCTTTCCTCTTAAAATTGTTGTGTTAGGGCCCAACAAGATACTCATAGGTTCTATTCAAAAATTTCCTCCAATTTATTCTCCTGACTCATCCGATAATATACTTGTCATCTCTTCGTCCGACTCTTTCTTCGATAAGAGGTTCTAGTCCTATTTATAATTTTTTGGGGTAACTCATCATTTTGAGGTTTTCTCATCTCAACGCTTTCAATGTATACATACTATCATCTCTTCCATGACCTCGGTCGTTAATGTTACCATATTCGTGTTGTACTCTAGCTTTCATGACCCCTAAGTCATATATAACTCTCTTAACTTTGATTAACTCCGAGCGAGCATAACTCATTATTTTTAAATAAGTAGAATATTCATTCGGGGATTTTTTGTGCGTACCTTTTCACTAATTATAAGTCCTTTCTTCTAAGGTTGGATAAAGTTGAACATCAGAAATGGCTAGTCAAGCAATGTTTATGAACTTTATCAATAGTGAAGCTGAGCATGGGAGTTTGGGGTTGCATCAAAACAAAGTTACTTCATTTTTGTCAAGCATCAAAAGTATGGAAAGGAAAATAAATAGAATTAAGGAATAATGACTAATCTTTGAGGTATCTTTGAGGTTCAGTTGATATGCGATCAAGTTTTCAAGAGCCATTATTTGAAATTGACTTTATTGATCCTACCTACACTACAGAGTCTCATATGTTAATGACCTCACTAACGTCTTGATTGTGATGCATAAGTGACTTTGAGTTTGTATTTAATTGCACTGCAAAAAGCACTTAATGGGTTAAAAGATACAGGCAAGGAAAACAAAATAGAATGAAAAGTTTCTAACCATGAGGCAGAGTCATCTCAACATCTCGAGATGGATAAGTTATCCAAATAAGGTAAAGAAAATAAGAATAGAGTTGGGAGTTGAACTTTTCGTTATAGGATGGGTCTGGAGATCCTCGCTTTCATTTGAAAGCATACCTCGATAAGCTTGCGATCATAGGGCAAAGTGATGATCTTAAGATGAAGTTTTTTGTCAGTTCACTTACAGGTCTAGCATTGATGTGGTACATAGAGAAGGATACAAATAAGTAGGCCTCTTGGGATAATTTGGACAAGTGACATTATTGGGTGGTTCAATAATAAGCTGAAGAGGAAGTTCATAGTCAAAACTCTAAGACATGACAAGGTTGGTTAGGTTGAGCCACAATTCAGGAATAAGGAAAAGACGATTATCAATGAGGCATCAAAGCCTTCAAATCCCAAAGTGAGCAAACTCCAAGCTATGACTCTCTTAGACGAACCACCTTCTATCAATTTTGAAATTTTGAGGTCATATGGTATTTTATACCCAAAGTTTATTAGTTCCTATTGTCCTTCAAGTCCTTTCTTTGATCCCCAAAAGCATTATGCCTTCTATTCTTGCATTTTTGGTCATGATATGAATGAATGTCGCCACTTGAGGAGAGAAATAGAAAATATGGTAAGCAATGGGAAGATAGTATGGAAAAGTCACCCTCAATTGATATAATATTCATCTCTAGAAATCATTCCAACACCAAATCATGCCAAGCCTATTTTCATCAATCCTTCATAAAACCTCATCCTCAAATTGTTTGATACCCACCTCCATCTATTGCTTTAAAATCTAAATACATTTCAGTGTCTTATCAAAATCCACCAATAAATCAATGTTCCAATCAAATTTCCAGACCTCGAGCTAAGTTTTAAAAAAATTCACAAAGACAGTACACTCCTTCGGCTGAGCTTACAACCCATCTTTATGAAGGATTAAGGGTTATTCGCTACATCGTTCCAATTCTTTGTCATTGTGAGGAACACATTTGCAAACTAGATCAATCACTCTATAATATGTGCCTATCATTCAAGGATGAAGGGCCATATAACTGAAGAATGTCAAAGTTTAAATGATAGAATTCAAACGATGATTGATACCAAGGTAATAATGTGATAGGATCAAATCTTGATGTCGATTAATTTTCTGAGCCTAACTTGCACTTGTTCGGCATTGATGAAGAAAATGTCATGTTGATTCTTCACTCTAGAATCCCAAGCATTTGAAATTACTTTAAGCTTTACATGTACTCGGCACAATATGATTTTTTTTTGTGCTTTTTCTATGTAATTGAAATTATGTTTGACCTGATTTCCCTATAAGAGGGATACATAGGGGCTCTATTTAATGAGTTCGGACTCATCATAATAATTAAAAAATTCTCTACGTTTTACCTCTTTGGAGCTCCTCATGAAATTGGATAGATTAACAGAGTGATCAAAGTCTTTGACGTTAAACTTAAGTCGACCTTTTTAATTAATATAATTTCTTTTACCTTTGTTGCTTCTATAATTCTAGGTTTGGCATCTTAGCATTCATTGAGTATCATGTCGATCATTTGAAATTATAAATTCCATAACTATTCTACTTCGTGCGTTAGAAGTTAGACCACTCATTACGTTCTAGCCTTCACTCATTTATTTGATCTAGGTTTCTTTTTGCAAATATCTTATTTTTTATATTATTATTGTTATTGTTATTTTCATAAATGTATCGGTCACATGATTTGTATTAGATTTACTTATTTTGCTTAAAGGTTGTCTAAATATTTGAACATTGAATTGGCTTAGAATCTGTAATTTAACAAATATGCCTAACTATTTTGACCACTTTTCTAACACAAATTTTGATTTTGTACCAACATAAAATACCTTCTTACCTATATCTCCTAGTTCATTTCCTTGGTACTTTGCAAAACATGGTAACACAAGATCTCTCAACTTAGAAAATAAGTTGGATGAATGTCTACGTTTCAAATGCATTTATGACTTGAGGTAAAAGAAATTGTGTCTACATCCAAGGGTTGATTTTCCTTCAGGATACAAAGTTCCAAAATTCAATGTGTTTGATGGACATTTAGGCTGGATCATGCATCTAAAGTGCTATTGTGACAGACCAATTGGCATAGGACACAATGAAGCTTTCCAAATGAAATTTCTTATTCAAAGCTTGTCAGGAATAACACTCACTTGGTATGTCAAATAAAACTTTGATAAGTGACATACATGGGAATACATGGCTCAAGACTTTGTGAGATGATATAAATTTAATAACAAGGTCGATCCGATGATGTTGGACTTGACTGAATTAAAGGAATGACTCATGAATCTTTTAAGGATTATGTAATGCGATGGACATTGGAAGCTTCTAAAGTACGTTCTCTAATGACTGAAGAAGATTTAGTCCAAAATTTCATCAAGTCACTAGATAGCATTTACTATTAAAGTTTCATAAACTGCGTCTAACCTGACTTCTATTTGTCTATATAGGTAGCCCACTGTTGGGTTTGATTTCAATCTAATAAAAATTTTATTTTCCCTTTATATTCAAATCACATTAGATTTTAGCAAGACTCTATTCAATAAATCTAAGCTATTTTAGCCCATTCCATGACTTCAAATGACAATTGCAGGTTTGAAGTTGGATCTCGATGTTTGAATACAAGACAATCGTTTGTTTTGAATTAAAACTTTTTTGAGTGATGATGGAATATGCAAAAATTTTGAGCTAATCTCAAAACTTCTACCAACGGATAATATTTCGATTGCAAAAAAATGTGAAACATATTTTAATCGAGGGCAGAAATTTTTTAGGGTGTTTAAAAATTTCAATGACATGACAATAACAATAAGTTACAGACAAACAAAGGAGACCAGGTTCATCTACCCTAAAATAAGATATGTTGGTTTCATTTTCCATAAAATAGGATATGTTGTACACACTAGGTTCATCTGCCATAAAATAGGATATGTTGGATTCATCCTTTCTAAAATAGGATATGCTAGACATACTAGGTCCATCCTTTCTAAAATAGGATATGTTGGACACACCAGATTCATACATCCTAAAATAAGATATGTTGGGTTCATCTACTCTAAAATAGGATATTCTTGACATATTGGGTTCATCCGCCCTAAAATAAAATATGTTGGACATACCAGGTTCATCCATCCTAAAATAGGGTATGTTGGACACACTGGGTTCATTTGTCCTAAAATAGAATATATTGGGTTCATTCACCTTAAAATAGGATATGATAGACATACCGAGTTCATCCGTCCTAAAATAGGATACGTTGGACACACCGGGTTCATCCACCCTAAAATAGGACACATCAGGTTCATCCATCCTAAAATAGAATATGCTTTCATATGTCCTAAAATAGGATATGTTGGGATATACCAGGTTCATCCTCCCTAAAATAGAATATATTGCGATTATTTACCCTAAAATAAGATAATTGGGCTCGTCCGCCTGAAATAAGGACACTTAATTTTGTAGGCATATGATCAATATGATCATTCTTCTTAAAAGTCAAAATTATGGAAGATTTTTGAGGTAGACAACAAGCATAACGTTAAGAAGATGCACTTTCTTATCTCCTCTTATCATTATTATTATTATCTATTACAATCGTTTTCAACACATTATTTAATCTTTTATATATACATCAGTGCTAACCATTTTATCTAGTTGTGTTAAAAGTGGTAGGTAAAAAGAAAGACGTTCAAGAATTGTTCTTCTCCCGATTCTGAAATATAATTTTTATCTCAAAATCTCACGACCTATTCATGTTTCATCTTTCAAAACTGCTCGTACTCCAACCTTGAAAACTCGTGCTATCCCTATTCAAATTTCACATATCATTAATCTCTTTTAGGAATCTCATTCATTTAAAAATTTAAAACTACACACGGTCTGATTCTCATAAATCCAAGATATGTATGCGACTTAAAATCAAAGTCTTGGCCACACTATTTAAAAAAACACCTCATCGTTGCTTTGATTCCAACAAAATATTTTCTTGGTCAGATAAAATAGGCTTCTATGTCAACTTTTGTTGCTCAATAATTCTTTTATCATTTTTGAGCAACGAAAGGGCAACCATTGACACCCAATTTTGACCTTCCGATATCTCTCTAGGTTGTTATTTTTACCAAAAATTATTAGTTTTGAATATTAATATTTCCTTACATATTACTTTAGTATTAAATAAATATTGACGTTTCACATTCATAGTACTTTTAAAGTTTATATGTATAATTTATAGGGGCCTAATTTATTTCAAATTATTATTGTTATTGATTTTGAATAATATATTAAGTGTCATTAATTTTATTTATACAAAATCTCCACCCAGTCACAGGCCTGAGCGGAATCAACTCATTTTTCTCGTTTTCTACAATAGTCATGCCCCTTTTCTTGGGCACACATTGGACAAGGCTTACCCACTTACTATCAGAAATGGGATATACAACTCCTGCATTAAGACATTTGATTATCTCCTTCTTAACCACCTCTTGAATAGATGGGTTAAGATGGCGTTGATGCTCAATGGTCGGTATGCAATCTTCCTCAAGCTAGATTTTGTGAGGGCAAATACCCGGAGGTATACCAATAATATTCGCAATAGTCCAGCCTATCGCCTTTTTTTACCTCCAGAGTACAAAGATAAGTGCTTCCACTTGATGCTCACCTAGATCTGTTGAAATAATCATGGGTAAAGTGTTTCAACTTCCTAGAAACACATACCGTAGATGGCCTGGAAATTCCTTCAACTCCAACACTGATGGCTCTTCAATGGATGGCTTCGTCGGTGGTGTTGGGCGGTTTTTATAAGATCTAGATCCAGCCTTTTGGGAGCATAAGAATATGATCACATTCCAGTCAAGGCACACATAATATCCTCATACTCTTCGATGCCTTCGCTATTGAAATTCATCAAGACAGCAGCCAAAGGCTCAACATCGAATTTCTCCTCTATTGGCACTTCCTGCTCATCCTCGTAATAAACATCCACAATAGAGAACACACTCATTTCCTTTTGATGCTTCATATATTGGCACACATTAAACTGAACTACTTCATCATTAAGCCTGAATAAGAGCTCATTAGCTCACAAGTTAATAAGCATGCTTCCAGTTGCAAGGAAGGGTCGACTCAAGATTATGGGCACTTCAAAGTCCACCTCACAATCTAGAATAAAAAAATCTGTAGGGAATATAAAGTTGACCACCTTCACAAGCACATCATACAAAATACCCACTAGCCGCTTAACTGACCTGTCCACCATCACTAGTCGTATGTTTGTGGTTATAGGATCTCCCAAACCCAACTTCTTATAAACAGCCAGTGGCGTCAAGTTAATACTTTCTCCCAGCTCACACAAGGCCTTAGCAAAATCAAGAGACCCGATAGTACAAGGAATTATGAAGGCTCTTGGGTACGCTTTCTTTTGCACAAAAGACCTTGTTAAAATAGTGCCACAATGGTGAAGGCTATCCACCAGTTTGAAGCTCACTTTTCTCTTCTTCATCACCAGGTCTTTCATGAACTTAGCATACCCAGGCATCTGCTCTAATGCCTCCACTAAAGGAACATTCACCTTCAGTTACTTTAGCATATCCATGAATTTTCTAAACCTTGTATCATCAATTTTCTTCTTTAATTTATGAGGAAAGGGCGGCGGTAATTTTAGAAGGGTAGTAACTACTGCCTCCTTTTCGTTTTACTTTGCTTCCTCTAACTTATCAACCTGCTGATAGTTAGATGTACTCACTTTACCATCCAACTTTTTAGACTCTACTGGATGGGTTTAATCAACATCAAACTCTTCTTCAATCACATCATCAATCACAGCTTTGCCCACAAAAGGGCTAGATAAAGCTTTACCACTCCGAGTGGTAACTGCCATGCATGAGCCATTATTCCAAGGATTCTGCACTGTATCGCTAGGTAATGTACTGTTCTTCTCTGATTAAATAAGGCTGAGATTTGGCTCATCTGCTTCTCCAACTGCTTAATAGAGGTTGAGTGTGAATTCACTAGCTGACTCGTGAAAGATAATTCACTCTTCATTATTGTCACCCCAGCATTAGTAGCCTCAACTCCCTTTAACAGTTTATCCATTATGTCCTCCATAGACATCTTGCCTGAACTGGTAGTTGCATTGTCCCGGTTTCTAGGCGGTATATATAGTCCACTCCTATCATTTTTGTTATTCCAACTCCCTTGGTCCATATCTTTGTAACCAGTCTTATCATAATAGTTCCAACCTTGATTACCTTAGCTATTACCTCGAAAACCCCCTTGATTATTTAGATAGTTTGCCTTCTCTTCAGAATCAGACTCTTTGATTATTTAGATAGTTTGCCTTCTCTTCAGAATCAGACTTAGCTCTGCTTTGCAATCCAAAAACTTTTACCTTCTCAATCTTCTCGGATAATAAGTGTTTAATAAGCAGATCCATCTGTGTTTTCATGTATGCCATGTCCTGGTCATGCTCCTCCTCTTTCCGACGCTACTCTGCCGACATACCAATAGACACAGTAGCGATTACTACCACTGAATTCCGGGTATGCCAAGCTCTACTTATCTTAGCTAACTGTTCCAATATATCTGCAGCCTCATTGAATGTAAGCTCTATGAATGCTCCTTCTGCTGTATTTTCAACTGTTGGTTTGGTTATAGAGTTCAAAGCTCTATAGAAGGTCTCCATTAAGTGCTCATCAGTCATCTTGTGGTTGGGACACTATGTCAACTTTTTCTTGAATCGCATCCAAGTTTTATGCAATGCCTCATTTGGTAATTATCTGAAATTGTTGATTTCATCCTTCAACCGTAACATCCTGGAGGGAGAAAATAAATTTTCTAGGAAAGCTCCTTTCAATTGCCTCCAGTTTGTTATAGAATCGGGGGCCAACTCATTCAACTACATTGTTGCCTCCCCAGACAGAGACAACGGGAATAACCAAAGACAAATGTCATTTTGACCAACACCCGGGTTATCAAAGGACTTGCAAATGTTGATAAAATTCACCAAGTTCATGTTTGGGTCATCTCCTGGAAGTCCTTCGAACAACCCCTTAAGATTTAGCAGCTGTATCATGGTGCTGGTTTTGTTGAACTTCACCCCATGTGCCAGTGGGGGTGGAATAATCGATCCTGTAGCACCAGCTTCACCCAAGTCATCCTCCTCCTCATCAAGATCAAATTGCACAGTAGGTTGGCAGCTTGCTCTCCCCCTGGCTACCCAATTTCTGTTAGTAGCCGTCGCTGCATTTTCTGCACGCCTTCTGTTTGTTGGGTTAATCAAATCATCATATCCTAAATACTCATCATCAGGGTTAAGGTAACGAGCTGGATGACCATCATTTTGCTGATTAACCTGTGCTCTAGCCAAGTTGGCTAGTCTTTCAGCTTTTTGTTATTCTTCCATTCTACCAATTAGATGCGGTTCAGGATTGAAAGGTAATAGTGGTTCTCCTAAAATTCTGGTGCGTGGAATAAACAACAATGAACCTATAATGAACCAAAAATAATGAATTAAAGTAAAATTTGGGAAACTTGACCAAAGGTCAATTAACAATCACAAACTTAATTGACAACCGTATTTCCTGGAAACGGCACCAAAATTTGATACGCCTAAATTATACCTCTCTTATGAGAGAGTAAGTGGTCGTTGTCAAATATATAACCCAACTAGGTTGGGATCAAATCCCACAAGGAATACTGTGTTCACTAAGTATTGTTGTTGTTACCAGACGGTTGATCAAAGGTTCCGAATTAAAAGGGGGTTTTGATTTGTAAACTTTGTTTCATCATTCGTAATAGAAAGTATTCCAGACAATGATTTTGATTGCAAATAGTAATTCAATAAGAATAGACAAACTAGATTTATGGTTACCAAGATGTTCAAACAGCTAGGTTTATGAATTATTTTGACTCTCCAATTAATTACTTCAATTGCAAGAGTTATTGAATCCTATAATTTACCTATTTGTTTCTCAACTTGAATGAGTAGATTATCCTTCAATTCTCTCCAACTTAAAAAATACGTTAATTTATTTAATTATTCTCTCATGTGGGTTGATCCCGTTAAGGCATCAACCCTTAACCCAAAGGTTAAAGCCTTTAAATCCCATGTAAGCCTCTTGTTTTCCTAACAAACACTTTTCTATTCGAACAAGTAATGTTCTTGGGCTCACCCTTCAAGTTTGCAACCAAGAAAGGTCATTATTGTGAAGAGGGGCTTATACAACTTTAGTTAATTATGAAAATCAAACATTTTCGCAACCCAATCATTTGTTCACATCAAGGCTCCCATAACCCTAGTTATGGGAGCTCAGCCACACATTTTCATAGAAGAATAAGAAGAAGTCATTATCTTTCACATAAATAAATTTAGAAACTACTTACAAGAATCACAAGATTTGTTCTTGAATCTTTAGAAGAAAAAATGCATAAAAATGTTTAGATCCTAAATTCTAGCCTAATACCCAGAGAAAACTACGTTACAATAAGTTTTAATATTGGAAAATAGGATAAAAGATACCTAAATGAAACATAAACTGGGTAATTATATGTTTCCAGGTGCAGAGGATTTAAAATTCGAATCTCAGAAAAGTCCCATCCAAGTTGATGGTCTAACTGACGGTCCATCGCTGAATGCCCCAGGAAGTCCGATTATGTTAAGGGCTAACGGTCATGTCGGCATACCATTACTGGATTGACGGTCCGTTGCAGAGGCCTTCGCTGGATCCTCCGAAATCTTGAGTTCTGCTTAAGCCTGATGGCCAAGTTGGCGGTCTGCCGAAAGGTTGACGGTACACCACTTGGACAATCACATGAATTCTCTACTTCGAGCTTTCTATTTAGCTCTGAAGTCTACCCCGGAGGTCCATCGCATGGCTGACGGTCCACCAATTTGACCGTCAATGTCCTTTTTCTGCTATTTTTCCATGTTTCTCTTCTAGCTAACTCCTTAACCTGAAATCATTAAAATTCAGTATTAGATACAATAGTAGTTGCTTGAAAATATACAATTATCTCTTGAAAAAAATGTAAAATTTTCCGTCAAAAGTCAAAACATCATAAGCCAGGCCATAGGATCAGAGAATGTCCTCAGGTGGGTTCGCAGAGTCAGCATGATCGTCCCCCAGTTCAGTTCGATCGCCTATCTCAGTAGGGTGCCACTTCTAGTGCCACCAGTGGGCAGTGCCCAAACAGGCTCTATGAACTTCAGTCCCGACAGGATCAGGAGAGTTCTCCTGATGTGGTTACTAATACGTTGCAAGTCTTTCATTTACATGTTTATGCTTTGTTAGATCCTGGAGCTTCTCTGTCTTTATTAACTCCTTACATAGCCGTTGACTTTGGAGGCAACCCTAAAATCCTAACAAAACCTTTCTCAGTCTCTACCCTAGTGGGTAAGTCTATCATAGCCTGGCGGGTATACAAAAATTATTCGGTTATGGTGTCTTAGAAAGTTACTTCAACATACCTTGTAGAGCTAGATATGATGAATTTTTATGTCATTCTTGGCATGGATTGGCTCCATTCATGCTATGCTTCAGTTGATTATCGGAGCAGAATTGTCTATTTTCAGTTCCCGAATGAACCTATCCTAGAATTGAGGGGTAGTACCACAACACTTAAGGGTAAACATATTTCATACCTTAGAGAGAGAAAAATGATATCCAAGGGGTGTGTCTATCATCTGGTGCGAGTCAAAGACTCTAGTTCTGAGACTCCTAATCTTGAGTTTGTTCCAGTCGCAAGTGAATTTCTAGATGTGTTTCCTGAAGATCTCCTCAGAGTTCCTCCCGAAAGGGAAATTGACTTCGAAATAGACCTTCTTCCTTATACTCAGCCCATCTCAATTCTGTCATACATAATGGCTCCAACTGAACTTAAGGAGTTGAAAGAACAATTGAAAGACCTCTTAGACAAAGGGTTTATCAGGCCCAGCGTATCTCCTTGGGGTGCACCAGTTCTATTCGTGCGAAAGAAAGACGATTCTCTTAGAATGTGTATAGACTACCGTCAGTTGAACAAATTCACCATAAAAAATAAATGCCCACTTCTGAGAATCGATGATTTGTTTGACCAACTTCAGGGTGCCAGTTACTTTTCTAAGATAACCCTCAGATCCGGCTATCATCAGCTTAGAGTAAGAGAATGTGACATTCCAAAAATAGCTTTCAGAACTCGGTATGGTCAATTCAAATTTCTAGTCATGTCATTTGGTCTTACCAATGCCCCATTATCTTTCATGGACTTGATGAACCACGTGTTCAAGAAGTACTTAAACATTGTTCGTCATAGTCTTCATTGATGACATTCTTGTTAACTCCCGCAATGAAAATGATCACGCAGACCAACTCAGGATAGTATTATGGACTCTCAGAGCCCATCAGTTGTTCGCCAAATTCAGTAAATGCAAATTTTGGCTAAGGTCAGTAGCTTTCCTTAGTCACATAGTTTCCGGTGATGGCATTAGATTTGATCATCAAAAGACCGAAGCAGTGAGAAAATGGCCCAGGCACATCTCTCCGTCAGATATCAGGAGTTTCTTGGATTTGACTGGCTATTACCGACAGTTTATTGAAGGATTTTTGTCTATTGTATCCCCCATGTCCATATTGACACAGAAGAAAGTCAAGTTTCGGTGGTCAGAATCTTGTGAGAAGAGTTTTTATGAGTTGAAGACTCGATTCACTACAACCCCAATTTTGACTTTGCCCGATGGTTCAGATGAATTTTTTGTATACTATGATGCTTCTATAGTTGACTTGGGGTGTGTTTTGATCCAGAAGGAAAAGGTCACAGCCTACGCCACTAGACAGCTTAAGCCCCATGAAAAGAATTATCTCACCCATGATCTTGAACTAGCAACGGTTGTGTTTGCCTTAAAAATTTAGAGGTACTGTTTGTATAGGGTGCATATTGATGTATTCACAGACCACAAAAACTTGCAGTATGTATTTTCGCAGAAAGACCTGAACTTGCATCAGAAAAGGTGGTTATAGTTGTTAAAAGACTATGACATGAGTGTTCTGTGTCATATGGGGAAGGCCAATGTAGTTGGAAGACACCCTCAGTAATTTGTCCATGGGTAGTGTTGCTCACGTTGAGGATGGTAAGAACAAGTAAGTTCGAGAAGTTCATCAGCTTGCTAGACTAGGTGTCTGTTTGGTTGATTCGGCTGAGGGTAGTGTTTGGGTGTAGAATAGTTCAAAATCTTCTTTAGTTTCTGAGGTGAAGGAAAAGTAGGACAGGCATCCCAGTTTAGTTAAGGTGAAGGAGTCAGTCAGAGACCAAAAAGTAGAGGTTTTCTCCCAAGGGGGAGATGGTGTGTTGCGCTGCCAGGGTAGGCTATATGTGTCATATGTAGATGACGTGAGACAGAAAATTCTTATTTAAGCGCATAGTGCGTGTTACTCTATTCATCCAGGGGACACTAAGATGTACCACGACTTTCGGAAAGTCTATTAGTGGAGTCGGATGAAGAGGGACATTGCAGAGTTTGTGACTAAGTGCTCTACTTGTCAGCAGGTGAATATTGGGCACCAAAAGCCTAGTGGTTCCATGCAGGAGTTCAATATTCCTACATGGAAGTGGGAAGAAGTGAAACATGAACTTCCTGACGGGTTTGCCTCGTACTCGTCGTCAACACGATTCGATTTGGATCATTGTAGACAGGACGACCAAGTCTACCCATTTCTTTCTATTCCATATGTCCTATTTAGCCGAGGACTATGCCAAGATTTATATCAGAGAGTTGGTTAGGTTGTACAGTGTCCCTTTGTCCATCATTTCAGATAAAGGTATACAGTTTACCTCTCACTTTTGGAAAGCCTTCCAAACGAGTCTTGGTACCCAAATCCACCTCAGTACAGCCTTCCACCATCTACCCTCAGAAAGATGGTCAAGCAGAAAGGACTATTCATACTTTAGAGAATATGTTGAGAGAGTGTGTCATTGACTTTAAGGGTCGTTGGGATGACCACTTACATTTGATTGAGTTCGCGTATAATAACAGCTATCATTCCAGTATTCAAATGGCTCCATTTGTGGCTCTTTATGAGAGGAGATGTTGATCTCTGATTGGTTGGTTTGAAGTAGGGGAGGCCATGGTGGTGGGGCCTGACTTAGTGTTTGATGCTTTAGAGAAAGTACAGTTGATCAGGGATAGGCTTAAGACAGCCCAGAGCCGACAAAAATCGTATGCAAATGTGAGAAAGAAAGATCTTGAATTTGAGATTGGCGACTTTGTGTATTTGAAAATCACTCCCATGAAGGGAGTAAAGAGATTTGGTAAGAAGGGGAAGCTTAGTCCCCTATATGTTGATCATTATAGGATTCTAATTTGTTTCGGAAAGGTAGCCTATGAACTTGAGTTGCCTGCAAACTTAGCATCAGTGCACCTAGTGTTTCATGTCTCCTTGCTAAAGATGTGCATAGGTGACCCAGCGGTTGTAGTCCCTGTAGAGAGTGTAAATGTTTGATAACGCTCAAATTACACCTCTCTTACGAGAGAGTAAGCGGTCGTTGTCAAATATATAACCCAACTATGTTGGGGTCGAATCCCACAGGAAATATGGTGCTAATTAAGTTTTATGCAGATTAGCTGACTTTTAATCGTTCGTTTCCGTAAAATAAATAGAGGGGATTTGATTCAATTCACAAATTAATGGTTTCAGTTTAACAAGATGAAATATGTGGTGTAGTATTCAAATTCACAGAAATAGCAAGCTAGGGTTATGTCCACCTTGTAGTTTTCAATACTTTCTAACTATGGACTTTACGAATTCATACATGCATCGTGCTTACAGAGAAACGTATTGTATTTAATAACATAATCCTAGTGTTTCTCAACCATCAAGGACTAATTCACTTTAGTTCTCTCGAATGTAAAGCATTTACCAAAAAACAATACGAAATCTCTAAGTAGTTAATCCTACTAAGGCATTAACTTATGAAATAGGGGTTGGTAATCCTATTTTCTTGTCACTACTCTCTTTTCCGAACAACAACCTTTCTTTCGAACAAGTTGCATTTTGAGGCACATCCTCTATGTTTGCAACCACGAGAATTAAAGATAAGCGAAGAGAGTATGATATAAACAAGTCAATGCATAATGAATTCAAAACCCAAAGTAATAGATTGTATGCTACAAGGCTTCCATAACCCTAACTAATAAACTTAGCTACTCATGAATAAAATGAAAAACATCATAAATATATTCATCATACCAAAAACTAGAAGAAGATCTTGGTGTGTGAATCGTGAAAACAAGAGAGAAAACATTTTTCTCTCTCTCCAGGCTAAGCCGCCACTCTCCTTGTTTAGAATAATACAAAATAATTCAATAATGAATAAAATTTCAGCATTAAGCCTTTTAATAATCTTTTCTCTCATAATTTCCTTCTAAGTCCCTGAACTAATTATAATGACAAACTAGTCTTGGACATAGTTTCTAGGCGCCACATTTGGTCCAGATTGCTACTCTCTCTTGTGTCATATGCCATCCGCATTCTATAGTCCCATAATGTCTTCATCTACCTCATTAATACCTGTAATCATGCTAATCACATCGGTTAGCTCAATTACATAGAAGTAGAGTAAAAATATAAGAAACTAGGCACTTTGTTCTCTAAACATAGCTAAAATATGGATAAATTATGGTTCTTAGGCGTATAAATATACCCAAGATCAATGTTCATAATAGTCTCCCTTACGAAGAAGTCCCAGTCAAAATCCTAGATCGTCAGACTCGCAGACCAAGGAAAAAAGAAGTTCCCTTCATCAAAGTTCTTTGGCGGAACCAGTCCGTTGAGGGAGCCACTTGGGAAGCAGAAGCAGACATGCGAACCAAGTACCCTCATCTCTTCTCTTCAAATTTAGACTCAACCTAAGGTAACAATTTTCCTTAGATTTACTGTGTTTCATGCTTAGTTCCAGCTGCATATCATTTTCATATCATTCATGCATTCATAAATCAGTTCAGTCATGTGCCATGTCTCAAGATTCAGTCATGTTTTAGTTATGCACGTCAGTATAGTTGCAGTACCTCAGTGCCTCTCAACTTAATCAGTCTCATTCGAGGATGAAAGTTCCCAAGAGGGAGATATTGTAAGATCTCGTAAAGTCCTAGTCCACCTCAATCCTATATAGCATGCCAAAAGAGGTCCCAGACTTAGAAATTTTTTTAACAAAGTGTTAAGACTTAGTCTCATTTTTGGCCTCAATATTTCAATAGTCTCATTTTCGATCTTCCCATCCTTAAATTGTTGATTTTTAAATTAATTCATGATTAGGGTTATCTATAAGTCATCTCGGGTGAGTTTCAAAATTTTTGGACATCGTTTGAGACATGTTTGGAAGACCAAAATAGTGAGTCAACACGATCAGGATGCGTCGCGTTGGCCAGCGCATCGTCACCATCAACGCGGCGCATCGACAATCGCGTCAACACCTTCGACGCGATGCATCATCTGCAGCGTCGCTGGGCACATTTTGTGCAATTAATCCCGAGTCCAGAGGGGTATTTGGGTTATTTCCCCTACGTTAAATCAGTCAAAAACATGAAATTAAGCATGAAAAAGGACAAAACACATTCATTCTTCACAAAACCTCTCAAGAACAAAACCCTAGGTTCATCAAATTTAAGTCCAAGTCTCAAGAATTCACCAACAACTCTCACAAATTTAGAAACCAAGGTATGTTAGGTGTTCATCCTTGGGTTCTTTCCACCCTTGGAGTTCAAGAATCCTTTTTCAAAACTTAGATTATGATTTACATTCTTGAATGGAATTGTGTTCATGTATGTGTTGTTGGGTGGGTTTCAAGCCAAGAAGATTTTTATTTTCATGTAAATAAACTAGAATGTGTGTTGATTTATGTAACCCTCATGTTAAATATTTGAATTGTGATGAAGAATGTGGTAGTCCTGACATTCATATATTGCTCATTCTCATGTACAAAAATTATGCATCCTAGGTGTTTGACAAAATGTCTGTGAATGAATTGTGCATGGTGACCTATGTGTGATGCTTTTAAAGTTGAGATATGGTTCCATTATCTATGCTATCGAGTCCTGGGGTATTGAATACCCGAAATTATCTGTTTATCTAGTCTTCATTTGAAATAGAAGGGTTCTGTGGTATCCCGAATAGTAGCATTCGGTTAGTTAACAGAATCAGTGTGAGTTCAGACAAGCTTAGTACAGTCTAGTGATCAGTTCCAGTGTCCATTCAATTGGGAGTAGGATTCAGCACCGAGCGGACCCAGGGATGGGGGAATTCCTGCCAGTATAGGGTTTGACCCTTAGTAGCAGTCCCTGAGTTACCCAACTACGTAGCCAGCGTAGGGTAAACCGTTTTCCTGCCAGACTAGGGTTGACGTAACCATTACATCTCATGAGTCTTCCTACCAGACTAGGGTTGACCCAGTCAGTATTGGTAACCCGTGGCACGGTGCTAACACCCTTCCAACTGATGTTACAGGTTGAACCCCAAATCAATCTATAATTGGGGTATATCGGTTAGATGATAACTCCCACAGTCTCAGTTTCAGTATTCAATATTCAGTACAGAACTCAGTTCAGTTCTACACGATCATGACTTACAGTTATTAGTTATTCAGTTATCAGAAATTCAGTACTTCAGTTATCAGTTATTCAGTTACCAGAACTCAGTACTTCAGTTTCAGTCTAATTCAGACAGACGATATATGCTTGGTATTGCATGCTCAATATTTTCAGTAGTCTCAGTCTTGCATATACTCTCATCCAGTTACTTCATGATATTTAGTTATTATTACTCATGGATATTAGTCTAACCTCACATAGCGTACCAGTACATTTAAAGTACTGACGCATACTCTCTTTGCGCGATGATGTCTCATATCATAGGTTTGGACGCTCGAATTTCTGACCGTACTTAGTCAGATCAGACGATCAGTCGCAGGTATAGTAGTGAGTCCTCATCCATCGAGGACGTGATACTTATTTAGTCATTGCATTACTTATAGTATTTTAGTTATTTTCATACAGTAGTTGGAGTTAGTTGGGGCTTGTCCCACCAACTCTTTTATTTCATATGTTTAGAGGCTTTCAGACACTTTTTATTCCACAGATGTACTTAGTATTTTCTTTTCAGTATTACGGACTTTATGGCGTTTTCAGCTTCACTTCCACATATATTTATGATTATTATTCAGTATTCACAACAGGTATCAGTCATGGGTTACCTTGTGGTCCTTCGGGGTCATAAGCACCGTGTGACGTCCAGGGTGTAGTCTCGGGGCGTTACACTTGGCCGCCTTGTTCGTACTATCCCTCTCAATAGGAGAGTTCTTCGAAATCATTGAGATTCTCATGATCTTAACGTATTCTGTATTTTGTCGCCTCAATGAACATTCTTATGTAATAGTTCCTCATAGTTTTAAGCGATTGCATTGTTGGAAAATTTGGACGCCAGCAAGAAACGCAAAACACTGATTTCGAATTCCTTCTTGTTTATTTGTTGATAACGGGTTAGTTTTTTATCAAACTTATCTTCCATTTTCATAAGTGTTAGTTTCTATCGTTCTATTTTCCACAAATTAGCCTAATGAATAATTGGGTGACTGGAATGTGTTGAACACTCTATTGATAACTTACGGGTATGATAAACTAAACTTTATATATGCTTTAAATGTGTAACTATTGTGCTCGTGACTATTCTATTATGTTCAGTTCTGGATCTGTTTTTATTTTTCATAACTATAATATCTTGATATATGTTCAGGGATCCATCTATTTTTAGATCAGTTGAGCCCGTCATAAATACTTTTTTTAACCATAACCGATTGTGTGTGACATCCTTGATTCAAGTTTGTCGTTCTGATCTTAGAAACTAGGGGAGTCCATGGAATTGTCAGTTAATTGTCTTATCTTTGATAATCTAGATATCATGCCATTCGAATGAAGATTTAATGAGTGAATTCATTTTATGCGGCTTCATGTGACCTTATATTCCCTCCTACTCTGCTTCACCTGCTGCTACGTGAACTCCATTAGATTGTTATGAAAGCTCCTTAGTTTGAGATTCGTATACACTTGTTTAATATAGCCTCATTTATTTCATAATTAGTACACTTATAATTGTGTGCTAGTATAATGCTATTGCTAGGTGCTTTCTTTTATGTGCCTATGTTTGGTATATGCTAGTACTTATCAGAGATGGAAAGTGATCTGCTTGGGTTGTTAAGGAATCGTATATGGGTTTGTTCTGGAGATGTCACATGTTTGGTCCAATTTGCGGAACCATGTTTATGATTTCTGTTTTAACACTTACTCAATCTGTAATAACTATTCTAAGAGAATTAGAAATTGTTGCACACGGGATTTATGTGTTAAATGTTAATTACGTGCTACTATTTTTCTTTACGTTGCAAACGCATCCTCAGGTGACTTTAATTTGTTTAAAATATTACTTGAGCATTATTATAGAAATCATGTCTATAGGCATTCACATGTTTTAGCATACTAGTCGCTTAAGTTCCATGCTAAGCCCGGACCCAACCTTGTGATATAGAATATAAGATTTTAATTTTTGTAAAAAATAAAAATTAAATCATATTTTTCTATTACATAATTAATTTTATTTATTTATATATTGATTATGTCTTATTTGTACCAAACACACCCAAAAAGAGAATAGGTATTATTAAGAAATAATAAATGCTCATATTGAAAGTGAGAGTATAACTTCAAAGTTGCACAAATTTTACTAAAATGTAAAAAAAAAAAATGCATTTTCATTTCATTTTGTTTTTATACTTGTTGATTTGATACTCCTATTAAAAAGCTATTTAATAAGAGTTTGTTTATTTATCTCGATAATTATATTTAAAAGTATGTGATTGACAATTATTGAGCCCGCGAGAATGACCAAACCTCCAAGATTCTCACTTATATTAAGTAGTAGTGATATAGTTACTTAATGATAATAACAATATTGGAAGAAAATAATAAATCTCTCTTAATTTGCTAAAATAATAAGTAAAAAGATAATTTTATTTTTAGTACAAGGGTTATGCAAACTAATAAAAATGAGAGAAAAGGGTACTCTCTAATTTCTTTTTACTTGTTTCTTTGACTTGACAAAAAACTTAAGAATCAAATATATTAAAAGTAAAACATATGAAATTGTTTAAGCTTGAGCCCAAAATTAGAATTGAAAATCTAGATTACAATTTATTTATCTTTTACTTCCTCCGTCCCAAATTATGTGTCGTCATTTTCTTTTTGGTCCGTCTCCAAAAGAATGTCGTCTTTCCTTATTTGGTAAGTTTTTAAAGACATAATTATAATTTTACCCTTAGTGGTCCCACTTGATTTTAAATACTATCACTCCTTTTTTATTTGTCTTTTCAATTAAAAATGGTCTCACTTGATTTTAAATACTATTACTCCTTTTTTTAAGAAGGGTAATTTTGTAACTTTAACAAAGTCAATACTTATTTCTTAAATATCGTGTCCGGTCAAATGGCGACACATAATTTGAGACGGAGGAAGTACTTTTTTTTTTGCTCATGGAAAATTGAAAGATCGACGAAAGCTTAGACAGTCAACTAATTGAGCTACTAATATTCTTTTTTATAAAAATAAATAATTCTTTTAGCTATTCCTAGGAGCTTCTATCATTTTCACTCCACTGTTGGGTGGTATTAGCATCCAAGCAACTCCTTTTGTCCCTCAGTTGTGTAGTGATATGTTACTTTTATTCTTTTTATTTCATTTTAATTGTTAATGGATTTTTTCAAGCACATTAAGAAAAAATAAAAAATACAAAATATACTTTGCTAAGTTATCCCTATTAATTAGATGATTTTTTTTAATCCTTAATATAACCTTTCAATGATCACATTTTACTTTTCGAGAGTCAAACTGCATGAACTTTGAATAACATTTCTAAAATGCATGTTTTCATTATATTAATATGAGAAGGATTGCAACTTATAGTATTTTTCATATTATTTCGAACATTTAAATTTTAAATATTAAATTATTCTAATTCAATTTTATTTAAAAAATTAGTCAAATTAACTCTCGTGAAGCGAATTGTGGTAAGTAAAAATAAAAGAAAGGAGTACAAACTTTTGTTCTGAATTTCTTAAGTGATAATTTTTTTAAAATTTTTTATCAAAGTTTACAATTTCTTAAGCATTTGAATAGGATTTGAAGTTCTCTACTTACCAAAATGAATATAGCAATTCTTGTAAAAATAATATATTAAAGGTAAAAATGAAACATATGAAAATATTATAGTACATGTGACATCGCTTTCAAAAAGTTAATTTAAGAGATCATGTATTTTTCAAAAAAAAGTCTTGAAAATTCTTGAACTTTAAGTAGACAATCAGATAAAACCCAAAACAATAGTTACTTCATTTCAGTTCTTAATGCTTTAAGTTATTATTTTACTGAGAAAAACAGCACTAACAGATTTAAATTTTATGTTGTTCTTGGGGGAAAGACACAAGAAGTATTTCAGACATGGATAGAAGTGATGGACTTTGTAAAAGACTATAGAACTCCTCTCTATAAAGGTCAGGTGTGAATTCCCCAATGAATGCAGAAAGACCTACTGTATCGGGTAATGATACAGCTAGTCCAGTTCAAATGGTAACTGATAAAGACGCTGCAATAAAAAAGTCCTTCATTTATGTAACGCCCCGATTCCTGAGAATCGGAACACCACACGGTGCTTATGATCCCAAAGGACCACAAGCTAACCCTTTTTTCTGATATCTGTACCTGTTCACTGTATAATATAATAAAATACATGCAAAAACTGGCTAACACTTGCCATAAGGTTCAAACATCTAGAAATATACAATACCTTAAACCACACACTAATACATCTGTCTGAAAAACCTCTACACTGCCTGAACTGTGGAGTTGAAGGGACAATTTTCCAACTAACTTCGTCTACTAAAATCAAATACTGTAATAACAACATCCTCGGATGATGAGGACTCACTGCTGCACCCACTGCTGCTATACAAGTGACTTCTAAGATGCTCCAAGTTTCACTCCTCTGAACCTATGGTGCCCCAAAATAAAAGAACACCATAGCGCGAATGCGTCAGTACTAAGATGTACTGAGTATGCAGGCAGGGAAGGCTAAATGCAAGGGCTTATGCATGAACATTTAATCAACAGAATAATCATGAGAATAACGAACGAGTACACATATATGAATGCACAGTTCACAACCACTATAACAATTATAACGACTCCAGATACCACAACTCGGATACCACTTTACTGTCCTCGGAACTCACTACTGTACTAGGGTACTGCATTACTGAATCACAGGATACCAACACTGATCAATCGAATACACTCACACCCCTGACTCCTGAAGATTTATACTGACACAAAAATCGTGGGAGGTAGTTACATAACTCACCATGACTCCTCATAAGCAATTGAATATGTGGGGGTGCACGCAATAATTTGAATAATATCTTTGATTTCATAAAACATGCGTACGAAAAATGAAGACTCACATGGCTTGAATTTCATTATCCATACTTCTCATAATATTATAGAGAGGAAAACATAAGTAAAATCCCATAAATCATCATAAAATCATCAATATTCATCATAAATTCTCAGGACTCATCATAGACAACCAAACTCATCAACTCAAGACTCGGAGCGACTCGATAGTTCAAGAAACATACTCTTATGGACAGGGGAGTTTCCTATAACCGACAACCCCACGTGATCCGCGTGGAATACCAACGTTTGCCCTCCTAGGGAGAGCACTCCCATTGGCGGGAGTGTTGTACTCTTGCCAGGGAGTACAATCTTAAATCTTTCATAATCACAATTCGGCTCTCTGGCCAACAATATCATCATCAACAACCCTACGGTGGCACATAGGTTTGGGAAAATATCAAATTTCCCTCTCGGTGCTAAGTAATACTCCCCAACTAGCTCAGAAAGCGTTAGGAAATCCACCACAACATCACAAGGGTCTATCATAAAGACCAAATCAAATCTCTTTCTCATTTATCAGATCATATCAATTTGTGGATTACTAACTCAACACATTTTAGCTCAAAATATTTTAATTTTCCTCAACATCAACATGGTATCAATAACAAAAGCATTTCGTCTCTGTGAGCTTAAAATCAATATAAATCATCCCGACTCGGCGGATGCAAATCAATATTCTCAAATGATCATTCTTTCATTTCAATATTCAAATCATGACAATAGCTTTTGAAAAGCATTTAAGATTTTCAAATCATAGTAAGATTTTGTAGGTCGTAATGTAACTCAAATCATGGATCTTATCTCAAGAATCCTCAAAAAAATAATTTCATAGTAGTGGTATGCAATTTATGGCATAAAATCTCAATTCAAGAAAACAAGATAATAAGGTTATTATGTATACCAATATTGGACAATTCAAAGTTCCATAAATCATATCTTGAAAACACTTGAAATATCAACTCATGGTAGAAATATGAAATTCACCATATCAAATCATAACTTGGGAATAATAAAGTAATCATGTACATCAAAGCTTAAACAATTTATATTTTCATAACCTAATAATTCGTCATTAAAACATCTTGGGTATTTACCCACTTTAAAAAATCATGAAATTCCAATGATAAAATCAATTCTTTGGGCACAAGAATGAAAAGATATTCTTGTTCAAAACCCCACATACTAAGTTCTCATGGAATTTATTTTATGTTCTCAAATCATTGAAAATTTATCGATCGTAGCACGACTAAGATTATTGCGGAACTGACTCAGCTCTAGACCAGCAGACTATTTCGGGCATACGTACCCCCAGCAATCAATAACATAAGTAATACGTAGTATACAACAACACATACTCACATTCCCACAAGCCATCATGCACCATGCATTCATTAACACCTCACACCAATCATTTGAAGATCATATTCATATACAAGTATTGGGATCTCATGCCATTACATCGTAGATCATTTAACAAGGATGCATATGGTTAAGGAAGAATACAACATAACATAGTTCATCCAATCGGGATACACACAAATAACATACATTCAACACATCATGGTTCACTTCTCAAGGTTCTTTCCTTTAAGATCTTGATATATGCAATTCGACCCATAATTAGACATTTCACACTTAGCGTGGCCTAATGGCCTTATCATTTCTCTTAAGCACCATAGTAAACACGTAGCATGCAAGTATGGTATAAACTCATCACTTCGATCACAAAGGGTCATACGATCCATTCTTCTTCAACTAGGCATTTCTACAATTACCTTGCATGCACCATTTAGGGCATAGGTCAGTATGAATAATTACATGTGCTACAACACCATCATTCATCTTAATTCCACCAACTAAATCCCTCGTCCTCACTTACAACCATATCATAAGTCTTCCACACAACATCCCCAATTTTAGACAATAACATGGAGTTCATGTTGAACGTATACATAGAAAGTAGTCTAGTCATTTAGAACTTATTATATCCTAAGAACGTAAATTTATAGCCTCTTAGCCAATTCCACAAACACCTTACATGCACTTTTAGGCATTGGTGAATTCGTCAAATTCTCATGTTTTTTGCCACCCCATATATCTCATCCAACACACATAATCATCACATGCATGTATCAACCAACATACACCATCACCACACATATATATATATCAACCAACATGCATAATCATCATATATATATATCAAGTAACATACATAATCCTCATATATATCTCAACCATCAAATATCAATCAACATATATATATATATATACATCATCAAAGTCTAGAAAATATATATATATATATATACATAACTTGAACTTTCAAAAAGGGATTCGTGGACTCTATGGACAAAAGGAGTCCATAGATAAACACTTGCATACCTTAGACTCCGTAGCCGGAAGAGATTGACGGAAGGAATTCTTGAATCAAAGCCTCCAATTAATTTCCCCCAATTCAAAACCCTAAACCTAACTTGATATATATATATATATATTTATATATACATATAAGAGAAATGAGAGGAAAATAATACAAGTTCTCAGCTGAATGGGGTATTTATAGAGGTTTAAAAGAGTGGTGAAAGATCAAAATGCCCCTAAGAAACAAATAAAACCCGAATCTGTCCATGGGGTACTGTTTTGATAGGCTGAAGTAGATCGACCATAACGTTTTACTCCAATATCCAAATTGAATGAAACCAATTTCATTAGAAGGAGTACTCTCAGAGATTTCTGTTGATATATAGTAGATCATCCGGATCATTATGTACAAGGAGTTATGATTGTTTAAAGTTGGAGCAAAAATACGTCTGGCCTCAGTACTTTTTCCTGCACGTTTTACTGTTCATCACTAATCACCGTTCGATCGGAATGTTCGTAACTCATTGTTCGGGTGTTTGTTTTGGATGATCCACATATCGTTGGAAATCTTATTCGATGCTCTTCGCAACGGTGGGTCTAACTCTAGGAAATTCCACACGAAAAATTATAAATCGTTCTAAAAGATAGGACCCAATACGTTTACGCACAAAATTTCGACGAAAATTTTCCGGGGTATTACAATTTATTGACATGTCTACCTCCGTTATTCCTATGATAGATCTTTTAGAGTCTAATCATCTATTATCAATCTCTTTAATCATTTTTGACGATAAGTAATTATTTGCCACTTAGATATCATGCCTATGGGTTTAAATCATAAATATGAATAAGTATTGTCTACGCATGTTAATTACTTAATTAAACCTAATTAATCAAGAGACCCTTTATGAGACCATTACGTGCGAAGTGTTTCGTCCTTACTATTTTGTTTGACGCGAACCCTGTGCCTAATTAGGAAGCCTAATTTTTTTTTGTCTAGACCTAAATTCAAAATAGTAAGTTCAACGCCTCTTGGACATTAAGTTGGCAGATAGGCATTTAGGAAACACTATTTTTATCTTTTGACTCCTCTAAGTTTAATAATCAAACTAGGAGGAGTGGGTAGATAGTTGGAATGATGAAAGTTAACCGAGCATAATCTAACATTGTCACCTCTTAATAAGCCACGCGCCGATCCGAATAGGTTAAAAATAAATTATTTGTCCAACCTTTTGATTATATTTCTCTTTTTCTTTATTTTATATGTTTTAATTATTTTGGGGTAGTTTAAGTCAATTATCTAATAAATCTTTGCTATATAAATCGTGTTCCTTCTATCTCCTCGCTTGTTGATTTATTGTTATGTTTACTTAATGTATCTTATCATCATCTAGATAATTAATAATTATAAAATTAATTAACATGTCTTGTTTATTTATTATTTTTTATCACTTAGTAATACTAAGTAAATAAAAATAATCGACCCTTGTTTATCACATAGAATCTCTACGTAACATAAAAATTCAGTCGGAACTCTCATTTATGGACCTCGAAAGGTGCTTAACACCCTCATTTCGAGGTAACTTGAATTCTTACTCGATTTATGGCGACATAGACTAACTAAACAATTCGTAATTAGCCTAGAATGGTGCTCTAACACACCTTAATTCGTTAGGTGGTGACTCTTCTCTTTTAAATCGTCCTAAAAAAGTTGTCACATTGAAATCCGATTTTCGCGAGAAAAATGAGACGCAACAAAGATGATGTAAGATAATATAATGAATTGAAATGAATGCTCAAGCACAATCACAAACAAGTACTAACACAAATATACAGTGCAGAGTAACCACTAACACAATATCAATTCATACCAAGGATGATAATGCAATCCAAATTATGCAACGCAATGTAGATAAGGATGGGGTGATGATGTATGATGAAAGTCATCACATGATTTTCTGTATACATTCACCGAGATCGCGACTACGGCCATGGAGATTCGCAACTCATATACTCATATAATTCTCAACCTCATATCTCAAATCAATTGTACCGGCATATCCCTCGATATAGGCGTTTTATAAAGTGTCTCATTTTCTTACAAAAATTAAAATGTCTCAGTGGTACCAATATCTCGTGAATATTCATGTGCGATATGAAGATGTAATGCTTACAATCAATTTGTATGAAGATCAAGATTCATTCAATACATGTATAAGTGAGCTCAAAATCAATTCAATGTACTAGTAATTCATGAAATCAGTTGTCAATTGGCGTCACCAAAATAAATAGTCATGTAGTCATCAATATTATCATCTCCAACTCCTCACTCGAGCATCACTATAATGATAATGTAATTAAATGCTTAAATAAGACCTGCAATGTCAAGTCAAGCCCTCAGTGACATAATAATAAATAAGGCATTTAATTCGCAAACATGACCAATAACATGAAATCAGTTGTCAATTGGCGCCATCAAAATAAATAGTCATGTAGTCATCAATATTATCATCTCCAACTCCTCACTCGAGCATCACTATAATGATAAAGTAATTAAATGCTTAAATAAGACCTGCAATGTAAGTCAAGCCCTCAGTGACATAATAATAAATAAGGCATTTAATTCGCAAACATGACCAATAACATTAAGTCAAGCCTCCCCCCCCCCTCACTCGGGTATCATGCACCCGTTGTTTAAATGTAATAATTAAATTTTAATTCTTAATTACTCCTTTTGTTTTTAAATACATGCCACTTTCTAGTTTGCACGTCAAGTATTTAGGAATAGAGGGAGTCATATATTATTTGCATTTGGTACTTTTTGACAATATCATTTACATATAATATCATATCAAACCTTTTGTTTGCATATTTCATATTCATTAATTTGCTATTTGGTATCATAAATCATTATTTGCATAACTAGTTTCTATATAACTAATACCTACATGACTAATGCTTGCATAATTAATACCTATATAAGTAATATTTACATAACTAATACCTGTGCAACTAATTCCTACATAACTAATACCCATATGACCCTAACCAGCAACCAAACGACCCCTTTATTATACATAGACGATGGTTTGAAAAAAAGATAAAGATTGATTTTAACTGTGGTTAGAGGTTAGAAACTGTTGTTAAACATTAAATCCATCAGAAGTGTTAGATGATGAGGGAATATGGCATCATTCACTGAAGCTACATGTGCCTATTAGTTAATAGGCACAATAGGCACCCTTTGTCGTAATTACCATTTTTTCCCATTGTCATATTTCACTATCAGTAGTAGCAACGTAGAAAGTATGGCATAGGCACAGGCTCCCTCAAACGTCGTCGCTCCACCCTCACCACCACCTGCCCCGTCGCTCTGGCGCGACAGCATGACAACTTTGCTGGGGATGCTTAGGTTCTAACCATTACGGATTCATGTTTATGTGGAGTTTTATGTGTTCTTTTAATTTTTTTAATTTTATTTGTGGTAATAGTACTTACATGCTTTTATTACATTCTTTGCATGATCCACTCATTTTTTCTTTCTTCTTTGTTTGTTTTCGTAAATGATTAATTTGATTTCTTATTTAGCATTATTTGTTTCATTTCTTAGTCATTTGTTGCTCCCTATTCATCCCTCTCCCTTTTTAATTTTTTCATTTTCTTGAATAATTGATATATTTTTTATGTTTAATTTATTATGTCTTACAACATGTATTTTTTTCTTATCTATTTATGTTTAGCTCATTTACTTATTTGTTTTATCATACTACTGTTTTTCATAAATAATGTATTTGTTATTGTTTTATTTACATACTATATGTTTATCATTTTATTTTGATTATCATTTCACTTATTCCTTCCTCCACTTGGAACCTCTTTTATTTTCTTTTTAGAACGATTGTGTGGTTGCATTCGTTCATTTCCAAAAACATTCTCCTGGAAAATTCCTCATGAATCGATCGATCAGTGATGCATCGATAGTCATGAATTTTTTCACTCTCAAGTTGTCCACTTTAGGAAACTGTGTCATAAAACCACCCTTGTCTTTTAGATCGTGGCCATGTATTCTTTTACTAAGGAATATGGGGCTCATTTAGCTTAGGATGTCTTGACAGCCTACACTGAATGTTAAGTAGTGAAATTTGACTCAAAGTCCAAAAGGGTTCACGAACCCAAAAGGACACGTAATCTTATTGCTAATTGTTGAATTTTCATGCATATGTTAATATCTTACCTAACTTGTTGTTTTTATTCCTATCTTAGTTATTCCTTATTCTTAGAGTTCGTCACTTCTAGAGTTTTTTCTAGGGGCGTCAAAATAAACCCAAATTGAGTTGATCCGTCTAACCCGTCTAAAACTTAATGGGTTGGTTTAAGATAATTTGCTATTGGGTAAATCTCAACCCATTAAGTCCCAACCCATTTTCAAATTGGGTTCAAATGAGCTCAATCAATCTCTACTTCAACCCGTTTAATAGAAAATTATTTTCTTAATGAAAGTAAGAAAAAAATGACAATGTGTCCTTCCACTCTCAAAATCACCCACCTCACCTCACCCCCACCTTACCCCAACCCTACCACAAGCCAACTTACTCCACCCCCACCCCACCTCCCTTAAATAATTTATTTTTAATTTCTTAAAAAGTTCTTTATAAATTTTTTTCTTGTCCCCAACCCACCTCATCCCCATTCCCCCTTCCTACCCCGAACCCTCACCCCTACACTAAAAAATTTTAAAAAAATATTTTTTAAAAGTAAATAAATAATTTTTTTGACCAAAAATATAATCTTACCCCAACCCCCATCTCTCCCTACTCTCTACACCCCAACACCCTCCTCCCCTATACAACATATCCCTCCCCCCCCAAAAAAATATATATATATATTTAAAAAAAAAAAAAAACTCTTACCTCAATTCTCATCCTTTCCCTAACCCCTACCCCCCACACCCACACCCCTACACCCCGCCCGTTCTCAATTTTTAAGAAAAAATTCTTTTTTGAAAAAAAAAATCTTTTTTTAAAAAAATTTCACCTCAACCCCCATCCTAAAACTCACCCCTCCTACCCCGACCCCTTACCCCACACCCCTCTCTTTAAAATATTTTTTTTATTTTTTTTAAAATAAATTTTAAAAAAATATTCTTACCCCACCCTCACTCCCTACCCACCCACCCAACTTTTCAAACCCCTTCAAATTTATTTATTTTTACAAAAGATAAAAATTAATATGTTAAGATTTCTTAGACTAAGCGGGTTAAATTGGACGGGTCAAGACCCAACCCGATTTTTACCCATTTTAACCCAAAGTGAATTTGGGCGGATCATGACCCAACCCGATATCCAATTAAATCCATTTAATATCTCCAATCTCAACCCAACCTGCCCATTTGACACCCCTAGTTTTTCCTCTTAAAATTGTTGTTGTGTTTGGGCCCAACAATACACTCTTAGGTCCTATTCAAAACATCCCTCCAATTTATTCTTCTAACTTATCTGATAATATATTTTTCATCTCTTGGTCCGACTCTTTCTTCAATAAGAGGTTCTAGTCTCATTTATAATCTTTTTGGGTAACTCGTCATTTTAGGATATCTTCATCTCAATGCTTTCAGCGTTTACATACTATCGTCCCTACCATGACCCTCGGTTGTTAATATTACCATATTCGTGTTGTACTCTAGCTTTCACAACCTCTTAGTCATATAGAGCTCTCATAACTTTGATTCACTCTGAGTGCGCATAACTCATTATTTTCAAATAAGTAGAATATTCATTAGGGGCTTTTTCGTGAGTACCTTTTCACTAATTATAAGTCCTTTCTTCTGATGTTGACTAAAGAAGAACATCAGAAATGGCTATTCAAGCAATGTTTATCAACATTATCGGTAGTGAAGCTGAGCATGGGAGTTTGGGGTTACATCAAAACAAAGTTACTCCATTTGAGTCATGCATCAAAAGTATGGAAAGAAAAATACAAAGAATCAGGGGTATAATGACTAATCTTCAAGGTTCAACTGATATGCCATCAAGTTTTCCAGAGCCATTATTTGAAACTAACTTTATTGCTTCCACCTACAGTACAAAGTCTCCTATGTTGATGACCTCGCATATGCCTGATTGTGATGCAGAATTGTTTTCAGGTTTGTATTCAATTACACTGCAAAAAGCACTCAATGGGTTGTAGAAATGGGTAAGGACAAAAAAAATAGAAGAAAAGATTTATAACCATGAGACAGGGTCATATCAACATCTCGAGATGGATAAGTTATTCAAATAAGGTAAAGAAAATAAGAATAGAGTTGGGGACTTGAACTTTTCGTTATACATATAACGGGTCTGGAGATCCTTACTTTTATTTGAAAGCATACCTCGATGAGTTTGCGATCATAGGGCAAAGTGATGATCTTAAGATAAAGCTTTTTGTCAGTTCACTTACAGGACTAGCATTGATATGGTACTTAAAGAAGGATACAAACAAGTGAGTATCTTGGGATAATTTGACAAGTGACTTTATTAGGCTATTCAACAATAAGATGAAGATGAAATTCATAGTCAAAACTCGAATACATGACAAGGTTGATTTTGGTTGGGCCAAAATTTAGAAATAAGAAAAAGACGATTATCAATGAGGCATCAAAGCCTCCAAGCCCGAAGTGAGAAAACTCCAAGTAATGAATCTCTTAGCCAAACCACCATCAATCACTTTTGAAATGTTGCGATCATATGATATTTTGCAGCCTAAGCTTATTAGTTCTTTTGTCCTTGAAGTCCTTTCTTTGATCTCAAAAAACATTGTGTTTTCCATTCTGGCATGCTTGGTCATGATACGAATGAATGTCACCAATTGATAAGAAAAATAGAAAAATTAGTAAGCAATGGGAAGATAGTAAAAAAAAGTCACTCTCAATTGATATGGTATCCATCTCCAGAAATCATTCCAATACCAAATTATGCCCAAACCTATTTTTCCAAATCCTACACAAAATTTCATCCTTAAACTGTTTGGTACCACCTTTATTCATTGCTCTAACATCAAAATACATTCCAATGTCTTATCAAAATCCACCAACAAATCAGTGATCCAATCAAACTGCCAGACCTCGAGCTAAGTTTTAGAAAAATTCACCAAGAGGGTATACTCCTTTGGTGAGCCTATAGCCCAACTTTATGAGAGATTAAGGGTTGTTGGCGACATCGCTCCAATTCTTATCCTTGTGAGGAACACATATGCAAATTGGCTTGATCACTCGAAAATATGTGCCTATTATTCTGGGATGAAAGGTCATATCACTGAAGAATGTCAAAGTTTAGAGGACAGAATTCAAACGACGATTGATATCAAGGTGATAACTCATTCCATTAATAATGACGATAATAACATATTACCACCTAACAAGGAACTAAACCACAATCATCGTAATAAAGTATGCTAACAAGATTCAAGCTTTAAAATAGGCAATCCAATAGCAACTATTTGAGAATCACTAGGTTATCTGTCTACATTCTACTGTAAGAATATTTAATAGTAGTGATACTAACTAATTAGGGCAATAATCCAATAACAATCCATCAAGACTCCGGTACCCACAGAGATGCTCACCGTTTTACCTAAGCGGGAACCTCAATCCTAAGTGAATCACAACATACAAACAAACAAGAATTTAACATATAAATGTAACACCCCGCATTTTGGGCTAGAACGAAAATCGTCGTTTCTATGTGTAGATGATCCAAAAGACATAAATCATATGCAAATTTGGTATGTTAATCAATTATGTAGTGTAGGAACCTATTTGAGCATGAATTGAGATCATAGAGGTCCCCAAACTCGAGGATGAGTTGAAAGTTTTCCTATCGTTCGAGTTTGAGAGAGCGTCGAAACTTGGGTCAACTTCAATCAACCATAACTCTTTGTATATAACGAATTAGAGGTCCTACTATATATTAAATGAAAGCTCTTTGAATTAGTTTTCCAACAATACTAATTTGGCTGAAATACGATATCCGAGCGAAAAGTTATGTCTAATTTTGTGACTGAGACAGTAGCATCGCACGATTAGAGTGCGACGCACGCACCCAATTTCCAGGTGTTGTTTTCGCATTTTTAAGGGAAAAAGTGATATTTTCCACCCCCTATTTAGTCATAACACGGGATTAAATCCTCCAAACACCAAAATAACATTATTTTCTCTCAAAATCACCAAGAACACTCCTTAGGGTTTCAACCCAAAGATCAATATATCTCAAGATTTAACCGTGGGTTTCCTTAATTCTTCAAGATTCGGAATCCTCATTACGAGGGCTACAAGAAGCACCCATCAATCGTACATATAGCATCCCAAAAGCTAGAGTTCATTCAAAAGCTTCTAATTTAAGGCACGTGGGGTTTTTCTAAAATCTCATGGGCATAGAAATCTTCTTTTAATTATGCAAAGGATTTTGAAATCATGATTTTAAGAAAATGGTTTTGGATTTATGATTATAAACATGTTTTAGAAGCCTTGATGATATTGTTTTGGTCTTTAGGCCTTTCCCAAATTGATTTGAAATTATATATATATATATATATGTAAGCATGTGTTTTAAGGTTGATGATTGAATTGAGAGCATGACTCATGAAAAATCGCTCTCTTGTTATGATTTTCCTTTACTTATGATATGCTAGGAATTGTTTTGAATGCATCTTGAAAAGCATGATATGAAATGTCTTGAGTAATGTTATATTTGGATTATGATTTTGATTTCAAAAGAGAGGGTTGTTTATGTTGATGAATGTTGAACATAATCATATCATGAAAAGAGTTGCATGGTTTGTTAAAGATTACATGACCACCACATTGTTATTGAAAGAATGATAATCCTTGCATAGTTTTGACTTATGCTTTTGGAACATGAAATCTCTTACACTATTTGCATGTTAGGGTGGTCTGAATTGAGTTTTTGATGAAAGAATCATGCATGATGCATTATGGCTTAGAAATAGGACTTGCAAGTCTTGGTGTGACGGCACCAACTCAGATAATGCCATGATAATTCAGAACAGAATAAAATGCATGTTTGAAATCAGATTTTCAGATTTTGAAACTAGAATGATGCATATTTCAGAACAAACTAAAATTGGGCATAAGGAGAGATTAGGTGGTTCCCCAAAGAAGGCACGAGTTCAGACAACGCATTGCCCAAAATCGTGATTTACTGATACGGGTAAATTATTATACGTTGGCCTAGTGCCCTGTGGCGTATCAGACTCAGACACTTCAACCCTTGCGGCACACTTGGGTTGGGGGCTTTCCCGCTGAGTCAATGGCAGATTCCATATAGCCTGTGGAATATCAGACTTGTAGGGGAGTACCACCTGACTCAGAAGTAATACAAAGATAAGAAACTGCAATGACAGAAAGGTTTTATGTTTTCAAAAATGCCCATGTGTTTAGAAATTATATCTTTCATGATGTTTATGACTAGCTCTCAACTATTTTATTTATATAAAAGCTTTATTTTGGATTGCTCTGTGTACCAGTACAATTGTACTGACCCTCCTACCTCTAGGGTCTAAAGCTCAGTTCAGAAGCCCTGCTAAGCCGTAGAGTTTTCAGACAACAGTGATGTATGCAATTGGTGAGCCTTCTTTATTCCATAAGGTCCATGTCTTTCAGATTATGTTATTTATTTTTATTTGGGTCCACTGGGGGCTTTGTCCTAGTTTCAGGCAGTTGTTATTTTCAGATGTAGTAGAGATTTCGCAGACTGGTTCAAACATTGTCTAGTTGTTGTTGGGCTTTACTTTCACATTATAAATTAAGTTCAGACTTATGACAATGATTCCATTTCAGTATGTATTTTCCGCACTTCCTATTTGTGTATGAATGGTGTGTATGATTACAAGTTAGAAGGGCTCTCGGGCTTTCATGGTTCGGGATGTCCATCACGACCAGGGCGCCGGTTCGGGTCATGACAAACTTGGTATCAGAGCACGGTTCATGGTCCCAGGGTTTCTGCGAAATCGCGTCGGGTAGAGTCTTATTTATGGGTGTGTGGCGCACCACACTTATAGGCAGGAGGCTACTAGGCGTTTAGGAATGTCTCTCTTTCTTCATGTTCTAGTTCATGCTATGGAATCAGAATGTTCCTCTTACATACTCTAATTTATGCTATGGTGTCGCCCATACTGGAGTAAAGTCATCCCAATTCTTTCTTTACTTTGATATGCTCAGTTATGTCTCATTATTAGGGTGATTCAAGTACAGAAGTTTAGAGTCTAAATGGTATGGTCCTTTCTGATTAAGCCATATAAGAGTTTAAAATTTGTGCAAGGACTTGAGAAGAGTCCGTTAGTACTCCAAGGTGTATTGATTCTAGTATGAACTTTGATTCTTATGAAATCATGTTTTTCAGCTGCTGTATTAAGTTTATTCAGTCCTTTTTAAAATTTATGTTGCATACGTCATGCTTCAGGGGGAATGATGTGTAGCAGAATGTTGGAACTGTATTTCCATCCGAGTAGTAGTATAAGCTAAAGTAACGATGTCATGACCTATTGGTAGTGATATTGGACCAAGAAGTTGGGATGTAAAGTCGTAAGGTTAGAAATCAGAGTGAGGGTGACTTTTGTGTAGATAAATGTTTTTAGTTGAATAACTGATGTTTGAGAATGATTTACCATTTTATAGTGATAGACTAATGTGGTAGCTAGTAGCATGTGTGGACTGTATGGTAGTCTGTGGGGGAAGTGTTTGACTTAAATTTTTTTTTATTTATACAGAGTAAGATGTGTATTCTTAGATCATTGATATTGTGTGTCAAGTTTCTATCTCTTGTAATTTTGTTATCATTGTGTTGTTGAAACTGAAAGTCTAGTAACGTCGTGTGGGGCTCTTTCGATTCATTAGCATAGTTGTCTTGTCATTCATCTCATTTCTTATTCAAAACACAAAATCAAAGTCTAGTGGAGCTGTGTGGGGACTATTTCGATTCACTAGCAACTTGTTGTTCATCTTGTTGTTCTTGTGTTGGTTGGAACTGGGGTTTAGTAGCGTAATGGCAAGAAAAGTGGTAAGGGCGATTTATTGAATATATGTATGGCCGAATCTTTTTGCGTGAGATTGAGTTGGTAATGAAGTGATACGTCCCTTTGTAATGGTTTAGTAGAAGGTAAGGTAGAGAAAGAGTTATTAGTTAAGGTAAATTATTGTTTACTTGAAGTGTGAAAAGAGTTGTTGACGGTGTTTGTCATGCAAGAAAATTATAGGTTATTGATGAAGGTACTTGGTGGATGAGTGGTGTTAATTTAGATGTCCCTGAGGTTGCAAGAGGGAGTTTAGTTGGGACTTATAGAGCTATGAACTAAGTTTAGCTATATGAATGGGCTAGATAGTAATGATGTGTAAAAAGAGGATGTGTTAATGGATTTTAAATAAGATAGATCATAGGATTGTGATTGATCCTTACTGTTATGAAGTTTTGGAGAATTAATGTTTTCAGATGTTTGGCATGTAAGAAAATTATGTGAAGTTGTGGTTCATCATAGCTAGAACTAGACACTAAGTTGGAATAGTAGATGGTGATCAATATGGCTATGATGAATTGATGTGGTGGGCTTTAGTTGTGTGAAAGTGATCTAGTGGGCTTGAACAATGTATACAAGAGCTTAAGTTTATTTGATTCGTAATCAAGTCTGATGTGGTAAGTATGATGTAGAAGTACGCCCAAGGTGCTATGGGGCTGCATTATTTTCAAGGATCATTGCATGTTGTGTGGTTAGTAGTACCGTTGAGTTGTTAGGTGGAGAAAGACTAGTTAGATAATATGTAATATTCTTTATAGCTAAGTTATGGAGTTGTGATTAATGATGTTGAGCTTTTTTGTATAATCTTGATTCTCATGGTTGATAAATATAAGTTTGCAGGCATGATGCTGGTAGACTATGACCGAAGTGGTATGGTCCGTCAAAGGTTTGGAGATATCCATGTTTAGTGTTAGAAGAATCTAAGTTGGTGAATGTTTAAGCTGTTATATGATGACTTTTGGGGCTATAGAAACCTAAGGGTTGAATTTTAGTAGGAGGTACTAGCATTGGTTGTTATACATGAAGATACCATCTTACAGGGTAAGTTTAGTTTTATGTGTATTTTTATATCCCCGACTCTAGAGTAAAGTGATTTCAGTTTATACCAGAGTGTATATAGTGGTTCACAGACTTAGAGTAATGGCTTAAATATAAGGGGGAGATGATAGAATAAGTAACCAAGTCAAGTTTTTAGATGCTAATAGATGTGCCAGTAAAGTTGTGGAATTGGCCATGAGAAAGAATGATGCTCAATCTATTCTTATTTCAGCAGTTTACTTCAGTTATTCCGATACATACTCATGCTTTATGTTTCAGCTTCATGATCATAGCTCGTGTTCATGTATATGATAAGGAATCATGTACTCTCATAGTTCCTAGTATCATGAGTTCCCAGTTTGTTCAGCAGTCAGAATCACTTTTCGTAAGTTATGAATTCCAAAAATTTAGGCCATGCAGTTCATGACTCTTGTGCACATATGATACTCTTAACGATCAGTGAAAATTCAGATTTATATCAGGTACGTCCTCAGATTAGATATCTTTAATGAGTCCATGTAGTGAGTGCTCTATTCCTCACGCCTCAGTAGGGTATGAAGTTATGCTTAGTACTCTCCTCATGTTCCGGATCCCGATATTCCAATTTTTCAGTGACCTTTTTCCTTAGGTCGAGATAGTGATGATGAACAGTTGTCTAGATAGAAAAGAGTAAACATTTCTTGTTGATGAAAGATGGTTGTGTGCTCATTTGAGTTAAGGCAATAATTGTGGAGTAAGATTGAGGCCAAGTATTTGATACATGTCAAGGTTAGTTGAAGTTTTATGTGTTATATTTGGGAAAATTTATTTTGTGCTTGTTTTATGTAAATCTATAAGTTGGAAGAATTTTGAGATGAAGTTTCGTGTATGGCTTGGTTAGTTGAGGATATTTTATGTGTATCATCTGAATAGTGCAGGGAAGTTGTTATGGATAGAAGTATTAGAGAATATGAGAAAGATGCTTTATGAGTGTTTGTTTAGAAGTGCATATGTGGGTATGAAGATAGGCTTGAATGTCATGTTTGTATACATACGGATGGATGCTTTGAGTGTTTGTGAATGTCTAATACGAAGTTGAAAGGTGATTGTTGGAGTGGCAATAAGAATAATGCAGGAGATGAGGAATTGTGAAATGTAGGGTGTACAGAATTCATGATTCAGACTAGTACTACAGTATTATGTGGTGTGTCTTGTGATTTTGAGTTAGGCTTGAAGATGGTGAGGGGATTTAGTTCAGTTTAGACATTAGTAGATGGAAATATCAGCGGCCGTGTGAGAAAAATAAGTTGAATCAAATGAGTATGGTATTTAAGAAGAATAGTATAGTTAAGGGATATTCGAGAAGTGTGCTAAGCTTGAAAGTAAGAAGTTGTATTGCCTAAGGCCTGGTAATTCTATCCTAGTTTATGAGTTATATATCTATATTCCATGCTATAAAGTAGTATCATTGTCGTGATTCCTTAGTTGGATGTCTTGTGTAACTCATGTCAGAGATTCTTTGCTCCCTAATGCTACTAGGACTTCTTTAGAAAGAGTGTTAAAGAGATACTCCAGTTAAGTATAAGTGTCCAGTATAATTCAGTTTAACAGTCAGGCAGACAAGTTACGGTGGTTTTCCACCTTTTCACCCAGTCCTACTATCCGAAGTCTCAGGAGTATGACCATCCCAAGAGATAATTTATTCTATCCATGTAAGTTGCGAATTCAGTTGCATGATAGAAGTTTAAATATTTCAGCTCGGCTATATCCCTTCTTAGAAGACATATCATGTTTGCATTATTCCATACCTTCAAGACTTCAACATTCCTACCCATCATTAGGGGACGAATGATCCCAAGGGGGAGATAATGTAACACCCCGCATGTCGGGCTTGAACGAAAACCGTTGTTTCTATGCGTAGATGATCCAAAAGCCATAAATCCTATGCAAATTTGGCATGTTAATCAATTATGTAGTGTGGGAACCTATTTGAGCATAAATTGAGATCATAGAGATCCCCAAACTCAAGGACGAGTTGAAAGCTTTCCTATCGTTCGAGTTTGAGTGAGCGTCGAAACTTGGGTCAACTTTAATCGACTATAACTCTTTGAATATAAATAATTATAGGTCCTACTATATATCAAATAAAAGCTCTTCGGATTAGCTTTCCAACGATACCAATTTCGCTAAAATCCGATACCCGGGCGAAAAGTTATGGTCATTTTTGTGACTGAGACAATAGCATCGCGCGATTAGCGTGCGACGCACGCACCCAATTTTCAGGTGTTGTTTTCGCGTTTTTAAGGGAAAAAGTGGTATTTTCCACCCTCTGTTCAGCCATAACACGGGATTAAATCCTCCAAACACCAAAATAATATTATTTTCTCTCAAAATCACCAAGAACACTCCTTAGGGTTTCAACCCAAAGATCAATATATCTCAAGATTTAACCGTGGGTTTTCCTTAATTCTTCAAGATTCGGAATCCCCATTACGAGGGCTACAAGAAGCACCCATCAATCATACATATAGCATCCCAAAAGCTAGAGTTCATTCAAAAGCTTCTAATTTAAGGTACGTGGGGTTTTTCTAAAATCTCATGGGCATAGAAATCTTCTTTTAATTATGTAAAGGGTTTTGAAATCATGATTTTAAGAAAATGGTTTTGGATTTATGATTATAAACATGTTTTAGAAGCCTTGATGATATTGTTTTGGTCTTTAGGCCTTCCCCAAATTGATTTGAAATTATATATATATGTAAGCATGTGTTTTAAGGTTGATGATTGAATTGAGAGCATGACTAATGAAAAATCCCTCTCTTGTTATGACTTTCCTTTACTTATGATATGCTAGGAATTGTTTTGAATGCATCTTGTAAAGCATGATATAAAATGTCTTGAGTAATGTTATATTTGAATTATGATTTTGATTTCAAAAGAGAGGGTTGTTTATGTTGATGAATGTTGAACATAATCATATAATGAAAAGAGTTGCATAATTTGTTAAAGATTACATGACCACCATATTGTTATTGAAAGAATGATAATCCTTGCATAGTTTTGACTTATGCTTTCGGAACATGAAATCTCTTACACTATTTGCATGTTTGGGTGGTCTGAATTGAGTTTTGATGAAAGAATCATGCATAATGCATTATGGCTCAGAAATAGGACTTGCAAGTCTTGGTGTGACGACACCAACTCAGATAATGCCATGGTAATTCAGAGCAGAATAGAATGCATGTTTGAAATCAGATTTTCAGATTTTGAAACTAGAATGATGCATGTTTCAGAACAGACTAAAATTGGGCATAAAGAGAGCTTAGGTGGTTTCCCGAAGAAGGCACGAGTTCAGACAACTCATTGCCCAAAATCGTGATTTGCCGATCCGGATATATTATTATACGTTGGCCTAGTGCCCTGTGGCGTATCAGACTCAGACACTCCAACCCTTGCGGCACACTTGGGTTGAGGGCTTCCCCATAGAGTCAATGGCGAAGTTCATATAGCCCGTGAAATATCAGACTTCTAGGGGAATGCCACCTCACTCAGAAGTAATACAAAGATCAGAAATTGCAATGACAGAAAGGTTTTATGTTTTCAAAAATGCCCATGTGTTTAGAAATTATATCTTTCATGATGTTTATGACTAGCTCTCAACTATTTTATTTATATAAAAGCTTTATTTTGAATTGCTCTGCGTACCAGTACAATTATATTGACCCTCTTACCTCCAGGGTCTAAAGCTCAGTTCAGAAGCCCTGCTAAGCCGTAAAGTTTTCAGACAGCAGTGATGTGTGCAATTGGTGAGCCTTCTTTATTCCAGAAGGTATGTCTTTCAGATTATGTTATTTATTTTGGTTTAGGTCCACTGAGGGCCTTGTCCCAGTTTCAGGCAGTTGTTATTTTCAGATGTACTAGAGATTTCGCAGACTAGTTCAGACATTGTCTAGTTGTTGTTGGGCTTTACTTTCACATTATAAATTGAGTTCAGACTTATGACCATGATTCTGTTTCAATATGTATTTTCCGCACTTCCTATTTGTATATGAATGGTGTGTATGATTACAAGTTAGAAGGGCTCTCGGGCCTTCATGGCTCGGGATGTCCGTCACGGCCAGGGCCCCGGTTCGGGTCGTGACAATAAATACTTTGTAAAAAGTCAAGGTACACTCAACTTGTCTTAAATGAAGAGTCGCAAGCCCAAACACTGTTCAAATCACCAAATGAAAGCTCGACTCCCCGAATTAATACCAAATGTGTCAGTCTAATCAAATATGTCATCGACAAGTCAAAAAAGGCTAATGATTGACCCTATATAAAAGGGTTACAAAATAGGTTTGAATAACGAGTTCAAAAATAAAAGGAATAAAATTAGAATTTTATTTAACAATAGTATTTCTCATATCAAGAGGAATCTATTGTTGAAAACCCAAGAAAAATGAGTAAAAATCGAGCCTCAAATTGAATGAATATCAATTTACATTTTACCAAACAAACCCCTCAAAAATACATTTAAAATCACGGATGTGAATTTGTTTTAAAGATGAAATTATTGAGAAATGATGGAATAAGAATTTGGAAACTTACCCGCAAAAGAAATCTCAAAAACTCCTTTGGAACTACCCAAAATCAAGCTCTCAAAGGTGAAATATGGTGAAAATGGATTGTTAGGTCAAGATTGGGAATTAAATCTGCCTAGGTTCCAGCTGCTCATCGCGATCGCAGTCACTTATGTCGCGATCACGACTCAATCCAAACCAAACCCTCGCTAATGTGGTCACTCTCCTTATGTTTGCGATGACCTAGATTCTACACTATCGCGATAGCGAGCCCTCCACCGAGATCGCGACACTCGATAAAATTTATCCCCGTAAACGCGACCTATCCTTCCCGTGATTGCGATGTATAAGGAACTCCTTTATCGCGATCGCGAGGCTAGGGCTGCTAATTCAATGTAGGGAAGATATTTGCACTAGAAACAACTAAAAACCAGCAAAGGCACAAGTCAAAACTCTTCGAACAGACCCTCGAGATTTTTTTGGGACCCATCGAAATAAATCGATAATGTTACTAGGCTAATTTTGATGTTTCGGACTCAATGACAAGATTATCTTTAATAAATTAACCCTTCGGACCCCGTAAAGTCAAATTTAACTAGTTTCTAAATGGAAGGTCAAAATGTAAATGAAGGGTCAAAATGCAAAATAAAGGCTCAGGACTCAAACTAACCATGCTAGTAATTCAAAATTGATATTTTGGAGCTAATGCAACAGTCAAAATCGTCATCCGAGACTCGAATCACAAAACATTGATGAAAGTCAAACTAGCCCCTTTTAAAGGTGTTCAAAACCACAAACTTATTTAAAACACTTTCAGATCCATTGGGAAATGTGCAAGCCATTCCCACAACTCATAAACTAGATAAAAAAATCACGAAGAAGAGCAATATGATCAAAATACAAAGAATTCTAAAAATCAGTAAGGATCATTACAACCAAGCTCAATAAAACATGTCTTGATTTGAAGTGGAAGGCAGCGGCAAACAGAACTTCCCTAAATTAAATGATATAATCATCAGTTTTAACCTTCCTCCATCCATAAAGCTATGAACTATGCAGACTGTAATAAATGTCGAGCCTTTTCCCATTGAAACGTCTTCTCTTGATAGTAGAATGTGACTTGACATAAAAATAAAAAAAAAGTAAAAATAACATAAATCTCAACCTTATTAGAATTATTTACACTCTCTCACTTTCTTAATTATTTTACTCTCTCTCCCAATCTATATACATAACAAGCCCGACATATACATAAAAATCTTTGTATATGACAAGACCGACATATACATAACAAGATCGATTCATACACATAACAAGTATGACAAGGCCGACATATACATAACAAGGCCGACATATACATCACGAAACCAATTCATATACATAACAGGGCCGACATATACCTAGAAGCTATGTATATGTATTTTTAGAGAAAAATGAGATTTTTGTAATATGTTTGGAGAGATGAGATTTTTTGTAATAAGTGAAACTTAAGTTGTGGGTTTGTCTAATTTTTAGTAAGAAAATTGAAATTGAATAGGGTCATGGTGTCTTCGTGGAGAAATGATCGGATAGTATTGGACATATTCAAATAGTGCATTTGGTATTGTGCTTGTGCCTACATCTTCCAGTCAAGAGATCACTAATTTATAAAGTACTGAATTCCACAAGAAAAGCATCAAGCAAACAATCTACGATAATTGGGGTTGTATATATGAAAGTTTCATCATGCAAGGCTGACATGATGATTTATTGTGAAAATGCGGTTACTCTATTTTCTTTCATTTAGTTACTTGGTTTAATATATGTATTAAGGGCTAAAATTTAATTGGGTAGAAAATAAGAGAGGTTATTTCTAATATAACTAAAGGTATATTGGCAGCTAAAATAGTTTTCTTGAATGACCCTAAAGTTAGTTGTGACATTTATATGATTTTATTGATTATATTCCGTCATGATTTTATTGATTATATTCCGTCTATGTATGTAAATTTATTTCCTTTATTTGTACCCACTCTATGCTATAGGCCGATTTTATTTCACAATCTCATAAGCAAAGTACTTCAAAAAACAAACGTGTTGAGAACCATAACCATAATATAACTCCTGGAAAAGAGTAAGAACATAAAATGGAAGTTACTATTGTTTAGGTATAAACATATAACTATTTTTTTTAAGTATGATATAAAGGTCACAAATAGCATGGTGTATGAACTATGTCAGTGGCATTGCATAATTCTTTTCCAAATGTGTTAGCTTGCTACATGAGCAATGTTCTTCTCAACATATTCTTTTTGTATCTTCAGTAAAGCTTTAAAAATGAAAATAAGAACAATTTGATAATAGACGAGCAATACCAACCAGTTAATCCTTGAGTGTCGTAGTTGAACTTCCGATTTACCAAATAAACAGCTCCTCGCCTACAATGACCCCTGTAAACCCAATTACAACCCTGGGCAATTGAGCACACCGTAACAAAGAAAGCAAAAAATTTTGGCAATATTTTCACAATTAGAAACTAACTTTAGAATATGCAGAATTAATTTTAGTAGCTATTAGCTCCATTGTGTATTGCGCTACCATATTGAAGAATTAATTTTAGTAGCTATTAGTTCGTTCCATTGTGTATTGCGCTACCATATTCTTCCAATTTCAGGCGAAAAAATACACAATTAGCCGAGTACACCACAATCTCACTGTTAAGTGGCTTGTGTGTACAAATCAATAGCTTGTTATTTGTGAATACTTGTGCCCCGAAACACATTGAAATCTGAAATAGACCTACTATTTAGGAATATGCATAACGTCGCGCAGTGAAACTTGTTGCAACTTGCAAGCAAGTCTCAAGATTTCAAGAAGTAAAAATTAACAAAGTGCAAAAAGCTCAAATCAAATAAATATCTTCTTTAGTCTTTAGAGAAGCTGTGAGGTGCGTGGCACACTCCCGATAGACTGAGAAGTTGATAAAGTAGCAAGTAGTTTTAATTTATTTTGGTAAAAGTTGGCCTTTGCTGAAGATAGCTCTAATGAACTTACTAATGAATTCCCGACATACCTTCCCACGTGTGAATAACAACCTCGCACAAATAATTATTTCAAGAATACAACGATAATTTGTTTCACCTAAAAGTTTAATTTTTCCTTCAAAAGACATGAAATTCAACCAAGAAAACGACTCTTGTAAAGGGAGAAAGGGAACAACAAGACGAACTGGGGAAAACAACAAAAAGTTTAGGTACAAACATACCTGAACTTGTAACACCAATTGAGAGGATGAAAGAAACTCTTAACTCTTAGTATTTTCTGGAAGTTGGCAATGGATTCGTTTGGAAGCGGAGAAAGCAAAGAGGCGACCTAATAGCTGTAACAATTTGACGCCACACGTTTCATAGAAAATAAGCTAGAACTATGAAATGACGGTAATACTCTCCATATGTCAAACAGCCATATTGACCTCTTACCTCACTAAGCTTCTTTAACTCCCTCTTTCTCCTATATAAGACTAGTTGGCTGAGCCGTGATACGCACGGGTATAGTATTGATTTTTGAAAATTCTTGGTTATGAATAATTTTATTATATAATTAAAAATTTTATTTATTTGGTTAATAAATTCTTACTTAGACATATATTATTATATTTAAATTAATAAAATTTATATTAGAATATTTTAAGTTGTTAATATGACACCCGTGTAATTTCGAGACGCAATCAAAATTTTTAATGTTTTTTTTAAAATATTTATAGTTATTAATTATTATGATTTATGTTACTTTTCAAATACTAATTATGAAATATATAATAAAATATTTTAAGTTATTTAACTGTTGTAATTTAGAATACCTTTTATGTATTTTTTAAATAATACATGTTACTTTTCTTGTCTAATTTTTTGAGACATTGATAGTCAATTATTATATTTTAAAAATAATTTAAGTTTTAAATTATTGAGTTTTATAATTCCTTTTTTTTATATTTCAATTTAAGTGACACTGATATAATTTTAAGAGTTATCCAAATATTTTATATATTTTAAATTTTTTAAGCTGTTAATTATTGTGATTAATAAATTTTTTTATATATTTTTTAAAATATATAACAGATTAATTATTTTTTAGATATTTTAAGTTGTTAGCTATTATAATTTATAATGCTCTTTATATAATTTTCAAATAGTATAAGTTACTCTTCTTGTCCAAACTTTTGTGGCATTGATATTCTATTATATTTATCAAAATAATTTATTTTTTTAATTATTGTGATTTATAATATTTTTTCTTGTATCTCCTATATAAGAAGTGGGAGTAGAGATGGTCATAATAATTAATTAGCAGTGAACTAATAAATTCATGATTGAAACGGCAAAGCAGACATGTCTTAAATCATTTATAATAATTAATTAGAAGTTATATCTCAAAATTACTAGAAAATTACTTGTGTCAAAAAATTAAGTGGGCCTAATATAAGACGTCGAGTTAATTTAACATTAAATATTATTAATTTTTTTAATACTTAAATGACTTATAAGAATTAATTAGGAGTGTTATAGTAAAATTACGGTTGAAGTAGCTGAAGCAGACATGTCATAAATATTTATTTTATTTTTTAATTAAATATTATTAAATTTTTAATACATAAATGACATATAATAATTAATTAGGGGTGATATAGTAAAATCACGGAGTAAACAGGTGAAATGACGGCAAGCAGACATGAAGACGAAGTGGAGTCTGCTTGAGCAACTCCATTCCCACTTCTTATATAGGATTTTTTAATTTAAATATTATTAAATTTTTTAATACATAAATGATATATAATAATTAATTATGAGTGATATAGTAAAATCACGAAGTAAATAGGTGAAATGACGGCAAGCAAACATGAAGGCAGAGTGGAGTCTACTTGAGCAACTCCACTCCCACTTCTTATATACTCCCTCCGTTTCAAAAAGAATGACCTACTTTTCTTTTTAGTCCGTTTTAAAAAGAATGATCTCTTTTCTTTTTTGGCAATACTTTAATTTCAACTTTTCACGTGGCATGTTTAGGACCACAAGATTAAAGGACATTTTGGTATATTTGACACAACTTTAATTTAAGGCCACAAGATTCAAAAGTTTTCTTTATTTTCTTAAACTTTGTGTCAAGTCAAAGTAGGTCATTCTTTTTTAATCGAAGGGAGTAGTAGAAAGTGGGAGTGGAGCGTCGTCATGTCTGTTTGTCGTCATTTCACTTGCTTGCTTCGTGATTTTACTATATCACCCTTAATTAATTATTATATACATTTATGTATTAAAAAAATTAATAATATTTAATTAAAAAAAATTGACATTTATGACATGTTTGCTTCAGATGCTTCAACCGTAATTTTAGTATAACACTCCTAATTAATTATTATAAGTCGTCTAAATATTAAAAATATAATAATATTTAATGTTAAATTAATTTGACATCTTATATGAGACTCACTTAATTTTTTTACACAAGTACTTTTATAGTAATTTTGCTATAATAACTTCTAATTAATTATTATAAGTCATTTAAGACATGTCTGTTTTGTTGTTTCAATCATGAATTTATTATATCACCACTAATTAATTATTATGACCATCTAAACATTGTGTCACTTAAATTGGAATACATGAAAAAATATTATAAATCAGAATAATTAAAAAAATAATTTATTTTAAAAAATATAATAGACTATCAACGCCACAAAAATTTGGACAAGGAGAGTAATTTATATTATTTAAAAATGATATAAAGAGTATTATAAATTATAATAGTCAATAACTTTAACTTAAAATATTTAAAATAATAATTAATTTTTTATATATTTTAAAAAATACATAAAAATATATTAATTAAAATAATTAACAACTAAAAAAAAATTAAGGATATAAAATATTGCGTTGACTCTCAAAATTATTTCAAAATTTTGACAAGAAAAGTAACATGTATTATTTAAAATTACATAAAAGGTATTCTAGATTACAACAGTTAACTAACTTAAAATATTTTATTATATATTTGATAATTACTAGTATTTGAAAAGTAATATATATCACAATAATTAACAATTGTAAATATTTACAAAAAAACTTAAAAAATTCTGATTGTCTCTCGAAATTATATGGTTGTTATATTAACAACTTAAAATATTCTTATATAAATTTCATTAATCTAAATATAATAATATATGTCTAACTAAGAATTTATCAACCAAACAAATGAAAGTTTTAATTAAATGATAAAATTATACATAACGTAGAAATTTTAAGGGTCAACATTGGGCCCGTGCATAGCACGGCTTAGCCAACTAGTATAATATAAGAGCAAATTAATATAAAATTCAATTAAGTATAATTTATAATTATTATTTTAAATAAATATAAATACATAATTAAATATTTTTTAAAATATTTCAATAACAATAATTAAAACTTAAAATACTTTAGATTTAATAGATATCAACACATTATAAAAATTATATAGTTCATGCCGACATCAAAAGAAACATTTTTTAACACAGCATACTAAAATGGACACTCCCAATAAAATGGACACTCCCAATGGATATTCATCCATTTTTGGGCGATCATTGTAATTGTTATTGATGTCATTAACCTCCATCTAACATGTAAATTTATAAAAAAAATGTCAAGAGATTCGCCCAAAATCCGGCGAACCCCATTTCCTAAAATTATTTTATATTATTTTCCCATGTGCGGGCTAACTATATTCCAAACTTTTCACCTTATAACAACAACCTTTTTTACTTAGAACTAGTATACATATCCGTACGATACGCGAATAATATTAAAAAAAAATTATTAATAATTTTATATTAAAATATCTTATTTAAATTATGTTCAATTATATTATCTTAAAAAATATAACTATCGTACTATTTCTCCATAAAATATGAAAATAAATTTTAAAAATTCTACGTCCACACCATCCTCCTCCACCTCCATACCCCCACTCCACCCTATTTTTTTTACCCCCTTCCCCCCTAATCAAAACCCCAATTCACCTATCTCTAACCAAATCTACGAAGAAAAACAATCATGTGATTTTTAAAATAATTTTCTGCTTTATTTTTTACTTTATTATGTTATTTACGGTTTACAAATATTAGATTACTAATATTTTCTCTCTCCGACTCCTAATAAAATCTATATGAGTAAAACAATCATTTGATTATAAAAGACTTTTATGTTTCATATTTACTTTTACAATTTAAAATTTATAAATTGTTAATATTGATTGTTTTATAGTTATTTTTTTATTTTATTCTCCCTCGTTTGTTCCGTTTAAAACTTATAAATAGTAATATGTCTATGATATAATTACTTCGTGATATTCTCAAAATTAGTTTAAATGTTTCACCCCCGCCCTCACCTCAATTCTTGGTGTACATTTTTTTCTAATATATTTTAATTACTTTACTTTTTTTTAATTTGAATTAAAAAAAAATTGGTGTTACACGCATAAGCAGTTAAGTTTTCTTTTCTTTTAATCCATAATATAAAAATTAAAATAGAGAAGTATTGTTATGCATAACAAAATAATTGAAATATAGATTAGAAGAAGACTCCAAAATAGTTTAATATGTTAGATAATGATCATTTTCGCTCATATTAAGTGTCGGTAAAATGTGAATTGGGTGATTAATGAATAGATTGGATATGAGTATATTTTACCCTTAAGAGTTATTTTGTGTGAGATATAAGGTATAATAATATGAGGATATCAAGTTTATTTTATCATGTGTTTGGTTAGAGGTATTAGTTAGTCTCGAGATTATTTATCTCACCATTTATACCATAGTGATAAGCTAAGTTATCTCATATACATGATAAGATAACTTATTTCGAAATAGCTGATCCGATGATAACTTGTCCCCAATCAAACAACCCGTTAGAGAATCGAACAATTTTAAATTTCTGATCTAATTTTTTTTTCTATCCACCCCCTCCAACCTACCCATGCACCTAATTTATTTTTTAAAAACTTTTTTTCCACTCCCCCCTCCCCCCCCCCCCCCCGTTTGAGCTTTCAATGATATACCCACCTACGACATTTGATGTCATAGGTTGCCTTATAACATGATCGAAAAAAACAATTTTTTTTGTTTCCAACTACCTTCCCTCCTCCCCGCCTCAAACCTCAAATTTTTTTATGTTTATGAAAAATAATTAAAAAAAAAATTAGAATTTTTTTTTCTGCCCTCCCCCCCTTCCCTCGAGCACCACCTGCCCCAAACTCCACAACCCCCGTCCCCGTCCCTGTCCCTGTCCTAATTTTTTTCTTAAATTTTTTTTTCTCACACAAAGACTCCACTTCCACCAAAGCACTCCTACTTTTTTAAAATTATCTTTTTTGAGATCTTTATTTTTTTAGTGCAATTTTAGATTTGGAGTAGAAGTGGACAATCAATTATAAGTCTATATGCATGATTATCTATATTTTATTCACTTTCTTCATATTTTGATGAACTTTTAGAATAAATTAAAGTTCAGATTCACCCAATTAAAATAGAAGTTATCTAATACATTAAGTATGAGTTAAATAGATTCATTTCATTAATATGTTTTGAAATTGTCAATTTTTTTTAATTAATTATGTATTCATATACTTCCCTCTTTTGAAATTCTCAATAAAAGATAAATGCAGTTACTTGCCAAAATATTATACGTAAATCATCTTCTTTAATAGCTTTATTTTGAAATCGAAAATCATTATTATGTCTCAGTGTCCTCGTATCTTTACTTCAATTTTTATAATTGAGTTTCAAATACAATACATTTCTAGAGTATTATAATTTAGGATAAAACATCATTTACAATCCTTTTCAAATCAACAATTTATAAGGAATATATTAGAGTAAGCAAATCAAATATACATTTCAAAAATTTGTATATTCAGCATAATTCTAAAGTTTATTTACATAATTGAACGTATTTGTCTTTATAAAAAATCATAATGAAAAACATTACTTACTTGAATTCAGGCTTGAATATGGTAGAAAAATAGATTAGAATGTAAAACCATCATCACTTATCTGCATATAAAAAATAAAATATTAAAACAAATAAAAATTCTAGAAAATGAAGAATATAAATAATGCATTAAATAAAGCTAAAGAACAATAATAATTAATAAACAAAAAAACAAGAGAGAGAGAAGAAAGTTTAGCATTATATACCACAATTCAAGTATATATAGGAGAAATTAAGAAGTTAGAACTCTATTGCAACTCGAATTTCATTTAAATTTAAAGTCAAATGTTCATTGATTAATATATTGATTTGAATAAATATAAATATAAAAAATAAGGTAAAAATAAAAGAGCAGAAACTTATAGTTGCTAATAAAGAGGAGCCTACAAAGAATTATAATTCTTTTGCTACAAAATATGCTATAAAAGGGAATACACAACAAAATAATTGATTTTTAATTTAAATTCAATAAAAAACTTTATCTTGGGCTAAGAGAACATATAGTTTTATTTTTTAAAATTATTGTTATTGCCGGTTTGCCACTATTACTGCTATTATTGTTGTTATTACTATTAATATTACTACCACTTCTACTATTATTACTATTGAGATTATTATTATTAATTTTGTTTATTTATTATTTATTACTATTAATATTACTACCACTTCTACTATTATTACTATTGCAATTATTATTATTATTTTTATTTATTTTGTATTATTATTATTATTATATTTTTATTTCTTATTTGATACTTAAAATTGTTATTATTATTAATGTATATATATAATAATATTATTATAATAAATATAAGAGAGGTTAAAAAGTTAAAATTTCATTCTAATACAAATTTTATTTAAATTTAAATATTATATTATATCAATTTATTATAAGAAGATCAATTTTATTTTATTTTTATCCTTAGACTTTTCAAATAACATTCATACTTATCCTATAATATGTAAAGCTGAATTAAAGAAAATTTTGAAATTAATTCAAATACTACAATGTATTACTACTACTAGTACTATTTTCTATTTGTGTTTTTTTTTTTTTAACTTTCATTCAAAATTCAAATTAGTCAAATGTATTATTACTTCTTCTATTACATAACGTACTACTATTACTAATTAATATTATTATTTTAATAATACTTTTATCTTTCATTAATTTATAAATAAATTATATTTAAATATATTTTATAGCATTTATATTTTAAAAGAGAAATTTGGAATAGTAAAAGTCTATTAGAACTCTTCAATTATGGATTTCTATTTTTAAGATAATAATTTATTTTTTTTCTTAAAAAGGGATAATGTATTTCAAATTCAAAATTCTAAAATTTGTTAGAATCTTATAATGATAAGATTTTAAAATGTCATGAGTATTTTATAGTTTACATATTTTGAGTTTACAAAATAATATATATGAAATTAATGATACCAATTAGGAGTTTTCTACAATAGAAATAAACGAAATAAAAAATAATATTTTAAATTAATGATATTGATTCTAAAATATTAGTATCATCTTATTTTAACTTTTTCATATGTTTTTACCTTTTTTTCTCTTTTATTCCTTTTTATTAAAAAATAAATTAATTTGATTTAAATCTTATATAATTCTTCTTCTTCTGTGTTGTTGTTGTTACTGCTACTATTGCTTCTATCATTACTACTTAATTATTATTATTATTATTTTAATAATTTTTTATCTTTCACTAATATGTAATAAATTATATTTAAATATATTTTATAACATTCAAATTTTATAAAAGATATGTTTGAAATAGTATATGTCTATTAGAACTCTTTAATTATGAGTTTCTATTTTAAGATAATGAAAAAAAAAATTGTAACAGGATAATTTATTCAAATTCAGATACTTAATCTTTCAATTAAAATTTTTTATTACAATATTTTTAACTTTGTATTAAAATATTTTTTAATTTTATCCTAAAAACTGTCATGTGACTATTTTAATATGTTGTCACTTGGCATCTTGTCTTGTTTTAGTTTTGCTTTTATATATATATACATTATTCACCTTATTAGATACCGACACGGGCTCAATATATATATATATATATATATATATATATATATATATATATATATATATTTGTCTTAATTTATGTGACACAAATAGAATTTAGATAATAAATTATTAAATTAATTTAAATTTTTAATTATTGTGAATTATAATACTTTTTCTTATATTCCAATTTAAGTGACATTGATACACACACACACACACACATATATATATCAAGTGCTTAATTGTTGTATTTACAATACTTTTTATCTCATTTTCAAATAATATATGTTATTTTATATTTTCCTCTGTTCCGTCCTAATTTATGTGGCGCTAATATAATTTCGATAGCTAATTTAATTTTTTTATGTTGACATATCATTTTATGTCTTTTTTATCTTTTTTCATAAAATATTATTAAATTTTTAATGTTTAGATAATTATAATAATTAATAAGCGTTGATATAGTAAAATTATATTTTTTCATGAAATATTATTAATTTTTAATGCTTAGATAATTACAATAATTAATATAGGGTGATATAGTAAAATCGCTATTGAAACATCGAAACAGACATGTCTTAAATGACTTATCATAACTAATTAGAAGTGATATAGCAAAATTACTATAAAAAATACTTGTGAAAAAAATTAAGTGTACCTCATAGAAGACGTCAAGTTAATTTAAAACATCAAAAGTTAATTTATCATTCATGTCTATTTTACCTTTTTTATTAAATATTATTAATTTCTTAATACATAGATGACTTATAATAATTAACTAGGAGTGCTATAGTAAAATTATGGTTGAAGCAATTGAAACAGACATGTCTATTTTATTTTTATTAAATATTATCAATTTTTAAAGACGAAATAATCTCGTGGATCCTTGAACTTGTTTCCGTTTGTAAAGTGGACACTTTTACTTAGCCTTTTGTCATCTAAACCCTCCAACCCATCAAAACACAAAATTTTAAACCCTTCTGATCATGTGTATGGCTCGCTCTCCTTTAAAAAAATTTACGTCATCTCCACGTCATATAAATCAATGACATGTCATAGTATCTTAATTAATTAATTTTTAAAATTATTAATTAATAATATTAAATAAAAATAAAATTAAAAATTAAAAATTTATTTTTAAAATAAAATTCATCTCCACCATTATTTAAAAATTAAAAATAATAATTTATATCATATTGATATAACTTAATCAATTTCTAATATAAATCAAAATTTATATATCATAAAATTACGATTCAAAATCATAAAAATCTCATAATTTATATTACAAAATCAAAAACTTCAACAACGAAGATGAGATTTTAACTCAAGATTTCGCTATATATCATATAATAAAAAACTTCAACAACAAAAAATTCATCTCCACCATTATTTTAAATTTTTTATCTCTACTATTAAATAAAAAGAAAAATAATAAATAAAAAATTTATGTTTTAAAATAAAATTCGACTCCACCATTATTTAAAAATTAAAAATAACAATTAATATCACATTGATATAACTTAATTAATTTTAAAATTATCATATTGTTGAAGCTGTACAGTGCCACATATGCATTTAAATTAATTTTAATGGTAATTTTAATTTAAAATTATCATAATATCACATAGAAATTAATTAATATCATATTGTTAAAATGATCATTAACAATTAATATCATATTGCTTGTGTGTGGGGGGTGGGGGGTGAAACGTTGGCTGACGTGGTGGTGGTTGTGTTGCATGGAGGAGGGTGGAGGATGGGGAGAGGGTGGTGGAAGGGGTAGGGGGACAGAGAGAGAGTGGTGGACGAGGTGAGGGGACGGGGAGAGGTGGTGGACGGGGTCGGGGACGGTGGGGGATAGGGCGGATGGTAGGGGTGGGGGAGGGTGCTGGATGGGGTGGGGGGACGGGGGAGGGGTGGGGGACGAGGGAGGGTGCTGGACGGGTTTGGGGAGGGGGATTTTAGATTTTTTAAAATTTACTATTTTTTATTTTTCTTAAATATTATAAATATTTTTTTAATCACTCGCCCAAATAAACGCGTGCAATCACACGTTTTCCACCTCAGCACTTTAATGCCACATATGCATCAAAAGAGTTTAAAATATTGAGTTTTATTGAGTTGAAGAGTTCAAATGACAAAATTCTAATAAAGATGTTCACTTTATAAATCAGGACAAGTACTAGGGTCTGCCAGACCATTTCACCATTTTTAAATACATAAATGACTTATAATAATCAATTATGAGTGATACAATAAAATCACGATTGAAGCAGCTGAAGAAAAATAAGTGGGACTTTGAGGAGCTTAGTTGTCATTTTTGAAAAACGACCCTAAGCTCTTATCCTATTCCCTCTTATTATATAGACTTATATATTTTTTTTTGTCTCTAATAGGTAAATGACTTATAATAATTAATTAGGGGTGATACAATAAAATCACGATTGAAGCAGCTGAAGAAAAATACGTAAATAATAATAAGTGGGACTTTAAGGAGCTTATCATTTTTGAAGAACGACCCTAAGCTTCTCTCCCATTTTACTTTGTACTAGTTTAGTGTACGTGCGTTGCACATGTACATCACGTTAATATAAAAAATTACATGCAAACTAAATGAAGTATATGAAGAAAACTGTATCTAAATTACTGTTTAATGACTTAAACTCTTTCTCATTAAAAATTACATACATACATCACAAGGAGGAGTCCTATTGCTTTATGCATCTATTTCCATCAAACCAATATTATCTCTAAGTGTTGCACATACTTCAAACATATGTATTTCTCTATCAATGTTTGTGCATTTGTGCAAAAAGATTTCTTGAATGTATTTATTTTATCACAAAGTCATGAACTTTTGTAATTAATTATGTTCATAGGAGTTCAAAGAAAGGACAATATATTAGCCAAGAAAATAGTTAAGAGTACTAATGCTAATACTAATAACAATTTAAAAGAACAATTATAAGTTACAAAAACTTAATATAAAAAAAAAAACTTATTGTAGAATTAAATTGCAATGTGTCTTCAATTACAAAAAAAACATAAAGTAAGAGAACTCACTCCTTGTTAAGAAAAGCAAAATAAGATAAGCAATGTACAATAGTACCTACTAATCTTCTACTTTAATTTATTTTTTTCAGACCCTCCTATCTAATGTCATCTTCTCAGTAAAATAGTTTCAAACAAATCTAACAATATATCATAATATACAAATAATCCATACAGAAATTAATTAAGATAGATCATGTGAATTCTCCAAGTACGGGTTCGACTACCGTTGGACAAACACATTGGAAAGAGAAGAAATTCTCTAAGTAGTAATTATTAATATACAAAAACATGAGATCAAAACGTGGCAGAAAAGATCAATTAATTAGTAGCTGAAACCCTGAAGAAAATTGTAAGAAAAAAAATATACATACATGTGAGAAAATCCTAGTATTCTTATCATATATAATATTTTTTTTTTACCATATATTTTAGGACTCCTGAATTATTAATTCTCCCAATATCTCTTACCATATATTTTAACATTCCTTAATTTTTAAAATATATTCTTTACTTGCCATACATTTTAGAAGTCCTTGATTAAATATTATAAAAATACTTAATTATCAATAGCAAAAATAGTAAATAACAGTCCGAACATGACGCGGGAGATTCACAATAATTTCATATTCTCATAATGCCATAAAAATCAAATAAGGATTCATAATTTGACGCCTAAGGGTTAAGATAACTTGATACTCATAACCACATCGATAAATGGCTAATATTAATCAACTCAAGAACTTAAATACCTATTGCTTGCCTTGAATGGATCAAGGATTTTACTAACCTCATAACACTGCATAATTTGATCGATAAGAAGAGTATTGTGAAGTCTTTGTTAGATGAAACTCCCACATTACATCAAATTCAGAATTTAAAAAGTTAAAATAACAAACTCATGCTTAGCCCAAGATTAGTGTTTTAACCTTACACTTCTATTCTCATAAATAATTAAATAATAGTTATAAACAAAAATTTCCTAAAGTATGTAAAAATATATGAAAGTTGTCTTTCAAATTATATATTATGAGTGAACAAACTAACTATTCATCTAAATACATTGGATACATATCGAAACGGTGATTACTAAAGGCTACGATCTAAAATTTCACTAAGAAGGAAAGTAGAAACAAAAGAAGAGGATGTATTGTTGTGGTTGTGGTCTGATCTTTCTTCGAATTCATGCATAGCAAGAATTTAATCTAGATTACCTCAAAATCTGACTGAATATTCATCTACCACCTGCAAACTATATAAATCGAGATATCAGAACAATACAACTAAAACCAACCTTTACACAATTAGTGTTTTAACCTTACACTTCTATTCTCGTAAATAATTAATCAAAAGTTGTAAAATAATTGTAAAGTACTCCCACCGTTCGGATTTACTTGTCACTATTTTTCTAATTTAATTTTCATTTTTACTTGTCATTTTTGACAAATCAAGATTTTTTTTTTATGTTTTACCCTTAGTATTAATTACTTATTCCCCAAATTATTTTTCAATACCTATTACTAAATATCGATTAATAGGGGCAATATGGTAAAGTCACTATATCAATCGTTATTTTTTATGGATGTGCCATGTCAAAAAGTCACAAGTAATAAAAGAGAACAGAGAGAGTATGTAAAAAATATGAAACATCTTTCAAATTATATATTATGAGTGAACAAACTAACCGTTCATGTAAATACATTGGATACATATTGGAATGGTGATTGCTAAAGGCTATCATATAAAATTTCACTAAGAGGGAAAGTAGAAGCAGAAGAAGAGGCCATATTATTGTGGTTGTGGTCTGGTCTTTTTTCGAATTCATGTATAGCGATAATTTAATCTTGATTACCTCAAAATCTGATCGAAAATTCATCTACCACCTATAAATTATAGGGTTAAAATCGTTTACACCCTCGAACTTTGCTGTAAAAATCAAACACCCCCCTCAACTTTGAACAATAATCATTCTCCCTCCTTTTTTCTATTTGATTTTTTAAAATTTCTATTTTACCCTTATATTTATATCAACATTTGTATCTCTTTTTTTTTTTAACTTTTTTTATAAAAATATTTTTTTATTTTCTAATCTATATAACATATTTTCTATAAAAGTTAAAAATTATTTTTAAGATAAAAAAATTAAAGTGAGATATATTAATTGAGTATATAATTTAATGACAAACTATAATATTATAAATGAGCAAAATAGTAAAAATTAATTTTAGTAAAAATCAAAACTCTAATATATATTTATACGAGAAAATAATAGGTAATTATAATTTTATAAATATATTTAAATATAGGTATACAAAATAATTAATAGTCGAGGGTCTTTCAAAAACAATCTATCTACCTCTCCGAGGTAGTGATAAGGTTTGTGTACCCCTACCCTCTTCAGACCTAACTTAAAAAAATTCACTAGATATAATGTTGTTGTGGATATATATTTGTTACAAATCAAATGATTATTGTTGATGAATTTTAAATTATAATTTAGAAAATAATTCATATTAACAACCAAAACTCGTTTATCTAGATAGACATTAAAGAATAAGAGGAAATCAAAATATGCATCTATATACATAATTAGATACTCACATACATACTTAAGATATATAATATAAAAATTTTGAATATAAAAAGTACCTTTAGATTTTGTAATTAATTGTAAAAGAATTTACTAATAATATTAAAAGGTGGCTTGAGAGTTTGTATACCTACATTGAAATATATTTATAAAATTATAATTACCTATTATTTTAACGTATAAATATATATTAGAGTTTTGATTTTTAATAAAATTAATTTTTACTATTTTGCTCATTTATTTCATTATAGTTTGTCATTGAATTATATACTCAATTAATATTTCTCACTTTTATTTTTTTATCTTAAAAATAATTTTTAACTTTTATAGAAAATATGTTATATAGATTAAAAATAAAAAAATATTTTTATAAAAAGTTTTGTTTTTTTTTTGAAAAAGAGATACAAATGTTGATATAATTATAAGGGTAAAATAGGTATTTTAAAAAATCAAATAGGAAAAAGGAGGAAGAATGATTATTGTTCAAAGTTGAGGAGGTGTTTGATTTTTACAGCAAAGTTCAGGGGTGTAAACGATTTTAACCCATAAACTATATATATAACAAAACAACAAAATAATCGAGATATTAAAACGATACAAGTAAAATTAACCTTTACACAATTAATGTTTTAACCTTATACTTCTATTCTCGAAAATAATTAATTAATAGATGTAATGTATGCAAAAGAAAAAATGAAAACATCTTTCAAATTATATATTATGAGTGAACAAACTAACCTTTCATGTAAATACATTGAATGGTGATTGCTAAAGGCTATCATCTAAAATTTCACTGAGAAAGAAAGTAGAAGCAGAAGAAGCGGTCATAGGGACTTGTGGACTTGTGGTCTGGTCTTTCTTCGAATTCATGCATAGGGAAAATCTAATCTTGATTAAATCAAAATCTGGCCGAATATTCATCTACCATTTATAAACTATAGAGAAAATATCTTATTTCACCCTTGAACTATACCCAAAATGACTGAGACACACCTCAACTTAACAGGGGTCCTATTACCCCTTAAACTAATTAAAATTATAATTTTGACACCCTTAGTGCCTACGTGGACCCTTTAGTGTGTTGAGCCACGTTTGTGCCACGTAGGCACTATGGGTGTCAAAATTACACTTTTAATTGGGGGGGGGGGCTTTAAGTTAAGATGTGTCTCAGCCATTTTGGGTATAGTTCAAGGGTGAAATAGAGCATTCTCTCTAAACTATATAAAAAAAGTAATACAATAATCGAGATATCACAATAATACAATTAAAATTAATCTTTACAGAAAAATTCTCAAAGCCCCACCAAACATTCATCTACAACCTATATTAAGCAGAAATTAAAATATCTTGATTATCTCGAAGCCTGACCCAATATTCATCAACCACCTATAAAGTACAACAAAATAATACGATAATCGAGATTGAGAACAATTAATTTAAAACTAACTTTTACACAAAAATCCTCAAAGCCCGACCGAACATTCATCTATCATCTATATTAAGCAGAAGAACCAACACATCGCAACAAAACAGAAACTACAAATAAATAATACGATAATCGAGATATTAGATGGCCTCAAAATACGACTGAATATTCATCTACTACTAATAAACTATGAAAAAAAGTTATACAATAATTGAGATATCTCAAAACCCAACCTAACATTCATCTACCACATATATTAAGCTGAAAAAATAATCTATTATATTGTGGTAAGAGAGAAGAATTCTCAATTTATAAAAATCTAAAAATTTTCTTCGAAGAAAACACAAATATGGTAATTTTTTATTTTTACATAATTATTTATATATATATCTATAATCTATAATATATTAAAAGTGGGAAGATCCTTAGAAAAGTGATTTGAACTTTTGACCCTTCATTAAAAGACTCTTTTTTTTAGATAAAAGTGTCTTTTCACTATTTTTAATTTATTATTTAATTAGTTTTTATTATATTAATTAGACTTCCTAAAATATATGTGACTTCTAAAATATATGGTAAGAGAATTAATTAATATTTTTCTTTCTACTAGACTTCCTAAAATATATGGAACTCCTAAAATATATGGTTGGAGAATTAATCAATATTTTCCTTTCTACTGTTCAATTAGAAAAATACTCCTAAAATAGGACTCTATTAAGGAAATACTTCTATAAATATTGAGATGTACGTCTACACACAAACACACAGACGTTTTCTATGAGACATCTCCCTTTTCGGCCAAGGAAAGATATAGTCTAATGAAAATTAATATTTTTGGAAGAGAAAATACATCAAATCACCTCCGAACTTGTTGCCAAATAGACCCTAAACTAATTGGGCAATTATATACCCCCTTAATAACTTTAAAGTGAATTTTTTACCACCCTAAAATAATTATACCACTCTCACTACGGAGAGTGGTAAACACGCCCCACATCATTGTCAAATCAGTGTCACATCAATTCCATGTCATTGCCACGTAAGAAATTGTAATTTTTTTTTTTAAAAGTAATCCAACACACATATTATTTTTATATTTTTTTTAAAAAGCAAAAAAAAAAATAGAAATATATATGTACTATTTATATATATATATAATATTTTTTTAAAAAATATATATATATAAATTATTTATATATATATATATATATATATATATAAATTATTTATATATATATATATATATATTTATATATAAAAGACCCCACCCAACCCCCTTCCTCCTCATTCTTCTTCTTCAACAGCCCACCCCACCCCCTCGTTCCTCCTTCTCCTTCTTCTTCAATAGCCCCCCACCCCACCCCCGTTCCTCCTTCTCCTTTAATTTTTTTTTCACCATTAACACCATTAATATTATTATTTCACCATTAACACTATTATTTCACCATAAACACCATGGTGTGACCAAGAATTTACGGAAATTTACTTTGAGATGAATTAAGTGATTAAAGAATTTCTATATCATGTAAGACCCCCAAAATTATTTTGTCCTCAAATGCTCAGAAGCTTGAATTGATTTAGTCTAATATACACGTCACATTCTTTAGGAAAATTTGATTTAGTGGAAGTTGCTGTTAGTGTTGGATGATTTAAAACAATAATGAACTTGCAGCTTCTTGGTTACATTCCAAATGATAATGATGACAACCAGATTTGCGCAAACTTGCTCCCAATTTGCGCTTCTTGAAATGTAACCAAGAAGCTTCTGAGCATGACGGTTACACAAATTTGCGCATATTCTAACCTTTTTTTCTTAACTATTACTTAAAAATTTCAATCAAATATGCCTTAATCATGAATTAGTTTGGTTTGTTGAATGAATTTGAAAAAAAAATATAAAGAAGGAGAAGAGATGGGGTGATGGGGTGTGAGGGAGATGAAGGAAAAAGAATTTGTAAAATTTAAAAGTGGACCCCACCTTTTTTTCCATTTTTAAAAATAATTTACGCGCTGAATTTTCTGACTTTTGCCACGTCAGCAATTAGGATGGTAAAAAATTCGCTTTAAAGTTATTAAGGTGTATATAATTGTCCGATTAGTTTAGGGTCTCAAGTAAGTTTTGGCGATAAGTTCGGGGGTGATTTGATGTATTTTCTCTTTTTGGAATGTGGGCAATAACAACATTAGTTTAATATGTTAACTCGTTCTTTTTTTCTATTAATTTGCTGATTGTCTTTGAATAATGTTTCTTTTTTTTTTCTTGAATGATCATATAGAAAAGATTTTATTATCCAAAGGTTAGTATGTTAATTATTTTTTTATCTTTCAATTAGTTTATTATTTTTTAATTAATATTGTTGTAGTTCCTTCTGTAATTCGGGTGTTGTATTGTGAGCAGATGTTCGCATTTATATTGAAGTTAAACAACAAAGTAAGGATTTTAAGTTTTTTTTTTTTGTAATTTTTTTTTTGTGTGTGCTTTATTTAGGTTTAGTTTTTTTGGTTTAAGATTATTTATTTTTGTGAAGTGAATGATTTATGCTTCTACTTTTTTTTTTCCAGTTGTAGTAGTCCTTTTGTAGGATTTACATAACCGGTTTGTCTATTGAAAGAATATGATTGATGTTCATCTAACTTGATTCGATTGCATGTCCAACTTGATGGATGCTTTGATTTTCTAACCCTTAAATTCTTCACTATTTTTGTCAGCATAATAGAATTCAACTTGTGTGTGTGTATATATATATATCTTCTTTGTTTTCATTCAAAATCATTCTTCAGGGTCAAAATTTTCGATCAGACAAAAATTAATTGGATCAAAATCGAAGCTTTGTGATCACTATTATATTTTTTTTTTATATTTTACAGGTCGTAGATTAATGTCGGTTGATTTTGAAGAATTTCTTGTGTAAATGTTAGGTTTAATTGTATTGTTTTGATGTCTTTATTATCTTATTATTTTATTTTAATTTACAGATGCTAGATGAATATGTGTTGACTTTGAAATTTTTTTTAGGTAAAAGTTAGGTTTAATTGTATTATAATAATATCTTTATTAGTTTGTTATTTTGTGGTAGTTTACAGTTCGTAGATGAATCTCGATCGACTTTGAGAAATTTTTGTATGTAAAATTTGAGTTTATTCGTATTGTGTTGATATCACTTTTATCGTATTATTTTGTTGCAGTTTAAAGGTGATAGATAAATGTTGGTCGACTTTGAGAAATTTTTTTATGTAAAGGTTCGGTTTACTTATATTATTTTGATATTTCTATTATCATATTATTTTGTTATTGTTTACAGGTGGTAGATGAGTGTCGGATGACTTTGAGATTTTTTTTTGTGTAAATATTAAATTTAATTGTATTATTTTGATGTCTCGATCATTGTATTATTTTGTTGCAATTTATAGATGGTAGATAAATGTCGATCGACTTTTGAAAATAATTTTTGTAAAGGTTAGGTTTAATAAATAAATTCTCCATCTTTACATACTCAAAAGATATTGAATTTAATTATTATATTTATATTTATTATTTAAATAAATATCCTATTTAGTGTAATATTTGAACTCATTAAAGTGAAGTACACGCACAAAGCGCGTACACCTAAACTAGTCATACTAAATAAACCAAACTATTCGAATACGAGTTCTAGTTTGAATTTTTTTTAGACATATTTGATTTTCAAGCCAAATAAGAGTTTAAGCAATAGGAATTTTAACACATTTAAACTTTGCACAACGATTCCTAATATTACGAGGTCAGTCTATTATTTAATTAAGAGAATATTTAATTGATATTAGGAGGTTAGTATATTATCCAATAAAGGAAATATTTAATAGCCAAGTTTTTGTTTATTTTAAAATTAAAAAGAATAGTAAAAAGATGTTTTTGTCTGTTGCGAAGACTATTAATGAAGGGTCAAAAAAATTTAAATCACTTTTCGAAGAGTGTTCACACTTTTAATATATTATAGATATAGATATAGATTATAGATTATTGATTATAGATTAACAATGACCATGAAGAAGATGCTTATATATTACCCACAAAATCTACAAATAAGGCACAGTAATACATACTATATTCATTTCAGTCTTTGTGTACGTGATTTGCGAGTGTGTCTCTCATCGAGCAATAAAATTATACACAAAAAATAGTAAAAATATAAAAATTGATGTTCAAATAAATGATATATTTATTTATATAATATAGCTTGACACTGATTTTTTTTCCATTGCAAATCATAGATATATTGAAATCAATCAATAACTCTTATATATTATAGTCAAGAAATAATTTTCACCTTCAACCAATAAATAACTTCTTTTTTCGCATCTCACATGAATGTTGTAATCACTTTGTGTAATGACCCTCCCGGTCATTTGTGAAATTCTCTCATCTTCCCTATTTTTAGCTCTCCCAGTAGTTTGTATACATGATTTATGATTTACGAGGATGGGTTTTATCAATTTTTGAGATGTACGGAAGTGATTTAAGTCATTAGTTGGATTATTGAGTTTGAGAAAGTTAAGCCCGATTATGGTCAATCTTTGATCGAGAAGATCCCATAATAGTATCATAATACTTTCAATAGATTCGTAATAAACTTTTTAGTCAATTTACATATTTAATTTATTACTGTGAGGTTCCAAATAAATCTTGAGGATTTATTAAAAGTTTTGAGTACTTTGGATAATTAGTTAATTCACAATTGAATGGGTCAAAATATCTTTTATTTACTTATGTGATCAATAAAAAAAATAAAATGAATTTAAGAAGATAGAATTGTCCAATAATAATAATCACAATATCAGTTATTGAGGGCAAGGAGGGAGGCACGTACAAAGGGCAATTTTTTTATCACAACGGCTTGAGGAGGGGAGAGCTTATCGATAGCTTAGGGTGATTGGGTGAACTACTGCTTAGGTACACCGTTTGCTGATATTTAAGTGGGTTGAAACTCTATGAATTATATTAAGAATGGTGAAAACTTTGAACAATTGCACGTGAGAAGTAGATGTAGAAATTGGTTTCTAGTGGATTGAATGTTATTTTTTTAATGATTGTTCTAATCATTGGCAGTAGGTAGAGAAAGTAAATGCCACAAAGTGTCAAAAAGAAATTGGTCAATTTTTGTTGCTACCAATAGTGTCGTGCGTCTGGTTACGGGAAGTTGCTGCCAACGTTTCTCAATTTCGTTTAGCTAGTAGAAAATTTAAAATATTAATTATGTTTTGGTTATTAATGAGCCAATCATTGGCATCAATAGAAAAAGGTAAATGTTTATGTTAATTTGAGAGAGTTTATTATCACTTGTTTAGTTTTCTTTTTAATTACTTCATATTTCGAGATTAAGAAATTAAGGTCTCGGACCTAGAATTTTAATGTAAGAACTTATAAATTAGGTTTCATACTCTTATAGGGATTATATGGTTGAACAAATTTGGATCTTTCGAAAGTTTTACAGAAGGGCAAGACCTTGGCAAATTAGCTTGAATTTGAATTCTTCGGTTGAGGTAGGTTACAGTTTAATTGGAGTTTAGACTCGATTTAATTGTGTGTATGCTCCTAAATTGAATGCTTGTTGATTGGTATTCGAACATGCTTGAAATTGATGATATTTGGATTGTGGAGATTTCTATAAATAAGTATTGAAAATTTACCTAATGGAGTCATCTTATGACTTTAAATGTACTTGTAAACTTAGTACATCGTATTGTATCCTGAGAGGAAGTGTGAATTTGATAAAACATACCTAATATGGTTATGGAGGATCGGGTACCATGCCGATACAGATATGTATATTGATATTAATTATTTATGGAGGATCGGGTACCACGTCGGTACAAATATGATATTGATGTTACTTGTTTATGGAGGATTGGGTACCATGTCGGTACGAATATGATATTGATGTTACTTGTTTATGAAGGATCGGGTACCATGCTGGTATGAATATGATATTGATATTACTTGTTATTGAGGATCGGGTACCACACCAGTACGAATATGTATATTGATATTACTTATTTATGCAGGATTGGGTACCACGCCGGTACAGATATGTATATTGATATTACATTTTTATGAAAGATAGGATACCACGTTGGTACGAATATGATATTGATGTTACTTGTTTATGGAGGATCGAGTACTATGCCGGTACGAATATGATATTGATATTACTTGTTTATGAAGGATCGGGTACCATGCTGGTATGGATATACATATTGATATTACTTGTTTATGGAGGAACGAGTACCACGCCGGTACGGTACATGAACATAGATTATTCCCTGCAGGTCATGACTAGTTGGGCAAAAATAAGTCCTACAGGTTGTATGGGTTATTACATAGATAACGGGCTAATGATATTATAACTGCTAGGTTTAGAAGGATGTGGTTGTTACTTGTGGTATTGTTGTTGATTTTATGGATATTTATAGTATGGTTGATACTCTTGATGGTTAAATGGCTTGTTTGTAAGCACTGTTTGGACTATTATTGCTGTATTGTTGATTCATTGAATATTTCTTATGTGACGATGCTTGTCTACTTGTTATTTGATTTATGTTGTGTACATGCTATTAAATTGCGTTGGCCTATGATACCTACCAGTACATAGTGGTTTGTATTGATACTACTCTGTACTCTTCTTTTGTTGAGTACAGAAAGTGTCCCAGAGGCTCAGACACGACCTCACCTCTAGAGTTTGATAGCACACCTTGATCCAAGGGTGAGCACTTCATCTCTAGGCTGCCATGGATCATCCTATTTGTTCTTGTCCATCTTTCGGGCAATGAAACATTCTTTATTTACTTTATTTTTGAATATCTCTTTTAAACATGATCATTGTTTAGAAGTTCTTGTACGATGACTTTCGGGTCATCGGAATTTTAAAAAGTCTTTGTTTAATTTCTGCCTTACTAATGGTTAGCTCTAAATTATTGTCATTAAGTTGGTTTTATGATATTCTCATTTTAATATTGACTAAGTGATTGGGTAATAGTTTTATTTAGATGGTTCACTTACAGGAAGATTAGTGTGGGTGCCACTCCTGGCCATTTGGGTCATGATAAAGTTGGTATCAGATCTAGGTTCATCGATCTCATCATACAAAAACATGTCTAGTATAGTCTTGCAAAACAGTATGGAGATGTCTGTAATTTTCTTTGAGAGGCTACAAGACACTAGGAACATCCAAATTCTTCTTTCTTATGAGCTATTACTTAATTTCAATTGGTATCTCGCAATTCCAATTGGTATATGGCAATTTTAATTGGTATCTGAATTCTTTCACTCTTATTCTTGCTGATGGTAAGAACATGAAAAAATAAAGCAAGAGTTGAGGTACCCAAATGGGCTGTTGGGGCTACAGTTCAGGGTAAAGGAGAGACGAGGGGATAATTGGGTAGAGTAAGGAGAGCAACACCCACCAGAGGCAGATCTCAGGCTATGAGACCAGCTAGGAAGATGCCAGTATCTCATCCCCCACATAAGGATATGTTGGGGATAGAAAAGGATGGAGCGATGCCAGTATAAAATGAGAGGATGCCGATTCATGATGGGTTTGCACCAGTTCAGGGAGGTGCAACTCTGATTTAGATATTTTTCGCTGCAATTCAGCACGTTCTAAGCTTTTTGAGTGGGTTGGCAGGAATGTCGACTATGTTCGCAACACCTGTAGTCCATCATTTGAGAGTGCAACATGCTGCTGCTGTAGCTCCTCGAATAGAAGAGGTGTTAAAGTCGAATGTTTTTTTTAGACAGGTTATGTGTCTGGTGATGACTGGAGATGAACATGATTTATTCTGTAAGTTTATCAAGATGAAGCCTTTCGTTTTTCATGGCACCGAGTCTGAGGATGCCTATGAGTTTATTATTGACTATCATGAGATACATTACATGATGAGTTTGGCAAAGTTGGTTACATCAGGAGGTTTTGTCCTAATTTGAGGCACTATGGTCAGTCTGGCCAACAGTAAGCTCCTTGAGCTCTAGTTTTAGCAGGTAGAGGAGGTGGTGGTAATGGTAGAGGTAGTCCACAGGGTGGTTGTGATGGTCATCAGGAAAGTAGGGGTAGTAATCAGTCTCATTAAGGTGGTTCTCAGCTTGGCAGAGGTGACGCTCAGACTGGTGGTAGGGCTCATATCTATGCCTTTCCAGACAGGCCCGAGGTAGAGGCATTAGATACTATTATTACAGGTACTATTCTTGTCTATGATCAGATGTCCATTGTATTATTTGATCTTGGCTCTACCTTTTCATACGTATCTGCTAATTTTATTTTGCCATTGGACATGGTATGCGATTTTCTTAACTTTTTGATTCACGTGTCTACTCCTGTTGGTGATTCTGTTGTTGTTGATAGGGTTTATCATTTTTGTTCTGTTATGTTTATGAGGTATCAAACTTAGGCAGATTTAGTGATTCTAGACATAGTAGATTTTGACATAATTTTGGGTATGAGTTGGTTGTCTTCATATCATGCTATATTAAACTGTCATGCTAAGATAATGACTTTAACTATACCGGGAATAGATAGACTTAAGTGGGAGGGTGATTATAGTCCCATTTCGATGAAACTTATTTATGTTCTACATGCAAATAGGTTAATTAGGAGGGGTTGTTTGGCCTTCCTAGCACATCGTTGGAATACTTTCGCAGAGGTCCCATCTATGGAGTCAGTTCTTGTGGTGTGTGAGTTCTAAGAGTTTTTTCCTACAGATTTGCATGGCATGCCACCAGATCGTGACATTGATTTCTATATTGATCTAGATCTAGGTACTTGTCCTATTTTTTTTCTCAATATAGGATGGCTCCGGCTGAGTTGAGGGAGCTAAAGGATCAGTTGCAGGATTTGTTGAGTAAGAGATTTATCCATCCGAGTGCCTCTCCATGGGGTGCACCTGTCTTGTTTGTGAAGAAGAAAAATGGTAGTCTTCGTATATGCATAGACTATAGGCAATTGAACAAAGTTACGATCCGTAATAAGTATCCTTTGCCCTGTATCGATGATTATTTGAACAATTGCAGGGTGCATCCATATCTTCCAAGATTAATTGGAGGTTTGGGTATCATCAACTTAAAATTTGACCTAATGATATTCCTAAGACTGCCTTTCGAACCAGGTATGGGCACTCTGAGATTCTTGTGATGTCTTTTGGGATGACTAATGCCCCAATTGCTTTTATGAGCTTGATGAATGTGATATTTAAACCCTATTTGGATTCTTTGGTGGTTATCTTTATTGATGATATTCTGGTTTATTCTAAGAGTAAGGAGGAACATGAGAATCACTTAAGGATTGTTTTGGGTTTGTTAAAAGAGAAAAAACTTTATGCAAAGTTTTCTAAGTGTGAATTCAGGTTGGCTTCTGTATCCCTTTTAGGGCATGTGGTTTTGAAAGAAGGGGTGATGGTAGACCCGTAGAAGATTGAAGCGGTTAGGAATTGGGCTAGGCCTACTTCAGTGATGAAGGTTCGTAGCTTTATCGGTTAAGCAAGTTATTATCGCAGGTTTGTGAAGGGGTTTCCTTCTATTGCTACTCATATGACACAGTTGAATCATAAGGACGTACCTTTTATTTGGTCTTATGAGTGTGAGGAGATCTTTTAAAGACTCAAGACCTTATTGACCACCGCTCTTATTCTTACCTTGCCGGTAGAGGATAAGGATTTTATTATTTATTGTGATACCTTATGTTCTGGTTTAGACGTTGTTTTGAGGCAGAAAAAGAATGTGATTGCTTATGCTTCGAGGCAATTGAAGCCTAATGAGAGGAATTATCCAACTCATGATTTAGAGTTAGCTGCTGCGGTTTTTGCTCTTAAGATATGGAGGCATAACTTGTATGGGGTTCATTTTGAAGTATTTACTGATCACCGTAGTTTACAGTAGGTGTTCATGTAGGGGGATTTGAATTTGAGACAACATAGGTGGATGGAGTTGCTTAGAGATTATGATATCACCATTCTCTACCCCCCGTGAAAGGATAATGTTATAGCTGATGCATTGAGTAGAAAGTCAACAAGTATGGATAGCTTATCGTATTTGAATGCTAATAAGCGTCCGTTGTCTAGAGAGATTTAGAATCTAGCTAACAAGTTTATACGACTTGAGGTGACTGAAAGAGGAGGATTTCTAGCAGTATAAAGACAAGGTCCACATTTCTTGATCAAATCATAGCTAAACAATTCGAGGATGCTAAGTTGAGCAAGATTCATGATAAGGTTTTGCAGGGTGAGGACAAGGAGGCCATTCTTGATAGTGATGGTGTGTTACAGATTAAGGGGCTAGTTTGTGTGCCCCGTGTTAATGATTTAATTTCTACTGTTCTAGCTGATGCTCATTGTTTGAAGTATTCTATACATCCTGGGGTGACTGAAATGTATCATGACTTGAGACAACATTATTGGTGGGGACAAATGAAGCGTGATTAGTTAATTTTGTTGACAAATGCCAGAGTTGTCAGCAAATAATGTACGAGCATCAGAAGCCAGGTGGTACTCTTCAGAAGATGTCCATTCCTGAATAGAAATGAGAGAGGATAGCTATGGATTTTGTTGTTGGTCTTCCCAAGACTTTAGGAAAGTATGATTCTATATCGGTTATTGTGGACAGGTTGACGAAATTTGCACATTTCATTCCGATTCAGGAGACTTATAATGTAAAAAAGTTGGCCAAGATTTATCTTAAAAAAATTGTTTGATTGTATGGGTTTCCAATTTCTATTATTTCGAATAGGGGTACTCATTCTACCTCTATCTTTTGAAAGAAGTTGCATGAGAAGTTGGGTACAAGGTTGGACCTTAGTACAACTTTTCACCCTTAGATCGATGGTCAGTCAGAGGGAATGATTCAAGTGTTGGAGGATATGCTCCGTGCATGTGTGATGGATTTTGGAGGTCATTAGGATCAGTTCCTACCTTTGGCTGAGTTTTCATATAATAACAATTATCATTCGAGTATTGATATGACATCGTTTGAGGTTTTGTATAGGAGAAGGTGTAGATCTCTCATTGGGTGATTTGGTGCATTTGAGGTGAGACCATGAGGTACTGATCTGTTGAGAGACTCATTATCGCAGGTTAGATTCATTCAGGAGAAACTTATAGCGGTTCAAAGCAGGCAAAAAGAGTATTCAGATTGAAAAGTTAGAGATATGCACTTTATGGAGGGTGAGCAAGTGTTGCTCAAAGTTTCACCTATGAAGGGTGTCATGCATTTTGGGAAATTAGGTAAGCTCAGTCCTAGATATATCGGGCCGTTTGAGATTCTTCATCATATGGGGCCGGTGGCCTATAGGTTGGCTTTGCCTCCGAGCTTGTTGGGATTTTACCTTGTGTTTTATGTATCTATATTAAAGAAGTTTCATGGTGATGATAACTACATAAGTTGTTGGGATTCAGTCTTGTTAGATGTAAACCTCACTTATGAAGAGGAACCTGTTGCTATTCTTGATAGAGACATTCGTAAGTTGAGGACTAAAGAGATTGCATTGGTGAAGGTCTAGTGGAAGAATCACCCTATTGAGGAGGCTACTAAGGAGATCGAAGCAGACATGCGTAGCAAGTGTCAATATCTTTTTGCTTCTATAGGTATTTTCCTTATTTCCCCATCTTGTCTCTTGTTTTCCTGTTCGGGGATGAACAACTATTTAATTGGTATCTGATGTAACGACCCTTTCAGTCGTTTGTGAAATTCTCTCATCTTCCTTATTTTTAGCTCTCTTGATAGTTGGTATACATAATTTACGATTTACGAGGATGGGTTGTATCAATTTTTGAGATATAAAGAAGTGATTTAAGTCATTAGTTAGGTTATTGAGTTAGAAAAAGTTAAGCCTGATCATGGTCAATCTTTGATCGAGAAGACCCCATATTAATGTCGTAATATTTTCAATAGATTCAGAATGTAATTTTTAGTCAACTTACATATTTAATTTATTTCTATGAGGTTACGAATAAATCTTGAGAATTTATTAGAAGTTTCGGGTACTTTGGATAATTAGTTAATTCATAATTGAATGGGTCAAAATATTTATTTATTTATATGATCAATACAAAAATAAAATGAATTTAAGAAGGTAGAATTGGCCAATAATAATAATAATAATCACAATATCAGTTATTGAGGTCAAGGAGGGAGGCAAGCACACGGGAGCAATTTTTTTTATCACAACGGCTGCAGGAGGGGAGGGGTTATCGATAGCTTAGGGTGATTGGGTGATCTACTGCTACGGTATGTCGTTTACTGATATTTAAGTGGATTGAAACTGTGTGAATTATATTAAGAATGGTGCAAACTTTGAACAATTGCACGTGAAAAGTAGATGTTGGAATTGGGCTCTAGTGGATTGAATGTTATTTTTTTAATGATTGTTCTAATCATTGGTAGTAGGTAAAGAAAGTTAATGCCACAAAGTGTCAAAAGAAATTGGTCAATTTTTGTTCCAATAGTGTCGTGCGTCCGGTCGCGGGAAGTTGCTGCCAATATTTCTCGTTTTCGTTTAGCTAGTAGAAAATTTAAAATATTAGTTACGTTTTGGTTATTAATGAGCCAATCATTGGCATCAATAAGAAAAAGTTGTCTGCTTATGTTAATTTGAGAGAGAGTTTATTATCACTTGTTTAGTTTTCTTTGTAATTACTTCATATTTGGAGATTAAGAAATAAAGGTCTAAGCCCAAAATTTTAGTGTTAGAATTTATAAATTAGGTGTCATTAGATTCATACTCTTATAGGGATTATATATTTGAACAAATTTGGATTTTTCAAAAATTTTACGGAAGGACAAGACCTTGGTAAATTAGCATGTGTTTGAATTCTTTGGTTGAGGTAGGTTATGGTTTAATTGGAGTTTAGACTCAATTTGTGTGTATGCTCTTAAATTGAATGTTATTTGATTGGTATTCGGACATGCTTAAAATTGATGATAATTGGATTGTTGAGATTTGTATAAATAATTATTAAAAATTTACCCGATGGAATTGTCTTATGACTTTAAGTGTACTTGTAAACTTAGTACATCGTATTATATCCTGAGGGGTTGTGTAAATTTTATAAAACATACCTAATATGGTTATAGAGGATCGGGTCCCACGCCGGTACGGATATATATATTAATATTAATTGTTTATGGAAGATCGGGTACCACAACGGTACGAATATGTATATTGATATTACTTGTTTATGGAGGATTGAGTACCACGCCGGTACGAATATGATATTGATGTTACTTGTTTATGGAGGATTGGGTACCACACCGGTATGAATATGATATTGATGTTACTTGTTTATGGAGGATCGGGTACCATGTCGGTATGAATATGATATTGATATTACTTGTTATTGAGGATCGGGTACCACACTGGTACAAATATGTATATTGATATTACTTATTTATACAGAATGGGGTACCACGCCGGTACGGATATGCATATTGATATTACTTGTTTCTGGAGTGTCAGGTACCACGCCTACAAATATGATATTCATGTTACTTGTTTATGGAGGATCGGGTACTATGCCGGTATGGATATGATATTGAAATTACTTGTGTATAGAGGACCGGGTATCACATCAGTACGAATATGTATATTGATATTATTTATTTATAAAGGATCGGGTACCACGCCGGTACGGTACATGAACATGGATTATTCCCTGTAGGTCATGACTAGTTGGACAAAAATAAGTCCCTTAGCATGTGTGTACAGGTTGTACGAGTTATTAAGCAGATAGCGAGCTAATGATATTCTAACTGCGAGGTTTAGAAGGATGTAGTTGTTACTTGTGGTATTGTTGTCGATTTGGTGGATGTTTATAGTATGGTTGATACTCTTTATGGTTATATGGCTTGTTTGTAAGCACTGTTTGATCTGTTATTGCTGTATTGTTGATTCATTGAATATTTGTTATGTGACGATTCTTGTCTACTTGTTATTTGATTTGTGTTGTGTCCATGCTATTAAATTGAGTTGACCTATGATACCTACCAGTCCATAGTGGTTTGTATTGATACTACTCTGTACTCTTCTTTTGTTGAGTACAGAAAGTGTCCTAGAGGCTCAAACAAGACCTCACCTCTAGAGTTTGATAGCACACCTTGATCCAATGGTGAGCACTCCGTCTCTAGTCTGCCATGGATCATCCTATTTTTTCTTGTCCATCTTTTGGGCAACGAAATATTATTTATTTACTTTATTTTTGAATATCTCTTTCAAACATGATCATTATTTAGAAGTTCTTGTACGATGACTTTCGGATCTCGGGGATTTTAAAAAGTACTTTGTTTGATTTCTGCCTTACTAATGATTAGCTCTTAATTATTGTCATTAAGTTGATTTTATGATATTCTCATTTTAATATTGACTAAGTGATTGGGTAATAGTTTGATTTAGATGGTTCTCCTACAGAAAGATTTGTATAGGTGCCACTCATGGCCATTTGGGTCGTGACAATTTGAATGCCAACATATTTGATCTTTGCCAAAATTTATAACTAAAACTGTTTATCTAAAATTAGTCTTTTAAGTAATTTATGTATGCCTCAATAACATAAATTTTTTTACCTGAACATTCAGATCTCAAGCAAGTATATTTTTTTCACAAAAAATAGGCAAAAATTTCAAGACTAAAAAAGAGAGAAAAATTCATTCATTAGAGAATATGCCTAATAAAACGTCTTCTTATCTCTGTCTTTACCATATGTAAGACACTCAAATGCTTGCTAGATTTGACATTGAATCTTCGGATCATATTGGCAAATTCATAAGTCGCAAATCAATATAGATTGTGGTGGAATGATTGAAGTCCCTCCATTCTTAATCGGCTGTCTCAGTTTCTTAAACTTCAATGTACGTAGCACTGATTAAACAAAAGAAGATGTCTAAAATTAATCTGCCTTCAAAATTTTGTTCATCAACTGTGTCAATATTATCTTGTCAATATTATCATCGTTCATCCATTTTCAAGATACCTACAAAATTAGTGAAAAACAACTCAAATCTTAATCAATGTAATTTTTCGATATAAAAAAAACTAACAACTATTAGATACAATCCATTAATAAATAAACATGGACCTTGCAACAATGAACAATTGCTTACTGGACACGCGTGCGTGGTACACAACTCTCAGCAGTTGCTAGCCCCATGATTGTGCACTAATCGAGTATTACTATAACAAATCTGATCCTATATCAACCCTTAACCATGAACTTTGTAGCTATGAATATTTTGTAAGCTTTTGTAGGTAACATTACCCATATAAAAAGCCATCCAAGAAACACCAATATCACAAAAACATTAAGAACATATTTGTTCCCCAAAGAAACTTATTTTAAGCCAATTCTAATCCATAAAATATGAAAGGAAATACTATGAAAGGAAAATTAAGAGTTATAATGTGTAAAATATAGAATGTGGCCTTAATTAGAGAATCTCACACGTATTTTAAACCTAAACGAATTCCACTCTTTAATATATGAAAGAAAATTAAACTATATTAACCTAATAAAATTAAATAATTATTTAAGGAACGTAGTGAAAAGTCGATTTTTCTAAATAGGAGTCTTTTAATGAAGGGCAAAAAGTTCAAACAATATTTCTAAGACCCTTCATGTTAAGGATAATCCTATCCGACCAGATTTAAAATCAAAAGGATAACTAAACCTTATCATAACAACCTCTAGGATAACTCAATCTAATGTAGATTTCTTATCTCTTGTAACTACTTTTATTTTGTATCCATAAATACGTGTAATCTGAATTGTGCAAATACAATTTATCAGAATTATTCTTTTCTAAAACTCTTATCAAAGCAGTGACCCAACTTGCTTCTGAATAACCGCTGATTTTTTTCTCTTTCTCATGGAATCCTCTAGTCTTGTTCACTTTTCTGGAAAAACTTTGATTTCCATCAATGGATCTCAACTTCCATTGAAACTCAATTCTCAAAACTACCCCACTTGGAGAGAATCTTATGGGTTATGTCACTGGTGTCAGTAAGTCACCTTCAACCACCATTGATAAAGATGGTCAACAGGTTTCTAATCATGATTATAAATTTTGGGACTGTCAAGTTTAATTAATTTTGTTAGCCATAATTGCTTCTATATCCTTTTCTATAATGAATACCATCACAGATGTCAAAACCTCAGTGGAGGCATGGACTAAGTTACAAATGGCATTTGCAAAAAAATCAGCTACGTGGATTTTATCCTTGCATGACAAACTCTCTAGAGAAAAGAGAGATTCACGTCCAGTTGCTAAATATTTCCAGCTTATCAAATCAATTTTTGAGGAACTCTCCTTATGTGAAAGTTTTGTTACTGATGTAGATCTTGTGGTTCATGTTCTTAGTGGTGTTAGCTCTGAATTTTGAGATATTGCTGCAACTATTCATGCTAGAGATTCCATCATATCATTTGATGAACTCCAAGACAAGTTATTGGCTCATGAATTGTATTTGAATCAAATAGATCCCGCATTTGACACCAGTCTTATCTCAACAAATCATGTCCGCAAGGGTACAAATACTAGTTCTTTGTATCAACAAAAACAAGGTAATTTAGAGAAGAACCAATATTTTCAATATGAAAATGCTAATGTTGGTTTTCCAGTGAACTCCTCATCATATAAGCCTCAAATTCTTCACTAAGACAGGAGTCTCGAGGCACGGGATATCAAGCCAAAGTATAATGTCAATTTTGTGACAAGCTACACTAAACTGATGGCTCAGTTGTCCATCTCGCAAGTTGGTTATGGTAATATTTATCTCCCTACCAAAGAATTTCATCTTTCTAATATTTTATGTTTCTCTCCGCTAAAACCCACCTCATATCTGTATCAAAGTTTTGTAATTCTAACCAAGTGTCATTTGAGTTATTTTTTGCCTATTTTCTTGTGAAGGATCAGTTCACGAGGGAGATTTAGTTCAAAGTCCCATTTGATCAATCCTTGTACAAGCTTTTGTTCGCTGTCATTTCAAATAATCATGTCTCTTTCAACATTCAGATTTCATAAGAGTTCTGGCATCAACGTCTTGGTCATACCAATGCTAGGATATTTAATTTTATTTTGTCTAAGTTTTAATTACCATTATGTTCTAGTAAAACATTTCTTTCTAGTCCTTTTCAATGTAATAAGAGCCACATCAATTCTTTGGTGTTCCTTCTCTAATAAGCAGTAGACCTCTTGAGTTATTATATTTTGATTTATGGGGTCCTGCTCCTGTGCAATCAATTGATAGATTCCGTTATTATATTATCTTTGTGGACCATTATACAAAATATATCTGGTTCTTTTCTTTAAAGTCTAAATCAGACGTGTATGTTATATTTCCACCATTTTAAAAACATATCAAAAATAACTTTAATGTCAAGATAAAATCGATTTACACTGACGGGGGTGGAGAATATGTTGCACTTAAAAAATATTTTCAATCTTATGGAATAAATCATCTGCAAAAACCACCTCACACTCCACAACATAATGGGGTTGCGGAACGTCTCCATCGTCACTTAGTTGAAATTGGCCTTACATTACTGCAAACTTCTTCCTTACATTCTTCGTTTTGGTCCCTTGCATTCAAAACAACCACCAACCTTATTAATTGTCTCCCCACACCACCTTTTTAGTTTTCTTCTCCTTATCAAAAGCTTTTTAACCATTCTTTCAATTATCAATCCTTGCGTGTCTTTGGTTGCCTTTGTTATCCTTGCCTTCGTCCTTATACCAAGTCCAAATTTAATTTCAAGTCTATCCCCTGCGTATTTCTTGGTTACTCTTTGCATCAGAGTGCATATGTTTGTTATGACTTGAAATCTAAAAAATACATTACCTCATGTTATGTTGTCTTTCTTGAAAATGTTTTTCCATGTCAAATCCATCATTCAGAATCAAAATCCAATTCAAATTGGTATGCTATCCCCTTTAGTGAATAATCTCACACTATAATTCCATTCCATTCTAATTTTTTTCCTACTTCATCTTCTTCTTCCAATCCTCCTGTTGAACAATCGTCATTACCTTGTGATTCTTCCCCTTCAATGGAAAACATTAATCCTTCTCATTCAAATATGAGTACGAATCCTTCTCTTCCTACACAAAACAACTTTCCTTCTTCTTCACTGGGAAAAACTCATCCCATGGTCAGTCATTCTAAGAATAATATTTATAAACCTAAATCTATCCATCACGTAACCAAACATCCTTTACCGACAGTACTGGAACCAACAACAGTTGCTCAATATCTGGCATATCCTGAGGGGCGCTCTGCAATGTCTAATGAATTTAATGCATTAATTAAAAATGGTACTTGGATTCTTGTCCCTCCCGATTCTCAATAGAATTTAGTCAGTTGTAAGTGGATTTATAGGGTTAAAAGAAATACAGATGGTTCAATTCAAAAATACAAGGCTCGATTGGTTGCGAAGGGATACAACCAACGACCTGGAAATAATTTTGGTGAGACATTTAGCCCATTGGTTAAGTCGGTGATAATTCGTGTGATTCTTACTTTAGCTATTACACATTCCTGACCTCTCATTCAATTGGATGTAAATAATGATTTTTTACATGGTCTATTAGAAGAACATGTGTTCATAAAAAAACCACCTGGATTCACTGATCCATCCAAACGACACCATGTTTATAAATTAGTCAAGTCTCTTTTACTCAAACAAGCCCTGAGGGCCTAGTACCAAGCGCTACAGTCATTTACCTTGAAGTTTGGATTTCAGCAATTACAAAGTGATCACTCTCTTTTCATATATTGTTAAGGTACTACATGTTTTTATTTCTTAGTGGATGCGGATGATCTCATTGTTACAAGTAACAACTCATCTGTCATTAAGTGGTTTATTCAACCCTTTGGAGCCCAGTTCTCATTAAAAGATCCCCATGAGTTGTCTCTCTTTCTTGGTGTTGATGTCTATACAAATTCAAAAGGCATTTTCCTTTCTCAACATCATTATGTTAGAATGATTCTTCAATATGCAAACATGGAGGGTTCTATAGAAGTGTCAACTCCAATTGCGCCACAACATGTTCTTTACTCAAGTCACGTTGCATCAAAGATGCTCTTGAACCCACTCGTTATCACCAAATAGTTGGAAGTTTGCAATATTTAAATATTACGAGGCCTGATATTTCCTTTACTGTTAACAAACTCTTGCATTTCATGCATTGTCCTAATCATCATCATTGGTTGGCTCTTAAGTGTCTTCTCAAATATCTGAAATCTACTATTGCCTTTGGTCTCCATATTACTCCATAATATCTTTTAAAGTTTCATGATTTCTCTAATACCGATTGGTCGGGTGATCCATCGGATAGAACATCAACCTCTGAGTTCTTTTTATATTTTTGTCATTTTTCAATTAGGTGGAGTTCCAAAAAGAAGAAGACAGTTGCTAGATCGTCCACTGAAGCTGAATATAAGTCCGTTGCTGCAACAACTGTCGAGGTTTAATGAGTTAAAATTTTTTTTGAAGAAACTTGATTATTCGATTCCACCTCCCATAATATACCGTGATAACATCTCTACCATATACACATGTTAAAATCCAGTTCTTCACTCCAAAATGAAGCACCTGGAAATTGACATCCATTTTGTTAGAGATTTGGTTCAGAAATATGCTCTTTGAATATCTCACATCTCTTCAAAGGATCAGATTGCTGACTTTCTTACAAAGTACTTGTCCAAGAATCAGTTTTAACTCAACAAAAGATTGGTCTCCTGGATGCATCCTCAATCTTGCAGGGGAGTGTTAAGGATAATCCTATCCGGTCATATTCAAAATCAAAAGGATAACTCAATCTTATCATAACAACCTCTAGGATAGCTCAATCTAATATAGACTTTTTATCTCTTGTAACTGCTTTTATTTTGTATCCATAAATATGTGTAATCTAAATTATGCAAATATAATTTTTCAGAATTATTCTCTTCTAAACCTCTTTACTTCACAGCTCGTGTTAATAAATAAAATTATGTATAAAGGAATAAAATTATTAAAAAATAGCAATCGACGTTGAAATAAATGTTGTATCGATTTAAAAGATCTAATTTGACATTGTAAGTGTCTCATGTTAATCAATAAAAACTATATATAAAATGAGAAATTTAATGAATTAGAAATTCCTACTTATAAAATAAAAGGTAGAGAGAAAAAGTAAGTCGCAGAGGAGCATTTGCTGAACCTATAGAGAATATCTTTGTGGATGTAGCTGGCACATCTAGAGCCACTCCATCTTCAATATCACCCCACCTAATGAGACACTAGTGGCCACAAACTCGACGTCTGAGCACCACCTTCTTAACTATGCTAGTGCATACAAGTGCAGTTAGTTGCAATGCCACACAATTCTTTCTCTCTGTAATAATATTAGCCCTAGTTTCCATGGATAAAATATTCAACATTAGATATTCACTCTTCACCAAATTTGACACCTGCTTTCCTAAGTCATTTTCTCAACCCCTACATGTTGATGTAGTAGTTTAATTTTCATGATCTGCAAATAACATAGATAATATGAAATAATTTGCAAGTGGATATTCTAATGATCTAGTCAAAAAACAAATGGTAAAGTGTATACACAGGAGCTACAAATGACATGATTTAGCATAATAAATAAAAAAATTATGCGAAAAGCTTAAAAAAATTACGCTAACCATAAGTTTAATTTACACTTCAGGAAGTGTATCGATGTCTCTAAGAACTTGACCAACAAGCATATGACTGCGTGATAGGCAGGGTCCATTGATGTGCCAACCCCAATAAGGTTTCAGTCACAACAAACTGAAGCTTATTTTGCTTTGCAAACAATAACATAATTCTTGAATATATTAGTTTATACAAATGGTTTTTTCATCTGTAATTTTTGTGAATGATGCTTGGACGAAGCTCAAAAATTTGATTCACCTTTAGAACACCCTGAGCACCAGAGACCAATGAATAATGTTTAGATATAATAAAGAATCAAGTGGTTAAGCTAAAATTTAGTCATACTTTGTTACCCACATTTCCCCAATTGATCAATGAGATTTAATGAAGACAACATTCATCCTATATAAGCTAATTTATAGTATGAAAACAATTTGTATCAAACCATACAATAGGAATATATTTTAGTGATAGTTCCACCTACAACACCACCTTTTATGTGAATAATCCTGCAAAACGCTTTGTAAGAATATACTATCTTTTGATCTTGTTTGACATCACTCCTCTACCTTGCTACAACTAATGGCCATTCATGGACTAACTTTTTATTCTCTTCAATTACTCAAAATCAATATTGTATATATATATATATATTAAATAAAAGAACGTACACAACTAGATGTAAATATTTACATGATATACTTACGACAATATTAGGATGCATATTAAAAGTGTTAACTTCAAATTCTTCGTGACAAATCAATTGACCCACATATGATCGATAAAAAAATTAAAATATTATTGAGAGAACAATTTCCTCCTAAATAATAAATTTAGGTAGACCATCTAACTTTCAAAAGTAATAAAATCGTATGTTAAATTAAATAAATAGAAGTTATATCTCTATTATTCGTGTTGTTTTGAAGCTTAGAATCTGAATTAAAACTTTAATCCTTACCGCATTCTTTTTAGCGAGGTCACAAACTAGCAAACATAAAATTTTGGACTTTGAATTAAAATTTTCATCCGCATTCTTCCAGTTGAGGTCACAACTTAGAAAATATAAATTATGATAATTAAAAAATATGAATCAATTTAAACAAATATTAAGGATAAAATCTCAAAGTACCACATAGCACACATAAAATATCACACTTTTAAAAAATCAAAACAACATTTAAAAACAACGAATAACCTTGCAGCTTATAAAAAAATTTCAAAGTACAAAAAAATAAATAAAAATAAAATAAAAAAAATAAAATCTATATCTATATCTATATCTATATCTATAATCTATAATCTATAATCTATAATCTATAATATATAATCTATAATCTATAATCTATAATCTATAATCTATAATATATTAAAAGTTTGAAGGGCCTTAGAAATGTTGTTTGAACTTTTTGTCCTTCATTAAAAGTCTTTGGTTTAGACAAAATCGTCTTTTCACTATTTTTCCTAATATTCAAAAGTTAAAAATTAATTAAATATATTAATGGTAAAACCTTTCCTTATTAGAAGTCATCAAAATTTCACTATTTTTTTTCTAATTTATGTTGAAAATTAATTAAATATATTTATGGTAAAATCTTTTCTTATTAGAAGTCATCGAAATTAATGACAACCAATACTTTTTTCATTAGTTTAAGAATTCTAAATCAACTTAATTTAAATTTATATTGAATCTTTGAAAAAGACTTTCTTCCATAAGAAAAAAAATTTGATTTTGAGATGATTTGAAAAATTTAAAAATAAATATAAAATTGTTAGAATAAGAAAAAATTAGGTGTTGATCCATCAACCACTTGAAACTTCTGGTGGTAAAATATATATGTGTACATGTTTACGTTTACATTATTATATTAAAGTGTGAAAGATTTTTGAAAAGTTATTTAAACTTTTACACTTTATTAAAAACCTCCGCAATAAATAAAATTATTTATTTTAAATAATCAAATGTTACACGTGCGGTTAAACTAGTTAAATAGAAAAGCAAAGAGGCAGACTCATGGACTTAGTTGGATGTTTACATTAAAAAGGAGTGGGATGTTGACATTAGAAAGGAGTGCTTACTTAATTTATTTTTATTTTAAGTAGAATTCTTACCAAACTAACCTACTTATTTTTGTTAAGTTATTATTAAAAAAGGACTCATAATTTTGGTTGACAATAATGACTAAAGTAGAACTTGGTTAGTAAGGCAATGTAACGCCCCGAGTCTGTACTCCGGACGCTACACGATGCTAGCGACCCCGAAGGACCATCAGCTAATCCATGACTGGTACCTGCTGGGAGCACCGAATAATAATAACACTGCAATACTAATATTACTGAAATAAATGCGGAAAGTAGGTTGAAATCTCCATAAGGTTCATAACTAAAAATAAATACTGAATACCAAAAACTGAATACTGAAATATCTATCTGAAATACTCTAGTCTGAAAGTCTCTAATTGTCTGAATTATGGAGTTGATGGGACAAGCCCCCAACTAACTCCGACTACTAAAAACTGTACTGAAATACTGAAATAATACTCTGTCCTGGAACTATGAGGACTCACCACTAAGCCTTCTGCTGATAGGCTGGGCTACTAAGTATAGTCAGGAGCTCGCGCGTCTGAACCTATGATATAAGACATCATAGCCCAAAAGAAAAGTATGCGTTAATACTTTGAATGTACTGGTATGTTAAGTGAGGTAGGCTGATATGCATGGGTTCATATGCATGAACAATAATTGACTGAGTAACATGAACATAACTGAATGAGAGAACATGCATGAATACCTAAACTATAACTAAGAGCATGTTAACACTGGTTACTGAGTTTTGAATACTGATTAACTAATAACTGAGTTTACTGATACTATAATACTGATAACTGAGTGACTATTTCTGACAGTCCTGATTCTATAGAACTGAACTGAGTTCTATACTGAGCTGGGTGATTGTATCTAACAGTCCTGAATCTGTCGAACTAAATTGAGTTCTATACGGAGATTGAGACTGAAATTGAAACTGAAACTGAAACTGAAACTATGGGACTTAATCATCTAACCGACATACCCCTCTCTAAATGGATTGGGGTCCAACCTGTAACCCTAATTTGAAGGGTGTCAGTACCGTGCCACGGGTAAAGACAAACTGTAGTTAACCCTCTCTGATAGGAAGCTCTTTTGTCAACCCTTGCTGGCAGGAAAACTCAGACGAGATGTATCAACCCTAGTCTGGTAGGAAGATATATCAACCTACGCTGGATACGTAGTTCTATAATACACTGATTGCTACTAAGGGTCAAACCCTATACTGGCAGGAATTCCCCCATCCCTGGTTCGTTCGGTGCTGAATCCTACTCCCAACTGAATAGACACTAAAATGATTTCTATTCCATACTAGGCTTGACTGAACTGTTAATGATCATATTGTCTAACTAAATTGAACTGAGTTCACTAGATTCCGCTAACTGATGGAGTACTACTAAATCTGGTTAACTGACTGAGTTCAGAACTGAGAATGTGACTGATTACTGAGTACTACTATTCATAACACTACTGTAATACCCCAAAAGTTCAGACATTTTTAGGATCATGCTTCGAACTCATGAGTAATAAATTTTAGTGCTTTGGTAGTTCTATGATTAAGGTTGATGGATATTAAGGCCTCAAAAGTGTCCTATCTAATAGACGAATCAAAATATTTCCTTACCGATTGAATTCTTGAGAAGGATATTGGTATAGTCATCTTTAAATGAGCATATATCTCGTTATGCTATGAATCTCTGAGCTCATGACCTACCAAAAGATATATAATTGAATTATATTTCCAACGATATTAATTTCACCTAAATTCGATATCGGAGCAAGGAGTTATGCCCATTTTACTCCGGCATGTCAGTCTGGGAAATTGAGTGACGACATTCGTGATAAGCTGTCACGCCCGTGACGGCCTATCACCAATGTCGTCAGCCCTAGGCAGATTTTCACCCCAAGTGACGACATTTTTGTGATAAGCCGTCACACCCGTGACGGCCTATCATCAATGGCCCATCATCAATGTCGTCAACCTTAACCAGAAAATCAAGATTTTACCCTTTTGTGACGACAATTCGTGACGGCTTATCACCAGCTTGATGACTTGTCACGAATATCGTCAGCTATTTTTCCCAGCAATTGAGGGACGTTTTATTATGGGTATTTGGTTTTTTTCCTTTACTTCCCACATCTTATAACCCTAAAGGAGCGTATTATCTTCCATTCTCCTTAGTTAAACATCTCAAAAATCTCTCTCATACACTCTCAACCACAAGATTAGGGTTTCCTCTCAAGATCATCTCCTCAAGAGAAAGCCTAAGGAATTTTTCAAGAACCTTCAGAAACATTAGATCTCTTTCAAGATTGAATCACTAAGGTATGCGTAGTGTTCATCCATGGGTCCCTTTCATCCATGGAGCTCAAGAATCATGTTTTAAATTATAAATTGTTATTTTCTTGTTGTGTTATGACTATATTCATGTTGATGATTGTTGTTTGGATTCAAGGTTGTATCTTAATGTGTTTTCATGAAGCATGTGAATAGGTTAGTTGAAACCCATAAATTTTGGATGGATTAAGATGGTCAAATTGATAAATATACCTATACCTTAAAAGAGTGCATGCAAGGTGTTTGATAAAATGCCTAAGGAACTAGAAATCATGCAATATAGCTAAATTGTGACTAAGTGAAGGATTCATGATATGCCCCTATGTTCCAAAGACTTTTATGTTGATAGTGTGCCTCGTAAATGTTGTTGGATTGTTCATGAACTATCCTTACGAGATTATGCTATGCTTACTTGCAAATCCTACTTATGTACAAGATGTATGAAAATCATGTACTTCATGAAATTCCCCAAGTTATGATATTATGAATTGGGAACTCCAATCTTATGATCAAGACAGTCATGTGTGTGTCAGTTTCCTTCTATCGAGTCTTGGGGGTATTCGTACCCAAAAAATATAGCTGTATGCCTAGAGCCATGTCATGTTTCACGATATCCGAAATCAAGACATGATTCAATAGAAATCAGTCAGTCATGTGACTCAGGAAAACCTCATGATCTCAGTCAGTTATCAGATATCAGTGGTATTCTGTTAGTCAACGGAAATTCAGTAAGTTCAGTTCACGTACAGTCAGTTAAATCGTGTTCAGTCTCTTCAGATGGCAGTAGGATTTAGCACCGAGTGAACCCAAGGATGGGAACTCACCTGTTATATGAGGGTGTGTTCTTAGCAGTCATCCTTGCATTCCAGAACTATGTATCCAACATAGGTTCAGACATCACAACCTATTATATGAGGGTAAATGAGGTGGCTTTACCTGTTATATGAGGGTTCTCACCGTTCTCACTAGAGTTACCTGTTATATGAGGGTTGCTCACACGTTGTCCTTACCAGTGGTGCGGTATTGACACCCTTCCAGTCAGGGCAGAGATTGGACCCCAGCTTATCCATAATGGCATATATGGGGCATGTCGGTTAAACAACTACCTCCCACAGTTTCAGCATCAGTCTCAGTAAAAGAACTCAGATAGTTCTTCAAATTTCAGTATATCAGAACTGTCAGATACAATCAATATAATTACAGTACGAAACTCAGATAGTTCCATCAGATTCAAGACTGTCAGATACATTCACCCATGTTATCACAACTACAGTATCAGTCATGATTAGTTATCAGTAAACCATGTATTAGCGTACAGATTTAGCTATCACGCATTCACAATCTCAGTTACTATGCATGTATGTTTACACTTTCACGTTTATATCAGTCAGTCAGTTAGCATTGCTCATGCATGTAAACCCTTTTACATTTAGTCTACCTCACTCGTATACTCAGTACATCCCCACGTACTGACGCATTTGCGCTATAGTTCTTTCTTTTCATGTTACACCATAGGTCCAGAGACATGAGATCCAGATCCGCAGTAGCAGTAGCATTCCAGTATACAGAGTTGCAGTGAGTCCTCTTTGTTCGAGGATGATATGATTTGATTCATTTATTATCTCAGTTAGCTTTCAGTTTTATGGAGTTATTTGGAGACATGTTCCTTTATCTCCTTATTCAGATAGTACTTAGAGGCTTTCAGATTTAGTTCAGATTTGTATTCAGTTTTGATTCAGATTCAGTTGTTTTAGATATTTGTTACCCCACATGGATGTTATGTTTTGACAGATTCTTTATTCAGTTGAACCTTATGGCCTATTTTTCATATTTTCCGCATTCTTCATGTATATTATGTAGTGTACAGGTACATATATCAATCATGGGTTAGATTGTGGTCCTTCGGGGTCATAGGCACCGTGTAACATTCTGGTTCAGAAAATTGGGGAGTTAGAACTACTGAGACTGTTCTTTTACTACTGGAGATCTAGGTAAACAACTAAATTTTTGGGTATTGAATACCCCCAGGACTCGATAGCATGAAAAGTAAAGCATAGAGTAAACTTAAAAAGCATAACATTATGCACTTGTTCATAACTCATCCATAAGGACATTTTATCAAACACTTGTATTGTAAGGCATAAGTTTACACCTATACTAGCATGGCATGATTTCCCCCCATTTAGTTCACATGAGTATTTTAACAAACACATAGGGAGCACAACTATGCACATGATACTAAAACAACATGTAGGCATCATAACATAAATTTCCAAATTCACAAACTCAATGGGTTCAACATGAATTCACATGATACTACACACATGATAATTAATTGCACATGAATCTTGTAATAAACCATAGATTAGAAATCCAATTAACATTATAATCATGAATACACTTAAACTCAATCATGAAAATCATGAAATCAATCTATTTGAAGTTTAAAAGAGTTTCTTAGAATCCAAGGGCGGAAGGAACCCTTGGATGAACACTTCACATACCTTAATACTAGAATTCTTGAAGATTGATGGTGAAATTCTTGAGATCTAAATCTTGAATGAAAAGCCCTAGGGTTTGTTCTTGAGTAATTTGAGAGAGAATAAGTGTAATTTGCTTAAGACGAGCTGAATTTTGTATTTTTGGAGCTGAATAGTCATGGGAAAAAGACCCAAATACCCCTAAGGATGTGAAATCTTAATGACTGAAAACTAACTTAGTGATGCGCAGATCGATGCATCGCATTGATGGGGTTAACATTATGGCCGCCGCACTGCGTCGAGTCCGCATCGATTCACTAGAAATTGCATTGAGAGCTGGGAAAAAATATTCATCAACATGATAGGCAATACGGTGCGTTGAGATCGCGTCGATACACTGGTTTGAACTCCCAAACGTGCCTCAAATGATGTCCAAAAAATCTGAAACTCATCTGAGAACACCTACTGATATTCCTGATCATGAAGCAACTTAAAGATCGACATTTAATGGTCGTAAGGGTCGCAAAATGAGATCACCAACTATGAAGTCTAAAATAACTCCAAGTATAAATACTTCGCTAAAATTTTCTAAGTCTGGGACCCCTTAACAAGCTTTAAAGGACTGAATCAAGCTTAGAATTTTGTGGGGTCTTACAGGCAAAATTAATAACTAAATTTTAATGGGACCTAATATAAAATGGAGTATATGTGTTTTTTTGTCCTAATGAGATAGGGCATGGGAAGGAATTATACGAAAAGGTAAAAAGTATATACATCTGATTTGCCTATGTTAGTACATGTATTTATTAAAAATGAAATGGGTTGTAGTATACTATATAACTAGGTAATATGGCCACGCTTTGCGCGTGCTTTTAAGTACATCTATTTGAGTAAATTTTCTTTTTGATTATTTAAGCATTCAATATATTGTTTGTTAATATAATTATATGTTTTTCTGATGTAGATTATAATTGTAGTAAGAACTGTATATTTAACAATATTACCTAGTATAAACTGAAGAAAGTCAACGCGAAGGATGCTAAAAAATAGCTTCTCAATTGAAATGCTATTAACATTAGTCCTTTGTGTAACTTGTACTTCAGTTGACGTGGTATAAAAGTTTTGAACCAAAGATTTTATTTAAAGATGGACATGTTAAATAAATAAGTTGTTAAATTAACTCAAATGTAAATATGAATTAATCAAAATTTCCTGTATTTGAAAAGGTAATGTTGGACATAAGATCAAGGACGTTTACTAGTGATGTTATCCTTCTTATGAAAGAAAGCTCAAGTGTCATAATTTAGGCGAAAGCTAATTCAAAATATCTTAGTTCAAACATGATTGATAGGGTGATACTAATTTAATATCACAGACCTTTATGCAAGTTTTAAATAGTTAGTGATCCTTGTTCTAATATGGTAGTTGCTGAAGACATTCAGTCAATGTATCAACGGAGCTTAGAAGATAGTATAAATGACAAATGGTAGATTCTTAATGGAAAGTTATTGCTGATTTTGAGCTTTAGATGATTGAAACTTCAGACTTTCAATATCACTGTCATTATTTATGATTACTTTTTTTTTTATTTTAATTTTGGAATTTTATTAATAAAAGATCAAAAACACAATAAAATAGTCTCTACACATGATGGACCAATCCATCCATACAAAAAAAAGAAATAAAAAATGGCCTATCTGCTTTCTGATTTAGCACCCGACCCACTCCCCTTTGATTAAGACATATAAATAAGAAACTAGGGTTGCCTAATTCATTATTTTGTCTTCTCCGCCGTTTAAACCCTATTTCAGCTGAAAAATATTATTGATCCCACTGCTGAACCCAAACTTCATCATGCTTCTACTTTGGATTATCAATACTCTGCCTTGGATATATGCTGCTGCTGCTCTTTTCAGCTTTCAAAAGTAAGTATCTTCTATTTGATTGATTTTTCTTCTTTATTTTTAGCTCATTTCCTCTCTGTATGTTTGGTATCAGCTGTGTTCTATGGTGGATGGGAAATTTCTATGTTTTGGTGCTGATTTGAGGGTTCTAGGTCCCTGGGAAAAGTTACATCTCCAAGTAAGTTGTAGCTTCAACTTCTTCTTTATCTTTCCCTGCTATAGACTCCTATTAATTCAATTTTGATTGCAGTTATGGCTGGTAGGAGATATTGGGATGCTCAAAACCGTAAGTAATTGAGGTGTAGTCTTCTTCTCAGGTGTATTATTTGCACTGATCCCATATGACCCTCCTCTTTTGTTGTGAGTCATTTTTGATGGATGAGTTTATATAGGCTAGTCAACTTTTTTATCCTTTTATTGCCCTCTTAGGTTGTACATAGATGTATGTGATACCTGGTATCTCTATTAGCTGTAGCCTTTAGCCTTTTCATCCCTTTGTTGATGACAGTCGTATGTATGAACATTGAAGCTTGTCACTGTTAAGAATCTTCTTTCCTATAACTTCTAATTACTGGAATATGGTAATACTGAAATCCCCTTTATTTATGGCTAGATTTGTTAAATGATCAGCCAATTGACTCCCCTCCCTCATAATATGTTAAAACTGTACTTATTTATCTTTCAATACTGTTCTAATATGCTCTATAGAATCTAGCAAATTCCATGGACATTTCCATTCTTTATTCAGTATTTTCTGCATGAGAAGAGAATCCGTTTGTATTATTACGTATAGCATATGCCTCTGTTTCTACATTAGAAGTATCCTTTATCATAGAACCCTATGCATATATTAGATCCCCTCTTTCATCTCTTAGGCAAAAAGCATAGGAGCTAATACCTGGATTACCTCTAGAAGCTCCATCTGTGTTTTATTTAATCTACCCTTTCTCTGTAAACTTCTAATTTACCTTTGTAATCTTCACCTTGGATCTTTTTTGTTATAATTCATTCATTATTTTTGGCCATGTAGTTGGAAAGACTTGTATTGTGTTCCTCACCTTGAGTAATAATCCAATATTGTTGGTGATATTAAATATTGTTCTGTGAGTTGACAAAGTCTTTCCATAATGTTTTGAGCTATTTCTTCTCTACCACAGTTCCCAAATTATTATGCTAGGGATGGATTGATAATAAGCTCTCGCTCTTCCCCTGACTTTAGCATTCCACCATGCCAAAATAATTTCTCTGATTCACATTAATACATGTAAAAGAAGAAAAATAGGACCATGTCCCATTAGCAGTGCCTGATCTCAGAAACATATGAGAGATGGTTTCATGATCAGGAATAGTGCAGCACCATCATCTAGTAGGACCTTCAATTCCCCATCTTCTCATATTATCATCAACATGAACCTTTCCTTTCCAAATTCTCCATATTAGGAAAGCTATTTTAAATGGTAATCCTTTAATCCAAATATTTTTTGAAAATCAATTTTTTTTTCTCTGTTTTTCTAATGTACTGCCATGCTGATTTAACTGTGAATTTTCCTGTTGATTTAAGCTTCTATACCAGACTATCTTGTCCATCCAGCCTAACTGGAAGCTTAGTTGTATGTATGATGTAATCAATAACCTCCTGAGGAAATAACTGAGAAATTATTTGTTCATTCCAAGCTCCATTTTGGATTAAGTCCTTTACTCTTTGATATCTGCCATCCTAATCCCTGGTAGTCTACAATATACTATATCAATCCCTTGCATTAGTCCGATTGTCAATCCATATACTTGCATTCCCACCTCTAATTCTCCATAATATTTGATGTTCCACTAAATCCCTAGCTTGCAACATCTTCTTCCAAACTTATGACCCTGCTCTTGATTTCCATACTATCTCATTTGGATGCTTCTTCTTACAATACTTGTTGTGCATATATCTACTCCATATTGAATTTTTTGTTCTAAAATTCCACAACATCTTGCGAAATAGATCCATAGATATATCATAAATCTTCCTGAACCCAAGTCTTCCTTCATCCTCTGGAGTACAAAGATTATTCTATTTAACCCACTGTATGTTTCTCTCTCCTATATGACTACTCCAGAAAAATTGAGCAAACATCCTTTGAATTGTAGTCATGACATTTAACGAAGGGTTCATCACCGATAGACAGTGGATGGGTATACTTTGTAAGACAAGTTTGATGAGAATAACTCTTCCCCCATATGACAACAACTTCCCTTTCCAACCTTGCAACTTTCCACTAATTTTGGTCATGATAGATTGATAGAAATCTTTCCTCTTCCTTATATGAAATATAGGGCATCCAAGGTAAGTGGATGGAAAATCTTTCCTTAAGATCCCTATAACCACTTCTTCCATTATTACCACACCTTGGGACATTTCTTTATGCAAATATATTGCACTTTTCTCCTTATTAACCTTTTGTCCCGACAATCTTTCATACCTCCCTAATGTATCTGCCACCCTCTACAAAGTATGAAGTTCAGCTTTTCATAATATTATCATGTCATTCGCAGAGGCAAACTGATTTCCCTTTGGACTTTTTCTTGTAATTCCAAATAACTTAAATTATTTCTTAAGATCCAAAGATTTTAAGGCTGTAGACATCACCTCTGCAGCTAAAATAAAAGGAGTAGGGATAGTTCATCCCCCTACTTTAATCCCTTATAAGATTTGAAAAATCCTTTTGGTTGCCCATTTAGCAAAATAGAATACTAATTGTTTCCCACCAGTCTATACACCATATCTATCATCACCTCACTAAATCCCACCGTTCTCAACACTCTAGTGAAAAACAACCAATAAACTCTATCATAGTCTTTCATCATGTCAAGTTTGATTACCAAATTAGGAATTTTACCTCTCTTCCTTATATCTGTAATGATTTCCTGAACCACCAATATATTCTTTGCTATTCTTCTCACCTAAACAAAACCAACCTGTTCTTCAGAAATGATATTAGGTAATATACTCTTGATTCTCTTATGAATAATCTGGAAAAAATCGTATTAACAAACTTACTCAATGAGATTGGTCTCATATCAACAAATGTGTTCACAACTAACTTTTTGGGTACAAGAACTAAGTTTGTAAGAGTAAAAAATTTTGGTAGCTCAAACCTATAAAATAAAGTTATTACCATATTATGTACATCTTTGTCTATAATGTCCCATGTATCCTGGAAAAAAGCTCCAGCCATACCATATGGTCCTCTAGTACTATGTCTGTTCATCCCCATAATAGTTTCCTTGACCTCTTGTATTCCAGATATTCTATTTAGTTCTTCATTTTGTTCTTCATTCACCACTGCTGGTAATTCATTTAGCCTAGCAAAATCTTCATTATCATCTTCTTTTGAAAACTGTCTCTGAAAGAAATTCACTGCTGCTTCTGCAATTTTATTTTGATCTTCCAGCCAATCTCCCTCTTCATTTTGGATTCTTGATACTTTTAGTCTATTTACTCTTCCCTTCACCACAGTATAAAATTACTTGGTGTTTTTTTCCCATCTTTAAATCACTCAAATCCAACCTTCTGCTTCCAAAATTCTTCTTCTCTTCTCAATTAAATATTCAAATCTGCTTGTTCTTTAAATAATATTTTTCTATTATTTCCTGATGGAAGTCCCTCAAATTGTTTCTCCCTTACTTTAATAACTTCCTCCAGAGTAGCAATCTCTTGGAAAATGTTACCAAAGTATTCTTTACTCCACTTTGATAAAGCACTTTTAACCTTCTTTAACTTATGATGAAAAATGATGAAAAGATTTCCTACTACCTCAGTTTCCCAATTCTTCCTTATCACATCTAAACATGCTTTCTCCTTCACTTACATATTAAGAAACCTAAAAAGTTTAGAGATATATGTATTGACAGTACTGAAATGAATTTTCAATGGAGTATGACCAGAACCACTCCGAAATCAATGCTCTACTTTTAACACTGGAAAAAGTTCCTGCAACTTATCATTACAAAATACTCTATCCAGCCTTTTGAAAATGCATTCCGCATCAGCCTTTCCATTCCAACATATATATTTACTCTCTTTGGAACCTGGATCCTCTAAACTGCATAGATTAATAAATTATTTAAAGTCTTTTGTCTCTACTATAGTAACTGGCAGATCACTTAATTTCTCCTCTTCACTTATAATAACATTAAAGTCTCCACCTATCAACCATAGATCATGAATTATTTGAGCCATCTCCTCCAGTGAGTCCTATAAAACTAGTCTCTCTACTTTTGTACATTTAGCATACACCAAAGTAACTATAACTGTAACATCAGCTTCCTGATTTACTAACTTCATAGTCAGTTGTTGATATTCATCTTTTATTACAATACAGTTTACCACATCATCATTACATGCCCATATTTTTCCTGATGTATTAGTTGCTGCATGCTGCATTCCTAATCTCCTCTTGTAATCATCAATATTATGGTTGTCATGGAATGGTTCCATTAAACCTATAGATGAAAAATGGTGTCTTTTCTACAAAGTGATTAGTTTGGTGAATGCCTTCTGTGTATTTACTGATCTAATATTCCAAATTAGAGCATTCATCTAGAATTATTATTTAAGGAGCTTCTAGTTTGAATTGAAGTAGTTTTATCCCCTTTGTGTTTCTTTCTTTGAATGCCTTGAGTAGCTTTTAATGTATCTATCTACCTAGGAGAAAAATTTCCTTTAATTCCAACCTTTTCTATGTTCTTCCCCAAATCTACTTCACCCAAGGATACTTTCACTTCATTGCTGTATTCAATCTGGTGTTCTACTTGTATTGCTAAAGATAAAATATCTTCTATTACCTTTACTTCTTCCTCCCCTTCCTTGGACTGCACTACAACTAGTTGCATTAACTATTTTTCTTTCTGTTCTGCTTTCTGTTCTATCATAGCATTTTTTTTGACCGAGGTAATGTCCTTATGTTCAACCTCTTTTGACTATGCTTTATCCATCTCTTCTTCTTGACCTACTTCCAATGCTTTATTCTAAGATATTTTTGTAAAGCTATTGGTTACCCATTCTTTAGTACTTTCCTTACTTTGTTTCTCCTTATGTCCCTTGTCTCTGTCATTGCCTTCTTCTTCATGTATGTCCTGTATAAGCACATCAAAGGCATTTGCAACTGGAATGTCTATCTGATCAATTCCTTCTATCTCCCCTACTATGTGCCCAAACTTATCTTTTTTGTACTTATTTCTTCTGGTTAACCATTGCTGCTTGAAACTCTTCCTACTTTTGTAATTATTCCTTAAAGCTACTGCTTCATTCTCTTTCTCACCCTCAACTTGTATGTTTTCCTCTTTCACTTTTTCCTCCTTATGTTTGTCTAATAATTCTGGATGAATATTCCAACATGAATTTTCATCATGTCCTTGGAAACAAAATTCTTTGCAATACTTTGGTTTGTAACCATATTGAATATTTATCTATTTAAACTTAATATCTCCAGTCATTTCATCTTCTTCATTTATTCTCACTCTTTGTGGCAAAGTAGAAACCAGATCTACCTCTACCTTTACTCGTGCACAACTAGGTCTTATTTGATTCTTGGTTGCTATATCCACTGTCAATGGTTTCCCAATTGCTGAAGCAATTGAAAAAATTGATTCTTTTGCAAAAACATTTGGTGGAAGATCAGGAATTGATATCCAAGCTATACCTACCCGTAGTTTCTACGTCTAGCTCGAACCATGTATCCCATTTTAGAGTTATCATCTGCCAGTACATCTCCTTGGCTTTTATATAATAAGCAGCTGTTGAAATAATATTAACATAATCTTCCAATATACTCAGATGAACAAGAATGTGTCTAGAGTGTAGTACTCCAATGTTACAATCTCCTTTAATGCCACATTGAATGGGAATACTTTTTCGCAGCTTCATTATATTTGGTTTGCCATAAGAAAATTTACCAATTATAGGAAATTGTAAATTTTCCTGTATGATTAAGATTTTTATTTCTAATGATTTCCATGTTATACTCGGTTCACCCTGAATCATTACCTCTAGTTTAGAAAGGATCCTTTTCGTACTGCTTTTACAACGTCTAGGTTTCAGTAGATTTGCATATGTCATCTTCTTGTTAGCATATCCTTTATTTTCCGTGTTAACATTAACTTCATTCTCCTTCTGGTTGTTTGCTGGTGGGTCAACCCCACAGAAGGTTGTGTCCATGACGGTCTCTTTTGTATAACAGGTTTTCATATTAGGGTTAGGGTTTAGCTGGAGAGCATTTTTGCCATTCTATAATGTAGGCCCAATATGATTACAAATTTCATCTTTATTCTTTTATTTATTTCCACAATCTAATCTTGAGGTTCTACCAAATCAACATTAGCAATCTTATACTGAAATAAGTAATAACAATAGAAAACATTTAGCACTTGATATCAACAACCATGTTTCCCTTATTTTTCAAAAAATGTGATCACAAAGATTTAGTCTAGTTGATCTGCATGTTGAAAAAGCTCATTGAAATAATTTGGAATATGGTAATTTTATTTCCTGAGAACCAATTAGGCATGTCACTTAGACATATATTAGTTGCAAAATACATATCCTAAAGCAATATTAATTATGTTTTCCAGTTTTGATTATTGACCATTATATACTGTTTAAGATACATATAAACATCAAAATGAGCGAGGACTAGGGAAATTCTGAATGCACCCATCCGAGAAAGAAAATTTGATAAAAGCTTTGATCCCTGCTTACCTAAATAGAAGGTCGTTGAGACTATTTCTGTGCTTACTATAAGTGCATAGGTGTCGGCTTGTAATCTCCACTCTAATGATCCAAACTTTACCTATTATACTAAAAGTAAACCTGAAAAATAATATTTTGTATTGTGATCTTCTCTACTAAGTAAGAGCTGAGGTGTAGTCAAATGGCACATTAAAAAATCCATGTTGTTCTGTATTTATTTTATTATTTCACCTAAATTTCACATTGGTATTAGTTTACACCAATAAAGATGGTGGTTAAAAACATACCATCACACTTTTCTTCAATACATTAGACGTTACAACACCAAAAGTCAACATATAATAATGTCACACCCCAAAAATCGATAGATCAGATGACACTTGTCGTGGCAAACCTTGACAAGTAAGCCTCTCACTAAAACTGATACACACATGGGGAAAGAGAATTTCCCCCAAGATAAGGCTTCTAGAACGAAGCCAAACCACATAGATATGATAAAAGTGGAAAGAATAAAATCAACACATGCAGCCATACCTCTCAAAATCTGGTGTCAACAATATAAGAACTACTAATATAATCCCAGAGTAAAATACATCAGAAAAATAACCACAAAGAAATAGTATCTATCTCCAAATATTAATAAAGACATAACTACTATAGAAAGATAGATTGAAATCCGACGCATGAATGTCCAACCGCTACCTTAGAATCTCCAACAATCGCCCGAGTAAAGCAAGTTGAGGCGCACTCGATCTAGGACCTGCACCTAAAGGGTGAAGTAGGCATGAGTATGGTCCACTTGTACTCAATAGGTATCATAGTCCGATCAAGTAAATTATTAAATAAAACATACAAAATATACACTAAGGGCATGTCACCTGCAATCAGAAAATATCCCACAATGGTACCCACCACTTGCACTAACAGTTCTAATATATCACATATATTGCAACATCATACTAAGATAGAATACAAGTATGCATTATATCAAATATAAGTAGAACAAGGGGGAACATACATATTCAAGATCATCAAATACAAGTAAAAGCAGATAAGACAATTACATAGATGGCAAGTCAGTATGACAATACAACACAATATAAACACAATAATGTAAGTGCAATGTATATGAAGATGATGATGATGATGATGATGCACGAGGTTATTTCACAACCTCCAGGATTGTCGCACAATCCCCATATACACCTACAAAGCTAAAGATTCCCGACATAGGACCCATGGGGGGTTCGTCAATCCGTATTCAGTCCACATATCTCATATCTCTTTTTCGATACATCCCTAAAAAAGGGTCTTATAAGGTTTTACAATATCTCATCCCTAGCACATCCCTCGGGGAGGGTTTTAAAAGGACGTTGCCAGTGTTTCTCTGGTGCTGCCACGATGGTACCAATGTTTCATGAATGAGTATGGTATGAGGATGTAATGATCACAACCAATCAAAATGAGTATTTTCACAACTAACCATATGATTTACAAAACCAACCACAATGATACATTTCCACAACCATGTGAGCTAATATCCACTTATTATTTCCATTTTATCCATGAATTTTCACATGTTTCATGTAACAACAAGAATGAATATACACAATACCCCAATTTTACCACATTAAACATTTAAAAAACACAATATAATTATTCACATGTATTCAGAGCTATCAACATCACATAAGACCCCACACAGTCACACACATCACATAATATCTCAATTTCGACAATTACATCACATATACGCCCCACACAGGCATAACACTTAGATGGACATTTTTCATGATTAGTTCCCACCCTTAACATGCATTTTGTACCATCATTTACTATTTAGCTCAGTCTGAAAGAGTTAAGCTATAACCTACCTCAAAATCCAAAATCGATCTGCTATACTTCGAACCCACGATCTTACTTTTCATGAATGATCTCGAACTCTACTGAAAATATCAAATATGGAATCTACGTGTCAAAAAAAAATCAGCGACACCCATTTTGACTACTTTTGGTTCGGGGTCAAAACGGACCCCAAAATAGATTTTCAAAAAAGAAGGGCAAATAATAACTTTACTTTAAAAATGCATTCCTTATATTTTTAGGAACCTACGGCTGTAAATCCAAGTCAAATAAAGTAAAAAATAAGTTTCAAATCAAAGAGAAACTATTTTTAAGCTTTATCGAGTAAAATCTTTGAAATTCATGTTAAAATTAAGAATCAGAGTTGTTTTGAAGGTTAAATTGATGAAAAACTAGTAATTATAAGATTAAAACATTATTCAAGTGAAAAAGAGTGAAATTGGAGTTTAAAATCAAGCCCTAAGATTTTTGAAGTTTTGAGAAATTATTCAAGAAATTACTAAGAAAAGGGGTGAATTCTTATCTTAAATCAGTAATAGAACCATGAAATAGATATTAATCTAGCTTCTCAAGCTTCAACACTAATTTAGGATTTAACTCTCAAGAGGCAAGGTGAAAGAATGGATAAAATGGGCCAAAAAAGGTAAAAAAAAATTTGATTTTTTATCCAGATTTGCACCAATTTTTTCTTTTAAAGTCCCCCCAAACTTCGATGTGGTGTCTAGGATTCGTTCAGAGTTTGATATATGTAAACGAACAATGAAACCATACTAAATTTGACGTTCCGAATGCATTGGAGAAATTGAATTTTTGAAAAATTATCATTTTCACAAAGTTGACCTCCAAAATTCAAAATCATAATTTTTCCAAACCGAGGGTCGAAATGAGATTTAAAAGCCGTAAAATCATACCAAAGATGTTACCACCCTAAAATTTATATTTTGAATCTGCTGGCATAGTCAAATTTTCCATCCTATTTCATTTTGATCAAATGTGGATCCCACGTCCATATTTCTATTTTTTCAACCAATAGGTTGAAATGAGCTCGGGTGCACGAGACCCGAACCAAATGTCTACCTAGACTAAAATTGATATTTTGAAGCTTCTAGCACTGTCCGTTCATCCATCCATTGCACGAATCAAAAGATATCCATATAAGTCAAAAATAAGGCTCTCGAAAATATTAAAAATCATAATATCGCATAAATGGTACAAAAATGCCTCGAGAACCATGTCAATCCTCTCCACACCCTAGAAATACCATAATGAAACTATGGAGAGGGGTAAAATAATCAAATTACACAAAAACACACAATTCACATGTTTTATCAAAAAGTCGATCGTTTCAAATAAAACTTTGCTGCTCTCATAATACATTCTAGAAAATGGCAGACGTTATTCTATTCCTTGCAATTACTCAAACTTGTGACTATAGTTCCTTTTACTGTGTGCCGCACTGTATATATCTTGTTCATGTGTGTTTAAACTTAAAACAATTATTTTAATTTTATTGGTCGCTTCCTTCGTTTATCCACAATATGCATTTGGTCCTTTTAACAAAAGGCATTACAGCCAACCCTACTTGCAACCCACCCAAGATAGATAAAGCCACTATAGTATAAACATAAATGGATCCCTATCCATTAATATTCCATAAGAAAGAAACCAAAAAGACTTCAGGAAATAGACCTTTATTAACCATGAAAAATCCTATAACAAAAGCCAAGATTAAAAATGCAACCAAAATCAGCATTCCAACCTGCTTTCGTACCAAAAACCTAAAAATAGAAGGAAGCCATTTTTACTTTTCTCTTTAAATCAGAAAGTGATGTATTTGAATATTTACGTGAGACAAACCAATTTTGAGAGTGGTAAACTCCATTTTGTGCCAATTGCTACAATGATCCCTGACCTAGCCGTCACCTAAAAAATTAAAGAGGATGTAGTAAAATAATTACATATCATAATGAATGAGCAGGGGGATTTTTATACGAATAATTTGTTAAAATCTTCTCATTCTCATTTGTAAACCTAAATGATTGAAGCACATTAATTTTGGGAACCATATTTAGCATTTACTCTTGACTCTTATCCAGAAAAATTGTACCTTCAATAGCAATACCGTATCAGTCAGTATACCACATTCCCTAGATATGATTGTTATACCTACAATACCTATACAAGTATACCCAAAAACTGGAATATCAGCAATAGGGGAGAATCCTTTTTCCAACTCCATATATCCAAGACACAAAGTACGGAGAACGTCAAAAGAAAGCTGATTGATTGTGGTCTTCAAATGGTTAGTTTATGTTTCATCCATGGGAAGAACCTCCACACTGGAATTAATTACGTTGTCACAAGGAGCTAGAACTATTTTCAAAGTGCCTTTAGTATGAGCCCTTAAACCTTATTCAACGAGCTCTAGCACCGCACCCATGCGTTTCTTTATAGTTGTTAGCATGCCAGTTTTATCACTACAAATGGTTGTAGCAGATCCCATAGTCTCACAAGATGCTAAATGTCGAACAAGTGCCTTATCATTCTTCATTTATTTCATGGTTCTTGGTCACTTCCTTCATCTATCCACAATATGCATTTGGTCGTACTAAGAAAAGGTATTACAATCGGCCCTGCTCGCAACCTACTCAGGATAAATAAAGACACTAAAGTTTAAACATAAATATATCCCTATTCCAGATGATATTCCACATGAAAGAAACCAAAAAGACTTCAGAAAAAAGGACCTTTATTAACCATGTAAAATCCTACAACAAAAGACAAGAGTGCAAATGTGAATTATTAAGTTATCACAATAACTAGTAAAAATGATCTCTTGTTGAAAAATTATAAAACTGAAAGCAAAAATTATAAAGGGCAAAAAAATCATTTTTCCAATTATGAAGATATAATCACACAAAGAAACTCAAAAGAAACTTTCACTACTCTCTAGTTTGCTTCGATTTTTAATGTTGAAGAGAAATCAATAAGCACGTAATGTGATGTTCATCAACTCTACTTTTTTTCTGAATGTTGAGGGAAATTTGAAAAACATCCAAATTCACCACTCAAAATTTTACAAAGTGAGAAATTTTTTTATACTAAATCTCGTTGGCAATAGATAAGCAAACAACAACTTACAAGATAGACAAAAATATGGTGATATTGCATGATATCACTATATCTGAACATTCTTTGAATCTATAAGTGAGACAAATGAATTCTGAGAGTGTTAATCTCCATTTTGTGTGAATTACTGTAATGATCCATCACTTAGCCATCACCTGAAAAATTAAAGAGGATACAGTAAAATATTACACATCATAATGAATGAGCAGGGGGCTTTTTATACGAATAATTTGTTAAAATCTCTTAACTCTCATTTGTAAACCAAAATGATTAAAGCACCTGAATTTTAAGAATCAGATTTAGCATTTCCTCTTGAATCTTATTCAAAAAACTGTACCTTCAATGGAAATACCTGCATCGGTCAGTATACCTCATTCCCTAGCTATGGCAGTTGCAATATTGATGTTATCACTAGTAACTATTCGTACATCAACCCCAGCTGAACGACATAGCGCAACAGACTCCCCGAGCCTAGGATGAACAAGATCCTTTATAACTAAAATACCTATATAAGTATATGCAGAAACTAGAATATCAGCAATAGGGGAGAATTTTTTTTCCATCTCCATATATCTAAGATACAAAATGCAGAGAGCTTCACTGGCAAACTGATCGATTGTGGTCTTCATATGGTTAGTTGATGTTTCATCCAAGGAAAACCCCCCCACTGGAATTAATTACCTTATCACAAGGAGTTAAAACTATTTTTGAAGCACCTTTAGCATGAGCCCTTAAACTTTCATCACAGATCTCCAACACCACACCCATGCATTTCTTTGTATAGTTAAATGTCTAAAATTTTATAATTTTCCCATCTGGTCGTTCCACTTGAAAATTTCCACCAAGCGCTAAGCCAAACTACAATAAAGCGGTCTCATTTAGTGTTCCCAATATGTCAGATTTCCCATACTTGGAAGCTATAACTTCTCCTCCGGTGTTGTTAAAAATTGACTGCAGTAAAGTTTTTAGTAAAAAATTTGGAATCTCAGAACAAAGGTCTATTGAATCACTTAACTTATTCATATTCTTGACATTCATAATGAAGCATGTTTTCACTACTGTCATACGGTTGGTTCCAGTTTTGTCATTACAAATGGTTGTAGCAGATCCCATAGTCTCATAAGCTGCTAAATGTCAAATAAGTACCTTATAATTCTGTAACACCCCGCCTTTCAGGATAGAACAAAAACCATCATTTCTATGTGTAGATGATCCAAAAACCATAAATCCTATGCAAATTTGGTATGTTAATCAATTAGGTAGCGTGGGAACCTATTTGAGGATGAATTGAGATAATAGAGGTCCCCTAACTCAAGGACGAGTTGTAAGCTTTCCTATCATTAAATTTTGAGTGAGTATCAAAACTTGGGTCAACTTCAATCGACCATAACTCTTTGAATATAACAAATTAAGATGCCTACTATATATAAAATATATATAACAAATTAGGAGGCCTACTGCCAAAACGTGACGATGAGGTTGATGATTTATCAGCTGTGTGACGGCTCATCAGACCTGATCGTCATCCTAAGCCATTGAATGGTGAAAACCAGCCCAAAAGTAACGACCTGGGTGACGACTTATCACCCGAGTGACGGCACGTCAACCCTGGTCGTCAACTGATGCAATTATGCAATTTTTTTGGGTTCCTTAGGGGTATTTTGGTCTTTCTCTAACTCCAAAAACCTTTCGCAAGAATTAAATTACCCCTTAAGTGTTATTAATCAATCATTATTAGTTTTACAACATCAAAAAATTCCTCTTCACTCTCAAAATAAGATCAATTAGGGTTTTCTCCAAGAACAAGAAATTCAAAAAAATCAAGCCTTAAGTTCAAGATCTCCAAGAAACAAATCAAGATCTGAGTTTCATCTATCAAGATCTAGGTTCCATATTCAGATCTTATAATTTAAGGTACGTGGGGTTTTTCTAAAATTTTATGGGCATAGAAATCTTCTTTAAATTATGCAAAGGGTTTAGAAATCATGATTTTTAAGAAAAGGGATTTGGATTTACGATTTTAATCATGTTTTTAGAAGCCTTGATGCTATTGTTTTGGTCTTTAGGCCTTCCCCCAAAGTGATTTGAAATCCTATGTATATGTATGTATGTGTTTTAATGTGATGTTTGAATTGAGAGCATGACTCATATGAAATTCCTCTTTTGATATGATTTATCCCATTTTTCATATGATATGGATTGTTTTGAAATGCATCTTAAAAAGCATGATATAAAATGTATTGATTTATACTATGACATGAATATGATTTTTGAATCAAAAGAGAGAGTTGTTTGTATTGATAAATATTGAATATAAATATCTAATGGAAAAAGTTGCATGGTTTCACAAAGATTTCAGGACCATCACATTGTTATTGAAAGAATGATAATCCTTGTATACTTTTGACTTGTCTTTCGGAACATGAAATCTCTTATACTATTTGAATGTTTGGGTGGTATGAATTGAGTTTTTGATGAAAGAATCATGCATAATGCATTATGGCTCAGAAATAAGACTTGCAAGTTTTGGTGTGACGACACCAACTCAGATTATGCCATGTTAATTCAGAATAGAATAGAATGCATGTTTGAAATTAGATTTTCAATTTTTGAAACTAGAATGGTACAACTTTCAGAACAGGCTAAAATTGGTAATAAAGAGAGCTTAGGTGGTTCCCCAAAGAAGGCACGAGTTCTGATAACTCATTGCCCAAAATCGTGATTTGCCAATCCGGGTTTATTATTATAAGCTGGCCTAGTGCCCTGTGGCGTATCAGACTTAGACACTCCAACCCTTGTGGCACACTTGGGTTGGGTCCTTCCCTGTTGAGTCAATGGTGGATTCCATACAGCCCGTGAAATATCAAACTTGTAGGGGAGTGCCACCTAACTCAGAAGTAATACAAAGATCAGAAATTGCATTGATAGAAAAGTTTTATGATTATAAAAAATGTCCATATGTTTTAAAATGATGTCTTTCATGATGATTATGATAATCTCTCAACTATTTTATTTATATACAAGCTTTATTTTAGATTTTTTCGCGTACCAGTACATTTGTATTGACCCCCCTTCTTCCCAGGGTATAAAGCTAAGTTCAAAGGTCCTGCTAGTCCGTAGAGTTTTCTGACAATAGTGATGTGTGTAGTTGGTGAGCCTTATTTATTCCAGAAGACCTATGTCTTTTAGATTATGTTATTTATTTTGGTTTAGGTCTACTGGGGGCCTTGTCCCCGTTTCATACAGTTGTCATTTTTAGATGTAGTAAAGATTTCGCAGACAAGTTCAGATGTTTTGTAGTTAATATTGGATTTCATTTTTCATGGTTTAATTAAACTCAGAGTATGACCATGTTTTCGTAATGATTTACAATTTCACATCTTTTATTATAATTTATGAATATTGTGCATGATTACTAGATAGAGAAGGGCGTTCAGGCCTTCATGGTTTGGGATACTCGTCACAGCCAGGGCCCCAGTTCGGGTTGTGACAAACTTGGTATCAGAGCACGATTCATGGTCCCAGGGTATTTGCAAATTGCGTCGGGTAGAGTCTTATTTATGGGTGTGTTGTGTGCCAAACTTATAAGCAGGAGGCTACTAGGCGTTTAGGAATGTTTCCCTTTCTTCATGTTCTAGTTCATGCTATGGAGTCAGGATGTTCCTCCTTCATACTCTAATTCATGCTATGGTGTCGCCCATACGAAAGAAAAGTTATCCTAATTCTTTTCCTTACTATGGTGTTTTCAGATAGTGCTTTCAGATTTACTAACATAAATTTTAGAAGTCATACAAAGGGCTTGAAAGGAGCTCCAGTCACTCAAGTTTAAAATTGTGTCCTCATTCTTAAGAGGCGTTCAGTTAAGACAAGATTAAGATGTGTATTCTTGGGTCATTAAATATTGTGTATCAAGTTTCTATCTGTTGTAATCTTGATATCATTGTGTTGTTGAAACAAAAAGTCTAGTGAATACGTATGGGGCTCTTTATATTCACTAGCATAGTTTCTTTGTTATTCATTCCATTTTCTTATTCAAAACACAAAAATCAAAGTCTAGTGAAGCCGTGTGAGGCCTGTTTTGATTCACTAGAAACTTGCTGTTCATCTTATTATTCTTGTGTTTATTGGAACTGTATTTCCACCCGAGTAGTAGTATAAGTTAAAGTGTCGATATCATGACCTATTGGTGGTGAGATTAGATTAAGAAGTTGATGATATGAAGTCATAAGGTTAGAAGTCAGAGTGAGGGTGACTTTTGTGTAGATAAGATCGTATTGAAGTATAATATAAGGTTAAGGTTAATCATGTCTATTATATGACTTTACCCCCTTAACCTTCTTTTCTTTGGTAGTTGTAAACTAGTACTACTTGTGAGAAGGTATGTGGTAGATTTGGAGGTATAGTAGTAATGTCATAAAGGTGTTTTGGTTATGGGTAGTATCTAGATAAAATGAAGTATTTGGGTAGAATTTCCCAATTTGATGGACTAGTATATCAAGTTGCATTCTTCATTGGTGGTAGATGATTGATGCTAGACTACAGGCTTGAATTTAAATGTAAAATTTGGTGGTAAGAATAGTGGCATGAGATTAATGATGTATGTTTTGTGGGAATAAATTTGTAACGCCCCAAAATATCATCCTGAGACGCCACACAGTGCCCAAGGCTACACGTAGCCTTAAGCTAACCCCTTAAGCCAAAAACTACCCTTGGGTTCCAACACAACAACATACATGCTACGCTAAGGATATATATATAAGTACATATATGGAATGTCTATACACGAACCAACCCAACAATACCCTAGTCTGACTTAGCCTCTATACATCAAAATTAACGAGCCATTGGGACAAACCCTCAACTGACTCAACAGACCAAAGGGATCACAAAACAACAACACCAAAACTAGCAACTTGATCCTCGAACCATGAGGACTCACCACTGAAGGAACGTAGATGCGACACTCGGATATCACTGTCGCAGCTGCGGCTGAGTACCTGAACCTACTTCATGGTAAGAATGTAGCCCATAGAGAAATATGTGGGTCAACACAAGATACGTACTGAGTATGTGGGGGCGCATGCAAAATATAAATAATATCATAAATTTCATAAAAACGTACATACGGACCATAATGACACACCTGGCTTGAGTGACATTGAATCATGCAACTCATAACATCTTAGATAGGAAATGTAGGAGAAAAACCTCATAAATCATTATAGATCATCATAGGCAACTTGACTTACCACATCAAAACTCGGAGTGACTTGGTATTTCAATAAACATGACTCTTATGGACAGGGGAGTTTCCTATAACCGACAACCCCATGTGAGCTACGTGGAATACCAACGTTTGAAACCCCCATTGGCGGTAGCGTCATACTCTTTGCCAGGGAGTACAACCTTAAAACTGCAATAATCACAATCGGGATCTCTGGCCAATAATATCATCATTAAACAATCCTACAGTGGTACATAGGTTTGGGGAAATACCAAATTTCTCTCTCGGTGCTAAGTACTACTCCCCGACAAGCTCAGAACACGTTAGGAAATCCACCACAACATCACAAGGGTCTATCATAAAGACCAAATCAAATCTCTTTCTCATTTATCAAATCATATCAATTTGTGGATTCCTAACTCAACACATTTTAGCTCAAAACATTTTAATCTTCCTCAGCATCAACAAGGTATCAATGCATTGAACCATAACCAACTCGACATTTGGAAAAGGATATGAAGACTCAATACATAATATTTTCAACAATTTAACTCATCAAAACCATCCGGAAAATACCAAGACTCATTGCAACTTCAATTTCAACATTTCTCAATTTGCCATCCAACTCTCATTTAAAGGTACTTGAGACATCAACCCATAGTAGGGATATAGAATTTACAATATCAATTATAAATTCATAATAAGGAAATAGTGGAATGATAGTATAAATCAAGGTTTAACAAATTAAATCATCATACTCTCATAATCAAATACTTTTTGGACATAGTTCCATCTCAACATCATACACATATCGGATGACATAATCCCATAGCTCATGGACAATAATATAAGATATAAAACCATATTTCCAATTCATGGTAAAACATGTAAAATCTCATGTCAATGTAATTCAACAAAAATACCGAGCACAAGATCGAAAGGATAATCTTGTTCAAAGCCCCACATACCTAAAAATGGAAGATGAATATGAACTTCCGACTTCAGAACTTTATTCACGAAAATAAAGGGTGCTTCTCGAAGCCCTTAACATTATCAACTCGAATCCCAAATCAATTTGAAATTTCTACGGTTCAATCAAGAGACATAGAAGGATGAAATTTAGAGTAGTAGGGTTGGGGTTTGAGCCTTAGGAAATTTTGGAGAAAAATAAACTATTGAATTCTCTTAATGGACTTAAATCCATGGTTTACCCGGATGGATTGGAGTGGGAATGACCAAAATACCCTTAACAATCAAATAATGTCAAATCTGTCCTTTGGTGGACTGTTTTGATAGGCTGAAGTAGATCGACCATAACTTTTTGCTCCGATGGCCAAATTGGATGAAACCAATTTCATTGGAAAGAGGACTTTCATAGATTCATGTTAATATATATTATCTCACCCATATCATTATGTACAAGGAGTTATGATAGTTTGAAGTTGACCCTAAAATTCGCCTGACCTCAGTATTTTTTTCCTGCACATTTACTGTTCACCACTATTCACGGTTAGATCGGAATGATCATAACTCATCGCTCGAGTGTACGTTTTGGATGATCCACATATCATTGGAAATATTATTCGATGCTCTACGCGATGACGGGTTGCCTATTCAGAAATTCCACACGAAAAAATTATTAATCACGATAAAGAACAAAAGTCATCACATTTTCATCTGAGATCTTAACAGAAAATTTTTCTGGGGCATCACAAAATTAGTAGGCTTGATGTGTTGAAATAGTACGTGCTAATGAGTTATGATAAGAAAAACCATAAGGTCATGATCGATTATTATTTTTATGAAGTTCTAGTGTACTAGTATTTCTTGATGTTCATTTCATGGTTTCCAAGTGAGAATTGTGCATACGGTTGGGTTGTAAATCATGTTTAGCACTAGACATTAAGTTTGATCAGTTGATGGCCATGAAAGTGGATGTGACAATTTCTTAATTAATGATACTTGTTATATGGAAGTAATCTAATAGGCTTGAATGGTGTATGCAATAGATTAAGTTTATTTGATTCGTAATGAAGTATGATGTTGTATGTATGAGGTAGAAGTATACCCAAGGTGATATGAGGTTGCGGTATTTTTTTCTAAGGCTATTACATGTTGTGTGTGGCTAGTGGTACCGTTGAGTTGCTAGGTGGAGAAAGACTAGTTAGATGGTACAATGTGTTCTAAATGGCCAAGTTAAGGAGTTTTTGACTTATAGTATTGAGCCTTTTGATATGATCTTGATCCTCATGGTAGAGAGATATAAGTTTGGGGTCGCAATATTGGTAGGCTATGACGGGAGAATCATGGTTCATCAAAGGGTTGGTGATATCCATGTTAAGTGTTAGAATCTAAGTTTGAGTTTTGAAGGTTGAACTAATAGAAATAAAAATAGAAGCACTAGAGGGTGTGCACTTCAACTATGGGAATATTCATGAAGATTTAAAGTTAGTAAGTGTTCAAGTATTATATGATGACTATTGGTGGCTATAGAAAGATAAAGTGCATCTCAGAAGGTAGTATTAACAGTGGGTTTTCCACTTTCAGGGTAGTCATTCCGGTTAAGTTCTATGATATGCGTGTATAGTCGTTTTTCAGATCCTAGAGTGCAGTATGTGTAGTTCAGTTAGAGTCTAGTAAGGGATCTCTCAAACTTAAGATGATAGCTTGAAGCTAAGGGGGAGATAATAGAGAGAGTAACCAAGTCAGGCTCTGAGATATTAGTAGAAATGCCAGTATGATATAGAACATCAGATGGTGAGGGTGAGGCTCAACCCATTCTTGAATTTGTATTTTTCAGTTATCCCAATACCTACTCATGCCTTACATTTTAGTTCCATGATCATAGTTTACGTTTATGCATATGATAGAGGATCAGGTGCTTTTCCAGTCCCTTAATGAGGGGTTTCGGTTCTTTTAATAGTCAAAATCACAGTCCATAAGTTATGAACTCTAAAAATTAAGGTCATGGAGATCATGACTCATGTACTCACGCTGAATAGTGTGCTTAGTTTCCATAACTCATGCTACACTCCAAATGATTGGCGAGATTCTGCTTATTTCCAGGTATGCCCCCAATTCAGATCATTTTGATGAATCTATGATATTGATTCGTTGTTCCTCAGGCCTCAGTTAAGTGTCAAGTTTTGTATAGTATCCTTCCATTCTTCAAGGTCTTTTGTTCTAACCTTTTTGTGACTCCTCCTTATGTAATGATTGTGGTGATGAGTGAATGTTTCTTGTTGATGAAAGATCATTATATGCTTGTTTTAGATAAGGCCATAAGTATGATATAAGATTTGGGGCCAAGTCTTTGATACATGTGATGGTTAGTAGATTTTTTTTTATGTGTATATTCTTGGGGTAGAGCATGTGAGTTGTATTGTTAGTGTTTTAGAGAATATATATGAAGTACGTATTTATGGGTGTTTGCCGTAAAGTTCATATGTGGTTATAAAGATGGGCTTGAATGTCGCGTTGGGATTTAAGTGGAGAAATGCAACATGCGCTAGTGAATCCATAGTAAGAGTTTAGAGTTGGTCATTGAAGTGATAAAACACGTTATGCTTAGGGTGTGATATCTAAAGAGGATATAGAAGATTGAATCATATAGTTTAGACTAGTATCGTGGTGTGGCATGTTGTATTTTGTGATTTAGAATTAGGCTTGATCATAGCGAAAGGATTTAAGCTACTTTAGACATTAGTAGAAAGAGTTATCAATGCCCATATAAGAATTATAAGTTAAATCAAATGAGTATGGTATTTAAGGGGAATAGTATAGTTAAGGGAGTCTTCGAGAAGTGTCCTAAGCATGAAAGTAAGAAGTTACATCGCCTAAGGCCTGGAAATTCTATCCTAGCTTATGAGTTATATGTCCTTATTCCATGCAATAGAGTAGTGTTAAGGTTGTGATTCCTTAGTTGGATGTCTTGTGTAAATCTTGCCTATGATTCTTTTCTCTTTAATGCTACTGGAACATTTTTAGAAAGAGTGCTGAAGAGATAATCTATTCCATCCATGTAAATTGCGAATCCAGTTCAGTCCAAGCATCATGTTTCTGATTCAGCTATTTATTCATGACTCAGGTCATAAGAGTTTAGCGCATAATCTAAATTTTTTTCCAAGTATTTTAGCTCAGACAGTGTAATACCCTGGTGCAGTCTAAGTCTTGTTGCCTCATGATTCTTACTTGTACAAGTTATCACTTCTCAATTCAATATATATGATTGGATCATGAACACTTCAAGGGAATCCTAAACTTTCAGCATGAATCCGCTCCTTAAAGCAAGTAAAGTCAAGTCTGCTCAAAATTTAGTTTTATGATAGAAGTTTAAATATTTCAGCTCGGTTATATCCCTTCTTAGAATACATATCATGTCCACATAATTCCATACCTTTAAGACTTCAACATTCCTACCCATCATTCATGGATGAATGATCCGAAAGGGGATATAATGTAACACCCCGCATTTTGGGCTAGAACGAAAACGTCAATTCTATGCGTAGATGATCCAAAAGCAATAAATCCTATGAAAATTTGGTATGTTAATTAATTATGTAGTGTGGAAACCTATCTGAGCATGAATTGAGACCATAGAGGTCCCCTAACTCAAGGACGAGTTAAAAGCTTTCCTATCATTCGAGTTTGAGTGAGCGTCGAAACTTGGGTCAACTTCAATCAACCATAACTCTTTGTATATAACGAATTTGTAGGACTTCTACATATCAAATGAAAGTTCTTTGAGTCCTCTTTCCAACGCCACTGGTTTCTCTTTAATCCGATATCAGAGTAGAAAATTATGCTTATTTTACTTCGAAGTGTCTATTTTCCAAAACGTGACAACGAGGCTGACGACCTATCAGCTGTGTGACGGCCCGTCAGACCTGGTCGTTAGCCTAAGCCAGTGAATGGTGAAAACCATCCCAAAAGTGACGACCTGGGTAATGACTTATCACCTGAGTGACGACCCGTCAACCCTGGTCGTCAACTGATGCAATCATGCAATTTTTTTGGGTTCCTTAGGGGTATTTTGGTCTTTCTCTAACTCAAAAAACCTTTCGCAAGAATTAAATTACCCCTTAAGTGTTATTAATCAATCATTATTAGTTTTACAACATCAAAAAATTCCTCTTCACTCTCAAAATAAGATCAATTAGGGTTTTCTCCAAGAACAAGAAATTCAAAAAAATCAAGCCTTAAGTTCAAGATCTCCAAGAAACAAATCAAGATCTGAGTTTCATCTATCAAGATCTAGGTTCCATATTCAGATCTTATAATTTAAGGTACGTGGGGTTTTTCTAAAATTTTATGGGCATAGAAATCTTCTTTAAATTATGCAAAGGGTTTAGAAATCATGATTTTTAAGAAAAGGGATTTGGATTTACGATTTTAATCATGTTTTTAGAAGCCTTGATGCTATTGTTTTGGTCTTTAGGCCTTCCCCCAAAGTGATTTGAAATCCTATGTATATGTATGTATGTGTTTTAATGTGATGTTTGAATTGAGAGCATGACTCACTTGAAATCCTTCTTTTGATATGATTTATCCCATTTTTCATATGATATGGATTATTTTGAAATGCATCTTGAAAAACATGATACGAAATGTATTGATTTATACTATGACATAAATATGATTTTTGAATCAAAAGAGAGAGTTGTTTGTATTGATAAATATTGAATATAAATATCTAATGAAAAGAGTTGCATGGTTTGACAAAGATTTCAGGACCACCACATTGTTATTGAAAGAATGATAATCCTCTCATAGTTTTGACTTGTACTTTTGGAACATGAAATCTCTTATACTATTTGCATGTTTGGGTGGTCTGAATTGAGTTTTTGATGAAAGAATGATGCATGATGCATTATGGCTTAGAAATAGGACTTGTAAGTCTTGGTGTGATGACACCAACTCAGATTATGCCATGTTAATTCAGAACAGAATAGTATGCATGTTGAAATCAGATTTTCAGATTTTAAAACTAGAATGGTGCATGTTTCAGAATAGTCTAAAATTGGGAATAAAGAGAGCTTAGGTGGTTCACCGAAGAAGGCATGAGTTTAGAAAACTCATTTCCCAAAACTGTGATTTTCCAATCCAGGTATATTATTATATGCTGGCCTAGTTCCCTCTGGCGTATCAGACTCAGACACTCCAACTCTTGCGGTACACTTGGGTTGGGGGCTTCCCCATCGAGTCAATGGTGGATTCCATATAGCCTGTGGAATATCAAACTTATAGGAGAGTGTCACCTATCTCAGAAGTAATACAAAGATCAGAAATTGCCTTGACAAAAAAGTTTTATGATTATAAAAAATGCCCATGTGTTTTGAAATGATATCTTTCATGATGATTATGACTATATCTCAACTATTTTATTCATATACAAGCTTTATTTTGGATTTCTTCATGTACCAGTATATTTGTATTGATCCTCCCTTCCTTCCAGGGTCTAAAACTCAGTTTAGAGGTCCTGCTAGGCCGTACAGTTTTTAGACAACAGTGATGTGTGTACTTGGTGAGCCTTATTTATTCCAAAAGGCCTATATCTTTTAGATTATGTTATTTATTTTGGTTTAGGTCCACTGGGGGCCTTGTTCCAGTTTCAGAAAGTTGTCATTTTTAGATGTAGTAGAGATTTCGCAGACTAGTTCAGATGTTGTGTAGTTGATATTGGATTTTATTTTTCATAGTTTAATTGAACTCAGAGTATGACAATGTTTCCGTAATGCTTTACAATTCCGCATATTCTATTATAATTTATAAATATTATGCATGATTACCAGATAGAGAAGGGCGTCTGGGCCTTCATGGTTCGGGATGCTCGTCACAGCCAGGGCCCCGGTTCGGGTTGTGACAAATTCATTATTTTTTTAATGGTTATTGGTCACTTTCTTCATCTATTCATAATATGTACTTGGTCCTACTAAGAAAAGGTATTACATCCAGCCCTGCTTGTATCCTACTCAGGATAGATAAAACTACTAAAGTTTAAACATAAATAGATCCTAATTTTAGATGATATTTGAAATACCTTAGATTTTTTGCCCTTGGAAATTTCTTGAGCCTTAATCTCACTACCTTGGTTACGACTGGACCCCCAGAGTCATAAGGTAGATTGATGACTCATTGGGATGAGTCATAACCAAATCATGTAAGTTTATGGCATGATTCTACTGTGGGTACGAGTGGCTCACTATAAGCTGTAAGAATTATTTATAAGTCATGGGGTGTAAATCATAGGGTGTCCAGTGTATGCCCCAAATATGTTCTGTGTTCTTTACGACTGGGACCTGCAACTCGTCGGGTCCTATTACAAGTTGGTTGGTTAAGTTGTAAGGTCAGCAGTGGATGATGTCATAGAGACTAACCTGGTTATGACTCATGGTGACGAGTCGTATGGAGTGGTTAAAATTTGATGGTTAACTCATAGTCAAAGATGACTTTATTTAGCTTTTAAGTTAAGGACATTCTAGATATTTACCCTCTTACCTAACTTAAAGCCCACATCTTAGTAACTCCTCAAATACTCTCAAATCCCCAAGGTCAAGAACACTTGGGGTTTTTAGGAGGTTGATTAATTAGCACTTTCAAGAGCGATTTCTCTCTGTACATCTTACTATTTCAGGCATGCGACTCTTCCCTCATTGTTAGTTTTGTAAAAGCATATGTATTAAAGTATTATTCATATGGGATTATTTTTGTTTTAAAATAAGGGTTGTGGGTTTGAATGATTATTGTTGAACAATGTTTTCCCATGATTTAGTTATGATTATTCATGCTTTAAAGATGGTTTAAACTTGTGGGTTCATAGGTATGGTGGATAAATTAGGGAATTGTTATTTTTCCAAACTCGTGACTTTTGAAATAGTTATGACCTCAACCCCTTAATGATAAAATTGTCTTTGAGTTATGAGAAAGGTAGAAATTTGTGAAATTGAACTAGCCTTGAACCATTGCATGATATAAAGATGTATTTGAAATACAATAATCTAATTAAATAAAAAAAAGGAGTCACTGATTCCCCACCTTGTATTAATGAACAAAGGGAGTTGTTTCCCCCAAGTCTTGGCATATTGTTGTTACCTTGCAAGTTTAGTTGGTGTGACGATACCAAAAATATATGCGTTAATGTGAAATATGGTTCATGAATGGGATTGTGTGATAAATGATTTAACTAGGCTATAAATAGGGTTGTGTAGCTGAGTTGTGAAAGTAGAGGTCCAGGTAACCAATACTAGAAATCATATTTACCGAGGTAGGGGTCAAAGTGACCAGGAAGGTTTGAGTCCCCCTTACTATTATTTCATGATTAGAGTGGTTCGAGTCCCCCATAAATCGTTATGTTATCGGGTGCTTAAGTCACCTTGGTATATGTTATGAGGTTCGAGTCCCCTATGTGCATATATATGAGATTATTCTCCAATTGGCATAGCTACACGCACTGGATCCTGACTAGGGGTAAGAATTGGGACCTATATTGCCCGTGGGTACTATGATATGATGGTTGAGCTACACAATCCATGTTAAGGTTTAAAAGTGCATGATAAACCTTTGTCCTTGTCTTGAAATCTGATATATATATGTGTATGAATGTATATGTAGTTGATTATGTGCATTGGTTTTGGATGTTTTTAAATTATTGATCTTGACATTATGTTATCCTTATCCCTGGGTTACATGCTAGTGTTCACTCTGCTAACTATCTTTGGATGTTGTATCCCAATGCAATGCAGGATTTTTCCATCCTTCCACATCTCCTGCTCAGTGACTTAGATTAGGATCAGCTAGCGAGTCAGATTGAAGTTGTGAGCTTTCATAATTCAAAAGACCCCATTTCATAATTATGGTTTCCTTTACACTAGACTATTTATTTGGATTTGTTTTTTTGGATATTGTTAGGGGAATGTCCTAACACTTTATTGATATTCAATTTTGGATCTTGTTACAAGGATTTGCTTGGACTACTGTGGTTATTGGGTGGTGTCGATCAGTCGGTCGTTTGGCCGTTTGACGGTGGTTGGTCAAGAACTTGAAATGAAATTTTCTTAAGCTATTGCACGCTACCTTGTTACATGTTTAGAATTCATCTAGTTTAGGGGTGTGTTGTGTTTGGGTTGGTTAGGTGTATGGGGTGATCTCCATTCCATGTGGGACTTGAGATACCTATTACAGCCAAACCTTGGTTTGGGTCGTGACTAGGATAATATCAGAGCGCGATTTAGTGTCTTTGGGTGTCCAACAAAGCGGTGTCGAGGAGAGTCTCTTTTAAGGGTATGTAGCATGCCACACTTATAAGGGAGGGTCTACGAGGCCTTTAGGAATGTTTTCCTTTTTTGTTGTTTTGTTTTGAGTAATAGAGTCTGAGGTCTAGAATCTCTTTAATTCCCATTTGTTCACCTTCCAGATGATGTCTCCAAGAAGATCCGATGTCTGTAGGAACTTTTCCATCTAGTCTGAGGAAAATGAGAATGGAGCTCGTCCCACTCCAAGAGTTCAGACTCCGTCTAGGGTCGTTGCTTCTGATTACCCTGATAGAGCTCCACTATTCCCCCTGTTCCTCCTTAGGTACCTCGAGCTTATGTTTCTAATATTGAGCTTCACCAGTCGATTCACTTTCTTACCCAGTTGGTGGCCTCTTAGATTGAGTGGGTTACTTATGTTGCTCCATCCTCCAAGGCCACTAGAGTTGGCCAATTTATGAGATTGAGTCCTCCTATTTTTATTGGTTCTAAAGTTGAGGTAGATCCTCAATATTTTATTGATGAGATGTAAAAAATCTTTTGTGTGATACATGCCCACTGACGTGGAGGGCATGGAGTTTGCCGTCTACCAATTGAAAGTCATGGCATATCAGTGGTGTGAGGAATGGGACTTATATAGGGGCGATGCTGCTGAGTCTGCTTTATGGGATTATTTTTCTAGTGATTTTCTGGACTATTTTTTTCCTCAAGAGTTGAGGGAGGCGAAGGCGAAAAAGTTTGTTAAATTAAAGCAAGGTAAGATATCAGTCAAGGAGTATGTCTTAAAGTTTCATCTGTTGTCTCGGTATGCTCTGGATTTGGTGTCTAGCATGAGGGATAGATTGAGAAAGTTTGCATTTGAGTTATCATAAGATTTGATTCTGGAAAGTAAAGTTGCCTTGCTAAACAAGGATATGGATATTTCTCAGCTTGTGGTCTATATACACCAAGTCAAAGAAAAGAAGAAGAAGCAGGTTAAATTTAGGAAAAGGCAGAGTAAGAATTTTGCTATTCGGATCAGGGGGAAGTCAACAACAAAGTTGTAGAGATGGAGAAAAATGGTCTAAGAAGAAGTAGGGAAACTCTGGGTCCTACTCAATGGCTAGTGATCCCTAACCGAAGACTTCAGGTGATGGATGTATATATAGTGGTGATGATTTTATGGCACAGGGTGCCTAGTCTCAGGCTAGTGGGACTCAGTCATCTCCATCATATCATCCTTATAGATTTTATGGTCAAATGCACTGTGGTTTTGTAAAAAAAGGAGGAACTGGTACTTTAAGTCTGGTTAGATTGGTCACCTGCAGAGATATTATCCTTCTAAGGTTGCTTCTAAGGAAAAATGGTTCTTGTTGCTGCTGCATCAGATCCTACACCAAAGGGTGTTTTTTCTACTTCTGGTACCGATACTGGTCTAAACTATCTCTATGCTTTTACTAGTCGTCAGGAGTTTGAGGTATCCTCTGATGTCATTACTGGTATGTTGAAACTCATTTATCATGATGTGTATTGCTTACTTGATCCTGGGTCTACTCTCTCTTATGTGAACCCATTTGTGGCTGTACATTTTGGTTTTGGACCTGAGTATATTTCAGATCCTTTTTATGTTTCTATCCAGTGGGTGACTCTGTGGTTGCTAGGAGAGTCTACAGGGATGTGTGATGTCTATAGGTGATAGAGAAACTTTGGGGGATCTAATTAAGTTATACATGGTTAATTTTGATGTCATACTGGGGATGGATTGGTTGAATTCGTGTTATGATTTTTTAGATTGTCGGACCTGTAAGGTCATTTTCAAATTCCCAAATGAACCAGTTATTGAGTGGGAGGGTAGTTCTCTAGTACCTACGAGAAAGTTTATTTCGTATCTTAGAGCTCAAAAATTGGTTTCCAAAGGATGCCTCTTTCACTTAGTGCATGTTAAGGATTCTAGATATGAAGGTACTTCTTTGCTAACTGTCCTTGTGGTATGTGAATCTTTGAGGTGTTCCTTGATGATATTCTTGGTATTCCTCCTGATAAAAAGATTAATTTTGGGATTGATCTTGTTCTGGACATATAAATCCCCGAGTCTGGTACCCTAGATGCTACACGGTACTCGTAATCCCAAAGGACCACAAGCTAAACCTTAACTGATACCTTTAACTGAGTACTGCATAATATACTATAAAAATGCAGAAAACTGGCGAAAACTTGCCATAAGGTTCAAAACAAAAATACAACTGAATAAAGTTTTATATTATCAAAACTAAAATATCTATCTGAATAACTAGTCTGAAAAATACTGTAATCTAAAAGCCTCTAAACTGTCTGAATAAGGAGTTGATGGGATAATCCCCCAACTAACTCTTTCTACCAAAATACTGAATCTAACGCAAAAAAGAAATAAAGGACATCCTCAAATAACGAGGACTCACTGCTAGGTATGCTGCTGGTGGTTGAATCTGAACTACTAAGGGTGCTCTGGATCCCGTGCTTCTGAACCTATGGCATAAAACACCATAGCGCAAGAGAAAAGTATGCGTCAGTACCTAAGAATGTACTGGTACGCTAGATGATGTAAGGCTAAATGCAAGGGTTTACATACATGAACAATACTGACTAAATAATCTGAGTACACTGAATGAGGATACATGCTTGAATACATAAACTATAACTGAAATCGTAGTGATACTGAATACTGAGTTCCGAATACGGATTTACTGACGTCTTAGTCTACTAATACTGAGATACTGAATAACTAAATCTGCTGATACTGATATCTGAGTACTGATTAACTGTATCTAAGATCAGTCCTATCTAATAGGTGATCTCTGAATCTATTGGTACTGCTACTGATTAACTGTATTTGAGATCAGTCCTATCTAATGGGTGATATCTGAATCTATTGGTACTAATACTGATTGACTGTATTTGAGATCAGTCCTATCTAATGGGTGATCTCTGAATCTATGAATACTGATAGTGCTTGGTTGGATCTGAGATCAGTCCTATCTAGTGGGTGATCTCTAAGTCCATCGATGATGCTAATGGTTGACTATTTATAACAATCCTGAATCTGAGCTACTGAACTGAGTCCTTTTACTGAGACAAATTATAAAACTAAGACTGTGGGAGGTAGTCATCTAACCGACATGCCCCAAATCTGAACTAGTGGGGTCCAACCTGTAACCCCAACTGGAAGGGTGTCAGTACCGTGCCACGGGTAAAGACAACTGCTATCGAGTCAGTTCTAATCTAGCAGGTAACCGCTGAGATCAGTCTTGTACTAGAGGGTGATCCCTGAGTATGCCAGTCCTATCTAACGGGTGACATCTCATAAACTACGCTGGCTACGTAGTTCTGGAACTTAGGGATTGCTTCTAGGGATCTCAGTCCTATCTAACGGGTGATCCCCCATCCCTAGGCTCGCTCGGTGATGATTCCTACTCCCAACTAAATGACACTGAACTTTCCTACTTCATACTAGGCTTGACTGAGCTGTTACTGATCGTACGACTTAACTGAACTAAACTGAGTTATTGAGTTTCGTTGACTGATGGAACACTACTGAATTCTATTAACTGACTGAATGCTACTAAGTTTTGAATTAACTTACTGAGCTGGACTGGACTGATACTGAGATTACTGAGTTTTCTTAAGTTCTGTAACTGACTGAGTTCTACTGATTATGGTACAACTGAGTTTATCTTAAAAACTGACACTGGCTCTAGGTAGCAGCTAAATTATCGGGTATTAAATACCCCCAGGACTCGATAACATATACAAGAATAAAACATGGCAAGTCTTGAATAACATAACAATATTCTATCATTCACAATACAATCAATGAGGCATCTCTTCAAGCACTTGAAAGTCATAAACTTATGCATGGATAGGAATTCATACAAATGTCTCATAATTCATTCACTAAAGCCTTTCAACAAACACTTAGCATGCATTATCTTGTACATATATGGGGACTACATGTTTATATGCTATAATGGCACCATTTAATTCCTATAGGCATTTAATCGAACATATGGGAAGCATGCTTTGGTTATACAACAATTTACCACATCTAAGTATCATGGATATATCAATAAACTTGCAACTCAAAGAGTTTATCATGAACATTATGCAATTCATCACATACTAGGTTCAAATCTTGAAACTCATAATCTAAAATGTGAATCAACCCCCAACAACAACATGAACATGAATTTCAATTCATATAAATCATGAAGACTCATAAAAATATAATCTTTGAATTTAGAAAAAGATTCTTGAACTTCATGGGTGGATGGGACCCATGAATCAACATCTAACATACCTGGAAATCTAGATTCTTGAAGTTCTTGAAGACTCTTGGAGGGATTCTTGAGATTGCTTTTGAAACTTGGGGGGCTAGGGTTTTCTATCTTTGAGAGATAATGCTTTTGTTCTTAAGGAATAGTGAAAATAAATGTGCAATTTTGTCTATTAAGGGTTTAAATACCATGTATAGGCTGATTGGGGATTTAGGGAAATTACTAAATGGTCCCTGAAATTTAAATAACGGAACCTGAACAAAAATCCTGATTTTTCACGCTGCCGCGACGTGGTGAAATCGCTCCAGCTCACTGGAAACTGGACAAATGGGAAATGAAGCCTTGGCGCGATGCGCCATAATCATGGAGGCTCATTGGATTTTGACGATTTCCATTTTGGTTGGCTCTAAGATTCGCTAAAGTACCAGGTGGTATACTGTCTTACTAAAATGGCTCTAACTCTTCGTCCGAGTGTCGAATTTGGGTGAATTTGGTATCGATGGAAAACTTATTCAATTTCCCACATGATAAAAGTCAAAATCTTGAAAATACCATAGGGAATAAAATATATTCATCTATGAAGCAAGATCTTTGACGTTCTAGAGATGAATCGAAGCTAGATAGAAATACGGGGTATTACAGGACACTCATCCTATCTATATCCCTCTGTATAGAATAGCTCCAACCGAGTTAAAGAAACTCAAGAATCAGTTGAAAGATCTTCTAGACATGGGTTTCATCCATCATAGTGCGTCCTCGTGGGGTACACCTATTTTGTTCGTACATAAGAAGGATGGTTCTCTTCAAATGTGTATTGACTACCAGCAATTGAGTAAGTACCCTCTTCCAAGGATTAATGACCTCTTAGATCAACTTCAGGGTGCTAAATTTTTCTCTAAGATTGATCTTTGGTCTGGGTACCATCAGTTGAAAATTAGGGGGATGGATATCCCTAAGACTGCTTTTTAGACTCGATACAAACATTTTGAGTTTCTGGTGATGTCTTTTGGTTTGATAAATGCCCCAACCATATTTATGGATCTTATAAATTAGGTTTTTCATTAGTTCCTGGATTTGTTCGTGATTGTCTTTATCAATGATATTCTAGTATATTCGAAAAGTAAGGCAGATCATGCTGATCACCTCTGCCTTTTGTTCAAAACCCTAAAGGATCAGCGTTTGTATGCTAAATTCTCCAAGTGTGAGTTCTGGTTGGATGCTATGATTTATCTGGGTCATGTTGTTTCTAGTGAAGGGATCATGGATCCATAAAAAGTTGCAGTGGTTAGGAAATGGACTAGGCCCACGACTTCAACTATTATTCGAAGCTTCTTAGGTTTAGCCAACTATTATAGAAGGTTTGTGGAAAACTTCTAGTCGATTTCTGCCCCTTTGACAAGGCTTACTTTAAATAAGGTGAAGTTCTTATGGTCTAATGCTTGTGGGGTAGTTTTTAGGAGTTGAAGGATAAGTTGACTTCAACTCCAGTTTTGACCCAGCCCAAGGGTAATAATGTATTTGTGGTTTATTATGATGCATCCCTGGAGGGACTAGGTTGTGTATTAATGCAGCATGGCAAGGTTGTTGCTTATGCTTCTAGATAGTTAAAAGTTTATGAGGAGAACTACCTGACTTATGGTTTAGAATTATTAGCTGTGGTATTTGCATTAAATATCTAGCGGCATTATTTGTATGGAGTTCATGTTTATATTTATTCTGGTCATATGAGCTTGCTATATGTATTCATTCAGAAAGAGCTAAATCCCAGGCAAAGAAGGAGCTTGAGCTGCTCAAGGACTACGACATGAGTCTCCAATACCACCCAGGTAAAGCTAATGTGGTTTTTAATACTCTTAATAGGTTATCCATGAGGAGTCTAGATTATATTGATAAGGATAAATGGGAGTTGGTAAAAGATATTCACCATTTAGATATTCTCCGAATTCGTCTCTTGGATTTTGAAGATGGTGGCATGTTTGTGAAAAATGTGGCATAGTCATCTCTTGGTACTGTAATAAAGGAGAAACAGGTATTGGATCCCATCTTAATAAAGATTAAGGGAGATCTGGGACAACAAAATCTTGTAGCTTTTGAGATTGGTGGCGATGGTATCTTTAGGTACCAAGACAGACTATGTGTTCCCAATATAGATGGGTTATGAGAAGGATCTTGGCTGAGGTTTATGAGTCGTGTTATGCCATTCATCCTGGTTCAACAAAAATGTATCATGATCTTAAGGAGATTTATTGGTGGAACAATATAAAGCGAGATATGGCCAATTTTGTTGCTAAATGCACGGTGTGTCAACAAGTGAAGGTTGAGCACTTGCGGCTAGGGTTATGACAAGAAATTGACTTGCCTTTATGGAAGTGGGAAGTGATTACTATGGATTTTATTATCTATCTTTCTCTGTCTCAGAATTAGTTTGATTCGGTTTGGATCATCGTGGATAGGATAACTAAGTCTGCTTACTTTTTTCCAGTGAGGACTAATTATTCGACAGAGGAATATGCGAAGTTATTCCTTCAAGAGATTGTGAAGTTGTATAGGGCGCCTGTTTGTATCATGTTAGATTGTGGTACTCAGTTCTCATTACACTTTTGGCATTCATTCCAGAGAGGTTTGGGAACTAAGGTGAGCCTTACTACTGCTTTATACCTGCAGTCAGATGGGTAAGCGAAAAGAACTATTCAAATATAAAAGTTGGCTTTGGGCTTGCATGATTGACTATGGTGGTAGTTTGATTGATCATTTGCCTCTTATAGAGTTTGTGTATAATAATAGCTACCACTCTAGTATTGGGATAGCCCTGTTTGAGGTATTGTATCGAAGAAGGTGTAGATCTCCTATTGGGTGGTTTGAGTTTAGTGAAGCAAAGATGTCTTGTCCTAATTTGGTTTACTAAGCCATGGAGAAGGTGAAGGTGATTCAGGATAGAATTAAGACCGCCCAAAGTCACCAAAAGTCTTATGCAAATGTGAGGCATAGGGAGTTAGAGTTTGGGTTGACGATTGGGTGTCCCTGAAGGTGTCTCCCATGAAGGGTGTAATATGTTTCGGTAAGAAGAGAAAGCTCATCCCCCGATATGTTGGTCCGTACTTGGTGTTGAAGAGTGTTGGCAATATTGCGTATGAATTGGAGTTTCCCTCTGGTTTTAGATCCATTAATTTGGTGTTTCACGTGTTGATGTTGAGGAAGTGTGTAGGTGACCCATAGCTGATTGTGCCTATCAAGGATATTGGTATTTCGAATTCCTTGTCTTATGAGGAAGTCCCGATTGAAATTTTGGATTGGCAAGTTCGTCGATTGCGGATGAAGAACGTAGTTTTGGGTAAGGTTCTATGGAGGAACCACAAGGTTGAAGAGGCTACTTTGGAAGCCGAAAAGGACATGAATTCCAAGTACCCATTTTTGTTTCTCGTTTTGGAAAATCATGCTTAAGGTATGTGTATTCCCTTACATCTTTGTTAGAGAAAATTGTAATTTCCTTGGCATCCTTGTTTTTTGCCTTTGCTAAAGGTAAGAGTAGTGATGTTTGGGGCCTAAACGTTTCGGTAAATGCCTTGTCCCGTCATTCAATGACAAATGATTCAAGTGGGGGAGAAATGAAACACCCTAAATTTTTGTCCCTTGGAAATTTCTTAAACCTTGAGCTTCACTTCCTTGGTTATGAATGGACCCTGGAGTCGTAAGGTGTCTTGACGGTTTATTGGGACAAGGCATAACCAAATCATGTAAGTTTTTGGCATGATTCTGCTCTGAGTACGAGTGGCTCACTATGATCTGTAAGGATTTGTTACCAGTCGTGGCGTATAAATCATAGGGCGCCTAGTGTATGCCCCAAATGGGTTCTATGTTGATTACGACTGGGACCAGGATTCCATTTCGAGTTGGTTGGTTGAGTCATAAGGTAAGTGGTGGGTGGTTTCCTAGAGACTGTCCCGGTTATGACTCTTGGTGACAATTCATAAGGAGTAGTTGCGAGTCGATTGTTGACTTGTAGTCAAAGATGACTTTTTTCAGCTTTTAAGTTAAGGGCATTCTAGACATTTGCCCTCTTACCCAACTTAAAACCCATGTATCATAACCCCTTTAGGGTGTGATTATCACTCAGAAACACATATAAGTAACTCATCAAATGCTCACAAACCTCCAAGGTCAAGAACACTTAGGGTTTTTAAGAGGTTGATCAATTAGGGATTTCAAGGGTGATTTCTCTCAGTACATCTTACTACTCCAGGCATATGACTCTTCCCTAATTGTTAATTTTGTAAAAGTATATGTATTAAAGTATTATTCACATGAAATTGTTTTGGTTTTGAAAATAAGGGTTGTGGGTTTGAATGCTTATTGTTGAACCATGTTTTCCCATGATTTAATTATGATTATTCATGCTTTAAATATGGGTTAAACTTATGGGTGCATGGGTATGGTGGATGAATTAGGGAATTGTGATTTTTCCAAACTTGTGACTTTTGAAATGGTTATGACCTTAAACCCTTAATGTGAAAATTGACTTTGAGTTATGAAAAAGGTGGAAATTTGTGAAATTGAACTAGTCTTGAACTATTGCATGATATAAAGAGGTATTTGAAATACAATGGTCTAATTTAATGAACAAAGAGAGTCGGTGATCCCCCACCTTATATTAATGAACAAAGGGAGTTGTTTTCCCTAAGTCTTGGCATGTTATTGTTACCTTGACAATGTAGTTGGTATGACATACCAACAATGTATGCCTTAATGTGGAATGTGGTTCATGAATGAGATTGTGTGATAAATGTTTTAACTAGGCTATAAATAGGATTGTGCATCTAAGTCGTAAAGTGGAGGTCCGGGTGACCGAAATTGGAAACCGCATTTGCCAACACAGGGGTCAAAATGACCAGGAAGGTTTGAGTCCCCCTTATTATTATTTCATGAATAGAGAGGTTCGAGTCCCTCACAAATCATTGTGTGATCGGGTGCTTAAGTTACCTTGGTATATGACGGGAGGTTTGAATCCCCCGTGTGCATATACATGAGATTATTATCCGGTTTATGCGGCTACACGTATTGGGGCTCGACCAGGGGGTAAAAGCTGGGGATCATATAGCCTGTGGGTACTATGATATGATGGTTGGGACATAATATATATATACACATATATATATATATATGCATTTGATTATGTGCATTGGTTTTGGATGCTTTCAAAATTATTGATCATGACATTATGTTATCCTTATCCTTAAGTTACATGCTAGCGTTCACCCGCTAATCGTCTTTGGACGTTGTATCACCATGCGATGAAGGATTTGGCCATCCTTCCACATCTCCTGCTCAGTGACTTGGATTCTGGATCAGCTGGCGAGTCAAATTGAAGTGGTGATCTTCCCGAAGACCCCATTTCATGATTATGGTTTTCTTTACACTTGACTATTCCTTTGGATATGGTTTTTGGTTATTGTCGGGGGAATGTCCCGATATTTATTGATATTCAGTTTTTGATCTTTTTAGAACACTTTGTTTTGACTACTATGGTTATTGGGTGGAGTCGGTCTATCGGTCGTTTGTCCGATCGACGGTGGTTGGTCATGAAATTGAAATAAATTTTTCTTAAGCTATTGCATGCTATCTTGTTATATGTTCAAAAATCATCCGACTTTGGGGGTATGTTGTGTTTGGGTTGGTTAGGTGTAAAAGGTGATCTCCGGTCCACGTGGTACTTGAGATACCCATCACGGCCAGGCCCTAGTTTGGGTCGTGATAGTATTCCACAAGAAAGAAACCAAAAAGACTTCACCAAGACAACAATAAAAAGCACTAGACAAAGGTTTTATCACCTTATAAGATCTTTATACCAAGATTCATGTAATTAAAATACAAAGTTGAGATCGAAGTTTTGAAACGTGGTAGTTTCATCGGCCTCTCCTTCTGGATTATCAGTTGTATGGCTATAAGAGGACCTCTTTAAATCAAAGCGCTTATGGATCATACCTTCAGAGTAGAACAGGTTCCCCATAATTGTAACGCCCTGAGACTACCACCTGTATGTCACATGGTATATAGGACCAAAAGTGATCCCAAGCTAACCCTTATACTGGTATAACTCGTAAGCAACTAAATAAGATACATTAATCTAAAAGAAATATGCGGAAGAGAAGTCTTTACTAAGTAGGTTTAATACAAAACTGTGTAAAACGATTACAACTCTGGTTATACAAAAAAACTAAAATTAAATACATCAATTATACTGACTGTCTATGATGCCTCTACTAATACTGACTATAGGTAATCGGGACATGGGTGCTATCCCAGATCAATACGACTGAATAAAGAAAAAAAGATTCTACTCAAACTATAATTGACTCGAGCCCTTGAATCAAAAGGGCTCATCACCTTTCGACTGGAAGCTGCACACTGTCCGATTATAATGTATGGTCTATAACTTGTTCCTACATTATGAGACAATGTAGCACATAGACATATCTATGAATTAGTACTTCTAGAATGTACTGATTGTATGGAGGTGAATACATAAGTAAAACAAGAGCTGAATATTCATATAAACTTTCAAATAATGCATGCTAAGTGTAAATGACTCACCTTAAGCTTGAAAAAAAAATCTATAAAATCATAAACATGAGAAATGAAGCATAAGCCTAAACTTTGTGAGCCATAACACTTAGTTCTAAACGCTGTACTTTTACTCTTTCTACTGGGAGGTTCTTCTAACCGACATAAACCATGTGAGCTATCATGGAGTCCAACGTCTCTTACCAACATTGGAAGAGTTGCTATACCCTTGCTATTGGAATAAAACCTAGCTAGAGTGATTACTGACTTAACCTATATTAGGACTTAAACCTACGGTGGCACATAGTTCTGGGGCATGTGACTTTGCTATCATACCCAACTCGGTGCTATGTACTACTCCTATATTACTCATATGTTCTCTCTTTAGGAAATCCACTTTAAAATAGTGTACAGGTTTATAATGAAAACCAGTTATTCTTCTGTAAGACCCCACAAAGTTCTCTCGTAGTCTGAGCCTTAGAGCGTGTTAAGTGAAGTGTAATTTCGACCTTACAAGATTGAGAAGTAACTTCTAAAGTGAGAAATATTTTAAACCATGTAGAATTTCCCTAATATTAAATTTTTGTCATGTAGAGAATTGAATAAGATTTCCATCGATACTAAATTCGCCTAAATCCGACACTCAGGCGAAGAGTTAGAGCCACTTTAGTGAGACAGTGTGCCACCTGGAACTTAAGCGCATCGCGGAGCCAACCAAAATGGCAATTCTCAAATTACAGTGAGCGTCCGCAATTTCACCACATCGCGGTGTCTTTTCAGTTCGCAACCAAGGTGGCAACACGATTTTCACTGCATCGCGCCAAGGCTCAGTTTCCCAATTGTCCAATTTCCAGTAAGCTGGCGCGATTATGGCGCGTCATGCCAGCGTGTAAAATCAGGATTTTTCTACTTCCGGATTTTAATTCCAAGGGCAAAAAGGGTCTTTTCCCAACTTCTATATATACTCTTTAACACGAGATTCAGCACATTAAAACTCAAATATCATTATTTTCTCTCAATTTTCTTCAAGAACAAGACCCAGGGTTTCTAATCCAACACCCAAATTATCAAGGTTTCACTATGAATCTTTCAAGAATTACATAGCAAGGTATGTTGGATGTTGATTCTTGGGTTCCTTCTACACAAGAAATTCAAGAATCCTTTTCAAAATTTTAAAGTTTATGTTTTATGAGTTTTCATGATTTATGTGAATAGAAATTGAAGTTCATGTTGTTGATAAGTTTTGATTCATGTTTTGATTATAAAGATTCAAGCTTTGACCTTAGTATGTGTTGATTATGTGATGTTCATGATAAAGCCCCTTCAAGAAGCATGTTGAATTATGTAATTATGTTAATTTGGTGTGTTGAAAGTTGTATGACCAAAGGTTCCTCTCACATGCTTGATAAAGTGCTTATGTGAAGAGAATAGTATTATTGTAACATGAAGTATAATATCCCAAAGTATGTGTCAACTAGTGCATGCTAAGTGTTTGTTGAAAGGACTAAATGAATGAATTATGATATGTTGCATGTCTTCCTGTTCATGTGAACTCCTTGTTAGATGAGTTATGAGACAATAGCATGCTTCCCTTTACAATTACATGTTTAAGATTCCCAAGTGCTCGAGATGATTCTTCATTGGTTATATTGCTAGTGATAGTCTATTGTTATGATTATTACGCAATAGTTGTCATATCTTTTTATTTATGTTATCGAGTCATGAGGGTATTTAATACCCAAAAACTTAGCTGCTTGTCTAGAGCCGAGTCAGTATCAAGATAATCTCAGTCGTTCTATGATCAATAGATTTCAGTTAGTGACAGAAGTTAAGGAAACTCAATAAATCTCCCTATTCAGTCTAATTAAGAGGTATTAAGGTATGAGTCATATCACGACGAGTAGAGTCCTAATTCAACAACCCCTTAGCCCAGGTCCAGGACACCATAAGGGGTTAACCTACTAGTCGTATTGTGACCCGTGGGTGGATGATAAAAAAACAAACTAAGAGGTCCCTAAAATGATGGGTCTATGTACAACTCGTAGGTTCATGGTACGAGTCATATAATGACTCGTGAGATCAGTTTTCCAAAAATTATAAAATGGTTTCTTAGGAGTATTTTGTTCCTTTCCACTCTTTTAACCCCTAAAATATGTCGTTTTATCTCTTTAGAGAGGATACTAAAGGTTAAACTCCCATTTTATCCCCTTATTCTCTCAGTTTATACTTAGAACATTAGAAAAAGTGATTCAAATTTTCACCAAGTCCTAAGTCTAGGGTTCGTCATCAAGTTCTTATCAAGAGTTTTTTTAGTTCAGGTATGTGGAAATTTAAATGAGGGTTTCCTTTCACTCTCATGCTCATGATTTTTAGATTTCAATACAATTTTCCATAATCTCATGACTTAGGGTGAAAATCTAAATTTGCTAAATTATGATGTTTTCGGTTCTTATAATCACTTATGATGCTATTTCTATGACTTTTAATAAATATGCATGTTTTTAATAGTCTTAAATCAGTTATTATAGTTTATGAATAATGATGTGTAGTTTGACTGATTTAAAGATAGTTTTTAGAAAAAAACTTGGTATGTTATGAACTTACAATTCCAGAACTTTGCAAACTTTGCATTACTACTTTTCATTACTACTTTTCATTGTTTGAAAACATCAATAAAGTAGTACTTAAACAAGTTCAGACTATATTCTAAGATATCAGTTTACATATATGAGCGACTGGTATATATGTTTTCAGAGTAGTATTTAGCACTGAGCGGGCTAAGGTCTCAAATAAATCAAGTCTTAGAACTACATGCCACCCCAGGTCTATTTCACTCAAAAGAGCTCAGTTAGTGGACCCACGTCAGTCATGGCTCTATGCCATTGGCAAGGTATATTGTGCCTTCCCAACAGGGTATATATATTGAACTCAATGTTAGCTCGCATAGTTTATGTCGGCTAAGAGAACCCCCCAAAATAGTCTTAACATGATTTTATACAGGACCCATAATTTCAGTTAAATTGAGTGACTTCAAGATTTAAATATATGCTTCATAATTTAGTTTATGGTCTTACTTTTGTGTCATTTTACTATAGTTAATTTACTTATTTAGTTTTTATATATTATGTCTTCATTCTTTTTAATGCATGTTCAGTATTTTGATAGCATTGCATATCTCACATGCTTAGTATATTCAAAGTACTGACTGCTACCCCTTCTATGCTATATTATTTTATAATTTAGATTGATGTCTCCCAAATTATACCTCCAAGAAAGTACAATGTGGTTGCTGTCAAATATGGAACCCAACAAAGGTTGGAGTCGAACCTACAAGAAATAGGTCAAATCTTTATCACGAACTTGCTGAAGTAGCCGAAAACTGCAAAAAAATAAATGGGAGAATTTTATGAAAAAAGTAACAGTAGTAACAAATTTTGATTGATTTAGGTTGAAATCAATATGAGATGAATACTAGGACCGTGTTCCCTTTGACTTCCTAACTCCACAGACTTAGTAGCCGTTTGACCATGAAAACTAAAATTTTCTGGTGTTGGAGTTGAAGTTGGAGTTGAAATTGGAGTTGGAGTTGTGTTTGGCCATGTCTTTTTTGAAATCTTTTTTTTTTACTTTTGAATTTTTTTTTAAAATATGATTTTATGCCCTAACTTTTACAAACTATCAAAATCACCCAACTAAAATTTACCTACTAATGGAAAAAGAACACAATTAGCCACTATTATAAAAATAATTACAGATACATGGCCATATTTAATGAATTTTAATTATGACATATATAATATTTACATTAATAGCCGTTTTCTCATATTTGAAAATTTTAAATATGGATGTTGTATTAATAGATCACTGCTTCCTGTTTTTTAGGTAACAAATATTATCTTTCAAAAAAAATTTATATTTTTAGGAATTTATTTAATTTATTTCCTTCTTTTTCCGTTCCTAAAAAATAGGAAATGATGAGTTGTTATTAAATTTTAGGGTGCCGCTAATTTATTTCTTTAATTTTCTTATACATGAAAGATTTTACTATGTGTGAATAAATTATTTCTATGTAAAACATGCTTTGCATATTTATGGTATATTATATCATATACCATAAATATATAAATATGCTTAGTATGTTTCTTTATACTTTGTATTTTTATATATGTGTGTAAATAGTATATACATGGTATAAATTTCAAATATAACATACTTTGTATATTTATATTATAAATATGCTTAGTATGTTTCTTAATACTTTGTTTATTTATATATGTGTGTATATGGTATATACATGGTATAAACTTTATATATAACATACTTTGTATATTTCTATTATAAATATAATACTTTATATATTTATGGGTATAAATATAATACTTTCTATATTTATGAGTATAAATATAATACTTTTTATATTTATAGATATAAATATAAATTAGCAGTAAAATAATGTCTTAAATAAGGGAGAAAATTAAATAAGGGATAAAAATAATGATGAGAGAGAAAAAGAGATATATATTAATTAGGATAACATTAAGTTTGAAATTATAATTATCTTATTCTTTAAAATTGCTATATATGTAATATTGAAAAAGTAATGTTATAAGGAGAGTTTTATGTAAAAATTTAAAAGATTGGGGTTATATGTAATAATAATAAAAGTTGGAATTGGAGTTGAAAAATTGTGAAAACAATAAAAACCTATTTTCCCTTTTAAGAAAAATTTTCCAAAATTATTTTTCGAATTTTTATGGCCAAACACCACAATTTTCAACTCCGGAAAAATTTTCCTGAAAAAAGGGCAAAATTTCCATGGCCAAATGGGCCCTTATTGTGGTTCGTCAAAATATCTCAATACCTTGCATGAAAAATATGACAAGATATGTATCACCAACCGTCTTGTGAACGTCTTTGGTAAATTTTACTCATCACCTTTTGAGTCTTAGACTGTTGCCTTACTGATGGATACCAGATTAACTATCTTCTTTTGGGTATCAAATTAATTAGATGAAGGTTAGTGGCTTCAAATTATCATTGTGATCTTCTTTTCCTAATCTCAACCTCTCTTGTGGAGATAGTACCAAATACATGCAGGTTCTTAACTTCTGCAGTCGTTAAGAAAGTAATTAATATGAAGAAAACCACAGTACATGCATAAACACTGATCAAGAAAGACTTTGCACTTCCTTTACTTCATTATTCGATCTTCCAGGGCTCCCACAACCCTAGTTAGGTGGTTTAGCTGCTCATGTTTGCAAGAACATCCATTGAATTCATGAAATAAAGCATATGAATAATCTTACAATAATTGATGAATAAAAATCAAAATCTCAAAATAATATCCAACCGTAAAATACAAGAACAGTGGATTCCAATATCAAAAGTAGAATGTCAGAATCAATATATTATTGTGAGTGTATGGAGTGTGTAAACTAATAGAAAAAAAAATCAAAGGGTTATTTATAGTTGTATAAAATAACCTAAAAATCTTAACCAAAATAAAATAGAAAAATAAGGTCGGCAGTGGCTACGCCTCAGACAGTGAGTCATTTGTACCGATGAAGATTTGTTGTCAGCTCTTATATTGTATCTTTTATTCTCTTCGGGAATGACTCGTCATGTCTCCCTATGAGTCGTTGCCCAGACTCCTTGCCTTTCCAGTGAGTTTTTTTGCTTTCATGTCTTTTATCCAAGTGCTCAGAACGATCGTCACGACGAGTCATATTCATATCCTACAACTCGTTACTAACCTTGTCTCTACTGGGCTCAAACATGTATTATTTTAGGACTTTTTCACTTTATTTTTGAGAACGATCTTCGCTATGACTCGTAGTCAGATCCTATGAGTCGTATCCAGTGTCCACCTTGTTAGTAATATCAGATTTCTTCATTGGTCACCCTACGGCTTGGACGATGAGTCATAACATCACCTAGCGACTCATGTCTAAGTAAAGACTTCACTTTTTGGAATAATAAACATAAAACACATTATTTCCAACTCTATTTTCTGATATAATAAACATAAAACACATCACATCTAACAAAATGTCCTGAGTACTTGTATATTTTTTTTAGTTGTAAGCTTGGGAATAAGGCTGTAGAACCTAAGTGCGTGATGACCAGATGAGAACAAGACATTTTGATACTTTGATGTGACTATCATACCATGAGATCGTATGATGAAAGTTGTGGAAGTTTAAGCTAAAATAATCAGGCTACAGCTTACCACAGTAGTACATTGATACTACAGACCCATACTGAGCACCGTAACTTTAAAGTTGTGACAAGTCCATGTATGGACCACGAAATCCAAAGGACGATCGTGGTTTTTAACCACGATCATACCTTTTTCTCCTTTGAGGTAGCCGACACTGTTTTTTTATTTTATTTTGGATAGGATTTGTTTTTACTAAGAATAATATTTAGGGTTAATTTTACATGTTACACACTATTTTGATTGGATTTTATTATTTTGTGAGGTTCTAAGGCATATTCTTATAATTCTACAAACATTATTTCTAGGGTATTAATTAAAGTTAAGATTTTGGAGTTTACTTCTCATTTTAAGTTCATGGCAACACTTTTATCTATTAATTACTCGTTTGTTCTTACAATTGTGAGTAACTAAATACCACAACTAGGGCTGTGGGAACCATGATGAATCAACGAAATTGGTTAAGTGCGAAGTCATTCTAGACTGGTGTGGTTGCAATGTATTAATATTCCCTTCATTCTAATTATCCTTCTTATGGATGCATATATTTGAAACTCGCCTGTACTCTAAACTTTCTTGGGAGCGAGGTATAGATTAAGAAAAGATAATAACAACAGATATTTGAAGCTATCAACCTTCATCTAATAACTAGAGACGTAACATAGATAGTTAATCTGAGATAAAAAAAAATAAGGTTATTATTGTGATACTCTAGAGTTAGGGAAGAGCCAAGTGAAATTCATCTAATTAAGGTCAAAATATGTTTTGATGAACCTATTTTGTTAGATTTTGTATGAGACACATTAGGATAGTTTGCTAGCATAAACAACATGTGGAGTTATGAAATCATGGGGATTACAATCCTAGTGCTCTTCTTATATTGATTGCAAATTGGAAAACAACTGTTCTAATAGTCTTTTATTTTACACAAATACCCCTGCTTTTACTTAATCACCAATTTATCTTGATAAATGCATGATCAAATTTTGTCCTATTCCCTGTGAGTTCGACCCCAACCTAGTTGCGTTCTATATTTAATTCAACAATGGCTTGATAATTTTTGAGAGATGTAATTTGGGCAACATCAAATTTTTGCACCATTGTCGGGGATTATGGTTACAAAGTTAATTTATTATGTTTGTTGGGCTTTTGGCTGTTTTTTCTAATTTTACTTTTCCACTACTTTTAGGATACATTGGAGTATTCCCAATACTCGGAGTCAATGTAATACCCTGATTCCATTTGATCCTAATCTTGAGAGAACTCTAAGACAAAGTATATGAATGGAGAGAGAAGAAGTTCATGATCAAGGAGCCTTAATCTAAGGGGTTTATTATGACCCAACATTACTGAATTGGCCAGTTTAGCATGTTGTTCAAGAAACTATAGAGTAAGTCACTGCTTGGTTAATGACTAGGGAAAATACTAGACAAACAGCTACCTAATGAGCAGTAAGGAAAGTAAAGGAAAGGCAAAAGAAAGCAAATTATCTTGATACACTTGATGCCAGGGACAAAATGAGAAAAAATAAGAGGCAACAACCAAACCAATAAAATCTGCCTATTTATGATAATCTAGAGAAAGATTTAGGGTAAGTAGAATTGATTAAAATAGGTGCAATTATTCCACTAGAATTCTCTTAAGTTACTAAGTTTGATATCATGGGTGAGATAATCCAACAATTAAATTTAAAGAGGGTGTTTGCTGATCTGCTTACTGATGTTGCAGACATCCATATTATGTACTTTGTGAGGATCTACACTTCATATACCTGAAGTGATTCAGGAGGTGATTCGACTGATATTATTCCTATTCTCTTTGATAGGAGAAGATACTCTGTAGTTAGATATGTTACCCCATGGGTCTATCATTACCTGGAATGAGTTGAGGACGCAGTTCTTGGACCAATTTTTCCCTCCCTCCAAAATATTACAATTGAAAGATGAAATATATGGCTTTCAACTATTGCATTCAGAGGCATTATATGAGATATGATTGAGGTTTAAGAAGAAACTACAAAATATGCCAATCACAAGATTATGAGTAAAAACTTACTTGAGATCTTCTACAGAACCTTTAATGCTAATACTAAGGCTATATCGGACACAATCACCGGTGGAACCTTCATGAGGCTTTAATGGAAGCATACTTCTGAAATCTTAGATTGGATTATTATAACTAATCGAGGATGGCATACTCAGGCCAATATATCAGTCGGTACTTATGCAATTGGAGCCTTCAATGAGCAGTGAGCACTAGATGAGACAGTGGCATAGTTGAGGATTAATATTGGGTTGGTTACAAAGTGATTTATAGAAGTAGGAGCGGAAAAAGGTCAATACAGTAGGTCCATGAGGGAAGACTTTTAGATATAAAGATTTAGATTCTAAGGAGTAGGTTAAATATCTTGACAGAGAGGCGGAGGGTTTTTAAGCCAAGGGCTAAATGTCTAATCAAGATAATTAAAACTCTAGGAAAGGGAATTAAGTTTTAAACTATTATGGAGACAACTATAGCCTGTCTTGGTATAGAGACAAGAGTAGGGACATATTGGAAGTATAAAGATGATTATAAAGATAAACGTTGCCTGTATGTTCCATCGAGGAACTATGAAGCTGAGTGAAAATTCAAGGATGGATACTTTTCTTGCAAAATTATTAATGTGTCGAGGAACCAAGTGTGTTGTTCTAAGAAAATTAAGGAAGACATTTCATGTTTGAACCAAAAGGTTGAGTCTCGTGCGACTGCCATTAAAAACCATGGACATTAATTTGGGTAGATGTTTTCCACATTAAACCAATGTTAATCGGGCACACTTCCAAGCAACACAATTTAGAATTTTATGAATAATAGTCATTGTCTTACTATTACTAATCAAAGTAGTAAGGCTGCTATTTATCTGCCTATGCCTATGGTTGATGACAAAAGGAACGATCCTATGTTATTGATAATGTGGATAAGAAAGACTCAGAAAATATGGTAGTAAATGAAGAGGCATCTCAAAAGCATCTAGTTGTTGAAAAAAGGCAAACTCTAGTGAAAGAAAAGGTAAGGAGGTTACACCAACATTGAAGTCCATCCTATGACCTCCTTCTTCTTTTGCCTAGAGATTAAAGAAGGGAGCTGAAGAGGGTAAATATCAAAAGTTTATTTCAATATTGAAAAAGTTATCCATAAACGTACCTCTTATGAAGGCCCTAGAACAAATGCTAGGCTATGAATAGTTCATGAAATATTTGGTGATAGAGAAGACGATAGTGAGTACCTGTTGTTAATTTGCACCATTGTAGCATAATTTCCTCTCTCGATAGTTGAAAATAAGGAAGATTAAGGAGCTTTCATTATTTCTTATACTATTAGGTCTTAAAATTTTGCACGGGCCTTATGTGACTTGGGTGCTAACATTAATCTGATGCCACTAGTCATAAACAAGCAGTTAGGGTCGGGGTCTCTTGAATCAAACTCTATGAAACGTTTAATGGCAGATCACACTTAAAAAGCCTGTGGGTATCTTGAGTGGTGTGTTGATGAAGGTTGAATCTTTTATATTTTTGGATGACTTTGTGATTCTTGATTGAGGGGTTAAAATTGAGGTTCTAATTATATTAGAAATCCCTTTCCTCGCTACTGGTAGGGAATTAATTGACATGGAAATAGGGCATATAAAGTTTTGGTTGAACAACGAGCAATTACTTTCAATGTATGCCAGTCCATGAAATAACCAAAGGACATGCGTGCAATTTTGATGATTGCCACCATAGATTTTGATGAGTAGTTCTTAATGAGGGGAGACTTGATGTTGAGGCACTTGCAACAATAATAATGAATTTTAATAGTGATGGTATTGATGAGTATGATGAGATGGTGAACACATATTTTGATAGGGGTTCATTTACTTATGCACCAAAGAAGTTGGATTTGATATGAAAAATAATGTGACCCTGTCGGCTCAACCATATATTAAATAGCCTCCAATTTTGGATCTCAAGTTACTTTTTCCTATTTATGTTATGTTTTTCTTGGTGCCAATAATACTTTACCGGTTATCATTGCAGCTGAGTTATTAGAATGGCAGGTTAAGGGCCTTATAATCTATGTTGAAGAGGTTTAAAGGTCCATTTGATGGTCCATTGCAACATTATTGAAATTCCACCTTAAGTTTACACTCACAAATTCAGCATGAGATGGATTTTGTAGCTATTATTAAGTACCCATGGAGATTGCACCCACTAATGCAAGAGTTTGTGAAGAAAAATATCATCAAGTTATTGGATGTAGGAGTGGTTTATCCTATCATTGATAGTAAATGGGCTCGGTTCAGCATGTGCCCAAAAAATTTAGAATCACTGTGGTTACAGTTGATAAGAATGAACTAATTCCTATTAGTCCAGTTACCTGATGATGTGTTTGCATGGATCATCGAAAGTTAAAATCATGTATGGAGAAGGATCACTTTCCTATGCCCAAATGGATTAGATGTTAGACCATCTTACTGGTATGGGATTGTATTATTTTTTAGATGGTTATTCGGGATATAATCAAATCTTAATTGCTCTATAATACCAAGAGAAGACCACTTTCACCAGTTCGTATGTGATATTTTCTTTAAAAAGAATGTCGCTTGGTCTATGAAAAACTCCCACAACATTTCATCTTTGTATGATGCCCATCTTTTTTGACATGGTGGAAGATACTATTTAGGTTCTTATGGATGGCTTTTTCATTGTAGGTGACTCATTTGATGGTTGCTTGGCACATCCTTCCAACATTCTGAGGAGATGTATGGAATATAACTTAGTTCTTACCTATTGAAATGTCATTTTATGTTTAAAGAAGGAATAATGCTTAGTCACAAAATTTCTAAGAAAGGGATTGAAGTTGATAAGGCAAAAATTGAGGTGATTTAGATATTGCCCCCATCAATTTTGTTAAAGAAAATTTGTAGTTTCTTGAGTCATGTAGGTTTCTCTAGATAATTCATCAAGGACTTCTCTAAAATTTCTAATCCATCGTGCAAGTTGTTGGAGAAGGATGCAAAGTTTGTGTTTGACAAGGTATGTCTAAAAGTTTTTGAATGACTAAAGGAGAAGTTGGTTTTATCCCTAATATGTGTGTTCTGATGGGACCTTTCTATTTGAGGGGATGTGTCATGCTAGTGGCATGGTGCTAGGAGTAGTCCTTGTCTAATGGAAAGAGAATATACTATACCCGATCTACTATGCTAGCAAAGCACTTAATCTTGCTCAATAAATTACACTATGATAGAATAAGAGTAGCTGCCTATTCTGTTCACATTTGAGAAATTATGATCTTACTTGATTGGCACCAAAGTCATTGTGCATATTGACTATGCAACTCTTAGATTTATTATCTCAAAGAAAGATGCAAAGTCGAGGTTAATTAGATGAGTACTTCTATTGCTGGAATTTGATTTTGAGGTCAAGGATTTAAAGGGAACTCAAAATTAAATGGTCTATTATTTGTCACGCCTTGAGGAAGATTCTATGCTAAAACAAAGGGGTGGGCTTTAAAATGATGATACTTTTCCAGGTAACTAGGTCCCGATAACATTAAAAGACTTAATCTCTTGGTTTGTAGATTTTGAAAATTATTTGGCAAGTGATTTTACTCCAGAAGATATGTTGTTTCAGTAGAAAAAATGGTTCATACATGAGATGAGGAAGTTCTTTAAGGATGATTCATTCTTATTTTGGATTAATGCAGATGTAGTAATTTGGAGGTGTATTCCTGAGGTGGAGATGATGAGTATCGTGGAAGCATACCACTCCTCGCCAGTTGGGGGTCACTGTGGAAGTGTTAGGATCGCGTATCAGATCTTGCAATGTGGTTACTATTAGCCTATGATTTACAAAGACACTCATGATAATTCTAGGGCTTGTGATCCATGTCAAAGGCAAGGGAAAATCTTGCGTAGAATGGAATTCTAATGACGACTATCCTTGAACTTGCTTGATTACTTCTAGATATGAAGATTTAGATTCTGAGAAGGAGATTAAATATCTTGACTGAGAGGTGGAGGGTTTATAAGCCGAGGGAAAAGTGTCTAATATAGAAAATTAAAACTCTAGGCAATGGAATCAAGGTCAAAACTATTATGGAGATGACTGCAACCCATCTGGGAATGGGGATAGGAGTAGGGACAGAGATGATGATTCGAAGTGGAAAGATGATTACAAAGATAAAAGTGGCCTATATATTCTAATGGTAAACCATGATTCTGAGTTTGAAAATTCAAGGATGGAGTCTCTGGTTGCAAAGCCTGTTAAGGGGGTCAGAGAGCCAAGATAGTTTCCTTAAGAAAATTAAGACAGATAGTTATGGTTTGAGCCAGAAGGTGGAGTCTCATGTGATTTCCATTAAATTTCTTGATCAACAATTTAGACAGATGTCTACCATATTAAACCTATGTTAACCGAGCACTTGTCCAAGCAACACCATTTAGAATCCTAATATAGTCATTGTCTAGCTATTACTACTCAGAGCGATAAGACTACGATTAATCTACCTATGCCTATGGATGATGAAAAGAGAAACAATTTTGTAGTCATTGATGATGTGGATGAGATGGAAGAAGAAAATGTGGTAGTAAATAAAGAGGAATCTCTAAAGCCTCTAGTTGCTGAAAAAGAGGCTAAGGCTTACAAAAGGGAAAGGTAAGGAGGTCACACTAAATTGGAGTTTATCCCACGACCTCCTTATTTTTTTTCCTAGAGATTTAACAAGATAGCAAAAGAGGGTAAATATCAAAAGTTTATTTTAATGTTGAAGGAGTTTTTCGTAACTATCCCTTTTGTAGAGGCTCCAAAACAAATACCGAGCTATGTGAAGTTCATGAAAGACTTGGTGACAAAAAAAAGGATAGTGAGGTTTGAGTCTGCAGATAATGTGCACCATTGTAGCGTAATTGCCTCTTTCTCTCTCTCTCTCTTTAATTGAAAAGAAGAAAGACACGGGGAGATTTCATGATCCTTTGTACTATTAGGTTTTCAAATTTTACTCTGGCCTTATGTGACTTGGTGCTAGCAATAATTTGATGCCCTAGTCGTATACAATCAATTGGGTTGGGCTCACCTAAACCAACCTTTATAAGACTTCTAATGGTGTGTCATACTATGAAGAAGCCTATGGGTATCTTTCCGGATATGTTGGTGAAGTTAGAATCTTTTATCTTTTCTAACTTCCTAATTCTTGATTGTGAGGTTGACTTTGAGGATTTGATCATATTGGAAAGGCCTTTCCTCGCTATTGGTTGGGACTTGGTTGACATGGAAATGGGGTAGATAAAAGTTTCAGTTGAATGATGAGTAAGTTACTTTCAATGTATGCCAATCTATGAAACAATCAAAGGACATGCAGTTGATTTCGGTGATTGATATAATAGATTTCGATGAGCTGGTAGTTCCTATTGAGGAGAGACTCGATGTTGAGGTAGTTGCAGCAGTGATAGTGAATTTTTAATAGTGATGGTATTTTTGAGTATGATCCGATGGTGAACACACTTTTTGTAGGGGTTTATATAATTATGCACCAAATAATGTGGATCTTGATCTAAAAAATAAGTGACCCCACCAGATAAACTATCTATTAAGGAGCCTCCCATTTTGGAGCTCAAGGCACTTCCTTCCAATTTACTTTTTGAGTTTCTAGGGGCCAACAATACTTTATCGGTTATCATGGCAGCTTAGTTATTAGAATGATGGGTTGAGGCCTTATTATCTGTGTAAAAGAGGTTCAAAAGGGCCATTAGATGGTCCATTCCTGACATTATCAAAATTCCACCTTGAATTTGCACTCACAATGTCCATATTGAGATGGATTGTGAACCTAACATTGAGCACCAATGGAGACAAAACCTGCTAGTGGGAGAGGTTATGAAGAAAGAGATCATCAAGTGGTTGGATGCAGGAGTGGTTTATCCTATTGCTGATAGTAAATGGGTGAGCCTAGTTTAGTGTGTGCCAAACAAAGAAAGAATCATTGTGGTTTCCAATGAGAATAATGACCTAATTTCTATGAGGTCAGTCATCGGATGATGTTTTTACATAGATTATTAAAAGTTAAACTCATAGACTGAGAAGGATCACTTTTCTATACCCTTTATGGATCAGATGTTATACCGTCTCATTGGTAAGGAATGGTATTATTTTCAAGATGGTTATTCGAGGTATAATCAAATCTCAATTTCTCGTAATGACCAAGAGAAGCCACTTTCACCAGTTTGTATAGAATGTTCAATTTTAAAATGATCGTTTAGTCTATGCAATGCTCCCTCCATGTTTCAGCGTGGTATGATGTCCATATTTTATAACATGGTGAAAGACACTTGATGTTTTTATAGATGACTTTTTTTTTTCATGGATGACTCATTTGATGATTTGTTGGCACACCTTGCCAATGTTCTAAGGAGATGTGAGGAATGTAACTTAGTGCTAAATTGGAAGAAGTGTCATTTCATGGTTAAAGAAGGAATAATGCTTGGTTAAAAAAAATTCTAAGTAGGGGGATAGAAGTCAATAAGGCGAAGATTGAGGTGGTTGAGATGTTAAAGCATATTCATAGTTTCTTGGGTCATGCAGGTTTCTATAGATGATTCGTCAAAGACTTCCCTAAAATTGCTAAGTCGTTATGCAAGTTGCTTGATAAGGATGCAATGATTTTGTTTGATGAGGCATGTCTAAAAGATTTTGAATGCCTAAAGGAGAAGTTTAAAACTGCTATTATTCTGTCTCTAGATTTGACCTTGCTATTTGAGGTGATGTGTCATGAACCAAATCAGGGACTGACCGTGACAGGTATCTCAAGTTCGTCGTGGATCGGAGACAACTCCCGTAGCCTAATCCAACAAAATCAGGTATACCTAGCAGTGAATGAATTTCGAACATACAAAAAGATAAAATATAATATAATAAAAGACTTTAAGATAAGTGCCTATTCGACAACCGATACCAATAACCAATACCAATATCGATACCGACCACCGATAAAAACACCTATGTCCACAGTAATGTCCAACAAAGCCTCTAACAAAACAAAAGAAATATCTAGTCGAGACATGCTCCGACCATAGCCAAAACCAAGCCCAACAGAAATAGTCAAAACATAAGGAAATATAATGCATGGAATGGGGTCTTCCAGAGTATGGAAGCTCACCACTTCAATCTGACTTACAAGCTATTCCCCGAATCACCTAGTCACTGTGCAAGAGGAGTAGAAGTATGGCCAGTTCCAGCATCGTGTGAGGATATAGCACCTGAATACATTTAGCAGTTGGAGCGCTAGCATGTAAGTTAGGGATAAGAGATAAAGTAATGCATAAATCCAAACTAAGTCAAAATCCATGCATATGTACACGTTCATATATATCCACATATATACATATATATAAGATACAAGGAGAGGGAACAGGCCTAAGCATGTAATATAAAAACTTAGCCAGGGGTATGCAGCTTTACAGTCATGAAATCTACCCACGGGCTATAAAGATCCAATGTCACCCCCTAGACGAGCCCCAGTGCGTGTTAGCTACACGAATCAGAGATATCATCGAAGACTGGGGATTCTCTTGTACCCTACAAGCACACAATCATTAAGACCAACCCTCACGTCGGCAAATATGAGTTTACAGTATCAGTCCCTTGGACTTACAACTTCACGGCTAGCTAACATAACCCCCATTAATTACCAATTAAAACATTTAATACATAACATTTCCACTAATTCTAGGAGTCAAATATTAAGGCATCATTAAGTGGTATCATCACACCGACTATAGATTGCAAGAAAAGTCATTAAGCCAACACTTACGGGATTCCTTCGTACCCCGCAGACTCCAATATTAAAGATCACTTGGGGGATTTTGCTGTACCACACAAGGTCTTAAAGATCATCATTATTATTCAAGAAACCATTTATGCCATACATTAATTTCAAGAAATAAGCCACACCAAATGATAATGCATATTCCAAAATAAATTATGCAAGTGGGTTGAGGTTACCGTCAATCTCCATATAAAGACTAAATATTTGGGGATTCCTTTGTACCCCTATTGTCATAGTTTAAAAATTTGGGGAATCCATTGTACAATAATTCCACCTAACATTCCCATGCATCCCAATGCATTTACCAATAATCAATTCAATAAAAATAACTTCATAATAATCATGGGAAAAGCATTTAAACCAAATACATTCAAAACCCTAAACCTATAGTTCAAACCCAACATCAAAACCATGCACATATTGACCAATTTATGCCATTAAGAAAATATAAGTATAGGGAAGAGGTGTATGTCTTAACTACCAAGGAATCTTTATGAAGATGGCACCCTTATAACCCTAGATGACCACTTCCCTTGAAATCCTAGCCCTGACTTGAATAGGGAATTTGAGAGTGCTTTGATGTATTATGGGTGGGAAATAAGTCGCAATTGTGTTTATAGGTCGTGGGGTTTAAATGGGGAAAAGGGGAATTTACTAAGATGCCCTTAATTAAAAGACTACAAAAATACTGCCTAGTCGCTACGAGTCTCCTAAAGACTTGTTGTGACTCCTTATGACTCACCTCCTCGAGTCATAGCCAAGACAATACCCTTAGTCAACCCCATGAGTCATACCATGCGACTTGTAACCAGTCCCTACGACCCGCATGCACCAATCGTTACCAAGATAGAAAATTTTGAGCTATACACTGATCACCTTACGAGTACCACCTAATGAATCATTACAGGACCTTACGACTCATAAGGTCCTGGTAAAAATACATCAGAGACTTGGGATAATATGATGGTCACCCTACAACTGGGTCCTATGATCCATATAGACACTAGACAACTAGTAAGATAATTCGTTACCAAGACAGTGAGGTCAAAGCTCAAAATTTTCTAGGGACCAACAATTGGGGTGTTTCATTCTCCCCCCTTTAGGATCATTCATCCTCGATTGATGGGTCTAGGTATCCCTTAACACGATTTAACAAAGAATTACTACCACACTTCCTTTTAACAAAGTTAGAAAACAAAGATGTTAAGAACATATATACCTTAAGCATGATTTTTTGGAACGGGGAACAAGAAAGGATATTTGTACTTCATATCCTCCTCGACTTCCCAAGTAGATTCCTCAAACTATTAGTTCCGCCATAGAACCTTTACTGAGGTGACATCCTTAGTCCGTAACGTATCAATCCAAGATTCATACCGTGAATTCCTCATAAGATAAAGAACCTGAAACACCCACAATTTCCAAAGGAACAACCAATGAAGGATCACCCACACACTTCTTCAATATCAAAAAATGGAACACCAGGTTAATAGAACCCAAACTAGAAGGCAACTCCAATTCGTACGCAATATTATAAACCCTCCTTAAAACCATGTATAGACAAACATAGCGGGGATCGAGCTTCCCCTTCTTCCCAAACTGCACTCCTGGAGAGACCTTTAAAAACACCCAGTCACTAACATTAAACTCTAACACCCTTCGTCTCACGTGCGCGTAGGACTTTTGGTGACTTTGGGTTGTTTAAGCCTATCCCAAATTACCCTAACCTTATCCATGGCTTGGTGAAAAAAATCAGGACCAAATAATCCAACCTCACCAACTTCAAACCACCCAATGGGAGATCTACACCTCCAACCATACAAGGCCTCAAATGGAGCTATACCAATGCTAGAGTGGTAACTATTATTATAAACGAACTCAATATGGGATAGGTGGTCAACCCAACTACCACCAAAATCAATCACACAGGATTTGAGCATATCCTTCAAGGTTTGAATGGTCCTCTCTGCTTGCCCATTTGCCTGCGGGTGGAAAGTGGCACTAAGGTTCACCTTAGTCCCTAAACCTTTCCAAAATAAGTGCCAAAAATACAATGAGAACTGAGCACCATGATTCAAAATAATAGAAATAGATGCACCATGCAACTTCACGATCTCTTAAATAAACAACCTAGCATAGTACTCAACAAAATAATTAGTACTCACCGATAAAAAATGAGAAAACTTAATCATCTGATCCACGATGACCCAAATAGAATCAAACTATTTCGAGACCACGGAAGACTGATAACAAAATCCATATTAATCACTTCCTATTTTCACACTGACATACTGTAATACCCTACACTTCTCCTAGTTCAAATTTGTCTCTAGAACATCAAAGATCTTGCTTCAAAGATGAATATATTTTATTCCATGTGAAATATTTAAGTTTTTGACATTTTATCATGTGGGAAATCGAATAAACTTTTCGTTGATACCAAATTCGCCCAAATACGACACTCGGACAAAGAGTTAGAGCCATTTTAGTAAGACAGTGTACCACCTGGTACTTTAGCGCATCGCGGAGCCAGCCAAAATGACAATCGTCAAAATCCAGTGAGCCTTCGCGATTATGGAGCGTTGCACCAAGGATTAATTTTAGAGTTGTCAATTTTCAATGCACCAATGAGATTCTACCGCGTCGCGGTGCCTTTTCAGTTTGCAACCAAGGTGGCAACGCGATTTTCACCCCGTCGCGCTACCAACCAGTTTCCCAATTGTCCAGTTTCCAGTGAGCTGGTGCGATTCCAACGTGTCGCACCAGCATGTGAAATCGGGATTTTCAATTTCTATTTTTAAATTTCAAGGACCAATTGGTAATTTCCTAAAGCCCCAAACCAGTCTATATAAGGGATCTATACCCTAAATAACGAAAATACTTCATTAGTCATTAATTTTTCCCCAAATCAAAATATTTTCTCTCTCAAGAATTCAAGAACCCTAGCGAAGAAATCAAGAATGAGCCTAAGGATTTCTTCAAGAACCTTCAAGAAAGAATCTTCTAAATTCAAATCAAGAATTCAGATGTTGATTCTTGGGTCCCTTTCACCCAAGAAGCTCAAGAATCCTTTTCAAAATTCAAAGCTTTTTATGTTTATGAGTTTTCATAAATCATGTGAATTAAAGTTCATGCTATTATTGACTTTTAATTCATGTCTGTTTACAAGGTTTTCAAGCTTTGACCCTAGTATGTGATTTTCATGTGATGTTCATGATAAACCCTCTTCAAGTTGCTTGTTAAGTGATGTGTTCATGTCAATTAAGTGGATAAATTGTTGAATAAGCAAAGCATGCTCCCCATATGTTTGATGAAATATTTATGTGAAGAAATTAGAGCCATTATAGCATGATGACTAGAAATCCCCAATTGTGTGCAAGACCATGCATTTCAAGTGTTTGTTGAAAAGCCTTAGTGAATGAATTATGGCATGATAGCATAAAATCCTCCAATTATGTGTTCTTAATGCATGCTAAGTGTTTGATGCAAGACCTTGTTGAATGGAGTATAAGTCAATAGCATGTCTCCCTATATTATCACATTTTTATGATTCCTAAATGCTTGAAGAGATGCTTTAGTGATTGTGATGGTGAATGAATGTCCATTGTATTCATTATTCAAGAATAGTTATGTTTTAATTTTATATTATCGAGTCCTGGGAGTATTTATACCCGACAATTTAGCTGCAGTCAAGAGCCAGTGTTAGTTTTCACGATAATATCAGTTAATCCACGATTCTCAGAACTCAGTGAGTTATAGAACTCTGTACTCTCAGATAGATACAGAACTTAATAAATCTCAGTAATCTCAGTAACGCTAGTATTCTAGCCTCAGTTCAGTACTCAGCTCAGATCTAGTAATATTTAACTGTTCAGTTTTGAACTCAGTATTATGCAGTCAGATAACGAGATTTAGTAGGATTCCATCAGATACAAAACCAAGTGAATTCAGCGTAACTCTGTTAGATCATTCGAGAAATATCCTCAGTAACAAATTGAGCTCAGTTTAATTTTAGTTAAAAATCAGTTTAGAGTCTTTCAGTTGGGAGTAGAATCTAGCACTGAGCGAGTACAGGGATGACGGCTCCCCGTTAGAGAGGCAGAGTCGTTAGGAGCAATCCCTAAACTCCAGAACTGCATAACCAGCGCAGGAGCAGGAGTCATCCGTTAGAATAAGGGTTGACTATTATACTGCCTTAGGCTTGACTTCCTATGAGGGTCACCCGTTAGAGAGGCTTGACCAGAGTAGAGGTCTTTATCCGTGGCATGGTATTAACACCCTTCCAGCTGGGGTTACAGGTTGGACCCCACTAGATCAAATTCGGGACATGTTGGTTAAGTGAGCACTCCCACAGTTGCAGTTTCAGTATCAGTATTCAGAGTAGAACTTAGAAATCAGGACTGTCAGATACAGTCACCTATCTTAGTAAGGAACTCAGATAGTTCTATAGATTATGGAACACCCGCTAGATAGGCCTGGTCCCTTATAAAGTTATTCAGTATCAGTATTATCAGATCCAGAGATCACCCATTAGATAGGCCTGATCTCATTCTCAGATTCAGTCGAGTGATCTCATTATCAGATCCACAGATCACCCATTAGATAGGCTTGATCTCAGTCTCAGATTTAGTTGAGTAATCTCATTATCAGATCCAGAGATTACCCGTTAGATATGCCTGATCTCTTTCTCAGATTCAGTTGAGTAATCTTATTATTAGATCTAGAGATCACCCGTTAGATAGACTTGATCTCATTCTTAGATTCAGTTGAGTATTATCATTATCAGATTCAGAGATCTTCTGCTATATAGGTTTGATCTCAGACATAATCTTTTCTTATCATTGATAGTAGATTCAGGGATCATCCGTTAGAGAGGTTTGATCTCAGATTCGATCAGTCAAGAGTAGTAAGCTCATCTTTCAGTCATTGATATGAGTAGATTCAGTTAATCAGCTTTAGTATCGTCAGATTCCGAGATCTCTTACTAGATGGGACTGATCTCGATTTCAGTACTCAGTTTTCTATATCAAGAGATTCAGTTGTTCAGTATCTCAGTATTAGTAGTGAGTTCAAGTGTTAGTAAAGCAGTATCCGAGTTTCAGTATTTTGAGTTGTGATGTTTTCAGTTATGGTTTGTGCATGCATGCATATGTCCTCATTCAGTATTCTCATGATTATTCAGTTAAGTAATTGTTCATGCATAAGCCCTTGCATTTAGCCTTACCTTATCTTCATACTAAGTATATTCCCGTACTGACGCATTTGCGCTATGGTGTTTTATTTGACACCATAGGTTCAGAGGCACGAGACCCAGAGTACCCCTAGCAGCTCAGTCCCAGTCAGCAGCAGTAGACGTATCCGTGAGTCTTCTTCATTCGAGGATGATCCTTATTTTATTATCGCATCAGATTTATTTTATTTTCAGTAGGAGAAGTTAGTTGGGGACACGTCCCATCAACTCCACAGTTTTGACAGTTTAGAGGCTTTTTGGACAAATGTATTAGTATTCAGTTTTCAGTTTTGAGTATTCTAGACGTTTTGAACCTTATGGCCAGTTTTTACCAGTTTTCCACATTTATTATAGATATTATGCAGTGCTCAGGTATAGATATTACTAGAGGGTTAGCTTGTGGTCCTTCGGGATCATGAGCATCGTGTGACGTTTTGATTCCAGAAAATCGGGCCGTTACACATACCATAGACTTAGCCATAAAATTGTCCACATCCCTCTTCATGTTATTCCACCAATATATCTCCTTTAGATCATAATACATCTTTGTTGGACCAGGATGAACCATATACCATGACTCATGGGCCTTGGACAAAATCCAACCTCACAACCCATCAATATAGGGAACACACAACCTCTCTTGGTACCTTAAGATACCATCACCACCAATCTCGAAAGCCATTACCTTCTTCCTACCCATAATATTCTTGATTTGCATCAAGATTGGATCCAACAGCTACTTCTCATTTACCTCAGCACCAAGAGATAACTTCACCACCTTTTGCACAAATACACCAACATCCTCAAAATCTATGAGATGAACTCCCAGATTAGCAAAGCAGTGAATATCCTTCACAAATCCATTCTTCTTCTCATCGACATAGGATAATCTGCCCATAGATAAATCAAGTTTTGGGCTCTAAGATATGATATAAGCCTCTCTTTAGGCACTAGGGAACTCATTTCTCACTCTATAACTAGTTCATTAGGGAATTTGAAAATGACCTTATGGGTTTGACAATCTAAAAGGCATATCACGAGTTTAACCAGTCAATTACCAAAATGACATCAAAATCAACCATGCCTAATTCAAACAAATCCACTAAAGTTTCCCTACTACCTACAAATACCACGCAACCCCTATAGACTCATCTAGAAATCACAGAGTCACCCACTGAGGTAGAAATAGAAAAAGGATCCGAAATACACTAAGGACCAAAAAAAATGAATAGACAGATAAGGGGTCACATTAGAGAGAGTAGACCCGGGATCAAGTTGATAATATACATCATGAGAGAAGAGTTTTATAATACCAGTGATGACATTTGAAGATTCCTTCAACTCCTGATAGGTAGCAAGAGCATATAGATGATTTCGGCTAGTACTAGTACTATAAGTGGCACCCTTTGGTGCAAGAGCTGATGAAGAGGCAAGAAGAACCTTGTTCGCCCCCAGAAAAAACCTTACCCATGGGATATTTTCTTAGCATATATCCCTATCTGGCCATAATTGAAACACTTGTCCCTCCCCTGAACACATAAATCACGATGTAACCAACTATAAATTCTAGAAAGAGGATATAATGGAGCTTACTGGTCTCCACTGGCCCAAGATTAGGCACCCTATGCCCTAGAACCATCATGACTCTGAAAATATTATTCACCGAATGAATTTGGTTAAGGAGCACTAGCTGTTGAAAAGGAGTTAGGACTCTTCCAATTCTTCTTCGTAGACCATTTACCACCATCTCTACCACTCTACTGCTGGCCTTCACCCTATTTTGAATGTCTTAACCTCTTACTTTATTTTTCTCCTATCTCAGCTTGCTTCTTCTTTTCCTCTTTAACCTATTGCATATATACTACAAGTCAAGAGATATCTATGTCCTTGTTTAACAAGGAAACCTTACTCTCCAAAACCAACTCATGGGAAAATACAAAGAAAATTTCCTCATTTTATCCCTCATACTAGACACCAACTCAGGAGTGTATCGGGATAACTGATGGAACTTTAGAGAATATTTCTTTACCGTTATCCTGCCTTGCTTCAAATTTGTGAACTCCTCAGCTTTCACCTCCCTCAACTCCTGAGGAAAAAAGCAGTCAAGAAAAGCAATCAAAAAATTATCCCTCAAGGTAGAATCAGCATCATCACCATTGAGCTACTTCCACTCTTTATACCATTGGTATGCTACATCCTTCAATTGATAGGCAAAAAATTCCACACCCTTCATATTTGTAGCATGCAACACTTGAAGGATTTTTTAAATTTTATCTATGAATCTTTGAAGATTCTCCCCAACCTTAGTACTAGTGAAAGTCGGAGGACTCAACCTCTTAAACTGGTCAACTCTAGTGACCTTTGACGAACTCACAACAATACCCGCAGAACCTGACTAACATGACTAAGATTTTACCAACTGGGTCAATGGATGAATGAATTGGTAAAACTTGGCATTGGTAATATCCCCTTGAGGTGACTGAGTATGAGTGTCACCCTCTAGAGTAGGATCAGTGCAGATAGGTGGAACTTTACGAGGATAATTAGATACAACAATTCTTGACCGAGTCTGCACCCGATAAGAAGGATGAGATTTATCAACATTGTCCTCAGGTGGGACAGATGAGTTCCCATAGGCTTCAGATCATCTGGGAGGCATGATCTGAAAGGTGAACAAATGGGAATTAGAGAGATTCAATACCTTATACTCTATAGTCTAAAAATAAGACAACAAGAAAGGGAACCATTCCTAAATGCCTCATAGCCTCTCCCTTATAAGTGTGGAGCACAGCACACCCGTAAAAGAGACTCTACTTGTCAAGGATTTATGGACACCTGATTGACCTTGAACCTAGAATCTGATTCACCATTGTCACAACAAAAACTAGGGCCTGGGCATGACAGGTATCTCAAGTTTTCCATTGATCGGAGACCACCTCCTTAGCCTAATCTAGCAAAACTGAGTACATCTAGCAGTGGATGAATTCCAAATATACAACAAGATACAATATTAAAAAATAAAAGAATTTAAGATACGTCCCTATACAATAACTGGTATGAATAAATAATACCAATATCAATACTGACCAGCAATACAAACACCCATGACCACAAAATGTCCATTGATAATGCTTAACTTACACATCAATTCAAGTGCAAGGTGGTTGTCGTTAATATATTTACCCAACTTTGGAGTCAGGGTCGAATACACGAGGAATAATGTGAGTGACGATCAAGTTAATTCAAAATGATAGATACAAGTTAAATTCAAAAAATGGTACAAAAATATAAAATGAGGGAGATAGGTCCCTACACTAGTATTTCTTTTTTGCTTTTTCAAGTAAAAATTTGGGGCTATGAATAATTAGAGTTTTAACAATTAAGCATGGATCTTGAGATTATGCATTACTAAGGGAGTGACATATGGGAGTTAGTAATCAACATCAATTTAGTAAGTCAAATATGGGTAGGCTTGGTTATAGATTTTGATGCTAGTCTTTTGACAAAATGCCAAACTTTCACCCATTGATTCTTTTGAATACCTAATAGGTGCGTTCAATAATTTGTCACCACAACCTCAATCTAGGCATCCCTATTTCTAGGATGATACTCATGGTATAGTCAACCTCATATTCACCCTTATGTATAAGATAGTGAAAATTTAGCAAACTACACACATAATTGTCTATCATTGCTTTGGTTTCCATATCCCTCTTTCAAGGATGATATGGATTCCTACACTTTACCCAAAACCCTTCTTTCGAAGGTGGCCTTGAGCTTTCTAGAGCTTGGAGCTTTCACTCATCAAACCCATGTGGGTATTTGGAGCTTTCACCTATCAAATCCCAACCAAATTAGCACATCAATGATAAAACCCATAAACATGAACTACCAAATAGATGCTAACAATAACAACCCACACACACTTTAACCTCTATTCACACATAAGCCCAAGAGGGAGAATTAGCTACACATAAGATAAATAATCATAGATATACCCATAATCTCCTTTGAAATAAATTGTTGAAGATTTAAGTGAAGGTTACTTCAAACTTGGATCTCCCACAATATCAACAATATTAGTGAGAAAATATTTCACTTAGAAAGTCTCCAATGTATTTTTCACCCAAAATTTACACAATATTTTCTTCTCCAAAAAACTGGAGGCTTATGTACTACTAAAGCTAAACCTAAAAATTAGTGAAAATGGGATATGATAAATGATAGGGTTTGAGTCATTTTGTCAAAATTGGTAACGGCCATATGTATTTCCAGTTTTGTCCCTGGGTTGCTTTGTTCTGCTAGGCAGCGGTCGCGATAGTTTGGCCACAACCGCGGTCATACTGACTTTTGCTTGACTACGGTCAGCGGACCGTGACCACGGTACCTGAGGCCAGTTCCTTCTCCTATTCTTCAGTTCCACTTTCCTTCTCCCTTTTTACTTATTTTAAGCTCCAATCCACATCTTTCTAGCTTTTCAACTATATTCCTACAAATAGTGGATATTAGTGCATTTATTCACAAATATGTCTCATCAATTCATTCAAACCAAGGTAATGCATATGATTGTTGAGTCAGAATGAGTAGTAAGATCACCGCTCATCATCTTTCAAAGCCTCTAAAAAAACCAAAGAATATCTAGTAAGTACATGCCCCTGACTATAGCTAAAAACCAAGTCCAAAAGAAATAGTCAAAACATAAGGAAATCCAAAGCATAAAATACGGTCTTTAGGAATACTAAAGCTCACCAGTTTAGTCTGACTCTCAAGTTGTTCCCCGAATCACCTAGTCACTGTGCAGAAGGAGTTGATATATGGGCAGTTCCTGCATCACATGGAGATACAGCGTCCGAAGATGGTTAGCGGTTAGAGCGCTAGCATATTACTCAGGGATAAGGGATAAAGTAATACCATAAATCCAGACCAAGTCAAAATCCATGTACATGTACATGTTTATGCTTATCCACACACCCCCACACACACATAAATATAAGATGCTGGGAAAGAAACAAGGCTTAGCATGAAATTTAAAACCTTAACCTGGGTTATGTAGCTTGACTGTCATGAAATCCATCCATGGGCTATATTAGTCCAGTGTCGTCCCTTTAGATGGGCCCCAGTGCGTGTTAGCTAAACGAACCAGAGATGTCATCAAAGGCCAGGTATTCCCATGTACCCTTTGCCAAGCATAATAAAATTATATATATATACACTTTGGGGATTCCTTGTAGCCCCAAAACATACAATCATTAAGACCAATCCTCACATCGGCAAACATGAGTTTCCAGTAGCAGTCCTTCAGACTCACACCTTCATGGCTAGCTAATATAACCCCTATTAATGCCCAATTAAAACATTTAACACAACCCATCCTCTAATTATGGTAGTCAATTATCAAGGAATCATTAAGTGGTATCATCATATTGACTATAGCTTGCAAGCAATGTTATAATCCAACACTTAGGGGATTTCTTCGTACCCCATAGACTCTATTATTAAAGATCGCTTGGGGGATTCCATTATACCCCTCAAGGTTTTCAAGATCATCATTATTATCTAATTAACTATTTATGCCATCCATTAATTTCAAGAAATAAGACACACCAAATGATAATGCATATTCCAAAATTAATTATACAAGTGGGTTGAGGTTACCATTAATTTCCATACCAAAACCAAATATTTGGGGATTATTTTGTACCCCTATTGCCATAGTTTACAAATTTGGGAAAGCCATTATACCCCTATTCCATCCACCATTCCCATGCACCCAATGTCTTTACTGATCATCAATTCAAGTAACAACATCATAATAATCATGGGAAAAATATTTAAACCAAATACATTCAAATCCTTCAACCTATAGTTTAAACCCAATATCAAAACCATGCACATATTGACCAATTTATTCCATTAAGGAAATATAAGTATAGGGAAAGAGGTACATGCTTTAATTACTAAGGAATCTTTAAGAAAATAACACCCTTAGAACCCTAGATTACCACTTTCCTTGAAACCCTACCCTTGAATTGAATGGGGAATTTAAGAGAGAATTTGAGAGTGTTTTGATGTATTATGAGTGAGAAATAAGTCCTAATTGTGTTTATAGATTGTGGGGTTTAAGTAGGGAAATGGGAATTTTCCAAGATGCCCTTAATTAAAAGATTACAAAAATACCGCCCACTTGCTACGAGTCTCTTAGCGACTCATTACAGCTTCATATGAATCACCTACTCGAGTCGTAGTCAAGATAGTACCCTTGGGCACCCCCACTGGTCTATCTACGAGTCGTACTGCACTACTCGTAACCTGTCCCTACGACTCACATGCACCACTCATTAACAAGACAAAAACTTTTGAGGCATACACTTATCACCTTACAACTACCATATAATGAATTGACACGAGACCTTACGACTCGTAAGGTCCTATTTGTAATCACATCTAATCCATAGGATAATATATTGGTCTCTCTACGACTGGGGTCCTATGACCCATATAGAGACCTTATGACTCGTAAGTTTAGTCGTTACCAGGACAGTATGGCTAAAATTTAGAATTCTCCTGGGGCCAACATCTAGGGTGTTTCATGATGTGTGATGCTAGTTGCATGACGTTAGGAGCAGTCCTAGGCCAAAGGTTAGAGAATATACTAAACCCAATATACTATGATTTTAAAGCACTTAATCCTGCTTAAAAAAATTACACTGTGATGGAACTAGAGTTGTTTGCTATTATGTTTGCATTTGAGAAATGTTGGTATTACTTGATTGGCACCAAATTCACTGTGCATACTGACCATGATACTCTAGATATATTATAGAAAAAAGGTTGCAGAGCCGAGGTTGATTAGATGGTTATTTCTATGGTAGGAATTTGATTTTGAGGTAAAGGATTGAAAAAGAGCTGAAAATCAGGTGGCAGATCATTTTGTCACGCCTTGAGGAGGCGGCTATGACAAAAACTATGGGTGAGCTTGATATTGATAATAATTTTCCAGATCAATAAGTTTTGGCAACATTGCAAGACTTAATCCCTTGGTTTACAAATTCACAAATTATTTAGCAAGTGATTTAGTTCCATAAGATATTTCATTTTAGCAGCGAAAGCAATTTATGCATGAGGTGAGGAAGTTCTTTTGGAATGAGCCATTCTTATATCAGGTTTGTGCATATAGAGTAATTCGGGGATGTATTCCTGAGGTGGAGATGATAAGTATTTTGAAAATATAGCACTCTTCATCAGTTGAGAGTCACCATAGAGGTGCAAGGACCGCGCATAAGATCTTATAATATGGTTACTTTTGTCCTATAATTTACAAAGATGCTCATGATTATGCTAGGGTTTGTGATCTATGTCAAAGGCTAGGGAACATCTCTCACAGATATGAACTTTCAGTGACAACTATCCTTGAGCTTGTATTATTTGATGTATGAGGTATAGACTTTGTGGGTCTATTTGTTAGATCACATGGAATGAAGTATATCTTGGTATCCGTTGACTACGTTTCCAAGTGGGTGGAAGTAATTATGCTTCCAAACAATGATGGTAAGAGCGTTACAACATTTCTCAAGAAAAATATTTTTTGGAGATTTGGTATACCCCGAGCTATTAAATCCCTAGAATCATCTCTTTAAATCCCTGCTTGATAGATATGGTGTAAAATATAAGGTAGTTTTACCTTATCACCCACAGACTTGTGGGTAGGTTGAGGTTTCAAATCAGGAGATAAAGTCTATTTTTGCTAAAACTATGAATATCAATTGGATAGACTGGTCTAGTAGGCTATATAATGTATTATGTGCCTACCGTAAAGCCTATAAGACTCTTATAGGTTCCTTTATATGTCAGTTTGTGTATGGAAAAGCATGCCACTTTCCTGTCGAACTTGAACACATGCATTATAGGCATTGAAACGGATAAATCTTGAATGGAGTGGCATAATAAAACTGAGATTAGATTTTATGAATGAAATGCATGAGTTCTATCTCCGCGCCAATGAAAGTTCATCCTTATACAAGGAAAAATAAAATTGTATCTTGATCGAAAGATTGAGCAAAGAGAATTGCAACCCGATGATTTGGTCTTGCTTTATAATTTGAGACTTCGCTTGTTTCCTAGCAAGCTAAAATCCAAATGGTATGGACCATTCACAATGATGAGAATATTTCCACATGGTGCAATTGAGCTTTAGGGACATGGATGTCTAGTTCATGGTAAATTGACATAGTGTCAAGCATTATGTAGGTACAACTAAGGAAATAAATTCATGTAAAAAATTGAAACTTGACAAATTCTGAGTAGTCAAGGGAGTTGGGTCGTGCTGCAATGTTAAATCAGGTGCTTCATGCGAGGAAACCCATATACTTTTTGTCCAAGTCTAAGTAACTTACTCAACCACGTCGTTCCGCAATGATAAATCTCAAGCACTTCATAGAAGGCAACCTTGCTTTTGTACTTTATATTTTATTGGGTAATATTTTTTAATGGTACTAGGATCACACAAGAAAAGCAGATGCTGAATTGGTTTATAGAATGAACGCTTGGGAGGATTGTATGATCTAATCACCTTTAAGAAAAGTCCAGAGGGATAGATATCTTTGATTCATACCATAATTGGTTATTATAATTTTACCTGTATTCCACAAGCGTGATACCAACGTCTAATCACTCTCCTACAACCCATCAGCTTGTAGGAACCTATGATTTAAAGGAACGATCATGGATAAATATCACAATTGTACTTAAGCTTCATAGATTCCTTGATAGGATTTCATTAACTTACATGTCATGGAAGGAATGCACGATTATGGTATCTAACAAGATTGTACTACTGAGTCACCTAAGTGAGTCCATCTGTGGAATGATTGGACCTGGCCTCCTTGGGTTTAAATGTATAAAACCCTCAAACACTATACACTTTTCCCCCTTTAATTTTCAATTAATTTTGACCACAAATCTAAACCCTACTTCATTCTAAGGCTAAAAACACAGGTTTCTTGTGATTCAAAAACAAAATCTTTATGTTCTCACTATTCTCATCAATGACTCGTAAGTATTTCACCATAGCTTTCTCTTTGGTCAAACTTTTAAATAGAAATATGTTGTTTAAAGTTGATGTAGGTCATGGGGAAGTATTGAGTACCCGACATGGGTTGACTACCTATCAATTTGGGTTAAAATTAGATCAATTTAGGTTCAATAAGTTTATACAGCAAACTACTCAGTATTGCAGAATCCCATGACACAACCTACGATCATGGTTTGGATCATTCTAAGAGATCATGTGTTAAGCCTCAGGAGATCATCAGACATACACATCCCATGATTGTTAGATCAATATATAATTGTGGTATGTACTCTTCTAATGTGACATAGTCTACAGGTCTTAAGAACCCTTTCTATGATAAGAAGGTACAATCATACCTTAATTACTTGATCGTAGAAAGGGTTGTATGATCTACTTTCTACACTTGTTCAGATTTTTCGTAAACCGATTCTAACTCCTTCAGATACAGGTACAAGGCACCAAATTCTTATAAAAAGTTTTCCAAGAGCATATCAAAGAAGCGGGCACCATAGGATACACCTCCAATCTTGGAGAGTGATTCCAAATTTTCAAGTAGGACTAAGGTAAGCTTTTATATATGTTCATTTGATAAGAAACTCTCACCTCAAACCACGTGGAATTAATCAAAGGAGAAAGAGAAAGCAAAGTTCGCAACATACATAATTTTGGTAGAGGAATCTACCCCCGTCGAACTTATCAAGTATAAAGTGGGAAGGTAAGGCACCTAATAGGATAGAGGTGAAGCTGAGGAAAGAATAATTTCATCAGAGGGAAGGGTGATACCAACTCTAAACCCTTCGATATTGTTGCTGCTCCACCATTCCCAAGAGGAGCTGATCTGAGAATGTAGTTAGTCCCTAACTGGTGATACCCAAGCTACACCTTCACTCTGAAGATGATAGAGTCTCTTTCAAATAGAGTAACACCACAATGGTTGGGGTAGAGTCTACCAAGGGAATACGTGGAATTGTGGCTCTCAGCTTTTGTGATCAATGAGCTAATCTTGAAAAGTAAATGATGGGTTTTGAATACCAATATCGAGCAAGTGGTGAATATTAACTTCGGTTGTAATTAGTCTTAGGTGAACACTAGGATTGTGTTCCCCTTGGCTTATCAACTCCATAGGTTTATCGTTCTTTGTTGAACCAACCCGATACCTTGCATGTAGAATCAATAAGTTATATACCATCTACAGTCTTTTAGACGAGCAGAAGGATTTCACCCTTTACTTTTTGAGTCTTAGGATGTCGCCTTACTAACCCTTATCTTTATCCTAGTTAGATATTTCCTTTTGAGTCTATAGTTATTAGATGAAATCTAACCATCTTACTTAGATAAAACCTAGTTGCGTGGATCGACAGTTAAACTCCAAATTATAGTTGTCATTATCTTTTCCTAGTCACTACTCCTCTTTTAGAGTAAGTAGTAATAATCAAGGTGGGATCATAATGTGTGCATCCATTAAATAAACTATTAAAGTGAAGATAATACAATGCATGCATTGGTATCGGTTCAGAACGACAATAGCACTTCCTTTTCTTTGTCAATGCGCCAGGGTTTCCACAACCCTAGCTAAGGGTTTTTAGCCGCTCATGCTTGTGAAGAAATGAACAACATTCATGATTGAAAGCATAAGATGAAATCACAGTAATTACAAGTAAAACCCCAAAAACGTAACTGAATTAATCAACTAAAATTAATACAAGAGAATTCCAAGACTAAAATCGAATCTTGGAATCAAAATATATTTGTAAGTATCTAGAGTGCGTAATTCTACTAAAAACACATAAGGGGTATTTATAGTACATGAGGAAACCCTAAAACCAAAGCCCAAATGAAATAGGATAAAAAAGGGTCGGTGGATACATGTGGTCACCATATGCGGCCTGCAGGCTGGGCACATATAGTGACCGCATGTGCTTAGACCAAAAATTCCTGTAGGTCTGCCCTCGGGATTTCGGACTTTTGATACATGCTTTGCCCACATGCAGTCCACATGTACTACATGCGGTCCGCATGTTGACTTAGCAAGTGCCGAAAGTTATTTCTTTAGCTCATCTTCAATTCCCACACTTGTTTTGGTCACTAACAATTTGAAAAGCATCACAAACTCCTATTATTGCTCACATAAGTAGCCAAAATACCTTTTTCCTCTTTTTTATGAACTTAGTATCCAAAATCTAGTTTACTGCAAAACATACCCAAAATGCATCATATCTAACAAAACAACTTCAGAAACTTGCATATTTTCATAGTTATAAGGGTCAAAAGTGCTATATTTATACACCACATCAACACCCTCAGCATAGAACACTTGCATGTACTCAGACAATGAAACACAACAAAACAAAACACGACGCTTAACTAGGAGAATCTAAGCTATTCAAGGCAGTCAATCAATACTTTAAGCTCAAATCATAACACCCCCTCTAATCTCACTTTTGAAAAGCAACTGTGTATAAACATAAAGCATAACAATGTGACACAATGGGTTCAAGGTATGGCATTACATTAGCAACAGACAACCATGCATATGTACATGTTATACTACCCAAACACGTAAGCAGGTAGTAATATGACTCATGTTCCCTCAGAACAAAGATGTTCAACTCACTCATATTAAATAATGCATGTCAATGCAGGGACAGTCGAGAGACATTCACACTGAGAAGAGAAGTTCCAGTCAATGTGCATCAAATACCATAGGCTTGAACTCATTTTCTTTACCTTAGCGTTCAGGCAGTCAAGTTAGGATCATTATAGGACTTTCCTCAACTTGTAATGTAGGCTTGGCGGGTTGGTATGGTTCATATAGACATATCAAGTGACTAAGCCTCCTTGGAACTCACTAACCTTGGTATCTCACTTATTAACAAATTTTCTTTTTTCTTCCACCCTTATTTCTCCCATTCTATTTTAAAGCACATTCAGGTTGGGTGTGGTCTTTTATTCTATAATGGGTATAAAAAATTATCAAAAATCAATCAAAACATAACTACTTCCCTAAATACTTTAAAATCTCCTAATTACATAAAAACACAACACAACACGAAACAAAACACAACGTGACACAAATTATCCTAGACATTTTGTTTCTACAATCATACCATCACAGAAAAAAGAAGAAGCACGACAACAAAAATGCACAACGGCTATAGTATACCCCACTCCCAACTAAAAATTGTGCACTGTCCCCAACAAGCAAAAATAATACAATATAGAGGGAAGTGAGAAAATACATCAGACACAATAGGCGTCCGCATACCTTGGGTTGCCTCCTAAGAAGCGCCTGATTTACCATTGTGGCAGGACTCAGTTCCCTTGGCTACTCAGACTTTGCCAAGGTCCATGTCAACACAGGCTCTAACTTTCTCCAGGTTTCCCATGTAGTGCTTCACTCACTCTCCATTTACCTTGAATAAGATCTCACCATCATGATTTATTTATATAGCACTATGTGGGAATATCTTAACCATGGTGAATGGTCCAGTCCACCTAGATTTTAGCTTGCCAGAAAATAAACGTAGTCTTGAATTATACAACAAGACCAAATCACCGGGTTTAAATATTTATTTCTTGATTTTACTATCATGATAAAATTTCATGCTTTCTTTGTATATATTCGAGATCTCATAAACACAGAGTCAAAATTCATTCAACTTATTCACCTTGCTTAACCTCAGGTTTACTGCATCACGCCACTCAAAATTTAGCCTTTTTAATGCCCATAGTGCCTTATGCTCAAGCTCAACCGATAAATGGAATGCCTTAAAGTATACAAGCTGAAATGGAGAGGAACCTAAGGGGGCCTTATAAGCTATATGGTAGGCCCACAATGCATCATCTAATTTTTTAGACCAGTCAGTTCTATTGGCATTCACAATTTTTGCCAAGATGGACTTTATCTCTCTATTGGAGACTTTTACTTGCCCACTTTTCTGAGGATGGTATGGTCTTGCCACTTTATGACTTACACCATATCTATCAAGCAGATATTTGAATAAGTGATTGCAGAAGTGAGACCTACCATCACTGATAATTGCATGTGGAGTGCCAAATGGATAAAAAATATTATTGGGAAGTGCAACTGCCTCCACCCATTTTGACACATAGCAACCACTACCAAAATTTATCTCATGCCATAGGAGCTCATGAATGGGACCATCAAATTGATCCCCCACACATCAAACAACTTCAACTTTAGAATAGGTGTTATGGGGAGTTCATGGCACCGTGAAATATTTCCTTGACATTGACATCGATCACAGGCTTATGAATAATCATGAGTATCCTCGTAGATTTTAGGCTAGTAAAACCCATACTGAAGAATTTTGTGGGTTGTGTATGTGCCACTTTGGTGACCTCCAACTGATGAAGAATGAAAAACTTCCACAATGTTCATCATTTCCACCTCTGAAATGTATCTTTGAATCACACCATCAGAACAGATCCTAAAAAGATACGGATCATCCGAAATGAACTTTCTTACCTCATGCATAAATCTTCTTTGTTGTTAGAGTGATAGGTCTTCTAAGACAAGATCGTTTGCCAAATAGTTAGCAAAATCTGCAAACAAAAGAATAAAATCTTGAGATAACGTCAACACCCGATCATCTGGAAAAGCATCATCTATCGCAGGATTATCTCTTTGTTTTTGTATGGTATCCTCCTCAGATCTTGACAAGTGGTTTGTAACCTAATTTTCTTTTTCTTTTCGGTCCTTTACTTCAAAATCTTACTCTTGCAGCATGAGAACCCAACGAATCAATCTTAGTGTTGCATCTTTCTTCAACATCATATATTTCAAGGATGCTTGGTCAGTGTGCACTATGACCTTGGTCCCAATCAAATAAGATCAAAATTTTTTGGAAGCAAAATCCACCGCGAGTAGCTCTTGCTCTGTAACTATATAATTTTTCTGCGTGGGGTTTAAAGCTTTGGTAGCATAGTAGATGGGATGCAAGATATTTTCCCTCCGTTGACCTAGGATAGAACCCAAGGCCACTCCACTTGCATCACATATTACCTCAAAAAGTGCAGACCAGTCGGGAGATAATCTTATGGGTGCCGAAATCAACTGCTCCTTTAGGCATTTGAAAGCCTTGGCACAAACATCATCAAACATAAGTTTCACCTCTTTCTCTACAAGTTTGCATCAAGGATTTTCAATTTTATACATGTCATTAATGAACCTCCTATAAAATCCTAATGACCTAGAAAGCTTTGTATGCCTTTAAATTACACTGGCGGTGGCAATTTCTCAATTACCTCGATCTTCATTTTGTCCGCCTCAATACCATGTGTGGAGATCTTGTGCCCTAGCAAGATACCTTATTTCACTATGAAGTGGCAATTTTCCCAGTTTAGCACCAAATTGCACTCTTTACATCTCTGCAGTGCATTGGCTAAATGGGCCAAATAGTCATCAAATGAGTCTCCAACAACTGAAAAGTCATCCATGAATACTTCGATCTGTCTTCCGCTATATCAAAGAATATGGACATCATACATCTTTGGAAAGTGGCAGGCACACTACATAATTCGAATAGCATCATCTTGAACGCAAATGTCCCATAGGGGCAAGTAAAAGTAGTCTTAATTTGGTCTTTGGGAGCAATCATGATTTGATTGTAACCCGAATACCCGTCAATAAAACAATACCAACCCCTACCTGCTTGTCTATCTAATATTTGATCCATGAAAGACATAGGGACATGGTTCTCTTATGTCCACTTGTTCAGCTTCATGTAATCCATTTAGACTCTCCAATTGGTCACTGGCCTCATGGGTACTAATTCATTCTTTTCATTTGGAACCACTGTGATTTCCCCTTTCTTTGGTAGGTATTGAACTGGGCTTACCCACTTGCTGTATGCAATGGGAAAAACCACCCCAACATCTAGCCACTTGATTATTTTTTTTTCACCACCTCTTGCATAGGAGGATTTTGTCGCCTCTGATGCTCAATACTAGGAATGCTGTCTGGATCAAACTATATCTTATGTGTGTATATACCTAGTGGAATCCCTACAATGTCTGTAATAGTCCACATAATAGCTCTCTTGAATTTCTGCAATACTGAGGTCAAAGCTTCTACCTGTGTTACTACTAAATCTACTGCAATAATCACTGGTAAGGTATTGTTGGCTCCTAAGAATACATACTGCAAATGAGATGAAAGGGAATTTAATCCCAACACTGGTGGTTCCTCAATAGATAGTTTTGTTGGAGGTGTGGTTCTATTCTTCAAGTCAAGATCCAGGTTATTAGGGGCATATTTGTAAGAGCCGCTGCCATGTAGTGCACTTGCCAACACATCATAGTCATCTATCCTATCACTCTCAAAGTTCATAATTACTGGTTCTAATGTTTCTACCCCTAATATTTCCTCAATAGGCACATCTACTAAAACCACTGCATTTATCACTGCCACTACTTTCATCATCTGATTGTTGTACTATCATGCATATATTTATCACAATTTGATCATTGTTCCATTTGAAGGTGATCACCTCAGAGTCAATATCACTCAACACTCGACTAGTGGATAAGAAGGGTCTACTCAAGATAATCAGAACTTAGGCATCCACTTTACAGTCTAAAATTATAAAATCTACTGAATAGGTGAATGATGCCACCCTTACTTCTACGTCATGTAAAATACCCACTGGCTCCTTTATAGGAGAATCAGCCATTAATGACCTTACAAATGTACGCTTGAGTTTTCCTAACCCCAAAACCTTGTATATTACTAACGGCATTACATTTATTCCTTCTCTCAAATCACATAGAGTTTGATTAATATCAAAAGGACCAATAGAACATAGGATGATGACTGCATCTAGGTACCTCTTCTTTTCCATAATGGTGTATGAGAATTCATGCTAAACTATTAAACTGGATCTTTTAGCTCTTCTTCAACCCAGTCGTCACCATAATCACTCTCAAAATCATCATTACTAGAAGTCAGCTTCTCAAACTCAGTTTCAGTTGCCTCATCCGCAACAACATTGTCCTTCTTCATCTCATTTGTAGCAGGAAAAAAATGCTCATAAGGTAGGGAGTCAGTCTTAGTGTTATTAGCCAGAAAATAAACAAGTGTCGAAGGATCTGCATAGTTTTACTAGGAAGGGCACCTATTTGTCTTTGGGCAAAACTGGTAGAGATTTTCCCATACCGCTGCTCCAACTACTTGATAGAAGTTGAATGTGACTCAACCTTCTAGGTCAATTCTAAAATATCAGTATTGAAGTTTTTAAGGTAAGTTTCTTGGCTCTCTTGAGCCTTCATTAGCTTTGTCAACATTTCTTCTATTCTTGATTCTGCATCTCGTCTGCCAGGTGGAAATTATCTATCTCTATCATCATAATAGTTTTGAGCTTTATTTCCTTACCCTTGGGATCAAAAACCCGCCAACTAACAATCCACATACTTTGCCTCCTCCTCTAACTCAAACTCATGTACCCTAGAGGCTATACCATGTGCCCCTACTGCATCAACCTTTGAAGATTTTATTGTTATGAATTGTTTGTCCACCTCAACAATATCAGTCCTTAATAGTGAAATATCCTGAGCTATAGCATCATCAGTTACTCTTCGCTCACTAGAATCTCCAATGGCATAAGTGTTAGAACTTTTCTCAGCCTCTTGAGTTTGCAACCCTCGGTTAGTTAATGAGATCTGATCCATAATACTCAAAGATATCTCCCATTTTGGGTCCTCCATAAATATTGTCTTCCAGGGCTCTAGAATTGATATTCAAGGCTCTTAGAATATCTCTAACAAGATTTTCCCTAAAATCCAGTGGTCGAGCACCATGCTAAGCATCTTCTTGAACCTGGACCATGCCTCGTACATAGATTCTAATTTCAGTTTCCTGAATTTATAAATCTTGTCCTTCAGCTGCAACACTCTAGATGGAGGGAAGAACCTGCTCATGAATTATCCGTGTAACCCATTTCATGTAGTGATAGATACTCTTGGAAGTTCCCCCAGCCATAAAGATGCTTCTCCAGTAACCGAGAAGGGGAACAACCTCAGTCTAAGTGTCTCTTGGCCTACCCCAAGGATGGTATATGAAGTGTAGATCCTCTTAAAATTTGCTAGATATATGTTTGCATTGTCTATAAGAAACCTCGCAAACACACACTTCAAGTATAAGATCTAGATCATAGCACTTGAGATATTAAACTTGACATCAGCGGGTAAAATAGGAGGGATAATGGCTCCAGTATCTTCCGACTTAACATATCCCAATTCTTTTCCATAACCTATACATGGCTGCACATACTGATATGCTGGGGTCACTTGAACATGGCCAACTCTAGCTCTTCTTTGATTTCCACTGAGTACTGCTTGAGGGTCTGCTACCTATCTTTGCCCAGCTAGCTTTGCCTCCCAAGCTACCTGCTGATCTTCTTCCATTGCCTTCCTCTTATTTTTATCCTGAGGTAAAAGCTCATTAGTCTCTCGATCAACAATATCCTGTACTCTTTTGGGAGGAGAGGAAGGTACATCATCATGAACCCTTTTAGGAATATTATTTTTTTCTATTCCATCTTCCTACCAGATATTTGTAGGATTCTCTCTCGATTCAAATTCTCTGGGAGTAAGGGATTTACTCTACTCCGTGTATTTTACATACACCGACATATACCCAACTAAGAACAAAAACAAAAAGAAAACCAAAAAACAACAACTTTAAATTACAAATTAACATCATAATCCCCAACAACACACTAAAATGTGGTGATGCCCAAGCTGCACCTTCACTCTAAAGATGATGCGTTCGCTGCCAAATATAGTAACCCAACAAAAGTTTTGGTCGATTCCCAAGGGAATACATAGAATTATGGCTCTCAACTATTATAATTAACGGGCAGAACTGGAAAAGTAAATGGGGGTTTTGAATAGAAATATCGAACAAGTGGCGATTATCAACTTTGGTTATAATCAGTTGTAGGTGAACACTAGGATTATGTTCCCCCTAGTTTCTCAACTTCTTAGGTTTATCATGCTTTATTGAACCAACCTAATACGTTGCATGTAAAATCGATTAGTGATGTACCTTCTACAGTCTTTTGGACGAGTAGAAGGATTTCACCCTTTACTTTTTGAGTCTCAGGATGTCGCCTTACTAACCCTTATCTTGTTCCCAATTAACTATTACCTTTCGAGTCTCTAGATATTAGATGAAATCTAATCATCTTACTTAGATAAAATCTAGGAGCGTGGATAGAAAGTTAAATTTTAAATTACTATTGTCATTATTTTTTCCTAGTCACTACACCTCTTTTGGAATAAGTAGCAATAATATAGGCGGGATCCTAACATGTGCCCCCGTTAAGAAAGTTATTAAAGTAAATATAATAAAATGCATACATGGGTACCGGTTAAGAACAACAATAGCACTTCCCCTACTTCATCAATCCGCTAGGGTTTTCATAACCCTAGCTAAGGGTTTCCACAACCCTAGCTAAGGGTTTTTAGCCGCTCATGCTTGTGAAGTAATCAACAACATTCAAGATTGAAAGCATATGATGAAATTACAGTAATCACAAGTAAAAACCCAAATAGTAGGTAAATTAATTAACTGAAATCAATATAAGAGAATTCCAATACTAAAATTAAATCTCGGAATCAAAATATATTTGTAAGTATCAAGAGTGCATAACTTCTAAACTAAAACACATAAGGGGTATTAATAGTACATGAGGAACCCCTAAAACTAAAGGCCTAACAAAATAGGAGAAAAAAGGGTCGATGGCTACATGTGGCCTGGCCTTGGGTGCATATGGTACATGCAGCCTCCAGACTGGGTGCATGTAGTGACCGCACGTGCTTAGACCAAAAATTCCTACAGTTCTGTTCTCATGTACTACGTGTGGTTTGCATGTTGACTTAGCAAGTGACAGAAGTCATTTTTCAGCTCTTCTTCAATTCTCGCACATGTTTGGTCATGAAGAATTCAAAAAGGTTCACGAACACCTATTATTGTTTACATAAGTAGCCAAAACACCTTTTTCCTCTGTTTCATAAACTTAGCATCCAAAATCTAGTTTCCTGTAAAACATACCCAAAACGCATCATATTTAACAAAAAAAATCATAAACTTGCTTATTTTCACAGTTTTAAGTATCGAAAAATCTATATTTCTATAGTACGTCACCAACTCACAGGACTATTACATTGATGGTGTTTTATTTACTAACTAGGGCAATAAGAAGAGAAGCATTCAGAAGGATCCTCAGTTACTGACTAAGTCACTTTATAAGGTTCCAAAGTTAGTGCACAGGTTTGAGAGATATGTGCTAGGGTAGATGAATAGACTCCTGCGGAGTAATGTGACGTTGTGTGGGAGTTTTACACCAACTATGCGATACTAAAAAATATGACTCGTTCAAGAAAGGATAAAGACATGAAGAATCAGCCATGCCTGGATAATATTTGTGTCAAAGATGTAGAGTTTGACATCTCAGTTCAGCCAATCTCAAGGGCCTTATTTGAAGATTCACTTATACCAGTTGAAAAGACCCCAAAATATAATTTATACATAAATAATTTTATAAGAGTAAAGAAATTAACTTCTAATGAAAAGAGCATGTATTATAGGTGATTGGTGGTCCATATTGCTAAAGTAGGAGAGAATTCCTTATTGGTCAATGGGGCTACTTTACAAAGGCATGGTGTTCAACCACTAGGTACCAGATTGCACCCACAACCAATGACAACACATTAGGTACAACCAATGCCTACCTGATTGTGACCCTAGTTAAAGAAGTGGATTTGAATATCCCGCGGATCATCATAAAAGAGATCTGAGCTAGGGATTCAACACCACTTTACCTGTCCCCTATCTTGTGACTCAATTAATGTGGAATGCATAAGTATCGATTATTGTAGTAGTGGAATGACTGATTTTGATGACAAAAATTACAGACATGGCATTAATAAAAGATATACATAATTTGGATGCCTTTGCAAGAGGCTTAGAGATTTCTGATGTACTTGGGGTTGCCAGAACTAGTGATATACCAGTGTCTAATGCTAGTGCCTCTTTATCCTCAACACCACTAGAATCCATTTATGGTCGGTGATTAATTTCTATAGGTTATACACCGATCCCAACATCACAGTTAGAGGAGATTATATAAAGACTATTTCTACATAATGCCGGGATAAAGAAGCTTGAGCTTGGGGTTAAGACCTGTATGAGTAGTGAGATATGAGGTATGGTATGGACTGTCCAAATAAACGCAGATAGGTTTGAGAGAAAAATAAAAGCTAGGATAGATACAGTCCAGGAATATAATTTGTCAGACATTTGAGCAGACCTGATCTAATTAAAAGAATTGGTCAGGGTATTGACTGAGAGAGTGGATGCTTCAACTCGTCCTCTATCACCTATGCCTTCCCTGGAAGCTCTGATGGTGGATGTAGAGTCTCTAGTGCCTTATTTTTATGCTCTCACCTTGGATGTTGATGATATAGATATTATAATGAAGGAAGGTAACTTGGAGCCATAAAAGAAGAAGAGGCGAGATAAGTTTGGGAAAGAAGGAAGGAGAAGATCTGATAGGAAAAAAAAGAAGAAAAAAAGAGAGAGAATCCTGACAGACTTCTAAAGAGCTATTTTGGAGGGTGATGAGGTACTACCTACCATAGAGGTAAGTATGTTAGTTGGTGGAGGTATAAAAGTTTCCCCCAATACTTTGAATGCACCGGCCTCCACCGGTGCCAACTTATTTGTAACTACCCTAGCCACAACCGAGGCCACCAGATCAAAGGAGCAGGTTGGGGTCCTATATGTGGCCCCTCGAGATTAGATCTCCACCAGTGCCTAGCGCACCACAGGAATGTCCTTACCCTAGTTTTATATTTCTATGATTTTATGCAATGGGGATATTGCATGATTTCTAAGTTGCAGATGGGGGTGTACCATGACTGAGGGTTTTTGTTGTTGTGTTTCTTTTCCCTTAGTTGAGCTATCATAGTTATAACTAGTTTGTTTTGAAGTTTTATTATTTTATTGTTGATTGTTTTGTGTGTGTGTGTGATGTAACTTAGAGTAATTTAAAGAAATTAGGTGCAGTCATGTGCATGCAAACATATTTTTTGATGTGTTTAAAATGATACCCCTCCTAATTTTATTTTTGGAGTGTTTAAATGTATTATGTTATAAACAATGTTAGGATGCAGACATGACATTAGAATTGTTGATAGGATAACCTACTAGACCTTGCATAAACTAAATAAGGTAATAACTTTGACGAAATTCCTCATCTATGAGGGAGCAAGATTTTTACCTAGTCGGTGTGTGTGTGCAGTCTAGAACTTGCTCAATCAGTCTAGCTAAAAGCTGCAGAATAGGATTTTAGGAAAGGGTCATAGGATATTATTGGAAAAAGTACACTATAGACTAAATAACTAACCAAATGATCATCTATCCCTTGATCCCAAATTTTGAGCCTAAAAGAAACCCTTTTATTTGAACTACTTTATTCACCTCCCCAAGTCTTTATAATGAACCTTCTTTGGTCTCGGTCCCTCCTTGGACACTATGTACCTCAACTCATGCAAATCTTCTAAGTTGAGGGTGGCTATTGTGTAGGGCTGCATAGAAACTGGGTTTGGAGAATTTATAGTAAATGGAAAAAAGGATTAAGGTGTGAGAAAAAAGAAAAAAGAAAAGAGTGATGAAAATAAAAAAAATAAAAAAATAGAAAAGAAGCAAAAGAAATGTTGTTAAAATAAAACTACACCCGGGGTCCAAAAGTAAATAAAATATGTGAAAATGGAGAAAAATAAGAAGGAAAATGGATCCAAATGTATCATAGTACCAATGAGGAATAAGTCACTGTACCCAAATTTACCAAACCTATGACTACATTACAAGCCTAGGAAAGACCTTTAGTGATCCTATCTAGATTGTTTGAAAGCTGAAGCGTATAAAATAAGGACAAGACTATGGTATAAAATACACATAACCTGACTTTATTGTGAGGGTGAGAGATTTGATTCAGTCCTAATACTAGATTCCATTGTATATACTGAGTGATTGAGGACTTACTTGATGTGATGGCATTGGGGCAGCAGGCTAAATTATTACTTGTCTTGGGTAGTGTATGGGTTAATAGGTTGGGTTGACTATTCATAATGTAATGCCATGTCTTGATCACATTATATTAGGGGTACTTGTCTTGCATATACACAACATTGAAGGTTTGTGATAAGAATAGAAGGTGTTAAATCTATTTATGTGGGTTGCATGGGGAATCTAATTTTGTAAAAATGACTGCCATAATGATCTTAATTTGACTCTATGTTAAGCGTCTTACTGAGTTTAGCGTTTAGTTTGCCATAGGACATACAAATATTCTAAGTTGAGGGTGTTGATGTTCCATGAATTTACAACATTTAAGACGAAGAATATTTGTAAGTATAAGGGCATGTTTTGTGGATTTTATATGTTTTCTGTTGTTTGCAGGTCTTAGGGACCTAAAGAGGAAAATTTCCAGATGAATGGACAAAAAGGGGCATGGTACAAAAGGAATAACAATTATAGGATCTGACCGCAGTTGTTTTAGGGAAATAATGGCTTGAATCAAAGAGTGTCCCCAAGAGATGATCAGATGAAAGATTCCCCTGACCATACCATGAAGCCATGACTATACCTAATTATTATGGGAAGAAGGATTGAGAGAAAGGCTGTAGAACCTATGTGTGTGATGATCAGATGAGAACAATCCATGATTGTACTTCGATGTGACGATCATACCATGAGATCATACAATGAAGGCTATGGAAATTTAAGCTAAAGATAATCAGACGATGAATTACCATGGTCTTACATTGATACCATGGAGCCATAATGAGTAGTGTATCTTTGAAGTTCTGAAAGCTGACAAGTCCATGTATGAACCACGAAAGCCAAGGGACGATCATGGGTTCTAACAATGATCTTACCTTCTTCTCATCTGAGGCAGCCGACACTATTTCCGTATTTTTCTTAGGATAGGATATGATTTATCTATAAATACTCTCGTAGGTTTAATTTTACATATTACACACTATTTTGATTGGATATTATTATTTTGTGAGGTTCTAAGGCATATTCTCTGAATTTTACAAACATTATTCCTAGGGTTTTAATTAAAGTTGAGATGTTGGGATTTACTTCTCATTGTAAGTTCATGTCAACACTTTCATCTATGAATTAATCTTTTATTCTCACAATTATAAGTATCCTAACACCATAAGTCGGGTTGTGGGAAATATGATAAATTAACAAATTTGGTTAAATGCGAAGTTTTCTATACCAGTGTGGTTGCAATGTATTGGTAATTATCCTTCTAATGGATGCATAAATTAGGAACTGTCTTGTATTCTAAACTTGCTCGGGAGTGAGGTATAGATTAGGAATAGAGAATAGCAACATACATTTGAAGCTATGAACCTTCATCTAATAACAAGATCCATAACAATGATAGTTAATCTAAGATCAATAATATGGTTTAGTAGTGTGATATTCTGGAGTTTAGGAGAAGACGTGTGAAATTAATCTAATCATGATTGAAAGACGTTTAGATGAACCTATCTTGTTAGATTTTGCATGCAATGCATCGCTATAGTTTGCTAGCACAAACAACTTGTGGAGTTATGAAATCATGGGGATCATAATCCTAGTGCTCATCTCATATTGATTACAAATCTGAAAACAACTTTTATAATAGTCTTATTTTACACAAATTCCCCCTTGATTTTACTTAATCACCAATTTACCTCGATAAATACGTGAACAAATTTCATCTTATTCCCTATGGGTTTAACCCCAACCTAGTGGAGTTCTATGTTTGATTCAATGACCGTTTTTTACTTTTTGAGAGGTGTAATTTAGGCCATATCATTGCCTAAAAACTTACCAGTTTTAGTAAATGCTTTCAGAAAAAATCAGATAGTTAAACTATCTTTTAAGTTGCAAATTTATGAATTCATAACTTAAATTTTTTAAATTTACCTTTTTAATTATCCTTATGCTTCCGTATAGTATTTATACTCATAATTTTAGTAGCATGCTTGTACCAACATTTTTTGGGACTACTTATGGTTATAAGCATCGTGTCTCATCCAGGGTGTAGACTCAGGGCGTGACAAACTTCGTTCCAGAGCACAAGGTTAAAAATGTCCCAGGGTGTCTAAAATCCACGTTAAGTAGAGTTTTTCATAGGTTAGAAGTTTTCCATACTTATGAGGGAAAGGCTATAGGATTGTCATGACCCAAAAATGGGTCATGGTAAAACATATTGTGGCTTAGTCTTGATAAGTTAGCCAATCACCCAAACTGATAAAGTAAAACTAAATCGACAATAACATAAACTAAAGCGAGACTTCTAAGAAGTCAAGCCAATACGAAACATAATTAAAATGAAAGTTTGAAAGACATCTCATAAGTCCTAAAAATTTGGTGTCTTAGTGTAAGAGCGTCTAGTACACATCAAAATTTAAAAATACATATCTATCTATAAAAATAAAATGAAGACATAAAGTAAGATAAGAGAAAGTTCAGAGTCATCTCTGAAATCCCTAGTGAATCCAGTACCTCAAACATTGCTCCAATCCGCATTTAATCAGCTGCTATAGCCCATACTCATTCTCAGATCTACCCTAAAAAGGAACCATAGGGGTGAGTATGATCCACTTATACTCAAAAGTTATCTTAAGACAACTGATCAAACTATGAAATAAGATAAGTAAAATATACTATGAGCACGTCACCTACAAGCAGAAAAATCCTAAATAGTAGCTCACACCGTCAGCACTAGTTATTCTATATATATACAAAAATGAAAGCAACATAGATATATATGAAGATAATATTGAAACTAAACACAAATCAAGAAAACTAAATAATTCATGAAAGATACATATGCAAATACAATACTATGTGGATGGGATGAATAGTTAAAGCCATCATATGACTTTTTCTTTATACCCATTGAGATAGTAGATCCCAAGTAGGACCCATGGGGGGTTTACAACCTATGTATTGTATCTCATATCTCAATCTCAGCTCACCTGTTCGACTCGTATTTAGCGATATGGTTTGCAAATAAGAGTCTCATTTTCTTTATAAAGTAGTGTTTGTCAATGGTATCAATATCTAATGAATATATATGCATGGAATTAGGATATAATGCTCATAATAAACTCAATATGATGCTATACAATCTATTCAACACGTATGTACATAAGTGAGCCCAGAAATTAGCTCAATATGTCTATAATTTATGATCATCAACTCTAATTAAGCACCATCATGATGAATATCCAAGTAAGACATTATTAAAGTCATATCAACCCCTAACTCGAGTATTTTGATAATGATAAAGGCAACCAATGAAAAAATAACGTGAAAATAATATCTTGAAAAAGACATTTAAAGACACAAATAAAGCAAATGATGTCAAATAACGCCCCCACACAGGCAACACACAATCTTGGATATCAGAAGCTTACAACAATAGAGTATAAGCCCCCAAATATGCACACAACAATAATAATTTTCTTAAAATATAAACCCCATAGTTATTTTCCCCAACCCATAGCATGTTTTACTTATTTATTAACTACCCAACCTAATCTAAAAGAAGTTAAGCCATAACCAACCTTAAAATGATGAAATTATAATTTAAAGTGCTTTAACACAGAGCCTTCTCCTTAAGAACGCCTCAGAATAAACTACAACATGTATATATAAAAAGATAGCTAACGATACCCATATTTAGACTAGGTCCAACACGGGTTTAAAAAATAAGTTTTAAAAAGAAGGGGATAAAACAAAAATTTCATTTTAAAAATACATTCCCCAATGATATAAGAGTCTATAGAGTAAAGACCATGTGAAAATGGGTTAAAAACAAGGTCCAAATCAAAGAAAAACCTTTTTTTATACTTTAACAGTAAAGCTCCCAAGTTTTCATTTTGAAATCATGATTTAAAGGTGTTTTTGATGATATAATTGTTGAAAAATAATAAAAATAAGGTTTTTGACCTTACGTATGCTCAAATAGTGAAATAATCCTCAAGAATTCCCCAAACTCAAAGCTCAAATTTCCAAAAATGGAGAAAAAATAGAAAATTAAACTCATATATTATTTCAGCAACGATCGCTATATCGGCTAATTGATTGCTTAAGTGACAGTCACTAAAGCGGTCAATCCACATAGACCGACCATTGCTTAAGTGGTGCATGGTTGTGATAACGACTACCGCGTAAGCGATGCTAAGCTACTAAAGCGGATACCTCGTAAGAAAGGCCAAGATGCTAAAATCGTCCTTGGATGCTTAAGTGACTGCACCAAATAGCAACAAAATCCATAACTTGGCTAAAATGACATGTTTTGATCGGACACTTGGGATTCAACCAAAATATCATTAATGCAGTCAAACTATGATACTAGGCTATTTTTGATGTTTCAGACTTAATGGTGATACAAGATTTTTGAAAAAAGACTGTTTTCAACAAATTGATCTTCGAGACCCCATTTAGCTATTTTTCAAATGAAGGGTCAAAATACATGATAAAGGTTCAAAACCCAAACCAACCATGCTACTAACCCAAATTCATTATTTCATATTTGCCAGTGTAGTCCAAATTGCAATCTGGCACTCGAATCATCAAATATTGACCAAAATCAACTTTATGTCTTCTCGAGTCTAAAAAATTCATAAACTATAACAAATTCTTCCCGATAGCATCAAAAACCATGCCAACTATTTTTAAACCCCAAAATCAACATGTAGAAACTACAGAGAAGGGCAAAATGGTAAAAACACATAAAAATAGAAATTCATAAATTTAGGTCATTGTAGCATCCACCACTAAAAATCTTGTTTGTCCTCAAACTTAAAGGCAAAGAAATGCCTGAATAGGTAAAAAGCTGAGTGTAACTACTATGTATGTTGTACTTGACATCCCAAGTAGCCTCCTCAAAGGGACGGTTTCTCCGTTGAACCAAAACCACATAAATATCTATCGAATGTAGTTGTCTAACATCCCTAGCTAAAATAGGGACTGGCTCCTCAACAACGGTTAACATCTAATCCAACTAAACTGAGTCCCAATGAAGCACGTGAGACTCATCTGAAATATAGTGCCAAAGCATAGATACATGAAAAATTGGATGCGTGACTGTAAAGTCTAGAGGTAATTCGAACTCATAAGCGATCTACCCAATGTTTGAAGAATCTTAAATGGTAAGCTTTTCCCTTTTCTCAAACCTTATCACGCCCTTCATGGATGATAGAAGAAGAAATCCTCTTTCACCAATACCAAAATTCAAGGCACGAAGCCTATCATTTACATAACTCTTTTGTCTACTTGGGCTATTCAAAATTGACCCTGAATCTCCAAAAAATGTACAAGACTTGAGAAGCAAGTCAATACCACGGGGTATAGCCTCTGAGGTCACAAACCAACTAATAGGAGTTTGATAACACCTCAAAAGGGGCCATCTCAATACTCAAATGGTAGCTATTATTATAGTTTATATGAGTGAGCCCTAAAATTAGCTCAATATGTCTATAATTCATGATCATCAACTCTAATTATGCACCATCAGAGTAAATATGCAAGTAAGACATCATTAATATCATATCAACCCTAACTCTAGTATTTCTATAATGATAATGGCGACCAATGAAAAAATAAGGCCTATATTAGCAAAATAATCCCTATACACAAGAATCATATCTAGAAAAAGGCATTTAAAGGAACAAATAAGGCCAATGATTTCAAATAAAACCCCCACACAGGCAACACACAATCTCGGATATCATAAGTCAGTAACAATAGAGTGTAAGCCCCCAAATGGGCACACAACAATAATAATTTTCTTAAAATATAAACCCCAAAGTTATTTTCCCAACCCATAGCAAATTTTACTGATTTATTAACTACCCAACTTAATCTAAAAGAAGTTAAGCCATAACCTACCTTAAAATGATGAAATCCTAATCTAAAGTTCTTTAACATAAAGCCTTCTTCTTAAGACAACCTTAGAATAAACTACAATATTTAAACATAGCATGTACATATAATAAGAAAGCTACTGATACCCATATTATCCATATTTTGACTAGGTCCGACACGGGTTTGAAAAATAAGTTCAAAAAAGAAGGAAGTAAAACAATTTTTTCATGATAGAAACACATTCCTCAAGGTTATAGGAGTCTATATAATAAAGCCCATGTGAAAATGGGCTAAAAATAAGGTTCAAATCAAAGAAAAACCTTTTTTATACTATATCAGTAAAGCTCCCAAATTTTTATTTTGAAATCATGATTTGAAGGTGTTTTTGATGATATAATTGTTGAAAAATAATGAAAATAAGGTTCTTGAGCTTACCCAAGCTCAAATAGTGAAGTAATCCTCAAGAATTCGCCAAACCTGAATCTCAAATGTCTAAAAATGGAGAAAAAAAATAGAAAATTAAACTCATATATTATTTCAGCAACAATCATCATATCATCTAACTGATCTCTTAAGCGATAATCAATAAAACGGCCAAGTCACATAGGCCGACCATCTCTTAAGTGATGCATGGCTTCTATACCTGCTACCGCATAAGCGATTCCTAGCTCTAAAAGCGACTACCTCTTAAGAAATGCCAGGATGCTAAAATGGTCCTTGGATGTTTAAGCGGCTACATCAAATAGCAACAAAACCCGTAACTTGGCTAAAATGCCATGTTTTTTATCAGACACTTGGGATTCAGTAAAAATCCCATTAGTGCAGTTAAACTATGATACTAAGCTATTTTTGGTATTTCAGACTTGATGATGATATAGAATTTTCAAAAAAAGACTGCTTTCCCCAAATCGATCTTTGAGACTCCATTTCGCTATTTTTTAAATGAAGGGTCAAAATACATGATAAAGGTCCCAAACCCAAACCAACCATGCTACTAACCCAAATTCATCATTTCATATTTGCCAGTGTAGTTTAAATTGCAATCCGACACTCGAATCATCAAATTTTGACCCAAAATCAACTTTATGTCTTCTCAAGCTAAAAAAATCCATAAACTATTACAAATCATTACCAATAGCATCAAAAACTATGCCAACTATTTTCAAACCCTAAAATCAACATGTAGTAACTACGAAGAAGCATTTTTTTGGTTTAATTTGTGATTTTATTAATAATTTAACTCATGATGATCCATATTACAAGATCTACAAAATTCTCAAATGGTCCAAATAAAATTGACCCATCTACATAGTAAAAGAACCGGCCCAAAAATCTTCTGACCCGACCCATAATACTCATATAAGATGAGTAGAGTTTCCAAATTGAGCTGGAAACCTGAGCTCGCTACTTCTCCGCCTCCTCTACCATGGACATCATCTTTAATCTTTATTTTCATCTTATCCAGTTGTGGGTGATAAACACCCTTCCATTGTTTCTTTAAGATGTAGCTTCAAGCTTTCATAAGTAATTTTCTTCCTTTTTTACTTAGCTTATCTTCACTGATTCTCTTCTGTAGCTCCTTGTTACTTGGTATTTCAGATGAAGTCTTCAGTATGTGATCAATGCCTTTTGGTGCCACTCTGATAGGTCTCATCTTTTAAGCCTTGCTTCATTTTTCAAGTATGTTGCTTGCACTCTTAAGCTTAGATCTTGAACTGTGCATTTTTTTTGACCATTTGTTTTTTCTTCGTTTACAGCTGGAATAGGGATGGAGATAAAGGGAAATTAAGACCCACTGATAGTTGAAGAAGTGAAAGTACCTCAAACTCTTAAAATTTATCTGACTTGGTGACCCCTGATCCACTAAAATTCCTTTTTTGATAGCTGGTGTACATAGGAAACTTAGAATTTTCACTTTTTTCTTTAAACTCCTTGAAGATTGTAAATATGCTAAATGTGAAAAACTATGTTGTATCCTTCTCAGTCCCTTTATCCTTTTGCTAGTGTTAGCCTGAGATATGGGCATTGTTTCTTGTCACTATTAAGGATCTTCCTTCCTGTTACTAGTAGTTGACTGAAGGATGTGAATATGAACTTTTGCTTTTCAAATGCTCGATTAGCTAAGTAATCTGCAAGCTGATTGCCTTCCCTGAAGATATGCCTTATTTGTACTTGCTTGTTTTGTAACAAACTCTTTATTTGTTCCACTGTATCTGCTATCTTCCTTGGTGCATCCCATTCCTGACTTAATAATCTCTGCATTGCCAGTGAATCTGTTTGGATGGTGATTTTATCTTACCCTGACTGACTATAATGAGTAACTATTTGCATTATTACTTCTGCTTCTGCCACCATATTATCTGTATCCTCCATTATTACTCCTTCTGCATACATTAGGTCCCCCTTTTCATGCCTTAAACAAAATGCCCAAGAACTGCTTCCTGGATTCCTTTTTGAATCTCTAGCGAGATTGTATTTACTCTAACCCTGCTTTGGAAATTCCCAAAGTACAACCTTAGTTGTAACTCTAGGTTTTAGTTGACTGAGCTGAGTTAAGATTGTTGACCACTCCATTGCAAAGTCCAAAGTTGGTTTTCTCACCTTCACTAACATCCTTAAGTATCTTGTAACATTGAAAATCAATCTATTCACACTTATATCTTTGCCTTCATGCTTCTTTGCATTCCTTCTTCACCAAATTTACCACATTATGATTATTGGTATTACTTTATAATAAGCCTTCTCCCTTAGTTTTACTTGAGCATTCCACCAAGCATAAATTGTCTTTCTTAAACTTCTTCCTTGTATATTTATTCCTGCAAAAGAAGAAAAATAGAACCAAGTCCTGTTAGCTGAAACTGATCTCAATAGCACATGTGAGATGGTCTCTTGTGCTGGATTTTGACAACACCAGCACTTAGAAGTACCATGTATCCCCCATCTTCTCACTGTATCATCTGCAGAAATCCTTCCCTTCCACATTCTCCATATAAAGAAAACTATTTTGAAAGGTAACCATTTTATCCATAGTCTCTTATAGAATTCATTAGAGTCCCATCTTACTGTGAAATTTCCTTTTGCTTCCAAACTCCATACTAGCTTATTCATTTGACCTTGTATCTCATTTTCCCTTATTTTACACCTTACATGCTGAACTATGTCCTCAGGAAAAATACTCATCAAAGCCTCCTCATTCCAGCTCCCATTTGTCATTAGATCAATAACACATTGAAAATTATCATCCTATTTCTTAATTTCCTCTACAATTGAGTACATATCTCCCAAACCACTCCAATTTTCAAACCATATATGGGCATCTCCCCTTTTGATATTCCATATAATAAGGTGGTTAATTAAATCTCTAACTTGAAACATCTTTTTCCACACCTGAGATCCCCTTCCTACTTTCAACATGACCTCCTTAGGATGTAACTTTTTGCAATACTTGTTAAACATATATTCACTCTAAATTGTATATTTGGTTCTAAAGTTCCACCACAACTTATAAAAGAGAGTTATTGAGATATCTTGAATTCTTCTAAAACCAAGTCCCCCTTCACCTTCTGGATAACACATTGTTGACCAAGAAACCCAATGTCTTTCTCTGCCCTCAACAGTACTACTCCAAAATAAATTAGAAAAAGTCTTTTGGATAGTGATTAGAACATTCTTGGGGGGATTCATCACTGATAAGCAATGAGTTGGAATGCTTTGTAATACATGTTTAATAAGTATTGATCTACCTCCATAAGACAATAATTTCCCCTTCCATGCTTGCAATTTAGAATTGATTTTGTTCATGATGTAGTGATAGTACACCTTTCTTTTTCTCATGTAAAAGATAGGGAACCCCAGGTAATTAAAAGGGAACTATTGCCTCAAGATCCATATAGCAACTTCTGCCAGCACTACTATATCATTAGACATAGTGTCATGAAGATATATGGAACTTTTGTCTCTGTTAATCTTTTGTCCATAGACACTTTCATACTTCTCAAGAATATCATTCACCATTTGCAAAGTACCAAGTTCTGCCTTACATAAGATAATCATACCATCTGAAAAGCAAGGTGATTGATTTTAGGGATCCATCTAGGCATCCCAAAGAACTTGAACTCTTTTTTAGTCATTAGCTTCCTCAAACTTCTTGATAACACCTTTGTTGAAATAATAAAAAGTGTAGGTAAAACAGGATCACCCTATTTATGACCTCTAATAGAATTGAAAAATCCCTTTGGATGTCCATTTAGCAAAATGGAATACCAATTATTTGACAGGATTCTGAACACCATATAAATCAAATATTCACTAACACCAATTCTTCTCAATATTTTAGTCAGGAACAACCATTCTACCCTAACACATGCCTTCATCATATCAAGTTTCATCACCATGTTGGGTGGTTTACCCTTTTTCCTAATTTTTGAAACAATCTCCTGAACCACTAGAATATTTTCAGCAATGCTCCTTCCTTAAACAACACCAGCTTGCTCCTCCGAAATAATAAAAGGAAGGATACCTTTAATCCTTTCATGAATAATTATTGAAAAAAATTTATTCACAAAATTACTAAGGGATATAGGCCTAAGATCTAAAAAAGTACTTACCACCAACTTCTTTGGTAATAATACCAACTTTGTATGAGTGATAAATCTTGGAAGTTCAAACCCACAGATAGAGCTATTACCATCTAATGTAAATCCTCTGAGATAATATTCCATGCATCTTGGTAAAATGCCTCAGTCATGCCATCTAGTCCTCCTGCACTATTCTTGTTCAACCCCATGACTGCATTATGTACTTCCTCCTTTATTGGAATCTTTTTCAACACTTCATTTTGGGCTTTTGTAACCATCCTTGGTAATTCATTTAATATTGAGAAGTCTCCAGAGTCCTCTTAATTCTCAAATTATTTCTGAAAGAAATACTCAGCTGCCTCAGCTATGTCCTGCTTATCTAACCAGTTCCCATCTGAATCCTGAATTCTTTGGATTCTTAACCTAACTCTTCTTTCTTTGACTACAGTATGGAAAAACTTAGTGTTCTTTTCTCCACCCTTAAACCACTCAAAACTTGCTTTCTACTTCCAATATTTCTCTTCTCTTTTTAGCTGCGTAGCTAATTCTGCATGTGATTGTGATAGCTTAGCTAATTCAGCTGCATAGCTAATTCCTCTCCCACTCACAAAATTACTTCCTCTAGAGTAGCGATCTCCTGGAAATGTTTCCAAAAGTCTATTTACTCCACTTAGTCAATCTAGCCTTAGTTTTGTTGAGCTTTTGGTGAAATTTGATAAAAGATTCCCTTCATAATCAGTCAAGCAATTCTCCTTAATAACCTCCATACATGAATCTTCCTTTAGCAAAAAGTTAAGAAATCTGAAAGGACTGATCACCTGCTTCATTGATCTAGTCAAATGCAATTGCATAGGAGCATGGTCAGAACCACTTCTGACTAAATTTTCCACTTTCAAGACTGGGAGAAAATCTTGCAATTTGTCATTGATCAACACTCTATCCACTTTCAAGACTGGGAGCAAATCTTGCAAATCTTTCATTCCATCATGAGAACCTACTTCCTTTGAAAGTACATTCCTCCATATTACATATGTTGATACAATGGCTGAAATCATTAGTCTCATCCACAGTAACAGGTAATCCACCAAGTTTTTCCTCCTCAAATCTGATTACATAAAAGTCACCTCCAACTAACCATGGGTGTTGCATACTATTGGCTAGATCCCCTAAGGATTCCCACAATAACAACCTTTCACTTTGACTGCACTTTGCATATCCAAGAGTGACAAATACTTTTACCCACTCATTGATAAATCTTTCTACTAACGCCTAAAGTAACATAAGTCTTCTCACCATGATCAAGCCTAACTTTAAATCACCAAATACAACATGCCACACCACGATACTAGTCTAAACCATATGATTCAATCTTCTCTCTTTATATTTTTTTTAGAGATCACACCCTAAGCATATCGTGCCTTAACACTTCAATGACTAACTCTGATCTCTTACTATGGATTCAATAGCGCATATTGCGTTCCTCCACTTAAATCTCAACATGTCATTCAAGCCTATCTTTATAACCACATATGAACTCTAAGGCAAACACCCATAAGGACATACTTCACATATTCTCTAATCTACTATCAATATAACTCTCACATGCTACCCCAAGATTATAAACACACAAATTTCCAATAACCATCACACATATCAAAGACTTGGCCCTCAGATCTTACTTCACACTTATGGCCTTATCTAAAACAAGCATACTATGATCTTCCATTAACAAGAAACATTTACTCATCACCACTATCATCACATAAGGAGGAGTCACTAAAAGGTTAGAACATAAGACCTTGAAGCATGAGAGGATATTATACGAGACTTGACACTTAACTGAGGCCGAAGGAATAACAAATCAACATTAGGGATTCATCAAAGTGATCTGAATTAGGGCATACATGACTATAAGATGAATCTCGTGAATCATAAAAAGTATAGCATGAATTATGGGAACTAAGCACACTATAAAGAGTGAGTACATGAGTTATGAGCTACATGGCCTCAATTTGAAGTTCATAACATATGGAATGTGATTTCGACTACTGAATGAAATGGAACTCCTTATTTTAGAACTGAAAAAGCACGTGATTCTCTATCATATACATGAACATGAACTATGATCATGGAACAGAAATGTAAGGCATGAGTAGGTATTGGGATCACTGAAAAATACTGAGATAAGAATGGGTTGAGTCTCACCCTCACTTTCTGATGTTCTATATCATACTGACATCACTATAAGAATCTGAGAGCCTGACTTGGTTGCTTGTTCTATCATCTCCCCCTTTGCTTTAAGTCATCATCTTAAGTTTGAGAGATACCATACTAGACTCTAAACTGAACTACACTCACTGCACTCTGGGGTTTGGAATATGAAAATACACAAAATTAATAGAACTTAACCCGAATGGCTACACCTAGAAGGGGAAAACCCACTGCTAATCCTACCTTCTAAGACACACTATATCTTTCTATAGCCCCAATAGTAAAACACATAATACTTGAACACTTACTAACTTCAAATCCTCGTGAGTATTCCCATAGTCGGAGTACACACCCTATAGCGCTTAAACACTTATTTCTCTCGGTTCAACCTTCAAAAATTCAAACTTAGATTATAATACTTAATCATGGATATCACCAAGCCTTTGATGAATCATACTTCAAGTCTTTCTCAACCTAGCAACTCAACGATATTACTATGTCCACTAGCCATATGCAACATGTAATAGTCTTGGAAAATGCCGCAACTCCATATCACCTTGGGCATACTTCAACCTCATACATACAACATCATACTTTGTTACTAATCAAATAAACTTAATCTATTGCATACACCATTCAAGCCTATTACATCACATCCATATAACTAGTTATATTAACCAATAAATCATCACATCCGCCTTTATGGACATCAACTATTCAAGCTTAATGTCTAGTGCTAAGCATGATTTATAACCCAACCTGACACGCAATTCTCACAAAACATTCATCATTAATCTTAAGCCACTATTCTTACATCCACATCCTACATTAAATTCAAGCCAATAGTCTAGCAGCAATCATCAACCACCAATGAAGAAGGCAACATAATATACTAGTCCATCAAATTGGGACATTCTATCCAAATACCTCAAAAATCTACTACATACCTTCTCATAAGTAGTACTATTTTACAACTACCAACGAAAAGAAGGTCAAGAGGGGTAAAGTCCATAATAGACATGGTCAACCTTAATCTTATATTATAACCCCATACAATCTTATCTACTTATACAACTTTCTCATATCACGCTTACATACCCAAGCGTACATTTAGACTACCTTCAAATTCCACAAACAACCACGAGTCTACAATTATAACTTACTGGCTCATCTAGCCATTTTCATACTTCAAGCAGACAACAATTCACCTTAACTAATAATTCCTTCTCTACCTTCTACTAAACTAACACACAAGGATGTATCACTTTATTACCAAATCAATCTCATGCAAAAAAAATTAACTATTCATATATTCAACCAACACAAGGAAAACAAGTTGAACAACAAGTTGCCAGTGAATCGAAATAGGCTTCACACGGCTTTACTAGACTTTGATTTTTGTGTTTTGAGCAAGAAAATAAAGTGAATAACAAAGCAACTATGCTAGTGAATCGAAAGAGCCCCACATAGTTTCACTAGACTTTGATATTTTTTTTCAAAAACACTATGATAATAAGATTACATATTACAAGAGATAGAAAATTAACACACAATATTCAATGATCTAAGGATACACATCTTACTCTGTATAAATAAAAATCTAAGTCAAACACTTCCCCCACAGACTACCATACAATCCACACTTGCTACTAGCTACCACATTAGTCTATCACTATAAAGTGGTAAATCATCCTCAAACATCGGTTATTCAACTAAAATATTTATTTACACAAAAGTCACCCTCACTCTGACTTCTAAGTTTATGATTTCATATCACCAACCTGTTGGTCTAATCTCACTACCAATAGGTCATGACACCGATACTTTAGCTTATACTACTAATCGGGTGGAAATACAGTTCCAACATTCTGTTACAAATTATTCCCCCTGAAGCATGACATCTACAACATAAATTTTTGAAAAGAGATGGAATACGCCTAATATCACAGGCCGAAAAGCACAATTTCATCAGAATCAAAGTGCACACAAAAATCAATACACTCTGAAGCACTAGCGGACTCTTCTCAAGTCCTTACAAAAATTTTAAACTCTTATATAGCTCAATAAAAAAGGACCATACCATTTAGACTCTAAAATTTTGCACTTGAATCACCCCAATAACGAGACATATCTGGGCACATCAAAGTAAGAAAAGAATTGACATAACTTTACTTTCATATGGGCGACACCATAGCATGAATTAGAGTATGGAAGAGAAATATTCTAGCTGAATAGCATGAACTGGAACATGAAGAAAGGGAAACATTCCTAAACGCCTAGTAGCCTCCTGCTTATAAGTGTGGCGTTCTACACACCCATAAATAAGACTCTACCCGACGCGATTTCGCAGACACCCTGGGACCATGAACCGTTCTCTGATACTAAATTTTTCATGACCCAAACCAGGCCCCTGGCCATGATGGACATCCTGAACCATGAAGGCCCGAGATCTCTTTTAACTTTTAATCCTACACACCATTCATATATAAATAGGAAATCCAAAAATAAAATCTACTATGGAAACATGGTAATAATCTTAATTTAGTTTAACAATGAGGAATAAAATCCAATATCAACTAAACACCGTCTGAAAACTGTCTGTGAAATCTCTACTACATGATTAAATAACAACTGTCTAAAAATTAGGACAAGGCCCCCAATAGACCAAAACTATAATGAATAATAACTGTCTGAAATAAACTAGGCCTTCTAAAATATAGAAGGCTCACCGACTGGTACTCTTCACTTCTGTATGATGAAATCTACTACTTATCAGGACCCCTAGACTGTGCCTTAAAACCTGGAGAGAGGGGGGTCAATACAAATGTACTGGTATGCAGAGCAATCTAAAATAAAGTTTTTATATAAATAAAATAGTTGAGAGGTATTCATAAACATCATGAAAGATATAATTTTCAAAACACATGGGCATTCTTGAAAAAACATAAAAAACCTTTTTGTCAAAAGCAGTTTTTGATCTTTGTATTACTTCTGAGTTAGGTGGCACTCCCCTACAAGTTTGATATCCCACGGGCTATATGGAATCCACCATTGACTCGGCAGGGAAGCTGCCAACCCAAGTGTGCCGCAAGGGTTAGAGTGTCTGAGTTTGATACGCCACAGGGCACTAGCCAGCATATAATAATATACCCGAATCGGCAAATCACAGTTTTGGGCAATGAGTTGTTTGAACTCATGCCTTTTTCGGGGAACCACCTAAGCTCTCTTTATTCCTGATTTTATCCTGTTCTGAATCATGCATTATTCTAGTTTCAACATCTGAAAAATCTGACTTCAAACTTGCATTCTATTCTGTTCTGAATTACCATGCCATTATCTGAATTGGTGTCATCACACCAAGACTTGCAAGTCCTATTTCTGATCCATAATGAATCATACATGATTCTTTCATTAAAACATAGTTCAGACCACCCAAACATGTAATTTAACAATGGGAATTCATGTAAACAAGTGGTGGTCATGTAATCTTTAACAAACCATGAAACCCTTCTCATTATATAATTATGTTCAACATTTATCAACATAAACAACCCACTCTCTTTTGAAATCAAAATCATAATCCAAATATAACATTATTCAAGATATTTCATAACATGTTTTTCAAGATGCATTCAAACAATTTCATAGTATATCATAAGTAACTGAATATCATCACAAGAGAGGGATTTTTCATGAATCATGCTCTCAATTCAATCATCAACCTTAAACACATGCTTACAATATATATATAATTTTAAATCAATTTGGGGGAAAGCCTAAAGGCCAAAACAATATCATCAATGCTTTTAAAGCATGAATATATTAATAAATCTAAAAATCGCTTTCTTAAAATAGAGATTTCCATACCCATGAGATTTTAGGAAAACCCCACGTACCTTAAATTAGAAGCTTTTGAATGAACTCTTGATTTTGGGATGTTATACGTATGATTGATGGGTGCCTCTTGTAGCCCTCGCAATGGGGATTCCAAATCTTGAAGAATTAAGAAAAACCCACGGTTAAATCTTGAGATATTTGGGTTTTTAGTTTGAAACCCTAGGGTGAGTTCTTGATGAATTTGAGAGAAAAAAAAATCATATTTTGGTGTTTTGGGAGTTTAATCCCGTGTTATAGCTGGATAAGAAGATACCCATTTTTCCCTAAAAAATGCGGAAACAAAACCTGAAATTTTGGTGCGTACGATAGGGTGTGCGTCGCACACTTATCGCATGATGCTACTGTCTCAGTCACTAAAATGACCATAACTTTTCACTCGAATATCGGATTTAGGAGAAATTGGTATCGTTGGAAAGATAATTCGAATAGATTTAATTTGATATATAGTAGACCCTCTAATTCATTACATACAAAGAGGTATGGTCAATTGAATTTGACCCAAGTTTTGACGCTCACTCAAACTCGAATGATAGGAAAGCTTTCAACTCGTCCTTGAGTTTGGGGACCTATATGATCTCAATTCATGATCAAATAGGTTCCCACACTACATAATTTTTTAACATGCCTAATTTACGTAGGATTTATGGATTTTGGATCATCTACACATAGAAACGACGGTTTTCGTTCTTTCCCGAAATGCAGGGTGTTACATTTCTCCTCCTGTTGACCATGTTCTTGGTCTTTCTTAGCTTCAACCTCTTTTTCCTTGCTACTTTCAGCCTGAATCTGATTAGTACTTGGTAACTTTTCTGCAATTGTTGCTTTCCCTTATGCAAAACTTTTATTTACCCGGTCTTTGGTGTTTTCTTTTTGCTTTACACTGGTATCTTCTTGATTGTCCTCTTGTTGATCTTGAGCTAATGCATCAAATACATTGGATATCTAAAATTCCTCTTCCTTATCTGCTATCTCTCCTATTATATGCCCATATATGTCCTTTTTGTATCTATTTCTTCTTTGTAGCCCTCTATTTTTATTTTCAACTTCTTCTGTTATTTGTCCTTACTTCTTCTCTGTTTCTTTTTCCTTCCCAAGTGGTTTGACCCTTTTTGATGATAAATCTAATCATATATCTCTAGATGAATCTTCCAACAAGTAGTTTCCTCATGCCCTTGCAAATGACATTTCTTATAATATTTTGGCATGTGAACATATTGAATACTGACCCATTTTGACTTAATCTCTCCATTTATATCATCTTCTTCATTGATATGCGCTCTTTGAGGTAACTTGGCCAATATATCAACTTCAATCTTCACTTTATCACAACTAGGCCTAGAATGGTTTTTTGTAGCCATGTCCACCATTAAAGGCTTTCCAACTACTGATACAATTGAGAAGATTGCTTCTTTGGCAAAAAAATTTGGTGGTAGGTCTGGCATGGAAATCCATGAAATGGCTATGGTTGTTTCAATAATCGATTCAAACTAGGGATCCCATTTGAGAGTTCTCATTTGCCAATACATGTCATTAACCTTAATATTATGAGTCATTGTTGATAATAAATTCACATAGTCCTCCAGCTGACTTAATCTAATCAAAATATGTCTTAAATACATTACCCCTATTGTACAATCTCCTTTTAGCCACATTGATAAAGGATAATTTTTCATAAAGCATTAATCTCCGATCTACCATAAGAGAACTTACCAATGGCAACATATTGCAGATTCTCTTATAATATTAATGCTTTTACTTTTGATGATTTCCATGTCAATGTTGGCTCTCCATGCACCATTATCACTGGTTTAGGGGGAAACTTAGTACTGTCTTGCACGTAGGGTTTACTTCTTAGAAGGTTTGCATATTTTGGTGCCATAATTTGTTGTTTCTCTCCTTCTAGTTGCTTCTTTATAAAAGATTCATCCGATGGATCAGCTCCACCAAAAATAGTAGCCATGTTGAACGTAATTCAGTAAATGTACAAAGATGGTTGCATGTGCCGATATTAGGGTTTTAGATTACTCCTTGTTAGGTTGGTAGCTTCAAATTCACCATTAACTATGGAGTCAAAATACAAGACAAAGGTCTCAAACCCTAACCAACCAAGCTATTAACAAAAAATTGGCATTTTCGATTCGTTTGTGCTGTCCAAATTACCATTCGACATTTGGATCATCAAATGTTGGCCAAAGTTAACTATATGGCTTCATAAGCCTCTAAAATCCATAAACTTGCACAAATCATTCCCAATCGTATTGAGAACAAGGACTACCATCCCCGAAACCCAAAATTAACATGTAGCAATTATGAGTAAGGGCAAAATGGTCAACAAATAAATAGGAAAACTCATAAATTTAGGTCATTATGAAGTTATTTTAGGAAATCTTCCCTTATTTTATATTCATTATCGTATGATAACGTTTGACTCTATTTACTCTCTTCTAATTCATACTTTATATATTTCAAATAATGCCTATATGAAGAAACAATAGATAGGGAAATAATCAGAATACAAATACACATACCCTAGCAATAACGATGTTACAAATGGTGCATCAATGACATTTGTATGTTGGCTTATGCTATGATAGCAAAGTAAATCAGTAGGACGTAGTTTTTGCTAACCAAAATGGTGGTCGCTACTGGTCGGATTAGGGACTTTGTTCACATAAACCAACTTGAGTTCTTTAGGTTGAAAATGAATGAGGGTGTGTAGAATTTTATTAATGAGGTGAAAAATATTCTTCACATAATGCAAATATCTGAGGTTAAAAGAGTTGAGATAGCTTCCTATTAGCTTAAGGATGTGTCTCACTTATGGTTTACTTAGTGGAAGGACAACTATGGTAGGAATGTAGTTCTGACTGTATTGATGCCTTCCTTGATCGATTATTCTTGTAAGAGTTAAGGGAGGTGAAGGCTAAAGTGTTCATGAGCTTAAGGCATGGATCTATCTCAGTTAAGGAGAATGGCTTGAATTTCTCCTAGCTTTCCAGGTATGCTCCAGAGATAGTGACTGAGCCGAGGGCTAAGTCAAAAAATTTTGTTTTTGGAGGTTCTAACATAGTTAAGAAAGAGTGTAGGATTGCTCTATTTATTGGAGATACAGATATGTCTAAGTTTATGACCAATACCAAACAAATTAAGAAAGAGACATTAAAAAGGAAAGAAAGGGAGAATCAGGGGGTTAGAATAGGTAATTTTGAGTATAGCTAGTAGCGGTCCTTTCACGACCCAGCCAAAGGATCGGGCGGACACCCAATTAGCCACCTATATAGGAGAACCCTTACCACCCATATTAAATACACAAGGAAGTGAATAAGTAAATAGTAAAATGCCTCATTTGTATAACTAGTTTAACAAACTGTAGATACAACTGAAAACTTTTCCTAAGGAACAAGTTGTAACAGGTACAAGAGCTACTAAGAAGAGATACAAAATTGTACACACAACTTAGCTTCCACCATAGGAATAGTCACAAAAGTTGTTGGAGATCTTTTCTGTGCCAATCATAAAAAAACTACTGATCTTGCAATTGGACTATATCCCAAAAATGGTGTAGCAAGAGTAGGATAAGGACAAACAAAATGTACTAGTAAGCATCATCGGACTTCCCAAATTAAAATATCACATAAATATTTGGAAATAAAACATACAAATTGAAATTCATTAGACAAGATCTTCCATTATGTTAGTTCCTTAACACCTTTGGATTTACTAGCCTTATCATTGAGAACAACTTTCCTTTATCATTGTCAACCCTAATCTCTATCTATCAACTATTCCATCAAGTCAGACCTTATTCCATAAGAACCTATGAGTTCTACGATACTCAACCCTAAGGTTTCTTATCCTTATCAGTTCATCATGTAGGACCCATGTAATACTTAACTTTGTTCCACTGATATGATTAAGCATTAACACCCTAGCATCTTTAGGTTCATTTGAGGCTATGAAAATTAAATAGCAAGGCAGTAACAACCTTCCTTCCCAATCTCAACTGCAATAACCCATAGACCAGCGACGATACACTTGTCACAAGCACAAGGATGAACACCTATTAGGTAGCCTTACTTCAAGTTTGTGACACTTAACCTTATTCAAAAATAATAAAGAATTCAGTCAGTAGAAATCAATATGGATATAAAGTCAATTCATGAACATAGCAACCAACAATATTCCAAGTCAGCAGTCATATATCAAACAATTATATCATCCATGTCTCAATTAAACAAGTAAACAGAAAATATAGAGTTTACCAATCTTGAAATTAAATTTAGACCACTCAAGGATCCATTCAAACAATAAGTATGGGAATAGTAATAAATCTCAATTTGCATAAGGAAACCAAATACATCAAATAAGCGCATAAGATTGGTTCACTCAAGGAACCAATATAACAAAACACTTAAACCCAGTCCACAACCAATATAACAAGTCACCATTTAAACTTGGTTCACTCAAGAAACCATCACTCTCATTAATACCTGTAAACATATGCTAAGGGTTTTATGGTCGCCTTCTATCTATGATCTACAGTGGATGAGCTACTGTTAACTCCATAGGATTTATATTATTATTATAATATTAATAATAAAATAATATAAATCCTAAAAAGATGTCCAAATACCAATACATCCCATAATAAATATAGTAATCACCGTAATCACAACAACAATGATACCAACAATAACACTTATAAAATCAACAAGTTTTTCATATAAATTCATTTCATGTGATTAACACTTAGGATATCAAATAGACATTCCTTTTCCTCGATCATGTATTTTAACATGCAATATGGAGGAACAATTATTATACACATATAAAGCAAGTTAGGTTTCAAGTATATTAAACCACCACCTGCAGTTAGTACTTATGATCCATGCGACAATACACCCCAACAGTTCATCCTAACATTGTTAGTTTTTCAATTTCCTATTTCTCTGGTTACGATGATGTATTCTTTAGAATCCACCAAATCTGACCACAATTTAGGCGTTTGCTAACCTCTAACCTAATTTTCAAGGTACAATCCATTTTTAATCATATAAGGATGAACAACAACAAGCAAAAACATAAATTATTGATAATTTTCAATATCACTAATGACAATAAATTTTAACCCTAACAACCAGGGTTTTGTCCTATTTATCCATGCCAACAGTATTTCGAAGGCCGAAGCATGAAACATCCCATGAATCAACGTTATTCTTATACTTTCAAGCCTAGGTCTAAACTAATCAGTTAAACCTAGCCTAGTTAGACGCCAAGCAACTTCTTTGGAGGCATAAATGTGAGCTTTTGACTCTGTACTAGTGAATTCTATCTTAGAATCTATGAGAAAACCATGGGTTTTATCACATTCAAGAAAAATATCTTCTCTCCATTGCTCTTTATCTATAATTGTAACACTAGGAGGGGTTTAAGAGCAAACCACATCCTTTTTACAACTTAAGAGGAGTAATAAAAATTTTAAAATCAAGCTTAAGTTTCAAGGCTTGTTATCTCGCTATAGTGGCATGTAGGCCGCTATGATGGCGCTACTATAGCGGGAAAATTCCCATTATAGCAGGATGTGTCAGCCCAACCTATGATTTCAAATTCTAAAATTTTAGCCACGTTGTCCCATATAAGGTCGAGATTGAATTTTCAAATATCTACGTAACCCATACCCGTAATGAGTTGTACTTTAATAACAATGGAATAGGTTGTTACGACAGATATTAATTTACCCATCGCTCACCCCAGAACAATCATGATAAGGAGAGAAATGTACGAGCCTAGATTGAACCTCAACGCCTTCTCAATGATAGTATATTTACAGATTTTAAATAAAACATCAAATTTTTGTTTCTTTGGTGCACTAAATTTCAAACCGTATTTTATTAGTACTATGCTCCATCAAGGAATATCCCTTACTTACAAGTTTCATGAGGCTAAGTAGAGAAAAATATTTTTAAGCACCTAAGGTATTCAAGGCCTCTCAATATCTCAGAATGAAATGAGTTCAAAAACATAATGGATGAAAAATTTCTGCACTCCAAAAGACTGGATTATGTATAACAAGAATATTTTTGCCGTAACATCACTATAGCTGGTGTCACGACCCTAAAATTTAGGCCATGATGAACCTACTTCGGTCTAGCCTTAGTAGGTAAGCCAAATCCCACAAAAAGTAAGGAAAGATCAATAAGAAGAAAATAAATCCATAAAGATGAGACTGCCAAAATAAAGTCAGGCCATAAAATGTATATAGCATAAGATCCAAAGAAAATACAATTGAATCCCAAAATAAGGTGTCATAAGTGATAAGAGCATCAAAATATGAGACTAAATATGTAAACATACTACATAAGTCCAACTCTGATAGTGAATAAAGACATAAACTAGAATATAAAAGGGTTCGAAGTAAGCTTCAAACTCTTGGTTGCCCAGTACCTCAAATATCAACTCTTAATGCACGAATCAGCTACTGTGGGTTGCACTCATAACAAGATCTGCTTTAAGTAGGCACAGTTGGGGTTAGTATGGTCCACTTGTACTCAGTAGGTATCACAGGCTGATTGAGAAAAGTAGAAAACTATACAAATAAAATATACTACGAGTATGTCAATCAGAAATAAAAAAGTTCCCAAACGGTAGCCTCACCGTTTCTAGTAACAGTTCTAAGATATAAAGATAATTAAGGAAACTAACTACACATAAGGATATACACAACAATATAAATAATGCAATGTAGTGAAATGAGGATGGGATGATGATGAAAATAATCCATTGCATGTTTTTTATATACACCTTCTGAGTCTCCGTGCTTCAAGACAGGACCTATGGGGGGTTTGCAACCCGTATAAGTTCATATTCTTAATCTAATGTATTAGCTCACTTCTTTGTCTAGTTTTCACGGATCAAGAATTTTATAAAGTATCTTATTCACCTCTCTGATTATTGTTCACAAATCAAGGATTTTATAAAATGTCTCATTCACCTCTCTTGCTATTGTTCTTAGATCAAGGGTTTTATAATATGTTTCCTAGTGATATCAATATCTCATGAATTTTATATTGCAAATGAAAATATGTCACGACCTGACCCCGGACCTGGCCGTGACGGGGATCGCAAGCCCACCATGGACCTGAGACCACCCCTTTAGCCTAACCTCAAGAGCAAAATAATAATAATAAAAAAAATGCAAAAGACAATTAAATAGTAATAAGAAGATGAATAAATAACTCAAAAGAAGACTAAGAGTCAAAACAACAACAAACCAACACTTGTCCACGAAAGCCTCTAAAAACCAGAATAACATCTAAGTCAGGACATACCCAGACTATGACCAAACAAAAGATTCCAATAGTACTAAGTTAATAAGGAAAGAATAATATAATGATATCGCCTTCCGAAGAATGGAATCTCACCACTTCATAATAATTCGACAGCCGTACTAATCTACCTAACGTTGCATAGGAGAAATAGAAAAAACTTCGGACCTTACATCATGAAATAATGAAGAGTCCTAGGATGATCAGTGGGAAAAGCACTGGCACGTAAGTTAGGGAAAGTGATAACATAATTCCATGTCCAAAATCAGTCAAAACCACATACACACATTCATATGTACACATATAGGATGGCGGGATAGGGTAATGGTCATTAATATGCGAGTTTTAAAATAATTAACCTGGACTATGTAGCTCGATCCTTCCTAAAGGCACCCATAGGCTATATGGGTTCAGCTCTTCCTTCTGAAAAGGCCCCAGTGGGTGTTAGCTGCACGAACCAAGGAAAATCTAAGAAAAAACTAAAGCCACCATGGGAAATATCCATCCCAAGAATGTAAATTAAGTGTGTGTCAAGCACACAGTCACTTTGTTGTTTAGTCAACTATACACATTGATGGAGTTCAGGACTTCAAGATCTCCCATATTAATACGTATACACAACTAATTTGAATCGGATAATTAAGGATGATAAAGGTTAGATTTGTGAAGATCTACGAGGCCCAACACACTGAAGAACTGCTGCCTACTTAATATTGAGCCTGGGCCTACATAGATTCGGCCCATACTTGGATTAAATGTCTTCTTTACAATATATACATGTACATGAGTAGATATTCTTGTAATAAGAAATAATGAAGCATTGACTTGAGTTTTAGAAGAATTGTTTCTTCTTCCTATTTTCTCTCTCTAACTTTAATCTTTGTTCTCTCTGAGCTTCACCAACTCCACCATCGTTGCTTGTTGATGCAACCTTAACATGGTTTCAGAGCCTTGAATCAGCTTCTTACAAGCTTTCTTTCGATCTTACCCTTATCTCTAATCTTTCAGAATTTCATGACTTTATAGATATATGACACTACGGTCAGAGAATGGATTTTTTTGAGGAATTTCCATTGATTTCATGCATTTCAGTTGTGTGGTGCACCAATCTTCTCTTTATGGACAATCCGGGTTGTTGTTGGTCATTTACACAGAGTCTTTTTGTTGATTGTTGCTCAAGATCCTTACTTCTTCTGTTTATTGAAGAAGACTAGTAGTTGTCATTTTCTTTCATCTTTGATGTTCTCTATATTTCACTGCTTGTTTGCTTGTTGATCGTGGTTTTTCTCGATATATTCATTATGGGTTCAGCATTGGGTATTTTTGGTAGTACAAATTCTAAATATTTTACTCTTTTTACTAAAGACATGACTCACCTTTTCAATATTTATTCGTTGGACAATCCGAGAAGCTAACTTGTGGTTGTTCCTTTCAATGGTAGTGGCTTTGTGACCTGGAGGTATAGTAGGTTGACCTTCTTTTTGGCCAAAAATAAAATAGCCATCATTGAGGGTAGAGTTCCCCAACCTGCTCCCAACTGTCCATACTTCCCTTACAGGGAAAGGTGCAATGACATGATTAAATCCTGGATCACCAATTCAATGTCTAGGGATATAACAAGTAGTGTGATTTGCCTTATAACAGCTAAAATAGTTTGGAAATATATTAATCAGAGGTTTGGTAGCTAAAATGGGTCTAAATACATTCAGATACAGAGGGAAATTTCTTTCCTCACTCAGGGGCCATTTGACATAGCTACCTATTTTACTAAAATTAGGATTGGATGAGTTGAATAGTGCATATGTTGGTCCCAATTGCACTTGTGGAGCTTTGGGGAAATTTATAGAAGACCAGAAACTATTTCAATTCTTGAATGGGTTGAATGATTCATATTCCACCGTTAAAAGAAATATTCTTATGATGAGTCCCCTTCTATCCATTAGTAGAACGCACTCTTTTTTGCAACAAGATGAGAGTCAGGGGGAGGCCATGTCTACTAGCAGCAACTTTTCTGATGCTGATGCTGATGCTGCTTTTGTACTCCCCAATCATTGAACTCCAAACCAAATACCTCATTCTTTAGTTAGAAACATTCGTCCAAAGGGGAATTTTGATTTGAACAGACCTTCTTTCACTCAGAAGGTCAATTTTGACCCAAAAAAGGGCCAAATGGAGGTTCTAATTCTTCAACTCAATTGTTCTATAAGTACTACAAGAAGACCAATCACAATGTGGAAAAGTGTCATAAGTTGTTTGGTTATCCTTCTGACTATAAATTTAACAAGTCTAAGAAGTCAGCTTCTTGTGTTCATACTACTGCACTTCATTATACATATTTTCCACTTGAGATTCCAACTGTAAACTCCATTGCATCGTCATGTGGTTTTAAGTCTACTTCATCTTATCATGGATTCATTCCGGAGTAATATAAACATCTTCAGACCCGGTTTCATCAGGCAAAAATTTCTCTAGAATATAGTTTTGGGTCTGATTGTTTAGAAGATTCAGGGTTTGCTCACTTTGCTGGAGATTCTACCTTTACAAATTTGTAGGGTTTTTTACTGCTTATACTATAAATTTTGTTGGTTCAAATGTGTATGCATCTTCACAACTAGGTGTAAATCCTTGAATTTTTTATTTAGGGGAAACAAATCATATGACTACCCATAAACATCTGCTATACAATATCTCCTCACTTCCTAGACCATATTTAGTCACTCTTCGAATGGATATAAAGTGAAGGTTATATCCACTGGTTCATTACATCTCTGGCATGACATTATCTTACTTAATGTTTTGTTAGTCTTTTTTTTTCAATTTAGCCTTATTTCCCTGAACCAATTAATACCCCAGTGGGACTGTGTTGCCTACCTTACTAAACATTACTATTACTAACAGGGCCCTTCTCAGAAAAGGCCATTGAAAATTGGTAAGGCTTTTAGCAGATTGTTTTATTTCCAACCTGATGCTGATATGTTTCCAGCCACATACAGTTCTTCTACAATATCTACAACTCATGGACCATCTACAGTTCCCATTGTTGTTCCTGCACCTGTTTTTCCAGTTCCATTATACTCTACTACATGTAGTACTTCTAAGTGTGCTATTTTTAATTCTACTGCTAATTCTTTGAATTACACGTCTGCTTGTACAAAATATGGTTTAAACAAATTAGATATATAGTGGAATCAAAGGTTAGGGTACATGACCTTTAGCAAAATAAAATATATTCCTGTTGTTTCTTCTATGATCTAGGTATCCTATGTGGAGTAGTATCTAAACAAAGCCTTGCAGGATTGTGATCAGAAAATAGGGCATCCAATGCAGTACCTTCTATATGAGGCCACAAATATATCCACTTAGCATTAGCGAATATTCTGTCGATCTTGCTTAGTACATGATTATTTGACCAGGTGTAGTACTTCCCATAGTTTTTAATTCAACTAGGCCAAAGTTCTATATAAAATCTCATAAGTCTTGAACTTCACTTTTATGGATATAGGCCCCATGCAGCCTATCAAGAACGCCCAAAATAATGTTAAAATCACTCATAACCAAGCAAGGATCATTAAGATGAGCTATAATGCCTCCAAGATCAGTTCACAGAGCCTGTCTATCCTTAATAGTGTGAAGACCATACACCATACTAAGAGAAAATTTCATTTAATTATGCAGCAATATGACATGTCCAAGAATAAATTGTTAATGCATTGCTAAGGGTTTATACTCTATCAAATTTTGGTCCCACAAAATCTAAATTCTTCCATCTGGTGATTGATCATAGTTAGCCAACCATTTCCATGTGTTTGTAAGCTTTGTGACAATTCTAGATGTATTATTTTGTTGTACTTTATTTACTCTATTTTCAAGAACAACAATTAAGATAACTTTATTAGTGTTGCAAAACTTATAAAACTCCTTGTGCTTGTACACCTTATTTATCTCCCTTACATTCCATGCTATAATATTTATAACTACTAAGAGATAAGAGATTTAATACACCATCACTACTATACGCACTAGATATCTATGTCTCTGTGAGGTAACGCCCCAAATCTGGTACCCATAACACTACACGGTGCTCATTACCCCAAAGGATCACAAGCTAACCCATGACTGATATATATACCTTAACACTGTAAGATATACTATATAATGAAGAAATAAGGGTTGAAAGGCCATAAGGTTCAAAACTGATAAACATCTGATAAAACCATATCTGAATAATGTGGTACGACAATACCAAAACTGAAATAATGTCTAAAAATATCTAGTCTGAAAACACTGTAGTCTGAAAGCCTCTAAACTATCTGAATAAGGAGTTGATGGGACATGTCCCTAACTAACACCAACTACTAAAATAAACTAAGAAATAAAGAAATAAAGTAAATGATCATGTCCTCAAAAGATGAGGACTCACGCTAACTCTGACTGCTGAGACTGGAATATTACTAATGCTCTGGATCTCTTGCTTCTGAACCTATGGTATAAGACACCATAGCGCAAATGTGTTAGTACTTTGGATATGCTGGTATGCATGGAAGGTAGGCTGAATGCATGGGGTTCATATGCATGAACAATATTGGCTAACTGACTAATATGAACGTGAGAATACATGCATGAATACGTATTAACTATATCTGAGATCGTGATAGCATTAATTTAATGATAACTAACATGACTGATAACTGAATTCTGATAACTGATATAACTGATGACATGGGTGACTATATTTGACAGTCCTGAATCTGATGGAACTAGCTGAGTTTCATACTATTCTGAGTTGACTGTATCTGACAGTCCTGAATTCTATAAAACTATTTGAGTTCTATTACTGAGAATGAATGATTGTATCTGACAGTCCTGATTCTGTAACTGAAACTGTGGGAAGTAGTTATCTAACTGACATGCCCCTAATACACTATTATGGCTAAGTTGGGGTCCAATCTGTAATCCCAATTGGAAGGGTGTCAATACCGCGCCACTGGTAAGGACAAGCTGTGAGTGAACCTTATATGAAAATATCCCCAAAAGAGAACGGTGGGGCCTTCATCTGACAGTTCTTATCCACCTCATCAACCCTCATCTGACAGTGTTGATGTCTCAACCTATGCTGACTATATAGTTCTGGAACGCAAGGATGACTTCTAAGAATCACACCCTCATCTGACAGTGTGTGTTCCCATCCTTGGGTTCATTCGGTGCTAATTCCTACTCCCATCTAAATAGACATTGATCATGGATTACTGAACTGAACTATATTAACTGAGTTCTGTTGACTGACAGAATAATACTGAGATTACTCTATTACTGAGCTTTCCTGAGTCACATGACTGACTGAGTTCTATGGATCATGACTTGACTAAGGATATCGTGAAAAAATGACACGGACTCTAGTCACACAGCTATATTTTTTAGGTACAAGTACCCCCACGACTCGATAGAAGAAAACTGGCAAAGCATGACTTTCATGAGTACAGGACCAACATTAACAATACACAATTCATTGGCTAAGACATTTCATCAAACACTTGACATGCATAACTTGTACATGAATGAAGATTTCATATTATTATACTAGTATGGTGCTTTTCCTTCACATAGGCATTTAATCAAGCATGGGGGGAGCATGCTATGGTTATACAATCATCAACACATCTAATAATCAAGGATACATCAATCAACTTATGAATTGAAGGGTTTATCATGAATACCGCATAATTTCTCACATACTAGAATCAATTCTTGTAATTAATAGTCTATAACATGGAATGAAACCAAACAAAAACATGAACATCACTTTTTAATTCAATCAAATTATGAACATTCGTAAATATATAAATCTTTGATTTTGAAAAGATATTCTTAAGCTTCATGGGTGAAAGATACCCATGAATCAACACATGACATATCTTAGTTCTTGATTTAGCGAATATTGACGGAGAGGCTTTCTTGAAATTGAATCCCCAATTGAAACCCTAGCTTGTTCTTGAGAGAAAATTGAGAGAAACTAGTATATTTTGGGTTCCAAATAGCTGAATCTCGTGTTAAAGGGATTAAATAGGGGTGGAAAATTGGTATTTTTAACCCTGGATGTGTCTTTTAAATTGGTGGAAATTTCCCGACCTGGACCCCTGGCGCGACGCGGCGCTATCGCGCCGTGTCACTGGAATTTGACAATTGGAAAATAGGGAAATGGCGTGACGCGGAGCCATCGAATTGCCACTTCGTTTGCGAGCTGGAAGTTTGGCGCAACGCGGGAAAGTCGTGATGGGACACTCGAAAAGGAAAATTGCCATTTTATCTTGTGGCGCGGCGCGCCACTGACCAATATGGCGTTGTTTTACGATGAGGACTTGAAATAGTCATAACTTCTTACCTGGTTATCAGATTTTGGCGAATTTTATATCGATGGAAAGCCTATTGAATTTCCCACATGACAAAAAGTAAAAATCTTAAAAATTTCTCATGAAGTAAACATCATTCAATTTAGAAGCTAATACTTGACATTCTTAAGACAAAATTAGTTAGGAAACTTTGGGGTATTACAGTTATTGTCGGATAATCCTCCAGAGCAACATAATCATTAGAAAGTACTGTATCATGAAAACTCGAGTCCTCAAAACAGATCTACCTTCTAATATTTCACTAGTCGTATACTAAATATCCTCCCTCGTGTTCTTAGTGGTGTCCTCAGGTGAACATAATTGCTCCAAGAAACTCCCACTAGCATCAATTTTGTCCACAGCTGGGTCTAGATCTCTATTACATTGCCATACTTGCTTAGTCTGAGCTACATTCCCCTTTTCTTAGCTTCTTGCTTCTTCTCTTGAATCATATTTTTTGAAAAAATAACCTAATATGGAAGTACGTAGAACGGGGTATAGGACACCAATCATAAACAACAGCTTGGTTAGCCACTTTCTAAAAGGATCACACATCTATACATTCTTCGAAAGTGGCCTTGTAACATCTATTTCCACTAGGAATCCGAGCAAACGAGATCCTTTTCGCATATGTGGTGTAATCATCCGTATACATAGGTCATCTCAAGGAACTACTAATTCGTCTTAATGCATCCTTATTCCAACAATTCAAAGCCAAGTTAGGCAACTTCACCCATAGTGAAATAGTGTTAAGGACCTCTTAATTAAAATTTAAAATCAGTTGTCCAGACCTTAGGGATAATAGGTTTGTTATTAATGGTGTAAGGACTTGGGTACTGCTAAGCTTCGCTATAAAGAAATCATCATTATGGTAGAGTACCATGGTTGTTGCGATAAAATTTCACTGTTTGGTGATATCTCTCTTAATAGCCCAATGGACGGAGTATTCCCTGCAACATACACGATTAGCACTTGATTCCATTTCTTATTTTTGGTTTTGATGTCCTCCTTCAATAAATGCACTACAAGTTCTACTTCTTCAATAACTGGAAGAATATTTTAAATTCATTTGTTTGACAGCAAAATTATTTTTCTCAATTAACCCAGCCTAATTCCTTCCCTTAGAACCATGCTTTGTCTAAGATTTTGGTTCATCCTCAAGGTTTCTTATCTATAGATGGTGTCATCAAAATATTAACCTGGCTCGTACTATCTATATTTTCCTTAGTCACTAAGTTCTCAAATTTTATACTCCGATAGAACTCGTTGATAGAGTGTCAATATTATTTGGGGTTTTTGGTTTCATGTTCATTTTTTGGGTGCTAGTCACAGTAGGAGACTTGGAAATTGCTCCAACCGTCGATAGATCAGGCCATTGAAGATTTCCCCTTTATCGAGTATATCATCCAATCCTTTTCCCGTATTTTGCCCCGTCAAATGTTTTATTCTATTCCTTGAATCTAGTGCTTGCAATTACCTCATTGTGGTGCCATCCATTTGTTTATCCTTCCTCGACCATCTCTTCGTCATGGGGGAAAGCGCAGTTAGTATAACACCTAACGTACATCGAGAGAGAAGAAGGTTTTGTTTATGCATAGTATTATTAAAATAGATATAACAATTATAATACAGAATATATATATATATATATATATATATATATATATATATATTACAATTATTATTTGGAAAAGGTAACAACACAAAATATGATATAGACGAGCTGATCTCTAAAATCAAAACCGACATTCATCTTCACATTTACTAGGCATTTCTACTATCAACTAATATTGCACTTATTATTGTTTATATATTTCAAAGAAGGAGAATGATTAAAAATGTAAGATCATTAATAAAAAATGAATAAAGTTACTCAGGAGACTCTCTGTACTATCAATTTCTTTTTGAAACTAGCAACTTGAAGAAACTCTGTTTTGTCAAGTTTCAAGCATAAATAACTAAAAAGTTATATTATTACATATTTCAGAAAAATCACTATAATATGATAACATAAGACATTAATATCATTATATCAATAATAAAAATATGATTATAGCAAAAAAAATTAAAAGTAATAAAAATCAAATTTAACGTCTAGACCTAGGTTTTTATGCCTGGAGTTTATGCCCCAAATTCTAGGACTTACGCCTTATGAAATTATTTTTTATTTGGCCTTGGAGAGTTGTTACTATGCCCCACTTCAGGGTCCTAGACTCACCCTGGAACTCGCCTCGAAAATGTCTTTGAAAATATTGATCAAAATGTTTTTAAATTTTATGATCTTATATATGACACGTGGAAAGATTAAATTAAAGAATTTAAAAAAAGGGGTAAAATGTTAACGGATAAAATAGTACAATTATGAGATGCCTTGTTTACTATTAGGCAGATGTTTTGAAAGTAATGTTGCATAATTAGAAGAAAAAATTGCAGAAAGCGACATACTTAAGACTATAATTATAATAAATAGCAACACTTTGTCAAAATTATAGTTTATAGCAAAAGTAGCATTATTTTGGTGGGACACTGCACACACATTTGTTTCTTGGTAACTTCACCTATTTTCACTCCAACACTTTACCTCTTTCCTATATTACTTTACCTTTATTTATTTATTTTTTAAATAGCACATATTTTGCAGATTTTCATTTCAATTTTTTACTTTTTTCTCATATTTTTCTCACATTAAAGATAGAGATTGTGCTTCACAAAATAAGGTAAGTATCAATTTACAGTTATTGCATGTTTACAATTAAAAAAATATTTATAGAATTGTATAGGTATTGACAGTTAAAAATACATTTACTGAACTATATATATATGTTTACAACTGCAACAGCAATTACAGTTTTTAGAGAACTATACATATATTTTTCAAACATAACAACAAATACACTTTTCAGAGAACTATATATATATTTTTCAAAACAGAGATGAAAATACATTTGTATACATTCAAATACATATATACAGATGAGAGTATAATTGATTGTACGATGCATTATGCTCAACAATATAGCATCAATGAAGTATTCTTCATAATTTGGTTCATATGTCACCTCCCAGAGTGCTTCACAAGAACATAGATACTTCTCATTTTCATTTTTCTGCACATCAAAAATATTATAAGAAAATACAACATATTCTTTCAGTCACAACTACAATGAGAACATACAGATTGAAGCATTAAGTTAAAATAGCAATCAAAATATACAACATAATTCTAATTATACAAATGCAATCCTAATTTATAATTACACTCTCAAATACACAAATTCACAGAAAATATACAAATAAAATTATAATAAATAAATAAATTGATAATATACAATTATACTTAATATATACAAACAAAGATCTAAATATACAAACATAAACAAAAATATACAAACGCAAACAAAATATACAAATAAAAACCGAAAAAAATCACTATTCTGAATATATAAATACACTCATCAACAATTACATTATTAATATACAATTACACTATTAAATATACAAATTCTATTAACATATACAATTAAACTCCCAACTTACACATATTATCATCAAAAATTTCATTATTAATGTCACAAATTCTTCCTTACACATATTATCATCAACAATTTTATTATTAATGTCACAAATTCTTCTTGTCAATACATACAACTAAACTCACTGTCCAGAATATACAATTGCAAAACACATACGAATGACACTCAAACAATACAAATGAAATTCAAGAGGCGGTTGAATTAAATTTTTTCTGTGAGTCACTACTGACTCCTCACAGTCGACTCGCCTGCAGAATAGTGCACTTCACAAAGCAGATTAGATTTGAAATGATTAAGCAAACAAATAACAAAACGTAAAGTAATAACACAAAGATTTATCCTGGTTCGGAACACCAATGTGGTGCCTACTTTCAGTCCCCTTGGGTTTCAAAATTTTCATATATCGTTCAATCTCAGGCTCGAGTACAATGATAGAAAATAAGTTTTGAAGACTTATTTTTCTCTTTAGATTTTGTGACACAACTTCAGTTGATGTTACAAAGTTAACTCAATTCAACTCTTTATGTAACAATTGTAAGCTAAAAGTTACAAAGCCTTGTGAGACTAAGATTGAGACACTTTAATTTTTCTCCTTGAAGTTGCGTAAAAAGTGTATGTCTTCAGTCTTCATCTTTTATAGTCTCAGCTGCTACTCTTTTAAAGGAAACCCAAGAGATTTCTTCTCAATCAAGGATGTAAATTAATTCCTTGATTAACGAATGTAGCCGTATGATATTTCCATATACGGCTTTGAATCACGTCCATATATGATATGTCCATTATCTATTTTTCTTTTTGGTCTTGTAGAGATTGATGCCTTTCCAAATGTGCTCGTGATCTTCTCTTCATTTTCTTGATCTGATTTGTCGAAACTTATCTTAATTGATTTAGCCTACCATGATTTTGGGATTGTGATCTTTTTTCTATTTTCGTGATATTTGATTGATTTGCTTGTCATACTGTTTTAATGTCGTGATCCTCCATATCTTCGGGTAAGATACTCTCTATTTTTCAAAATTTTCCGTGACATTTGGAGCTAAGATTCTCTTTCCATTTGTTTTCATTTGTAATTGAATTACTTGGATACCGTGGATGTCCTTCCATTCCTAATGCCCCTGGAGCCGACTTCCTTTATCCTTCCAATTTTAGCAGTATTCAATGTCCTGCAAAGATATACTTGCTAGTTTGTCATTATTAAAACGTAGACTTAGGAGGCTAACAACAAACCCAATCAAAGTACACAATTTCAGACAAAATATACAAATCAAATTTATATATTCAAATAACCTCAAAAATTATTAATATAGCCAAGTAAACACAATTACACTTTGCAGAAACAAATACATTTAAGAAAAAAATAAAATTGAGACTGCTAAATGTCTAAGTAGCAAACATAGTTATTATAACTCAATCTATGCATAGTTTCAATTCCATCAAAATCCTTGGTTAGATTTAAATATTATATAAATATAGCTCTTATTAAGGATGATAAAATATTAAACTATCATTTAATGTCTACATCTAATGATTTTTCAAAAGATTTTTAGTTTGTCGAATTTAATTTTTGTATCGCGATATAAAAGTTCATAAACTATAAGAAAACTAAAAAAAAAAAATGCACAATATTCGTGAACAATTTAAAAAAAAAAAGTACTTGAAACATAACTGAGTTTTGAACTTGTTATATTACAACTAATGGACAAAATTGGTTCACATCAATTAGCACAGTCATAAGTTTGATCAAGTATTAACTAAGAACGAATAACGGTGATATTGGACAAATAATAGATTTCGATCAATTTTTACAATACACAACGAGAATAAAAATTTACGTTGAAAGAAATAATTTCGCACAAAACGATCTCAATTTCGTAGACCGAGAAGCAAAAATGAATTGTTGAAATTTATATACGAACTCAAATTTGGTAGTCAATACTTGTAAAAACCGTGATTTTTTTTAAAAAAATTTAGAAGCTCACCAATAAAAGAATCTTCAATCTGATTTTGAGATTGATTTAAATTGCTGAATTTTGTTCAGTAAAAATGAATTTGAATTTTGATTTCAGTAGTTGAATAATAACAACATACTGGTTAATAAGAGTTATTTATGGAAAAGAATTCTCAGAATCAAATACATGACATAATTAATGGAATTGATTTCTTTTTTAACTCAACTGATTTGAGTTAAATAAGGGGCTGTAATTTTTTTTGTATATGTATTTATCTAGCAAATTTTACCTAAAATACATAATACAACTTGCTATTTTATGTAATTATTAAACAGTTGTTATGAAAGTCCTAATTATGATCATAAGTTTTCTACTTATGAAATTTTCCTTTTTTCATCTTTTTTTATCATTTTATTTTTTATTTTAATTTCTTTTCTTTTTTTTTTATGTTTTTCTTTCCACTTTATTTTCTATCTTCTATTTCTTTACTAAATCTTCAATTTTTTATTTGTAACGAAGAAAGTGAAGCAAAGTAGCTATTAAATGATGACTTTGATTTACTAGAGACATCAACATATTGCTTTAGCTCGGTGGAAACAAACTTTCTTTTTTTCCTTTTTCGTCTTGTCTTTATTTTATTTTTTTTCTTTCTCATATTTGAAGATAATTATCTTTATGATCTTCAAAATTTCAAAATAAAACATCATTACTATTTTTTTCTCACTTTCACTCTGTTATATCTCTAACTTTTTTTTCTTGTTAGTTTTTTTCATCTTATTTTTTATCATTTTATTTTGATTTTTTTTTATTTTTTTCTTCCACTTTATTTTCTCTCTTCTATTTCTCTTTTTTTTTTTCTTTTTCATTTTTTATATATATTTTTTTTCATTTTTTTTCCCTTTCTCATATTTTTTTTTCTATTTTCATTTTCTTCTTTTTTTTTTTCCTTTTTTTTTAACATTTCAATTTCTAGCTTCTATTTCTCTTTCTTTTTTTCTTCTCTTTTTCACTTTTTTTTCTATTTTTATTTTTTTTTGTTTTTTTACTCTTTTATCTCTAACTTTTATTTTGAAAAGAGAAATATGTATATCACATATACATATTCAAAAAATATATAAAATACATAGCATACAGATCTAGATATGTATTTATAGTACAAAGCATACATATGTATCTGCATATGTAATTACAGAAATGCATACCTCACTCATATGTATATATAAAGATATAGGACACAAAATCTCTATAACAAAAAGGACAACTATAAACATATACATATAGGTAATCAAAAAATACATGATACATATCTTAAATAGTAATAAATACATATGTTATTATCTAGAATGACATAGAACAGTTCAAATACAAATCCAACACCGTACAAAAATACATATAGATATGCATTTATATATACAAAATACAAATACATGCACATGCCCCAAAAAATTTATAATACATTTGTCACATAATACATCTGCCTAGTTGCGCTTGAACTACACATTTCTACTTGTTTATGTAGACACCACAAATATTCTTATGACAAAAAAATGTGTAATGCTTCTTTGATAACATCGCCTTAATACGTTCTTCAATATCATTGACTATGTGACATTCTATATGTGGTGCGAACCTTGGAAGTGCTCTTGCCATGAATATATGATCATGCAACACCTATAAAATAAAATAATGACATAAATATATATTACATATACTTTTCACAAAAATATAATACAACATACATAGTGTAGGTATATGTTTTCTTTTACATAATATATATTACATTACAAAAAATACATATAACTCTACATATATATTTACAGAATACATGTCGGATCTATATGTATATTACTATACAAAAAAATATAAATATGACTTTGATATGTATTTATGAAATACATATCATATTTATATTAAATAGTAACAAACGTAACTATACTATATATCTTCATATGTATTTATGAAATACAAAGATGACTCATATAAAATAAAAATATACATATGGATCAGGTATGTATTTTGTCAATACATATATAGAGCTATATGTATTTTGTACGGTATTGAATTTGTCTTTGAACTGTTCTATATCATTTTAAAGGATAATATATGTACTAATTTGTATTTTGTACTGTTTAAGATATGTATCATGGATCTTTTGATTACCTATATGTATATGTATTTAGTTGTTCTTTTTGTATATACAAATGCATGTTCATATCTATTTTTGTACAGTGTTGAATTTGTCTTTGAATTGTTCTATGTCATTTTAGAGGGTAACATATATACTTATTTGTTTTTTTACTGTTTAAAATATGTATCATCAATTGTTTGATTACCTATATGTATATGTATATAGTTATTTTTTTTGTTATAGAGATTTTGTGTCCTATATGTTTATATATACATATGAGTCAGACATGTATTTTTGTAAATACATATGCAGATATATATGTATGTTTTGTACTGTCAATACATATGCAGATTTGTATGTCAATTTATTTTGTATATTTTTTTAATATGTATATGTGATATAGATATTTGTCTTTTAAAAATAAAAGATAGAGATAGAAGAGTAAAAAAAATTAAAAAAAAATACAAAAATACAAAAAACAAAAAAAAAGTGGGGGGAGGGGGGAGAAAGACAAATAGAAGTTAGAAATAGAAGTGTAAAAATAAAAGTGAAAAAAATATAAAAATAGGAAAAGAAAAAAAAATGAGAAAGGAAAAAAAACAAGAAAACGAAAAGGAAAAAAACAAGAGAAATGAAAGAGAGAAAATAAAGTGAAAAGATAAAAGAAATAAAAATAAAAAAGTAAAACGATAAAAAAAAAGATAAAAAAAATTAAGAAGAGAAAAAAAGTTAGAGATATAAGAGAGTGAAAGAGATTGAAAGTTACTTTGAATTTTTGAAGATGATGAAGATAATAATCTTTTATATTTGAGTTTGATTTGGAAAAGGAACTAATTGAAATAAGAGTAATTTATGAAAAAAGAATCTACTGCAGTAATTTATGAAAAAAGAATTTGCTGCTTGCTTATTTAACTCAATTGATTTGAGTAAAAAAAGGACAATAAATCTTGTTGTATATGTATTTTAGTAGCAATACTTTTATAAAATACAAAATACAACTTGCTATTTTTTATAATTATAAAACAGTTGCTATAAAAATTCTAGCTATAAGTTTACTACTTATGAACCTTAAGGGTCGTTTGGTGTGAGATACTAAAACAAATAATTCTGAGATAAAATAATAGTCTTGGGATAAAAAATTTTATGCTTTGTTTGGTTGTTAATATTCGGGATAACTTATCCCGAAATTAATAAATAATACCGGAATAAGTTATCCCACACATTTAGTGGTATAACAATCTCAGCTTAATTTATCTTTGGAATAAAACTATAAATAACAAAATTACCCCCAAATTCTTTCACTTTCACTTTCACACATATATATATATACAGATTTTTCAAGTAATTCTAGCACCCATTGAACTAAATATCAAGAATGTGCTTTGATCAACTGAAAGATGTTCACAAAAATCAAAACAACAAAACAAAATTAGCTTAAATATCAAGAATGTGCTTTGATCAACTGAAAGATGTTCACAAAAATCAAAACAACAAAACAAAATTAGCTTTACTTGTCTAACAAAATAGTTATAGACCCACTACCGTCTTCAACACAAAGTTGGAAACTTTTGCTCACATATTTTTTCTAGTAAGTTTTGTAAGGAAAAGAGTCCTATTCAAAAAATTATAGTTCTTGGATTTGGAGCAAATTACTTGGTGACAGACACTCCAAACAATTACACAGAACAATGGGCATTTGTCAAATTTGGAAGAGGCGAACAAAACAAAGTTTAGTATTAGATGTTTGAATTAATACATCAAAATATCTTTAAACTCAATAATTTTATCTTTTAACAAGTCTGTGGAACAATATTGCACGATGGAAAGACATCATTTTCCATCTAAACTTATCCGCATAATTTACTTTAATATTTAAACTAAATTTTTATTTATTTACTTCCTTAACATCTTTAAGTGGATTTATTTCACCCCTAATGCTAACGTGACATTTTAAAAAAAAAAAAATAAAAAAAATAGGCACGTTTATTTTGTAAAAAAAATTAATTTCACTAATATTATATTTTAAATATTATAGAATTTTTTTAAAAAAAATTGAACACCTTTTTCTTCTTTTCTTCTTCAAAACATCAACAACACCACCACTCAAATTCATTTTCCACCAACACCTTTCTTTAATTTTTTTTTTTTTTTTCTCCATTAACACCACCAAAAAACAAATATAAATTTCTACATAGAACACCATCTCAATCTTCAATACAACTCCCTCAAAATTTAAATAAAAATTAAATTAAATTGATAATTTTGCCTTTGAACCACTTATCATTAATGAAATTTTTTTGATTTCTACTTTTGAATTTTTTTGTTAATAAGATAATTTTTAAATAGTAAAACAAATGAAAAAAATTAATTTTAACTTGATGGAGATATTTTTGTATTTGAACAAGAAATGAGAAGGGTGAGGAGCTGGAAGAGAGAAAGAGCGGAAGAGGGGAAAGGAGCGGAGAACCTGTTTGCAGGGGTGGGGGCTGAAAGAAGGGGGGGGGGGCACATTTTTGTGTTTGAACAAGAAAGGAGGGGAATGGGGGCAGGAAGGGGAGAAAGAACGGGGGAGGGAGGCTGGAAGGGGACAAAATGCGAGGGGAAGGGAGGGGGAGACCTGTTTACAAAGGTGGGGTTGCGGGGATCGAGAGGGGGGTAGGGGTGAAGAAGAAGGAAAAGGGGTGGGGGTGGAGGCATTTTTTATAGTATATATATATACATAAAAATAGATATATATATATATATTTTTTACTTTTAAAAATAAAAATACATAAAAATAGTATATGTGTTGGATTACTTTTTTAAAAAAAAATTATAATTTCTTACGTGGCAATGACATGACACTGATGTAGCACTGATTTGACACTAAAATGATGCGTGTGTAGTACACTTTTCATTATGAGATTGAGATTGTGATTTTGAGGGTGAAATAAGTTGAGCGGAGAAGTTCGGGAGCTGGGGGATAATGTCTTTTATCGTTGTTTTATTTGTATTTTTTTCTTGAAATACAAATAATACTCAGAAGGCAAGGACAACTCTATATATATATGCACACATAGTTGAACACACATATAAATCATAGAAATAAACACACAAAAATAACTAAATTAAATAAAGCGAAGATATTTTCATAAATAAATAATTTATTCTTAAAAAAAATAATACATATTATTTTAGTATCACAAATTAAATAATCACTAAAAAAAATAATATTAACATAATAATCTCTAAATAACTAATCTGTAAGTAATCTCAGCATAACTATTTCCACGTTAACTTGTTTTCAAACCAAACACCCCTTAGAGCTCTGTCTAAATCCACTAGTGTTGGGTATCAATGTTCTGGAGAAATCTAGACGTAGGGAGAAAGAAGCCTCTACCAGCTTCCATTATTCATTCTCCCTATATCTCAAATTTCCACACTCAATTTTTCTTTCACTTCTACCAGCCCTCCAATTCTCTACTTATCATTCTCTTTCCCACTTTCATCTATTAAGAAAGGAGCACTTAATTTGAACAAATTGATTTCTGATATTTTAGGGTTTTTGTTGTAAAAACATGGAGACATACTATTCGTTGAAGATGAAGAGGAAGGATTTGGAAGATGTTTATGATGAATTCTCTGATTTTTCTCTTTCCTCTCCCGCCAGAAAAATCCGTCGACTGGTAAACTTCTTCGACTTTGAAAAATTCTTCTGTTTTTTCCTGCAAGTATGTGAAATTCTGTTGTATCAAGTATTGTTAATTTTGGTGTATTACTGTAAGGTTTTCAACTTGATTTATTGAGTGTTGGAATAGCAGAACTCAAAATTTAGTAGAATGCATATAGATGATTTAGTATGAATTGAGGCTGATTTATGGAGTTTGAACTATATGGAGCCGCGGCGTAAGTGGTAAAATTGTCTCCATGTGACGACGTACAATAAACCTTGTACCATTAGAGAACCATAATGTCTAAGGTTCAAATCCCATTAGAGATGAAACACTAGGTGATTTTTCCCCATTTGTCCTTGAGTTGCCTGTTGCTGGTGGGACTGACAGGTATTTTGTATAATTAGTCGAGGTGCTCAAGCTGTCCTGGGCACAACGGTCATAAAAAAGTATAATATATAGACGTGATGGAGTGAAGCATAATTATTGTTGTTGCTGTTGTTTCAACTTACAGCAGAATGGATATAGATGATTCCTATAGCTGACTCCAACTAGTTTGTGATTGAGGCGTAATTGTTTTGTTTCAACTTAATTTTTATCCCTTTTTGTTGGCCTAACTGTGGATATGAACTCAAAGAATGTTCTGAAATTGTTATTGCAACTTTCAGTTTGTTTTTATTACACTTTCTGTTTGTTTTGGAAGAAATTGCCTGTGTATGTTAGTGATGTTTTTTTTTTTTTCTATTTATTCTTATGTTTAGGATGCAGAATTGCCTCCCATAATAGAAGAAGTTGAAGAACCGGAGATTCCTATGACTTTTGAGCAAGCATCTACTTATACAAGCTTCGGAAGCAATGGAGTAAATAGGGGTCTAGTAATTGAAGAACTGCCCGAGAACGAAGAGAGGGCAATTGTTCTTTTCAAGCCCATGAACAACACACCTCCTATGCATTCTCCTTCTAATTTCTCTGTTAAAGTGGATCCCCAGTTTATTAATGGTTTCAAAAGTAAGTGTCAGGCCCCTGTTCTTTTAATTGTTAGCTTTGTTCATATGAAGTTATTTGGTAGTTTTGCAGGAACACTGAATGCCAACCGTGAAGGCAGAGGTTTATCTATTAGGTGTATTTAGGTTATATTAATATGGTTTAAATTACCTTGAGATCAACAGGATGTGTGTAATATCAAATTGGTGGTCTTGTGTTTCTTTGTTTTGAGAACTAGTTACAGCTTGAAAAGTAATAGTGAAGCTCTGATCAATTTCGGGGGGAAATGTTATGAGAGGGAACATTCAGCCTTGTTTCTATTAGTTCTGCCGATGGGTCAATCTTACTAAGGGTAAAATGGCGATACATCAGTTCAAGAAGAGCTGATTGGAGTTGCAGTTAATATGTAAGCCAGCTTGGAATGCTAAGGCAGACTCTAGGTACTTTCTATAATGGCGTTTGTCAATGCAAGTGAAGATCTAGTTGCTCCCTTTCTTTTTGACTAATTTTAGTGGTGAAGTTAGCAATCTCTGTTCTCTTATTTTCTTAGTGAACTAATCACAGAGCTGAGCTGAGGAATGTTCAGAATCCTGTATCGAGTATCTTTTGAGGAAGGTGTCGGTAGAAACAAGCTTAATGAGAAGCGCTGTTAATACATTAGAAAGAAAGGATTGTTTTGGCTTCTATAGATCCAGTTATTGGTTTGTATCTTAAAAGAAAATGGATGTGTTTCTGATATTGCTTAAAGTTATGATCTGATTAGAAATGTTTTGACTGGAAGTCTAATACGGTCTATGGGCAGAGTCAGAGAAGTTGGTTTCTGATGTCTATTCCTTGGTTTGGTTAGACGGTGGTGCTTTAGTACATTACCTAAGTTGAAAATATTCTTGAGGCTGAAGAGGTAGCCTTGAACTAGTTTATCATCTGCTATTCTATTTTTTCTATTCTTGACGACGAAGAGGTAGCTTTGCTCTAGTTTTTTATTGATATCATCTGCTATTCTATTTTTTCTTTCCGAGTTTAGGTTACTTGGCTGAGAAAATAAATTCTGCTGAAATCTTGATGGTTTGCTAATGCTTCAAACCTCTGTAAAAAATCTCAGTAATCAGTATGTTGTGTAGGTCAAGTCTTCTGGGAAAACCGAGCAAATGCATTCAGACCAGCTGACGATGAAGCAACGCAACAGGAGGACTCCAGTTCTTCAAAAGGGTGTCTGGCAGTTGTTCCCTGGGTTCCATCTCAACTTCCTTCTGCAGAACAAGCTGAAGTCCTTGGTCAACCCGACATTTCAGATATGATGGATGCTGAAGATATGGAGGGTGTAGCGATGGATGTTGAAGATAGCAGTGTGAATTCTGAACCAAGAACTGCAGTCGAGGCTGGTGCAGTTAATGTAAATGAAGGTTTGCATCATTGGCAACAGCATTGTATGACGACTCAGTTGCCTCAGAACACATCGCCGCCTATTGCCTGGTACCGGTAATTGGCACGAAGATTAAAATGTTATAATATTGCATATTATTAGAGCTCTCCACGGGTCTCCTCTTGCAAGGAAGCATCAGTTAGGTAAAAGAGGGTGAAGTAAATATTAGATAAATGTAGTAGAATGCTGCTTGAAATTTTTGTCTAAGGTAGGGTGGCCGTCGTTTGGAAGGCAAGCTATTATGGCCTCTAATATGTTGAGCGAAAGCTGCTTGTAGTTTTCTAAAGTCTCAGCGCAAGACGAAATGCAAATCATTCATCATGTCTTGGATATGATTTATTCGTGAGTACAATGCTTATTTTGGGTTATCGAGCTTACTTTTGCCAGATTTAGTTTCAAGATGTTGGAAGAGCTCTTTTCAAGTACTATGAAAATTAATGTGCTTATGAAAGAACAAAATGTCTTTTCCAGGTTTTGGTTTGGACCTGGTTGGGGTGGGATAACAATATGTTTAGGAGCATGCTGCGTGTCTAACCTCAGAAATGAAAATACATAAGTCTAGTCGGATGATTTACCAAAATGGCATTGGTGGTGTGTGATCTTGAACATATGGTGATGCTTGCTTATCTTGTACTTCTGAATTTTGAAGGTGAAAGTTTACTTTTGATTTTGAAGGTTCGTCTTTAACGGGATAAGCAAAGGTTCGAAAACTCGGGATCATCCAATTTTTAAGTTCTGTTGGATATAATTACCCGAGTCTAGTTTGTTTTAGCCTGCATTTGACTCTATGTCTTAGCCTGCATTTGTTTTTTTTAATATTCAGACGTTTGAATCTGAATGTACGTTTGAATGATTAAGATGTCGTCTCTAGATCTGAAAATTGAATAATTAAGACTATTTTTCAACATCTGAATGTGCAATGTATTTGCATATATAATAAAAAAAAATACAATTCAAATAAAAAATTAATTATATATCAGAAAAGTATCTAATTTAACACAATAAAAATATTATTTGATTGAATTTTTTTTTTTATGTTTGCTAGTAATAGTGTAGCTGGTTTATAATGGCAGTTGCAGTGACAATGATTGATGTTAGTAATTAGTAATATTAGTGGTGATAGTTGTGATGATTGATGTTAGTGATTAGTAATATTAGTGGTGATAGTTGTGATGGTGGGTATTGTAGTGACTGTTATGATGGTGACGGTTTATAGTGGTGGTGATGATTGTGATGTGACGTTACTTGATGTTAGTAGGTAGAGATGTTGATTGTGATGGCTGAAAAATGAATGCATGATGGTTGATGATGTGTTGATGCTAGTTGGAGATGATGTTAGTTGTGATGGTGGAGATGGTTGTTAGTAGAGATAAATTGTAGCGATGATAGTGATTGAAGTGATGGTAGAGGTGGCGTTACTAGTGACAATGGTGGTGGTCGCTGAATAATGTGGAGGTTGTGATGTATTCGTGGTAGTTAACAGTGGTGCTAGTTGAGATAGATTAGTTAGTCGATAATAGGGATTGACCGGTAATGATTGATGATGGTGTTGTTGTTGATGGCAGTGGTGGCGATAAATATAATTAGAGTAATAGTGATAGTAGGTGTGGTTGCAGTTGACAATAGAGGTTGGTAGCGATATTTGTTGTCAATGGTGGAGGTGGTGGGTGATGGTTGACAATGCTGGCGATGATAGAGGTTGTAACTGATAATTATAAATAGAGTGGCAGTAAATATTATTCATCATAATACCTTCTCAGACCTATTAAGACTTGATTTTAGATCTGAATGATTAAGATCTTATCAGAGTCAAAATTTTAATGAAAAACAAATGCAATGATTCAGACTTAAGACCTTCCGTGCAAACAAATAAAACCTTAGTGCTTATGTTCTAGTCACTACAGAAATTCTAGGACGGAAATTTGTTTTAGGGTTTGCAAATTGGTGGGGGCTAAGATTGGTTGAGATGAACCATGAATTAATTGTTGGATTGTGCGCAGTTCATTCAGACTAAACTGAATTGGGTCTAAATGGCCATGGGTCACATCTCAGTCCAACTTGATCCATTATTTATATTGGAATTGTGGTAGGGAAAATACCACACATGTACTTTTAATATTTCTTACTCCCTCCATTTCGAAATAAGTGAATTGTTGGGATATTTATTGATGTTTCAAAATAAGTGAATCATTGAATTTTTTTTCAAATTTACACTTATGATTTGACAACCAATTAACTTTTGAAAAGGTATTACAAGGTCAGTTTTTTTTTTTTTGGATAAAAATGAAAAGTTGTGTTAAATTTATGTCTTTAATGTTTTTTTCTTAATCTGTGTGTCAAAATTCAACAATTTATTTATTATGAAACGGAGGGAGTATTATTATTAAAGAAATATACTTTTTTATATTTACAAACTCAATAAATTATTACAATGCATAACCGATTAGTTTTATTAAAGATTATTAGATGTTTATTTATTTTTTATCCGAAAATAATTTTTTCTAATTAATTTAATATGCTTAAATTTAGGGAATCCCCCCCCCCCCCCCGCTCCCCCCCCTCCAATCTGCCTAAATATATAAAATTCCAAAAACAATTCTAAGGAAAAATCTTAGTAGTTGTTTTCATCCATAAGAGTCATCTAAATAGTTTTCATCTAATAGAAACCAAACTTAGTTGTTTTTATCACAATATAAGATAAATATGGAATAATTCAAAATTTGAATATATATAATTCAAGAAAATTTTGATAAATTTACTGATCTATTTTTTAAAATATATATAATTCAAAAAGTCTATTTAAGGATAAATCTTAGCTATTTTCATCCAATTAGAGTCAATCTTAATAGTTTTATCCAATAGGAGTTAGACTTAGTTGTTTTTTACCACAATAAATAAATATGAAATAATTAATAATCTATAAAATTAATTTTTGTTGTCAAATGTGAAGTAGCTAGTTTTCAATATGCCACTTTGCATAATTATAGGCTAGACTATTCTCATTTATTATATATATAGATATGATAACTCAAAATTTGAATATATATGATTCAAGAAATGGTTGATAGAATCTTTTTATGTTTATTTTAAAAAATACACACACACACACACACACACACACACATATATATATATATATATATATATATATATATAAAACATTCAAGAAGACTATTTAAGGACAAATCTTAATTATTTTCATCCAATAGGAGTCAATCTTAGTAGTTTTTATCTAATAGGAGTTGGACTTTATTATTTTTTACCCCAATATGAAATAAATATGGAATAAATATAAAATGATTAATAATCTACAAAGTTGATTTTTGTTGTCAAATTTCAAATAGCAAGTTCTCAAGATGCCACTTGACATAATTATAGGCTAGATTATTCTCTTTTATTATAAATATAGATTTAATCCATGAGAATGAGTAGTAGGAGTATTAAGTGAATATAGAGATATTCTATTATGTACTGGAATGGAATCCGAAGTGAATTACTCTAGATAGTCAATTTTATATTGAATTTTTAAGTGAATATGAACCGCCATATTTATTAGTGTATTAAGGAGTACATGCCATAGTTAAATATTTCTTGATTTCTACTTCATAATTATAATTTAGTTATTAGTATAAGAGTAAAAAACTAAAAATACACCTTCAATTACTAAACACCTTAAGGGGTGTGTCAAGTGCATAGGGATCAAGTATTTTGAAACGGCTGAAATACTTATATAGAATTGAAAAGCCACTACCAACTTTCAAGTTCTTCACATTTGACTTTTATTTTGGTATGTTTGTGCATTCAATGAGTCGACGAAGTTATTTGATTTGAGAAAAAAAATTATTTGTTAAGATAATCTCACGGTTCGACTTGAAATATCTAAATCTAAAATTTTCTTTGCAATAACAAAAGAGGTAACACATATTTTTTAATTATCTTCTTCTCTTTGTTGTCTCTTTTCAATTTTTTTTTTTATAAAAATAAAGTTTGAGTTCATATTTAGAATACAAGTTAATTTGCAGTTTTATAAAGGCAAAATTACTACTAAATAATTTTTAAATATTTATGAATACGCAAATTATAATGGAGCCACATCTAAAATACTCGATTTGCATTAAATGATTGACTTAATTATCTAGAGTAAGGAAATTATTTAGTCAAAAGCCTTACATTATCTCTTCTAACTTTTATATCACAACTCTCTTTTGCCAAGAAATACAATTATCCTTTTCTGTTCCTTTTTGTGCTTTTCTCTATTTTTTTCTTCATTAATGTACTATGTTAAAAAAAACGTTCCTTTTAACTTTCTTGATTATATTAAACATGTAATTTTGACAAACTAAAAGTCATATTTATAAATATCTTTAATGTAAATTATAATAGTTTTTATTGTCATTGCTGCCACAATTATTTATTATCATAACTTCTAAAATAATTAATATACTTATTTATGACATCATTGATATTCACATGGTAATCCTATAAATTGACACATTGTAAGACTTTGTATAAATGATCATCAGTCTTATAAATTGTTATGCTTTCGATGCTTATTATATTCATGCTTTATTTTGACCCGAAGAATAAGATGAAAATTATTGAATGGTGATCAACTTGTGGAAGTGGATGCGACAAGAGTTGAGAAGATTGTGCATTGATTTCGTATTTTTTTCTCTTTCAATTTCTAATGGTTAAGGTCATAAGAATGATGTTGCATTATTTTTTGTTTGTTCTCTTTATTAAGTCTCTTTATTTTGTATTTTATATGAATTTCTAATTGTTTAAGTTTATAGGTTTTTTTCGTACTAAATAATAACTATGACTTTGTTGAAAATCTGCTATCTATTAACTAAATGATTTCCCATTATGAAATCGATTATACCATTAAAATTATTGATATTTAACCATCTTTTATTATTGCGCGAAGCGCGAACAAATTCACTAATTAATTGCATAAAATCAACCAATTGATTAGTTGCATTCTCATTGATTTCAAATCACAATTATTATTAATTAAAATCATAAATTAATTTATTTAAATTTGAATATTATTAGTTGAATGCATGCACATTATAATTCAAGTGACATAACTTTAGAAAATATCCTAATCTATTATTAGTTCAATTACAAATTTTAGAATTTATTTACTGTTAAAATAGTTGTCAATATTAACTAAGTTTTACCTCAATATAATATAATCAATTTGACTATGGTAAATAATTGTTATAATTAATTTGATTATAAAACACTATTATACAGAAACTTTTCTTATGTAGCAATACTAATTCAAAAAATTATAATAAGATCAAAATACAGTACATAAAAATCAGTTTATTGATTATTTGTATTCTCATAGATTTCAAAGCACAGTGATCATAATTAAAATGATAAATTAATTTATTTAAAATTGAAATATTATATTTAAATTTATGTACATAGTAACTCATGTGGCATAATTTTAGGAATCATGCTAACTTATTAGCTAAATTCAATTATGAATTTTGAAATATATTTATTGTTAAAATATCTATCAGTATTAAATGATTTCCATGTTATATTTATCTCATTAATTTAATTATAATGATTGTGTCTTATTAGGATAATTTAAATATGTTTCCTAGATGGATGTAAATATTCTTATAGCTCAAACGAATAGTACAACTAATACATGATTGTTGCATCACAAAATTTAATAATAATAAATTATTAATTAAAATGATTAATTAATTAATTTACATTTAAAATGTTATTATTTGAATTTATGTACATAATAATTCATGCGTAAAATTTTTAGGAATCATCCTAATCTATTATTAGCTAAATTTAATTACGAATTTTGAAATATAATTACGATTAAAATATCTATCAATATTAACTGATTTCCATGTCAAATTATCTCATTAATTTGACTATACTGATTGCGTTCTATTAGGATAACTCTAATATGTTTCTTAGGTGGCTGTAGTTCCTTTTGTAGCTCAACCGTGGCATCACAAATTGAATGAATAATAATTCCACAATATTTTTGATAGAATTTTAATATATAAAATTCCAAAAACAATTCTAAGGAAAAATCTTAGTAGTTGTTTTCATCCATAAGAGTTATCTTAATAATTTTCATCTAATAGAAACCAAACTTAGTTGTTTTTATCACAATATGAGATAAATATGAAATAATTCAAAATTTGAATATATATATATATAATTCAAGAAATTTTTGATATATTTACTGATCTATTTTTTTAAATATATATAATTCAAAAAGTTTATTTAAGGATAAATCTTAGCTATTTTCATCCAATTAGAGTCAATCTTAATAGTTTTATCCAATAAGAGTTAGAGTTAGTTGTTTTTTACCACAATAAATAAATATGGAATAAATATGAAATAATTAATAATCTACAAAATTAATTTTTATTGTCAAATGTGAAGTAGCTAGTTTTCAATATGCCACTTTGCATAATTATAGGCTAGACTATTCTCATTTATTATATATATAGATATGATAATTCAAAATTTGAATATATACGATTCAAGAAATTGTTGATAGAATCTTTTTATGTTTATTTAAAAAAAAAAAAAAAATACACACACACATATATATATAATATTCAAGAAGACTTTTAAGGACAAATCTTAATTATTTTCATCCAATAGGAGTCAATCTTAATAGTTTTTATCTAATAGGAGTTAGACTTAGTTGTTTTTTACACACACAAACAAACATATATATATACATATATATATACATTCTTCCAATAGGAGTTAGACTTAGTTTTTTTTTTACCAAAATATGAAATAAATCTGGAATAAATATAAAATAATTAATAACCTACAAAGTTGATTTTTGTTATCAAATTTCAAATAGCAAGTTCTCAAGATGCCACTTGGCATAATTATAGGCTAGATTATTCTCTTTTATTATAAATAAATATAGATATGAAATAAATATAGAATAAATATAAAATAATTAATACCTACAAAGTTGATTTTTGTTGTCAAATTTCAAATAGCAAGTTCTCAAGATGCTATTTGGCATAATTATAGGATAGATTATTCTCTTTTATTATATACATAGATTTGAAATAAATATAAAATAATTAATAATCTACAAAATTAATTTTTTTTGTCAAATGTTAAGTAGCAAGTTCTCAAGATGCCACTTGGCATAATTATAGGCTTGACTATTCTCCTTTAATATATATACAGATAAATAAATATGGAATAAATATGAAATAATTAATAATCTACAAAATTAATTTTTGTTGTCAAATGTCAAGTAGCTAGTTCTTAATATGTCACTTGACATAATTATAGGCTAGACTATTCTCATTTATTTTTTTATTTATAGAGAGAGAGAGAAAGAGAGAGAGAGAGATGAAATAAATATGGAATAATTCAAAAATTGAATATATATAATTCAAGAAATTTTTTATAGAATTTATTTTATGTTTATTCATTTTAAAATATATATATATATATATATATATATATATATATATATAATTTAAGAAGACTATTTAAGAACAAATCTTAGTTATTTTCATCCAATAGGAGTCAAACTTACTAGTTTTTATCTAATAGGAGTTAGACTTAGTTATTTTTTACCACAAGATGAAATAAATATGAATAATTAATAATCTAAAAAATTGATTTTTGTTGTCAAATTCAAATAGCAAATTCTTAAGATGCCACTTGACATAATTATAGGTTAGAAATTTTTTATCTAATAGGAGTTAGACTTAGTTGTTTTTAACCACAATATGAAATAAATATGAATAATTAATAATCTAAAAAAATAATTTTTGTTGTCAAATGTCAAATAGCAAGTTCTCAAGATGTCACTTTGCATAATTATAGGTTATACTATTCTCCTTTATTATATATATATATATAATTATATATATATATATATATATATATAAAATGAATATAGAATTAATATGAAATAATTAATAATCTACAAAATTATTTTTTGTTGTTAAATGTCAAGTAGCGAGTTCTCAAGATGCCACTTAACATTATTATAGGCTAGACTATTCTCCTTTATTATATATACAGATAAATAAATATTAAATAAATATGAAATAATTAAGAACCTATAAAATTAATTTTTTTTGTCAAATGTCAAGTAGCGAGTTTCCAATATGCCACTTGACATAATTATAGACTAGACTATCCTAAATATATATATATATATATATATATATATATAGAGAGAGAGAGAGAGAGAGAGATAAATAAATATGAAATAATTAATAATCTACAAAATTAAGTTTTTTTGTCAAATGTCAAGTAGCTAGTTTCCAATATGCCACTTGACATAATTATAGACTAGACTATTCTCAATATATATATATATATATATATAATAACTAATAATCTACAAAACTAATTTTTGTTGTCAAATGTCAAGTAGCAAGTTCTCAAGATGCCACTTGGCATATTATAGGCTAGACTATTAACTTTTATTATATATATAGCTATGAAATAAAGATGAAATAAATATGAAATAATTAATAATCTACAAAATTAATTTTTGTTATCAAAATCAAGTAGCAAGTTCTCAAGATACCACTTGTGATAAATATAGGGTAGACCATTCTCTTCTATCATATATAGAGATATGAAATGAATATGGAATAAACATGAAATAATTAATAATCTACAAAATCGATTTTTGTCGTCAAATGTCAAGTAGCAAGTTATCAAGATTCCACTTGGCATAATTTTAGGCTAAACTATTCCCCTTTATTATATATATATATAGATGTGAAATAAATTTAAAATAACTAATAATCTACAAAAGTGATTTTTTGTTGTCAAATGTGAAATAACAAGTTCTCAAAGTGCCACATGGCATAATTATAGGGTACATTATTCTCCTTTATTGTATGTATGTATATATATATATATATATATATATATAGAGAGAGAGAGAGAGAGAGAGATGGATGGACAGATGAATGGATGGATGGATGGACGGATGGATGGATGGATGGATGGACGGATAGATAGATGGATAGATGGATAGATGGATGGATGGATGGATGGATGGACGAACGGACGGATGGATGGATGGAGGGGCGGATGGATGGAGGAACGGATGGATGAATGGACAGATGGACGGATGGACGGATGGACGGATGGACGGATGGACTCGGCTAGATGGATGGATGGATGGATGGATGGATGGATGGACGGATGGACGAACGGACAGACGGATGGACGGATGGATGAACGAATGGAGGGACGGACGGATGGAGGGACAGAGGGACGAAGGAACGAAGGGACGGAGGGATGGAGGGACGAAGGGAGGAAGAGGGAGAGAAAGAGGGAGAGGGAGAGGGAGGGAGAGAGAGAGAGATTATACCAAATTATTTATTTATTTACAGTAGTAGGAGCATGATTTCAGATTTGCCTGTCAGAACCCAAGACTACTTTCTAGTCGTAACACGGTACTTAAAGTCACAAGTGACCCCAAGTTAACCCATGATCTGGCACAAGCTATAAATACTAAAGGAAGATAAAAAAAATATTGTGTTAAAGTTGTCTAATAAATGTTTAAATAGTCACGTCGTTAACGAAGGAGTCTGAAACACATCACTGAAAACATAACTAACTGTTTGAAAGCCTCTGTACATGATAAGTTGTTGGGACAGATCCCCAACTAACTTTGGCCACGGAATTAACCATGAACGGAAATACTAGAAAGCATGATAAATAATATACTTAGTCCTCGACTGATGATGACTCACCAATATTGCAGATGAGTAGTACACGAGCTGTCTAAGTATGATCGGAGAGCTGAGAGTCTGAATCTATGTTATAAGACAATATAGCACAAAAGAACGCATGCGGTTGGTACTATGAATGTAATGGTATATGAGATGAAGACTACCTGATATGCGTATATATTGAGCATGAATGCATGAACATGAATATCGAATACAAGACCAAGTATAAGCATGTACTGAAATGATCTGAATAACTGATATGTGGACACTTGGTCATGCAAACCTGAACTGATATAATCTAAATACTGAACTAAAACTATAGGAGGTATTATAGAACTGACATGCCCCAATCTAAGCTAATCGGAGTCCAACCTGTAACTCTAGTTGGAAGGGTGTCAGTACCTTGCCACGGGTACCAACACCGGCTAAGTGGATCCACTAACATGATGTCTCAAAGGACTAAGATTTCAGTCCTCTAGTGGCGGGTGACCCCTAAGAGAGTGTCATTCCTCAACTAGTAGGTGACCTCTCATAACCTACGCTGGCTACATAGTTCTAAAACTTAAGGACTTCTACTAAAGGTATCAATCCTCTACTGGCAGGTGAGCCTTTATCCCTAGGTTCGCTCGGTGTTATATCCTACTTCCAATTGATCTGACATCGATACTCATGAAAGGATTAACATGATTGATACTAGCATATGCTCAACATGATAGTATTCTGTATTTAGTGATACTAAAATACTTTGAATGACTTATTACTTGACATCTGTGACATATATAAATATCTAGGTATCGGATGTTCATAACCCACCAGCACTATCTAATGCAGACTGAACTTGACAAATATTGAACAATCCGTGGTATGGGAAAATCATGAATAACACCCAAATCAATAACTAATCATGATGTAGACATTTGCATTATCAGACGTATGAAAACACAACTATCACGAGGTAATATATTTTCATGGATAAACTTGAGAGTTTAACTGATAAATTATGAAATTCTACTTTTCATGGAACCCTAGACAAAAAAGGAATTAAACTTAAGAATTTAGAGAATTTTGGGACTCAATGGGTGAAAGGAGCCCATTGATGAATATCCCGCATACTTGAAGTGAAAGCCTTGGGTGAATTTCTTTAACTTGATCATTGTTCTTGAGAACCCTAGTTTACTCTAGAGGAAGAAGAAAACCACTCCTTCTGCTTTCTTTGGGTGAAATCTTGATAATTGAAGGAATTGGGGGTTTTGGGTCTTTTATACCCCATTTGGGAAGCCTAAATGGTGTGGGATAGGCTTTGAAAGAAGTGGGAAAAGAATTAAAAGTCCTTGGAAAAATGTGTTGAAAACTATGTTCCCAGTCGTTACGACTCACCCTATGACTCGTCGTCACTGGTTACAAATCATAGTCTGAGTTGTAAGATGGAACTCTGAGGATGGGTCCTTCATTGTCTTGACTACGACTCACCACCCTATGACTCATTGGGACTGGCTACGAGTTGTTAACTAGAGTCATAGTCTGAGGCTGGGTTCCTAGGTTACTCACTGGTCAGTCTATGAGTCCACTGTATGACTCGTAATGTCAGATTACGAGTCACATGTTGAACTCATAACCACTAGAGTGGGTTTTGGGAAACACACTGTTATGACTATTACTCACTCGTGATGACTCATTATGAGTAGTTACGACTCATTTCCTGAGTCGGAGTATTAGCAGTGTATCAAGTCCGTAGGGAAAACTTTCCACAACTCTTTGCCATGACATCGAATTAAGGTGAGACTTAAAGTGTTGGAAAAATAACTTCGTGGCCTTTCTATTAAGAGGTTTAAAGCTTAAAAAAATTAGGGTATTATAATATATCCCATTGGTATCATTTGTCCTCAAATAAAACTAACTGAGTTGGGACACTAAGAAGACTGAGATCATGCACGAAACATTTAGGAGCTGAATCATGACTAAATATCTGAAACCTGAAACATAATGCATGGGATGAACTGAATTCACGAATGCATGCTATACATAAGAATGGTTATATAGATAAGATAGAAAATGAGAGAATTGATCTAAAAAACCATTACCTCAAGCTGAATCTGAATTTGTAAAGAAGAAATAGGGATACTTGGATAGCATATCGGCTTCCGCTTCCAAAGTAGCTCCCTCAATAGACTGATTTCTCCATAAAACCTTCACTAAGGCAACTTCTTTATTCCTTAACCTACGAATCTGACAGTCAAGACTCTCAACTAGGATTACTTCATAGGAAAGGCTATTTTTCACGCCCACGTTCTCTAAAGGAATGACTAAACCTGGATCACCAATGCATTTCTGTAGCATAGAAACATGTAACACTAGATGCACTGATGCTAACTCTGCAGGAAACTCTAACTCATAGGTTACCTTTCCAAAACGATTCAAAATCTTATATGGGCCAACATAGAAAAGACTGAGCTTTCTGTTCCTACCAAACCTCTTCACCCCTTTAATAGGTAAAAAAGTCAAATTTAAGATCTCTTCTTCTCACATTTGCATAGGATTTATAACAACTTTGGGTTATTTTCAACTTTTCTTGGATCAACTGAACTTTTTCTATCGCCTCATATATGGAATCTGGCCCTATCAAGGCAACCTCACCTACCTCAAACCAACTAATATAAGATTTATACCTTCTACCATACAAATCCTCAAATGGAGCCATCAGAATACTAGAGTGATAGTTGTCATTGTACGAAAACTCAATCAATGGTAAGTGATCATACCAACCACCCTGGAAATTGATAACACTAGCCCTCAACATATCCTCTAAAGTCTAAATAGTCCTCTCTACCTGACCATCTGTCTATGGGTGAAAAGTTGTACTGAGATGAACTTGAGTACCAAAACCCTTCTGAAAAGCCTTCCAAAAATGAGAGGTAAACTGGGTACCTCTATCTGAAATAATGGCTAAAGGAACCCCATGTAATTTTACCAACTCCTTGAGATAGTTTCTGACATAGTCCTCAGCTGAATAGAAAGTATGGACAAGCAAGAAATGGGTTGACTTGGTTATTCGGTCTACAATAACCCATATAGAATTATGCTGATGACGCGTACGGAGCAATCCTGTAACAAAGTCCAAATTCACCACTTCCCACTTCCAAGTGGAGCTACTGAATTCCTAAAGTGTACCACTGAATGTCTGATGCTCAACATTAACACGCTAATAATTAGAGCACTTAGCCATGAATTCGGCAATATCCTTCTTCATACCATTTCATCAAAAGACTTCCCACAAATAGTGATACACCTTAGTGGCTCCTGGGTGAATCGAATATTAGGAACCATATGCCTTAGCTAGCATCCGTCGTCTCAAATCATCCAAATTTGGAACACACAGCATGACCTAACAATGAAGAATACCATCTCCCCCTTTGGAGAAAACCTTAACCTTCTGATCTCGATATGCCTTTTTTATCTTAAGAAAAATGGGGTCTCGATCTTGCTTTTCCTTTACTTCAGCAACCAATGAAGATTCCAAACCATTCTGAACCCAAACACTACCTTCGACCAAATCAACCAACTAAAATCCCAATCTGGCAAGCTGATGAACCTCACGAACTAACTCTTTCATACTCTCTTCAACATGAGCAACACTCTCCATATACAATCTGCTAAGGGCGTCGGCCAACACATTGTCCTTACTCAGGTGGTACAACACACGTATATCATAGCCTTTCAAAAATTCAAGTTACCTTCTCTAATGAAGATTTAGGTCTTTCTGCGTGAATACATACCATAAACTTTTGTGATCAGTAAACACATCCACATAACCCCATATAGGTAATGCCTCCATATCTTTAAGGCAAAGACAACTGCTGCCAACTCAAGATTATGAGTCGGGTAATTCTCCTCATGAGGTTTAAGCGGTCTAGAGGTATAGGCTATCACCTTGCCTTGCTGCATAAAAATATAACCAAGACTAACTCTGGAAGCATCATAATAAACCATAAAACCATATGAACCCTCTGGTAGAGTCAATACTAGAGCGAAAGTGAGTCGAGTATTCAACTTCTAAATACTCTTTTCACAGGAATTGGACCACTAAAATTTGAATTTCTTCTAGGTCAGTCTGGACATGGGAAAAGCAATAGAAGAAAATCCCTCGACAAACCATCTGTAGTAACCAGCTAAACCCAAGAAACTCTTGGTATCTGATGTAGAGATTTGTCTAGGCTAGTTTCTTACTGCTTTAGTCTTTTGAGGATCAACCCTAATTACATCATTTAAAATAATGTGTCCGAGAAAAGCTATTGATTTCAACCAGAATTCATAGTTGCTGAACTTGGGAAATAATTGGTGATCTTTAAGGGTTTGCAAAACAATCCTCAAATGGTTTACATGATCACTTTTATTACGGGAATAGACAAGGATGTCATCTATAAAAACTATGATGAACAGGTCCAGGTACTGCTTGAATACTCTGTTCATCAAGTCATTGAAAGCTGTAGGAGCATTCGTTAGTCCAAAAGACATATCTACAAATTTAAAATGACCATACCGAGTCCTGAAGGTTGTCTTTGGAATGTCACATTCTCTAACTCTAAGATGATGATAGTCGGATCTGAGGTCTATCTTAGAGAAATAATTTACACCCTTAAATTGGTTGAACAAGTCATTAATATTGGGGAGTGGATACTTATTCTTAATTGTGACTTTGTTCAACTGACAGTGGTCGATGAACATTTGAGAGAACCGTCTTTCTAGCACAAGAAAAGGTCTGGGAAACCTCACGGAGAAATACTAGGCTTGATGAAACTCTTACCTAGAAGATCTTTCAACTATTTTTTCAATTTCTTAAGCTCAGTAGGAGCCATTCTATAAGGTGGTATTGAAATAGGCTAGGTATCTTGAAGGAGATTTATTCCAAAGTTAATTTCCCTTTTAAGAGAAACTTCGAGCAGGCCTTTAGGAAATACTTTTGGAAACTCATTTACAACTGAAACTGATTCAACACTTGGAGTTTCAGAACTTGAGTCCTTGACTTGAATAAGATGATAAATACAAGCCTTAGAGATTATCTTACTTACCTTAAGGTAAGAGACGAATCAACCTATAGGCAATGAGGTACTACCCCTTCATTCAATGACTAACTCATTAAGGAACTGGAACTGGACAATTCTATTTCTACAATCAACTGAGTCATAGCAAGAGTGGATCTAATCCATGCCAAGAATGACATCAAAATCAGTCATCTATAATTCTACAAACTCTATTGAGGTAACTTTCTGAGGCACTGTGACTGGGCAATTTCTGTATACCCGTATGGCTGTAATGAAACCACCCACTAGAGTAGACACTGAGAAGATTTATATGAACATTTTATAACTGACGCCAAAGTCTACTGCTATATAAGAGTTACGAAGGAATGTGAATCTCTAGGTTTAATAATGCATACACATGAAGGTGAAAGACTTTTAACATACCAGTAACCATACTAGGAGTAACTCTCTGATCCTTTTGAGTATATAAGGAATAGAGCCAATTATAATGTTGCCGACTGTCGGCACTCGAAATGGCGCCCTACTGCGTCAGGCAACCTGCTGGAGCTTAAGAAAATTAGTCTGACCCTATTGAAAAAAATCCTAACCCCTCTGAGCAACCATCAGACAATATCTGACCCTATGGCTTGACTGGACACACCCAAAACATGCATCACTGTCGGCCATACACTTACCCTTGTGGTTCTTACCATATTTTTTGTAAACTGGGTTGGTGCGTCCACTATTAACACTACCTTAGGACTTAGAGCCTGGTGTTCTATCCTGATGGTCCTGTCGGAACTTCGGCACTAGAGCATTGGTAGAAAATGGGGATGGGGATGGGGATGAATATTTTTGGTAGAAATGAGAATGATTTCCACCATCAGATCTTTGCTAAAAAAGTTGAAAATACCCGTTCTAGCCCTCTTATTCTCTCTTTCCTTTTTTTTAAGATTCTCTTTCTCAAAATGCTAAGCATGAACCATTATCCTAGAGATACCCATCTATTTTATCAACATAGTTTTTCTATACTCTTTGACTACATCCTCAGAAATACCAGATACAAACTTGTTCATTCTATCCCTAGAATCAACCACCATGGTTGGAGCATACATTGCTAACTGGGTGAACTTGAGTGAGTACTACTTCACACTGATGCTACCATGTTTCAAATTAATGAAATCCTACATATTTTCCTCCCTAAACTCGAATGGGAAGAATTTGTCTAAGAAAGTAGTAGCAAACTCATCCCACTCTATAGGCCTTGCATCGGTGCCTCTATCCTTCTCTCACTACTTCACAAAGTATAAGATACTCCTTGTAGTTGGTAAGAAGCTAAGTCAGAATCTTCACTCAGACTAACAACCATGATATCTTTCACCTTCTACGCACAGACCAAAAACTCTTATAGATCCTCCTCAAACTTGGATCTAGAGAATGTTAGAGGATTCATCCGAGTGAAGTCCTGGATTCTAGATGTTGTTGTATTATATATGGGATTGGATGGATCAATGTCCTTCTGATTATTCTAGGCAGCCATAGACTGGGGCAAAACTATGAAAGCAGCCCTAAATTCGACATTGAAGACTTGCTCATTCAAAGGGTCTTCGAGAATATGTGGTGTGGGTTGGTCCCTATTTCTCCTTCCATTAGCCCTTATGGGAGGCATCTTTTGTAACTGGGAGAGAATGAGTTAGAAGGATAAGTTTAATAGAGCCCATGCCTCAACACACAACATGAATACTGAAAAAAGGGAAACTTTCCTAAAATGTGTCATAGCCTCTCGCCCAAAAGTGTGGCGCGCTTCACACCCATGAACAATACTTTACTTAATGTGGTTTTTATACACCTTAGGACATTTTAAACCTTATACTCTGATACCAAGTTTGTTATGACCTGAGACTATCCCTAGTCGTAACATGGTGCTTTTGGCCACAAGTAACCCCAAGCTAACTCATGATCTGACACAAGTTGTAAATACTGAAAGAAGATAACAAAATACTATATGAAAGTCATCCAATAAATATTTAAATAGTTAAGTCGTTAACCAAGGATCTGAAATATATCACTGAAAACATAACTAAGTATCTGATTGTCTAAAAGTCTTTAAACATGATGAGTTGTTGGGACAGGTCCCCAACTAACTTTAACCACTGAATTAAAAATGAACTAAACTACTGGAAAGGATAATAAATAATATAATTAGTCCTCAACTGATGAAGACTCACCAATGTTGCAGCTGAGTGGCACACTAGCTGTCTAAGTATGATCGGGGAGCTAAGCATTTGAACCTATGTTATAAGACAACATAGCGCAGAAGAGAGTATGTGGTCAGTACTTTAAATGTACTGGTATGAGAGATGAATACTACCTGATATGCATATATACTGAGCATGAATGTATGGACATGAATAACGAAAGTAAGACTAAGTATAAACATGTACTGAAATGATCTGAATAACTGATCTATGGATACTTGGCCATGTAAAATGAACTGATATAATTTAAATACAGAACTAAAACTGTGGGAGTTATCATATAATTTACATACCTCAATCTAAGCGAATCGGGGTCCAACCTGTAACCCTAGTTGGAAGGGTGTTAGTACCTTGCCACGGGTACCAACACTGACTATGTGGATCCACTAACATGATATCCCAAAGGACTAGGGTGTTAGTCCTCTACTGGCGGGTGACCCCTAAAAGAGTGTCAGTCCTCAACTGGCGGTGACCTCTCATAACCTACGCTAGCTACGTAGTTCTAGAACTTAGGGACTTCTACTAAAGGTCTCAGTCCTCTACTGATGATTGAGCCTTCATCCCTAGGTTGACCCGGTGCTAAGTCCTACTCCTAATCGAACTGGCACTGATACTGATGAAAGCCATAACATGATTGATACTAATATGAGCTCAACATGATAGAATTCTAAATTTAATGATACAAGTATGCTCTAAATGACTTGTAACATGACATCTGTGGCATATATGAATATCTAGATATCGAGTTCTCATAACCCACCAACACTATATAATGCAGACTAATCTTGACAAATATTGAACAATCCATGGTATGGAAAAATCATGAATAACACCCAAATCAATAACTAACCATGATGTACACATTTTCATTATCAAACATATGGAAACATAATTATCATAAGGGAATATATTTTCATGGAGGAACTAGAGAGTTTAAATGAATAAATTATGAAATTCATACTTCTCATGGAACCCTAGACAAAAAGGGAATTAAACTTAAGAATTGGAGAACTTTGGGACTCAATGGGTAAAAGGAGCCAATTGATGAATATCCCACATACCTTAAGTGAAAGTCTTGGGTAACTTGATCTTTGTTCTTGAGAACCCTAGTTTACTCTAGAGGAAGAAGAAAACTTCTCTTTTTGCTTTTCTTTGGGTGAAATTATAATAATTGAAGGAATTGGAAGTTTGGGGTCTTTTATACCCCCTTTTGGAAAGCCTAAATGATGTGGGTTAGGCTTTAAAAAGAGTGGAAAAAGACTTAATTCCTTGGAAAGCATGCTGAAAATTGTGTTCTCAGTCGTTACGACTCACCCTACGACTTATCGCGACAGGTTACGAATCATAGTTTGAGTCGTAGCCTGGGGCTTCACAGTCTTGACTAAGACTCACCACCCTACGACTCGTTGGGACTAGCTATGAGTTGCTACGTGGAGTCGTAGTCTGAGGCTAGGTTCCTGGGTCAATTATTGGTCAGGCTACGAGTCCACTATGCGACTCATAATGTCAGACTACAAGACACATGATGAACTCATAACCACTGGAGTGGGTCTTGAGTAACATACTGTTGTGACTATGACTCACTCATGACGACTCGTCACAAGTGGTTACGACTCATTTCAAGAGTTATAGTCATAGCAGTGTATCAGGTCTTTAGGGGGAACTTTCCATAACTCTTTGCCATTACATCAGATTAAGGAGAGACTTGACACGTTGGAAAACTAAATTCGTGGCCTATCTTTTAAGAGGTTTAGAGCTTGAAAATTTTGGGGTATTACATTTCCTTTCTACCTTGACTTAAGCTTATCTATCTTGCATTTTTATTATACTTATATTATAATAGCTTAGTCAGCCGATGAAGTCTACTAAGTACCCTTGGCTTTGGAACTCATACCACTTATGTACCTTTTTGGTGCAGATCCAAGTACTAGTGGCTGATGTTGATGCCAAATTTGTGCTGAGTTATGTTTGGAGATAGGGTGAGGTCTCGAAGTTGGAGTTGCCATTTTTACTTCTACTATCTATATCTAGTCTTTTATTATTCAAGTCTAATTTGAATTTAACTATTACAGTACTCATGTTTATTTTGTTAGTTGCTCTTATACCAATACTACTAGGTCATGGGATATTATGTTTACATTATTTATCCTTCATATCAGTATTATTATCATTATTATTTATCTGATTTATTATTTGTAAGCGATGATTGGATTTTAGTAGCAACTGTTGGTGTTTTAACACCTTTTTGACCCACTTTTCTCCCTCATTTATTAACCCTTCCCCTCCATTTAGAGATCTTAGAGTATGACAAAGTATGGAAAATCATCCGTTGAAGTTCAGGTAAGTTAGCTCAATACTCCTTGGTGATTTTTCATTATTTTTTCCGTCGAATTCCATCCTTTTCCATCGTAAATTATTAGAATTTAGATCTAAAAATCCATAGACTTTAGGTACTGATTTGGGCCCCTATTTATGCTTCATTTGTGATCAACTTTTGAGAACACATTTTGTCCTTCGAGGGATCTCGTGACAGACTCAACTTTGAGTTTTATTTGGGGCCCTGCAGGCCTATTCTTGACTTAAATTTTAACTCAAATATTTTTATAGAAATATAGGTCTCATTTTACTCCTATTGACATGTAGATTATTATTTAATAGCGTGGTGGTGTTTCGAAATCATGGAGCAAAGATGAGCATTTTGTGGATGATTCAAGAATTTTGGCTCAGCATTAAGGTAGGCTTCGGTCTATTTTTCTCCATGAGATTGCGTATAGTATAGATTGCATGTTATGTAAGGATTGTAGGACATGTTTATGACTAGTGTATCATAACTTATCCTAATTAAGGAGTTTGACGATAGAAAGGTGACCCGACCCTTAAGATGAAATACTTGTTATGGCGATAGAATCTTATCACCGTAAATTATAAGCATGTTAACCATAATTCGATATTAAGGATCCTTTAACATAACACTTACTATTTGACTTGGTGAATAAGATCGTGTTTTCCTGGATCATAAAGTTATTAGATACTAGTTACATATATTGTCGGGCCAGAGGCCGTGGTAACGATATTAGTTGGACTCCAGCTAAGTGTCTTATCCTTAGAAAGGGCATGATTATAGTTAATGGATGGTTAGTCAGTTATTGTTGTATTGTTCTAATATTGGTGATGGGAAGCATACTTTTAAGTGCATTCATGCTCACTTAGTGGTATGGTTTCAACCCAAAGCATTATTTTACTATTGTTTTCTAAAAAGAAATTTATTCTTACTTTTCAATTTTGAAATGGATTTTTTATAACGAGAATCGTACCACCTTATTTAATAATTCATGAGCTTTTGGAACTAAAAATGGAGTTCAAGAATTAATGGAATATGATTTGTACTGCTGAACGAACTGGAACTCCTCATATTAGAAGTTGGAAGCGTACATGATTTTATGGAAAATGCATGAATATGAGATATGAACATGGAGTTGACTTGTGAGGCTTGAGTAGATGTTGTGATGACTGAAGTACAAAGCTTTTCACTGAGATAAGAATGGGTCGGGCATCTTCCTCCCTAGTGTTGTTCTACAACATACCAACCTCACTACTAGAATCTGGGAGCCTGACTTGGTTCCTTGTTCTATCATCTCCCCCTTAGATTTAAGCCATCATCCTAAGTCAATGGACCCTTTTAATAAACTCTAAACTAAACTACAACCATTTTACTCTAGAGCCTGAGATATAACAATACACATAAATACTAAACTAACCTTTAAAGACTATACCTGAAAATGTAAAACCTACTGCTAATACTTTCTTCTGAAATAGAACTCCTAACTTTCGATAGACCCAATAGTCATAATATAACACCATACCATGAGTTTACACCATCTAGAATTTCAACTCTTTTTTCAATTAGCTCAATCATCCAAGATTCAAACTTAGATTCTAACTCTTAACATAGATATTCCCAAACTTTTTAATGAACTATACTAACTTCACTCTTGAACACTCCCTTAATATATACTATCCTTAACTTTATTTAGCTTAGTCAATGATAGTCATATACTTACACTCTTCTTGAAAACATGTTTGCATTACTAAACACATAATCTGCCTCTTTTCCTTCATAACCTACTAATATCGCATCTCCAAACTTATATTTTTCCCTAAACTATGAGAATTACCATTACACCATAATACCCAACATCACAACCTATAACTCATAACTTAGTTGGTAAGAACATCGTATACTACATAACTAGCCTCATTTGCACTTAGCAACTCAAGGGTACTATCTAAGCACACACACTATAAAAACTTAGAAATAATACTATCCCATATCACCTTGGGTACACCTCTAGATCATACCCAGATCTTCATACTTAACTTCGAATCAATAAACTTAAATTCTTACATCCACAGTTTTAAGCCTATTGGTTCACTTTACATACAACTAGCCCCATGGATACATAATCTACTACATTCAGATAAATACTATCCCTACTTTACTACTGCTAAACTTCTGGGTTCATACTTCTAACTCTAGATCATATGCTATCATAGGATTCTGAGAAGGGATCTGAGGGCATAGCTGATGTTGGCTCAATACATGATTTTTCATGATCGTAAATAAAATATTTCATTTGTTGGAAAATAAAGGCACTTGTGGGATATTTTTTGAGCCAATATGTAATCCTATACCTGTCTGTGGGGACTGTCTAAGAAAACTCTATTGCTAGGAACTTAAGCTTCACTATTTCTGTTACCTCAAAAATAAGGTAGAGTTGGCATGAATAGAGAAAAATGAGAAATTGTATAACTATCGTAGAGAACATCTCCATATCATGATCTAAGATATAAAAGAAGGAAAATATTTCTTAAATGACATATAGCCTCTCGAAGAAAAGTATAGACGTCTCCGTACTACTCGACAAGACTCTACTAGACACAGCTTCATAAACATCCTAGGACACTTGAACCTAGCTCTGATACCACATTTATAACGACCTAAGACTACCCCCTTGTCGTAAGACGGTGCTTAAACTATACGTGATCCCAAGCTAACCCATGTACTAGCATGATACTTGAGCAACTGATTTAAAATGTATGTACAAGCTAAATTTTCTGAGCGAAAACATAATCATGAGAAAATTTGAATAAGTATAATACTGATGAAGTTTATAACATGATAAAACTGAAGAAAGAACTTGAATTACATATCATGACTCTGACTAATTTTCTATGAAGCCTCTACAATACTGACTATAGGTAGCTGAGACATGCCCCCAACTACCACTAATCAATACATAAAAATGATAACAATATAGTAGATGAATTTTAACTAACTGGAGTTTTCAAAATAAGAGAACTCATCACCTGCTAACTAAATTCTGAGAACTATCTGACCCTGGTGTATAGACTGTATCTAGTACCTATATCATGAAGAAATGTAGCCACAAACGCATATGTGTGGTCAGTACTTTAGAATATACTAAGTATATGGATACATGCACTAAATCATGGAAATATTTAAAACATGCTTTAAAACTAAGGACATAAGCTATTTCCTGAAACATGCATTTAAAACATGGTTGTACGTGAAAATGATGTCATAGTGAGATTTATAAATCATGAGCTGAAAATAATTATGTCAGCTAGGAAGTGGTAAAACATGAATACTATATGTAAATCTCATGTAAATATGAATAGACTGTAAACCCATACTGAGGATCATGTATAGATACTGAGCATGAAAACATGAACATGTAAAACTGAGGATGCAAGACCAAGTAAAGAATGTACTAAAATGATATGAATAACTGATAGCTGAATAACTAAAATAATCTATAAAATTGGCTGAATAAATATTAAAATCTTTCTACTTGGTCAAGCAAACCTAAACTGAGATAAACTGAATACTGACTGAAATTGTAGGAGCTATCATGTAGCCGACATAAACCATGTGAGCTATCATGCAGTCCAACATCTAACCCACAATGAAGAGGGTTGTTCTATCCATCCTATCAGAGTAGAACCTAAAGTGGAGTGATCACTAAACTGAGCCCATATTAATAAAGGGGAAACACTCTCTGGCAAGGCCCCAAAACCTATGGTGGCCTGTAGTTTCTAGGAAAGTAGGATACGCTGAACCCACACATCCCTTTCGGTGCTAAATCCTACTCCCAACTGAAAGACACTAAAATATTAACTGGTGCATGCACTGAAGTTGATAAGCTTAGGTCATGGTATTTTAAAAACATCAATGCATACAGAGTCTGAAGTAATCATAAACATGTAAACTGATAGTGATCGATATGGTCATAACAAACTGAGTTTAATAATAAAATCAAGGGTTGACTGACTCATTACTTGAAAAGTCCAAAATGTAAGTAAATATGTAGGTATCGGGAGTTTATAACCTGCCAGTATTGAGTGATTATAAAATTCAATAACAACATATAAAACAGTGACATAAATTCATAATTCAAAGACCCAAAACATGAGATATATTAACAGTCTAATAAATTTCATGAATGTAAATGTGGGAATGAGTTACCTTGGGAAAATATCATGTTTATACAGTTTAAAGCATAATTTGAGAATTTGACATGATATTGACTAAACATGACATGGGATTTTGGAACTTCAAGCATGTAGGAGCATGATTCTCATGGAGTAAAACTATTAGCATAACTTGAATGTAAAATAATGAGGAAACATAGATGAATTTCATAATTTACATTGAAATTGATCATAATTAGAGTAAAATTCATACTCGAACCAAAAAAGGATTTTTGGGTTCAATGAGTAAACGAAACCATTGATGAATACCCCACAGACCTCAATTTGATGAATTCTTAAAGAGAGCTTGAAATTGGAATTTAACTTCTCGAGTTCTTGAGGGAAGAAACTTGAATTTTGTTCTTGGGAAGATGGGAATGGTTTACATGAGTTAATCTCATGAAAAGTGGGCAATAACATGTTCTAATACCCCTTAGTTTGTTTAAAAATAAAGATAGAGATGTGAAAAGACCTCAACGCCCTCAAATTAAGTCAAAACGGAGCAACTTTAACACTTGAATTTTGCTTGGTGGCGCACAGCCAAAGCCAACCTGGGGGTTAGCGGTGCACACTAAAAGTCAAGCCTAGAGTGTGTAGCGCACGCCAAAATCTAAGCCCATCCAGTGGTTATTGGCGTTACGACCTTAGCGAAGGGTCTAAATTGCAACGCACACCCATTTTTAAGGTTAAAATCACCCCCAACACAACCCGCAACATCTAAACATGGTCTACCATCAAAATGGGGGTCCTAAAGGTCATTTTTAAGGTATTTCTAGAGCATTAAAAGCAAGGGGTATTACACCACAGTGCGGTGAAGAGTGGTCATAGGTCCTGCCTTTGCGAGCTACTGAGCTGGAGAAGATGTACACACTTCTACATTATGGAACATAGATTGGACATGATTTACTATTGGTTTTTGTACATTCATTCATTTATATGCATTTTCTATCACCAGCATAGTTGTTTGGTGCTTATATTTATTGGCCTTATGGAGGTTGTATAAATATAAGCTATAATTGTTATTTGCTGAGTGTTTAATTGAACCTCCCTAGCTTATAGTGGCCCAGTTAGGTATTGTTTATCTGGGCCAGCCAGTTACTTTATTGTTGTTATTATGGTTAGTTCGTGGTAGGTTGATTATGAATTGGTACCCGAGGTTATCGGTATGATTTTGAACTCTTTTCTTTTTATGGTAAATTACATTATTGATAATAATCTCATGGTTAGACATTATGATTAAGGACCCTAATTATGCCAACATTAGTTTTCCTACTTGGTTAGGATGCCTTGAAATGTTAGGTTGCCTACTTTAGGTCATTACCTTGAGTAGTCCTATATATATATAGGACATATATATATATATATATTTGTGTGTGTGTGTATGTATGGTATCACTGTATACTCTCTCTTCTTTGTCTATTCAGGTCGTATATGTATTTTTGGCCATGTATACTATCATACAACTTTTCTTCACTCTTTCTTTGTATATTGACTAGTGATATTCAATATTGCACTGCAGGCCCTCACTACTATTATAATAGGATAGTTCATCCTTATTTCCCCACTATCTTTATCATGCTTAGTTCTTGGATAGTTGTTTGTAGTTATATTTCTACCTTATGTGTTATTTATGCTTGTATTATCATTGGAGCTCAGTTGGCCGATGCCTACTGAGTATTATGTGTTTGGTACTCATACTACACTTCTGCAGCCTACAAATCATATTATGAGTTCTCGTTGTTATTGTATGCATCATGTGAATCAGGTATGGATCAAAGACTTGGGTTAAACTCCTTGCGTTTGGAATATTACTACTCTTTCTCTTATTGATTAAACTGATCTATACATTGTATTCAGAGATAGCTCATACTTATATTTACAATATATTTCACTTTATACTCTTATTGTATTATAAACTCTTGTACTGACTTTACCAGGTCTTGGGGTTGTTTTTATATATATATATATATATTAGTATTTTCATATTTATTTCAATGCTTTCTTTCATCTCTTTTAATAGTTTGTCACTAGTTGTTCCAAATAATGGGTTAGCTTACCTACCGGTGGGTTATAGTAGATGTCATAATGACCTAAGAAATTAGGTCATGACATCCTTGCAAGAAGTTGCTTTGATTTATGAAGAGGGTTCAAGATTCTTAATCTCTTCTTTTGGAGCTATGAATACATATACAACCAAATTTGCTTGCTCTATATGGTATTCCAATTTTTGTATCTATCGTTTGTCCCTTCCCTTCGCAATTAGGTATGATTCATTGATAATAAGTTCTTTAAGGTCTGCATTTTTTGACTCATCAAGTTGAGTCTCTTGATCCTTCTCCTTGGTAAGCTCAATCAGTAGCTCTGTTTACTTATTATTATCATTTCCACATAGCTCTTCAGAAACTTTACTAGGATCTAGTATAAAAGAATCATCAAATGTAGTATCTCTAAAAGTAGTAAGAGGGGGTCAATTACTCATTTTTTGAATTGCCAGTTGACTCTCTTGGACAAATAGTCAAATATTGAGATAGTAAATTAGATTTTAGAAAATAAAAGTGTTGAAAAAGAAATGACACTAGATATTTCATACTGATTGAGAATCTAATAAGTCTTACTTTAGTCCCCTTGGGTTGCAAGGGATTCTACTAGTTCTTTGTGAATTAAATCAAAGTACAAAGATTGAGTCAAGGTTTTTGGCTTTGAATCACACTCTTTTTTTCTTTCTTTCTCACTTTGATATAATGCCTCATCAACTCTGTGTTTCTCACCTCTCTTTTTGAATCACAGTAAACCTCAAGAGAATACAATATTTGAATAAAGTAGAGCAAAGAACTAGAGAATGTTGAGACATAATTATGTCTCTTTGTTTGTTTGTCATTGCTTAAATAGTAGTGATTGAACTACTACTAGCCGTTGGAAGATAAGTATATAAGACAACCCAGAAGATTTTTGTCCTAGAAAAAGAAATAAAAGATATTCAATATCCAATAATAAGTAAAGACTATAAAGAAAAAATTAAATAAGTAAAATCTAATAGGGGAGAGGGACGCGATAATATTCCACAAAATACATAAATATAGAGATCTCTCTTCCTTGTTGACTAATCTTCTGAGATACTTCTTTTTTGTGCATTGACTAGGACATAGTTGAATATTCTTTTCCTTAATTCTTGCAATAAAATCAAGCACCAAATCATTCATCAAAATTATCATTATCAATCTCTACTAACTACAAATTTAAGTAAAGACAAAAACCAAAACTTGTACTCTCTTGCTACATCCACATACTCTACGAATATGGCCTTCTTAGCCCTAGGTTCAAGCTTTCCATTATTAACATAATAATAAGTTGGACACCCAAATAATTACAAATATAAATATTTAGAGGGCTCAACTGACCATACCTTATTTGAAGTCTTAAAGTTAATCATTGATACTGAAAATCGATTGGCAATATGAGAAGTAGTATGAACTACTTCAGCCTAAAATACTTTAGGCATTTTGGCTTGTAGGAGCATACAATGAGCCTTTTCAAAAAGAGTTTGTTCATCCTCTCGAAAATTTTATTTTGATATTTATGTATGTTTGACCATCTTATGTACTGAGATCCTATGAACCTTGAAGAAGTCATTAAACTCTTCACTGCAAAACTCCAAGCCGTTTTCATATGTAAAGATACTTGATTTTTCACTCCATTTGATTCTCAGCCAGTATCTTCCACTCCTTAAATTCTTCAAAAGCATCACTATTTTCCTCCAAGAAATGCATCTAAACCTTTTGTGAAAAATCATTAATGAATGTGAGATGATACCTCTTTACACCTTTTGATGAAACTTTAGAGGGACCACATAAAGTTGAATGGATGTAGTCTAGCACCCCTTCCATATTATGTTTGATAGTGTTGAAGTTGTCTTTCTTCTTCTTCTGTAGGATGCAATACTCACAAAATTCAAGTATGTTGATCTTCTCACTATTTAATAGGTTTCAATTACTCAACATCTCCAATCCTCATGCGCTCATATAACCCAGTCTCATAGGTCATAGTCTTGTTTTGTCATCATTTGATATCTCCACTATAGATACATTAATAGAGCCAATAATAGTGTTTCCTGCCAGTATGCAGAGGTCATCATCTAGCTTGGCCTTTTGCATGGCTAAAGAACCTCTAGTCACCTTTATAATTCCCCATTTGCTCATGTACTTATAGCCTTATTTATTCGGAGTACCCAAGGAGATCTAATTCTTTTTCAGGTCAGGAATATAACATACATCTATAATAGAACTCATGATTTTATCATGGCAGTGAACCCAAATTGAGCCATTGCCAACTATTTTACAAGTTGCATTATTGTCTATTACTACGGTTCCTCTACTTTTCTCGTAGTTTTGAACTATTCTCTTCTGAATGTCATATGTAGAGTACAACTATAATCTAGCACCCATTTGTGGTCATAGAATCTACTATTGCATAATATTGTAAGTACAGAATCATGTAACTATTCAATAATGGATGCACTTACCTTTTCTTTGGACTTTGACATAGAGCTATCTCGTTAAAAGTTCTCTTTATTGTGGCAGTTCCAATACTCCACATTCTTTTTATTTATACAAGACTTTGATTTGTGCTTTGATTTGCTCTTTTTGTATTGGCTAGTACGACCTCTCACAAAGAGCCCACTAGTTTCATCATCTTTGTCTCCTTCAAAATACCTTTGCACATCATAAGAGTTAAGTGATTGCCGAACTTGCTCTAGAGTGATAGGCCACTTGATATACATCATTAAATTCTCAAAATTATGATATTTTGATGTCGAGGAGAATTGCAAACCACATGCTAGCATCTCCTCATTCTTTTTAATTTTGGCAGTCTGTAAGTCCATGATAAGTTTACTGAACGTTTTTAGATCATCTTCCAATGAAGTATCTGACTCCATCTTAAATGTCTGAAGACACAATTGTAATTATATCTTTGCTGTCACTGATCATTCCTAGTAAAGACTTATAACTTGTCCCATAACAGTTTGGCTAACTCGTCAGTACCTGTACTTACTTTATAGAGCGCCTTAGGTGCAAGAGAAAGTTGGATGACACCCAATGCATCACATTCAATCATCTCCTTATCAGAATCTGATGTACCTTCAAGTACTTTCCCTCAATAGCATGGATTAAACCTTTCCTCCATAATAATTCCATCATCTAGATCTCAATTGTAGATATTAAAGTTGTCAGGCCCACTAAATATATCAATTTCAAACTTTATGGAACTCATTTCTACTTGTTATTTCTCTTGTACTACGGATGGTATTTGGAAATACAGAACCCAAAGTAATTCTTTTAGGATATGAAAGTTCAGCATACTCAATAGAACATAATCTCTGTTTGATCCAAATAATCCTACATCCACTAGAGAACAATTGCATTTATATTATTATTAAAGAAAGAAGAAAGATCCCAAATACAACTAAAAGAATTGCTCCCTCAACTCTTTTATCTTACAATGCATGAACATTGAATTTTTGTGGGATGATTTTACAATGAAGAATGGTCTTTCTTTTATAGATGACAAAAAAATTGGCCTATAAGCACAAATTAAGAAAAGGAAAAATAAATATAAAATTTGTCCTCCACAAATTTTATTTGCTCTCCAAGTGTACTTCCTAGTTAAGTAAATTGGCACATGGAGTTTTCTTCCACATGAATTAGACTCCAAAAAAAACAACTCTTTCAATATGCATGTGTAACGCCCCGAGACTACTCCCTGGACGTCATATGGTGCTTAAAACCACAAGTGATTCAAGCTAACCCATGAAACTAGCATAAATCATGAACAACTAAATAAATATGTATAAAAGCTAAACTTATTGAGCATAAGCATAATCATGAGATAATCTATTTCAATACATTACAGTTAAAAGTTTGCAACATTGATTATACAAAATGAAACTAAAACTGAATACATCAACTCCAACTGACTGTCTATGAAGCCTCTACTAATTCTGACTATAGGTAACTGGGACATAACCTCCAACTATCCCTAATTCATATGAATGAATAAGGATGAAGTACTAGAATTATAACTGTTCTGAGTCCTCGAATAAAGAGAACTCATAACCTGCTGCCTGGAGGCTGTGAACTGCCCGATCATGAGGTTGTGAGCTACAACTAATACCTACATTAAGAGTATATGGGGGTACATGCAATAAGTAAAACTGATATGTATCATAAATTGAAAAACATGCATGCTAAGTATATACAGACTCACCATATTCATGAAAAAAACTGGGTTGAAATAGCATAAAGCATGAGTAATAAAGCACAATCCAGTAAGGTTAGTGAGTCGTTACACTTGGTTTCTAAAATCATTCTTTTCTGTGGAAGATTCTCTTAACCAGCATAAACCAATGAGCAACATGGTGTCCAATGTACAAACCCTCATTGAAAGAGCCTGATACACCTTGCCAGTATTTAAAGGCTTACTAAGTGATCACCTATGCATGCCCGTTTGGACAAGCTGAATAATGTCTTTACATGTCCATCTGGACAAGATGAATAATAAACCTATGGTGGCATGTAATTTATGAAACTAGGTTATGCTAAACCCTCACTCCCCAGTGTTAGGTACTACTCCCAAATTATACTATTACTCATAAACACATATGAAATTCATCCTAAAATGAGCATATGAGCTTATAATTCTGAAAACACAATATGATTTTATTTCTATCTCATAATCATAGTTAATATGTGAATTTCATGTCTTGTCTGAGATCATAAGATTAAAACTAAAATCGTAATCATGTTGTGATAGACTGTAATCTGAAATAGTAAATCTAAATTGCTTGTAAACTGAATAAATCATGCTAAAATCTTATACATTTACCACCTTATGGAATTTTATGTCACAATGCTAAACTCAATTCATAATATCAATCATATAAGTAAATATGAATTCTTGTGATAAATGAACTTTAAATCATAGGAAAGCATTATAATTTCAAAAGCATGAAAAATGGGTATGCACCCTAATCATCAAATTCGTAAAATTAATGTAAAAACTGAGGTTTTTTGGGCACAAGGATGAAAGATAATACTTATTCAAACCTCACATATATGAATGTCTCAATTTATTGAAGGAAAACTTGAGTTTGGAGTCTTGAAAGTTGATCTTTGAGAAGAAACCCTAATTTTATTTCTCTAGAGAGTGGAGAGGAGAAAGACTGATGAAAACTTTCTAAATGCAAAGTAAATAATGTGTATGGAGTGATTTAAACCATGAGAGAGGAGTTTAGGGAAAGTAAAAGACCAAACAACCCCTGAGGAAACTAAAAAAAATTTACAAAAATATCTCAGTCGATGATTTCAGTTGACGATCTGTTCAGCTAGTTGACGACTCTTCAACTCTATCGTCAATCTCTGGCTGATTTTGAGTTTTACTGTCTAAGGTTGATGACTTTATTTGATGGCTCGTCAACTCAGGTCATCATTCTTTGATAGACACACACCCTCAGGTAAAATGAGCATAACTTTCTACTCTAATATCGAATTAAGGTGAAATCAGATGTGTTGGAAAAAGGACTCAAATACCTTTAATTTGGTGGGACTTAATCTCTAAATATATATATATATATATAGAAGTTATACTCATTTAAAGTTGACCCTTGTAGGATTGAAAACTAAAATTCAATCGAGAACAAATGCTCTCAACTCAACCTTTCTCTAAATACTTCCTATGATCATGATTCGTACCGAAAGCACTTTACACACCAGATAAATGATCATGATACTTATCTATGATTAAATTAATCATTTTTGGGCCTTTAAACATATGAAGAATAGTTAAAAAATTATCTAGGAGTTTTTGGGGTGGTACAGCATGTTGGCTGCCTCATTACAAACCTTACAAAGAAAATGCAAATCACGATCCGAACTAGGGCCTGGCCGTGATGGATATCCCAAACCATGAAGGCCCGCGTGTCCTACTCTATCAGGTAATCATGCACAACATTCACATAATAAAAGGAGATGCGGAAATATAATTTGATATAGAAACATGGCCATACTCTGGATTTAGTTTAACAATAAGGAATGAAATCCGAACTCAACTAAACAACATCTGGAACAGTCTGCGAAATCTCTAATACTTGAAAATCTGAAAACTATCTGAAAGCTGGGACAAGGCCCCCAGTAAAACAAAACAACAGAATAACATAATATGAAATAACAGGTCTTCTGGAACAAAGAAGGCTCACCACTGCATAGATCACTTCTCTTTGGGATACTCTACTGATTAGCTAGAGCCTTAGATTGAGCCTCCAAACCTGGGAGGTAGAGGGTCAATACAGATGTACTGATATACAGAGCAAATCCAAAATAATAATTTATATTAAACATATATCAGAGCAATTTAAAAATAGTTCATAAACATATCTTATAGTAAGAAATTTCATGGGCATTTCTGAAGGACTATGAAAGAAAATCATCTGAACTCTGAGACATTCTTTGTTTTACTTCTGCGCTAGGTGGTATACCCTACAACTCTGAAATTCCACAGTCCATATAGAATCTGCCATTAACTCGGCGGGGAACCCTCCAACCCAAGTGTGCCGCAAGGGTTGGAGTCTCTGACTCTGCTACACCACACAGTCGTCGCCAGCGTAAAAATAATATACCCGAATCGGCAAATCACGGTTTTAGGCTAAGAGTTACTTGAACTCTAACCCTCTTCAGGCAACTACCTAACTCTCTTTATGCCCATTTTTAAATCTTTAAGACATGCATTCTCAGAAAACATACTCTGAAAACTCTAACTTTGTTATGGCATACATTTATATGGTATCGTCATACCATTGACTTGCAAGTCACATCTCTGAGCCATTATTAGTATATAATAATCTCTGTTTCAAAACATAAATCTGGGACCACCATATCAATAAATCATTTCAAGAAACTCTTTCTTAAATCTCATGTAAACATATGCAAGAAACTCTCTTTTAACTCTCTTTTTCACCATTTCAAATACACAAGGTGGTCATGTCAAAGATATCAATCATGTGCAATTCTTTCTTTTTAAGACAGAGACGAAATCATAATAAGAAACTCCCTCTCATCATCATCAAAATCATGTTAAATACTTAAACATTGAAAAAATCCCCTTCAAAACATTAAACAAGCATCTTAAATCATTCCCAACAAGTTCATCAATTCTAAATCATCAAAGAGAGGGATTTCAATAATAATGCTCTCTATCAAATCTTCAACATCATACATATTCATATAGGTTTAAATCAATTTAAGGGGAAAAGGCCTAAAGACCAAAATAATAATATCATCAACACACCCAAGATGCGAAATTTAAATCATAAGTTCCAAAACTCCTTTAAAATTCATGCTTGATAATCTTTAAATCACGTTCTAGTGTTGATAAGCCCATGTAGTTTTTAGGATAAACCCCACGTACCTCTATTTAGGAAATTAAAGGATGATTCTTGATGCCCACGGCTTGGGGAATCCAAATTTTCAATCAATTTCTAAAATCCACGATTGAATCTTGAGTTGTTTGGGTTTTCTTACTTGAAACCCTAAGGAGTGTTCTTGATGGTTTCTAATGAAAATATTAATAATGAGGTCATTTGGTATTAAAATCCCTTATTTAAGCTAATAAGGGGGTAAAAATACCCAATATACCCTTAATGAGATGAAATAAAAATATAACTGAGAGCCTGATTTTATGGACCACCGCGATGCGCCACGATCGCGGTGGCTCACTGGAAATTGATGAATGGGATTTTTAAGGTCACCGCGACGCGAAGCCATCGCGTTGTCCCACTGGTTGGGACCTGGAACTTCAGCGCAATGTGCCACAATCGCACTATGCTACTTGAATTTGAAAATTGCTAAATAGGCCTACTCCACGATGCGCCCAGCATCAAAATGACGGTGTTTTACAATTAGGACTTAAATTAGCCATAACAACTTACCCGGGTATCGGATTTGGGTGAATCTTATATCAACGGAAAGCTTATTCAATTTCCCACATAATAAAAAGTCAAAATTAGGGAAATTATATATGGTTTAAACATTACTCACTTTGGAATTCAAAAATGAGACTAAGTCTCTTTGACACCATTCTAGTCATTTAACTCTAAGAGCATATTACCACGAGCTAATGCATGGACGATTTTGAGGGGTGTTACATTATCCCCCCTTGGGATTATTCATCCCCAAATGATGACACGAAACACAGACAAGCATGATTTAAGGTACACTAAGGCCATAAAGGAATAAGACAAGGATTGTACCTTCTATTTCGTCATCCACCGGATTAAATAAGTCTGGGTATCTATCTCTCATGTCATCTTCTGACTCCCAAGTTGCTTTTTCAACTTTTTGATTTTTGTACAATACTTTGACCGATTGCTCCTCAGTTTCCTAACTTGGTGATCCAAGACTGCCATGGGCTCTTCTTTATAGGATAAGGAGTCTGTCACTTTGACCTCCTCTACAGGCAATACTAATGAATGGTATCCAATATATTTCTTCAACATGGATATGTGAAATACAGGATGAATAGAACCCAAACTTGCAGGCAACTCTAACTCATACGCAACTCCACCTATCCTTCTCAAAATCTAGTATGGCCCTATATAGCGAGGACTCAGCTTACCTTTCTTCCCGAATCGCATAACTCCCTTCATAGGGGAGACTTTTAGGAACACCCATTCACCAACCTCAAACTCTAAGTCTCTTCTCCTAACATCGGCGTAGGATTTTTGTCTACTCTGGGCTGTTTTAAGTTGTTCTCTAATAATTTTTACATTCTCCATCGCCTGATGAACAAGATCAGGCCCGAACAACTGAGTCTCACTCACTTCATACCACCCTACCGGTGATCTACATCTTTTTCCATACAAAGCTTCAAACGGAACCATCTTAATACTGGCATGGTAGCTGTTATTATAAGTGAACTCTATTAATGGAAAGTGATCTACCCATCTATCTTTGAAGTCAATTACACAAGCCCTCAACATATCCTCAAGGGTATGAATGGTCCGCTCAGCTTGCCCATCAGTCTGAGGGTGGAAAGTAGTACTCAGGTTCACTTGGGTACCTAAACCCCTCTGAAAAAACCTCCAAAACTGTGAAGAGAATTGCGTACCTCTGTCAGATATGATGGATACAGGTGCCCCATGCAAACGGACTATATCCTAAATGTAAAGCTTGGCATAATCATCTCCCGAATAGTTGGTCCTCACAGGCAGAAAATGTGCTAACTTGGTCAGCCTGTCAACAATCACCCAAATAAAATCATACTGGTTTCGGGACCTCGGAAGTCCCATAATGAAATCCATATTGATCATTTCCTATTTCCATAAGGGCAAGGAAATCTCTTGGGAAGTACCACCAGGCCTCAAATGTTCTACCTTAACTTGTTGACAGTTCAAATACTTGGTGACATAATTATCCATATCGCACTTCATATTATTCCACCAATAAATGGTTTTCAGATCATGATACATCTTGGTAGAGCCTGGGTAAACAACATACCTCGAAGTGTGAGCTTCATCAAGGATTTTCTTCCATAGACCATCTATATCTGGCACACACAATCTACCTTGATATCTCAAAATACCATCACCACTAATTTCAAAGGACATCACCTTCTGTTGACCCACATCTTTCTTGATCTGCATCAAGATGGGATCTTCGATCTGCTTCTCTTTAACTTCCGCACAAAGGGAAGATTTAGCTATCTCATGAATAACTACCCCTCTATCTTCGAAATCTAAGAGTCGCACTCCAAGATTTTCTAGTCGGTGAATATCCTTCACCATCTCTTTTTTTCCTTCTTCAACATGATAAAGACTGCCCATAAATAACCTGCTAAGGGCGTCGGCTACCACATTTTCCTTGCTCGGATGATAGTGCAGGCTCATGTCATAATCCTTTAACAATTCCATCCAGCGCCGTTGCCTGAGGTTCAATTCTTTCTGTGAGAAAACATACTGTAAACTCTTATGGTCAGTGAAAACATCAACATGCACCCCATAAAGATAATGCCACTAGATTTTAAGCGCAAACACCATAGCCGCTAACTCCAAGTCATGGGTAGGGGTAATTTTGCTCATGCACCTTCAACTACCTGTATGCATAAGCCACCACCTTACTGTGTTGCATAAATACACACCCAAATCCCACACAGGATGCATCACAGTACATAACAAACCCTTCCGTACCTTTCGAAAGAGTCAAAAAAGGAGCAGTTGTTAACCTATCTTTTAACTTCTCAAAACTATTCTCATAGGAGTCAGACCACATGAACTTCACCTTTTTCTGAGTCAACTTAGTAAGTGGTGCAGCTATGGAAGAAAAACTCTCTATAAATCTTCTGTAATACCCTACCAAACTCAAGAAGCTCCGAATATCGGTTGGAGTCATGGGTCTGGGCCATTTTCTCGCTGCCTCAATCTTCTGGGGATCAACCTTAATCCCGTCACTAGACACGATATGCCCTAAGAAAGTAATAGCATTAAGCCAGAATTCGCACTTGGAAAATTTCAAATACAACTCATGATCTTTGAGAGTATGAAGGATGATTCGGAGGTAATTGGCATGGTCCTTCTCACTCTTGGAATAAATCAGAATATCATCAATGAAAACTATAACAAAAAGATCTAGAAACTGATGGAACACCCTGTTCATAAGATCCATGAAGGCTGTAGGGATGTTAGTTAACCCGAAGGACATGACTAAGAATTCATAATGACCGTATTTGGTTCGAAAAGCTATTTTAGGAATATCTAACTCCCTAACCTTCAACTGATGATATCCCGAACGAAGGTCTATCTTTGAAAAATATTTAGCACCCTGAAGCTGGTCAAAAAGATCATCAATCCTAGGAAAAGGATATTTATTTTTAATTGTGACCTTATTCAACTAACGGTAATCTATGCACATACGAAGGGAACCATCTTTCTTTCGCACGAAGAGTATAGGTGCACCCCTGGGAGAAATACTAGAATGGAAAAAACCTTTATCTAGAAGATCTGTTAGCTGCTCTTTCAACTCTTTCAACTCTACTGGAGCTATTCTATATGGCGGAATAGAAATGGGACGGGTATTGGCAATAAATCAATGCCAAAATCTATCTCTCGATAAGGTGGTATTCCCAAGAGATCATCTGGAAAGACTTCTGGGAACTCAATTACTACCAGGATAGATAAAAAAAAAGACTTTCGGTATTAAAATCTTTAACCAGAATAACATGGTACAAAAAAACTTTTGAAATAAGTTTACGGGCTCTGAGATAAGATATAAAGTTCCCTCTGGGCGCTAAAGAATGCCCCTCCCATTCTATCACCAGTTCATTTGGAAAAGAAAAGGTGACTCTTCAGGTTCTACAATTTAATGTGGCATAGCACGAATGAAGCTAGTCCATCCCTAGGATAGCATCAAAATCAAGCATGTCTAGGCCTATGAGGTCTGCCACTGTATCCCGACCACAAACAGTCACCACACAATTTTAATACACCCTCCTAGCCACCACAAAATCCCCCATCAGAGTGGAAACATAAAAAAGCTCAGTAATCACATCGGGTTCAAACCCAAAACTAACAGCCATTTAAAGGGTCACATATGACAGGGCAGACCCGGTATCAAGTAACACATAAACATCACGGGAAAAGATTTTCAATGTACCAGTAACTACATCCGGTGAGGCCTCTGCCTCTTGGCGGTAAGTTAAGGCGTATAACCAGTTACGGCCATTTCCGACGGCTGAAGTGGCACCCTTCAGAGGCAGTGGTGGTGCAGAAGAATTAGCATGTGACTTGGCTCCACCAACATTACCCTTTACTTCCGGACATTCTCTCTGGATATGTCCTAGCTAGCCGTATGAATAACACACCATAGCGCCAAACTGACATCTCCATGAATGATTCTTCCAGTATTTCTCACAATGCGGGTATGTCCGAGAGGTCTGAGCTACACTTTTTTGAGACTGTAAACCCTCCATCCTCGGCCTCTGCCTATACTAAAAATCTTGAGTGCGCTGTTCGGCTGGGGGCCTGGTCACCGGGGCACTGGCTGCAGACTGCGCATTACCCCAATTCTTCTTCATCTGTTATTTGTTACCCCAATTCCTACTCTGCTGCTGACTGTAGCTCTGGTCTGCTATTTTGGATCTCTTTGCCTATCTGTCCTTCTCTCTAGATTCAGCAATCTTCTTTTTCTTTTCCTCAACTTGCTACATATGGACTGAAAGTCTGGCAAAATCCATGTCGCGATTCAACATTGCTCCCTGACATTCAAGCACTAAGTCATCTGAAAGGCCAGATGCAAATTTCCTCATTCGGGCTCTCATGTTACTAGTCATCTATGGAGCATAACGGTATAGTTGGTTGTACTTCAGAGTGTACTCCTGGACACTCATCTTTCCCTACTTTAGATTTATAAACTCTTTGGCTTTGGCCTCCCTCAACTCGAGAGGAAAGAACCGATCGAGGAAGGCTTCCACGAACTCGGCCCAAACTGTGTGCTCGGCATGCTCACTCTTTGAATCTTCCCACTCGTTATACCATTGGTTCACTACATCCTTAAGCTGGTAAGCTGCTAACTCAACCCCCTCTACCTCATCTACATGCATCACCTTAAAGATCTTCTCCGTCTCGTCCACAAACTCCTGTAGATCCTCTTTCACCTTGGTACCAGTAAACTTGGGCTGGTTCATCCTCATGAATAGGCACACTCTTGTAGCCTCAGACGTAACAGATGCAGACCCAATTTCTTCCGACCGTTGAGTCTGTGTGGCTACCAACTGTGCAAGCATGTGAATGGATTGTCTGAATTCTATATTAGATATTTCTCTCTCACGAGGCTGAGTGCGGTGAGTCCTCATCCGGGGAGCACTGGGTGCCCTAGATGGGCTGGTCTGAGTAAGTGGGAATCTCGAAGTAGTATCAATCTCCGGAGTCTGAGCTATGTTTTGGGTCCTCATCCCATGAGTAGGACGGATCTCATATGTCTGAGCATTCTAATCGTTAGTATGACGGCGAGGCATGATTGTTTTTCTGAAATGCAAGAGATCACGGATTAGAGGACAGTTTAGACTCCAAAGCACGAACTAAATTACAAATAGAGGAAACATTCCTAAACGCCTAGTAGCCTCCTGCTTATAAGTGTGGTGCGCTACACACCCATAAACAAGATTCTACCCTACGCAATTTCGTAGACACCCTGGGACCATGAATCGTGCTCTGATATTGAGTTTGTCATGACCCGAACTAGGGCCTGACCGTGACGGACATCCCGAACCATGAAGGCCCGGACGTTCTACTATATCTGGTAATCATGCACAACATTCGAATAATAAAAAGAGATGCGGAAATATAATCTGATACGAAAACATGGTCATACTCTGGATTTAGTTTAACAATAAGGAATGAAATCCAAACTCAACTAAACAACATCTGAAATAGTCTGCGAAATCTCTACTACATGAAAATTTGACAACTATCTGAAAGCTGGGACAAGGCCCTAGTAGACCAAAACAACGGAATAACATAATATGAAATAACAGGCCTTCTAGAACAAAGAAGGCTCACCACTGCACAGATCACTTCTCTCTGGGATACTCTACTGATTAGCCGGACCCTTAGACTGAGCCTCTGAACCTGGGAGGTAGGGGGTCAAGACAGATGTACTGGTATGCAGAGCAAATCACAAATAATAATTTATATTCAACATATATGAGAGTAATTTAAAAATAGTTCATAAACATATTATATAGTAAGAAATCTCATGGGCATTTCTGAAGGACTCTGAAAGAAAATCATCTGAACTCTGAGACATTCTTTGTTTTACTTCTGTGCTAGGTGGTACACCTACAACTCGGAAATTCCACGGGTCATATGGAATTCTCCATTAACTCAGCGGGGAAGCCTCTAACCCAAGTGTGCCGCAAAGGTTGGAGTCTCTGACTATGCTACGCCACACGGCCGTCGCCAGCGTAAAAATAATATACCCTGATCGGTAAATCACGGTTTTAGGCTAAGAGTTACTTGAACTCTAGCCCTCTTCAGTCAACCACCTAACTCTCTTTATGCCCATTTTTAACTCTTTAAGACATGCATTCTCTGATAACATACTCTGAAAACTCTAACTTTGTTATGGCATACATTTATATGGTATCGTCATACCGTTGACTTTCAAGTCACATCTCTGAGCCATTATTAGTATATAATAATCTCTATTTCAAAACTTAAATCTGGGACCACCATATCAATAAATCATTTCAAGAAACGCTTTCTTAAAGCTCATGTAAACATATGCAAGAAACTCTATTTTTCACCATTTCAAATACACGCGGTGGTCAAGTCAAAGATATCAATCATATGCAATTCTTTCTTTTTAAGACAGAGATGAAATCATAACAAGAAACTCCCTCTCATCATCATCAAAATCATGTTAAATACTTAGACATTGAAAAGATCCCCTTCAAAACATTAAACAAGCATCTTAAATCATTCCCAGCAAGTTCATCAACTCTAAATCATCAATGAGAGGGATTTTAATAATAATGCTCTCTATCAAATCTTCAACATCATACATATTCATATAGGTTTAAATCAATTTAAGGGGGAAAGGACTAAAGACCAAAACAATAATATCATCAACACACCCAAGATGCGAAATTTAAATCATAAGTTCCAAAACCCCTTTAAAATTCATGCTTGATAATCTTTAAATCACGTTCTAGTGTTGATAAGCCCATGTAGTTTTTAGGATAAACCAAACATACCTCTATTAGGAAATTAAAGGATGATTCTTGATGCCCACGGCTTGGGGATTCCAAATCTTCAATCAATTTCTAAAACCCGCGGTTGAATCTTGAGTTGTTTGGGTTTTCTTGTTTGAAACCCTAAGGAGTGTTATTGATGGTTTCTGATGAAAATATTAATAATGAGGTCATTTGGGATTAAAATCCCGTGTTTAAGCTGATAAGGGAGGTGAAAAATACCCAATATACCCTTAATGAGATCAAATAAAAATATAACTGGGCACCCAATATACCCTTAATGAGACGGAATAAAAATATAACTGGAAGCCCAATTTTATGGACCACCGCGATGCGCCACGATCGCGGTGGCTCACTGGAAATTAACGAATAGAATTTTTAAGGTCACCGCGATGCGGAGCCATCGCGTTGTCCCACTGGTTAGGACCTGGAACTTCAGCGCGATGCACCATAATCGCGCGATGCACCACAATCGTGCTATGCTACTGGAATTTGACTATTTCTAAATAGGCCCACTCCACGACACGCCAAGCACCAAAATGACGGTGTCTTACGATGAGGACTTAAATTAGCCATAACTTCTTATCCGGATATCGAATTTGGACGAATCTTATATCGACGGAAAGCTCATTCAATTTTCCACATGATAGAAAGTTGAAATTAGGAAAATTATATATGAGTTAAACTTTACTCACTTTAGAATCTAAAAATGAGACTAAGTCTCTTTGACACCATAATAATTTAACTATAAGAGCATATTACCACGAGCTTACGCATGGACGATTTTGCGGGGTGTTACAATGCAGTACGATAAAATCTTGTTAGGGAAAAAAAGTATAGCATGTATCAACTCCCCTGATGGGAACATCAGTCCAAAACCATAGAATGCATGTGTTTACTTGTTTAATTTTATACAAGTTTATTTGTCTACTTGTGCACATCAAAAGTTGAAGGATATAGATGTCAGTTGAGGCCAAAACACGTTTGTATTATACCAAGATTATATGTATTTGGTTACATATGACGAAAAAAATAAAAAAATAATCAATAATCATGTGCCCAGCAAGCTTTAAGAAGGTTCTACACATATGTCTCAAGTCTGATCATTTTTATAGTGGAAAATAGGCATGCACTCACATTCTTTTACTAACATGTCATGATCCTAGAACAAGTTCAATTTTAAATTTGAACTTGTTCTAGGATCATGTGTATATTAATAAAAGAATAATTTCACATCTATATATGAAGAACTTATGCGAATGAAGATATATATTGCAGTTGGGAGCAACTGTCAAAGAAGGACCTGATTAGTGCATAGTCACCCTACCGGAGAAATTAAATGTACTGCAATTGATACATATGACGATCATAGGATGGCCATGTCCATGGCCTTTTCTCTTGCTTGTGCAGATGTTCTAGTCACCACCAATGACCCTAGGTGTACGCAAAAACCTTTCTAAACTACTTAGTGTTCAGTATATTTGTCATGCAAGATAATAGAGTTATGAATTTTCCTTGTATGAGCCAGTAGAAGGAGTATAGTACTATTATCTTATTGACTGAATTTGTGAATGATCGGGTTAATTTACTGGTTTATTTTGTTAACTAGAGAACTGGGCCGCGCTTCACGTGAGCATTAAAGTACTTGTGTTAGAAGCAATTTGATTTTGCAATGAACTTTAAGTTCGCTCTGTTGTTCAACTGCATTATTATTTCTTAATTTAATTATCCTATGAAATCATTTTGAAATGATGATAGAAAATGTAGCTTATCAAATCAAATGAGGAACGGTAAATTCTTAATTAATTGTTTGAATATATTCTCTAATAACAATTTTATTTTATTATTATTACACTAAGCGGGCATCTAACAATAGATTTTGTTGGCACTACAATATATATTCTGGTGTACTTTTTTCGTGGATATGTATGAGATCTTTCGCTATGTAAAATAATAGTAAAATATTATACAAATACATAAGCACGTCCATTGTCAGATTGATCTAATAGAACTCCTTTGTATATGTCATTTTATAATTGCTCTTGTTTCTTTTTCAAATATGCAATTTGCTTTTGAATGATTTTTGCATACACCACATTCATTTGTTATGATCTTCAGTTACACCTATGTCCAAGGATAAATATTCTATTAATTGTATAGAGAAGTAAATAAAGTTATCATTAATAAGTTACCTTGACAATTATTCGAACTAATTTCATGTATCCACTAAGTCATTCATACATCCGCACACCCGCATGAGCACCTTAAAAGAAGATATAAGACAAATCTCATTTGGTATGAGGAATAAGAGAATAACTAACTGAGAGAGGATAACTACATATATAAAAGCTATAGCTTGGCAGCAACTCGAAAATGGACTCAATTACTTCAAGCACTATATGAAATTACTAAAGGGGAGTAAAATCCATTAATTACTTTCTGCAAGCCACAAACATTTATGAATATGGAAAGTGAATTAAACAGATGATATCCAAGTCAAATAAATTGGAAGGTGAGAAAAGGAAGTAATTGATTGCTCAATTTATCAATTGGTTATAAGCTCAAACACCAAATAAAGATAAATTTAAAAAAAAAACTTATATTGCATAGAACAATTGGATAGAAGTCATCCCAATATATCAACATTGGATAGTTAAATTATTTATTAACAAAGTTGATAATAATACATATATGTACCTGATAAGATAGTATTGTTGTTCACCCTTGGCTCAATTTATTTTGACTTGATAAAAAGAAATTCATTTACAGAAATATCAACAATATCTTCAGATAAATTTTTATCACGGTTGAAGCAATAAAAATAATTTTTATTGAGTTTTCGGTAAGTCTATATCCATCACTATTTTCATCAACTTTGAAATTCTTGATGATAAATAAAAAAATCTTCACTATACTTGTGTTTGAATTGCTAACTTGATTAGCATGCACCAATTATCCTGATATAACAAAGTCGCAAGTTATTTGAGAATAAGAGTACAACAAAGCTGCAAGTGATTTAAGAAATAAAAGTTTCAGGAAGAACATGTATTAAAACGAATTAAGAATTATGTAATGAGGTACCTTTTTATCGGCAAAAAATATATACAGACTTATCAACTCACTATTTTTCTTGAAATTAGAACATTGTATAAATCTCAACTCTTATCATTATAATCAATATATATATATATATATATAAGAGATCAACAGCCAATCATATGTGGCATGCCTAAGAATCAAGGAATTCTATTTATCTTTTTTGTGAGTTTTTTGAGTTTTTTTTTTTTAATTTCTCCTCCTTTAGAAATTTATAAAATACTATCATTCAATGATATTAAATTATAAGCTAATAACTATACAATTACATCAAATTAAATTCAATAAATGTTACAAAATATTTCTAACCCCTTTTACATTCTTCCTTGCACATATACATACACACTAGGACTTCTTTTTGCTCATACACTCTGGTTTGTGAGCTTCGGGCTCCTAAAAGTTACTCCCAAACATGAAAAAAGAAGTAAATGAATTTCTATATACTAAAGTTTGCCCGCATACATTCAAAACATGTTAAATCAATTGTATTGAGAAGCTCTCAAAAAGAAAAATTTCTATGATTTTCTCCTCTCCTAATTTTCATTATCCTTTCTTTGTATTCTTCATATTATAATCTTAATCTTATTTTGAATTCAATCAATTGTTTATTTTGTTATTTTTGTAATTTTTTTATTTTTTAATTTTTTAAGTTATTCTACATATATGATGTGATAATTAATTTCATGATATATCTCAATTCATGAGATTACTTTTTCTAAGAATTCGAGTTTTACAATGGATATCTGTAGATATTGTTGATGCTTTTTTATTTTAAAATAAGCACATTCATTGGTAGATCTAAAACATGCACGGATCATTGTTTCTGACTTTTTTTTTCACATGTAGAACTTTCAGGAAATATTGATCAATTTCTTACATTGAAATGACATGTACTTATTAAATTAGATGTTGATTTATCATTTTTTTCATGTGCTGTTGTTATGAAGGAAGCAAGTTTTTATTGAGGAGTAATATGAGGAGCTATGTAGGTAAAGTTTTGTTGTTGTTTTTTCTTGATACTGAAATTTACATTTTATTTCTAAGAAAAATGATTACACACGTCAAATTAGATGTTAGTTTACTTATGACGATTATCAATGCTTTATGTCATTGTTGTTATGTAGGAAGCAGGTTTTATTGAGGAGTAACATGATGGATCTATGGAGGTAATATTTGTTGGCTTAATTTATTTTTCTTAAGATTAGAATTTACATTTTATTTTTAAAGAAAATAATCACACACATCAAAATATTTTTTTTTAATAATTTAATTTTTGTAAAGGAAAATAATCGCATACATCAAAATACATTTTTTGATTAATTTATATATATATATATATATATATATATATAAAGAAGCGACATATACAAGGTGATATGACACCTCCCTATAGCCTTTTTTCTTATTCATCTTCTTTTTTCTTCTTGTATGATTTTTCTCTCTCATTTTTCTTAATTATTTTTCATTAAAAAACCATCTATATAACTCAATTTTTTTCATCTTAATAACTTCTAATCTTAATTAATATTAGTAATAGCCATAATTTCCAAAGCTTTCACGCTTATAACTTTATTTATTTAATAAATAATTTTATGACATCTTAAACTCATATATATTATTCCTATTTAAGTAAAAAAGTTTGAGTCATATATATATATATATATATATATATATATATATATATATCTTAAATTTTCACAGCTTCACCCATTATTATTTGACATTTAAGAAAAAAATAACTTACATGAGGATTTGAAAAAAAAAAAAGTAAAAGACATATATATAAAATAGAATATGATTAAGTAGAGGAAATGATTGACCAATTAATTATCAGTGATCAAGTATCATAGAAAAATTGATTGTACGTGAGGTGAAGAATGATTAATTGAAAAAATTAATTGCAATATTATGTACTTAGCCATTTCACAGTCTCTTTAAAAAAAAAATGTAATAAAGTTGAATAATAAAGAAAGAGATTTTTAAAAAGATTTTAGAATAGTAAATGAGAAAAAAGTTTAAAATTATGAGAAAATGGATGATAATATGTTATGACTTTGAATACAATGAAAAATAAATTGTCTCTTGAAGTTCACAATGCAAACAATATATGAGTGCTTAGTATCCTAACTATTTCATTAGCTAAGATTTAATGAAACTATTTAGGACAATTTTAATTGACACATTGTTGCAATTTTTAGTTACTCACGTACAAGTCAATCCAAACGATTTAGTTATATCATTGTTTAAAAAAAAAAAAAAAAAGAAAATTAGCTAAACTTGAGTATCATCATCATCTTTTGTTAAAAGATAAACAAATTTCCACCATATATATATATATATATATATATATATATATATATATATCATTTAAAAAAAATTAAAATAAGAAAATTATCTAAACTTGAGTATCATCATCATCTTTTGTTAAAAGATAAATAAATTTCCACCATTCCTTTAGTAACCTTCTAAGAACCGAATTGAAAGAAAATAAATTCATTAGATTTGTGCACAAATACAAAGTCTAAAGCTTAACTTATTATTACATCTTCAAAAATATATCTCAATTGAGATTAATTATAAATATTTTTCAAACGTCAAAATCACATCAAGAACATATTCTATGTGAAGGGAATATATTTTCAAACTCTTAAATGTTATGGGGATAAAGTGAAATTGACTCTTCACTTACACATACTCTCTTTCTTTTATCTCTTTTTTTAATATATGTCAATAAAAAATAATGTTCATTTAATATCAATATCTAATGATTTAATAAATTATATACAAAAAATAGTTAGCATATGAATGTACCACTAAATTTTTATTTATTTTATTTCTGAATTATTTAAAATTATTAATATGATAAAAATCGCGCGAAGCGCGATCTATTTCTCTAGTTATGAAATAAAATCAAAACCAATTAGAAGCAAGACAAACAATATGAAAAAAGAATCAGTTTTTATCTCTATATATTACACAAAAAGTAGAGAATGAAAAGGCACAAGAATTAATTAAATAAAATTGAAATTGAAAATATATTATAAATGAGATGTCTTTCAACTGAAACTTGATTATTTCATTATTATTTTTTGAATGCATGTCTAATCTCTTAATGAGTAACAAATTTAGAATAATTTTAATATTGAAAAACGGTTCTTTTTTAGCAGCTTAATATAATTTAGTGGAGAGAATGAAGGGTAAAAGCTGAGAAAATCACTTAAAAGATGATTTTAAAGGGTTGCATTATCTCTAGAGTTAAGGTGTTGCATGAAAATAGGTGTCTTTTGTGGAACTACCATTTTTTAAAAAGTTTAATTATGTTTATTATGGAGAACAAATAATTAAGAGGAGGTTACATATTGTGTTAATTATGGAGAACACATAATTAAGAGGAGGTTACATATCAGCCATTTTTTTACCCACATAAAATGAAGAAAAAATGAGAAAATTGCCAAAATTTTGATAAAAAGGATAAATAGCAATACTCAATTATTACAGTGCCATGTCACCGAATTAAAAATTCTCCTTTATTATTATATATTGATTTGACAAAAGCTACGGTCTCAATTCATGTGTCTAAATTAAAAAATTTGACAATTTTTGGAGGGGTTGCCTCTCATGCAACCTCCTGGTCTATTTTGTATTTAAAAAATTTGACAATTTTTGGAGGGGTTGCCTCTCATGCAACCTCCTGGTCTATTTTGTATTTCTTCTCACTCTTCCAAACCAAAAAAGCCTAGGTAATGGTATTCCTCCTAACCTTTTCCAATAGCCTCCCTTCACAGCTATTTATATCAAATCAATAAATGCATGACATGTTTGACATGTGTTTATATGTGAATTGCTGCCACTTAATCATGATTAGCTAATATATATTTTAACTTGATTAAATGGTTTAATCATGATAAATTGAATTAGTTTGATGTAACCAACAATCACAATATTCCATACCCCTGAGTACCACATCCAATTTGTTTGATAAATTATAAGATTTCATACTCTCTAGTGGCAATTTGTTTGATAAATTAAACCAATAATCACCTCGCCTTCTTTCATTCTACTCAAAACAAAAATGGATATATGAATAGAGAGTTGACTAGCTCAAAAAAATTTGGGGGACTAAATTGTTGTCCAGTGGAAAACTTGAAAATCCTTCATTAGATACTTAGCTACCAGCGCACTTTCTTGTTTGGAAGAGGGTGCTATTGCACTAGTGAATTAATTAACGTATTACTTGTTCTATAGTCTTAGTAGATTTGAGAATGAGTTGTTAATATTCCCTCTGTTCACTTTTACTGTTATTATTTTGCTTTTTGAGGTCAAACTGCATAAATTTTGATCAATATTTTAAGATGTATAATTTAATATTTAGACGGTCGAAAACTACACGAAAGATAGTATAAGTAACATTTCATCTTATATTAATATGATGAAAAAAATATATCTTAATTAACATGTTGGTCAAAGTTCATGCAGATTGACCTTGAGAAATGAAATAGTGACAAGTAAAAGTGAACGAAAGAAGTATTAAAGATAAAAGATGAAACAAATTATTTTTCTCTTGGTAGAATCTATATATGGTCCAGCTTATTCGGAAAGTTTCAAATTTTGGGTGGAGAAAATGGTCTGTTACCCCCCCCCCCCCAACCTTTAGTTGAAATCCCAACTACACACTCAACCTTTTAATGTGACCTATTACCCCCCTGAACTTATTTTTACCGAATTCATTACCCCCCAGTTGTTGACGTATCACTGGGCGTGACTACACGTGCCCATAGACGCGTCAGTTGACTTTTTTTTGCTTTAAAATCTTTATTTTTTTATTTTCACATCATTATTTTTAATAATTATTATTTTTTCTTAATAAATATTGGCTTCTTCTTCTATTCTTCTTCTTCAATGGCTTCTTATTCTCCTTCTTCTTCTTTTTCTTCTTCTTCTTCTATTCTTCTTCTTCAATGTTGCAGCTTCAATGGTGAAATGCCAATGAACAGTGACGGCGCCGGAAAATTCAAATTTCCATCGACTTTTTTTTTGATGAATTTCACGTAATTCGATTCAACATTTTGATTCAACACGTTGATTCAACATTCGATTCAACTTCACGTAATCAATGGCATTCGACTTTTTTGATTCAACATTCTCACATAATTTGAGTTCTTGGATGCCATTGAAGAAGAAGAAGAAGAAGAAGAAATGTCATTAATGAGTTCTCACTTGAACTAAGAACTTCGATTCAAAAAACTTAAAAAAATTAAGAACTTGAATTCTTGAATGAGGAGATGAGGAAGATGATAAATTAATCTTGAATTCCATTGATTAGTTCTTGGATGCTATTGAAGAAGAAATTTCATTGAACCCGAATTAACTTAAAAAAATTTAAGAACTTGAATTCTTGAATGAGGAGATGATGAAGATGATAAATTAATCTTGAATGCCATTGATAGATTCTTGGATGCCATTGATGAAGAAATGCCATTGATGGGTTCTTGGATGCCATTGATGAAGAAATGTCATTAATGGGTTCTTGGATGCCATTGAAGAAGAAATGCCATTGATGGATTCTTGGATGCCATTGAAGAAGAATGAAGAAGAATGAAGAAGAATGAAGAAGAATGAAGAAGAAGAAGAAGAAGAAGAAGAAGAAGAAGAAGAAGAAGAAGAAGAAGAAGAAGAAGAAGAAGAAGAAGAAGAAGAAGAAGAAGAAGAAGAAGAAGAAGAAGAAGAAGAAGAAGAAGAAGAAGAAGAAGAAGAAGAAGAAGAAGAAGAAGAAGAAGAAGAAGAAGAAGAAGAAGAAGAAGAAGAAGAAGAAGAAGAAAGAAGAAGAAGAAGAAGAAGAAGAAGAAGAAGAAGAAGAAGGAGGAGGAGAAGAAGGAGGAGAAGAAGGAGGAGAAGAAGGAGGAGGAGAAGGAGGAGGAGAAGGAGGAGGAGAAGGAGGAGGAGAAGGAGGAGGAGAAGAAGAAGAAGAAGAAGAAGAAGAATGAAGAAGAAGAAGAAGAAGAAGAAGAAGAATGAAGAAGAAGAAGAAATAATAATAATAATTGGGAAATAATAATGTTAAATTATTATTTTTTTTAGAGTAAAAAAATAAAAAATAACGTGGAAATGACGTGGCGATGCGTGCATCACACCATATTTGCAATGACTGGTTGTCGGTTTTGGAGGGTTTAATAATTTCACTTTAAAATAGTTCAGGGAGATAATAATTCCACTTTAAAATAGTTCAGGGGGGTAATAGGTCACCTTTAAAGGTTGAGTGTGTAGTTGGGATTTGAGGTAAAGGTTGGGGGGGGTAACAGACCATTTATAGATATGTCGGTCATTAGAAGGAAGAACCTCCATAAAAAGATTCCTCATGTATCATCTGTAGCAAAACTTGGGTGTGTTCAGCATGAAGGATTTTCCAATTTCTTCATTTGATTTGCCAAAATTTTTGGCAACACTTTTTCTCTAAAAAAATAAGTTCCTTAAAGATGAAAATATGATTTGCCTAGTGAAAATAAAAAAAGCAAATTCCGCAAGTAACATTCTACCCCCTCCCTGTCCCCACTCCAAATAAAATTTATCTAAATTATATATAAATATCTTTAAAGTATACTTTTTGCTAATGTATCAAACACAAGAAATAAATAAGAAATCGACCACTTATTTTTTAAAAATATTTTTCTTCATACGAAACACACCCTTTAAGGTCTGGATATATAAAGGTAAAGTTTGATTTGAGGACCTACGTTAAGGGCAAAGAAAGTTGAGTTTGATCCTATAGACCTATACTAAGTTTGTGAGGCAAAAATTATTTGGCTCACAAATTAATAATAATATTTATAGACAGTGAGTAAATCTATAGGACATATACACACACATACTTCACAAGCAATGTATTTATCAAACTCAAAATATAGTCGGCCTCGAAAACATTCTGATGAGATTATTTTTTCGTAGGATATTGAATAGTTACAGGTAAATAATTTGTGTTTGATAGAGTAATCATGAAATCTTAATCGAGGTATTTGGTGGATCGTATTGTCTGTTGATCATAATTTATTATTCAGTTATCATAAGGAGCATATTTTGAATATCTATAAAAAAAAAAGAAGGATTTTATACTTGTTCATTTCTCTTATTTGAGATAATTTGTGAATCTAGAATATTGTGGTATAACAAACACTGTAACGTAAATGGAATGAAGCTAGAGTGCATCTTTTGCCTTCGGTTAAAAAGTAGGATCTTTTACCTTGCTTACAAGTTTGTTTCTCCTGCTACCTAAAACTATAATGTGGACTCATATGATTCTTTCTCCTTTTAAGGCTTTATTAGTTCTTACTCAACACCTCATAGTTTTTAATTTTCTTGTCCAAATCAAGAACAAAGACATGGTTAGATATATGTGTAGAAATATTCTTTACCATTGTAAATATTTTCTTTCTATTTTTGAAACCAATTACGTTCCTAATTTGTAGCAAGGAATTAGTCACCAATTACATTCCTAATTTGTAGCAAGGAATTAGTCATTTGTTACCTTTATAGTGTAGGTCTCCCATTGCTCTTCTTGTTATATATAGCTCTCCAGTTGTAATCTCTTATAATATAGAATGATATATATTCATTGAAATTCTCTCATCTCTATTTTCAAGTTGGTATCAGAGTCAATCTTGATCTAAATCATTGATCTGAAACACTGTTGCGAATAAATGGATGATAAATCTGAATCTTCAAAGAACAATCATGTTTTAGTTATAGTGCAATATGAAGGGGCGTTTAACGCTAGCATTACTTTGACTGAATCAAATTATGATGTTTGGTCACAGTTAATAGAGATGCACATTGTTGAAAGAGAAAATCTCTCTTATATACGTGGCAAACCAACACCACCCAAAGAATCTGAAGAAGGATACGAGAAGTGGTATACTGAAAACCAGAAATTTAAGAGATGGTTGCTAATATCAATGACTCCTGATATTATGAAATGCTATGTCCAGTTGCCTATTGCTTATATAATTTGGACAGCGTTGGCGAAAGCATTCTATGATGGGAATGACGAATTGCAGATTTTTACATTGAATCAAAAGGCCTTTGGAGTTAAGCAGAATGGAAGGTCACTTTCAGAATATTATGGTGAACTCACTGAGATTTTTCAAGAACTCGATCATCGAGAAAAAGTTTTCATGAAGGATCTTGATGATGTTGAAATATACAGGAAGTCCATTGAAAGATTGAGGGTGCACAGGTTTTTGGCTGGACTTGATGACCTCTTTGAACAAGTCCGCAGAGATATTTTCCAAAAGGAGTCCATTCCCAGTCTTGAAGAATGTTATGCTTTGATCCGATGGGAGGCTAATCAAAAAATCACATTCAAATGAGAGTCTAAAATTATAGAAACTGCAGCTATGATTACCAGAAATAAACAAAGAGGTAATCGAAGCACTGATAAATCAGTATACAAATATACGCACTGCAATGAATCTGGACATACAAAAGAACATTGCTATGAGTTGGTGGGGTATCCAGATTGGTGGGATCATAACAAATCTCGAAAGAGGAACATAAAGAAAGGTCAACCTACTGTTGCGGCTGTTGAAGCGAAAGCAATGAATGAAAGTGAACAAATGCATTCAGTAATGATAGCCGAGGCAGGTAGTGGTGGTAAGTCCTTTTATGCTTCTTTACCTGTTAGTAATAACACATGGATAATTGATTCTGGTGCCACCAATCATTTGACATTTGATTCTATCCAAATTGATAAAATTAAACCCTCCTCACAAAATTTTGTTACAACTGCTAATAGTGATGAAGTTCCTATTATTGGTGAAGGATATTTAAAATTTACAGAATTTTTAAATTTAGATTTTGTTCTTATTATTCCTTCCCTTGGATATAACCTCTTGTATGTTTCTCAAATTACAACTGCCTTATCTTGCATTGTTATTTTTTGGCCTAATTTTTGTTTATTTAAGGACATCCAAACAAAACAGATGATTGATTGTGGTACTAAGCACGGGAATTTATACTACCTGGATTTGAAAACAACAATTTCAGATAAATTACGTCAATCTCTTGCAGTAAATGGAAGTAATTCTGTTGATAGTCAAAATAAAATCTGGTTACACCACCAAAGATTGGGACATGCTTCTTTTGGTACTTAAAGAAACTATTTCCTAGTTTGTTTGAGAAAATTGATATTTTCAGTATGCATTGTGATGTATGTGAACTTGCAAAGAGTCATAGAACCTTTTTTTTACCAGTATTGAATAAAAGTCCATCTCCATTTATGATTATTCACTCTGATGTATAGGGACAATCTAAAATTCATACATTAGAGGGGTCTAGTTGGTTTGTTACTTTTATAGATGATTGCAGTAGAATGACATGGTTGTGGTTAATGAAATCTAAGAGTGGGGTGAATATCTTATTTCAAAGGTTTTGCAGAATAATCAAGACTCAATATAATGCACAAGTTCAGATCCTCCGTAGTGATAATGGTGGTGAGTATAAAACTTGGAGATAAAAATTATTTGGACACACAAGGCATCTTACATCAAACCACATGTGTTGATACGCCCCAACAGAATAGCGTAGCAGAGCAAAAAAATCGACATCTTCTTGAAGTGGTACGTGCTCTATTAATCCAAGCTCATATGCCTTTTTCTTATTGAGGAGAAGCTTTGTGTGCTGCAGTTTACTTAATTAATAGGACTCCCTCACGAGTTCTTGATTTTCAAACACCATTACACACTTTGTGCATGACTATTAGCTGTCCACCTATGTCAAGTCTTTCTCTCCGAGTGTTTGAATGTGTTGTCTTTATACATATTCATAAGCAACAACGTCATAAATTAGCTCCTCGAGCTTTGAGATGTGTGTTCCTTGGAAATGCTATACAACAAAAAGGATACAAATGCTACCATCCACCCACTAAACAGATGTTTGTTACAGTAGATGTAGTTTTGCATGAAGAAAAAATGTATTTTCCTCAGCTTGAATTTCAAGGGAAGAATTACCAGGAGGACATCATGACACTTGATTATGAACTTCAGGAGTACTACAGGACTGATCCTATAAATGAACCTGGAAAATTTAATGCACAAACTGAAGAATTTGTTGAACAACAGTCTGAAGACATGACTGGAGACTTGACTACTACAGAATTGCCACATGAAGATATGGGTAGAGAAGCAATTGGAGAAAATGATATCCCGAATGTACCACACCAATCGTCTATTTTGGATGCTTCTAACATGCAAGTTGAACCTATCCGAAAACAATTGCTTGAATGTTCCACTAGAGGTATTCCTAAACCAACTTATGAACCTTCTCTTTCCAGTACCCCATGAATAACTATGTTTCAACTCATAATTTGTCAAAATCAAATAAGGCATTTATAAATCAATTATCTTTTGTAGTTATTCCTAACAATGAACAGGAAGCGTTAGCTGATCCGAGGTGAAAAGCAGTAATAAATAAAGAAATGGAGTCACTAAAAAAATGGAACGTGAGAATTTGTTGATTTCCCACTAGGAAAGAAACCAGTGGGATGTCGTTGGGTATTCACTGTCAAATATTCAGATGATGGTACAATTGAACGCTTTAAAGCACGATTGATTGCTAAAGGATATACTCAAATCTATGGAGTTGATTATAAAGAGACTTTTTCTCCTGTTTCCAAAATCAACACAGTACGAGTATTGTTGTCACTAGCAGCTAATTTGGATTGGCCTCTGCATCTGTTTGATGTGAAGAATGTTTTTTTGCAGGGTGAACTAAATGAGGAGATTTATATGGAGCTTCCACCAGGATGTGCGACGCATAAAAGAATAACTGAAAAGGTGTGCAAATTAAAAAGGGCATTATATGGATTAAAGCATTCCCAAAGAGTCTGGTTTGGAAGATTCACAAAGTCAATGAGTGCTTTTGGATATCGTCAAAGCAATTCAGACCATACATTATTTTTTAAAAGAGTGGAGAATAGAGTCACAGCTCTCATTGTATATGTTGATGATATAGTTATAACTGGTAATGATCCTAATGAGGTAAAAGCTCTAAGAGAATACTTGTCAAAAGAATTTGAGATGAAGGATTTGGGCTATTTGAAATATTTCCTTGGAATAGAAGTCTCAAGATCAAAGGAAGGAATTTTCATATCTCAAAGAAAGTATATTCTAGATTTATTGAAGGAAACAGGAATGTCAGGTTGTCAACCTTATAATACACCAGTTGAAGAAGGATTGAAACTATGCATAGAAGAAGGTCAAATTCCTGTTGATAAAGGAAGATATCAAAGGTTTGTTGGGAGACTAATGTATTTGGCTCACACAAGACCTGATCTAGCATATACCTTGAGTATTGTCAGCCAATTCATGCATAATCTTGGAGAGAAACATATGGAGGCAGTCATGAGAATATTGAGATACTTGAAATTTTCACCTGGAAGAGGTATTTTGCTCAAGAAAAATGCAACGATAGAAGATATTGTTGTATATACTAATGTTGAATGGGCTGGAGCATTAGTAGATAGGAGATCTACATCTAGTTACTTTACATTCGTAGGAGGTAATCTTGTTACCTGGAGGAGCAAGAAACAACATGTGGTTTCTCGCTCAAGTGCAGAAGTTGAATATTGAGTAATTGCACTTGGATTATGTGAAGCTATATGGATGAAATTGTTACTATAAGACCTGGGTTATCCTTTACAGCGTCCAATTCAGTTGTACTGTGATAATAAGGCTGCTCGTAATATAGCTCACAATCTAGTCCAGCATGATAGAACTAAACATGTTGAAGTTGATAGATTCTTTATCAAGGAGAAGCTGGATAATAAAACTTTGAAGTTACCTCAGATACGATCAGAAGACCAATTGGCAGTTGTTGTAACTAAGGCAGTAACTAGTCGTGATTTTCTGAGATGGATTGACAAGTTGGGCATACATGATATCTATGCACCAACTTGAGGGGGTGTGTAGAAATATTCTTTACCATTGCAAATATTTTCTTTCTATTTTTGAAATCAATTACGTTCCTAATTTGTAGCAAGGAATTAGTCACCAATTACGTTCCTAATTTATAGCAAGGAATTAGTCATCTGTTACCTTTTTAGTGTAGGTTTTCCATTGCTCTTGTTATATATAGCTCTCCTGTTGTAATCACTTATAATGTAGAATGATATATATTCACTGAAATTCTCTCATCTCTATTTTCAAGTATATGTGGATAAGTGACTTCCATCTCCTTTTGGTACTTCATCTTGTTTCTCCAATTTAATGTTACATAGAAAACTTCTAGTCATGGTTATCAATTGAAAAAGCTAAGTGGTTCCTATGGAGAAGAAGAAAATTAACAACAAATTTTTGAGTAATTTCTCAAAAATAGACCGTCCAACATAAAATATTATACACTGCATAGCCTAATATATAATATTACATATATTATACAAATATTATACCTTAACTAATTAAATATTTATTAAGGATTAATAGTGAAATTGCTCTATTTAACTATGACAAAAGCAAATATATAATTGGAGTCCAAAGACACAACCAATTTCTCTTAACAGCCTAAATGATCTCACATGAAAATTGTCCTGCCGATTGCGAAGTCTCTGAAAAATCAGCCTGCACAGGATGTAATTCTATGTTGTAACTGTAGAAAGATTATCACAGCTTATTATGATGCAGACTGGGCCTCATATATATCCACATTCAAGAAAATTTATTATTGGTTATGTAATTAAGTTAAAGAGACTCCCTAGAATCTTGAAAAAAAAAAACTGTCTATAGAAGTTCTGCATAAGCTGAATACAGGGGCATTCTTGTTACAATAGCTAAACTAATATTGCTAATTGAACCCATAATTTTAGAGTCGAAGTCAAGCAATCAGTTGATCTTTAGAATGAGATAATAGAGTTACAATACAAATCAACCAGTCCTATTGTCGTGAAAGAATAAAACACATCAAAATTAATGACGTAGGAAAAAAAATTCACAAGCGGCATGACAATTAAAAAGTGAACAAATGGTAAAAATATCATATTAAAGAACACAAAAATAATGTGTAGAAATTGTAATTTGCAGAGGAGGATGAATGTTTTTTAAAAGGAATTAGCATTTTAAGTTTGTTGTTTTTCCAAATCACATGATTTAATTATTTTTAGTTATGACTACTATTTTCCTTATAGCAAAAGTAAAAAGGTACAAAAAAATTGTACTACAAAAGGATCGAATTGTGGCTTGATGAAAGAAATGATTCGCCTAAACCACAAAGCTATTTGGAACTTGGGAAAAAGGCCTTTTATTGAATATATTAATTTCCTTGTATAAGAGTGTGTAATAGGTAATAAAAATAAATTTGATGAAGTGGTGTCACATGACACCTCAAGCTCTTAACTCAAGGTAAATTCGCTCCAAAACAAAATGTATTAGTATTTTATAAAGAAAAAAAATGGATAAAAATTTGATCTGAACCAAGCAGCATGTTCCTGCAAAAAAAAAATCAAATATTGATCTACTGATTAAAGGCCCAACCAAATTCAACATGTGTCTCAACTCTAAGCTAGGAATACACTACATTATATATGTGATGTATTCATAAGTTAGGAGGTCATTAATCAAAAACTAGGTTAATTAAACTCTCTTATATATAGTTGTATATGTAATACTCCTATTTGAGATTAAGGAAAAGTAATAAAGCTTTATATTTCTTCTTCTTCTCTCTCTACTTTGTGCGTGCACTTCATCTTCTTTTTCGCTTCTCATTTGGTATAATGCAATATTGAATCTCTCAAGTCTCATTATTTCATTGACCAACGCCTACACATTGATAACGAAAAAAATGGAACGCTACAAGGGTAAGTCTAGTCCAGTTTTTATAACGATAATAGCACAATTAACACAAATTACTAATGAGGGAGCGAATTTGAAATTTTGGTATATTAGACGTGTCCTTTTTTCTGTAAAAGATTATATCTATTATTCGAGGTACAAAGTATGTGTAAAAAATACGTAGTTCATTTAAATTAGTAATCAGTATACTACGTGTGTGTGGTAAGTTGGATGCATCACGATATCACCTCAATATATGGAGGAAAGACTGACAACTCAACAACAACAACATCTCCAGTGTAATCCCCCAAAGCGGGGTCTGAAAGGTAAAATGTATGTAAACTTTACCATTATCTCAGAGGACTGTTTTCGATAGATCCTTGACTCACAAATAAAAATTAGTCCAAAGCAGTATAGAGAAACAAATGACAGAAATGAAGATAGTCATAGTAACTACTGTAGATAATCTGAAAAATCATTCTAAACAATAATCACAACATGATACAATGATAATCAAAATGTAAAAACCACAACTAATAATCAAACTCAAAAGGAAAAAGAAACTATAATACAAAGAGACTTCATATATCTAAGGTCAAACACATCGACAGACACCTCAACTTAGCACGATCTTTCACTTTGATACCTTAAGTGGACGGTATTCATTTTAAACACCTAAAATAACCATGAACTGTGTCACTTTGACACATTTTGCTCTATTGACAAAACCCGTGTGGAAAACCCCACAAAGGCGCATTCAAGCTCCATTTTTTATGATGTGACGTACACATGCCCCCCAACCAACGGTAATATATCTCTTACTTCATTATATTCAGCTTCTTCTTCATTTCAACATCCAAATTTAATCCTAATTTCTAAAATTCTTGATAAGAATCTTTTATCTTCTTCATTTTTCTTATTTAAATTAATTCTATCTTAATTTTTAACGGATAATTTATTCTTTAATTTCTCAAAAGTTAATCTTTTTCTAACTCTTTTTAAATTGAATTGGATAATGTCGAGCTTGTCGTTCATGACTTTTTGAGAAAAAGATTATCGTTTGTAAATATGATCATGAAGCATTACTAAAGACTTCTTGAATGTAACAAAATTCAGATCGTAGATTTTTTACTTGTAAAAGTTTAAAGGTAAGTTTTTTACTTCTTAATTTAATTAGTTGATTAAATATTGATTTTGTAATTGATTTTATAGAAATTGAGCGGGTGTGTTTACTTTGATTGATATGAAGAACGACAACTCACAAGTAAATAGGGTGACTTGGGGCTTGTTGAAGAAAGTCAAGGCCTTTGAAGAGAAACAAAATCGAGCAAGAAGATACTATATTGTTGGTGTCATTTCTATTGATTTGGTGTTGTGGGAAATATGAATATTGAAGCCTAATTGCTGAAGTTTGGCCTTGAAGTTTTCATGGTGTCATTCTACTGATTTGATGTTGTAAAATGGCCTAAATACCTTGCTGTTTTTATGACCGTTTAGATGTATTGTTTTGATAAGTATTAGCTGCTATTTAAGTATAGTTTGTTGAGGTAATTTTGTCCTTGTAACATTTCTTACATTTGATGAAATGAAATATTTATTTTGGCTTTAAATATTGTCAATTTTATGGTCACACAATTTACAGTAAAACATGATGTCGAAGTCGACAAGTAACAACACCAACAATAACTTATTAAACTTGCTCCATATTGATCTCAAAGTAACACCAACAACAACTTCATAAATATTAAATATGCTACATATTGAGCTTTAATTAACATCAAAAATCAATTTCATCAATATGCTCCATATTGAGTTCAAAGTAACACTAAACATTTACATAAAAAACATGTTTCATATTGTGCTCAAAGCTTGCATAATGCTACTTAAAGAACCTGTATTAACAAGCTTCAAAAACTAATGAACCAAATTGTTTAATACTATGCATTAGTAGCAGATTTAAAGTACAAGGTAAACTGATTATTTGATACTATACTTTACACAATAAAATCACAACACACCATCAAAATAAACTACTTTTTCTTGACTACTTCTTCTTTTTGTTTTGCCATCTGTTGCAATTGATTGGTGGTGATATCATCTTTGTTTTTTATTTCAAGCCTCTAGGCTTATAACCAAGATCAACCCCTGTAGAATCTGTATCCTTGTAAGTTGTACCACTTTGTAGGATTCTTTGGCTTGATGTTTAGACTATTTTTTTTAAAGAATATGAAACAATAATCATTATATAAAAATTTTGTAAAGAAACAAAGTTTGAGTCAACTTACATTTAGTATTTGAATTTTTCTTGCACTTGTGTAGATCACAAATTCAACATTCTTTGACCTTTTTGATCACCTTTATCAACATCTTTTGTTGTTGCAACTCTTCATCTCTTTTGTCAAACAGTTTCTCTATTTTTAGGAGGTAGTTGATGTTGATTTTTCTGTAGCAGAGTTCCTTGTATCGTCACAAAAGGTTGATCTTGCAACTTCCTTCAAGTTCCTAACTCTATTTGTATCACCACAAATGGTTATTGAAAATACAGTTTGACTTGAGCTAATTTATGCAGATTTTTTAAAATTTCTTAGTGCAGGTTGATTTGAGCTATATTGTACTGATTTTTTTGAGGTTGGAGGTGCAGGTTGGCTTGAGCTTTTAGGCTGACAAATTTCTTGTGAACTTTGACCACTAAACTGAAATTCTTGACTATATACTTGTGCATTTGGATTAGGAATATATAAAATCAAACACAATAGCTAATAAATTCAAAAATGAACATGAAAAATCAACTTCTAAAATCAAGTTAAAAATCACTATTTTACCTTGCGATATCTTCTGTTATAACCTTATTGATGATACTTGAAACATGTTATTTTCTCTATTTGTTTGGATAGCTTTTCATATTTCTTCTTGATTTATTTTTACCTCTTATTCTATTTCTTGAAAGTCTGCCAGGCATTTTTATAGATTCAGGAGGCTGAATCTTTGAATTGTTTGTCTCAGACCATATCTTTGTATTGGAGATTAGTTGGATAAAGTGACTATAACTCTTGATGAAGATTTCATTCTTATATCAATGCTCTATATAAGGTTACGCACATTTTCAACATGATACAAAGAATAAACAGCATGTTGGCAAAGAATGTCTCTCAGTTGCCAAGTTCTACAACTACAAATCCTATTAGTCAAGTTCACTGTATGCCTATACTCTCCTTCTCAAATCTCAAATCCAACATCAACATTTCAAAGCACCTTAACAAGTCCTAGTCCTCTCCTTATTCTCCTCCAATATAAGTCTAGCCATAGATGCAATATCAGATTTTCAAGTACTGACAAACTTAATATGCATTATTCTAATCATGTTTTTTCTTCTAATTTTCTCTAACAGTGTAATGATATATTTGTGCCTACAAACTGAGATCCATGAATTAAAGGTCTCATACATGTTATTTTCAACAACATTGTACTTACAATCTTCTTTAAAGAATACTCTAACCCATGACTTTCTACAATAATGCAGAAAATCACCAATAACATCCTTATCTTGTCTATCAAGTTGGCTCATGTAATCAAGTTTCTCTTTGAACTTCACTTCAAAATTTGCTTTTGAGCATATCTAGAACTGTTTTCTCTTCTCTTCTTTCTTCCATTCTTGACTTCAGTTGGATCAGATATGTCTAGCATATCTTCTAGCTTCAGTATTTGATAACAACTCAAAAATAGTAGTATGAAAATCTTACATAACAAAAAAAAAGTTAAAGTACTTGACAAAAAAAACAAAATTTACCAAATAATTGACAGTTAAGAAAAAATACTTACATATTATTTTTTGTATATCAGTTATCGCAGTAAAACTTGTTTTAGTACCCAACTGCAAATCCTCTTTCAAATAGTTGATAAAAAAAAATTCAACTATGCTTAATTTTCTTGTCCACAACAATCCAAGCTATAGAAAATGTCTGATTGTTTATGTTCCTCTCAACTGTTAGAAGAAATTCACCCTTGCCCTTTAAGAAATATCCATCAAATCCTATAATTTTTCTACATCCTTTCATCCATCCTTTCTTCAATGCATCAAGACACACATAAAAATACATAAATAAATTTTTATCTAGGACAGTTTCTCTATCCATTCTTAGTCAAACAGAACTATCATGATTGATTTGTTTTATCATCTCAACTTAATCATATAATCTTACAAACTTCAAGTTTCAGTCCTCCAAGGACTCTTAGAATCTGTAACCTTGTCTTATAACATATTGTTCTACCTGCATATAATTTTAATTTCTTTCTGCATAATTTTTATATTTGTCAAATTTTCAAAGATGGTTGTTTACTTATTTCATATCTAAATTTGTTAGCAACAAATTTAATCGTACATATTTTGTTCTTATTTGATGTTGTGCATTTATGCACTGTATTATAGTTCTTAATCATGAAATTACTAAAATCTTTATCAAGTGCACCATAACATAGTATTTTCATTTTGGCTTGAATTTGCTCTTAGCCCTCATTCTATGAACTTCTTTAGGTTTTAAAATAATTTTTCATGTATTTAGCTATTGAGCCTCAAAGTTTATATTTTAATGTTATCACAGCATCAAAAAAAAATTCTGAATTTTTTACGAAAGTCGATTTGAAATATGTGATCTTAGGTGCATTTCCTTCTGGAATATTATTGTTTGGATATGACTCTACTGCATATCTTCGTAAAGCTTTTTTAAATTTCTTAGGATCATTAAAAATCATACCAAATTCAAAAATAACAACACCACGATCGTCATCAAATTTGATTTAACTATTTTTTTTTGGGTAAATCAACACCCACAACAGCATTCTCATCTACCAAATCAATGTTATCAACACTGTGACTAAACTATCAATGCATTCTTCACCAACTCCTAATCTATCCACATATCTGTCTTTTTTATTTCTGTCAATGTCTTGAAAATCTTTATCAATACTAACTTCACCTACTGATTTTTTTTTTCTTGATTTTTTTTTCTTCTACTTTCAATCCTAAAGGCTCTCAACTCTTCATCAATGTCTGAACCATACTCATCAGGGGTCTCACCATCTGATTCTAGGCAGATCTAATTCATTATCATTAAGATCTTGATTAAGACTCTTATCTTCATTAATATCACTGTCAATATCATCTTCATTAGAAGATTCATTACACTCCGGTCCTTCTAAAAGAGGAGCAGGAATTGACACAGCCTCAAGATCTTTGTCAATGTCTTGAAGAACATGCACATCAAGCTCATCATCATCTTTTAAGTCATTCACAAAGTCTAATAACTGACTATCAGAAGTAATTTGAAATGACTCACCACCATCAATATGTTGACAGTAAAACTCCTTAACTTTTGAATATCCAAGATCTTTGATGTAGGAAAGAAATTCAACAAGACTATAGTAGTTCATGTCAATAGCAACAGCAAAGATATCTACTTCACCTTTATAACTAAGGTTAGGATTGACTACAATAGTCCCCTCCCCTCATGATGAAAACAGGTTAAAATATAATTGTGCATTATATTTTCTTAACAGTCCCCCAAGATTCTCAACAAAGAATATCTAAAATGTCCTTGAACTTAAAAGTACTAAAATAATCCTGTCTTTATTAGTGAAATTAAAAAATATATATTCTAAATCAGTGAAATCCTCAAAAAATTGATAAAATTTTTTAACTTTATCACCAAATTTTAAAAAAGACCCTAAATATGCAAATTCAACAAAACACTATAATTTTTAGGGATAAACAATTCAAACAACAAGGAAAATACATAAACTTACACGCCGTTTCGATGGTGATTTTTCATGATATGGTTATTAAGAGAATCATGTTTGTTTTAATTGTGTCTTAAAATGTATGGTATGATTTGATTTAATTTCATGATTTGATAACTATGAAAGTCTTCATTTTATATAAACACCGATTTGGTGGCATCCCATGATTTGCCTTTTTTTTTCTTTCAATTATGTCCTTATTAAATATTATATAATCTTATTTTATCTTTTATCCTATTTTATTTAACTCCTCCTCCTACCCGACCCCCACCCCATCAATCCCCCTCCCGACCCACCCATCCAAAAAAAAATTGAAAAAAAATAATTTTTTTCTCACCCCTTCCCCTACCCTCGACCTCCCACTCCACTATCCCACCCCCAAATATTTTTAAAAAAAAATTATAATTTTTCTCACTCTATTCCTCTTATTCTATTCGTTCTCATTCTTTTGTGTTAAATATATACAATTATTTTAAAAAAATATTTTTCTATGCGTATCAAACACAAGAAAATAAGTAAGAAATAATTTAATTTTTAGATTTTTTTTGTGTTCCATAGTGAACACACTTGTAGCATACACAAAAAATACATTCATACTTTGTACTTGTCGTTGGTGGTCACTTTTTAAAACATCAAAAGGAAAAAAAAATTGTTACTATAAAAAATGAATCCGGTTACATTTATTTTGATCTATTCTTGTATTGATTTTGTTAAAATTTATATGAATTTACTAACTTAATATATTTACATGAAATCATTTGTGACAAATTAGCAGAAAGAAAATTATTTTATTAATAATCATTGATAAATTAAATATTTATAATAATTAAGGACATTTTAGTAAACTTATCATTTTCGATACAATACCATACCGTCAAACCAAATAATAAAACTGTTAAGTATTAAACAACAATGAACGATACAGTCTATGCAAACATTGTATTGTACTACACTGTACAGTACAATACTATACCATGCAGTACCGTACATTATGAAACTATGACAAACCAAACCATCCAAATAAAGTGTTAAAAGATAAGTTTAGTCCAATCTCCAATTTCTTCAATTTCGTCGATGAAAATGAATCAACACTTCATTGCAAGTATTGTACCTACAAAATGCACCTTTAGAAATCATTAAGAATCAAAGAAAAATCGAAGCAAAAGTGAAAAAGATGAGAGACTTACAATGGATTTTCAATAGGGTTTTAATCGGATCAAAAGTAAAAAAAAAAAAAAGAATTTTGGGATTCCCCCCCCCCTCCCCCTTCTTTCCTTTTAGATTAAAAGGCTGACGTGAAAAGTTTATGTGCGTTGTCAGGTTTTAATTGACATTTAAAATTTGCATGGATGGGTTGAATTACATGCGCCTAATTTTTTTGCATCAAGACAAAAGGTGTCAAAATGACACAGTTTATAGCTATTTTAGGTGTTTAAAATGAATATTGTCTACTTAAAATGTCAAAGTAAAAGATCATATCAAGTTAAGGTGTTTGTCGATGTGTTTGACCTATATCTAATGTGGCATTTTGTGTCCCACCAATACTAATTGTTGTTTAAACTGTAGATAGTTTATCCCTTGAGGGAATTGGCGTGATAAACTCACTAGATCTAGTTATTATCATTGTTATTATCTTCGTTCATATTTACTTATATATATTTAATTTGATATATTAAGAAATAAATAAAATGATAATTTTATTATATCATTTCTAATTATTACAAATCATATAAATGTTAAAGATGAAAACATTTATTTTTTAATATATGATACAAGTATATACGGAAAAAAGAGTATAAAAAATAAAAATTAGTGACGAATATGGATATTCAAAAATTCAAAATTGTCAAATCCCTATAAATCATTCCCAGTTCCAATGTGATGTAAAGCAGGAGCCCCTTAGACCCGAAATCTCGTCCACTGCATCTCCCCAATAACCAATCCTCATTTCACTCACCCTTCAACAACACTGTCACACCCCTTTTTCTCGTACTCCAAAAAGAATTATATTTTAAGTTCGAAAGGGTTTTATTATTAAGTGACAAAAGAAAACGATTGTTTATAAAAGGATTCATTAGTTTCAAAACTCAGAGTCGCCACTTGGCATAAATCGGGTGTGCCAAGTCACCCATGAATATCCTTTTTCAAAACGGTTTTGACTCTATAAAACTGATCTGCGAACATAGATTCCGACTAAGGAATTCTGTTGACCGAGGGGAAGGTGTTAGGCATCCCTCGATCCCGTGGTCCGACCACGGTCGCTTGGTGAAGCATATCGGCTAATTTAACACTACAAATATATAAACCAACACAAAACAATCAATCAAACAAACAAAACAAAACAAAACAAAACAAAACAAGTCCAAAAATATAGTGTTCAGTCCAATTATACAGTCCCAAAATTAGAAAAATGCGGAAATGTAAATCCTACTCTATTCTAGGCTAATCCTAAACTACGCTTCATGGCCTTCTCCACCCAACATTTCGGGCCTTGATCACGAACATCTTCCAAGTACAAGATACTTCGGGGCATTCCCCGGATAAATCAATACAAATTCCTCGAGGCATTCCCCGGCCGAATGAATACATTTTTTAGTGCAAGAAAATCAAACTATTCAACAAAAATTTCAAACATTCCATGGAATTTCCAACATTCAACCAAAGCCGTCAATTCTAAATAGTTGCCTACCCGGACCTCTTTTGCCTATTCATTCCCACATATCATAATTCTGTCGCGTTCCAAAAACATTCATGCGTGTTTCGAATTTAACAAAAAATACAATAAACCTAAATTGATCCCTATTCAATCGTTTTTATCAAGTTTTCAATTCTCATCCCCCAACTTTATTTTTAACCACATGATTAACCCATTTCGATAAAGATTCAACAAGTGGATATCAACAATCATTCACGGTGATCCAAAATATATCAAAATCCACACATAATGAATTTGACAAAACAAAATATCAAATAATTAGGAATTAATAGATAACGAGATAAAAATTGGATCTTAATGTCGCTTTCAAACTTGATGTATTGTTCCGATTAAATCCCGTAGAATTCGTGTCCGAAACCTCGAGTCGAACCTCATGAACTTTATGATGAGATAGGCTGACAGAAACCCCAACATCACCCCTTGTCTTCCAGAGAGCTAAGCAAATGGTTGAAAGAAGAAAAGGCCATTTTTTGGAAAAACCAATAAACAAGTATCATCACAGCCTCTTTCAGAAAACGTTTATTCTTCCGTAGATTTCACAAAATTATGAAAGTTGTGGACTAAAGCATCCAGGAACGCCTGATGGAGAAGGCACCAGATATTTTGTTTCTGGTTTTCTTTGAGGAAAGAAAGAAGATTGATAATTGAAAATCATAGGCCAAACAGAGGGAGTTAAACCATGGCTGAAAAATGAGCAGATGAAGAGAAAACAAAAATCATAAGAAATCTGAGTTGGTGATAACAATTAGGATTAGCTTCTGGATAGTCGTTTGAAGCTGGTGAATGTAATTGTGTAGCTGAAGCAGATAACTGGTAAATCTGATGGCGTAGCTGAAGCTGATGATAATCATATGGGTAGATGAATTTTGAGATCAAAATTATATCCGAAATTATATACAACGGGGAAGACGGAGGAGAGTCGGTGGAAGATGGAATCGGGTGTTTTTGCTGTTGATGTCCAGGTCCCCTGTGTGTGTCTATCGGTGATGGTATATATGGGGAGTCTATGCTCTTTTCTTTGTGTCCAAGAAATGTGGGGGAGGGGTGGTTACGTGGGGTAGGGGTAGGAGGGGTGGGGGTTAGGATGTGTTGTCAATTTTTAGTTGGGTGGGTTGTTAGAATATTAGGATAAGACAAGGTTTGTTATTTTTTTTGTATTTTTTGAGGGTATAATAACATGGATGAGGGTACACGGTAGGATAAGGTAAAATTGGGTAAATTAATCTTTCTGAGGGACAAAATTACGTGTCTACAAACACTAAAACCTTAATCCTTTTTCCCAAAATCAACAAACTCCCCTCATATTTTAAAACAAACCAATTATCTACTCCATCTAGGGGTGCTTATTGAGTGGATCGAACGAATAAATATGCTTAACGGTGCGGCTTATCGAATATCGACTTTTAAATATACTAATTCACTAGCCAATCAATAAGATATCGATTGATTCGGCTCAGATTAGTAATTATCATACGGTTAACGAGCGGTGTATTGGCTCAACCACTTCATGCTCCCTTATTTCACTTTCACAATTTCACTCACCAATTTATTGATCTCCAACAAAATCATTTTTTCTACTCTACTTAAGTTTATAATTGTAATTTAAATTAGAGTAAAAAACACATGAAAGCTTAAATTTTGAGGATGCATACACATAAACATTTATTTAACAAATATTAATCAAAATATACTTCAAGTATACATATTTACATATTAGAAGTGAAGATAAGTCTAATATGGTCCAAACTCTAGACTAACGAGCTAGTAGATCAGCAAGAAATTCAACTTGCAAATCATATCGTCATATAACTATCATGCCCGTGTGCTAGCTAATAAAACATGTAGCTTTCTTGTCATAATCGGAAGTCCAAAATAGAAAGTAAAACAACTTGTTTTGGTTTGATCTATAAGGAGCGACGTTTTGGTTTGATCAATTTTAAGGAGCGGTAGAATATTAAATTAAGCTTTAGGGTTAATAATAAGTACTTTAAAGTATATAGCTAATGGTAAAATTAACTATAATAGTTCTTAACGGGTTAACAGTTTACCCAATAAGAAAATTGAGTAATCCACCCCCACACTGATAATCCGTTCCCCATCCGTTAATCCGATAACCCACTAGCAATAAGTCAATAAGTTAATTTTACGGTTGGCTTATCAATTGCGGTTCAATTTTGTACAACCTTCCATCCGTTTTATATAAAAGAAAATCTTAATTAAAGGTGTATTTTAATATTATAATAACTTTATATTTGAAAATTCTAAATTTGATCATTATATATTTTTTCTGTTTCATATTAGTTGATCATTTTACTAAATATAGTTATTTCATATTAATTGTTCAATTTACTAAATCAAGAAAGCATTAATTATATTGTTCTCATATTGCCCTTGCAATTAGTTCTTCTTAAAAGTGTTTCCACCTATTTGTAAGGTTCTCAAGAAGTTTTTTAAGGGAGTGAATTAGTAAATTCTTATTTGTGATTTGTGCATGTAAAAAGAAAAATGACCAATTAATATGAGATTGAGAGAATAGTTATTTAACACAAAGACTAGTATGAAAAAAGTAATGAAAAATTTTAATTTATTAAAATAGATAAATACATTGAAACATTTATTTTTGATATAGGTTAAAGTAAAATATCACGGGAAAGTAACTAAGGCCTCAAAATTAATCCCACTTTCCCAGGATTCAAGAAACTCTCTTCATATCTATATATATCTATATATATTATAAAGTAGAGGACGAAGCATCATAAGGAGCCAAGTGGCAACATAAAAATAAGCCACTTGGCAATTTTAAGACAAGATTAATAGAGTATTGTAATAAAAATTTTGAATTAAAAGCTAGGGATATTTGAATTTAATAATATTAGATTTCTTTTAAAAAATAAATTCATTAGCTTAAAACTAGGAATCTAACGTTGAAGATTTCTAAATGAACCCTTACTATTCATAAATTAGTTCTTTTCAATATTATAAAACATATTTAAATATTATATAAGAGATAATAATAGTAATATTAATAATGATATTAACAGTAATAAGAGTAGTAGTAATAGTAGTTGTTTTAATTAGTAGTAGTAGCAGCTTTAATTATTTTTTTTTAAAATGTGGTGGTGGATCTTTGTTATAAAGAAAATATTTTGATTACCTTAAAAATAAAAACTCATGAATGAAGAATTCTTACTTTTATTTTTTCATAAATTAATTTATTTTCTTTTAAAATTTAAATATTATAAAAAACATATGTGAAGAATTCTTAATAGACTTTTACTCTTTCATAAACTTATTTCTTTTAAAATATAAATGTTATAGAAACCATTTCCGTATATAATTTATTAACTATCAAATGAAAGATAAATATATAATAATAGCAGAAATATCTCTCTATATATAAAAGCAAGACAAGAAGCCACATGGCAAGATATTAAAAAGTCATGTAGCAATTTTTAGGACATAACTTAATAATGTTGTAATAATAATGTATTAAAAAATTAAAATATTTGAATTTAAAAAATATAATATTCTTTATTTGAAAAAATGATTTCATTAGCTTAAAAATAAAAACTCATGGCTAAAGAGTTTTGAATGAACTTTTACTCTTTCATGTTTATCTCTTTAAAAATTCAAATAAATGTTAAAGAACTATCTAAATATAATTTATGTAAATATTAAATAAAAATAAAAATATAATAATGATATTAATAATAAATAATAGCAGTAAAATTAGTAGTAGTAGTAGTGCGTAATAATAATAATAATAATAATAATAATAATAATAATAATAATAATAATAATAATAATAATAATAATAATAATAATCTATATATATATACAAGCAAAACTAAAAGCAAGACAAGAAGCCACGTGGCAAGATATTAAAAAGCCACGTGGTAATTTTTAAGACATAACTTAATAATGTTGTAATAATAATGTATTAAAAAATTTAAAATATTTGAATTTGAAAAAAATAATATTCTTTATTTGAAAAAAAGATTTCATTAGCTTAAATCTATATATATATAAAAGCAAAACTAAAAGCAAGACAAGAAGTCATGTGGCAAGATATTAAAAAGCCACATGATAATTTTTAGGACATAACATAATAATAATGTATTAAATGAATAAATAAACTAAATATTAAATGAAAGATAAAAATATAATAATAATATTAATAATAAATAATACTAACAAAAATAAAATAATAGTAGTAGAACTCATAATATTACGTTTAGGATGATACATTTAACAAAAAGAAATATTAAACAAAAGATAATAATAATAATAATAATAATAATAATAATAATAATAATAATAATAGTAATAACAATAAAAAATAATAATTGTAGTAGTAATAGTAGAAGACACGTAGTAGTAATTTTTTAATTTAGAAAAAAAATATTACAGTAAAAATAATAATAATAATAATAATAATAAAACTATTAATCATAGTAAAAATTTAAATTTTGAAATATTAATCAATTTGATTTTGAACTTATCCAGCTAATTAATTTTTTAAAGAATAGAAAAAAAATTATCATGAATTAAACATTTAATTAAATGTGGTAACTAGGGAGAGATAACAATCAATTCATAATCCAAGGCAACTATGACTCTTTTTTGGAAATTATCACACGATTAAATAAATAAATTAAAGGTGATAATTGTCTAGTCACAATTCAAGCAAACGTTTGTATTTGAAATGAACAATATTTTGAATTGAAAATAAATTTATTAGCTTAAACCTAGCAATCATAGATGAAGAGTTCTAAATAAACTCTAACTATTTAATAATAATAATAATAATAATAATAATAATAATATAAAATAATAATAGTAGAACTCATAATATTACGTTTATGATGATATATTTAACAAAAAAAATATTAAAGAAAAGATAATAATAATAATAATAATAATAGTAACAATAAACAATAATAATTGTAGTAGTAATAGTAGAAGACACGTAGTAGTAATTTTTTAATTTTAAAAAAAATCATAGTAATAATTACAATAACAATAATAATAATAATAATAATAATAATAATAATAATAATAATAATAATAGAATAAAACTATTAATCATAGTAAAAATTTAAATTTTAAAATATTAATCAATTTAATTTTGAATTTATTCGGCTAATTAACTTTTTAAAGAATAGAATAAAACTTATCATGAATGAAGCATTTAATTAAATGTGGTAACTAGGGAGAGATAACAATCAATTCACAATCCAAGGCAACTAGGACTCTTTTTGGGAGTTATCACATGGTTAAAAAAAAAAAATTAATTAAATGTGATAACTGTCTAGCCACAATTCAAGAAAATATTTGTATTTGAAATTAACAAAATTTTGAATTGAAAATAAATTTACATTATCTCTTAATTTTCGAAAAATAATCTCATCTTGAAATCTACATCATTATTTTTATTAATCTTTGTCTATATGCTAATCAAGTGATGGTTTTTAGTTTGAAAATGATTATAATTTTTCACTGCAATTTTGATAAATTATTAGCATAATAAATAACATGATTTTAAAATTTGAATGGATCTTATCTACTTAACCAATTAAAAGAGAAAGTCATTTGAATTTATCTTTATATGTCATATAAATTGAGAGGATAGTAACTTTGTATTTGACCAAATGAGTCTTCACATCTGAGAGCTAAATTGGTTATCCTTCATCGCCTGATGCTTTATGTTTACATAAAATTTATCAATGTTTGTTTGTATTGTATTTTATATAATTTTGAAATGCGTATTATCTTTTGTTTTCTCTATTAAGAATGAAAGCATCCGAAGTGAATTAATTCTATTTTTCTTTTGCATATTCTTTATTAAAATTTTGAACAATTTAATTGCAGGAACTATATACAATAATGTAAAGAAAACGAAAAAGTATTGCAGTAAGTACTTACAATTTTATTTTTTTTGTCTTTGATTTCTTTCTATAATAAATTGTTAAATTTTGCAGAAGTTATATTTTGCTATATGAACATTGTGATTATGATGACTACTTTACAAATAGGTTCTAACATTCAAAAGCTTAGTGAGTTATTAGTTATCATCTTTATTTTCACATTGACGTAAAAGTTTCTTTGTATATGTTTATATCACAACCTTATAAAATTTTGAAATTCTTAATATTTTTTTATTTTTCTATTGAAATTTAGAAGAATTGCAAAGACTTTTATTGAATTTAAAAGTGTAAATATCATTTGTGCAGAAATTGAAGAAGATAAGGTGTTGAAGTTATCCGTCACATAGAGGAAAATTTAAAGAGATGGAGAACAAGCGAGAAATAAATCAGGTACAGTAAAAAAATTAATAACATGATAAAATTTAAGTGATTCAAAAAAAGACTGTTTAAAGTTAAAAGATACTTATAACTTTAGATTTGAATTGAAATATAGTGTAACATATATTTCAAATTTAAAAATACAATTATGATCTCTCTCTTCTCATTTTCATATTTAAATGAAGTCATTCAAACTCGTCATAAGACGATGTAAACTTTAAATTAATTTATTTTGGTGCAGTAATTAATTTGGTGTGTTTTTAATTTGATTTTGAATTCAAATTAGCATCCTAGCCACTTGATGATTTTTGAATTTTTATTTGATCACAACTTCATGATTTTAGAGTGTTAGTGTTATTCTACCACTTAATACTTATCATTACTTAATTTAAATTTGATTCGAGATAGTAATAATATATTGTATAAAGATTCCCAATATTACTCCTTTGTAAACTATCCTAAAGTTTTAAATAAATAATCATAAGCTATTTCGAGAGATATGTGATTTGATGTGCCTTGATCTTCTTATTTAAATAGTGTCAAAGTTGTTAAACATGAAATTCTAGAAGAAATATGATAGTTTAATGAATAATAGATTTGTCATTAAGTCGACAAGATATGTTGGTCTTAAAATTCTCTACTCCAACAATTGTGTTTCAATAACTAGATTTAAACTCCTAATTTTGTAGTAGTTGATAACTCATTAAGTTAATGTGATCAAAAAAATATTTTCAAAATTTAAGCAATTAAAATATAATAGAAAAATGTGCATTGATGATGGGAGGTGAGAGGTGAGATTTGAATTAATTTTGAGAATATAATGAAGTAATTATAATGCACATATTATTATTTATAAATTTTAAATGAAAGAGCAGGGGGTGGGGTTGGAAAGAGGGGAGGGGGATATTAATAATCTAATATCTTTAAATTGTAAGTAAAATATATAAAAATATATATGATTATTCTTTTCACATATATTTAGTTAGAAGTAGGGGACAGATTTTTTTTGAGGGGGGGGGGGAGAAAAAAATATTAATAATCTAATATCTTTAAATTGTGAATAATACATAAAAATATATATGATTGATTTTTTTAATGTATATTTAGTTACAGGCGTGGGAGGAGATAGAATTTTTTAAATTCTTTTAATAATCTAATATCTTTAAATTGTGAATAATACATAAAAATATATATGATTGTTTCTTTTTATGGATATTTAGTTACACGTGTGGGAGGAGATGGAATTTTTTTGTTCTTTTAAAATATATAACTTGAGAAGGGTATGGTGGAGATGAGATGGGTGGGGATTAGAACTTTTATTTTTTTTCGTATTTTATTGAGAAATAATGTGATAGTTGATTTTTTTTTAAGATAATATAATTTAACATGCTCGATCAAAGCATTTCAATATGAAATGATTAAAAATAATACTTTAATATTCTCCGCGCATCGCGCGGGTATATATACTAGTTATTATTAATAATAATCTATAAATATTATAAAGTAGAGGACGAAGCATCATAAGAAGCTAAGTGGCAGCATAAAAATAAGCCACTTGACAATTTTAAGACAAGATTAATAGAGTATTGTAATAAAAAAATTTAATTAAAAGCTAGGGATATTTGAATTTAATAATATTATATTTCTTTTAAAAAATAAATTCATTGGCTTAAAACTAGGAACCTAACATTGAAGATTTCTAAATGAACCCTTACTATTCATAAATTAGTTCTTTTCAATATTATAAAACATATTAAATTATTATATAAGAGATAATAATATTAATATTAGTAATGATATTAACAATAATAATAGTAGTAGTAAAAGTAGTTGTTTTAATTAGTAGTAGTAGTAGCAGCTTTAATTTAAAAATAAAATAAAATGTGGTGGTGGATCTTTGTTATAAGAAAAATATTTTGATTACCTTAAAAATAAAAACTCATGAATGAAGAATTCTTAATAAACTTTACTTTTTCGTAAATTTATTTCTTTTAAAATTTAAATATTATAAAAAACATATGTGAAGAATTCTTAATAGACTTTTACTCTTTCATAAACTTATTTCTTTTAAAATATAAATGTTATAGAAACAGTATCCGAATATAATTTATTAAATATCAAATGAAAGATAAATATATAATAACAGTAGGAATATTATTATTAATAATAATATTGTAATAATAGATTTAAAGGATTACATATATTGAATTTGAAAATTAAGCTTTTAGAATAAAAAAAAAATATTTTTTATTAGCTTAAATCTAGGAATCCATTATTGAAGAGTCCTAAATAAACTCTAACTACTCCATAAACTTATCATTTTCAAATGTTATTAAAATATATTTAAATATTAAATAGAAGATACAATAATAATAATAATTTAAAATAACATTAATAGTAGTACATACGTATAGAGTAGCAACAATGGTAATAGTAACAATAATAATAATAATAATATTTGTTTGGAGTTATTTATATATTTAAATAATATATAATTAAAAAAATTGAAATATATAAATACATATATATATATATATATATATATATATATATATATATGATTTATTTAACAAAGAAGAAAAATGATAAAATGGGGGTGGGGGTGGGGGCATAGAGTTTTGTGAAATAGGAAAGATGAGGACAAATATTTTTAAATATAAGGAATATTTGAATTAATTTCATTGATTTTAAAAGTTCCTCTCAATTCAAATATACTATTATAAGGAAAAAATTATATTGTATTTTTAAAAAAATTAAAGATAAGAAAGAATAATAATCATATTTTCAAACTATCTTCTGTTATGCGTAAAGTCAGGAGAATGTAAAAATAAATATTTTTATGCATTCAAAATTAGGTAAACAATGAGATAATTTCACAAAAAATATTAAATTATAAAATAAATTATTTGAATTTTTGTTTGAAAAACAACACATTTGACAAAAATAAGAAAAAAAAATTATTTTATCTATGTTTTTTTTACTTTTATCTTTACTAGAAAAGGAAAAAGAAAAAAAAAAGATAAAAACACAAGAACAATAAATTAAAAAAGGAAACATAGCTAGACTCCATATACACGATTTTGGAAAAAAAAAAAGAAGATAAACTAGCTTTCCTTATTTTTAGCAATACACAATTTTTATCTCTTTTTTTACTTCATTAAGTTAGTTATTTGGTTGTGAGTGTTCCTAAATAGTTGTGTTTTTAATCTACTATTTAGTTATCCAACTTTAAATAATCATAAAATTTTCAAAACAAAATTATTAGGTCTTCTATTAATAGAATATTAAGCTTACATAACAATAGCACGTAATCTTACTTTCTAGCAATTAATGCACAATTTTTTCTATTCTTTTTATTTTATTGTTAAGATTTAAAATTTATAATTATCTAATTAATATCCTAATCAATTTTTGAATTTAAAGTTAATGATAACTTTCTTTTTTTGGCTAAGCACATTTTGCCTCTTTTTGCCTATCACAAGCCTATCACAATTGAATTACCACAAGGCTAGAAGATAGTTATGAATATAATATTATTATATATATAATCACTTTTCAACAATTTATATTCACATTCTATCTATCAGGATAATTACAATTTTATTTTAATTTGAATTTAAGTTTGTCCAGAAGTTAAATCATTTCTATTTTGAAATTTCAAATTGAGTATGTTATCAATATAAAGTCATTAACATTATCATTTCATACAAATCTTTTCATTGATATTCGTATCTTTTATTTCTAATTGAGTAGGCATATTGTAGGTAGGTAGTTAACTCTTATCTCTTAGATATACACATTTATTTATTTGCAACTTTTGAATTTGTTAACCTACAATGTTATATACATACATACATACATATATATATATATATATATATATATATATATATACTCGTAGAGTATTTCTATCGAGGATAAAGAGATTATAGGTGATGTTTATCAAATTTCTCCAAATAGCTATCAAGGTATGTTGTTCATGCTTAATTAAGTTTTAATTTTTATTTTTATTATTATTATTTTTTATTAATAATAATGTTGGGTATATTGTTGTTGTTGTTGTTGTGATTAATATTATACTTATCGTAAATCATAGGCGTATCTATCATGGATAAAAATATTAAAGGTAATGCTCATCCTCAGATTTTTGTGAATAAATAAAAAGGTAGGTTTTTTCATGCTTAATTTCTTTTTTTAGTTTTTTTTTTTTAATTATTATTATTATTATTATTATTATTATTATTATTTATGATTAACAATATATTTATCTTTTATCACATATGTATCTAACGAAGGTGAAGTCTACACAAATATGATGTATGCAACTAATTCAAAATAGGAAATAAATATTTTGAGAAATCCAAAACTACATTGAGACTCGAAATGTATAGAGGTGATTTAACAGATTATTTGTGTAAACAATGAATGTAAAAAATATCACATCTATTTTCTTCTAGGAGCTTATAAAATAATTTTGAAAGCATTTAGATAATGTTGATCTATTTTTTTTGCATGGTTTTACGTGCAGATATTTATTTATGAATAATTTTTTGTTATTGATTTTACGCATTCCTTCTTAAATAATTTCATGTAATATTGAATTCTTTTAATCATAAGGACAAGGTTAATAAATTTTTAATTTGAATTAAAAAATTAAAATTAAATATGAGATAAAATTATCTTCAATTGAGGTGAAAGCGTTTAGCTTAAATAAGTGTTGAGTTTGGATTTTAAATAATAAATATTCCTAATAAATTAAATTAGATTATATTGGAGTCTTCTTCTACTCTATATTTCTTTTGATAAAATCTTACTTTATATTTCATTTTTTCATTTCTATTACGCATAATAAAACTTATAATTCTAATTATACGTGATATAAAACTTATTAATTATAAAATATGAATATATAAAACAACCAACCAATATTTCTATTATAATAGTAAGACATCATAATTTAAAATAAATACTCAAATAATATCTATATTTACATTTTTAAAGAACATATTGATTAATTTTAATATTTTATAAATTTATTAATTTTAAATAACAAAGGAAAAATATAAAATTGCAAGGATAACGAAGAATAAAAAAATTGGTCTTCTTTTATTCATTTTTGTCAATATATGAATATTTTTTATTTCAAATATCTATCTCAATTTGAAGAAACAAGTTATATATTACATTTAAAAAAGCAAGAATAAGAAAGAACAATAAATTGATCTTCTTTTAACAAGTAGTTCCTTAGTATAGACAAAGAAATGTTTAAAAAAAAAAAAAGATAAACCACAAACTTTAGGAAAATGGGATGTTGGGGTTTTTAAACTAATTTTTAAAAAGTAATTAGATAATACACACATTGCTATCCATAAATTAAAAATTCAAAAGATATAGAATAAAAGTTCAAAAATTCATAAGTAAACAAAATAGAAATACTTATTTTATATTGATAAAAATCGTGAATTTTTTGAAATATGTATTGATATTACTGTTCTTTTTTCAATGTTATTTTATTTCATTGCTTCTCTGTATTTAATACAATTATATGCAATTCATATATGTCTGATTTCTGTATTTAATATCACATTCATATATTTACTTTTCTAGGAGAATTATAAAATAAATTTATAGACATTTTGATATTTTAATATATTTATTCTCTTTTAATTTTACTTGCAAATTTACATTTATAATTTTTTAGTGATATACACGTAACACCAAAAAGTAATTTAATTCAAAATCAAATTACAAACAAGTAAAGTAATTAAATATAATAGAAAAAAGATGCACATTAAGGATTTGGGGGGGGGGGGGGATTTAAACTATTTTTTTGAATATAATGAAGCAATTAGACAATATCATATATATGTTACTATTTATCAACTCATAGTAGAATAAAATTTTACATTATAACGACCTAAAAATTTGTGGATGATGTAACGATCTGAAAATTTGATGAAATATGTGAAATTTATGATTTTGTATTATTTGACTATTCTACCCCTTCCCGTAGTTGCATTATGGTATTTCTGGGGTGTGAAAGTGATTGACATAATTTTTTTATGCATTTTGGTGTCATTTATGTAATATTGTGATTTTTTATGGCTTTAAGAGTCTTATTTTGAAATTATGTGAATATCTTTTGATCCGTGCGACGGATGGTCGAACGGACTGCGCCAGCAGCTTCGAAATATCGATTTTACGCTAGGTAGACCTTGGATTCGGGTCCTAGTACACCCGAGCTCATTTCGACCTATTGGTTGGAAAGTTGAAAAATTGAAAAGTTGGGTGTGGGACCCACTTTTGATCGAAACGACCTCGTATGGAAAATCCGACTTCGCCAGCAGATCCGGAATGTCTATTTTAGTGTGTTAGCAAGTTTGATATAATTTTACGGCTTTTAAATCTCATTTCGACCCTCGGTTTGGAAAGTTGTGATTTCAAGTTTCGGGGGTCAATTTTGTGAAAAACGAAATTTTCTGAAAAATTTGATATCGCCATCGCGTCCGGAATGTCGAATTTAGTGTGGTTTCATAGTTCGTTTGCTTAAATCGGACTCCGAACGAATTCCGAGCACCCCGTTAAAGTCCAGATTGAGTTAGAAAAAAAAAACAGTGTTTTTCTGTTACAGCAGTGCAGAAAAATCTGCACTATAAATAACCTTTTTTGATCTATTTTGCTCATTTTTCATCTTGCCTCTTGTGAGTTAAACCCTAAATATTTTAAGAGCTTAAAAGTGAAGTTTGTGAGAGCTTGGAAAGCTAGATTAACACATATTTTTTTATTTTAATTACGGATTTAAGGTAAGAATTCACCCTTTTCTTAGAAATTTCTTGATAAATTTCTCAAAACCTCAAAAAAATCTTAGGGCATGATTTTAAACCCAAATTTTATCCCCTTTCACTTGAATAATATTTTTATCTTATAATTACTAGTTTTTCATCAATTTAACCTTCAAAACAACTCTAATTCTTGATTTTAACCCGGATTTCAAGGATTTTACCCGGTAAAGCTCAAAAATGGTTTTTCTTCGATTTGAACCTCATTTTTTACTCGATTTAACTTGGATTTTCAGCTGTAGGTTCCTAAAAATATGTGGAACGTGTTTTTGAAGTAAAGTTTCGATTTTGCCCTTCTTTTTCGGAAACCCATTTTGGGGGTCCGTTTTGACCCCAAATCAAAAGTAGTCAATATGGGTGTCGTTGGTTTTGTTTTGACGCATAGATTTCATATTTGATGTTTTTAGTAGAGTTAGGGATTGTTCGTGAAAAGTAAGGTTGTAGGTTCAAGTGTAGCGGATCGATTTCGGCTTTCGAGGTAGGTTATGGCTTAACTTTTCAGACCGAGCTGGGTAGTAAATGATGGTACAAAAAGCATGTTAAGGGTGGGAAATAATCATGAAAAATGGCTATCTACGTGTTGTGCCCGTGTGGGTGCCTATATGTGATGTAATTGTCGAAATTGAAATATTATGTGATATGTTTGACCGTGTGGGGTCCTATGCGACATTGATAGCCTTGAATGCATGTGAGTAATTGTATTGTATTGTTTAATGTGGTACCATGGGTGTATTGTGATTATATTCATACTTTACTGGCAGATGAGACATGTGGAAATTCATGGATGAAATAAAAATAACGAGTGAATATTGGCTCATGTGGATGTGGAAATGTATCATTGTGGTTGGTTGTGGAAATATATCATGTGGTTGGTTGTGGAAATACTTATTGTGATTGGTTGTGAGCATTACATCTTCATATCATACTCATTCATGAAACATTAGTACCACCGTGGCTACATCTGAGAAACACTGGCAACACCTTTTTAAAAATATTGTAACACCTTATAAAACTCTTTTCGAGGAATGTGCCGGAAAGGAGATATGAGATATGTGGATTGTATATGGGTTGACGAACCCCCCATGGGTCCTACGTCGGGAAGCTTTAGCTCCGTAGGTGTATACGAGGATTGTGCGACGATCCCGAAGGTTGTGCGACAACCTCGTGCATCATCAGCATCATAATCATTATCTTATACATTGCACTTACTTTATTGTGTTTATGTTGTGTTGTATTGCCTTATTGACTTGTCATCTATGTATTTGTCTTACCTTCCTTTACTTGTATTTAATGATCTTGTATCTACATGTTCTCTCTTGCTCTATTTTATATGTGACATAATCTATACTTGTGTTCTATATCTTGATGTGCTTTTGCAATATATGTGAGATATATTAGAACTGTTAGTGCAAGCGGTGTGGGCTACCGTTGTGGGATATTTTCTGATTGCAGGTGACGTGCCCTTAGTGTATATTTTGTATGCCTTATTTACTACTTTGCTTAGTCGGCCTATGATACCTACTGAGTACAAGTGGATCGTACTCATGCCCCACTGCGCCCTTTCGGTGCAGGTCCTAGCTCGAGTGCGCCTCAGCTTACTTGATTTGGGCGGTTGTTGAAGCTTCCAAGGTAGCGGTTGGACATTCATGCATCCGAAGTTCACCTCTATCTTTCTATACTAGTTATGTCTTTATTAGTGTTTGGAGACAGTTATTATTCCTTTGTGGTTATTTTTTCGATGTATTTGACTCTTGGATTGTATTAGTTGTTCTTACACTATTGACACCTAGTTTTGGGCATGATTGGTGTTTTGGATAAGTTCTTTCCGCATTGTTATGATTATTTATATAGTTCGGCTTCATTCTAGAAGCCTTACCTTGGGTATTTCTGTCTTTTTCTCTATTCATATCAGTTTGGGTGATAGGCTTACTTGTCAAGGTACGCCGCGACAAATGCCATCATGACCCTCATTTTTGGGTCGTGACAAATTGGTATCAAAGCAACCAGGTTTCATTGGTCTCAACAGTGTAAGAACGGGATGTCTAATAGAGTCTCCGGATCGGTATGTAGACGTTTGTATCTATCTTCGAGAGGCTATAGGATGTCTTTAGAAAAATTCTCTCGTTTCATTCTTTATCGTGCAAAATTCTTTCATACCATGTATTCTGAGTTGTGTTTCACTCTTTCTACGCGAATGGAGTTGCTTATACCTCTTATCAATTGAGAGATGCAGCGAGAGATTATTAGATATCATTTGTTGGTTGTAGGCTTGTTAATGCTCCTGAGTTGTCGTGGGATCAGTTTGTTGATGCCTTTCTGGAGAGATTTGTGTCTTTTTGTATGAGAGATCGTATGTGGGACGAGTTTGATCATATGGAGCAGGGCTCCATGACAGTTTTTAAGTATAAGGCCTGCTTTCACGCCCTGTCCAGATATGAGCTTGAAAAGATTCAAAGTTTTTCAAAGGTTTGGTTGTCTCCTTTCAGTTGGCTACATCTCAGATGGTTGTGTTTGGGGGTTCTTTTCAGAGTATTGTGGATCATGTTAAGGTGACAGAGGGTATTATTAGTGCATCTCAGGGAGGCGCCAAGAGGGTGCATCATTTTGGTGAGTTTAGGAGTCAGACCTCTTGAGGTAGAAATTTTAGAGGTTCTTGTGGATACCATGGTAGGACAGTGCAGGTGATTTTATAGAGTGCAGGTGATCTTATAGAGTTCAGCTGGTGGATCTTCTTGTTCAGCTATTCAGGATAATTGTTTGAGCTCAGTTGTATTTTCTCTTGTTGAGACTGGTCGTAGAGGTTGCTATGTGTGTGATGAGACTGGCCATGTGGCCAACGAATATTTTTGCCATATGTTAGAGCTATTCCTATTTCAACTGTGAAAGGTAGGTGTTCTACCAAAGGTGCAAAAGGTAGCGATGGTAGAGCCCGTGTTGGTGGTTGTAGGGCTACTCAGCCAGTTTGTAGTCTTGGGTTGTGTTATGCTATACCATCCAGACTTGGTACAGAGGCTTCTGATGTTGTGATTACAGGTAACTTACTCATTTATTTCAGACCTATATCTGTATTATTTGATCCTGAATCGACTTTCTCTTATGTGTGTGTATTTTGCTTTGGGTTTTGATTCTATTAGTGAGCCTTCTGCCATGCCTATTTGTGTATCTACCCTGGTAGGTGAATCTTTTGTGGTGGATCAGACGTGTTGATCTTGTGTTGTGACTTTTGTCGGGCGTGAGACTTGGTAGACTTACTTGTGTTAGATATGATCGATTTTGGTATTATTTTGGGTATGGATTGGTTGGCTCCTTATAATGTTGTCTTAGATTGTTTTGCTAAGACTATGACTTTAGCTTTAGCGGGTGTGCCAAGAATAGCTTGGGAGGGTACACTCTATTCGGGTCCTAAAAGGATTATATCTTATGTTCAGGCTCGTAAATTGGTTGAAAAGGGATGTTTTTCTTAGTTGGCTTATATTCGTGACACCAGTGTTGTTTTGCCTCCTTCCTTGAATTCTGTTCGTGTTGTTCGTGAGTTTATGGAGGTGTTCCCTACGGACTTTCCTAGTATGCCTTCGGATCGAGATATTGATTTTATTATTGATGTTGAGTCGGGCACCAAGCCCATTTCTATTCCTCCTCATAGGATGGCCCCACCAGAGTTGAAGGAACTGAAGCATCAGTTGTAGGTGTTGTTGGATAAGGGATTTATTCGACCTAGTGTTTCACCTTGGGGTGCGTCTGTCTTGTTTGTAAAGAAAGAGAATGGGTCTATGCGGATGTGTATTGATTATCGACAGTTGAATAAGGTAACGGTTAAGAATAAGTATTCTCTTTCTCGCATTGATGATTTGTTTGATCAGCTTTAGGGTGCTGAGGTGTTTTTGAAGATTGATTTGGGGTTCGATTATCACCAGTTGAGGATTAGGGCTTTGGATATTCTGAAAATAATTTTTCAGACTTGATATGGTCATTATGAGTTCTTGGTCATGTCTTTTGGGTTGATCAATTCCCCTTCCGTATTTGTGGAGTTGATGAACTGGGTGTTTCGACTGTATCTCGACTCCTTGGGGATCGTATTTATAGATGATATCTTGGTTTATTCCAAAAGTGAGGCTGAGAAGGAGGAGCATTTATGGATTGTGTTTTAGGGATTGAGGGATAAGAAGTTGTATGCTAAGTTCTCTAAATGCGAGTTTTGGTTGGAGTCGGTTTCTTTCTTCGGTCATATGGTGACTAAGGAAGGTATTATGGTTGATCCAACTAAAGTTGCAGCGGTTCGTGATTGGGCTAGACTTACTTCGCCCACCTAGATTCTGAGTTTTTTTTTGGTTTGGCCGGGTATTATTAGTGTTTTGTTGACGGTTTCTCTTCCATTGCAGCTCCATTGATCAAGTTGACCCAAAAGAAGATTCTTTTTCAGTGGTCCGATGTTTGTGAGGCGGACTTTCAAAAACTCAAGGATTTATTGACTTCAGCTCCTATTTTGGCTTTGCCCAAGAAGAGCATTGGCGTTATTGTCTTTTGTGATGCTTCAGGTGTTGGGTTAAGTGTTGTGTTGATGTAGGAGGGAAAGGTAATCGTGTACGCATCTCGTTAAGATTGAAGCCTAATGAGAGGATTTATCTTACCCATGATTTGGAGTTGTGCGCAGTTGTATTTGCCTTGAATTTTTGGGGGCAATACTTGTATGGATTCCATTGTGAGATCTTCTTAGATCATCGTAGCCTTTGGTACTTCTTTATCAGCGAGATCTTCTTAGGAGGCAGTGTCGTTGGCTTGAGTTGCTTAAGGATTATGACTTGACTATTCTCTCTCATCAAGGCAAGGCTAATGTAGTGACGGATGACTTGATCCAAAAGTCGACTAGCATGGGTAGCTTGGTGCATCTTTTGATTCAAAAGAGGCCATTGGCCTTAGAGGTTCAGTCTTTTGCTAACCAGATAGTCAGGCTTGATACTTCGACACCAGGGCATGTTTTTGAATTTATGGAGGCTAGATCATCTTTGATCGAGTAGATTCAAGCTCATCAGTTTGACGACGTTGGATTGAGGTTGATTCGAGATAAGGTATAGAGTGGGGAGGCTAAAGAAGCCTCACTTGATTCGGATGGAGTTTTAAGGATTGGGGGATGAATTGTGTGCCGAGAGTGGTGATCGGATTTGGTTGATCTTGGGGGAGGCCCATTGTTTCAGATACTCTATCTATCCAGGTGTGACTAAGATATATCGTGATTTATGGATACACTACTAGTGGGGTGGTATGAGGCGAGATATAGTGGATTTTGTGGCTTGTTGCCTATGTTGTCAACAGGTGAAGGCCGAGCATATGAGGCCTGGTGGATTGCCCCAGAGGTTACCCATTCCCGAGTGGAAGAGGGAATGGATCACTATGGATTTTGTGACTGGTTTTCCTCGTACATCTTATAGTTCTGACGGTGTTTGGGTCATCGTGGATCGATTGACCAAGTCAACTCATTTTATTTCAGTTTAGGTCTCATTCAGTGCCAAGAGGTTGGCCCATATCTACATTCGTGAGATTGTGCGTCTTCATGGTGCGTCAGTGTCCATTATTTCAGATCGAGGTTTTGTGTTCATATCCCACTTTCGGAAGACTTTTCAGGATGAGTTGGGTACTTGGATTGATCTTAGCACAGTGTTTCATGCCCAGATTGATGCCAGTTAGAGCAGACTATCCAGGTTTTCGAGGATATGCTTCACGCGTACGTGATGGATTTGGTGGCCAGTGGGAGCAGCATTTGGCTTTAGCAGAGTTTGCATATAATAATAGCTACCATTTTCGTATTGATATAGCTCCTTTTGAGGCATTGTATGGTAGGCGTTGTCGCTCCCAGTAGGTTGGTTTGATGTTTCAGAGGTGAGACCTCGAGGTATGGACTTGCTTCGTGAGTCTTTGGATAGGATCCGGGTCATTTAGGATAGACTTAGAGCAGCCCAGAGTAGGCAAAAGTGTTATGCTGATCGTAGACTTCGTGCCTTGAGTTTTGGTGTGGTGATCGTGTTTTCCTTCGAGTTTCACCCATGAAGGGTGTGATGAGGTTTGGTAAGAGGGGCAAGCTTAGCCCCAGGTATATTGGTCCATTTGAGATTCTTCAGACTGTTAGTGATGTGGCTTATGAGTTGGCTTTGCCCCCTGATCTATCAACTGTTCATCCAGTTTTTCATGTTTCTATGCTTCGTCGCTATATTCTTAATGAGTCTCATGTCATTCGTTGGGAGTCAGTTCAGTTAGATTAGCGGTTGTCCTTTGTTGAGGAGCCAGTTTCCATTTTGGCTAGGGATGTTAGGTAGTCACGCTCTAAAGTGATCCTTGTGGTTCAGGTCCAGTGGCAACATTGACCTGTAGATGTGGCTACTTGGGAGGTTGAGTCTGATATGCGTAGTTCTTATCCCCAGCTTTTCGTTGACTCGGGTATTTCTTTGCCTTAGTTCGAGGACGAACTAGTTTTTTAGTGGTGGATGATGTAACGACCTAAAAATTTGTGGATGATGTAACGACCTGAAAATTTGATGAAATAGGTGAAATTTATGATTTTGTATTATTTGACTATTCAACCCCTCCCCGTAGTTTCATTATGGTATTTCTGGGATGTGGGAGTGATTGACATAATTTTTTTATGCATTTTGGTATCATTTATGCAATATTGTGGTTTTTGATGGCTTTAAGAGTCTTATTTTAGATTTATGTGGATATCTTTTGATCCGTGCGATGGATGGCTAAATGGACTGCGCCAGCAGCTCCGGAATATCGATTTTAGGCTAGATAGACCTTGAGTTCGGGTCCTGGTGCACCCGAGCTCATTTTGACCTATTGGTTGGAAAGTTGAAAAAATTAGAAAGTTGGGTGTGGAATCCACTTTTGATCAAAACGACCTCGTATGGAAAATCCGACTTCGCCAGCAGATCCGGAATGTCGATTTTAGTGTGTTAGCATGTTTGGTATAATTTTACGACTTTTAAATCTCATTTCGACCCTCGATTTGGAAAGTTGTGATTTCGAGTTTCGGGGGTCAATTTTGTGAAAACGATATTCTCTGGAAAATCTGATATCGCCATCGCGTCCGGAATGTCAAATTTAGTGTGGTTTCATAGTTCGTTAGCTTAAATCGAACTCCGAACGAATTCCGAGCACCCCGTTAAAGTCCGAATTGAGTTAGAAAAAAAAACAGTTTTTTTCTGTTACAGCAGTGCAGAAAAATCTGCACTATAAATAACCTTTTTTAACCTATTTCGCTCATTTTTCATCTTGCCTTTTGTGAGTTAAACCCTAAATATTTTGGGAGCTTAAAAGTGAAGTTTGTGAGAGCTTGAGAAGCTAGATTAACACTTATTTCTTGATTTTAATTACGGACTTAAGGTAAGAATTCACCCTTTTCTTTGAAATTTCTTGATAAATTTCTCAAAAACTCAAAAAAATCTTAGGGCATGATTTTAAATCCAAATTTCATCCCGTTTCACTTGAATAATATTTTTATCTTATAATTACTAGTTTTTCATCAATTTAACCTTCAAAACAACTCCGATTCTTGAATTTAACCCGGATTTCAAAGATTTTATCCGGTAAAGCTCAAAAATATTTTTTCTTCGATTTGAACCTCGTTTTTTACTCGATTTAACTTGGATTTTCAGCTGTAGGTTCCTAAAAATATGTGGAACATGTTTTTGAAGTAAAGTTTCGCTTTTGCCCTTGTTTTTCGGAAACTCATTTTGGGGGTCCGTTTTGATCCCGAATCAAAAGTAGTTAATATGAGTATCGTTGGTTTTGTTTTGACCCGTAGATTTCATATTTGATGTTTTTAGTAGAGTTCGGGATTGTTCGTGAAAAGTAAGGTCGTAGGTTCAAGTGTAGCGGATCGATTTCGGCTTTCGAGGTAGGTTATGGCTTAACTCTTCAGACTGGGCTGGGTAGTAAATGATGGTACAAAATGCATGTTAAGGGTGGGAACTAATCATGAAAAATGGCTATCTACGTGTTGTGCCCGTGTGGGGGCTTATATGTGATGTAATTATCGAAATTGAAATATTATGTAATATGTTTGACCGCGTGGGGTCCTATGTGACATTGATAGCCTTGAATACATGTGAGTAATTGTATTGTATTGTTTAATGTGGTACCATGTGTGTATTGTGATTATATTCATACTTTACTGGCAGATGAGACATGTGGAAATTCATGGATGAAATGAAAATAACAAGTGAATATTGACTCATGTGGTTGTGAAAATATATCATTGTGGTTGGTTGTGGAAATATATCATGTGGTTGGTTGTGGAAATACTTATTGTGATTGGTTGTGAGCATTACATCTTCATATCATACTCATTCATGAAACATTGGTACCACCGTGGCAACATCTGAGAAACACTGGCAACACCTTTTTAAAAATATTGTAACACCTTATAAAAACTCTTTTCGAGGGATGTGCCGGAAAGGAGATATGAGATATGTGGATTGTATATGGGTTGATGAACCCCTCATGGGTCCTACGTCGGGAAGCTTTGGCTCCGTAGATGTATATGGGGATTGTGCAACGATCCCGGAGGTTGTGCGACAACCTCGTGCATCATCATCATCATCATCATCATCATCATCATCATTATCATATACATTGCACTTACTTTTTTGTGTTTATATTGTGTTGTATTGCCTTATTGACTTGTCATCTATGTATTTGTCTTACCTTTCTTTACTTGTATTTGATGATCTTGTATCTACATATTCTCTCTTTCTCTATTTTATATGTGACATAATCTATGCTTGTGTTCTATATCTTGATATGTTTTTGTAATATATGTGAGATATATTAGAACTGTTAGTGCAAACGGTGTGGGCTAGCGTTGTGAGACATTTTCTGATTGCAGGTGACGTGCCCTTAGTATATATTTTGTATGTCTTATTTACTACTTTTCTTAGTCGGCCTATGATACCTACTGAGTACAAGTGGACCGTACGCATGCCTACTGCGCCCTTTCGGTGCAGGTCCTAGCTCGAGTGCGCCTCAGCTTACTTAATTTGGGCGGTTGTTGGAGCTTCCAAGGTAGCGGTTGGACATTCATGCGTCCGAAGTTCACCTCTATCTTTCTATACTAGTTATGTCTTTATTAGTGTTTGGAGACAGTTATTATTCCTTTGTGGTTATTTTTTCGATGTATTTGACTCTTGGATTGTATTAGTAGTTCTTACACTATTGACACCTGGTTTTGGGCATGATTGATGTTTTGGATAAGTTCTTTCCGCATTGTTATGATTATTTATATGGTTCAACTTCATTCTAGAAGCCTTACCTTGGGTATTTCTGTCCTTTTCTCTATCCGTATCAGTTTGGGTGATAGGCTTACTTGTCAAGGTACGCCGCGACAAGTGCCATCATGACCCTCGTTTTTGGGTCGTGACAGAAAAACATAAAATACAAAAGCTTTTTTGAATTAAATGACTATCTTTATTCATAAAATTTTTGTTAGAAGTGCGATGAAGGGGGATATTAGCAATCTATTACCTTTAAATTGTGAATAATATAATAAAGAAAAATATAAAATATAGTAATATTTTTTTACAATGACATGATTTTTTTTCCGTATAGATTTGATTAGAGATATGAGGATTAGGGTAGATAGGGATGGAACGGGGGGAGGGGTAAATTTTTTATATTTTTAATCTGAGCTAGCCTTTCCAAATGGATAAAGAGGTGGATCATCTGATCTTGAAATATGTGAGGTAGGGGCAGGAGGTGGGTGGGGTAGATTTTATTTTTTTGCATTTCATTTAGAATAATATGATAGTTGAACTTTTCTTTAAGGTAATATGATTTAATATGCTCAAACGAGATATTTCAATATAAAATGATTATAAATAATATTTTAATATTATCCGCGCATCGCGCGGGTACGTACACTAGTATATATATAAAAGCAAAACTAAAACAAAACAGGATGTCAAGTGACAACATATTAAAATAGTCACGTGACAGTTTTTATGACAAAATTTAAAAATATTTTAAGACAGAGTTTAATATATTATAATAAAAAATTTGAATTGGAAGATTAAGTATTTGAATTTGAAATACATTAGCTTAATAACTAGACACTCATAATTGAAGAGTTCAAATAGACTATTACTATTTCAAACTTATCTCTTGTATAATTTAAATATATATATATATATATATATATATATATATATATAGAGAGAGAGAGAGAGAGAGAGAGAGAGAGTATGTTTATTTTAATAATATAATAATAATAATCAATAAATAATCGTAGTAATAATACACAAGTTGTATTGCTTTAATTTGAACACAAAAACGGGGTAGTAGTAGAAAAAAATTTGAATTAAAATATAGGAATATTTGAATTTGAAGATATAGATTTTTTTTAAAAAAAAATTACCATTAGCTTAAAAGGTTCTAATAGACATATACTATTTCAAACTTATCTCTTTTAAAGTTTAAATATTATAAAATATATTTAAATATAATTTAATTACATATTAGGGAAAGATAAAAAATTATTAAAATAATAATAATAGTTAATAGTAATGGTAGAAGCAATAGTAGCAGTAGTATGTACGTATAGGATAATAATAATAATAATAATAATAATAATAATAATAATAATAATAATAATAATAATAATAATAAAAATAAAAAATATAGTAGTACATACATAGTAGTAGGTGGTGGTAAGATAATAAAAAAATAAAATATAAAAGTTGTGGTACATAATAATAATATTAATGGTAGTACTTTATACGTAATAGTAGTCACATCACAGTAATGAACTTTTACTATTTTTCATAAACTTATATTTTCAAATGTACCAATAATAATTATAATAAAAGTAATAGCAGTAGTTAAAGATTACTTACAACAAATAAGCTACTTAAATGAGGCATTGAGCTAGAGAACAAGTTATCATCGCTATATCAACTAGAAAACGAGTCAAAGGCTCACTTAATTTTTAGTTTTGTTTTAAAAGTAATAATAAAATAGGGAATAAGAAAGTAGTCAAACGAAAAAAAAGAAGATAAATGAGAGAAAGAGAAAAAATAAAATAAAATAGCAAGGATAAGGATGAGTAACAAACTGATCATCTTTTATTTATTATTGTTAACTATAAAAAATATTTGAATAAAACTTATTGATTTCAAATATTTTTTCCAATTTAAATATATAGATTAATAAAAATATATACATTGTATTTAAAATCAAGGATAAGGAAGAGTATAAAAGATCTTTTTTAAAATAAAAAAAATATGATTTGATATTTGAATTCGAATTTAAATAAAGTTTGAGTTGAAATGAAATTCTAACTTATTAACTTCTCTTATATATACTTCTATAATAATATACAATGTTATTTACTGCATTCTTTATACTGGTTGTATTATTTACTACATTCCTTATACTTTTCATTCTCTAGAAATTATTTTTTATTTTAATATGTGGTTCATTAGCTTTTTTATATGCAAATGAATGATGGTTGTATTACAGGTTAAATATATTCCCCTAGAATCAAACCTTGAATTCACGTAAGTAATAGTTTTTCATCATATGTTTAGTTGTTTGATTTTTCAAAAAATAAATATATTATGGATCTAATGATAGGTGAAAAAATATTTTTTATTGAAAATTTTAGTCAAAAGCATTTAACATATAAATGCATATTGTTAGTTCGTGACAACATTTAGCTATTCATACTCCCCTTGCTAAAAAACATGAGCTCTATGAACCTCAATGATCTCCTGTCGATCTGTCTAAATTCAGGAGCATAGTAATAACACGTGTGAAATACTGTAGTAACTAATGTTTTACTATTGTTGTACCACTACTCATATTATACGTTAGATTAGAATAATGTTTGTTCTGTAATTTTAGGCATTAGTTGCTGGTAATCTACTACATTATAGGAGTTAGTTTAGGTATATTGGTTTAGTTCATGTATGTAAACTCCATTGGAGGCTCATCAAATAACATTTACTTATTTCATCCTACTTTCTCTGCATTTATATGGTATCAACGCCACAAATAGTCTAAATATTGTCTTCAAATTGTTAGTTCGTGACCGTTGTTTCTCTTTAAGGTAAGCTTTTTAAATTTTATTTATGCACAAAATTTTATTGGAAAAATTCAACTGAACTATGATGTTTTGAGGTCGAACTTTGTCAGGTATAAAGGATAAAAGGATTCGGTAATGAAGAAAAATATATTTTTCTATTCTCTCATGTTGATTTGATTAAGATTTTTTTAAAATATTTTATTATCAACGATTATGGATCGGAGCAAACTATGTGCAAAATTAGTAATTCATTTTTTATTATCAATTGTTATTTTATTATAGAATAACAATTATTTAATGGTTAATATTTTATATTTATTATCTTTTAAAATTATCAATAAAATATGATAAAATAATAATTTCACTTTTTTTCATATCAAAATATTTAAGATAATTGCATCTGTCATTATATATTAATAATTAATTATAATTTTACTATGAACAATTATTTTTAATATTTCATAATCAATTTAAAGTATGTTAATATGATACAATAAGAAATTTTCAATTTTCAATTTTATTATTTCAAATGAATAAGTTAGTATTTTTTTAATGATATTTTCATAAATAAGTATTCCGCGCATCGCACGAGTACCTATACTAGTTTAAAGTAAAAGAAATTTTTTTTTAATGTAAATAAAGGCCTCAAAATTTCTCTCTCAATTCCTAAATTCCTGTCACATTTTTTGTTCACCCTTGATAAAAACATTAATTATTTCGCTGTCCATTTTTATTTGTCTACTGATTTATTGACATATGAATTAAGAAATAATAAATGATAGAGATAATTTTATCATATAGTAAATTTAATGATTTGAGAAATACAGTATATAATGAATCTTATTTAATACTAAGGGTAAAATGGATAGAAATAGGTAAATTATCAGTACTTTTATAAACTAAACAAGTATTGTTGGACACTCCCAAATAGAACAGTGAATAAGTAAAGAAGGACAGAGAGAGTAAAAGATAATTTGACTAAATTAACCTTATTAATTAGTAATAGTTTATCCTAAAATTAAAACAAATATCATCTTGAGAACTACCTATTTGAATTCTTACAATAAAATGTTATTTTGTTGATTATTTAAATATTTAATATTATTTCATATTTCATATCCATATCTATATATATAACAAAGCAAAGAAGTTAGCCTAAAATTAAGCCAAGTGGCATATTGAGAACTAGCCACTTGGTATTTTGGCAACAAGAATCCATTTTGTTAGCAACAAAATTTATTTTGGTGATTATTTTGGTGAATAACCAATTAGTAATCAAGCAACTTATACGAAAGATATTACTATGACCAAAAAGTCATTCAAAATAAAAAATATTGCAATAGAGATGTCATTCTTTAAAATATGTGAACAATTAATTTAAACAACATAAATAATAATATTATAAAAAGTAAATATTTATAATTTTACTACAATTGAGTAAATCAAGAAAATATTACAAAAAATCAATTAGTAAATAGTAATCATGTAACTTATATGAGTAAGATTATAATAATCAAAAAGTCATTTCAAAATAAAAAAAAAATATTATGAAAAAAATGTTGTCCCTAAAAAAATATACACAGTTAATTTAAATAATAATATTATTTAAAAATATTTATGATTTCACTACAATTTAGCGAATCAAGAAAGTATTGTAAAAAAATCTATTAGAGAATAACTAATTAATAATCAAGTAACTTATATGAAAAAGATTATTATGACAAATGTAGTCCTTCCAAAATTAAAAATATTATGAAAAAGATGTCATCACTCAAAATGTGTATATAATTAATTCAAATAACAATATTATATAAAAAAGAACATTTAAGATTTGATTACAATCTATCTATATATATAATAAAGCAAAGAAGTTAGCCTAAAATTAAGCCAAGTGGCATATTGAGAACTAGTCACTTGGTATTTTGGCAACAAGAATTCATTTTGTTAGCAACAAAATTTATTTTGGTGAATAACCAATTAGTAATCAAGAAACTTATACGAAAAATATTACTATGACCAAAAAGTCATTCAAAATAAAAAATATTGCAATAGAGATGTCATTCCTTATAAATAAAAATATTATAAAAGGTAAATATTTATAATTTTACTACAATTGAGTATATCAAAAAAATATTACAAAAAATTAATTAGTAAATAGTAATCATGTAACTTATATGAATAAGATTATAATAATCAAAAAGTCATTTCAAAATAAAAATAAAAAATATTATGAAAAAGATTTTATCCGTCGAAAAATATACACAATTAATTTAAATAATAATATTATTTAAAAATATTTATGATTTCACTGCAATTTAGTAAATCAAGAAAGTACTACAAAAAAATCAATTAGAGAATAACTAATTAATAATCAAGTAACTTATATGAAAAAGATTATTATGACAAATGAGTCCTTTCAAAATTAAAAATATTATGAAAATGATGTCATTAATCAAAATGTGTATATAATTAATTTAAATGACAATATTATATAAAAAAGATATTTATGATTTGATTACAATTGACTAAATCAAGAAAGTATCAAGAAATATCAACTAAGTGAATAACCAATTAGTAATCAAACAACTTATATGGAAAAAATATAATAACCAAAGAGTTATTCCAAAATTAAAATATTATGAAAAAGATGTAATCACTCAAATGGTAACGTTGGACTACAAAATGGAAGAAGTTTATTTCAATATATTTCAAGTAATTTTATATAAAAGATATGCATTCATATTTATTGGAAGAATTTTCATTCGATATATTTTAAGTAATCTATATTTAAAACAATATGCATTCATATTTAATGAAAGGATTTTCATAATTAAGAATAACTATCAATGAATAATTACATTATCATTCTATATTAGGAAATGAATAAATGATAGTATTGAATTTAAAAGGAGGGTAGATTGAAAATAAATAAATATTAAATTTTTTAAAAATGAATATTACTACACAAAAAAGATTGCATAATGTTTATCGAAAATAACTACTAAAATTACATAGTCCTAGTTAATATTCGAAGTCAAATAAAATTTTGCCTTACAAAGTTATTCCTTAATTGACCAATCGTATAACCTTTTATATATCGGTAAGAATAATTTCGAATTTTAAAATAATCAAATTTAAAAAAGATAATCCGTTTACGCTTGCATGTGAGTAGTGTTTATGCGCCGCAGGCGGGCTTAGATGAGGAGGTGAAAGAGAGATTTTGGGAGGCTTTGGACGAGGTGGTGAGAAACATGCCTAGCTCGGAGAAGATTGTCATAGCAGAGGACTTCAATAGGTATATTGGGGTTTTAGCGGGAGTCTATGACCATGCGCATGGAGGTTTTGGTTTCGGTGATAAAAATGGTGAGGGAGCTGCTCTGTTGGAGTTTGCGAGAACCTTTGGGCTGGTGGTAGTGAACTCGAGCTTTCGGAAGAAGGAGGACCACCTGATTACCTTCCGAAGCGCGATAGCCAAGACTCAGATTGACTTTCTGTTGCTTAGGAAGGGGGTAGGGCTTTTTATAAGGACTGTAAAGTCATCCTGAGTGAGCATCTTTCAACCCAGAACAAGTTTCTGGTGATGGACTTGATAATCAAGAAGAGCTAGAAGAGAAAGGCCGGGGATGGTCGACCTAGAATTAAGTGGGGAGACTTGACGCCAGTTAGTGAGCTAGAGATAGGAGAGAAGGTGGCCGGAATGAGGGTGTGGGAGTGCAGGGGGGGATGTGGATGTTATGCGGGATAGGGCTGCCAACTGCATCACGGACACTGCAAGAGAAGTGTTAGGTATTTCGATGGGTCGGGTAGGACGGCATAAGGGGGACTTGTGGTGGAATAAAGAAGTTAAAAAGAAAGTGGAGATTAAGAAGGGACGTATGTTAAGTTGATTGAAAGTAATGATGAAGAGGAGAAACGGGTGAATAAGGAGGTGTAAAAACTAGCAAGGAAGGAGGCTAAGTTAGCAGTTACGACTGCTAAGACAGCAACGTTTGAGAACCTGTATGCGGAGTTGGAGGAGAAAGGCGGGAAAAAAAATTATATAGGCTGGCTAAAGCTAGAGAGCGGAAGGGTCGTGATCTTAATCAAGTGAAGTGCATTAAGGATGAGGATGGTAGAGTTTTGGTGGAGGATGTTCACATTAAGAAGAGATGGCAAAAGTATTTCCATGGCTTGTTGAACGAGGAAGGGGACAGAAACATTGAGTTAGGGGAGTTGGAGAACTCGGAGAAAAAATAGGATTTCAGTTACTGTAGACGTTTTAAGGTTGAAGAGGTCAGAGACGCTATTCGTAGGATGCGGAGGGGTGGGGCGACAAGGCCTGACAAAATTCCGATGGATTTTTGAAGTATACTGGTAGAGCAGGTTTAAGGTGGTTGACTGATTTGTGTAACGACATTTTCAAGACTGCGAAAATGCCTGAGGCTTGGAGATGGAGTATGATGATTCCGTTATATAAAAATAAGGGTGACATTTATAGTTGCAACAATTATAGGGGTATTAAGCTGTTGAGTCACACTATGAAGATTTGGGAGAGGGCGGTTGTAACGACCTAAACTTTTGATGAAATATGTGAAATTTGTGATTTTGTGTGATTTGACTATTTTACCCCTCCCCGTAGTTGTATTATGATATTTTTGGAGTGTGGGAGTGATTGACATGATTTTCGATGCACTTTGGTATCATTTATGTAATATTGTGGTTTTTTATGGCTTTGAGAGCCTTATTTTGGACTTTTGTGAATATCTTTGATTCGTACGATGGATGGACGAATGGATTGCGCCAGCAGCTCCGAAATATCGATTTTAAGTTGGGCAGACCTTTGGTTTGGGTTCGAGTGCACCCGAGCTCATTTCGATCTATTGGTCGGAAAGTTAAAAAATTAGAAATATAGGTGTGGGACCCACATTTGATCGAAACGACTCGGATGGAAAATTTGACTTCGCCAGCAAATCCAGAATGTCGATTTTAGGGTGTTAGCATATTTGGTATGATTTTACGACTTTTAAATCTCATTTCGACCCTCGATATGGAAAATTATTATTTCAGGTTTCGAGGGTCAATTTTATGAAAACGATATTTTTTAAAAAATATGATATCGCCATCGCATCCATAACGTTGAATTTAGTATGGTTGCATAGTTCATTTGTGTATATCGGACTACGAACGAATCCCCGGGCAACCCGTCGAAATTCATTTCGACTTAAGAAAAAAAATCAGCAGTTATTGCAGAAAAACTGCAATATAAATAGCTTTTTCCACCTATTTTTGACCCATTTTGCACATTTTCATCTTGCCTCTTTGGAGTTAAACCCTAAAATATTGTGGGAGCTTAAAAGCAAAGTTTGTAAAAGCTAGATTAACACATTTTTCTTGATTTTATTATGGATTAAAGGTAAGAATTCACCCTTTTATTAGTAATTTCTTGATTAATTTCTCAAAACCCCAAAAATCCTAGGGCATGATTTTGAATCTAAATTTCACTCCTTTCACTCTAATAATATTTTTATCTTATAATTACTAGTTTTTCATCAATTTAACCTTCAAAACAACTCCGATTCTTGATTTTAACCCGGATTTTCAAGATTTTACCTGGTAAAGCTCAAAAATGGTTTTCTTCGATTTGAACCCCATTTTTTACTCAATTTAACTTGGGTTTTCAGTTGTAGGTTCCTAAAATTATGGGGAACATGTTTTTAAAGTAAAGTTTTGATTTTGTCCTTCTTTTTCGGAAACCCATTTTGGGTGTCTGTTTTGATCCCGAATCAAAAGTAGTCAATACGAGTGTCGTTGGTTTTGTTTTACGTGTAGATTTCATAGTTGATAATTTATTAGAGTTCGAAATCATTCGTAAAAAGTAAGATCACGGGTTCAAGTGTAGCAGACCGATCTCAGCTTTCGAGGTAGGTTATGGCTTAACTCTTTCAGATTGGGCTGGGTAGTAAATGATGATACAAAATGCATGTTAAGGGTGGGAACAAATCATGAAAAAATGGCTATCTATGCAGTGTGCCCGTGTAGAGGCTTATATGTGATGTAATTATCGAAATTAAGATATTATGCGATATGTGTGACCGTGTGGGGTCCTATGTGATATTGATAACCTTGAATACATATGAATAATAGTATTGTGTTGTTAAAATTCTAATGTGGTACCATTGGTGTATTGTGATTATATTCATACTTTATTGGCAAATGAGACATGTGAAAATTCATGGATGATACAAAAATAATGAGCGGATATTGACACATGTGGTTGTGGAAATGTATCATTGTGGTTGGTTCTGGAAATATATCATCTGGTTGTTTGTTGAAATACTCATTGTGATTGGTTATAAGCATTACATCTTCATATCATACTCATTCATGAAACATTGGTACCACCGTGGCAACATCTGAGAAACACAGGCAACACCTTTTTAAAAGATATTGTAACACCTTATAAAACCCTCTCCAAGGGATGTACTAGAAAGGAGATATGAGGTATGTGAATTATATACGGGTTGACGAACCCCCAATGGGTCCCGCATTGGGAGGCTTGCCTCCGTAGGTGTATATAGAGATTGTGCGACGATCCCGGAGGTTGTGCGACGACCTCGTGCATCATCATCATCATCATCATCACATACATTGCACTTACTTTATTATGTTAAGCTGTATTGTATTGGCATATTGACTTGTCATCTATGTATTTATCGCATATTTTTTTACTTGTATTTGATGATCTTGTATATGCATGTTCCCCTTGTTCTTTTTATAGGTGATATAATACGTACTTTTGTTCTTTCTTGGTGTAATATTGCAATATATGTGAGATATATTAAAACTGTTAGTGCAAGCGGTATGTGCTATCGTTGTGGGATATTTTCTGATTGCAGGTGACGTGCCCTTAGTGTATATTTTGTATGCTTTATTTACTACTTTGCTTCGTCGGCCTATGATACCTACTGAGTATAAGCGGACCGTACTCATGCCTACTGTGCCCTTTCGGTGCAGGTCCTAGCTCGAGTGGGCCTCAGCTTGCTTGACTCGGGTGATTGTTAGATCTTCCAAGGTAGTGGTTGGACATTCATGTATCTGAAGTTCACCTCTATCTTTCTACAGTAGTTATGTCTTTATTAGTATTCGAAGACAGATATTATTCATTTGTGGTTATTTTTCTGATGCATTTGAATCTTGGATTGTATTAGTAGTTTTTACACTATTGACACCTGGTTTTGGGCATGATTGGTATTTTGAATAAGTTCTTTACGCATTGTATGATTATTTATATGGTTCGGCTTCGTTCTAGAAGTTTTACTTTGGGATATTTCTGTCTTTTTCTCTTTTCGTATTAGTTTGGGTGATAGGCTTACTTGTCAAGGTATGCTGCGACAATTGCCATCATGACCCTGGTTTTTGGGTCATGACAAATTGGTATCAGAGCAGCCAGGTTTCATTAGTCTCAACGGTGTAAGAAAGAGATGTCTAATAGAGTCTTGCAGATGTCTATCTTTAAGAGGCTATAGGATGTATTTAGGAAACTTTTCTTATTTTTATTTCTTACCGTACAAAGTTTTTCCATATCTTGTATTCTGAGTTATGTTTCACTCTTTCTGCACAGATGGTGTTGACTAGGTCCTGTGAGAGTAGTGATGCAGAGCCTTCAACCAGAGGACGAGCCTCGAGTCGTGGATGAACTCGAGGGAGGGGACGACCCCGTGGTGCAGCCCCTTCTAGAAGGAATGCTAGGGGACTCTCTCCTGAGCCTCGTGTTGAGCAGGTTAGAGGGGTGGGTCCTACTCCAGTTCTTCAGAGTTCGTCTTCCCCAGTGTTTGAGGGATTGTTGGTGCGTTTGCTGACCCATCTAGAGGGTCCTTCTTTGGTTATGCTGGGTGTTCTTCCAGTTCAGAGTGTGGATCCTCTGTCATAATCGCTTCTGGTTTGAGTACTCCTCAGACCCCGAGTACTATTCCACCTTCAGTACCGATATCTGACTATGGGGTTCCTAGATCAGGAGCTCAGCCGTCATCTATGTTACTTCCCCAGATGGGATTACAATCTACCATATTTACTATGCCCTCTCTCATGGCTAGTGCAGTGATGTCTTCTTAGGATTAGAAGAGGTTCGAGAGGTTTACTCAGTTGGGTCCTCACAGATTTGGTGGCGCAGTGGGTGAGGATGCCTATGAGTTTTTGATTGATTGCCGAGAGAAGTTGCATAATTTGGGTTCACTCGAGTCTCATGAAGTTGCTTATACCTCTTATCAGTTGAGAGATACAACGAGATATTGGTGGAGGTCGCTTGTCAGTTGTAAACCCCATAATTCTCCCGAGATAACTTAGGATCAGTTCACTGAGGCTTTCCTAGAGAGATTTGAGCCTTTTAGTTTGAGAGACCGTATGCGGGATGAGTTTGATCATTTGGAGCAAGGCTATATTACATTTTCTAAGTATGAGGCACGCTTCCATGCCTTGTCCAGATATTCCTATAATAGCATTTCTACTGATTCTGAGAAGATTCGAAAGTTTGTGAAGGGTTCGGGTATTTTTCTTCAGTTGGCTACGTCTCAGATGGTTATGTTTGGGGCTTGTTTTCAGAGTATTGTGGATCATGCTAAGATGGCAGAAGGTATTCTTAGTGCATCTCAGGGAGGCACCAAGAAGGCGCGACGTTTTGGTGAGTTCAGGAGTCAGACCTCTCGAGGCAGAGATTTTAGAGGTTCTTGTGGATACCATGGTAGGATAGTGCAGGCAACATTACAGAGTTCAGGTGGTGAACCTTCTAGTCCAGCAGTTTAGGGTGGCCCATTCGGGTCCAGTTGTACTTTCTTCTATTGAGACTGGTCGTAGAGGTTGCCATATGGTCAGGGACTGTCCCCGCCGGATGATTCGAGCTACTCCTATTTCATCTGCGAGGGGTAGGGGTTCTACCAGAGGAGCGAGTGGTAGAGGTAGTGGAGCTCGTAGGGCCACTCAAGTAGTTGGTGGTCGTGGGGCTACGAGACAGCTGATGGTCGTGGTTAGTGTTACGCTATACCAGCCAGACCTGAGACAGAGGCTTCTGATGTTGTGATTATAGGTATTTTCCCTGTTTGTTTCAGACCTACATCTGTATTATTTGATCTCGGATCGACTTTCTCCTATGTGTCTGTATATTTTTCTTCGGGTTTTGATTCTGTTAGTGAGCCTCTTGCCATGCCTATTTATGTATCCACCCTGGTAGGTGATTCTTTAGTGGTGGATCAGGCTCACCGATCTTATGTTGCGACTCTTATCGGGCGTGAGACTTTGATAGACTTGCTTGTGTTAGATATGATCGATTTTGATGTTATTTTGGGTATGGATTGGTTATCTGCTTATCATGTTGTCTTAGATTGTTTTGCCAAGACCGTGACTTTAGCTTTGCCGGGTGTTCCAAGGATAGCTTGGAAGGGTGCACTTCATTCGGGTCCTAAGGGGATTATATCTTATGTTCAGGCTCGTAAATTGGTTGAGAGAGGATGTCTATCTTACTTGGCCCATATTCGTAACACTAGTGTTGTTTCGCACCCTTTCTTAGATTCTGTCCGTATTGTCTGTGAGTTTATGGATGTCTTTTCTACGGACTTGCCTGGTATACCTCCGGATCGATATATTGATTTCACCATTGATGTTGAGCCGGGCACTAAGCCCATTTTTATTCCTTCTTATAGGATGGCCCCAACAGAGTTGAAGGAACTAAATGATTAGTTGCAAGAGTTGTTGGATAAGGGATTTATCCAACCTAGTGTTTTACCTTGGGGTGCACCTGTCTTGTTTGTGAAGAAAAATGATGGGTCTATGCAGATGTGTATTGATTATCGGCAGTTAAATAAGGTGACGGTTAAGAATAAGTATCCTCTTCCTCGCATTGATGATTTATTTGATCAGCTTCAGGGTGCTGTGGTGTTTTCAAAGATTGATTTGAGGTCTGGTTATCACCAGTTGAGGATTAGAGCTTCGGATATTCCAAAAATTGCTTTTTGGACTCGATATGGTCATTATGAGTTCTTGGTCATGTCCTTCGGGTTGACCAATTCCTCTGCCGCGTTCATGGAGTTGATGAACCGATTGTTTCAAGCGTATCTTAACTCCTTTGTTATTGTATTTATAGATAATATCTTGGTTTATTCCAAGAGTGAGGTTAAGTATGAGGAGCATTTGTGATTTGTTCTTCAGAGATTGAAGGATGAGAAGTTGTATGCTAAGTTCTCTAAGTGCGAGTTTTGATTGGAGTCTGTTTCTTTCTTGGGTCATGTGGTGACTAAGAAAGGTATTATGGTTGATCCAGCCAAGGTTGCAGCGATTCGTGACTGGGCTAGACCTACTTCGCCCACTGAGATTCGGAGTTTTGTTGGCTTGGTCGGGTATTATCGATGCTTTGTTGAGGGATTTTCATCCATTGCAACTCCATTGGCCAAGTTGATCTAGAAGAAGAATTTTTTTCAGTGGTTCGATGCTTGTGAGGCGAGCTTTATAAAGCTCAAGGATTTGTTGACTTCAGCTCCTATATTAGCTTTGCCTAAGGATGGCGTGGGATTTGTTGTCTTTTGTGATGCTTCAGGTGTTGGGTTAGGTGTTGTGTTGATGCAGGAGGGCAAGGTAATTGCGTGTGAATCTCGTCAATTGAAGTCTCATGGGAGGAATTATCCTACCCATGATTTGGAGTTGTGCACAGTTATGTTTGCCTTGAAGTTGTGGAGGCACTACTTGTATGGAGTCTGTTGTGAGATCTTCTCAGATCATCGTAGCCTTCAGTACTTCTTTACCCAGCGATATCTTAATATGAGGCAGTGTCGCTGGCTTAAGTTGCTTAAGGATTATGACTTGACTATTCTCTACCATCCAGGCAAGGCTAATGTAGTTGCGGATGCCTTGAGTCGAAAGTCGACTAGCATGGGTAGCTTAGCGCATCTTTTGACCCAGGAGAGGCCTTTGGTCTTAGAGGTTCAGTCTTTAGCTAAACAGATGGTTAGACTTGATATTTCGACATCGGGGCGTGTTTTGGCATTTTTGGATACTAGATCTTCTTTGATGGAGCAGATTCGAGCTCATCAGTTTGATGATTTTGGATTGAGGTCAATTCGAGACAAGGTATTGAGTGGAGAGGCTAAGGAAGCCTCACTTGATTCAGATGGAGTTTTGCGGATGAGAGGCCGAGTTTGTGTGCTGAAAGTGGGTGATTGGATTAGGTTGATCTTTGAGGAGGCCTATTGTTCTAGATATTCCATCCATCTAGGTGTGATTAAGATGTATCGTGATTTGAGACAACACTACTGGTGGGGTGGTGTCACACCTCTTTTAACTCCAAAAAAAGAATGATTTTAAGTTTCGAAAGGGTTTTTATTATTAAAGTGACAAAATGAAGATAATTTGTTTCGAAAAGGATTATTTACATTCAAAACTCAGAGTCCCCACTTGGCATAAATCGAGTGTGCCAAGTCACCATTGGAAATCCTTTTTCAAAATGGTTTTGACTCTAAAACTGATCTGCAAACAGAGATTTCGGCTAAGGAATTCTGTTGACCGAGACGAAGGTGTTAGGCACCCCTCGATCCCGTGGTTCGACCACAATCGCTTGGTGGAGCATATCGTCTAATTTGACAGTATAAAATGTATAAACCACACAAAACACATAAAACAATCAACCACAAAAAAGACGAATCCAAAGTATAGTGTCCAGTCCGATTATACAGTCCAAAATAAAAAGATACTGAAAAGTAAACCTACACTAATCCTAAACTACTCTCCAATGCTTTACCCGATGCCTCGGGCCTTGATCACGAGCCTCCTTTGCGTACATGATACTTCGGGGCATTCCCCGACGAATAAGTACAGTGTGGCCTTGGGGCATTCCCCGATGAATGAATACATTTGATGAAATATAACAAAAATTAAGAAATAGTTCAACACAGACATTCACATTCAATTATATAGAATCCTACGAGTTGCCTATCCCGAGCCTACCGTTTGCCTACCCACTCGACAACATATCACGTTCAACATCAACAATGAATCAAAATATCCTAATATCCACTTTTATCAATTTTCGATTTCCACCCCCAAAATAATTGACTAATTCTTCGACTATCAATTCAATTTCTCACATTCAAATCCAACATCAACCAACCCATAACAAAGATTCAAACATGCTCAAACAACAAATCATTTCCGATTAATTAACCAACTTCAACATAGAATCACCCAAAATAATTAGACTTGCTCAACCACACAATCAAGATCATATCATCAACCAAAGTATTCCATCCATAACATAGGGTATCGTAAACAAAGAAATAAACTATAGTAAAGGTTAGAAATGGACCTGATTCAGAACTTTCGGATAATATTGCTTTAATAAATAAAGAAATCCGCTCCTGATAACCTCGACTTTGAGCTTCAACAATGACAAAGATCCAACTCGATATCGTCAATTCCGACCCGAATTAAAGACCCATGAAGAACCAGACAAGCACCCCGAACAGAAACTTTGGTATTTTGCCCGTTTAACAGTATTTTGACTGCAACGAAGCAATAGACGCGCGACTTCACCATTTTCCGACCAAACACCTCAGAAAATCGATCGACAGATGTGAATAAATGATGGATCTTGGCGGTGTTGGTGGATTCGGGGTTCAAATCCGACCTATAGCCCCTTTTGTGATGGTTTCGAATGGGTTTCATGATGTTTGATGCATTTTCGGCGAGTCCATCGCCGGAACAATAACAAACTCCTGAACTTCCGTTCTCTCAGCTCCTTCTCCCTCCCTCTATTTTCGTCTTTCTCTCTTTCGCTTCATTACTATCTCTCTTTTTGTTAATCTCTCTCCATTGCTCTCTCTGTGTGTGCGTATGCTCTGTGTATAGAGATAGTGACGATGGAAGAAGTAGTGTTCGTGTGATATCCATTTGGGTGTGTGTTTTCTGTGCGAGAAGAAGAAGAATAAAAAAAATGGCGTCAATTGTGCTTTTTTTTTCTCTATCATTGTACCTCTCTCTCTCTAGCTTTCTCTTTCTCTCGCACGCGCTTTGTTAACCTCTTAGCTCTCCCTCCATTTGGTGTAACAGTGAGGTTCAATCGTGTGTGTGAGGAGTGTGTGTCTTTTATTGTGAGTTTGAGTGAGTGGAATTGAATATTCTTTTTTTTGTTTCCTTGTGTGTATGGATAGAGTCCCCCTTTTTACCTTTATGTATGTGTATGTATATGGTGAGGTTCCCAGATATGTGCCTAATTGTGTGTTGTGAGATTAGGGTGGGGTAATGGTAGTGACGTGGGGTAGGGGTAGGGGTTAGGTGTCCAACTTTAATAAGGAGGGGTTGTTAGAATAAGATAAAATTAGCTAGGAATTATTATTTTTGTCTTTTTGTGAAGGGGTTATCACACAGTTGAGGGTACATGATAGGATAAGGTGTGGTATGAGGAGAGATATAGAGGATTTTGTGGCTCATTGCCTATGTTGTCAGCAGGTGAAGACCGAGCATATGAGACTTGGTGGTTTGCTTCAGAGGTTATCCATTCCTGAGTAGAAGTAGAAATACATCACCATAGACTTTGTGACTGGTTCGCCTCATACATCTCATAGTTTTGACAGTGTTTTGGTCATCGTGGATCGATTTACCAAGTCATCTCATTTTATTTCGGTTCAGGTCTCATTAGTGCTGAGAGATTGGCCCGTATCTACATTCACGATATTGTGCATCTGTATGGTGTGCCGGTGTCCATTATTTCAAATCGACATCCCGTGTTCACATCTCACTTTTGGAAGACTTTTCAGGATGAGTTGGGTACTCGAGTGGATCTTAGTACATTATTTCACCCCCAGACTGATGGCCAGTCAGAGCAGACTATACAAGTTTTGGAGGATATGTTTTGCGCATGCGTGATGGATTTTGGTGGCCAGTGGGAGCATAATTTGGCTTTAGCAGAGTTTACATATAATAATAACTACCATTCCAATATTGATATGGCTCCTTTTAAGGCATTGTATGGTAGGCGTTGTCGCTCTCCTGTAGGTTGGTTCGATGTTTCAGAGGTGAGACCTTGAGGGACGGACTTACTTCGTGAGTCTTTGGATAGGATCCGGATCATTCAGGATAGACTTAGAGCGGCTCGGAGTAGACAGAAGTGTTATGCTGATCGTAGACTTCGTGCCTTGAGATTTGATGTTGGTGATCATGTTTTCCTTCGAGTTTCACCCATGAAGGGTGTGATGAGGTTTGGGAAGAGAGGCAAGCATAGCCCCAGGTATATTGGTCCATTTGAGATACTTCGGACTGTTGGTGATGTAGCTTATGAGTTGGCTTTGCCCCCTAATCTATCAGCTGTTCATCTAGTTTTTCATGTTTCTATGCTTCGTCTCTATATTCCTAATGAGTCTCATGTCATTCATTTAGAGTCAGTTCAGTTAGATGAGTGGTTGTCATTTGTTGAGGAATCAGTTTCCATTTTGGCTAGGGATGTTAGGCGGCTGTGCTCTAGAGTAATCCCTATGGTTATGGTCCAGTGGCGACATCGACCTATAGAAGAAGCTACTTGGGATGTTTAGTCTGATATGCGTAGTTCCTATCCCCAACTTTTCATTGATTCAGGTATTTCTTTGCCTTAGTTCGAGGACGAACTAGATTTTTAGTGATGGATGATGTAACGACCTAAAAAATTGATGAAATATGTGAAATTTATGATTTTGTGTGATTTGACTATTTTACCCCTCCCCGTAGTTGCATTATGATATTTATGAGGTATGGGAGTGATTGACATGATTTTCGATGCATTTTGGTATCATTATACAATATTGTGATTTTTGATGGCTTTGAGAGCGTTATTTTGGATTTATGTGGATATCTTTTGATCCATGCGATGAATAGACGAACGGACTGCACCAGCAGCTTCGGGATTAGAATATCAATTTTAGGCTAGGTAGACCTTTGGTTCGGGTCCCGATGCACCCGAGCTCATTCCGACCTATTGGTTGGAAAATGGAAAAATTAGAAATATGGGTGTGGGACCCACATTTGATCGAAACGACCTCGGACGGAAAATCCGACTTCGTCAACAGATCTGAAATGTCGATTTTAGGGTGTTAGCATGTTTGGTATGATTTAACGGCTTTTAAATCTCATTTCGATCCTCGGTTTGGAAAATTATAATTTTTGGGGTCAACTTTGTGAAAACGATGTTTTTTTGAAAATTTGATATCGCTATTGCATCCAAAATGTTGAATTTAGTATGGTAGCATAGTTTGTTTGTGTATATCGGACTCCGAACGAATCCCAGGCACCCCGTCGAAATTCATTTCGACTTAAGAAAAAAAACCAACTGTTATTGCAGAAAAACTGCAATATAAATAACTTTTTCCACCTATTTTTGGCTCATTTTGCATATTTTCATCTTGCCTCTTGGGATTTAAACCCTAAAATATTGTGGGAGCTTAAAAGCAAAGTTTGTGAGAGCTTGGAAAGCTAGATTAACACATTTTTCTTGGTTTTATTACGGATTAAAGGTAAGAATTCACCTTTTTATTAGTAATTTTTTGATAATTTCTCAAAACCTCAAAAATCTTAGGGCATGATTTTAAACTCAAATTTCACTCCTTTTACTTCAATAATATTTTTATCTTATAATTACTAGTTCTTCGTCAATTTAACCTTCAAAACAACTCCAATTCTTTATTTTAACCCGGATTTCTAAGATTTTACCCGGTAAAGCTCGAAAATAATTTTTCTTCAATTTGAACCCTGTTTTTACTCGATTTAACTTGGGTTTTCAGATGTAGGTTTCTAAAAATATGGAAAACATGTTTTTGAAGTAAAGTTCCGATTTTGCCTTTCTTTTTCGGAAATCCATTTTGGGGGTCCGTTTTGACCCAGAACCAAAAGTAGTCAATATGAGTTTCGTTGGTTTTATTTTACGCGTAGATTTCATATTTGATGTTTTTAGTAGAGTTCGGGATCATTCGTGAAAAGTAAGGTCGCAGGTTCAAGTGTAGCGGATCGGTTTCGGCTTTCGAGGTAGGTTATGACTTAACTCTTTCAAACTGGGCTGGGTAGTAAATGATGATATAAAATGCATGTTAAGAGTGGGAACTAATCATGAAAAAATAACTATCTATGTGTTGTGCCTGTGTGGGGACTTATATGTGATGCAATTGTCGAAATTGAGATATTATGGGATATGTGTGACCGTGTGGGGTCCTATGTGATATTGATAGGCTTGAATGCATATGAATAATTATATTGTGTTGTTAGAATGCTAATGTGGTACCATTGGTGTATTGTGATTATATTCATACTTTATTGGCAAATGAGACATGTGAAAATGGTGTACCATTGGTCCTAAGTTTGGTTGGGCGACGCCTAACCAATCGTCTATCCTTACTGTCTCTCACGAAAATGGGCATAACTTTTCGCTCGGGTATTGGATTAAGGAAAAATTGGTATCGTTGGAAATCTAATTCGATTCTCTAAAATTTGGTGGGTCTAAATCTGCCAAAATATCACCTATAAATCACGTTATTCTTGTTCAAAGATGACCCTTATAAAATCGAACGCTAAGATTTGATGGATTCAAAAACTCTTAGCTTGCATCACTCTAAGCGACTCATATGAGCATGCTTAAGACATATCAAGCTATCCTATTGCTAGGATATTCATTGTAAGTCATGCACTAAAATGCTACTTACAGGATAAGAGGTTTCATACGTAGGAAAACTTATTCACTTCCTAGCTTAGAAACATGCGGGGTATTACAATATCATGTGGTTGTTTGTTGAAATACTCATTGTGATTGGTAAAGACTATTACATCTTTATATCATACTCATTCATGAAACACTGGTACCACAATGGCAACATCTGAGAAACATTGGCAACACCTTTTTAAAAGATGTTGTAACACCTTATAAAACCCTTTCCAAGGAATGTGCAAGAAAGGAGATATGAGGTATGTGGATTGTATATGGGTTGATGAACCCCCCCCATGGGTCCTGCATTGGGAGGCTTGCCTCCGTAGGTGTATACGGGGATTGTGCGATAATTCCGAAGGTTGTGCAATGACCTCGTGCATCATCATCATCATCATCATATACATTGCACTTACTTTATTGTGTTATGTTGTGTTATATTGGCATATTGACTTTTCATCTATGTATTTATCATATCTTCTTTTACTTGTATTTAATGATCTTGTATATGCATGTTCCTTTTATATGTGATATAATACGTACTTTTGTTCTATCTTGGTGTGATGTTGTAATATATGTGAGATATATTAGAACTGTTAGTGTAAGCGGTGTAGGCTACCGTTGTTGGACATTTTCTGATTGCAGGCGACGTGCCCTTCGTGTATATTTTGTATGCTTTATTTACTACTTTGCTTGGTCGGCCTGTGATACCTACTGAGTATAAGTGGACCGAACTCATGCCTGCTGCGCCCAGTGTGCCTCAGCTTGCTTGACTCGAGCGACTGTTGGAGCTTCCAAGGTAGCGGTTGGACATTCATGTGTCAAAAGTTCACCTCTATTTTTCTACAGTAGTTATGTCTTTATTAGTATTCATAGACAAATATTATTCATTTATGGTTATTTTTCTGATGCATTTGACTCTTGGATTGTATTAGTAGTTCTTACACTATTGACACCTGGTTTTGGGCATGATTGGTATTTTGGATAAGTTCTTTTAGTATTATATGATTATTTATAAGGTTCGACTTCGTTCTAAAAGCCTTACCTTGGAATATTTATGTCGTTTTCTCTTTTTGTATCAATTTAGGTGATAGGCTTACTTGTCAAGTTATGCCACGACAAGTGTCATCATGACTCTAGTTTTTGGATCGTAACAGTGGTTGAGCGGAGATTGATGAGGGTCGTGTCCATTTCGGAGAATCAGTTTGAATTTATGCTTGGTCGCTCGACGACAGAGTCAATCCACCTGGTGAGAAGATTGGTGGAGTAGTATAGAGAAAAGAAGAGGAATGTACATATGGTATTCATCGACCTGGAGAAGGAGTATGATAAAGTCCCTAGGGAGGTTCTTCGGAGATACTTGGAGGTGAGAGGGGTCCCAACGATGTACATCAAAGCTATTAAGGACATGTACGATGGAGGGAAGACTCGGGTGAGGATGGCGGGAGGAACTCAGAATATTTTCCGATTGAGACAGGGTTGTATCAGGGACCGACTCTCAGTTCGTTTCTGTTTGCGCTGGTGATGGACGTGTTGACGCGGAGTATTCAAGATGAGGTGCCTTGGTTATGTTATTTGCAGATGATGTAGTACTGATTGATGAGACGCAAGAGAAGAATGAAAAATTGGGGGTTTGAAGGCAAATCCTTGAATCTAAGGGGTTCAGGTTGAGTAGGTCCAAGACGAAGTATATGAAATGCAAGTTTAGTGACTTAAAGCAGAAGGACGGAGTGGTAGTGAGGTTGGATTTCCAGGATGTTTGTAAGAGGGATAGTTTTAAGTATTTTGGGTCTATGATTCAGGGGAATGACGAGATTAATGAGGGTGTCTCTAAATATATTGGAGCAGGTTGGATGAAGTGGAGGTCGTCTCGGGAGTGCTGTGTGATAAGAAGGTGCCCTTAAAGCTTAAAGAGAAGTTCTATAGAGTGGCATTCCGTCCAACCATGCTGTATGGTGCAGAGTGTTGGCCAGTCAAGAACTCCTATATTTAAAAATTGAAGGGAGAGAAAATGAGAATATTGCGTTGGATGTGTGGACTTATTAGAGGGGATAGAGTTAGGAATGGGATTATCCAAGAGAAGGTGGAAGTGGCTTCGGTGGAAGATAAGATACGAAAAGGAAGGCTGAGATGGTTTGGGTATGTGATGAGGAGGGGCACGGATGTCCCAATACATAGGTGTGAGAGGCTAGCTTTGGATGATTTTAGGAGGAGTAGAGGTAGGTCAAAGAAATACTGGAGAGAGGTGATTAGATATGACATGGAGCTGTTACAACTTACTGAGGACATGACCCTAGATAGGAAGGTGTGAAGGTCGCGGATAAAGGTAGAAGGCTAGTGCGTGTGTGGGTTGTAACTAGTAGTTAGGGAGCTCTTGTGTAGCTGGGTTAGTAATCCTAGGATTGTGTCCATTGATAGGAGCCGCTAGTGTATGCTACTACTAGGTTGTGTCCTTTTCCTATTTCTTATTTTTGTATTGCTCTTATTTCTATTTTGATTATTTCTCATTTCTTATTTCGGTTATGCCACCCATTCTGTTTTATGTGTTTCTATGACCTTGTTAACTTTTCTTTATCTTGAGTCGGGGGTCTATCGAAAACAACCTCTCTACTTCTTCGGAGGTAGCGGTATGGACTTCGTACATGTTACCCTCCCCAGACCCCACTTGGTGGGAATACACTGGGTTTGTTGTTGTTGTTGTTACATAAAAATTTAAATGTGCAGATCAATAAAATGAATTAGGAATAAATATTTCTTAATAATAAAAATATCAATAAAAATTTATAATAATTTTTATATGATGAAATGTAGGTGTGAGTTACTAATAAATTAGAATATATGCAATTGAAGTATTACCATAAAATGAATATTTATATGATAAAAAGTATTTGTGATTTCATTCAATGTAAGTCAATTAAGGAAGCATGACAAAATTGATTGAGAAATATAAATAGAAAATGAATAATCAATTAACAATTATATACATATATATGAAAAGAATATTGTACCAACTGCAATTAATCTAGAAATTCTAATGCCATAACAATTTACCACTACATAAAAAGGTTACACTCAGTAAAAGCTAATTAATTTCTGCCATAACATGTTGGAGAAGATGAATTGTGCAAGTGATTTCTGCCGCAACTTATCTTGTCGTGATAATCGCTAGAATCTCAATTTACTGTGAGTATTGTTTTAGAATAGATTTTTCTTGATTCATCAAGTCAACTAAATATACAAGTTATGTTGCATATTCATTTTATTTTCTACATGTTTGGTGAAAATTTTATGAGCCAGTATTTATGTACTTTATGTTTTATAAAAAAATATAATCTATACTCATTGAAATTTAAGTTAGTGATCTTTTAATAAGTCATACATTTTTAAAGACTTATAAAAATTTATCTTGGTCAAAATATGCAATGAGAATTTTAGCAATAACATAAAAATTTACAAGTTATACATTAAATATGAAGAAACCAACATTGGTATTAGATAGTTGATTTTCTTACATTGCAAATATTGTTGTTTTAGATTTTAGTGAGATGATAATTTGATTTCAAAAATTAATAAACTATGATACTAAATTACTAATCCATTATATTTTTATATATTAGGATTAACACTTGATTTGTCTATACTATATTTCTATATGTTATGATTAACAATTAATTTGTAAATTAAATTGTGTGATTTTAATAGTATATTAAAAGTTTTGTGATATTGTATTAAGAATGATAGTTAAGTGACCTTAGTAAAAAAATGATAGTTGTATAACTGTTTATGAAATTTACCCGACACTAGAATTACTATCTCAAAAGCTATATATTGAAGATCAAAATTTCGGTGAGTATCTCGTGGCTGATGCTCAATGGGCAATGCTCAAATTCAATAAATCAAATACTTATGAATATTGATTTTTTCAAATTCATTATATTTAAATTCTTACTACAAATATTATTGTACTTTTACGTAGCATATTATACTAATGTGAAAGTAAAGGTCATTTATCATTTGTTATTTATAAACATTATGCTACAAACTTTCTTATTTTTTTGTTTTAGTTGGTATAAACAGGCAATGAATTCAATCATGTTTATCTTTATATTTTTAACTCCAATTTTAGAATATTGTGGATTTTTTGATGCAATAATTATTTTGATCTACTTTGTACAATATAAAGGATAAAGATGAATAAGATTAATATCTTATTGTACTAATGAACATGAAGGGTTAAATATTAGTTGAATGTTCTAAGATGGGAGGGAATTCAATTTCGGTACTGATTAATATTTCTAATTTCATTCAAATTGAGTAAATTGAGAAAGTATGATATGATTGATCGAAAATAAAGTTGAAGAGTGAATATTCAAACCTATGAAGGACCAAACCATTTATTCGAAAAAATAATATACAATAAGATTCATTAATATTTGTTGGTCCATTATCATAAGAGAATAAGTGAACATTGTGAAATCGTGTAAACATGTTAGGACTTTAGATAATGTTATAAGTTATTTGTTGAAAAAATGGCAATAAAAAAACATGAGAGAGGGAAAATTGACTATTATTGAGACTTTGCTCAAAATATTTGCTCTGACGCAAAAATATTTAAAATTTATAAAAAAATACTGTGACTAAGATCATTCAAAGAAATACAAAATTTATTTTGAAAGAAAAATCTATTAAGACAAGAAAAGAGAAGGGGAAACTCCTTTCTTCCTCTTGATAAGAGGGTGCAAATTAAAATATTTAATATAAAAGAATTTAAATTTCAAGTTAAAATTTTACGGAGAAGCCTCATGAGCATAACTCTAAAACATATCTTTCATTAGTTCTTTGTTTTTCTAATCAAATTTAGAAGTAAGTTACTTAACTAATACTATAATTATGTTAAATATGCATTTTCTTTTGTAACTATATAATTTTTTTACAAAATAAATCAATATAGATCACAATATTATCTAATATTCTCAAATAATTATATTATAATATAATATTATTTTCACACGGATACTATCTTTCGAAAAGAAATATTTAAGTTTTATGTAATTAATGATATTAATTTTAATATTTTAATAGTTATTTTTCGTATTGCATAAATTTATTAATTTCAAATATGTGAACGATATTGAATAAATTTTTTATTATATAAAATTAATAAGATAATAATTTCTATAATTAATTTCATTTAATATCGGTCGCGCATCGCGCGGGTACTAATACTAGTATATAATAAAGGAGGATAGTCTAACCTAAATTTAAGACAAGTGTCATCTTGAGAACTAATTATTTGAATTCTTATAACAAAAAATTATAATCTCATAACAAAAAGCTATTTGGTTGTTTATTTAAATATTTAATATTATTTCATATTTCATATTTATCTCTATATATAATAAAGGAGGATACTCTAGCCCAAAATTAAGACAAGTGTCATCTTGAGAACTACCTATTTGAATTTTACAACAAAAAACTATCATTTCATAACAAAAAACTATTTTGTTAATTATTTAAATATTTAATATTAGTTCATATTTCATATCCATATATATATAATAAAGGAGGATAGTTTGACCTAAAATTAATACAAGTTACATCTTGAGAACTATCTATTTGAATTCTTACAACAAAAAAAAAACTATCATTTCATAGCAAAAAGCTATTTTGTTGATAAATTAAATATTGAATATTATTTCATATTTCATATCTATATGGAGTATATAATAAATGAGGATAGTATAGTCTAAAGTTAAGACAAGTGTCATATTGAGAACTACCTATATGAATTCTTACAATAAAAAACTATGATTTCATAACAAAAAGTTATTTTTTTGATTATATAAATATTTAATATTATTTCATATTTCATATCTATCTCTATATATATAATAAAGAAGAATAGTCTAGCCTAAAATTAGTATAAGTATCATTTTGAGAACTATCTATTTTACTTCTTACGATATTCGTATATAAGCAAACGTTTTTGACAAATCAAATTGATTTTATCTATTTTTTTCACTTTGAAATGATTTATTATGAATTATTTATTATGAACTATTCAAGAAATTAGAAGATTTTGACTTACATCCCATTAGTTTACGTTGGTTATCTATTGGTCAATGAAATTATTTTTAATGCTTTTACTCATTTGATAAATTTATAAATTTAAGTTATTTTTTTAATTTATCTTTGTTTAATGATTATTTTTACGTAAATAATATCCGCAAATCGTGCGAACATTAATAAGTACTAATTTAGAACTAATAGTAAAAGTTGAAATAAAGATCTGATTTTATAAAATGATAAGTATTATGGAATATCTATTAATGAATGTAATCCCTTATTTCCAAAACAAGAAACTACACTCATATTTAAATTAAACAATTTAGGTAAATAAAGACCTCAAAATCAAATCCTTTTTCCCAAAATCAAGAAACTCTCCTCATGTTTAAAGTCGACAATATGTGAATAAATGCCTCATATTTGAGTAATCCATTATTTTCTCCACCAAACAAATGCAATCATCTCCCTCCTCCCATTTCCCAACTCTTTCTCCACCAAGAACCTCACTTAATGGTAAAAATTTAACTTTCATTTACAGACATCTCCAATCAAAGTTTAGAATAATCCATTTCATTTTTGACTTTGTTCTTGATTTCCCACCCCAACCCCTACCCCTATTAGTCCACTCCAAATCTTCATAGTTCCCTTTTAAAATTCTTCAAACCTCATTCTTCTCCCTCCTCAATTAGTCCAACACCCTCTTAATCTCTCTCTCTCTCTCTAATCACACATTTCATAATAAAAAAATCAAGAAACCCCCACAAAGTTTAACTTGAACAACAACCAATCCCTCCAAAAAAAAAAAAAGCACCAAGAAGATTCTTATAAAAAATAAAGTGCTAAAATTCCCATACCTCCTTTTTCTTTTTCATATCCCCATTTTACATTATCAACAATCAAATCCTTCGTTGGGGACACCAAAAAAAATAAAAAATAAATTCAAAATCTCAAACCCTAAAATGAAGAATTGTTTTTGTTGATTTTCCTTAGAAAATATAAGAGATTCTTGATTTGGGTATTGCTCAAATATTCAAGATTTGCTAAGAAATAAATCAATAATGTCCCAAATGAAGCACATTGACAATAATCCATCAACCCCAGGAAAATTCAAGATTGAAAAATCACCTTATAATAGGCTTATTAGGCTACAATTTTCTTTAGCCAAGCTTATTTTTTGGTCACTTGTTTTTGTGGGGTTAATCTTTGTATTCTTTAACAGATCACCAAGTGCATCCTCTCATGTGTCTTCAGATCTTTCAAGAAGATCTCTTAGAACAAGTTCTTATGGAGGTCCAGCTTGGGAAAAAAGGATAAAGGCATCAGCAAAAATCAGGTCAAGAAATGGTATATGTGTTTTGGTTACTGGGGCAGCTGGTTTTGTAGGAACACATGTATCAGCTGCCCTTAAACGCCGTGGAGACGGCGTTTTAGGATTGGATAATTTTAATGATTATTATGATCCCTCACTCAAAAGAGCGAGGCAAGAGCTATTAGAGCGCTCTGTGGTGTACATTGTTGAGGGGGATATTAATGATGTCACCCTTTTAAAGAAACTTTTTGAAATTGTTGCATTTACACATGTTATGCATTTGGCTGCACAAGCCGGTGTCCGATACGCTATGGAAAATCCTAGCTCATATGTGCATAGTAATATTGCTGGACTTGTTAATATGCTTGAGGTTTGTAAGAGTGTTAGTCCTCAACCTTCGATTGTGTGGGCGTCGTCTAGTTCTGTGTATGGATTGAATACTAAGGTACCTTTTTCAGAGAGGGATAGGACAGACCAGCCTGCTAGCTTATATGCTGCTACTAAGAAGGCTGGTGAGGAGATTGCTCATACTTATAATCATATTTATGGGCTTTCGATAACTGGATTGAGATTCTTCACAGTTTATGGACCGTGGGGGCGGCCAGATATGGCTTACTTCTTTTTCACAAGGGATATTTTGAAAGGAAAGTCAATTCCAATCTTTGAGGCGGCTAATCATGGTACTGTCGCAAGGGATTTTACGTACATTGATGATATAGTTAAGGGTTGTTTGGGGGCATTGGATACGGCTAAGAATAGCACCGGAAGTGGTGGGAAGAAGAAAGGTCCTGCTCAATTGAGGGTGTTCAATTTGGGCAACACTTCTCCTGTCCCGGTATCTGATCTTGTCAGTATTTTGGAGAAGTTGTTAAAGGTAAAAGCTAAAAGATTGGTTATGAAGTTGCCAAGGAATGGAGATGTGCAGTTTACTCATGCAAATATAAGCTCGGCTCAGAAGGAGCTCGGATATAAGCCTACCACAGATCTACAGACGGGATTGAAGAAATTTGTTCGATGGTACTTAAGCTACTATGGTAATGGAAAGAAAAACGTGCAGTGATACATTTCGATTCAATCGAGTGGTAGGACAATTAATTCTTTTCATTTTGATTCTTATGATTATTTTAATGTATCTCCGATTGTTGCCCCCTTGTTTTCTTTTTTTACCTCCATATCATGATGCCAAGGGGCACATCTAATCCCACGACAGAATTTGTGGTGGATGGATGGTGTTTGCTGGACAAAGTTGATATGTATCAGATGCAAACTGAAGCCATTTTTTTTTCTTCTTTTTCCACTTTTTAAGTGTAATTGTTGTAGCTTTATAATTGTAGAATTCACGACAGATAGAGCTGCTGCTGATTGATGGACAGCGATCATGTATCACCTTTATCAGATTCTAATAAAAGTAGCAAGATAGTTCCATATTTGGTTCACTCTATATCTTTTTAAATTGAATATTTCTTTGTTTATCAAGATGATATTGTGCTCTAGGTAGATAATTTTTTGTTAATCCTGTTGTGTGTTTTTATGTGCTACAAATTTCTGATATTTCTTTTTTGAGATCATTCCTTGTACATAGTTGCTGAAGTTAGATCGTTCTAATTCAAAATATAAGATTGTGCATCTCATGTTGCACTATTAAAAGTTGATTATTTAGGGTCATTGTAATAATACTCATCAAAACAATTAGGTTCATCGTATTAGATTGGTGCAATTCTTTCCTTTCTCTAGATTTTCTAGAACTTTTGTTTCATGGAGAAGAAAGAAAAAGAGGGGATGCCGGTATAAAGAATCATTTGAAGCTGCAATGTGGTATATGACAAAGAAAAGGGGGGGGGGAGGGGTGATACGATTCAAATGGCCTCCTTAGCTTTCAATGACATCATTCGAAGTCAGTACGTGGTGCATCAAACTTTGGTCACATTAAGGAAACGGGATCCTTCATGGAGGGGCTGATTTGAGTACACCAAAGAGCAGTCCCACGTGTGAAAGATTGCTTGGAGCATTGAAGATTGAGGACTCACGGTTTTGGGCCTTCATTAAGGACATTTTGGTTACTTAGCCTTGTCCAAGTAACACTCCATGACCACCCCTTTTCATTAAGGATGTTGTGGTCATTTTGTTATGTAATAAGTTAGACTATAAATAGGTTCTACTAGTTCATTTGCTAGTTAGTTTATGAAAGATGAAAGATTGAAACACTTGAAATCCTCTCTCTTGAGAGTAGACCACCTTAGTATAGTCTTAGTTAGGACTTGGAAAAGTCATCCTTACTATAGGGCTTGGAAAAGCCAATATTGTTCTTTGCTTGAAAACGGTGGATCTTGAGGTGAGTCGATTACCTTGGCGGTCACCGTAAGAGTGTGATTTTGATTATTACATTCATTAGGGGTTAATGTTGAAATATACTTGGTTCTTAATCTTGTAATAATTTTGGTTTCACTATCTATCCTTTCATTATTTTGCAAATCCGTGTGTTTTTGTGTTTGTCATCTTGTATCCCTTTGTGTTGCTTGTTCTTCTCACGTTTTGTGGACTGTTTTGGCATCTTGGTGGACTGATTTGTATTATTTGGTATCAAAGCATGGCTTGATTTTGTTCCCACAAGATCAATCTTGGGCTCGTAAACTTGAAAATAAAAAAAAAGTGTTAGAAAACTGAAAAATCATAAAGAGGCAAATCTGTCCATTTTTTTGTGTTCTTGGCCGAAATTGTGTTCTTCTTCTTGTTGTTGTTTTGGCGGAGATTTGTGTCTAAATCTAGGTGTGTTTTGATTGTCTTAGTTGTTTCTAAGTGTTAGTTTTGTCTTCACTAACTCCCTTGAGTCTAGATCCAAGTTGAGCTTGAACATTGTTGTTGGTATTGTTGTTATGGTTTCAAGAACTTGAACATTGTTGGTGTTGTTGTGTGGACCAAAACTTGAAGGTGGTTTGAGCTCGTGTTGTTGGTATTTTGTTGTGGTTTTTAAGCTTGAAAAAGGTGTTGTTGATTGTTGGAGGTTCAACGTGAGGCTAGGTTTTCAAACTTCTATTGAAAGTTCTTGTTGTTCTAGACTATCTTCATGTCTAGTTGCAAAAAAGCTCTTCAATTATGTTGTTTGATCCAAAAGCCAAGTGGAAAGAAGTGAGGCCTTTGTTAGTCTTTAAAACAAATCCCAAAAACCTACCAAAAGGGAAGGGGGACAAAAAGATCTACAAAAACTTGGTACTAAAAGAGGGAAAAAACACTTTTCTAGGTGTCCAAAAGAGGAAAGGGCCACCAACCCTTCAAAAAGGTGTCTTGCCCAAAAGGTGTAAGACAAGTCAAACCTTTTTGAATGTGAAAAAGGGCTCCAATCTTGATATTTTTCTTCCCCAATGCCGAAATACACTTCTTCAAGATTTGAAAATTGAACCAAAATTTCAAAGTTGAAAAAATAAGAACCTTTCAAAAACCGCAACCAATCCTAGACCGCCACATCACCAATTTTTGTACAATACCGAAACTTAGGGCTCAAAATCTTGGATTCTTAGTTTCTTATTGTTGATTTTTAGTTTCATTTTTGTTATTCTTATACTAATTGGCAACTAGTAAATACCTACTAAGTTGTAAATTAGTTTTTGAATACGTTTCTTTCGTGTCTTCATTATTTGTGTGCTTTTCTCGTTTGCAACTTGTAGTAACTTCTTTATTTCAAGTTCATAAGTGAATTTTGTTTTGTCTTGAGTCAATCAAAACAAGAATCCATTCCGGCCGCCAAGTAGGATTGACATCTTATTGACTACCGGAGTATAAGCAACTTTCAATATTTGCCGCTCCAATTGTGAGAATCACAAAGGTGAGTGTATCGAGTGTTGGTAAGGAGCTTTTTTGTTTTCTTTTGTTTGTTGTTGTCTTTTTTTTTGTTTTGTTAGGTACCATGTCTGCACATAATTTCAAGGTCACGTGTGATCGCATCCATGACGATCTTGAAGATATGCAACAACACATTGAAATTACACGCCAATTGTTACCCAAACTCTTCCCTCAAAATCCAATTGGCCAAACAACTTGCGATAAGAGCTTTCTGAAGAAAGTTGCTGCCCAATCTTGTGATGGACTTTCACACCGAGGTAAAGACGAATATACTCATGAACGTCAAGGTAAAATAGCTAACCCTTATACTTTTGTGCATGTGAATGATAATTGTGTGGCTAGTAGCCCATTGAGTGTGAGTTATAGCTTGCCTATATGTGAGTCTATTGTTTCTTTGCCACTTGATGATGATGTACTTCTTGTGAGTGTGGATACACTAGTTGATCCTATTGATGACCAAATCGACTTTTCTTGTAGGATCGATTTATGTCCACCTAGTGTTGAAACCATTGTGTTGAATGAAAGTACATCATCTTGTGAAATTTATGTTGATCAACTTTTGTGTGAAAATTGCCCACCGCTTGAGGATGTGTGATGTGATTAATGGAATCTCAAGTGTGTGATGATGTTGAAAATATTGATCAAAGGAATAAGAGTGAACTCGAGAGCTATTCTTGGGATAATCTTGCACTTGAAATCTCTTTGAAACTTGATATTGATCTTTTAGAGAGTGATGAACGTGTTTGTTCCGAATATGCCCGTGAAATAGATCATGCTCTCTTAAGGTATAATGTCTTGTTTGAAGATGATATAACCACTCCTAATGAACCTAGTGGTGGAAATGATGGTATAGCTTGCCTTAGAAGCTATAGCCGATATGCTAACCCACTATGGTGTGACAACATTCCTCCTAAAGATGGAAATCTCTTCTTGGAAGATGAGAGTACTCTTAAGGGTAAGGGATGTGTGGTTTTGGAAACTACTTCTCCTTCTACTTTGTGTGACTTTATTGTTAAGAGTACTCATGGTGATGATTGTGAAACTAGTAGTGAGTACACACATGAGGGCACCTTAGTAGAAGTCGACTTGAGTGATACCTTACTCCACTTTCAATTTGCTCTGGATAATATGTATGCTATTGTAGAGAGTATGCCGTTTATTTTGGGTGGAGATCATGGGAAAGGGGAGTGTTGTCTAGACCCGTGTCTATGGCCAACTCTTCCCGTTTGACCCCGGTGCCAAATATAGAATTGGTGATGATGGTGCACCCAACTTGTTGCTTGGTTTACATGACAAGCAAAGTATCATTTTTGGTGAATTCTATAGCCAAATCCTTTGTGCATTTTTCATTAATTATGTAATATTTAGTTCAAAGGATCCTTGGTTATATTCTAAATATGTGCAACCTTGGCATGTTGAGGTGATTTGTCGTGCTTACCCTAACCCTCATGCCATGAGGAGTTTGTATTTGTGTCCTTTCTTTGGTTTTGCAAGGTTTAGATTCGAGGTCGAATCCTTTTCAAGAAGGGGAGGATGATACGATTCAAATGGCCTCCTTAGCTTTCAATGACATCATTCGAAGTCGGTACGTGGGGCATCAAGCTTTGGTCACATTAAGGAAACGGGATCCTACATGGAGGAGCCGATTTGAGTACACCAAAGAGTAATCCCACGTGTGAAAGATTGCTTGGAGCATTGAAGATTGAGGACTCACGGTTTTGGGCCTTCATTAAGGACATTTTGGTTACTTAGCCTTGTCCAAGTAACACTCCATGACCACCCCTTTTCATTAAGGGTATTGTGGTCATTTTGTTATGTAATAAGTTAGACTATAAATAGGTTCTATTAGTTCATTTGCTAGTTAGTTTATGAAAGATGAAAGATTGAAACACTTGAAATCCTCTCTCTTGAGAGTAGACTACCTTAGTATAGTCTTAGTTAGGACTTGGAAAAGTCATCCTTAGTATAGGGCTTGGAAAAGCCAATATTGTTCTTTGCTTGAAAACGGTGGATCTTGAGGTGAGTCGATTACCTTGGCGGTCACCGTAAGAGTGTGGTTTTGATTATTACATTCATTAGGGGTTAATGTTGAAATAAACTTGGTTCTTAATCTTGTAATAATCTTGGTTTCACTATCTATCCTTTCATTATTTTGCAAATCCGTGTGTTTTTGTGTTTGTCATCTTGTATCCCTTTGTGGTGCTTGTTCTTCTTACGTTTTGTGGACTGTTTTGGCATTTTGGTGGACTGATTTGTGTCGGGGGGGGGGGGGGTCTACAGAACATACTAATCACAAGATGCACAAAGCATGAGAAAGTAAGCAAATAGTTACTTGTAGTACCACAACAGAGAAGTGATTACTAATATCTTCAGGTTGCTAAGAAGTTAGAAAAGGTTAAGATCCCAGTCATGCAGCTACTTTACTGGTTGACCAGTAGAGTGCTGCAATAATGAGAAGAAAAAAGGGAATAGATAGAGGAATCATGGAGACAGTTTGCTTTTCACCACCTTTCAGGTTTAATGTGGGAAAGCTAGTGTTTGTATAACTTCTTTTACTTGTAACTATTCTCAACATGAGATGTAAAGTCTTAGACACATGTGATAACCCATAAAAAATATTTTTGTATTTTTTGATAAAAATCTAGTCTTTCTGGAGCTTGGCCTTCACCATCTTGCTAATGTTACTATTGTACGGGAACATGTTGCTGGCTCATACAAAACTCTGGTATCTTTATCTTCCAGGAACGTTAAAACATTTGGAACCTGTGTGTTTCTCCTCTTCCCTTTTGAGCAGTGATGTCAGGATAAGAGGAAAAGTAGCATATGTGACCAACACAAAGCTTTAGTTTAATTACGAAGATGTGGCCCTTGTATTTGCAAAAGTGTGTTATTCATTGATATCAGGATTATATGAAGATTGTGACTTCTAGATCATGGGTTTCTCTCATTGTTGTTACTGTTTTCGCCAATGACCATTTCAAATATGATTTGTTGGAAACGTTAAACTCGAACTCTATCTAGATGTTATAATTTTGCCTCTGAAAGAAGTGCATTAAGATTTGAAAAATGTGAAAGACCGCATGCTTGTTTGGGATGATCCTGGAAACTGTTGGAGGAAATATTCAAATAAAGGCAATCTTCTTGGTGAAAACAGGATTTTAGTGCATCTGTTTATTAACTTTTCGTGCTTGATTCTAGAAATAGTTGCATATTCTTATGGATATCTGATGTTGGTGAGCACAAAAATTGGTGTTTTAATCGCTGTCTATGTTAATGGTTTTCCTCAGATTTCATTTTCTTTGTAGCTATCTTTCTGACATTTTGGAAATGCGCATAGCATTTTGGATTATTTGACATGGAACTTTTGAGTTCGAGTAAGTTATTAATACATGGATGGTTGCTATGTTTGGACTAAGTGCTGCCAATTTGCTAGCTGATAGCAGATGTGACAAAATTCTTGCACTATTAAGTTTGAGTGAGTTATTAATACATGGATGGATGGTAATGCAGCCAAGATTTTGGACAAAGTGCTGCCCATTGCTAGCTGATAGCAGATATGACAAAATTCTTGCACTTTTTGAGTTTGAGTAAATTGTTAATATATGGATGGTTGCTATTAGGCATTAGCCAAAGATCTTTGGGCGAAGTGCTGCCAATTGCTAGCTGTGACAAAATGCTTGCAGTGTTGTCAACTTAGTGCAATTAGCCATGTGTTTTTCCTTTGCCATCTGATCCACCTGACAGTTGGACTTAACTAGCTTGCAATCATGTTGCTTGGACTCTTCGAAAATATCAACGGGTGCGTGTCGGATACTTAAAAAATAGTGTATTCTTGGAGAATCCAACACGATTCTGGCAACATTTTGGAGAGTCCGAGCAACATAGGCTTACAATTTCTCATCTTGGTCAGCTCTTCATAAAGTTGCTTAGTACCTAGTACCTACATTGCTTTACTGACTATCCACATTTTTTGGCTATATATTGGCACTTGTAGCTCTGTCTACATGTTATAGCAGTTGTCTTTTCTTACATTGGAAGTATCACAGTTTACCATCAATCTAGATTGCCTTTGGACCATCTGGCTGTATTTTTGAATTTAAACTTTTGTTAAACTTTCTATAAACTGGCATGTTAAAGAAAAAACTTTTAAGCTATTAGATCACGTGAAAGGTAACTTTTTTTTTTTGGTTCCCCAAGATATCCCCACAGCCGGCAGCCGCGAGAGTAATCCTCCGTTCCTCTGTCAGCGCACTAAGCGATAGGGAATTGGCCACAGAGTTTGCTCCATTTGCCAGAGGTGGGGATCGAACCCCCGACCTCTTGCTTAAGGGACATGACGCTTAACCACCATGCCAACTCTAGTGGTTCACGTGAAAGGTAACTTATTATTTGAGCGTCCATGAAAAGTAGGATTGATAATTGCTACAGTATGTCAAGGGGTAAAGATCTTTTACACAATCAGCATATATAAGTCAATTTATTTTTATATTAAACTTTGAAGAATCTATTAAAAGAGACTCTAATCAAACATATAGTTTGCAGGATCATTGAATTCATTTTATCATGATCACATATAAAGGTGAATTACATCGTATAAATTCAGTCTATAAACGTACCTGTTATCGAAGATTGTTTCAAACGTTTTGGTGAAAATTATTATTTTTTCTTTACTGGTAACTTCTATTGAAATTTCGCACAAGAAGTGGCAGAAAAAGAAGGGAGAGCGATTTTTCTCTTTGTTTCAAAAGAACTTTAGTGTTAGTTAAAAGCGAGAACTTCCTAAAGTCGGGACTTCTTTTTATCTCCACATAGTTTTCCAAATTCCAACAACTATGACTTTTCCATCTTATTATTTCTAGTCGGCTTACGCCGTGCTAGGCACGACCTAATGTTGATTGTTAAAAATTCTACGCTACGTATAGTTTTATTATTTATTTAAAATCTTCATTTGTTTGGTTCATAAATTCTAAGTTGTCACATATATTATTGTCTTTAGATTGATGAAATTTGTTTAACAATATTTTAAGTTGTTCAAACTTTTGTGGCATTGATAATTAATTATATTTTTAAAATAACTAGTTTAGGCGTACGCGCCTCGCGCGTGTATCTCACTTTATTGAGTTCAAACGTTATACTAAATAAGATATTTGCTTAAATAATAAAGATGAATACAATAATTAAATTCAACACCTTTTGGAGAATTTATTTAATTAAATCTAACCTTTACAATTTTTTTTTGTCAAAATTGATCGACATTCATCTAGCACCTGTAAACTGCAACAAAACAATACAATGATACAACAACAACAACAACAACAGACCCAAGTATATTCCCACAAAGTGAGGTCTGAGGAGGGTAAAATGTACGCAGTCCATACCACTACCTCTGAGGAAGTAGAGAGGCTGAATACGATGATAGAGACATCAAAACAATATAATTAAGTCTAACCTTTACACAATTTTTTCTCAAAGCTGTCTGACACGCATCTACCATATGTAAACTATAATAAAATAATACGACAATGGAGATATTAAAATAATACAACTAAACTTAACCTTTACACACAATTTTTTTTTTTCAAAATAGAGATATAAAAACAATACAATTAAACCTAACCTTTACCTAAAAAAAAAATCCTCAAAGTCGACCGACATTCATCTACCACCTGTAAATTACTTGAATGAAAATAAAGAAGCTATATACACACACACGTTGAATTTTATTATTAAGTATCTACCAATCTAGACATACAATCGAATTAAGTTAAATGAGCATCAATCATATTTTTCCAATAAGTAAATTGATTTCTTCTATAGTTTAACGTGCATCTCAATATTTATAAAAATATTTTCTTAATACATTCCTATTTTAAGAGCATTTCTCTTATCCTATTTTAGGAGCACTACAAAAGAAAATATAATCTCTCTCTCTATATATATTGGTTCCAAAAAGTTTTTTTTTTAAAAAACTTGCCATACGTTTCTTTTTAATATAGATTTTTGGTTCTTATTTTTTTCTTTCCTTTCCATAAATAGGCTTTCCCTAAAAAGGTGTTGGATCCTAAAAGTTTTTCCTTAAAAACCTACCATACGATTTTTTTTTTTTTAAATATATAAATTTTGGTTCTTATTTTTTCTTCTTCCCATAAATAGGGTTTTCCCTAAATAGTTGCATTATACACATTTTGTTTAATTCCTTTTGGTATGAGATTCTTCTTTATTTCTTTTTTTCTTCTATAGTCTAAATATTTGAATAATAATTTAATGATAATTATTTTTAAAAAATAGTAAAAAGATGATTTTGTCTATTGAAGGGTATTTTTTTTTTTAGTTTCCCAAGGTATCCCCATAGCCGGCAGTCATGAGACTAATTCTCCATTCCTCTGTCAACGCACTAAGCGGTAGGGAGCTGGCAATAGAGTTTGCTCCATTCGCCAGAAGTGGGGATCAAGCCCTCGACCTCTTGCTTAAGGGACATGGCGCTGAACCACCTTGTCAACTCTAGTGGTTCTATTGAAGAGTATTTTAATGAAGGGCAAAAACTAAAGGGCTTCACACTTTTAATATATTATAAATATAAATTATAAATTATGAATATAGATTATAGATATAGATTATAGATTATAGATTTAAGTTTTTAATTATTGTGATTTATAATATTTTTCCATTCTATTCTACTAATTAGAAGTGACATAGTAAAATTATTATAACAAATACTTGTGGAATTTTTTATAAGTGGTCCCATATAAGACGTCAAGTTAATTTAAAACATCAAAAAATAATTTATTATTTTATGCCTATTTTATCTTTTTAATTAAATATTATTAATTTTTTAATATTTAAATGACATATAAAAACATCAAAAAATATTTTATTATTTTATGCCTATTTTATTTTTTATTAAATATTATTAATTTTTTAATAACTAATGACTTATAATAATTAATTATGAGTGATATAGTAAATCACGGTTGAAACAGCTGAAGCAGTAATGTCACAAATGTCTATTTTAAAATTTTTATTAAATTTTTTAATACGTAAATGACTTATAATAATTAATTAGGGTTAATATAGTAAAGTCACGATTGAAGCAGCTGAAACAAGCATGTCGACCATGAGCAGCTTGCTTCAGCTGCTTATTGTGACTTATTATATAGGATAAATTAAAACTTATTAATTTTTTAATACTTAAATGACTTATAAAAACATCAAAAAAATAATTTATTATTTTATGTCTATTTTATTTTTTATTAAATATTATTAATTTTTTAATAATTAATGACTTATAATAATTAATTATGAGTGATATAGTAAATCACGGTTGAAACAGCTGAAGCAGTGATGTCATAAATGTCTATTTTAATTTTTTTATTTTTTTTAAAATTTTTTAATACGTAAATGACTTATAATAATTAATTCGGGGTAATATAGTAAAATCGCAATTGAAGCAGCTGAACCAGGCATGTCGACCATGAGCAGCCTGCTTCAGTGGCTTATTGTGACTTATTATATTATTTTATGCCTATTTTATCTTTTTAATTAAATATTTTTTTTAATACTTGAATGACTTATAAAAACATCAAAAAATAATTTCTTATTTAATGTCTATTTTATTTTTTATTAAATATTATTAATTTTTAATAATTAATAACTTATAATAATTAATTATGAACGTTATAGTAAAATCACGTTTGAACAGCTGAAGCAGTAATGTCATAAATGTCTATTTTAAATTTTTTATTAAATTTTTTAATACGTAAATGACTAATAATAATTAATTAGGGGTAATATAGTAAAATCACGATTGAAGTAGCTGAAGCAGGCATGTCGACCATGAGCAGTCTATTTCAGCTGCTTATTGTGACTTATTATATAGGATTAGGGGTGTGCATTGGTTGGTTCGGTTCGGTTTTATATACTATCAGTTCGGTTTATTTGTTTTCAATTTTTAAATTTGCTAAATCAATAACCAAACCAATAAGATATTTCTTATCGATTTTCGATTTATCGGTTTTTAGTCCTTAACGGTTCGGTTTTCGGTTTAACCGATAAGAAAATACTCATAAAATAGAAATAGTAGTAATTATCATGAAAAAAAAAAACGAATCTTAGTTGCAACCAAAAATCCTATATGATGTGCTTTAATTTACAAGAATCTTCAAGTTTGAACTAAATGGTGTTAGGAGAAATTAAGAGTTTGTATAATTGAAATAATAGGTTTGTTTAATTTGTAGAAATTAAAGAAAAATATATAATAAGTCATATATATATATATATATATATACTAGTTTAGGTGTACGCGCCTTGCGCGTGTACCTCACTTTAATGAGTTCAAACATTACACTAAATAGAATATTTGTTTAAATAATAAAGATGAATAGAATAATTAAATTTAATATCTATTGAGTATGTAAAGATGGAAAATTTATTTATTAAACCTATTTTTTACCAAAAATATTCTTAAAAGTCGATCGACATTCATCTACCATCTATAAATTGCAACAAAACAATACAATGATACAGACATCAAAATAATACAATTAAATCTAATCTTTACACACAAAAATTTTCTCAAAATCGTCCGTCACTCATCTACCACCTGTAAACAATAACAAAATAATACGATAATAGAGATATCAAAATAATACAACTAAACCTAACCTTTACATAAAAAAATTCCTCAAAGCCGACCAACATCTATCTATCACATGTAAACTGCAACAAAATAATACTATAAAATTGATATAAAAACAATACAATTAAACTTAAATTTTACACACAAAAATTTCTCAAAGCCGATCGAGATTCATCTACGAACTGTAAACTACCATGAAATAACAAACTAATGGAGATATTACAATAATATAATTAAACCTAACTTTTACCTAAAAAAAATTAAATCCGACCCACATTCATCTAGCATTTGTAAATTAAAATAAAACAATAAGATAATAAAGATATCAAAACAATACAATTAAACCTAACCTTTACGCAAGAAATTCTTCAAAGCAAACTGATATTCATCTATGATGAGTGAAAATTTTGACCCTAAAGAATGATTTTGACTGAAAACAAAGAAGATATATATATACACACATGTTGAATTCTATTATGCTAACAAAAATAATGAAGAAGTTGAGGGTTAGAAAATCTAGCATCCACCAATCTAGACATGCAATTGAATCAAGTTAGATGAGTAACAATCATAGTCTCCCAATAGGCAAACCCGTTTGTTCTCTAGTTTAACGTACATCTCAATATTTATAGAAGTATTTCCTTAATAGAGTCTTATATTAGGAGTATTTTTCTATGTGAACAGTAGAAAGAAAAATATTAATTAATTCTCCCACTATATATTTTAGGAGTCCCATATATTTTAGGAAGTCTAGTAATATTAATTCTCTTACCATATATTTTAGGAGTCTCACATATTTTAGGAAGTCTAGTTAATACAATAAAAAATAATTAAATAATAAATTTAAAAAAATAGTGAAAAGACAGTTTTGTCTAAAGAAGAGTATTTTAATGAAGGACAAAAAGTTCAAATCACTTTTTCAAGGGTCTTTACACTTTTAATATTTATATATATATATATATATATATATATATTCTTATTGGGTTATCAATTTACTCAATAACCCAATAAGAAAAAATTGAACCGAACCAATAACCCAATAATTTTTTTTTATAAAATCATTAAAAAATCGTTAATCCAATAACCCAATAACCCAATAACGATAAACCAATAACATTTTTATCGGTTCGATTTATCGGTTGGTTTGGTTTTTGCACACCCCTATATAGGATAATAAATGTAAACCTATAAATAATCATTGGGGTGGCAATGGAGCGGCTGCTGTGTTGATTTTTTCTAAACCCACAAATTTAAAAATCGATCTGCACCACCTCACATCATGTTTATATTCAAAAGATTCGCCCCACACTCATACCCGTATATACCCACACTGCACCGTCCCATATTTTTATTTTTAAAAAAATTTATAACTCCACTGAAAATTATAATATTTTCAAATCTGCAACTAGGATGTAGTAACAACCAATTTTTATTATATCACTTTTCATTAAGAAATTGTTAGAGAAGTATCGGGTGTACAAGCAATGATCAAATATCAAATTTTCATTAAGATGAATCAAGAAATTGAAATTAAAATTAAAGATCAATCAGTTTATCTAATTATATACGTCCTTGTTACAAATGAAGTAAATAAGCTATGCACCGCAAAGTGATTTAATAAGGAAAAATCTTTAAACTTTTGTTTGATTTTTTGAGTTGTAAAATTGTTTTATTAATTTTAAAAAATTAAAATTATTTATTTGCAGTGTTATACATGTCGTTTTAAGTATCATAAAATTTTAATTAAAGAATATATATAATTTTAGGTAGATTCACGAGAATAATACTACCTTTTAGCTTTATTTTAGGTTTAAACCCGCATATACCCGCAACCCGCCCCTCCCCACATTATTTTAAAAAAACTTATTTCAACCCGCCTCGCATCCACATAATCTAAAATCCGCACCGCATCACATAACTTAAAACCCGCCCGCCCCACACCCGCACCGCTCCATTGCCATCCCAAATAATCATACATTATTTATGTCTAAATATGGATACAAATTAACCCACGTGAATGACCTGTTCAATTTTCTTCAACTGTGTACACTGTTCTGGTAAAGTAAAGGGTTGTTTCTGATTATTGTTATTACTCTCTCCGTTTTCAAAAGAATGACTTACTTTTTTCTTTGTCCGTTTAAAAAAGAATGATCCTTTTCTTTTTTTGACAACACTTTAGTTCCAACTTTCCACATGACATGTTTAAAACCATAAGATTAAAAGACATTTTGGTATATTTGATATAAATTTAATTTAAGATTACGTGATTCAAAAATCTTCTTTCTTTTCTTAAACTCTATATCAAATCAAAATAGGTCATTCTTTTGAAATGAAAGACGTACTAGTTTAGTGTACGCGTGTTTTATATGTGTGCATCACGTCAACTATATAATACGATAAAAAGATAATTTGTTTAAAAATAACTATTGACGTTACACTAAACACAATACCCCAATTTCTTCACATACCAAAAAGCAAAATATTTATGAAACAAAACATATATAGTATAATATTATATTTTGATCAACCTAAAAAACATAGGGATACTTAAATAAAATAACCTATGTTTCAGCAAATGGTAGTTCGCTTGACTTAGCTTTCAAAATTACAATTCATAGCCTCTTTTTTTCCCTTTTTTTTTTTTTTCTTTGTAGTTTCTTTTTTTTCCTCTTCTATTTCTAGCAGTCTAGGCTCTATTTTTCTTCTCCGTTTTCGTTTTTTTCTTTTCGTATCTTTTTTTTCACTTCTATCTCTAGAATCTACTTCTCTTTCTTCCCTTTTTCTTTTTTTTTTCTATTTCTTTTCTCATATTTTTTTTTCCTTTTTTATTGTATTTTGTATTTTCTTGTATTTTCAAAAAACATGGCTACATTGACTTCAAGTCATGGATGTGACAAAAAAATCATAATTGCTCATCGTATTTGTAATCACCATCATTTTTTTTCTTTTCTCCTTTTTCGTTTTTTTACTTTTTGGTATTTTTTTCTATTTTCTATTTTTTCGTCTTTTTTTTCTTCTATCCCAAATTTCTATTTTTCTTTCTTCTTTTTTCCATTTTTTAATATTTTTTTCTTTCTCATTTTTTTCTTTTTCGTATTTTCCCTTTTTTTTAATTTTTTTCTTATTTCCCCCCCTTTTTTAAAAATTTTTTTCCTATTTTTTTTCCGTTTCTTTCTTTTTATTTTTTCTCTTATATCTCTAGCTTCTATTTCACTTTTTTTTTTTTCTGATTGGTTTTCTCTTTTATATTTTTTCTTTCTTATTTTTTTTATTCTATTTTATATTTTTTATATTTTCATAAAATATGGCATCGAGCACAAACCATCAATGATAACAAAAATGCCACAATCGCTTATTGTAATTGTATTCGCATCATCATTTATATTTTTATAGTAGTTGATACAATTGTATTTGCCTTTACATTTTATAGTTCACGCTTGTAATTTTTTATTTGTATATTATCGTTCACATTTATATTTGTATTGTATAGTTCGCACTTGTATTTGCATGTTATAATTTGCACTATCATCTATTTTTATACAATTTACACTTGTATTTTTTTTTAAAAGGTATTTTTTTATATGTTATAGTTGATTGCATATTGTATTTGTATTTTGTATTTCTATTTGTATTCTATTTCCATCAATGTACTTGTATTGAACTACTTTGTATTTGTAAGTTGAGCACATATTATATTTGTATTTGTAATTTCATTTGTTTGTATTTTAGTTTGTAGTTGACAACATCAATTTGTACTCTAAAATAAATGAAAAAGAATTGTTATTTTTTTTATATGAACACTTGTATTTATATTTAGGATAATTTACACAAAAACACAAACTTAAGGGACATAAATACATAAAATTTCTTATCTTTTAAAATATTTCATAAAATCTCATATTTCTCCTTTTTCTCTTGATACATATTAAATAAGGAAGTAACATATTTGCATTTCTTAGGAGAGTAAATCATTTGCAATTTATAATTTGATTCAATTTTTTTCATCCCTGTTAATCTTTTTTTTCCTTAAAATTTTGAAAGTTTTACCATGTGCTTCATGTTGATCACTTTATTAAAATAAATTTCATGATACATGCAAATGTATCACTATGCATATGCATCATAGTAAAAAAGAATGTATTTTTTTGTTCATATACATATAAATGTACATGCATGCTAATGTAGCATAGTATACTAATTCATATATAATATGAAGCTTATTAGTATTTGTTCACGAAACATACAAATATATCACTGTGCATATGTATCATAGTAAAAAAGAATGTACTTTTTGTTCATGATACATATGAATGTACTTGCATGCGCGCATATTCACCATAATATAAAAGAATGCATTTTTTTTCATGATACATATGAATGCATCTACATGCTCATGTAACAAATTTATCAAATTTTTTATGTATACAGTAGATTAATACGTGTTTATGATACATATGAATATATATTCACACAATTATATTGTTCTTGATATCAAAGTCCATCAATTTTTATCAAAATGAAGTTTATAATACATATGAATATTTATTCACTCAACTATATCGTTCTTGATATCAAAGTCCATCAATTTTTATCAAAATAAAATTTATGATAAATATGAATATTTATTCACACAATTATATTTGATACATATCAAGAACTTGTGTTTCCTTCCCATAATATAAAGATGATACATATGTTTGAAGTCTAATATATGAGATATATGTATAAAAAAATCAGAGTTATATAAGATCTAATGAAAAGTTTTAAATTTTAATTTTTCTTCTATTTTAGATATTTTTGAGATTCTCTCTCGTGATTTACTCTCCTAAATAAATGCAATTCTGTTACTTCCTTGTTTAACTAACCGATTGGTTTAAAATGTATCAAAGACGATATGTATCAAGTCTTAAAATATGTATCACAAAATAAAATTTATGGAATTTTATGTAATTAGGTAAAATTGTGGTAAAAATGTTAGTAGCTCCTTAACTTATGGGATTTGTGTAAGTTACCCTTATATTTATTGATACGAATTATATTTTATTGATTCAAATTGAGCAATACAAACACAAATATTAATTATACAAATATTAAATTACACAAGTACAAATATTACATTTGTATCAAATGATACATGTTTATATAACTTAAACCATGCGCATACAAATAATACTTCTTTATATACAAATATAAATTATAAATTTGACATACAAATACTAAGGATACATTTGAATTGAATGACACATTGCATATTTGTATATTTTAGACTCAAGGAAATACAACTAATCCATATACTTATTATATACAACAACAACATACCCAGTGTATTCCCACCTAGTAGGGTCTGGGGAGGGTAGAGTGTACGCAGAACATACCACTACCTCAGAAGAAGTAGAGAGACTGTTTTTGATAGACCCCCGGCTTAGAACTAATAACAGTATAGCAACAAAACATAAATGCATATAAACTTGTACAGGCAAAATAAACTACTGCTAGCCACAAAATAATACTAGTGCCACAAGATACTACTAAAAATATATATCCGAAACCATAGACAACACACAACCCACGAACAAGAAACTTCAGACACAAATAAGGAACGCCCCCTACTGCGATCGACGCCCTCTTACCCCTTAATCTCTACCTTAATCCGCATCCTCCACACTTTCCTATCAAGGGTCATGTCCTCTGTAAGCTGTAACTACTCCATATCATGCCTAATCACCGCGCTCTAATATTTCTTTAGCTTACCTCTACTCCGCTTAAAATCATCCATAGCTAGTGTCTCACACCCCCGCACTGGAGCATCAGAACCCTTCCTCATCACATGCCTGAACCAACATAACCTTACTTCTTGCATCTTGTCCTCCACCGAAGCCACTCTCACCTTCTCCCGAATAATCTTATTCCTCACCCTATCTTTCCTAGTATGACCACACATCCAACGCAACATCCTCAATTCCGCCACCTTTAACTTTTGAATGTGGGAGTTCTTAATTGGACAACACTTTACTCTATACAACATAGCCGGTCAGACTACCACTCTGTAGAACTTACCTTTAAGCTTTAGGGGCACCTTCTTATCACATAAAACTCCAGAAGTAAGCCTCCATTTCAACCACCCTGCCTTAATACGATGCGTGACATCCTCGTCAATCTCCCCATTACCCTGAATCATAGACCCAGATACTTGAAACTCTGCCTCTTTTGAATGGCTTGAGAGTCTAGCTTCACAACCACATCAGCCTCCTGCGACACATCGCTAAACTTACACTTCAAGTACTCCGTCTTGGTCCTACTCAAATGTAATCCTTTAGACTCAAGGGTTTGTCTTCAAATAAGTATACAAATATTTGTATACTTATTTGTATACAAATACAAATCATAAATTATACATATTCATGACTAAACTGTTCAAATACAAATAATAAATTTATTTAAAATATATAGTATGATACAAATAAATATAAAATATATACAAAATAGTCCAATGCACTAAAGCTTCCGCTATGTGCACGATTTGAAGAGAGGCCCCACTACAAGGATGCATTTGTACACAACCTTACCTTGAATTTCTGTCGAAGGCTGTTTTCAAAGCTTGAACTTATGACCTCCTAGTCACATGACAACAACTTTATTTGTTACTCCAAAGCTTTCCTTCATATATAAAACAAAAAAAAATATATAAAATATAAACTACAACAAGAACAACAAAAAAAAGAGAAGAAAAGAAAAGAAAATATATAAAAAATAAAAAATGAAAAAAAAGAAAAAACAAAACAAGGAAGAAAAAAATAAAAAAGACTGTAAATAAAAAAGGAAAAAAAAGAAGAAATAAAAAAATAAAAAAATAAAAAAAATGAAAAAATGAAAAAGAAAAAAAGAGAAAAAAGAAAATATAAAAATGAGAAAAATGAAATGAGAAAAAGAAACGAAAAAGGAAAAAATGGAAAGGAAAAAAACGAAAAAGAAAAAAAGGAAAAGGAAAAAGAAACAAAAAATGAAAAAAAACCCAAAAATGAAAAAAGAAGAAGAAGAAAGAGAGAGAGAAAATAAAAGAGAGAGACTGAATTGTATTTAATCGACAGGAGAGGTTATGTATTGTAATTAACTGAAACTTATGCTAAATAGAGTAATTAAGAGCGTATGTTTGCTAAGTCATGTAGTTATCCCAAGAATATACCATCACTTTGATCTTTGAAATATTACCCGCTTTGTCTTCATCATGAGTAAACTCTTAGAGACATTACTCTACGGCAAGTTCCGAACTCAATTAATTTTCTTGTGTACATTGTGAACTCGATCAATTTGCTTGTGTGTGCGCGCTTTATGTAGCTTTAAAGATTTGAGTTTTAGTAAATCAACATATACATTGTAAATAGACAATCAAGAGATTTGAGTTTTACCAATTTACTTGTGTAGCATTAAGCAATCGGGTGTGCATGAAAAAAAACCTACCTAGCTTTAGCTTTCTAGAGAAAATTGAAGGAAATGTATTATTTAAGTCTTGAATGAAGGATTGGTGACATTGACCAACTTAAAGGGTCAAACATAATTAGGAAACTTAATTAAGTTAGTTATAAACTTGATTAATATTTTCAAAACTTTCTAGTATTTTCAAAAATACAAATCAACCCAAACCCCTCTCCTCTCCAAATCAACTGCCTCTCTCCTGTCTCACCACACTCTATCTCGACTGTTTCTCTCAAGCTTCTTCCAACCAATAGTTCTGCAAATTTCTCCCTTCAATTCTCGACGACTTCAACCTCCCGGCAACCAATAGTTGGGCTTCGAGTTCCTTTTCGACTTTTAACCGTTAATCGACATAACAATATTGCTCTCCGACGACAACAACTTTGAATTCTTCATCGACCCTTTTCTTCGTTCACAAGTAAGAAATTAGGGCTTTTTAGTATTAAGAAAAAGAGAAAGTTGAACCAAATTCTCTTCTAGTATTGGTTAACAATTTCAATATTTGCTGCTTAAATTTGAAATGGGGACTGAAGAAAAACCTAATTTCTGGTATTTCTTATCCCTCTCTTCTCTTTTGGGAGTGAAATATAATTTTTTATTGTTACTGTAGTTCTGGTTGTCGAACTGTTGATTCGATTTGTTGGTGTCTGTTGAGTTTTTTGAAGTTTGATTTTTGTTCTTTGTGTTTGTACAAATAAATCAACAATTTTAGCCTTTTTGGTCATTATTGATGTTCTTGTTGTTTGTGTTGTGTTGATATTGCTGGGTTGATTTGTTGTTGTTCTTGATAAAAATAGTGTATTTGATATTAAATGGTGATATTGCTATTGTTTTATTGAACAAACTCTTGCTATTATTTTTTTCCCTACAACAGATGCACTATCTGATGTAACAGTTGAACCATCTGATGTAACAGATAAACAATATAGTGGATGAAATCCTTTTAACTATTCCAACAGGATGACATGTCTAAGACTTTGATTTCTCCCAATATATATTCATCTGTTGTGACAGATGACGCTTCTGTTGGAAGAAATCCAAATAATATTGACAGTTGATCTATTGTACAGACCAGTCATCTATTTCAACAGACGAGTGATCTATTGAAAAAAATCACAATAGTATAAAAACTATTTTTATTGTTTACAACAGATTACTCATCTGTTACAACAACTTGTGTTATATGTTGCAACAAATAACACACCTGTTGCAACATATGTATGATCTGTTGGAACTGTTATTTTACCGTGTTGTTCATGTTAGATTTACTGTTATTCTTTTTATAATGATGCTTTAATCAATTATAATCTTTTTTATTTTCCAGTTATTTTTAGATAATATGACTCCCCAAAGAAAAGAAATCCAATCAAGTTTAAGTAAAGAAACAAGTTAAGCAGCTAGGCTACATCCACCACTCTATGAGCTTGTTTTACAAATGTTATCTCAATCAGAAGCATAAGATAATGAACATGGGGATGAAGAATGTTTCAAAGAAGATGATTCAAATGCTAATAGTCCTTCCACTGAAGAGTTGGTCAAAACCTTCAGCATAGATAGTTATCCTGTGAGAATGCAGTGCGATGGTGCCACAGATTTAACTGGTGATTTCATCATTAAGTTAGCCATGGAAAATTTTTTGACGCTTTTAGAAAAATACTCCGAGACCAAAAATTGGATACTTATTTCTTGGATAGCTGCTTTGGATAATATCTTGATTTGCCGGAGGACAACAATGCTTGTTTTCAAATGAAAATGTTATATGATATTTTCAAGCGCAGGTTTATGTATAAAAATAATGATAAGATGTGGATAAATTACTGTGGCATGCCTATTTGTTTTAGTTGGAAGGAGTTTGCAAAAAGCACCCTGCACACCCAAAAAAGGCAGAGGCAAGTCAAGTGATGGTGATGACTTGGTGTCCCTTGTTGGTCCAAGCTTTAAAAATAAAAATCTGATAGAAGCGTTGAAAGGTAAAAGACTTTCAAAGAAGCACAAACAATCATTGTATTTGGTTTGATTTGTACATAATATTCTTTGGGTGAGAGACGTTAACAACAACATGCCACTTGGTTTAATAAAACTCTTCGAGGATCTTGAGGCATTTAACCACTATCCTTGGGGTTATGAAAGCTTCAAAATAACTATCAAATATTTGTTGACTTCGTTAACGCCAAAGACAGTCAACTTATATGGCTTTCCATGGATTCTCATGGTAAATATTTCCTTTATTATGATTCATTTATTTTTTATTGAATAATGCTTTTGATTTATTGGTGTTATTTTATAGGCTTGAGCATTTGAAGCCATTTCTTATTTGAGACAACAAGTGAACTACTAGGAAGAAGTTCATGTCCAAGAATCCTGAGATGGTTGTTGGCCAAAATCGATAAAAATACAAAATTTCTTGATCTCTTCAACCCCCTGAAGGAAGCAGTAAGTCTAATTCTAATTACGTTTTTATTTTAATTAATGATTTAATCATCTTTCTAATATATGTACAGATTTATTTTAGATTGTACATCCGTGGATTTTTCCGACCAATCGAGAGTTGAAGATGCCATATTTTCTTACTTTACGATCTATGCAAACTTTATCAAACCCTACGATCATCGATAGAATAAAAAAAGAATTATTTGAAGCAACAACCATCATAAGAAAAATAATTTTGGAGGGTGGGCTTGTTGTTGCTAATGGTGTTAGTGGTGATTGAGCTGTTGGTGGTGGTAGTGGTAGTGGTAGTGCTGTTGGGGCTAATGATGCACCTCTTGCATTTTTTGAAAAAATAAACCATTATATTTATGATCATACTGATTTTACAGATTTTTCCCCTGCTAGCGAATGTTCTGCACTCAAATGTCAAGGCTGTAAGGCGAAACCTGATGAAGTGATTAATACTATTAATGCATTAACTACTTCTATAAAAGAATTGATATCTAAGAGGGTTATCATTCCATCAAAGAGGATTTCATATCCATACATTTCATTGGAGATTAAGGTAGCAAAGAGGAGGAGGAAAGAAATTTCCAAGGCATCATCAAGAATAAAAAAAAGCAAAATTTAAACCCCTCTATCTCTGTCTTGCAGTTTTGATCAATGTATAAGGGTCACGGGAGAGCAACATGAGATGAGAAAGGTGAATACATATGATCTGTTCCAACAAACAAACATACTATATATCTGTTGTAACAAATGACACATTTGCTGAAAATTATCAAACAAATATCTTCATCTATTTCAACAGTTGACTAACCTATTGCATTAGATACATTATCTGTTGCAACATATGTCTCATCTGTTTTAGCAAATCAAACATGTCTTCCTACTATTTTAATTTCTACCAACAGATGACCTACCCATCTGTTGGGACAAATTAAATCAAGACTTTCTACTATTTTAGTTTGTCAAAACCGATGAGTCATATGTTGTAACAGATGGGTCATCTGTTGAAAATTATCATACAGGTCTTCTTCCTGTTTTGATTTATCCCAACAGATGATCCATCTATTGTAACATATGACTCATCTATTTGGACAAATTAAAATAGGATAAAGACGTGTTTGATTTGCTAAAATAGATGAGTTATCCTTTTTCATTTTTTTATCTCTGTGATTAGCATTGACAATTCTGGCTTTGTAGGTGGATGTCATAGTAGAGGCTACTTCTGAACAACATAATATCACAGTTGATAATCCATGAACTTCTTCCAAAGATAAAGAAAAAGTGAAGCTTGTCAGTATGGAAGAACGGAAGAATTACCCATTTGAAGGTTCAACATCTCGGATGAGGCTAAAAAAAATAACAAAGTTGATCGATGGCTATTCAGAATGGATTGCCGATGGGCTGTTAAAGCTTTATGCCGGCCGGTACATAATTTATTTTAAAGATATTTATTTATACAATTCTTGCTGTAAAAATATGACATTAACACATATAAATCATGTAGAAAACAAAATGATGAATACTACAAAGTGAACGAATCGGGTCTTGATTCTGATATGTTCAACTTTGTTATTACACATCCCAGAATGAAGAATTGGATCTATTTGATATCACAGTCCCAAACTTGCTGGAATGATGAGGTTTAAATGCCATACATCTTATAATTAATACTTTATTTAATTGTATTTGTATATTAATTTTACTGTCACGTAATTTGAAATGTTTGATTTGATAATATGTGCAGCACATCGATGTCATTTTTTACTACCTCTGATAGAAGGCCAAGTTGTAAACACAAGAATAATACAGATACACGACAGATAATTGTTTGTGCAAAGTTTACATCAATAATGCCTACGACAGGTATTGTCAACAACAATCGGAAGTTTCTCGAAATGAGGAACGCTTAATCAAAATCATCAAGGGTTTTAGTATTCCAGCTGGCTTACCTTGGAATTTGGTTGATGAAGTGTACATCCCAATCAATTGTGGTGATGAATTCCATTGGGTGTTGGCTATCCTCTTCTAAAAGAGAGGCGAATTCGAGTTTGCGACTCGATGTCGGGAAGGAGACATTATGGTTCATCACTTGAGATACAAAAGTTCTCCAAAATATTTCCTACTTACCTTGATGTAAGTGTCTTTTTGGACCAAAAGGTTCGTACTAATTGGTCGGCGATTAAAGCATACCAGGATAAAATAGGCAATCCATTTGATGTAGAATATGTTGAAGGAATTTCTCAACAACCCATTGGTAGCCTGTAAGTATCAACCAAGTATCATGATTTAGTTTAATTTCATAAATTTCACAATGCTTACGTTAATTGTAAGATATGGATTATCTGATTTCTACAAATGCAGGAATTGCGATCTTCTTGTTGCCGCTTACGCTGAGTATTTTAGTGGTGAATTACAAGTACCAAATGATGGACTTGTTGTCGTATTACTCCGTTAAAGATATGCTACTCTTTTATGAAAATACAGAGAAGCAAAATCTCAAAAACCGTACGCAAGTGATATTAAAGATTCACGACGACTAAAGCCGAATTCTATAGCACCGGATAATGAACAACTTGTCCATATTGAGTAGATCTTTACAGCGCGAGTCTGTCAAAGTAATAACCCCTCCTTAGGAATTGTTGGCACCAAAACTCAAATTGTTGATTTATTTGTTGAGTAGATCATCTGTACCCATAACAAATTTTTTACATTTCATTTATTTATTAATTTATTTCATGTAATTTCTAATGGCTTCAATTTATTTTATTTTGTCTATGTTATCCTTAGATTTAGACTTATTAATTAAAATGAAATACTAGATTCGAATATTGGAACTGATAATATATCTGTTGCAACAGATGACATATCTATTGGAATTATCAAACAAATTTAGCTATATGTTGCAACATATAGGTCATCTATTGCAAATTATCAAATAAGTCTTCCTACTATTTTGATTTGTTCCAATATGACCTATCTGTTGTAACAGATAGACTTATATATAAATATCTGTATAATGCAACAGATGACCAACCTATGACAATTGATAAACTATCTGTTACAACAGATAGACAATCTGTTGCATTATAAAAAATTTAATTTTCATCAAATATAAAAAATTATCATAGTGTTTGTGTTTCTACATCTTCATTTTTGTACACAGGCTCCAAGCATTTAGTTAGTACCCCATAAGCCCAGACCTCTTGCATATTTACCACAACGTTGTCACACATAAAGGTCATTGGCTTAGTTATTTCTGTGTCAGTCAGCAAACACTTAATGTGTGCAAGCACATACGACCCACATGTGACACCAATTTTATTTTTTGGAAGGATCATGTCCTTGTTTTGACCTTCGAATTCCCATGTTTCATTCAACACTTTGGATGGCAAATGATCCATCAGTTTACTCTGCCTCAACAAGTTTAGGAACAACTCCAACAGTGGCTACATGTGGGTGAAAAAATCAGCGTCGTCGAAGACATGTAAATTACAGTTATAAATCTTTATCTTTCCCTCCTGGAGTAGTATCTCAAGAGCCAGAAAATATTTGACCTCCACATTCATGACTGTATGAATCCTCTTTGCTTTGGTCCAGTCCTTTCCATGTGGATATTGCCTCTTCCATCTAACATATTTGATCATATCTTCATCCCATTCAAATACAAAAACTAATAAATCAAATCACAGGCCACTGGGAGTTGACACTTGAACAACGATATTATGGTACCTATTCTTGAAATTATTGTAGAAATTGAGGTCCATTATCCTATAACTAGCATCATAAGAATCCAGGTATGCTAATTGGCTGCCCCTCATAAGGCATATAATTTCATCAACATACTGCGTTATAAGAAGACAATTTTTAAATAGGTTAGTAATTTTAAAAAAGAAAAATAAAGTGGAAAGATGCAACAAATGGGCCATCTTTTGCACAAAGTTATCTGAATCTGTTAATAGATTACCCATCTAATGTAACTTATGCAATAGATGGGTAATCTGTTACAACAGAACCACCGTCAGTTACACCAGAATACCTAGCTGTTGCAATAGATGACACATTTTTTGCGTAGATTCTTCTACATGGAGTAGATTAGAAGGTAGGTTAGAAAAAGTAAACTTACCATGTCCACGTACCACATGCCCATATCTGTCATCTTCTTAAAGCCTTCGGGGGAAAAGTATTCATGGTAAAGGTTTTTGTGCATTGCTTGGAATTTATGGTCTTTCTCAAAACAACCTTCTGTTTGGCATCAAGTTCTGCGTGTATGTTCACCTTCTTCAACGGTCCCTGAACTTCAACAACTTTTAGAGGAGGAGTTGCAATTCTTTTTTGTTTCATATTTGAGAGTATATGTCTAATTGCTTTTTTCTTCTTCCTAACCTCCACTGTAGGAGTGTATGGATCTCTCACCTTCTTGGATGGTATGACACCTCTCTTGGATTTCAATTCCTTGACAACCTTAGCGATAACATCTATTCTTTCAAAGAGTTTATCCTGTCTGTCCATCCAGTCATGCATTTATAATGAGAACATGAGGGTGAAGAGAGATGAGAGGGACCACTATACGGGTGAGAGGGACCAATGTAAGGGTGAGAGGGACCACTATACGGGTGAGAGGGACCAATGTAAGGGTGAGAGGGACCAAATATATTTCTTTTTTCTTGAGCATTAACATGCTCATCATCACGACCGGTAACAACATCAACATCAACATGGCTGCCACCAACATGAACAACTCCATTAGCAACACCCCTAAAAGCGGCACCCGAATTTGTTGCAGTAGGTTGGTCATGAAGAGCCTCAACATTAGGCTGACCTTGCCTAACTACTCTTTTTATGGATGTTTATTCAGGAAATTCCTTCTTTATTAACTCCATCATTGGGTCTGATATTATACCAACAAGACCTAGTGTAATAAAAGAAGTCATCTCCAACTCTTGTTGAGTGGGTATGATCCATGGATACATAACCTACAAGAAATGGTAGATACATTTAAATCAAATAATAATTTGTAGTCAGTTGGGTAATATGTCAACACAGACAACTTATGCAATAAATGTTTTTTATGGTGTAACAAATGAATCATATGTGGCAACAGATTAACCATCTGTTGAAACAGATTACTTATCTATTACATAAGTTGCAGTGGATGGGTAATCCATTAAGTCAGGTTCAGAGAACCATAGCAATAGATGGGTAATCTATTGCGAAAAATAACTCATCTGTCGCAATAGATTACCAATCTGTTGTACCAGATGGGGAATCTATTAAGATAAATTGCAACAGATTACCAATATATTGCAACATATGAATCATCTGTTTCAAAATCTTTCTTTGAGTCAAATTATTTTACTTGAAAGAAGAATTACTAGATCACCCAGAGCATTAAATAGATCAACCTCCTTAATTCTCATGTTGCTCTTGCAACCATACACCTAAGGATCCTTGGATGAGAAACCTCATCCGGGTAATTCTTGGCCTGCTTTTGAAGGGGAGGAATGAATTCATATGTCCAAGCCTAAAAAATATAAATAGGAAGCAAACAAAAAAAGTCATAATAATTTTTCAATATAAACTAATGCAAGAGTCTACAAATAGTGATTATATTTACCATGAAAGCCCAAGGAAAGTCGTACAAGGTGATCGTCCTTGGGGATAACTTTGTCAGTAAATATTTGACAATCAACTTATAGCAGTCATATCCTCAGGGATAATTGTTGAATTTCTCAGGATCCTTAGCAAGATCCAACAAATCATCTTCTATGATTTTATAGATGTCTCTTGCCAATATAATGGAATGGGCAAAGAAAACTAAGCATAATTTCTCCTTGTAATTCTTTGGTATGGATTTATCCTTGAGATCTTGTAACAACTTCATAGCTCTGTAGCCATGTCCAGAAAACTCCAACAACCCATCTTTTCTTTTCTTGTGTTTGTTTATTTTGGTAGGTGGTCGCTTGGACAATGTGTTGCCTTTATTTGATGGTAGTGGTTCGACTATCCTACTTTTCTTGGACTTTTTACAGGGTGTTTTCTTGATGAGAGATTCTTTTGGACGATCGCATCTCAAGCCTGTCGCTATGGTGTAATACCCCGTACTTCTACCTAGGTTAAAATCATCCCAAATATGTTAAAGACTTACTTTAAAAGATGAATCCACTTTTATACATGTGGTATTTTCATGATTTTCACTTTTTATCATGTGGAAAATTGAATAATCTTTTCATCGATACCAAATTAGCCCAAATCCGACACCAGGGCGAAGAGTTAGAGCCTTTTTAGCAAGGCAGTGTGCCACTTGAGCCATTAACACATCGCGGAGCAGGCCAAAATGGCAATCGTCAAAATCTAGTGAGCCTCCGCGATTATGGCGCATCGCGCTAGGGCTCAAATTTAGAATTGTCCTTTTTCCAGTGTCTTAGCGCGATGTCTCAGGGTCGCGCCAAACTTCCAGGTCGCAAACAAAGTAGCAACGCGATAGCTCCGCATTACACCACCATGCAATTTCCCATTTGTCACTATCCAGAGACACGACGTGATAGCGCTGCATCGCGCCATGGGTCCAAATTGAATTTTTTTCAAAGAATTTAAATACGCGTCTAAGGGTTAAAAGGGTTAATTTTCCACCCCTATATAAACCCAATAACATGTGATTCGGTCATATTTCACCCAAAAATTATTGTTTCTCTCAAGTTTCTCTCAAGAAAAAACTAGGGTTTTCAATTGGGAATTCAAATCCAAGACTCAAATTCAAGAATCTCTCCGTCAATCTTTGTAGAATCAAGAACTAAGGTATGCACAGTGTTGATTCATGGACTCTTTTCATCCATGAAGCTCAAGAACCCTATTTTAAACTATATGTCATGATGCTCTTGTTTTGAATTGAATATGTTCATGTTGTTATTATTGTATGGTTGCCAAGATTGTATCTTTATCAAGTTTTTATGAAACCATGTTAGTATAGGGTTGAAATTCATGCAATTGGGTTAAATTGTGGAACCATGTTGTATTAAATTGATAATCATACCTATGCCTTAAGTGTGCATGCAAGGTGTTTGATAATATGCCCCACTAAATGAATGATGATCAAGTACTTAGTTTTCATGTGTCAAGATCATGTCATGCCTATTAAGTTATGCTATACCTATTTGATTAATATGATTCCCATGATAAACCTATGCATTGTGATTGCTTGATGGGATGTTCATAAGATTAGAAACATAAAATTATGCCATGTTTATACGCATTATTATCCATGTACAATATTATGATGATCATGTGCTTCATGAAATTCCCAACTATGAAATTATGAATTATTGATACTGGTCATATGATCAAAAGTGTCAAGCCTTGTCAGTTTTATTCTATCGAGTCCTGGGGGTACTTGTACCCGATAATTTAGCTGTGTGCCTAGAGCCATGTCATGTTTTCACGATACTCTCAGTCAATCCATGATCAGTACAATTCATTTAGTCATGTGACTCAAGAAAACTTAGTAAACTCAGTATCAGTCCAGTCCCATTCAGTAATCTCAGTAATCTAAAAAATCTCAGTGATCTCAGTCAGTTATCATGTCTCAGTAGCATTACGTCAGTCAACGGAACTCAGTGACCTCAGTTTAGCTCTGCTAAACAATACCATTAGTATCAATTCAATTCAGTTAATCAGTTCAGTGTCTGTTCAGTTGGGAGTAGGATTCAGCATCGAGTGAACCCAAGGATGGGGACTCACATGTTATTCAGTGGAGGGTGTGATCCTTAGAAACAATCCTTGCATTCCAGAACTACTTAGCCAGCGTTGGTTGAGATATACTCCTATGCGTAGGGCTAGTAATACATCTCATTTGGGGTTATTCCTACGAGAGGGTTGATGGAAGATCATCCTATCAGAGAGGGTTACCTCACAACTTGTCTTTACCCATGGCACGATATTAACACTCTTCCAGTTGGGGTTACAGGTTGGACCCCACCAGTTCAGTTTCAGGGCATGTCGGTTAGATGATTACCTCTCACAGTCCTAGTTTCAGTCTTAGTCTCAGTCTCAATAATAGAACTCAGATAATTCTATAGATTTTAGGACTATCAGATATAGTCACTAAGTACAGTACAGAACTTAGCTAGTTCCATCAGAACTTAGATTGTCGGATATAGTCGCTCATTATTAGTATACTACTAGTTATATGAAACTTATATTATCAGTATTCAGACTCAGGTCTGTCAGATACAGTCAATCAGATCAGTTCTTCATAATCAGAACTATCAGAAACAAATATTCCGATTATCCATATCAGTAAGCTCAGTTGTCAGCTTACTAGTAATATAGTTAATCTATATTCTAGTAATAGTAAACTCAGGTATCAGTAACTCCTTATTATCAGTAGACTCAGTAGTCAGAACTTAGTAGTCAGTCCTATCACGATCTCAGTTACAGCTACATATTCAGGAATGTATTCTCACATTCATATCATTCAGTCAGTTAGTGTTGTCCATGTATATGAACCCTTTTGCATTCAGCCTACCTCACTTGCATATAAGTATATTTAAAGTACTGATGCATTTGCGCTATGGTGTCTTATACCATAGGTTCAGAGACATGAGCTCCAAAGCATCAGTAGATTCCAGATATTAACAGTCAGTCAACACTAAGTCCTCATCCTTTGATGATGATATGATTTGTTATTTCATTATTTTAGTACTTAGTTACTTCAGTAGTCAGAGTTAGTTGGGGACATGTCCCATCAACTCCATAATTTTTAGATAGTTTAGAGGCTTTTAGACTATAGCATGCCAGACAATTACTTTAGATTTGTTTTGGTATCTGTTATATCATTTTCAGACATTGTTTTATCATATGTTTATTCAATTTTGAACCTTATAGACTTACACCTTTATGTATTCCACATAATTTCAGTATATTATTCAGTGCTCAGTTACAAATATCTGTCATGGGTTAGCTTGTGGTCCTTCGAGGTCATAAGCACCGTGTAGCATTCTGGGTACCAGATTCGGGGTGTGACAAAGTTGGTATCAGACTCTAAGGTTCAACAGTGTCCTAGCAAGTCTGAAAAGCCACATCTAGTAGAGTTTTGTACATGGGTGTGTTGTGCACCACACTTATGTGCAAGAGGCTATGAGATATTTTTGGAACAGTTTTTCTTCTTTTAGTATTCATGTCATGCCAGTGAGCATAGGCTCAAAGTTAAACTCTCAATTTAATCCGCTTCTTCCTTTTATTTACAGAACATGCCTCCCAAAAGGACTAACAAAAGGGGAACCGAAAATCAGTCAGTACCTCAACCCATGCATCCAGATTCTCTGGATGAGCATGTCTCTCATGTAGAATTCAGGACTACATTTACTACTCTAGCCAGTTTAGTCCCAGCTCAGAATGAAAGACCAACTGCTGTTCTAGCCAACCCAGTGGAAAATTCTGCTGCAGCCAGGATTCGAGACTTCACCCGAATGAATCCTTCTTTATTCTTTGGTTCAAAGTCAGGAAAGGATCCACAGAAGTTCCTCGATTAGGTTCAGAAAGTCACAGACATCATGGGAGTGACTTACAGTGAGAGTGCTGAGTTAGCCGCCTATCATCTATAAGATGTAGCCCATACATGGTTCAAACAGTGGAAGGTAGACAGAGTTACAGATGCAGATTCCATAGATTGGGAAAAGTTTTCTACGACTTTCTTAGATAGGTTCTTTCCCATAGAGCAGAAGGAGGCTAAAGTGTTAGAGTTCATCAATCTCAGAAAAGGTAGCATGATTTTAAAAGAATACTCCCTTAAGTTCACTTAGTTAGCTAGGTATGCTCCCCATGTAGTAGCAGACAGTAGATCCAGAATAAATAGGTTTATGTCTGGGATATCAGGTAGAGTGGTTAAGGAGTGTAGAATTGCAATGTTGATTAAGTAGATGGACATATCTAGGCTTATGGTCCATGCTCAATAGATTAAGGAACAGAAACTTAAGAAGAAGGAGAGAGAAAATAAGAGGGCCAGAACATGTAGTTATAGTTTTGCTCAGTCAGGGTGGCAGGGTGGTAATCATTTGCAGTTGTGTCAGAAATGTTCAGCCCCAGTTCACCCTACTGCTAGTGCACTAGTACCAAAGTTTAAAAATGATCGTAGGGATGGGGCATCAGGCTCCAAGAGCAGGATTCTTACTCATTGCTTTGTAAAGAGTGTGGTAAGCATCATAAAGGTATGTGTAGAGCCGGCAGTGGCGTGTGTTTAGGATGTGGTGATTTAGGTCACAAGGTCTGAGATTATCCTAAACCCAGTCTAAGAAGTAAGCACGGTCGCCCTTCAGCTCAGTACGATCACCCAAATTAGAAGGGTGCCAATTATAAAGCTATCAGTGGGCAACGCCCAAACTGACTTTATGCACTTCACTCCCGATTGAATCAGGAGAGTTCTCCTGATACAACCACTGGTATGTTACAGATCTCTCATTTATATGTTTATGTTTCTTCAGATTCATGAGTTTCTTTTCTTTTGAAACTTTGCATAGCAGTTAAACTTTGGGGTAAGGAAGTCAAGCCTTCAGATTCTAGTTATAGTTCCAGTATGTGTAGATAATCAGTAAGGGAAGACGAATCCCGACCCATTCCTGTCTTAGTGAAGAGTTTTGTACTATAGTAATCATGATATTTACTCATGTTACCCGTTTCAGTTCCACGAATACAGCTTGTATACACATGCTTCTCATAGAATAATGTGTGCTCCCGGTTCCTAGTATAAGGAATTCCAGTTCACTTAGTGTCACGAATTATGCCCCATGAAATATAGAAATTCCAGACTCAGGTCATGCAGCTCATGAATCAAGTACTCATGTCAAGCTTTACAGTATGCTTAGCCCATATGACTCACATTCCACTTCTAGTGAGCATCCATACTTAGTAGTGTCATGTACACCCTCAGCTTAAAGCCCTTGATAAATCCATGATTTTGGTATTCTATTCATCAGGACTCAGTTAGGTGTCAAATTCGATATATCCCTGGCATATGTCAATTGTTTGTAAGCAATTATCAGAACTCAGTTATAATTTCAGTATTCAATTTCAGTAATCAACATTCAGTCCCAAAATCAAATAATTCAGCACCAGTTTAAACCCCAGTTATCAGAAATCAATGGTTACAGTCTCAATTACTGTCTTAGCTACGATCTCAGTCCCAGTTCTAGTCCAGTAATCAGATCAGAAATTCAGTCCAGTTTCAGGATAGCTTGACAATGTTACAGTTATCAATACCTCAGTTTACAAAATATTCCCAATCACATTAGACTCTTAGCCTAGCATTCTTGAGGTAATATAGTTTTCACTCATTCATGCTCAGTTGCCTCATGTTATCCAGTCAGTCATTACCTTCCATGCATGATACTCTACCATTTTGGTTCAACTGTTCAGACTAAGTGCAGACCAGCCTTGTAGACTTAGTATTCAACTATCAATCCTTCAGTTAATTAGATAAGTCAGTACGGTTATGCATTCGTGCTCAACACCCACGTGAATCTTTCAGTAGTTTTAATTGCAGTGCATGAGGCTTAGTTACTTTATCTTAGATGATGTTCATAGGTCTCAACTCATCTTACCGAATCTCAGTCAGGTTATGATTTTCTTACTCAGCTGTCTTATATAGATAAATTCGTATAGTTTGGTTTCTATGTCCCTAGCTATGCGCTCTAGCCAAAATATCATGAAAGAATGTAACTATTCTAAGATGAAACAATCAGATAGATGCAAGCTCAGCTCATTTCGTGTATCATGCCTTAGTTTTGGATCTCAGATAACTAGTTAAGACTCAGCTCATAGATGCCTTGTGCATCGCTTCAGTTTCTTCAGTGACTCAGCCAAGTCAGTATTCTTCAAGTTAAGGGACATAGTGTCCCAAGGGGGAGATACACTATGAACCCCCAATATTTCATGAAAAAATATCCCATTCTTTCTTCACGTAATGAATCCAGTTTAGGAGTATGGGGTACTCATAAGTTGACCGTCAAGTTTCTATCTCAGCCATGAGCCATGTATTTAGGGGTTCGGTTCAGTTCACGATATTCAGTTCACAGTATTCAGCTCATGTATCACATTCCAGACCTAGTTATGTTCTAATGTTTTCGTTCATACATCTTTAGTAATTAAACTCAGACTCAGCCCAAGGCAATAGCTTTTCTTAAGCTTATCCAGTTTTATGTTTAGATTTCAGTTACAAATGTGGTATTCAGTTCCATGCTCAGTTTTCATTTCAAACTTGGTTTCTTTACCCTTGCATGTTCAGTCACATATTCATGAGTCAGTTCAGTCATATATTCATGCATCAGATATGTGTGATCAACTTATCAGTACTCTCAGTTATGCATTCATGTATCATCTCAGTCATAAAATCATGCATCAGATATGCATGCTCAGTATGAATATCAGTAATGTCAGTCAGGTAGTCATGTTTTAGCTGTTCATATTCAGTATATACTTCAACTTATCGTTTCACCCATCTAAATTAGTCTCATTCAAGAACGAATATTCCCAAGGGGGAGATATTGTAATACCCCGTACTTCTACCTAGTTTAATATTGTCCCAAAGATGTTAAAGATTTACTTTAAAAGATGAATCCACTTTTATACATTTGGTATTTTTAAGATTTCACTTTTATCATGTGGGAAATTGAATAAGCTTTTTATCGATACCAAATTCGCCCAAATCCGACACCCGGGCGAAAAGTTAGAGCCTTTTTAGTAAGGCAGTGTGCCACCTGAGCCATCAACGCATCGCGGAGCAGGCCAAAATGGTAATCGTCAAAATCCAGTGAGCCTCCACGATTATGGCACATCATTCCAGGGCTCAAATTCGGAATTGTCCTTTTTCTAGTGTCTCAACGCGATGTCTCCGTGTCGCGCCAAACTTTAAGGTTGCAAATAAAGTGGCAACGCGATAGCTCTACGTCGCGCCACCATGCAATTTCCCATTTGTCACTTTCCAGAGACACGAAGCGACAGTGCTACGTCGTGCCATGGGTCTAAATTGAGAAATTTTCATAAAATTTAAATACGCGTCCAAGGGTCAATTTTCCACCCCCATATAAACCCAATAACACGTGATTCAACTTTATATTTCAACCAAAATCTATTGTTTCTCTCAAGTTTCTCTCAAGAACAAAATAGGATTTTCAATTGAAAATTCAAATCCAAGACTCAGATTCAAGAATCTCTCCATCAATCTTTGTTGAATCAAGAACTAAGGTATGCACAGTGTTGATTCATGGACTCCTTTCGTCCATGAAGCTCAAGAACCCTATTTTAAACTATATGTCATGATGTTCTTATTTTGAATTGATTATGTTCATGTTATTATTATTGTATGATTGCCATGATTGCATCTTTATCATGTTTTTATGAAACCATGTTAGTATAGGGTTGAAATTCATGCAATTGAGTTAAATTGTGGAACAATGTTGTATTAAATTGATAATCATACCTTTGCCCTAAGTGTGCATGCAAGGTGTTTGATAATATGCTCTAATGAATGAATAATGATCAAGTACTTAGTTTTCATGTGTCAAGATCATGTCATGCCTATTAAGTTATGCTATACCTATTTGATTAATATGATTCCCATGCTAAACCTATGCATTGTGATTGCTTGATGGGATGTTCATAAGATTAGAAGCATGAAATTATGCCATGTTTATACACATTATTATCCATGTACAACATTATGATAATCATGTGCTTCATGAAATTCCCAACTATGAAATTATGAATTGTTGATATTGGTCATGTGATCAAAAGTGTCAAGCCTTGTCAGTTTCATTCTATCGAGTCCTGGGGGTACTTATACCCGATAATTTAGCTGTGTTCCTAAAGCCATGTCATGTTTTCACGATACTCTCAGTCAAGCCATGATCAGTAGAATTCAGTTAGTCATGTGACTCAGGAAAACTCAGTAAACTTAGTATCAGTCCAGTCCCATTCAGTAATCTCAGTAATCTCAAAAATCTCAGTGATCTCAGTCAGTTATCATGTCTCAGTAGCATTCCGTCAGTCAACGGAACTCAGTGAACTCAGTTTAGCTCCGCTAAAAAATACCATTAGTATCAATTCAATTCAGTTAATCCATTCATTGTATATTCAGTTGGGAGTAGGATACAGCACCGAGTGAACCCAAGGATGGGGCCTCACCTATTATTCAGTGGAGGGTATGATCCTTAGAAACAATTCTTGCATTCCAGAACTACGTAGACAGTGTAGGTTGAGATGTACCCCTATGCGTAGATGTACTAATACATCTTGTTAGGTGTTATTCCTACATGAGGGTTGATGGAAGAGCATCCTATTAGAGAGGGTTACCTCACAGCTTATCTTTACCCATGGCACGGTATTGACACCCTTCCAGCTGGGGTTACAAGTTGGACCCTACCAGTTCAGTTTCAGGGTATGTCGGTTAGATGATTACCTCCCACAGTCTCAGTTTCAGTCTCAGTCTCAGTAATAGAACTCAGATAGTTCTACAGATTTCAGGACTGTCATATATAGTCACTCAATATAGTACGGAACTCAGCTAGTTCCATCAGAACTTAGACTATCAAATACAGTTGCCCATTATCAGTATACTAGTTATACGAAACTCATGTTATCAGTATTCAGTCTCAGTACTGTCAGATACAGTCAATTAGATCAGTTCTTCATAATCAGAACTATCAAAAACAAATATTCAGATTATCCATATCAGTAAACTCAGTTGTCAGCTTACCAGTAATACAGTTAATCTGTATTCCAGTAATAGTAAACTCAAGTTTCAATAAATCCCTATTATCAGTAGAATCAGTAGTCAGAACTTCGTATTCAATCCTATCACGATCTCAGTTACAGTTACATATTCAGGCATGTATTCTCACATTCATATCATTCAATCAGTTAGTGTTGTCTATGCATATGAACCCTTTTGCATTCATCCTACCTCACTTGCATACTAGTACATTCAAAGTACTGACGTATTTGCACTATGGTGTCCTATACCATAGGTTCAGAGACACGAGCTTCAGAGCATCAGTAAATTCTAGATATCAGCAGTCAGTCAGCACTGAGTCCTCATCCTTCAAGGACGATATGATTTATTATTTCATTATTTCAGTACTTAGTTCTTTAGTAGTCGGAGTTAGTTGGGGACATGTCCCATCAACTCCACAATTTTTAGACAGTTTAGTGGCTTTAAAACTATAGCATGCCAGACAGTTACTTCATATTTGTTTTGGTATTTGTTATATCATTTTTAGACATTATTTTATCAGATGTTTATTTAGTTTTGAACCTTATGGCCTTACAGATTTTACGTATTCCACATAATTTCAGTATATTATTTAGTGCTCAGTTACAAATATCAGTCATGGGTTAGCTTGTGGTCTTTCGAGATCATAGGCACCGTGTAGCATTCCGGGTACCAGATTCGGGGCGTTACATATGGCAATCTCTTTCATACCAAAACAAACCGGCATGCCGCAATGGTTGATCTAGGTTTCATCCATATTTTTGCCCCCTCCTTTATATTTTTATCATCGCCCACATACTTGATCCTGTGCTTGAGAAGACCTTATACCATGCTCATTTGGAAACGAGCATTGTTTTCCTCAGGCAGCTCAAGAAAATGTCCGAAGTAGCTCTTCTTAAAAAATCATCTAGTTTTTCATTCTTCTTAGTATTCCTAAAGTCATCAAAATATTTCCCTAATTGAGATTTAAGCACAAAATCACCAGTTAGTTCTGCAGGGTCATCTATCGACATCACAACTTGAAACCTGTCAATACTAATAGTTTTAACAGGATCATGCTGGGATTTTAATCTTAATTCATGCCCCATTGGTGATGCATTATCATCATGTTGATCATCATCATCTTTCTCATTTTCTTGTTTATCTTCTTCTTTTTCCTCTTCCTAACTTTTAGTTTCCTCACCAGTCTCTACATACCCTTCTCCACCCCTTTCAACATTATTTTCATAACTTTCTCATCTTTACTTTTCCCTGACTAATATTGTTTAGGAAGTTCCTCTGAATCCATCTGTACTCTAGCCTTTTTTGTTAGGTGGTCAGAAGTTGATCCACTTTAAGTTTCTTTTCTTTTTGGGAGACATCTTTTAACTATAAATAACAGAAAAACAAAAACTACATTACAATTGATGTCTGCATAATTTTTAAAGAAAGGTAAGACAAATTTCAATAAATTTTTATATGCCGCATTACCAAAAAAATTCCACTAGATACCCATCAGGTTGAACAGATGAATCATCTGTTATGACATATGCATAACCTGTTGCAACAAATGAACTACCTGATGGATGCGATCAAAATAGTCTTGCTACTGGTTTATTTTATGCCAACAACTAAAATATTTGTTGCAACAGATGGGGAATTTGTTTGAAGACCTATGTTAATATCTCCCAATAAATGTTTCACCTGTTGCAACAGATGGACCACTACCACCACCAACAAATCCACCACCAATGCCACCAATACCACCACCACCACCAAGACCACCACTAAAACCTCCAATACCAAGACCACCACTAACACCACCAACACCACCAATACCACAAACACCACCTCCACCACCACCAATACCACCACCACCACCACCACCAAGACCACCTCCATCACCACCAATACTAATACCACCATTACCACTACCACTAATGCCACCAATACTAATACCAAGACCACCACCATCACCACCAAGACCACCACCACCACCAAGACCACCAATACTATGACCACCACCAACACCACCAATACCAACATCACTACCATCACTATCAACACCGCCGCCATCAACACCACTACCAACACCACTAATACCACCAAGACCACCACCACCACCACCACCAATACTACCAATACCAACACCTCTACCAATGCCATCAGTACCAACACCAAGGCCACTAAGACCACCACCACCACCACCAAGACCACAAACACTACCACTAATACCATCTAATAATACCACATTAATCAATGGAATATTGTGACAAAAACTAGGATTTTTTGAATTCTTCCTACATTTTTAGCATCAAAACTCAAAATTGTTAACCCATTCTCGAAGAAAATATAATTAAAAGTCTTCTTTTGCATTATTAACTAAAAAAATCCTATTTTTTAGAAAAAATTAAATATAGATCTCTTCTCGAACTCTGTTAACTGCGGAGACAGAGAAAATGACTGATACAAGCAAGAATAAAGTCAAAAATAACAACCATGTGGTCGAAAAAGGGAAGAAAATCAATCTATTATAAAAGGTTTAGCAATATATTGAGTAGTTGTTGTTTGTATTATTGAGAGAGAGAGAGAAAAGAGCGAGAACTCGAGATTTGAAATGATAAAATGTTTTTCCACAAATGGATGATTTTTATTTTGGAAAAGAATGAAAAGTTTTGAAAATGTTAATTTGGTCCGAATTGATCTTAATTAATTTTTTAAAAGAGACAAATTTTAATCGTTTCATCATAATAAATTGTATTAAGTTCAATTGGAATACTGATGAATTTAATATTAGATTAATAATAAGTCAATTAAGATATCTCAAATAATGAGTTAATATGAATTGTTTCAATTTAGATTAATCAATTGGCGACTGGGGTTAGGAAAAAAGCAATACCAACATCATGCAATTGCGGCGACTCAATTGAAATTATATTTGTACCTATGAAATCATCCATAATTCTATATAAATAAATTTAAGTATCTCAAATAATGATTTAATATAAATCATTTCAACTCAGACTGATCGATTGACAACTCGGGTTAGGAGAAACGCAATACCAACATCATGCAACTACAATAACTCAATTGAAATTATAGTTGGACCTGTGAAATCATCCATAATTCTAGATAAATCAATTTATTTATCTCAAATAATGTGTTAATATGAATCATTTCAATTTAGATTGATTGATTGGCGACTCGGATCAGGAGGAACGAAATACCAACATCATGCAATTGCCGCAATTCAATTAAAATTGTAGTTGAAACTATGAACTTATCCATAATTATAGCTAAATAAATTTAGGTATCTCAAATAATAAGTTAATATGAATCATTTCAACTCATATTGATCAATTGACGACTCCGGTCAAGAGGAACGAAAAACCAACATTATGCAACTGTAACGACTTAATTGAAATTATAGTTGGACCTATGAACTCATCCATAATTTTAGCTAAATAAATTTAGATATCTAAAATAATGATTTAATATAAATTCTTCAACTAAGATTGATCGATTGACGACTTGGGTCAGGCAAAACGCAATACCAATATCATGCAACTACAATGACTCAATTGAAATTGTAATTGTAACTATTAACTCATCCATAATTTTAGCTAAATCAATTTAGGTATATCAAATAATGAGTTAATATGAATCCTTTCAATTCAGATTGATCATTTGACGACCCGAGTCAAGAGGAACAAAATACCAACTTCATGCCATTGCAGTGACTCAATTGATATTGTTGTTGGACCTATGAAATTATACATAATTCTAGACAAATAAATTTAGATATCTCAAATAATGAGTTAATATGAATCATTTCAATTCAGATTGATCGATTGACGACTAAGGTCAGGAGGAATAAATACCAACATTATGCAATTGCAATAACTCAATTGAAATAGTAGTTAGACCTATGAACTCATACATAATTCTAGCTAAATCAATTTAGGTATCTCAAATAATAAGTTAATATGAATCATTTCAACTCAGATTGATCGATTGACGACTCGGGTCGAGAGGAACGCAATATCAATATCATACAACTGCAGCGACTTAATTGAAATTGTAGTTGGATCTATGAAATCATCAATAATTCTAGCTAAATCAATTTAGGTATCTCAAATAATGAGTTAATATTAATCGTTTTAATTCAGATTGATCTATTGACGACTCAGGTCAGGAGGAACTCGATACCAACATCATACAACTGAAGTGACTCAATTAAAATTGTAGTTGGACCTATGAACTCATCCATAATTCTAGATAAATCAATTTAGGTATCTCAAATAATGAGTTAATATGAATCATTTTAATTCAGATTGATATTGATGACTCGGGTCAGGAGAAACAATATACCAATATTATACAACTGCAGCGACTCAATTGAAATTATAGTTAGACCTATGAAATCATCCACAATTTTAGCTAAATCAATTAAGATTGTAGTTGAACCTATAAACTCACTTGAAATTGTATTAAAACAGATGTTCAACCTGTTGCAACAGATGACTTATCTTTTGTAAATTATCAAATAGAAGTTGCCATCTGTTGTGAAAGATGACTGAGCTATTGAAAATTGTCAAACAGATATTAACATCTGTTGCAACAGATGACTTACCTATTTTAAGATCTTTTTTTAATTGTAAAATATTTTTTTGTCCAAAATAAAAAAGATAAAATACTAAGGCGGTACAAAATATTTTTTGGATAACTCAAAAATTACCTCTTTGAGTTATCTTATCTTGTATTTTCAATGTCATCATATCCTCATGCCCCTCAAAGTTATTAATAAATATTTAATTCATCTCTCTTATTTCTCTTTCTGTCCTCTTTAGGGTAATCAGAATTGTCTTTTTTTTCTCTCTTTTCTCTCATCTTTCACATGAGGATCCTTTCAAATCTCAACCAATCTATATATTTTTTCAACTGGAATTGGTGTTTTGATCTATTTGCTTTTGACATTGTAGGTATGGTTCCATTACTCTTTCCTTCTTGTCTTCTTCTTTGCATGTTAGTTAAATTAGTTATTTACATCTGTTGTTTTTATTTATTTACCCATTAACCATATCCTATTTATTGAGACAATTAAAGAAAAGGTGACTTTTAAGTTTTGAATGAATGAGCATTTGTTTTTACTAAAATATACGAAAAAAAGTTATCTGTTGGAAGAAATTAAAAAGCCTTGTTAGCACTATCATTTTTTTGTATGTCTTTTATTTGTTTCTTTGTTATTAATGTTGTTGGCGGTATTGGTGTTGTTGGTGTTATTGGAACATGTGGTATTGATGTTAGAACATATGGTGCTGTCTCTTTGTTATTGATGTTGTTGTTGTTGTTGTTGGTGTTGCAATAAATTCTCCAACTGTTGCAACTATTGTATCATCTATTGGAATAAATTTAACAACTCTTCCAATAGATGACCCATCTGTTGCAACAGACGGAGCAACTGTTGGAACAAATCAAACCACTATAAAGGCTAATTTGATTTATTCCAACAGATGACCCTTAAGTTGCAACACGTCGGCTATCTGTTTCCATAGATGTGTGCTTGTTGTAACAAATGGTTCATATATTGGAATGCTTGTTGTAATATTTTGTATTTATTCAATTTTGTGTTACCTTTTTTTAAAATTATGCAGACATCAATTGTAATGTTCTTTTTGTTCTTCTACTGTTTGACATCAATTATTTTCTCTTGTTTGTAGATATAAAGAAGTGAAAGTTGATCACCTTTTGCCCGACCAACACAAAAGGCTAGAGTAAAGATGGGTTCGGAGGAATAAGTTGCTTACAGATGGAACCACTTCATATGTGGGAGGTATGTATTACTGATCATGTTATCGTGAAAATACACATAGAGTACACAAATTTTGTGAATGCTATATTTTACTGATTAGGCGTTGATAATTCAAACAAGATATGTGCAATTTTACAATTATGTTTGATAGGTCCAAACTGATAAGGCTGAGGGACCTAGTCGATATCCTGTTATAATTTAATGATGGTTTTGCAAATATTTATGTATCAAGTTTGGTGAAGGGATCAAGTTTTGGTGGCATTGTAAGAAGAATAAATAGTTATTGGACTGATTTTAAGGGTTCAATGGACTTTTGAAAGGCCTACGAAGCGTCACACTGCTGCAACTAAGAACGGAAATCAATATAGTTATTGTCCTAGTCCAAATTTATATGGTTGGATTACTCGGAGTGATGTTTATACAACAGAAGGTGCTCGTAGGAGAATACCTGTGAGGGAAAGGGGAATTGATAAAGATGATATCATCTTAGACCTTATTAAAAAAGAAACACAAGGTACCAAGGAACGTGTAGAGAATTTGGACGATGAAATTAACTTAAAACATGAGAAATCTGAATGAGGAGCAAATATGAAACTGTATCCTAAAATGAAAATTCGTCAGTCATCTCTCTCAAAAGAAAAAACTGTAGCTGGAAACTTTGTTAGGGAACTACGACTAGTTATCGTGGTCGGAATGATCACCTCCAGAGAAAATAAAAGAACACTAAGAAAGCAACTTTGCGGGCACCGAGGGTTAAAATAATGTACAGTAAAAAATAAAAACTTGCACCAAGATCTTTTGAAGTTGAGATAAGGAATCAAGCCAAGGAAGAAATTTTAGAAGTTACACTTACATCCTAGACCTTCAGTTTGTGGTTCTGTTCACGTCAGTCGTAGTAAAAATAAAAAGGCCTGGGATTTCTGCCCAATGTCATATATTTTTGTTTCCACTGCTATTGACCTGATCAGAACCACAAACAGAAGGAATGGGATGCAAGTTAAAATTCCAAAATTGTCCCTTTGGCTTGATTCCTTATTTTAACTTCAAAACTTCTTGGCACAGGTTTTCTTTATTTTCTATGGAGGTGATCATTTCGACCACGCTAACTAGTCATAGTTCCTTAGAAAAGTGTCTAGCTATAGTATTTTTCTTTGAGAGAGACGACTGTCGGATTTTCATTTTTGGATACACATTCATATTTGCGCTTGATTCAGATTTCTTATGTTTTAAGTCAATTTCATCGGCCAGATTCGCTAGAAGGTCCTTTCTTGCTACCCTATGTTTCCTCTTCAATAAGGTCTTAGATGATATAGTCTTTCATTAACTCCTCTTCCCTCCAGGTATTCTCCTATAGCTCCTTCTGGTGTATAATAATCTTCTCGAACAAACCATCTATATAAATCTAGGCAAGGGGAATTTCTATTAGTTTTTCGTTCTTGTTTGCTGCAGAGGGAGGATTCGAAGGTTTTCTCAAAGTCCAGTACACACTTAAAGTCAGTCCAATCACTATTGATCTCTGCAGTTCCACCTAATAGTGATCCCTTCTCAAAACTTGACATACATAAACATGAGCAACAACCGTCATTAAATTGTAACTGGGTATCAACACCATCTTCATGGTCCCTCGGCCTTATCAATTTGAATCTATCAAACATAACTATACAATGCAGAATCTTGTTTGAATGATCAATGCCTAATCGGTTAAAATCTACATTCACAAAATCATTGTATTTTATCTGTGTCATCGCGATGACCTCTTCAGTAATACATAAATCCCACACATGAAAGTGGATCTATCTATCTACACGCACCTTATTCTTCCTACCCCATCTATGAATTAATTTGAATAAGCAGATGACTAACCTATTGCAACAGATGACACATTTGTTTAAATTATCAAACAATTATAGATATCTGCTACAACAGATGATCAATCTACTAGAACATATGACTTATTTGTTGGAATTAATCTAACAGATATATACATATGTTGCAACAGATTGCCAATATGTTATAAATTATCAAATAAATAGAAAATATTTTATAACAGATTATCCATCTGTTGGATTTATTTTAAAGTAATTTTCTTTCCGAAATAAAATAAAGATAGAATATTATATTTAAATCTATTTTTTTTTAAATTTACACAATCGAAAAGTCACCCATTTTATTTAATTAAAGGATGTAATTATAAAAATAGAGGTGAACAGTCGTGGCTTTTTGACTAACCCATTCAAATTCAATCCTTTATTAATAAGTCCCTCCTTACTCATTCAATCTACTCCACTTTTAGATATGACTGATTCAGATTTGTACAAGACGATTCTGCGTGACTTCTTGCAGAAACTTGAAAGACAGATTCATGAACTCCGGTGGGAGTTGGGCACCATAAAAGTAAGGATAAGGAGGGCCTTACTGCTACCGGATGATAATTAGCCAGTTAACCATAATAATAATATTAATAGTAGTAATAATAATGATGATGATGATTATAATTATTAGGTTATATTTTTTCTTTTTGCGTATGTATTTTATTTTATTATATCGAATCTACCTAAGGGAGGAGCCTAATGTATGTTTTATTTTTTTTATTGTATATTTGTATATAATGGATTCACAAATCTATGTATGTTTGGTCGACTTTAGCTTTTTAATTCTTATTTATTTTTCACTCTGTCTATTCTCAACATGTCGATGGTTGGAGGTAGGGATTGCGCGTTTGTTGCAATGGATGAACCATATATTGTAACAAATGGTTAATCTGTTATGACAAATGGACCACATGTTACAAAAAATGGTTAATCTGTTGTGACAAATGGACCATATGTAGCAACGGTTGGATCCAAAAGTTGCAACAATTCAATACAAATGGTTATATTATTGAAAAGCTTAAAAGACATGACTTTTCACAATAATAAAAAAGTCATCAGTTAGATTTAATTATGACTTTCACAATAATCAAAACGTCACCAGTTAGATTTAATGAAGGAGGTGAATAGTCGTGCCTTTTTGCCTACCACATTCAGATTCAATCCTCTATAAATAGGTCCCTCCATACTCGTTCATTATACTCCACTTTATTTATTTCTTGCATTTTATCTTTCGTATTATATCTTCAACCAATTCTCTTCGAAGAACAGATTCTTTTCTCATTTAGGTAAGTTTTTTTTATGTGTAAATCTATCAGTTGGTAGTATACGTTGTATTATATTCGAACTCCTTTCTTTACTTTTGTATTTACGTTTTTTGTCAATTCATGTGCGTTCTATATATGACTGATCCTGTTTGGGACATTGCTATTCTGCGTGACACCGTGTGGGAAATTCAAAGACAGGTTAATGAACTCCAGTGGAAGTTGGCTGCCGTGAGAGTAAGGATGCTCCGAGAGATTCGCAGGCTGAGGAGTGCCCTGCTACTGCTGGTTGACGATTGACTAGCTAATAATACTAATAGTAATAATAATAATAATGATAATGATGATAATAATAATAATGATGTTTTTCTTTTAGCGTATGTATTTTTATTTTTCTATATCAAATCTACCTACCTAATGTACTTTGTTTTTGTTTGATGAAAAATTTATGTTTGGTTGAGTTTGACTTTTTAATTCTTATTTAATTTTTATTTTGTTTATTTGTTCTTCTCAACAAACATGTCGACAGTTGGACGTAAGGAACAATTTTGAATCCAGTATCAATAGGAAGAGTTTTGAGTTTTTTCAACAGATGGACCATCTATTTTAACAGATTGGTTATCTGTTGGGTTTGTGGAAGGAAATATATTATGTTACTCCAACAAATTGCCCATCTGTTGCAATAGATTGGTCATCTATTGGAGGGACACATTCCAGTTTGATGAACTGTATTGTGTTCTTTCAGCAAATGTCCATATGTTGTAACAGATAGGTAGTCTGCTGAAAATAATTTTTTTGTCTGTTGTATTTAGTTCCCATTTTATCTTTTTTTTATTGATGCACAAGTTAATAAAAAATATATGTTATATAATAAATAATAACATTTACGTTCACAACAATGAATTAAAAATATCAAAGTCCATAACAAACAATAACACAAGTTTTGCTATTACAACGATCATGGTGGATTACGATCCGGGCATGTAGTTCTTTTGTGTCCAACATTCTTACATACAGAGCACTTATTTTTTATTGATGGGAATAATTCTTTGACACCACGCCTCCTCTTATATCGCCTTCTTTCCGATTTGATAGTGCTTGGGTCAATATATGGAGGAGGTATTAATCTTCCCAAATGCTCTACAAAAATAACCCAAGATTCTTAGGGAGGCACCAGATTAATATTCTCACTATATTATCTTTCCACCTAATAATACGGAGACGAACACTCATAAATTTTAGTTTTATATTGTGAACCGTATTGGGCTCGAAGTGCCGCCATAGCATGCAGACAAGGTATTTGTCCAAGTCAAAAACTCTGTATGTACATGATCTTGTTTGAAGATTGATCGTGGCAACATCACCATGACTGTCGATACTGAATTTGTAATCTGCTATTTGATGAGCAAATAACCTATTTGCCAAACTGATGTTTGTTGATATTTTTTTTTGCTTCTAGAACAAATTTGGTTCCTCCATTCGTGAACTGCACACGCCTTTTGTGAAATAATTTGTCATACTTCTTATTTATTTCATCAATAGAGCCATGATAGAAAATTCTCTTTCAGGGCCAAACAATGAATTCACTGATTCAACTATGTTTGACGTCATAAAAATTATATCTATACAAAAGAATTACTTAGTAGGGCATTATACTAAACTTGTAACTCAAACAAGAAACTAAATTCATAAGAATGTACCTATTTGCTGGACAAAATGCCCAACTCCATCTCTCGACATCGACACATTTGAGACGTTCTGCTGACTTGGGATGCATATCCATTATTTGATTGAAATAGTCAAAACCTCATCTCTATTATATGCTTTAGATGCTCTATAAAAAAGGTCACTACCCTTTCATTGTGAAAGTTGTTTCGAATACTATCTCCAAGATGCCTCATGCAACAACCAAAACTAGCTGAAGTGTAGAAAATCTAACCCATCTTTGGGATACTTGGATGCCTATCCAAAATAAAACATAACTCTTCGATATCTTTGATGCATCTTTGCATTTGTTCAAAAATATATCCATACGAGGCATCACATTCCTTGTCCACTACACAAAAAGCGACAAAAGATGTGCCTCTCTGCATCCTATGCCACCGCTGCTAGCAAAACTCCATTATACTTGCTCCTCAAGAAAGTCCCATCGATGGCTAGGACTTTTCTCAAATGTTGAAAACTAAGAATCCTATCACTATAGGATAAAAGAATTACTTGAACCTTTTATTTTTGTCAACATGCATTGCCATCTTACTTTCGGGATTTGTGGACTCAAACATGTAACGGTAGGCATCGAGGACTGCATATCTATGATCCAGTGTCCCCCTTTGACCAAGTCCTTGGAAATCTCTATGATCGTATATATATTCCAATAACTGATCATAATACCCAATTCTGTAAGGAGTTAATTGACCATATCACTTGTAGAAGGGCCTTTGCCATTGGGGAATCTATTCTGGAAATATTGACCGAGGAACTCTGCCGTGGCGTGAGGATTTTGGCCCGTAATGTGCTCCGAACCACATGTGTGATACTTTTGATAAACATTAATGACGAATCTGTCAAAACTTATTAAGTATTTCACAACCCTCAACCACCACTTGCAGTTCAGATTAGCACATCTAAAGGAAAAGGCTTTGCTTGAATTAATCACCTTTTTTAGTCTGAAATCTTTTTTCAAGCAAGCAATAAACAAAGGATTAGATAGTTCTTTCTTATCCTTAAATGACATTCCCTTATAAAATCCAGTCTCGTTAGCTTGACGATTGCCCGACTATGTTGATTCAGAAGAATGGGCGTAGGCGTTTGATCATCATCTGGAATATTCATGTCCAGATCACCCAGTTTATCATCAAAGATGTCTTTTTGTTATTGTTCTTCTACATTCTGGTTCTCAGTCTCTCTCGATTTTTCAACCGCGTACACCCTTAACACTGGCGTAGCTGAATCACTAAGATAAGAATGCAACCGAACCTGATCGGTTATCTTGAAAGGTAGTACCCTCTGATTTTCAAAGGAGCTATGCATGTAGGTGGTGATGGGTTCTTTCGTTGATAATTCAGACCACAATAGCTGATGATTACATTCACAAAATCATCATACTAAACATCACTTTGGACTGTCATAGCTATCATCTCTAGCATTTCACCCTTCTTTCAACGCCATACATATCGATTGATTTTCTCAATCCATTCACTATGACAATTCACACCTATTGTTATTGATCCCTACATTAGTGGTACCTAAATAAAGACATTTGTTAAAATAAGTTAATAATGACATCATAGTAAAATTAATAGTGATTTTATAGTGTCGTAACATGAACCCCAACAGATGAGTAATCTATTGCAACTGGTGAATAATATGTTCCAAGTGGTTAGTTGTATGTTGCAATAGACGAATCACCTGTTGGTAATTCATGTTATAGTACTATAAAACCTGAAGCTGATTCCACCAAAAAAGTCATCTGTTGGAACAGTTGACTCATATATTATAACAGATTATACATCTATTGCAACAGATGAATCACCCGTTGGGATGTAATACAAAACCTTTGAAGTGATTCCAACAGATGAGTGACATATTGCAATAGATAAATAATCTGTTGCAATAGATTAATTACCTGTTGCAACAGATGAGCCATCTGTTGGAATCGAGTTCAGGTTCTATTGCAACAAGTAAGTAATATGTGTCAACAGAGGACTCCTCTTAGCAACAAATAACTGTTCTGTTACAATAGATGACCCATTTGTTCATTTATGTTACAACACTATAGAACCATAAACATGAATCCAATATATGAGTCTTCCATTGCGATAGATGACTCATCTGTCGCAACAGATGAGTCATTTGTTGAAACAGATGAATCTTTTATTGGGTTCATATTCGGGTTCTATTCATTGTTTTAAAAACAACAGTAGTAGTGTACCCAGATGAAAAATTCAACTAAAAATTATAATTGTACTTATCAACGTCGCCTATGAAGTAATGCCAAAGTGATGTACGAAATTAAATTTGACCTAAAAAATTGATCAAGTAGCAACAGTAGCGGTAACAACAACAACAACGGTAAACAAGAAGAAGATGGTGATGATAATGAAGAAGAAAATGATAATGAAGAACAAGATGATGAATAAAGAAGCTGGAACAATGAACAACAAAAATGGCGAAGAGATTAAAAACAACAATAATGAGAAGAGAGAGGAAACACACGTTTTTATTTCCTCCGTTTCTAGTTATATTTGGTCAACAGTTGAATCAATGTGTAAATTTAAAAATTTGTGGGCTATTCTCAAACTTTTTCAATTTTCTTAATCGCTAATAAATTAATTGTCACCAACACTCCATTATTAAAACTCAATCACCTACACCTCATTTTCAAACTCTTTTGTCACTTTTAGCTAAATTGTCCAGCTTTCTAATACTAAAAATAAACATGACTAGTTGTTGTTGATGCCTATATTTTTCTTTATTTCAAATTGCAGTTAATGTTAGTTGTACAGTACATAAAATTTAGCCAAAAAGAATATGAACATGATTTGAATTTCTATAAACATCATAATTTTTATTTCCAATATTTTTGAAGTATACATTAGCTCTTTTAATATTTATTACTAATAGATGATACTAACAAAGATGAATAAAATATTTTTACAAAAATAACATAAAACAGAAATTCAAAGCTTATAAAATTCATGACCACAAACACATATCATCCATAATTTTAATATGACGCTACAAAATATCAATCAACTCTTTGACTGTTGAGAGAGACTTCACAAGTAAATAAAAAAGAACCAAAATAATAGGATTAGTTGTAAAATACAAAAAATCAGTTAAAAAAAACTATATGAGACTCTCCATACATTGTCTGAAATTTCATTCTAACATTGATAATTTCTAATATCGATAATTTTCTTAACATAATGGAAGAGAGAGTTACGTTGCAGTTTATGCAAAAAACATTATATCAGACTTTGATTTGGACTTCATGACACCTTTCCCAAATAGTGTTTGATTTGGACTCAACTATACTTTTCCATATTAAATAATATTTTCTAGTTCTTATTAAGGTCTTAAATATTATTATAAGAATTTAAATTACAGAAAAATAATAAAAAATATTATTTTATTTATTGTAGATTGTTTTAGTGAAAGGTTATAAGTTTGAATCACTTTTCTAAGAGTTTTCACACTTTTAATATATTGTAGCTTGTAGATGTAGATGTAGATTGTATATGTAGATGTAGATAGATGTAAGATATAGATGTAGATTCCATATAGATCAATACCGACCTATTTTTTGATCTTTTGGGCTTCATAAAATTAAAAAGTATAAATAACATAAATACCAACCCTTTTGGAAGTAATTACACTTTCTCCTACTTTTTTAATTACTTTACTCTCTCTCTATTAATATACATAATATAACCAATATATATATAGAATTATGTGTATATGTTTGAATTTTTGTAATATGTTTAGGGAGTTAGAATTTTTTGTAATATTGAAAATATAAGTTGTGTATTTTTGTAATTTTTAGAATTAAAAAAGGTTCAAAGCATGTTGCCGGGTCAGATGCGCATTACAAAACTTAATCTATTTTGCCTAACAAAATATATCAGAGTGGGACACTTTGATGCAAGAATAACAAGGAAAGGTACAAAACATACACCAAAACAGTCCACAAGTTCTAGGAACCGAGGACCCCTTTGATGACCACTCTCGGATTCAACAAATAAGAGAAAGAATGAAGAGATTACAAGGTGTTTAACACACCAAGGCAGCCAACAATCAAACTAAGTTATAAAACAAGAAGAAGAACACAACAATATTGTAACAACAACTCACGGCTTCCCTAGAAACAAGAACAAACTAGTACAAATGATTACAAGAATAAAATGACAAAGGATAGATAGTTAGACCTTGGTTGGTATAATCTTAAGAACTCAAGAACATGTGATACTATTGGACCCTTAACACTACACACAAAGGCTAACCTAACTTCTACGTTGACACAAGAGGGACTTTACCTCCTCTAAACACCAACGTCTCAAGCCATGAATGCAACACTAGTGATTCCACACTAGTAGCACCCTAGTTTTGGGTTGCCTCCTAAAGAGAAGAGAGGACTTGTCTTTCAAAATGTTATACAACATACAAATATCATCAAAGTCTAAGACAAAATGACCTATAATGTTCTATTTATACTAGGTTACAACTAGAATACAAAATGACCAAAAGGCCCTTTAATGAAAAGCCTCAAAATGCCACCCATGGAGTGTAGTATAGGTTCGGTTTTGGTGTGTGTTTTAAGTCGTCTTTTGAATTTTTCTTGCACACTACAAGCCTCGGGTTTATTACACTTTCACACATCCATCCTCGTGTGGTCATACTTGTATCACACTCCATAGCATTAAATGATCAATTATGCGATTTTATTTGTGCAGTTTTTCAACAATACCAATGAAACACTGTATGAGTAAGAATTATGACATTCGATATCATATTATAAAAGTTGAGAAAATGGTCAAAATCCCCCCAATCTATAATTGTATTATCAACTACGCACTTATTCTTCATAGGAACACTACTACCCCTAAATTTATTAAAATCGAAATTTTACACCCCTAAATGCCTACGTGGCTTAGTGAGTTGTATTTCACTCTCTCAAAGAGAGTGAGCACCAGAAACAATATTAAATTTTTATTTTTAATTTTTTCATAAACATATGTATTTTAATATTTTCATCTTTTTTCATATTATTTCACTCTTATTTAACTCACTTTCTTCTTCATAGCATTGAGGCATCTATTGAATCCACCAAACCACCACCGCCATTAGAATCGTCCATCATTAGAATCGTCATACCCAATACCTTCTTCGCCACCACAATCTATAAATAACAATTATAGCCTCACACTACATATTCAAAAAATATTAAGTAACTTAATTTACACCCAATTTCAAAGTCATTATTCAACCATTAAAACACCATTGAAATACTACTTTGAAGTTATTCAAACAACCTAATAATGGTGAAAATATCTAAATTCTTTCTCAAAACATTCTTATTGCAAACAATCTTGACCGACGAAATCAATTTTTTAAAGTCAAGCTTTAAGATGCTATTGATGAATCTATCAAATTGACAACAAATTCTATTATTATAGGGCTCATTCTTCTTGTATAATCATAAATTCAATAACAATTTTTAGAGTTGATAAATGATAAAAAAAAAGGAAAAAAAAGAAAATTTTGGTAGGTGGGTATTCTAATTGGAAGAGAAATGAAAGAAAAATTCATGGATACCAAGTCGAATTTGGTACTCATTGAAAGACTATATAAATCTCATCAACTTCTCACTAACCCAATTTCAAAATCTTCTCATCGGAGCAAAAAAATTGCCGCCACGACTAAACTCTCACTGCCTCACTTCACCGAAAACTTCTAAATCTCCGATGCAAGCACAAATCTCGAGACAATTTTTTCGTCTTGAAAGTGGTGGTAATGAACTATTGGAAGAATCAATGGCACGTATTTTTTCTTTGCTTGTTCATAAATCGGCGAATTAATATAAAACCTGTTGGTATGAATAGCTTGATCCTTCAATTAAGAAGGTAAGTATATGTTTCTTATTGAACTAAAAAAAAATAAGAAAAGAATGAAATAAATGAATTTGGAGGTTAAAGAAATAAAAGAACTGATAAAAAATTGTTTTATACAAAATTTACACGAGTCAAAGAGCGTGAATTTCATCGTTCAACACAAATATGGTTGTGGTCTTTTAGGGGTGTAATAATTTTGATTTTATTAAGTTTAGGAATATGATAGAACATTCGTAAAGAATAAGTGTGTAGTTGGTAGTACAGTAATAGGTTGAAAGGGCTTTTGAAGTTCAAGAATTTCTAAGATACTAGCATGAGAAAAATGGTTTTAGTTATTTCTATCATAGAAGAAGAATAGGAAAAAAACATAATACCCCCTGAACTTGTCGCCACAACTTACTTTAACACTTTAACTTTATAGGCAATTATTTATCCCCCTTAAACAACTTTCGCACGAATTAAATACCATTCTAAAGATATAATACCACTCTTACAACAGAGAGTGCATTACACGCGCCTACACGTCAGCACCATGTCAATGCCACGCTAGAGCCACACAAGCCATGCAATTTCTTTTTAAAAAATAATTATATATATACATATATATATTTAAAAAGGTTTTCTTCTTCACCCCCTCCCCCTCAAACTTTCTTCTTCACAACACACATCCCCTGCAATTGGCCCCCACCTCCACCCCTGTCATCTTCAAGCCCCCAACCCTAACCCACCCAAACTCCAATTCTTTTTTCCCGTTTGACAATCTGTAAATACTCCCCACCCCACATTCTTCAGTCTTTCTTCATAAATTATTTTCTCTTTTTCTTTTTTGATTCTAGACTCAAATCTTTGGAATTTGAATTTTGAAAAATTACAATTATAATGCCTAAGAATTTCACTTTATGGGTGAAAGGAATTAGAGATAGAAAATATGTTGAAATTTTTTGTCAAATTCGAGTGTCATTTTTGAGGAAATTTTTGTTTGATTAGATTTTCTTTTAGCGATTTTGTTTTTCGATTGCATCTCAATACGAATTTTTCAGTATTTTTCATATGAGTATTTTCAATTTGTTCATCAAAATAAGAATTCAATAAATTGAAATTAATTCAGTTATTGAGGAAAAAATGATTGTAATGGAATAAAATTTTCTTAATTTTTTTTTATGAGAACTGAACTTACTACAAAAATTCATATGGAAAAAATATTTTTAATATACATTTTGTGGAGCTGGTTGATGATGGTGGTGAAGAAAAATGGAGAAATAGAAGAGAGGGGTGGTGGTGCACGAGGAAGGTGTAAGGGAAAGTTGGGTGGCTGAAAATTAAAATATAGGCCTCACTTATATTTTTTTTGCATCTCTTTTGCCCATTACGCGCTGAGATTTATAACATTTGCCATGTCAGCAATTTGGGTGGTGTAAAATTCATGAGAAAGTTGTTTAGAGGGGTAAATAATTACCTATAAAGTTAAAATACTAAAGTGAGTTGTGGTGACAAGTTCGGGGGGGGGGGAGGGGTTATACTTTTTCCCAAAAAGAATACTATATTATTGAATGGTATGTTTGATCATCAGATTTTTTTTACTTTTTCTCAGAATTTCTTTTTTGCTTTATTTTAAAAAATAGTATTTAGCCACGAAAATTCTATTAATAACTTGAAGTTGTATTTGAAATTTGGAAAACAATCAAAACTTTGTTTTCACTATTTTTACTTTTACCTTTTTTCATAAAGATCCTAAATTTTTATTTTTATAAAATAAAACCATTTTAATTATATTCCATGTTAACCCCATTTTCATTATATTGCATGTTCAATTCATGTTATATATTTTCCATAAAGTACATATAAATTCTAAATATTTATGAGATAAGCGTTCAGTATCCCCTTGAACTATGACCAAAGTTAATATGACAAAACTTCAACTTCACATGAGTCCTATTACCCCTTGAACTCAATTTTAGCATATTTTTGTCACCCTTTTATGCTGACACAACACCTTTATTACATAAAAATGAGGTCCATATTATAGGTGCCACATCAGCTAAAAAGGGTGACAAAAATACATTAAAATTGAGTTCAGGAGGTAATAAGATCCTTGTGAAGTTAGAATGTGTCGTAGAAAATTTGATCATATTTTAAGAAGTTACTAGATGCTTTACTCAATAGTTATTGCAAAAATTGTGACCAAATACCACTTCAACTTAAAAATTCTAAATAAAGTAATATTTTTTCTGGATAAACCGCCTACTATCTTTAGACCCAATATAAAAAGGGAGTAAAATAATTTGTCATCAATCAAAAGAAATCGTTAAAATCTGTCATCGAATAAGATTACACAAAATAATAGAAATATAGGAATTTAGCGAATCTATATATATTTATTAACATCTCGCTCAAGAGATGTACGGGGACGGGAAAAGAGTGTTACCTTACAACAATAACAACAGTATATACAGTAAAATGGGGTGGTCAAGGGTGAGACTAATAAATTATTTTCTTTTAGACCTCAAACATTTGAGGCTCCCACAAATTGTAACAAAGAATTTTATTTTGTAAATTTCACTTAGTGCCTTTTTGAGATTGCTTATTTCTCCCCCAAAAGCACTTATTTTGAGAAAAAAAATACTTCTTTTGAAAATAAGGATGTTTGATAAACTTGCAAAAATACTTTTAAAAAGAAGCAGAAACAATTTTTTTATTTCGAATAAGAAACAAAAAATTTTTGATTTTAAAAAAAAGCAGAAGCAAAAAATTATTTTTTTATGATAAAAATATTCCTATCACTCACTCACCCCCCACACATCCTTATTAATTAATTAAAATATCTTATAAGTTTGATTTTAAAATTTTATACTTCATATTTACATCATAATTCCTTATTTTATTTTATAATTTATATATTATTATTATTATTATTATTATTATTTTATTTTCACTTATTTTCTTTAAATAAATATGAAAATACATATGATGATATTTAATTAAATAAAAATTAATTTAATTATCAGACATGTCTGGAATCTGACTCTGGAGTAGCAGGTGCTAAAGCCGTAGCCTGAGTACCCTGAGCAGTGTCAGCAGGTGCTGAAGCCGTAGCCTGAGTACCCTGAGCAGTTTCCTGGGTACCTATAGACAAAGATGACAAGATATTCTGTGGAACCTGAGATCCATCAACACCCTCACCAGACTGGGGTGCAGCTGTGCCTGATGCAGACTCACTCTCAACTAATTCAAATGCAAATTTTGACCCTCCTTAGACTAGGAGCCGATTGTATCCTCTTTCTCTCTAAAATCAAAACTTGATCATGAATCAACCTTCTCCTCTGAAAAAATATCTGACTTATCCTCTCTCGTATCAGACTGGAGAGAGTGCGGTGGTGATGTAGTGACTGACTTTATCTGGGGCCCAGTCTGGATGAACCATACTGGTGAAGTCTGTGCGCTATCCTGTGGTGGTGTGAGCTAACAACCCAACTCATTAACAACTGCTACAGCTGTAGCCTTCCTATGTGATCGACCTTGAGTCTGGTGGAGGACTAATGGTGTATTATTTAGGCTCACAATAATCCTCAATGGTTCCACTCTACTTAGGAGACTCATTGCGTATCCTAGACTAGACTTCTTTCTTTTGAGCAGCTTTAGGTGACACCGTACTTGAAAAAGTAGTTGTTAGTGATTGAAACACAATCCCAAAACAAAAATTTAAAAGAAAATTAGCTACCCAAGGCAGGGGCTACCTACGACCCCTTACTATGGGTCATAAGTAGTACTTAAAGGGGCAGTAGGTTCCCATCATAAGTACCAGACAAAGACCAATAGCTTCAGGACTTGAAGTCTAATACCTATGAAGCCACTTATGGCCTCTGTAGGTCCTACTTACGAGCTCGTAGGTAGATTCATACGTACCAAATCTGAGAGTACGCTACTGGTCCCCAAAATGTTTATCCCACACAGTTATAATTTCAATTTTTAGACCAATTTCGAACACTACAACATGAAAAATAGGTATTTCACTAATATTTTGGGATTTATTCTCATTATTCAACTTCCACTTCTATTTATCATGTGATCACAGGTTTCCAAACAAAAATCAGGCAACAAATTTAATTTTACCTAGTTTAGGCTCCATAAATTTCAAGAATCATAAGACTTTAACAGTTTTAGGGCTATATCAAGCACTATCTTAAGTTCAATGGTAAAGAACACATTTTAAACCAAGTTGGAGCCAAGAATATTTACTTGAACTAAAGAGCTTTGGAAGTAGAAGATAAACAACATAAATTTCACCCTATTTTTTTGAGAATTTCATTCAAGTGATGTGCTAGTGAGAGAAGTTTTGCTTTTAAAGTAGAAAAAGGAAGTTGGAAAGTTGTAAGGGAAGAAAGAAGTTTGAATTTGAAGAGTTTAAGTGTTAATAGGACAATTTTAAGGGTTAAATAACCCTAGGGGTATCAGATTGGGTCGAGTTACATGGGCCCAACCTAGATTTTAAAAATAAGCCCAAAAAATTGACACACTTATGGGCTCACTTTTAGGCCGTAAGTGTTACTGACGAGCCCCATAAGTAGGTTCGTAAGTGGGTTCTGCTCTTTGTTTTTGTCTGATTTATACGAGCCCAACTTACAGGTCATAGCTTCTACTTACGACCCCTATAAGTAGGGTAGGTAAGTACAACGTTAGAGACCCAAAACTTATTCTAGTACCTACGATTTCAACTTACTAGTGGTAGGTTGGATCTACGCCCCATTTAAGTAGGGTCATAATTCCACTTACCTGGACTTGTCTGAAAATTTTCAATTTTTACCATGTTTCAGGTATTTCCCCTTGTCTTTAACCTACAAAATAAAAACAAAAGTGAACACTAAAATCTTGGGTTGCCTCCCAACCAATGCTTGGTTTAACAATGTAGCATGACATGGCAATGTTTGGTATTCAGACTTCCCACAACAAGCTCATGTGTTTCCTCTCATGCAACGCCTAATTTAATGTCACGAAATGACTCTGACTTGGCTACTCAAACTTCACCAAGTCTTACATCCTCACAAACCTTCAACTCCTCCAAAATGCCCATATAATGCTTAACCTGATACCTGTTCACCTTAAATGGGGCATATCTATCTCATTTAATCTCACTGCACCATGAGAATATACTCTAACCACGGTGAGTGGTCCAGACCACCTAGACTTTTTCTTGACAGGAAATAAGTCGTAATGCCCTAGATTTTTGCCTCTGAAATTTTTGAGTTTTTAGCTCACTACCCAGGCTACGAATGGCACCTCATGAGTCATAAGGTATGATCATGAGTCGTAGGGAGGGACTCGTGACTAAAGTAGTGGAGTAGATAATGTTTCTGCCCTAAGTACGACTAGGACCCTATAAATCAAAGGTCTGATCATGAGTTATACGGTATGACTCATGACCAAACCAGCGAAGTCTACCCTGAGTCATTGCCCAAACTAAGAGTCTAGGCAATGAATTGTACCTAGTCATCATGTGTCGTGATGTGACCCATAATGACTAGCGACTAATTTTCTGCACTTTTAATTGAGTGTACCTTGGTCATTTCCCTTTTTCCCCAATCATAACCCACGACCATAAAATATCTAAAAAGGGTTATTTTTATCACTTAGATAATCACAAACTATCCTTAAACTTTCTCTAATTCTCCAAGCAAGAAAAACTAGGGTTTTCAATGGATTGAGCAGCTATGGGTCAATTTGTGTGGTTTCTTCTCCAAATTCTTAATATTCTCAGGCATGTATCTGAAATTCAAGGGGTGGTGGTGGTGTAAGTTGACTATTGACTCGTCACAGTTGACTCACCTGCAGATCAGTACACTTCATAAAACAGATTAGATTTAAATAAAGGAACAAGTAAATAATCAATTTTAAAGTAAAGACACGAAGATTTATCCTGGTTCGGAGCACCAATGTGGTGACTACTTCCAATACCCTTCGATTTAAATATTTCCTTACATTTGTCAAAGTTGGGGACGAGTACAATGATGAGAAACAAGTTCTGAAGTCTTATTCTGTTCTTCAGATCTTATGACACAACTTCAATATGTATTACAAAGTTGACTCAATCCTACTCTTTATATAACTACTGTAAACAAAGAGGCACAAAGCTTTATAAGACTAAGATTGAGACACTTTGAGATTCTTTCTTAAAGTTCCACGAGTGCTTCAATCTTTCAGCCTTCTCTTTTATATTCTTCAATCTCTTCTCTTCATAAGGAAATCTAAGAAATTTTATCCCAATCAGGGATTTTATTTGATTCCTTGATTGAGGAATGTTACCATTCAGTATGTCCATATAAGATATGTCCATACACAGTACTTATACACACCGGTATCAGATACGTCCATAATCCTCTTTTCTTTTGCTCCTGTCAGGTTGCTGTTTGATGCTTGCTTTCCTTTGTGAGATTTTCTTAGCGATCTTAAATTGATTTTATATAATTTATATTTTTCCAAGTTTATCATCGGCCATTTTGTTGAATTCTTGCAGATATTCTTGGATATCTTGAATCGATTCCTCTGCATCATTGGTGTATCTTCAATATTCTCTCATTTCACCATTAGAGATCTTCAATATACTGTAAATATCTACTCATATTTTTTCATTATTAAAACATAGACCATGAATATAAAAGGCTAATAATGTCTCTTCCCTACAGTCTTATGTTTTTTTATGGCATACAATATCAATATTTGTGTGGTTTTAAAATATTGGTTTTGGAACTTGGGTTGAGGGTTTTGGATGGTTGTTGTTTGAATGATGTTTCCATGATTTTATATGTATTATTTATGCTTCATTAATGGTTTTTAAACTGCTAGGGTGCATGGGTATGCTAATATAGAATGGGGGTTGTGGCATTCCCCCAAATTGATGATTTTAGTTTGGAATTGGTTTTGGAGACTATGTTGCCTTCAACCCACTTGCATAATTGGCTTTGAAATATGGATAATAACATGATTTGGCTTATACCAAAAGCTATTACATTGCCTAAATGGTTAAATGGATAAAATGGATTTGGAAGACCTTGTTGGTCATGTGTTGAATTAATTATAATCTATGAGGGTCTAGGCATTCCCCCAAATTTAACTTGATAAATCACGGGAGTTGGGGCATTCCCCTAAGGGTGATAATAATTAGAATGTCATAATTATATTAGCTTGAAAGCATAATTGGTATGATGATACCAATTGTATATGCCGTAATGGATGATTTTTGGTTAATGAATGGGAATATGTAAAATATTTTAATTGGGCTTAATCGGGGATTGTGTAGCTTACCGTGTAGGTGTAAGTCCCAGGGAATAAAAACACAGGAAACCACATTTGTTGGCATAGGGATCTTGACGACCGTGTGCATAGTTCACACTTATATATATATGTATTCTGGAATAATGTGGGATCGGGGAATTTCATGGTCTTTCTTAGATATCTATGGTTCGTGTGGCTAACATGCACTAGGACCCTTTCAGTAGGGGGAGCTGAGCCCATATAGCCCATAGGTGCCTAGATGACAGAATAGATACACAGTCCAGAGTAATGTCTTAAACTTCATGCTAAACCTTATTCCCTATCCCAGAATGTTATATATATATGTATATGATTGTGTGCATATAATTTTGAATGGCTTTAGATCAATGATCATTGCAGTATTTTGTCCCTTTTCCTGAGTTACATGTTAGTGCTCTCCTCGCTAGCCATTTTGATGTTGTATCCCCATGTGATGTAGGGGCGGAAGACACTTCTATTTTCTTGCATAGTGGTAGGTGATTTTTGTATTTTTTTGAGGGTCAGCTTTGAAGTGTTGAGCTTCTATTCTCCAGAAGACCCTCATTTTATAGTCTTGTCTTCACTTATGTCATAGGCTATTTTGGTAGGTTTTTGGCTATGGTATGGGGAATGTCCCGACTTAGGTTGATGTTTAGTTTCTTAAAGGCTTTTTGGATAAAGTGTGGGTGGATTGTGTTATGGATCCTTAGATCCCTCTTGTTGTTGATTTATCTATATTGTTATATGTTCAGAATTCAACTCTATCTTATTATATGATTGGAACTCATCCACTGCTAGTTGTATTATGTTCTGGTTGGATAGGATATAGGGGTAGTCTCTGGTCCTTGGAGGACTTGAGATACCCATAATGACTAGGCCCTGGTTCGGGTCGTGACAAGCTTGGTATTAAAGCCTAGGTGCATGCTCATTGGGTGTCCACAAATTCATGTCAAATAAAGTCTCTTTTATGGGTGTGTAGAGAACCACACTTATAAGGGTGAGGCTACGAAGAATTCAGGAATGTTTTTCTTTTTTGTAATCTATTTTTGGGCTATCGAGTCTAAGGTCTTGAAAGCTCCTCTAATTTCCATTTGTTCACATTTCAGATCATGCCTTCTCAAAGATTTGATGCTCGTGGAAACTTATTTGTACAACTTTAGGACAATGCAAATGGAACTTGCCCTATTAATGGAGTTCAGACCTGGTCTAACGTCCTTGCTCCTGACTGTACTGCCCTTCGTAGAGTTCAACCAGTTCCTACTAGTCCTTATTTGGGCTGATGCTACTCATGGCCCAACATCTCAAGGTGATGTGTCTAACATTGAGTTCTACCATTCGATTCATCTGCTAACTCAGTTAGTTACTTATAAGTCTTGTCAATTTAAGTGTGTTGGTTCTGTTTCTTCTTTTTTTAAGGTAACTAGAGTTGGCCAGTTCATGAGGTTAAATCCCCCAACCTTTATAGGCTCTAAGTATGAGGAGGACCCTCAAGGGTTTTTGGATGAAATAGAGAAAATATTTAGGGTGATGCATGCTTATGATTTTGAGGGTGTGAAGTTTGCCGCATATCCATTGAAGGATATGCCATATAAGTGGTATGAGGAGTGGTAGAAGTTAAGGGGTGATGATGCAGAGCCAGCTGTATGGGATGAGTTTTTGAGTACCTTTCTTGATTGCATTTTTCCTCAGGAGATGAGAGAGGCTAAAACTGAGGAGTTTATGAAATTAAAGCAAGAAAGGATGACTGTGAAAGAGTATTCTTTAAAATTCCACCAGCTATCTTGTTATTCTCTAGAGATTATGTCTAATATGAGGGCAATTCTGAGAAAGTTTGCTTTAGGTTTGTCTTGGGACTGGTACTAGAGTGTAAGGCGGAGATATTGAATAATGACATGGATATCTCTAGGCTGGTGGTGTATATACAATATTTTAAAGATGAAATGAAGAAACAAGCAGAAATGAGAGAGAGATAGAATAAAAAGTTTAGATATTCATAGCAGGGTGGAGGCAAGTAGAATAGTGGTAGAGATGGTAGGCAATGGGGCAAGAAGAGAACTTGGGTTCATATTCTAAGGCTAGTGCTCCTTATCCTAAGTCATCAGGTGAGCGTTGCTTTCTGAAGGAAAATGGGTTTAGGGTACAAGGTTCCCAGTCTCAGGCTAGTGAAGCTTAGTCAGCCATGTCTTATCCTCTTTGTAGATTCTATGGACAGATAAACCATGGTTATTGTGATGAGGTAAGGAATATGTGTTTCAAATATGTCCAACCTGGTCATGTTCAGAGAAACTGTCTGTCAGAAAATGTTTCTATTAGAGCTAATAAGGTTTTGGTTTCTACTTCTCAGCTCCTGCATCAAGGGGTGCTACTTCTAGTACTGGCACTGGTTGAAATCATCTTTATACTCTTGCTACCCGTCAGGAATCTGAGGCATCTCCTGATGTTGTTACTGGTATGTTGAAACTCTTCTCTCATGATTATATTATTTTCTTGATCCGGGTTCTACCCTTACTTATGTGACCCCTTATGTGGCTGTTCATTTTGGTTCTAGTCTCGAGAGTATTTTTGAGCCTTTTTATGTGTCTACCCTAGTAGGTTATTTTTTTGTGGCTAGAAAAATCTATAGGGTGTGTGTGGTGTCCATCTTTCATAGGGAGACATTAGTGGACCTGATGGAGTTGGATATGGTGGAATTAAATATTATATTATGGATGGATTATCTTTATTCATGCTACACTTCTTTGGATCATAGTACCCATAAGGTCAGTTTCCAATTCCCTAATGAACCAGTAATAGAATGGGAGGGAAGTTTCTTGGTTCCTAAGAAAAGGTTCATTTCTTATCTTAGGTCCTAAAAGTTAATTTCCAAGGGGTGTCTATATCATCTAGTTTGGATTAAGGATTCTGGTTCTGAAAGTCCTTTCTTTCAATTTATCCCGGTGGTTAATGAATTTGCTGAAGTTTTTCTTGATGATCATCCTAGTATTCCTCTCGATAAGGAAATAAACTTTGGGATTGATCTTCTATCGGATACCCATCCTATCTCTATCCCTTCATATAAAATGTCTTCGACTGAGTTTAAAGAACTTATGCAATAGGTAAAACATCTTCTTAATAAAGGTTTCATTCATTCTAGGGTCTCTCCATGGGGTGCTCCCATTTTTTCGTGCATAATAAAGATGGGTCTCTTCGGATGTGCATAGACTATCAATAATTAAATAAGGTAATAATAAAGAATAGGAATCCTCTTTCTAGGATTGATGATCTTTTTGACCAGCTTTAGGGTGCTAGATGCTTCTCTAAGATTGATCTTCGATCGGGTTATCATTAGTTGAAGATTAGGGAGGTGGATATCCCTTAGACTGCTTTTCAAACCTGATATGGTCATTATGAGTTTCTGGTTATGTCATTCGGGTTGACTAATGCCCAAATTGCGTTTATGGATCTTATGAAGTGGGTATTCAGGTAGTTTTTGTATTTGTTCATAATAGTTTTTATTGATGATATCTTGGTATATTCTAAGAAAGAGGAAGACCATGACAATCACCTCTGAGTAGTGTTGCTAACTCTTAAGGATCAACGATTGTATGCCAAGTTTTCAAAGTATGAGTTTTTGTTGAATGTTATGACCGTACTCGGTCATGTTATTTCCAGTGAAGGGATCATGGTGGATCCATAGAAAGTTGAGGTGGTTAAGAAGTGGCCTAGACCCACAACTCTAACTGATATTAGAAGCTTCCTGGGTTTAGCCAGGTATTATAGGAGGTTTATAAAGAGCTTATCTTCTATTGCTACTCTATTGACTAAGTTGACTAAGAAAAAGGTAAAGTTGTTGTGGTTCGATGCTTGTGAGGGTAGATTCGAGAAGTTGAAGGATAAGTTGACTTCCGTACTAGTTTTAACCCTGCCCAAGGGTACTGATGGTTTTTGTTATTTATTGTGATGCATCTCGAGTGGGACTAGGCTGTGTCTTCATGTAGTATGGTAGGGTGGTACATATGTCTCTAGACATCTTAAGGTTCATGAAAGAAGTTATTTGACTCATGATCCAGAGTTGGCGGCCGTGGTATTTGTGCTAAAGATTTGGCGTCACTACTTGTATGGAGTGCATGTTAATATCTATTCAAATCATACGAGCTTACAGTAAGTGTTCACCCAGAAGAAGTTGAATCTCAGGCAAAAACGATGGCATGAGTTGCTCAAGGACTACGACATGAGTCTCTACTACCATCTATGTAAGGCTAATGTGGTTGATGATGCTCTTAGCAGGTTTTCTATGGGTAGCTTGTCTTATGTGGATGAGGAGACGTGAGGATTGATGAAGGATATTCACCGGTCGGCTAATCTTGTAGTTTATCTTTTTGATTATGAGGATGGAGGTGTAATTATTTAAGAGGTGGTGAAGTCATCTCTTGATGCTGAGGTAAAGGAGAAATAGGTTTTGGATCCTATCTTGATGCAGATTAAGGATGATGTGGATCAACAAAGGGTTATGGACTTTGAGTTGGGGGTGATGGTATCTTGAGGTACCAAGGTATATTGTGTGTTTTAGATATTGATGGGCTGCAAGAAAGGATCTTGGTCGAGGCTCACAAGTCAAGGTATAAAGTTCATCCAAGTTTGACAAAGATGTATCACGATTTGAAAGAGATCTATTGGTGGAACAATATGAAGAGAGATATGGCTAATTTTGTGGCTAAGTGCATAGTTTATCAGTAAGTTAAGGTTGAGAACTTGAGGCCTGGTGGCGTGTCTCAAGAGATTGAGTTGCCTATATGAAAATAGGAGATGATTAACATGGATTTTATTACTGGTCTTCTGCGGTCTCGAAATCAGCATAATTCAATTTGGGTCATCATGGATAAGATGACTAAGTGAGGAGTACTTACTTTGGAGAGGATTATGCTATGTTATTTATTCAGGGGATTATCAAATTGCATGGTACTCCAGTTTCCAATATTTTGGATCGAGGTACGCAGTTCTCTTCTCACTTTTGGTGTTTGTTTCAGAAAGGCTTGATCACGCGGGTGAACCTAAGCACTGCATTCTTCCCTCAGATGGATGGACATGTATAGAGGACCATTCAGACTTTGGAAGATATGCTAAGATCCTGTGTGATTGATTTTGGAGGTATTTGGGTGGATCATTTGTCTCTTATCGAGTTTGCTTACAATAATAGTTATCACTCTAGTATTAGGATGACCCCTTTTGAAGCTCTATATGGTTGGAGGTATAGATCTCTTATTGGGTAGTTTGAGGTTGGTGAGACTAGAATATTTGGTCCAGAATTAGTTCACCGAGACATGGAGAAGGTGAAGGTTATTCAGGATAGACTTAAGTAAACTTAGAGTCGCCAAAAGGCCTATGAGGATGTGAGGGAAAGGGAGTTGGGGTTTGATGTTGGTGATTGGGTATTTTTAAAGGTATCTCCTATGAAGGGAGTGATGAGGTTTGGGAAGAAGGGGAATCTCAGTGCCCATTATGTTGGTCCATACTTGATTTTAAGGAGAGTGGGAAATGTTGCTTATGAATTGGATTTGCCTTCAAGTTTGGGTACTATTCATCCAGTTTTCTGTGTATCGATGTTGTAAAAGAGTGTGGGCGATCCTTCTTTGGTTGTGCCTATTAAAAGTGTTGGTATTTCAAATTTCTTATATTATGAGGAAGTTCCTGTAGAGATTTTGGATAGACAAGTCCGTCATTTGACTACTAAAGTGTAGCTTCGGTGAAGGTCCTTTAGAGGAACCATAAGGTAGAAGAAACTACTTGGGAAGTTGGAGAGGACACGAAGTCCAAATATCTGTTCTTGTTCTTCAGGTTGGATAATCGTGCTTAAGGTATACGTTTTCCTATTCTTATTATTTTCCGACTTTGTTAATGGTTTTGTGATTGCATTCCTTTCTTACATTCGTGTTAATGGATGCCTTGACTCCTCATTCGGGGATGAATGATCCTTAGAGGGGTAATACAATGCCCCAAAATTTTCCTCTGAAATTTTAACTCTAATTGTAACTGGATCGAAAGAGAGTGAACTGAGCATCTTTTTCCAATTTCAAAGATCTATCAAAGCCCATTTGAAATGAAGACTCCTGCTTTACTTTCTTAGCTTACTGTCCAAGCTACGACTTGCACTCACGAGTCGTAAGGTGTGGTCATAAGTCAGAGGGAGGGACTCGTGATCAAATGAGTGGAGTAGCCAATGTTTCTTCCCTAAGTACAACTAGGACCCTGTGAACCGTAAGGTCTGGTCATGCATCGGATAGGGTGACTTGTGACCAAACCAGTGAAGTCTGTCCTGAGTCGTGACGTGACCCATAATAATTGGTGACCAATTTCCTACACTTTTACTTGTACCTTGGTCATTTCCTTCTTCCAAATCATAATCCATGACCATAAAACGTCTAAAGGGAGTTTTTTTCATCACTTAAACAATCATTAACTACCCTTAAACTCTCTCTAATTCTCCAAGAAAGAACAACTAGGGTTTTCAAGGGATTGAGCAGCTAGGGGTCAATTTGTGTGGTTTCTTCTCCAAATTCTTAATATTCTCAAGCATGTATCTCTTCCCTACAAACTTGTATTTTATTCATGGCATGCAATGTTGATACACACATGGTTTTAAATGTTGGTTTTGGAATTTGGGATGAGGGTTTTGGATGATTATTGCTTGAATATTGTTCCTATGATTTTATATGCATTATTTATGCTTTATTGATGGTTTTTGAACTGATTGGGTGCATGGGTATGGTTATATGGGACAGGGGTCATGAAATCCCCCCAAATTGATGATTTTGGTTTGGAATTGGTTTTGGAGACTGTGTTTCCCTCCACCCACTTGCATAATTGGCATTGAACTATGGATAATCATATGATTTGGAATACTCCCCTAAGCTATTGCATTGTATAAATGGTTAAACGGATAAAAATGGTTTTGGAAGACCTTGTTGGTCATGTGTTGAATTAATTATAAACTACGGGGGTTGAGGTATTTCCCCAAATTTGACTTGATAAATCATGGGAGTTGGGTCATTCACCCAATGGTGATGAATATTTGGAATGATATAATGATATTAGCTTGCAAGTGTAATTGGCATGACGATACCAATGGTATGTGACATAATGGATGATTCTTAGTTACTGAATGTGAATGTGCAAATTACTTTAATTGGGCTTAATGGGGGGATTGTGTAGCTTATCATGAAAGAGCAAGTCCCAGGGAAGACGAACACTGGAAACCATATTTGCCGGCGTAGGGGTCCTGACGAACGTGTGCATAGTTCACACGTGTGTATATATATATGTATCCTGGAATAACGTGGGGTCCGGGCATTCCCTGGTCTTCCTTGGATATCTCCGATTTGTGCGGATAAGATGCACTGGGGCCCTTTTATCAAGCGGAGCTGAACCCATATAGCCCGTTGGTGCCTAGATGGCGGGATGGCTACATAGTCACGACTAATATTTTAAACTTTATTCTAAACCTTTCTCCCTATCCCAACATATTATATATATATGTATGTATGTACGTATATGATTGTGTGCATATAACTTTGAATGGATTTGGATCGATTGATCATGGAATTATTTTATGCCTTCCCTGAGTTATATGCTAGCGCTCACCCGGCTAACCATCTCGAGATGCTGTATCCCCACGTGACGTAGGGTCCAAAGACACTTTTGTTTCCTTACGCAGTGGTAGGTAATTTATGTATTGTCTAAGAGTCAACTTTTAATTGGTAAGCTTTCATTCTCCGGAAGACTCTCATTTTATGGTCATGTCTTCACTTATGTCTTAGACAATTTCGGTGGGATTTTTGCTATGGTCGGGGGCATGTACTGACTTAGGTTGATGTTTGGTTTCTTAGAGGCTTTGTGGAAAAAAGTTTGGGTGGATTGTGTTTTGGAATCTTAATCCCTATTGTTATTGATTTATCTATTTTGTCATATGTTCGAAACTCAACTCTATCTTGTTGTATGTTTGGAACTCATCCGCTACTAGTTGTATTATGTTTTGGTTGGCTATTCTAATGGGGTGGTCTCCAGTCCTTGGTGGACTTGAGCTACCCATCACGACTAGGCCCTGGTTTAGGTCGTGACACAAGCGAAGTCTCAAATTATACAACAAGACCACATCATGAGGCTAGAATACCTTTTTATCAATCTTCTTGTCATGATACAACTTCATCTTCTCCTTATACAAAGAAGAACTCTCATAAGCATAGAGATGGAATTCATCTTACTCATCCTCAAGTTTGTGGCATCACTCCACTCAAAATTTTTACCTTCTTCAGCACCTATAGTACCTTATGCTCAAGTTCGACAAGCAAGTGGCATGCCATGCCATACACAAAATAATAAGGATAGGCACCTATGGGGGTTTTTAAAAGTTGTATGATAGGCTCAAAGTGCATCATCTAGCTTCATTCACCAATAAGTCTAGTTGGCATTCACAGTCTTTGCCAATATGGACTTGATCTCATGATTGGAGTCTTCAACCTGTCCACTTGCCTTCGGATGGTAAGATGTTTCCACCTTATGCTTCACACTATATTTTTTTTGTAGGGTTTTAAATAGGTGATTACAGAAGTGGGACCCACCTTCACTAATAATTGTACATAGAGTGCCAAACCAAGAGAAGATGTTCTTCTTCAAGTAAGCAGTGACATTTCAACCCTTATTTTTAGGAATCGCAACCGCCTCCACCCACTTAGAAACATAGTTGACTTCCACTAATATATACTTCATACCATACGAACTCACAAATAGATCTATGAATTCAATACCCTACACATCAAATAACTCAGCTCAAGAATAAATGTCATGGGGAGCTTATGTTTTCACGAGATATTTCCTTGTTGCTGACAATGGTCATAGGACCAAGCATAATCATGTGCATCTTTGTAAATCCTTTTCCAATAGTAACCACACTACAAAATTTTGTAGGCCATACGTGTGCCACCATGGTGACCCCCAACTAAAGACGAATGACAGGCCTTAAGAATGCTCATCATCTCAACTTTAAGAATGCACCTCTAAATGACACCATACACATACACACAAAATAAGTAAGGCTCATCCTAGAAAAACTTTCATACCTCATGCATAAATCATTTTCTTTGCTAAAACAACATGTCTTCCGTGACGAGATCACTTGCTAATAATTGAAAAAATCAGCAAATCAGATGATTAAATCTTGTGATGCTGCCAAGACTCACTCATCTGAAAAAATATCATTAATCTCAAGCTCATTTCCTAATTTAAGCATTGCCTCCTTTTCTAGGAGGGAAGATGGTCTGCGACTTGGTTTTCTGTGCCCTACTAGTCCTTCACCTCAAAGTCAAACTCTTACAGCAATAGTACCTAATGAATCAACCTAGTCTTAGCATATTTCATTACTATAAGATACCTCAAAGTTGCATGGTTAGTATGAGTCCTGATCAGATAAGATAGAAATTTCTCAAAAGCAAATACCACTGCAAGTAACTCCTGCTTAGTGGTTGTATAATTTTTCTGTGTGGGGTTAGGTGATTTACTAGCATAGTAAATTAGGTGAATAATCATATCACGTCTTTAGCCTAGGACAAATCCTATGGACACACCACTGACTTTACACATCACCTCAAAAGGAAGGGTACAATCTGGAGACACAATGATGGAAGCCGATATCAACCGCTCCTTTAGGCACTCAAACGCCTTGAGACAAGCACCATCAATCACAAACTTCACCTCCTTCTCTAAAATCTTGCATAATGGATTAATAATTTTAGAGAAGTCCTTGATGAATTACCTATAAAACCTGCATGCCCTTAGAATTCCTTATACCTTTAACTAAAATTGGTGGAGGTAATTTTTCAATTACCTTAATATTAGCCTTGTCAACATCTCTTCTCTTCTTTGAAATCTTGTGTCCGAGAACGATCCTCTCTTTTACCATGAAGTGAAACTTTTTCTATTTAAAACCAGGTTGCAATCCTCACATCACTACAGTGCATTGGTCAAGTGAGCTTGACAATCATAAAATGAGTGTCCAAAAATCGAGAAATCATCCATAAAGAGTATCTATAGTATCCACCACCATATGACAAAATATAGACATCATACAACGCTGAAAAACAGAAGGAGAATTAAAAAGTTCAAAAGGCATCCTCTTGAATGCAAGCGTACCATATGGACATGTGAAAGTTGTTTTATCTTGGTGTTTGGGGGAAACAAAAATCTGATTATACCCCGAATAACCATTAAGAAAACAATACCATCCTCTGCCTGCAAGATGATCTAGCATTTGGTCTATGAATGGGATAGGAAAGTGATCTTGTTGCATCCAGGTGTTCAATTTTTGATAGTCCATTAAAACTCTCCACTTCATGACTAGTCTCATGGGCACTAACCCATTATTCTAATTAGGGGCTACAGAGATCCCACCCTACTTTTGGTACGCACTAAATTGGGCTCACCTATTTGCTATCAGCAATAGGATAAACCACACCTACATCTAACCATAATATCCTTATTTACCATATCTTTCATAGGTGGGTTCAGATGACACTGATACTCGATGCAAGTCACGCATTCTTGTTCAAGCTGAATCTTATGAGTACAAATCTCAGGTGGAATCCTGACAATATTTATAATAGTCTTATTGATGGACCATTTAAACCTCCATAAGAATGAAATCAAAGCCTTAAACTGTGTATTCAACAAATCCTTAACAATAATAACTGGAAAAGTATTGTTTGCCCCCAAGAAAGCATAACACAAGTTAGAAGAGAGGGCCTTCAATTCCAAGGATGATGGCTCTTCAATTGTTGGCCGAGCTGGAAGGGTTGCTCTATTCTTCAAATCAATATCCAACTTCTTTGGTGCATAAGAATAAGAACCTCCACCAAAGATTACACTTACCATCTTATCATACTCCTCGATACCATCAGTATCAAAGTTCATGATCACTGCTGCTAATGCCTCGACCCTAAGTCTCTCCTCAATAGGCACAGTCAATGCATCATTATCCATGGTTTCTATCATAAAAACTACTCACATATATTTTGATTGTCACATCGGATGTCACACATTAGAAGTAACTTGTTCGTCATTGAGACAAAATTTCATCTGTCCCATCTCTATGTCAACTAATTCCCTTCTCATAGCTAGGAAGGGCCTTTCTAAGATAATAATAACATTGAAATCCACCTTAAAATCAAGAATCACATAATCAGCTGGGAATATGAAAGAAGCTACCTTCACCAACACATCACACAATATACCAATTAGCTTTTTTCACAGTGTGGTCAACCATTAATAATCTCATAGATGTTAGCTTGAGTGATCCCAACCTTAAATGTTTGTACACAACCAATGGCATCAAATTTATGCTACCTCCCAAATAACATAATATTCGTGCAAAGTTAAAGGACCCAATAGTACACGGATTAGTAAAAGCTCTGGAATCCTACTTCTTCTCTACCAATGATAAAAAAGGAATAAAACTAATGGTGCATATTATCAGTGGGCTCAAAACTTACCGATTCTTATTAGTTATCAAATCCTTCATGAATTTAGCACAACTAGGACTCTTCTCCAAAGCTTTCACTAGAGGATTATTCACAGACAATTCCTTCAACATTGACATGAATTTCTCATATTTCCTTTCTTCTTATTTCTTCTTTAACCTCTGAGAAAAAGGTGTGGGAGGTTATTGAACAAACTTTAAGACTGGTTTGACCTTCTTACCCTTACCTTTATCCTTCTCAACTTATTTCTCTACACCTATTGATTTCTATGATGTCATACCACTAGTCACTAATATTTTCATTTCTTATTTGAGTGCATCATCAACATCAATAATATCATTCCTTACTCATCAAACATAGGCATAGATAGATCAATAGTAGCCTCGCCACTCCGAGTGGTGATGGTAGAAAGTAGCTGTCGTTCTTTAAATTCTAAATAATGTTACTTGGAAGAGTGCCAGGTTGACACTGATTCAAAGTAGCTGACATTTGACCAAACTATTACTTAAGATGTTTAATTGCAATAGCATGCAATTCTACTTTCTGGACCAGTGTCGATATATCTGCCTTAATCTCCTTATGGAAAATCTCTTGATTCTTTAAACCCTTCACCAACTTAGCAAGCAATGCTTCCATCCTAGAATCAACATCAAGCTTCCGTGGTGGAACATAAACTCCACTCTTCTTCTTATAATAATCCTTCCTCCGCCAGTCACCATCCCATTCTCTGCTCTTGTCCCTTTGCCTATTCCTATAATATTTCCAACCTTTATTCCTTTGCCTCGAGTTCCAAGTGTCTTGACCAGACCCTTCGCTCAAAAACTTGCCATCTTTAAATCTAGATACTTTACTTTCTCCTTAGTATTATCCTTATACTGCCCAAAAAATTTACCTTGTGTGCCCACAACATTGACCTTTTCTACTTTGAATGCCTCAAACTGCTTAGTTAGTACCCCAATCTTAATTCTCAGTTGTGTTACATCTTGATACTATATCTTATCTAGGGTTTTCTACTCACTAGAGGCACCAATCACATAAGTGCCGAGTTCTTTTTCCGCCTCCTGATTATGCCACCCACGGATAGTTTAAAGATCGGGTCTAGGATTTTCTTAGCTACCTCCTAATGAAAACTCATAAAAACCCCACCAGTAATAGTTCAGCAACAACCTTGTTATTTTAATTCAAGGCTCTATAGAATATATTCGGTAAGTTTCTCCTTGACAATATGTGATTAAGAACTTCATCAACTTCTTAAACTGCAACTAAGTGTCATACAATGCCTCTGAATATAACTGTCTGAAATTATAAATATCATCCTTTAGAAGGAGGGGAAAATCGATCCAAGAGCTGGGTCTTTAGCTCATTCCCAGTGGTGATAGACTCACGAGGTAATCCCCCTAACAATAATATCCCCTCACCTTTCATAAAGAATGGGAACAACTTAAGTCCCTATGCTTCCTGACTCTCCCCCAGTAGATTGTATGGAGTGCAGATCTCCAAAAAATCTATAATGTGCATGTTTGCATCATTAGTCGACAAACCAATAAACACACTCCTTAGATTAAGCAATTGAATCATTGTACTCATAATATCAAACTTCAATCCTTAGGGTAACTCAGGAGAAATGATGGATCCTGACTCAATAGGTTTAACATACCCTAAATCTTATTTCATATAATTATAAACTGGCAAGTTGTAATAAGTAAGGCATGGTTGAACTCTATCCCTTCAGTCTTTATCTCTATTAAGTGCTTCTTGACAGTATTCTTCCCATCTCACTCTTTTCTTTTGCACTGCACAATGGGTATTTGCCAACCTTGCATTTTTCTCAGCTAATAATAGAGCAGTAGTTTGCACATTTGTCTCTTTAATATCACATAGAGGTGGTAGACTCAAGGCATTTGGGTTATCTTGAATACCATCATAACGGGATCCATGCTCATGTTTTGCCATCCTATGTTCTATCATAGGGTCTGCTTAATCACTGGATCAAGGGATTGCCTTGATTTTGAGCAGTAGACATAGACTTGCGTATACCCTCAAAATAATAGAAAATTAAAAACCAACAACCTTAACAAACTCAACTAATCAATCCGAAACCATATTCCTCAGTAATATTGGCAAAATTAATGTTGCCTAAGTTACACCTCCAAGAAAGTATAACATATTCCTATTAAATATATAACCCAACAAAGACTAGGGTCAAACCCACAAGGAATAGGACTAATCTCTATCAAGAACTTGCTGATGTAATAGAAAAGTACAGAAAGTAAATGAGGGGTTTTTGTTTGAATAATAGTAGTAACAAAAATGGAACACTTTAGGTTGAAATCAATATGAGAAAATCACTAGGATTGTGTTCTCCCTGACTTCCTAACTTAGAAGATTTATTGTGCTCATCAAACTGTCTTGGTGTTTTGCATGCCAAATCTAACAAGTTATATATCACCTACTATATCTCGACACCTTTTAATATATTTCACTCTTCTCTTCTCGATCTCAGAGTGTCACCTTACCAACCCTTATCCTAGATTCCAGATTAACTATTTTCTCTCGATCCCAAGTTAATTAGATAAAGGTTGGTAGCTTCAAATTACTATTGTGATTTTTTTCTAATGACAACCTCTCTCTTGAGTTAGTATTGAATACAAGTGGGTTCTTAGTGTCTACAGTCTCTAAGGAAGAAATCAATATAAATAAGACCACAATACATGCAAGAACACCAATCAAGAAGGCCTTTGCACTTTCTCTAATATATTCTTCCTTTAGGGTTTCCATAATGCTCAATTAGAGGTTTATCCGCTCTTGTTTGCAAGAAAACCTATAGAATTCATAATGGAAAGCATATGAATTATCTTATATTAAATTAAGAAAGAAAATCAGAATCTCAAATTAATATCAAACCTTAAACTTTAACAACAAGAATTCCAAGATAAAAAATGTATCTTAGAACTCAATATAATGTTGTAAGTATGTAAAGTGCGTAAAAACAATAACAAAACATCAATGGGGTATGTATAGTTTACATCAAGAAACCTAAAATCCTACCAAAAATAAAGTAGGAAAAATCATGTCATCACCTAACTACGACACCACTTACGGGCCATAGGTTCTACCTAAGAGCCCTAGGTGGATCATAGCTCTCAGAGAAAATTAGTAGCCTTTCAAAATCTACTTATGAAGGGTACCTATGGGGGCAGTAGATACCACCTATGCCTCATAAGTAGGCCTTCATAGGTCTCACAACAAAACTCAACTTTTATTTTTCTTGTGCGACTTATGGGCCTATCTATGGGGGGCGTAAGTATCATTTACGACATGAGAGTGGGTGCATAAGTGGTTGTCTTCTACTTTTCATCATGTTCTTCTCCTACTCTACTCCAAAACTTATTTTCTTGCAAAACTAACATAAAAACACATCACATCTAATAAAAAGACCTAAGTACTTGCATATTTTTTTTTATGTTTTAAGCATTAAAAGTGTCATAAAACCATAGCATATAAACTGTGAAACTAGATTTTTGGGTATTTTATGGTATTATTATTATTATTATTATTTATTTTCTTCTATTAATGTAATTGTATGGTTTAACTTTGTTCCAGGAGCCTTGCCTTGGATTTGGGTGTTGATTTTTCATTTCATATCAATTGGGGAGATTGGCTTACTTGTATAGGTTCACTGTAAAAAGTGCCATCATGACCCTTGGTTTTTGGGTTGTGATAAATTAGTATTAGAGTGATAGGTTCATTGGTCTTATTAGTGTAAGAATGGGGTGTTTAATAGAGTCCTACAAATCAATATGTAGACGTTCATATCCATCTTTGAGATGCTATAAGATTTCTTCAGGAAACTCCTATTATTTAGTTCCTTATCATGTGGATCTTTCATACATTGTGTTCTAAATTCAATTTTACTCTTTTCTACACAATAGGTGAGGACTAGATCTCGTGAGACTAGAATGAAGAAGCCTTTATTCGAGGAGAAAGACCAGTCTAAAGAGTGAGTTGCAGGTTGTGGACGATCTCAAGGTAGAGGATGGGCATGAGAATCTTCCCCATCTAGAGGTTGCACTAGGGTACTCTTACCTAAGCCTCGAGTTAAGCATACTGGAGATATGGGTCCAGCTCTAGTCCCAAAGAGTTTTTCTACCCCAATCTTCGAGGGGTTATTGATTCATCTGCTGACACCTTTAGAGGATACTCTTTTGAATGCACCTGGTGTTATTCTAACCCTGAGTATTGTACCTCCAACAGTGATAGAGTCTGCCTATAGTATTTCTTTAATTTTGAGTATGGATCCTCCTGTGGTGCCTATATCTACTTATGGTACTCTACAGATGCTGAATATTGTTTCTCCTTCTGTGCTGGTATTCAATATGGTATTTTATGATTACAAATTCAACCTTTATTTGTATTACCTGCTCAAGTGGGATCTCAGCTATCTAGATTCACTATGCCTCCTATTATTGCGAGTACAATTATGTCTTTTAAGGATCAGAAGACGTTTGAGAGTTTCACTCATTTGGGTTTGCCCAAATTCAGTGGTGTTGTGGGCAAGGATGCCTATGAGCTCTTCATTGATTATAGAGATAAGTTGTATAATCTTTGATTGCTTGAGTCACATGGGGTTTCTTACACAACTTACCAGTTAAGAGATGCATCTACAGATTGGTGGATATCACTTGTTGGTTGCAAACTTTTTGGTTCACTAGAGATGACTTGGGATCAATTTGTAAAGTCCTTTTTGGACAATTTTATGCCTTTCTTTCTAAGGGATCAGATGAGAGATGGGTTTGATCACTTAGAGTAGGGTGCCATGATTGTTGTGTTGTATGGGTCATATTTCCATACCTTGTATAGATATTCTTATGCCAGTATATGCCATCGAGTTTGAGAAGATTTAAATGTTCATGAAGGGGTTGGATATTTCTCAGCTAGCTACTACTCAGACGATAGTGTCAGGAGCATAATTTTAGTGTATAGTGGATCATGTAAAGATACTGAGTCTATTCTTTAAGCATCTTAGCAAGGAACAAAGAAGGTGAATCATCAGGGAGAGCTCCTAGGTCACACTCCTTGAGGTAGAGATTCTATAGTTTTTTACAGGTATAATAGCAAACCCATGCAGGCATCCTTACAGGGTTTGAGTAGTGGGTCTTCTAGTTTATTAGCTTTCATTGGTTATTCAAGCTCAGTCATACCTCCCTCTATTGAGTTGGGCTATAAGGTTTACTTTGTGTGTGATCAGGCTGGCTCTTTAGCCTAAGACTGTCCCTACCATAATTTTAGGCCTACTCTAATATCAACTATAAGAGGTAAAAGTTCTAATAGAGGTACATAAAAAAGAGATAGTGGTGCTAGTGGTGTTGGTCGTGGGGTTACTCAGTCAGTCAGTGGTCGTGGAAAGTTCTATGTTTTACTCACCAGACCAGAGGCAGAGGCTTTCGATGTACTCATCATAGGTATCATCTCTATTTATTTCATATATGCATTTGTGTTATTTGATCTATGGTTGACTTTCTTATATGTGTTTGCATATTTTTATTTAGGTTTTGTTTATACTTATGAGCCTCTTGCCATGCCTATCCATGTATCTAGCCTAGTAGAACTCTTTTATGGTGGATTGGGTGTACTCATCCTATGTTGTGACTTTTACAGGCCATAAGACTTGGGTAGATCTGATTATACTATACATGGTCGATTTTGACGTCATCTTAGGTTTAACTCCTTACCATGCTATCCTAGACTGTAATGCTAAGATCATGAATTTAGCTCCCCCAAGTGTTCCAAGGATAGCTCAGAAGGATGAGCTTTATTTAGGTCCCAAGAGAGCTATATCTTTTCTTTAGGCTTATTATTTGGTAGAGAAGGGGTATTTGTCTTATTTTGCACATATTCATGATACTAATATTGCTTTACTATATTTTTTGGATTCTATTTTTCTTGTTCGTGAGGTTATAGATATTTTCCCGATGGATTTTCCTGGTATACCTCCAGATGTAATATTGACTGTACTCTTGATGTTGAGCTAGGAACCAAGCCCATATCTATTCCTCCTTATAGAATGGGAACTACAAAGTTGAAGAAGTTGAAGGATCAGTTATAGGAATTGTCGGATAAAGGATTATCTGGCCTAGTATATTACCTTGGGGTACACCTATCTTATTTATGAAGAAAAATAATGGGTCTATGCATATTTGTATTGATTATCGGTACTTGAATAAGGTGCTAATAAAGAATAAGTATCCTCTCCTGCATATTGATGATTTATATGATCAGCTTTAGGGTGCTTCAATGTTTTTGAAGATTGATTTGAGGTTCGAGTATCACTAGTTAAGGATTAGAGATTTGGATATTCCAAAGATAGCTTTTCAAACTCTGTACGAACACTATGGGTTCTTGGTCATATCCTTCGGGTTGACTAATGCCAACAACGTTCATCGAGTTGATGAACCAAGTATTTTGACCATATCTTGATTCCTTTATTATTGTATTTATTGATGATATCTTAGTTTATTCCAAGACTGAGTCTAATCATGAGGAGCATTTTCAGATTATGCTTCAGAGATTGAGGGATGAGACATTGTATGATAAGTTCTCTTAATGTGAGTTTTAGTTAGAGTGTCTCTTTCTTGGGTCATGTGGTGACTAAGAATTGTATTATGGTCGATTTGGCCAAGATTGAAGCGGTTTATGATTGGTCTAGGCCTATATTTCCTATCAAGATTTAAAGTTTTATTGGTTTGGCAGGTTACTATCTGTAATTTGTTTAGGGTTTTCACCTATTGCGGCTCCGTTGACTAAGTTAACTCAGAAGAAGATTTCTTTTTAGTGGTTTGATGCTTGTTAGCCGAGTTTTAAAAAACTTAAGGATTTATTGACATCGGCTTCTATCCTGACTTTGCTCAAGGAAGGCTTGGGTTTTATCATCTTTTGTGATGCTTTAAATATTGGGTTAGGTACAGTGTTAATGCAAATAGGTAAGGTGATTGTGTATGGTTTTTCTCAATTGAAGCTCCATGAGAGAAATTACCCTACTTAAGACTAGGAGTTGTGTGCGGTAGTATTTTCTTTGAAGTTGTAGAGGCACTACTTGTATTGAGTTCATTGTGAGATTTTGTCAGATCGTCGTAGCATTCAATATTTCTTCACCAAGTGAGATCTTAATTTGAGGCAGCGCCATCAGCTATAGTTTCTTAAGAACTATGACCTTACTATTCTCTACATCCAGGCAAGGCAAATGTGTTTGCAGATTCCTTGAGCAGAAGTTGACTAACATGGGTAGCTTGCTGTATCTTTTGACCCAGGAGAGGCCTTTGGCCTTGGAGGTTTAGTATTTGGTTAACCAGATGATTAGGCTTGATAATTTGATACTTGGACATGTTTTGACATTTGTGGTGACTAAGTCTTTCTTGATGGAGAAGATTTGAGATCATCAATTTGATAATGTTGGGTTGAAAGTAATTCGAGATAAGGTGTTGAGTGGTGATCTAAGGAAGCCTCGCTTGATTTAGATGGTGCTTTGAGGATTGGAGGTCGAGGTTGTGTACAGAGAGTGGGTGATTGAGTGAGATTTATTTTGGAGGAGACTAATTATTTTAGGTATTCCATCCATCCGTGTGTGACTAAAATATATCATGATTTGACACAACACTACTGGTGGTGTGGTATAATGAAGGATGTAGCAGATTTTGTAGCTCGTTGCGTATGTTGCAAGCAGGTTAAAGTCGAGCATTTGAGTCCTGGAGGTTTGTTTCAGAGCTTACCTATTTCCAAGTGAAAATGGAAATAGATCTCTATAGACTTCGTGACTGAGTTGTCTCACACATCTCGTGGTTCTAATAGTGTTTGGTTAACATGGATCGATTGACCAAGTTTGCTCATTTTATTCCTATTCAGTTTTCTTTCAGTGATGAGAGATTGGCCCATATCTATATTTGTGAGATAGTGCATCTTTATGGTATACCTGTGTCTATTATCTAAAAAATAGAGGTTTAGTGTTTAGATCTCACTTTTGGAAGATTGTTTAAGAGAAGTTGGGTGCCTGGTGATTTTAGCACATATTTCACCCCCAAACTAGTGGTCAGTCGGAGCGGACTATTTATGATTTGGAGGATATGCTCTGCTATTATGTTACAAACTTTAGAGATCAGTGGAAGTAGCATCTAACTTTAGCAGAGTTTGCATATAATAATAGCTACCATTCCAGTATTAAGATGGCTCATTTTGAGGCTTTTTATGGTAGGCATTGTCGTTCTTCAGTTGGTTGGTTTGAGGTTTCTTCGAATAGACTTTGAGGTCTAGACTTAGTTCACGAGTCTTTAGATACGGTTTGTGTTATTCTTGATAGACTTTGAGCTACTTAGAGTAGGCAACAGTGCTATGCGGATCATTGACTTTGTGCCTTGAGATTTAGTGTTGGTGCTAGAGTCTTTCTTCAAGTGTTGCCCATCAAGGGTGTGAAAAGTTTTGGGAAGAGGGGCAAGCTTAGCCTTAGGTTCATTAGACTGTTTCAGGTACTTTGAACTATTGGGGAATTATGAGTTGGCATTGCCCCCAATTTAACAACTGTTCATCTAGTTTTTCATATTTTCATGCTTCAGCATTACATTTCATACGAGTCTCATGTGATCCACTGGGATTCTGTTCCGTTAGATAAGAGACTTTCTTTTGTTGAGGAGCCCACCTTCATCCTAGCTACGGATATTAGACAATTGCATTCTACAGATATCTCAGTGGTTAAAGTCCAGTGGAGACACCGACCTATAGATAAGGCTACTTGGGAGGTTGAGTTTGCTATTTGTGGTAGTTATCCCCATATTTTTATTGATTCAGGTATTTTCATGCCTTTAGTTTGAGGATGAAGTAGATTTTTTGTGGTAGATGATGTGACAACTTGATTTTTGGTGATTTTTGTGAATTATTCATTTTTGTGTGATTTGATCATTTTAACCTTTCCAGTAGTTATTTCGTGGTATTTTTGAGTTATGAGAATTATTGGCACGGTTCCCAATATATTTTGGTGTGATTTGTTTGAGTTTATGGTTTTTGGAGGTTAAAAAGGTTTATTAGTTCACTTCAGTAAACATTTATTGTTTCGTGTACCGAATGACAAAATAGACTGCATCAATAGATCCGAAATGTCAATTTTAGGTTGGTAACATGGTTGGTGTAGTTTTATGGCTTTTGTATCTCATTTCGGACCTCGATTTGGAAAGTTGTAAAATTGGGTTTTGAGGGTCAACTTTGTGAAATAATGTTTTTTTCGAAAATTTGACATCGCCATTGAGTTTAGAGCATCGACTTTGATATGGTAGCATAGTTTGTTTGTGCATACGGGATTTCAAATGAATCTTGAGGGGTCCGTGGAAAGTTACAATTCTTCAAGTCTCCAGCTGGTACAGCCGTTTAAGCAGCCAGCCGGTCTTTTAAGTGACCAGACTGCCAGCTGGGGTATCACGTAAGAGACTCTCTCTTCACTTAATCAATTATCGCTTAAGCGACATCAGGGTCACTTACACGATACTCACGAGTCAGGAAGGTATCGTGAAAGTGTACCTGGTCACTTAATGATGCCTGATGATATATATATATATATATACACATTTGTAATTTTCACCATTTTTGACACTTGGAGCTTCTGATTTTCAATTTTTAGGCGATTTCTTCCAATTTCAAGTTTGGGAAAGTTCCAAATCTCTATTTCAATTATTTTTCTTTGATTCTTATCATTTAAATCTTGCTAAAACTCGATTTCAAAAGTAAAATTTGGGGATTTTGACTCGAGAGGCCTAACTTAGAAATTCTTCGATTCAAACCCAGTTTTAACTCGGTTTTACTTGGCTTTTCTCCTATGGGTTCCTTTAATCATGGGTAATTTATTTTTGAACTATAATTCTAGTTTTACCATTTTTTTTGAAAACCCATTTCAGGGGTTCGTTTTAACCCCAACTCGGAAGTAGGAAATGTGGGTATCATTGGCTTTCTTTTGACACTTAGATTTTATATTTGCATGTTTTTATTGATTTTGAGTATGTACGTGAAGGGAAGGCTTCGTGGTTGGAGGCTTTCAGACCCAGTTTTCTGTATTCGAGGTAGGTTATGGCTTAACTTTCTTCAGACTGGTCTGGATAGTTAATACTGATATAAAAACATGTTACGTCTATGGGAACTAATCATGAAAATTGCTTTATTACTATTTTGTGCTCGTATGGAGCCCTGTGTTGTTGTCAATTGGTGGTTTTTAAGACATTATTTGCTCTATGTAACCGTGTGGGGTCTTACATGATGTTGTTTGCCTGGTATTTTTGTAATTCATTATTTTCTTCTAGGTGGAAATCATTAGAATTGGAAATTATGTTGTATTAAATGGCAAGTAGTGGTATTTTTTACTCTATTGGTACATGGATTATGTTGGATCATTGGATTATGCTGGATCATGGATGGTTGGCTTATTGAGTGGATTTTTCCTCACGTACTTGGTATATTGGCTGGATTTTGGAAATTCTCATCTCAGTTGGTTATGAGCATTACATCCTCATATCATATACATTCTTGAAACATTGGTACCACCATGGAAATGGAAATACTGTTTTTGCTGAAAAAATGTAACATCTTTAAAAACCCTCTGCCAATGTATATGCCAGAGAGGAGTTACAAATATTGGATATTAGATTGTATATGTGTTGATGAACCCCCCATGGGTCCTACCTCGGGCACATAGCTCGGTGGGGGTATACCAAGGTTGTGTGATGGCCTCGTGCATCCATTTTCCTCATCCTTATCATCATCTTCATTGCTTATCATACTTTGTGTATGTTCTGTGTTGTATTTTCATTCTTGACTTGATATCTATCTATTTGTCTTTCCTTCTCGTACATGTATTTGGTATATGTATATATTATTGAATTATTAGTGGAGACGGTGTGGGTTACCATTTGGGATATTTTTTGTTTACAGGTAACGTGCCTATAGTGTGCGCTTTATATTCTTTATTTTCTACTTTGTTCAGTCGATCTATGATACCTAATTGAGTACAAGTGGGCTGTACTAATCTCTACTGTGCCCTTTTGGTGCAGATTTAGGTATGAGTGCGCCAGACGGTAGTTGATTCGGACGGTGTTAGAGTACCTTCGAGGTAGCGGCCGGTCTATGCTTCTAGAGTTGATCTACTTCTTCCTCTTGTTTCATTTTTGTCTTATCCTTGTATTCCGAGAAAGATTATGATCTCTTAGACTATCAGTTGTATATTTTGATTTCGAGATGTACTTAGTTGGTTCTTACATTGTGACACTAGATTTTGGGATATTTTACGATATTATTGTTATGTATTTTCTGCTATTGATGTAATTGTGTGGTTCAACTTTGTTCTAAGAGGCTTGCCTTGAGTTTGGGAGTTGATTTTTTATTTTATATCAGTTTGGTTGATTGGCTTACTTATTAAGACAAGTGCCATCATGACCCTTGGTATTTGGGCCGTGACAATACTAATATTAAGACATCAAGGATGATAACATGGAGGGACGAAAAATCAATTGTCCAATAATGTACAAAACATTATTTTGGAATATTTGGGCTGTAAGAATTCAATGCTTTTCATAGAATTTAAATGCTTAACAGACACCCTAAGTTTTGTACTACTGTATTGATGGAGCCATTTCAGGATACAAGGCATATTCAAAGATTCAAGGGGAGATTGGGAATATAGTATGGAAATTATAATTTGAATAGAAAGATTTGGGTCTTTTCACAAGACCATATTCAGGTTAGTGTTATTTTAGACTTTAATCAATAATTAACTTTACAACTCACTTTGAGGATGAAAAACATCATTTCACACCTGTGGTTATGCTAAATGCTCTCCCTTATAAAAATTGAATTTGTACGAAGAAAAATATGTTGTAGGTCATAATGTTACTCTGCCTTAGCTAGTAGGAGGAGATTTCAATGCCATTATGGGACCTGAGGAAAAGATTAGGGGTTCGCATGTATATCTTCAGGAATATGAGGAATTTATTTTTTCGCATAAATTCTTGTGAGTTGTTTGATATAATTTCACAAACAGTCCTTTCACATGGTGGGATGATAGAACTGATAAAGCTTGTATTTTTAAGAGGCTAAATAGAGTTTTTTTGAATCAAGATATACAAGATGTATTTAGGAATATTGATCTACAACACCTAGCTAGAACATGTTCTAATCATGCCACTTAATTAGTTACTTATGGTAGGGAGACTCATTAGTGTATCAAACCTTTTAGATTTTTGAAATTCTAGACAGACAGTGATGATTACATGGAGATGATCAAAGAAAATTGGTCTGTTAAAGATTCTGCAGACGTGTTCGTATGGTTGAAGCAGAAACAGAAGAAAACTAAGCAATCTTTAGCCAAATGAAGTACATAAAAGTTTAGGAATATCTTTAAATGATTGATTATAAGGGAAGAATTAGTTAGAATGAAGGAAGATCTCTTTAAGGAAAATCCTACTGCTGATAATAGAAAAATTTTACAGAGAGCTCAGGAAAAATAGAAGTTATTTCTTTGGTTTAATTTTCAGATTTTCTTATTAATACTTAAAGAACACAATCTTACAAATTAGGTCAGCCCAATCCAAACAAACTCTGAATAAAAATAAAACGACCCAACCCAATCCAACTATGAAATATTACATATAGCCGATGATTAGGGTTTTCTAATTTATTTCCCCCTTTCTCTTTCACTCTATTTTCCCTCTGATGTCGGCGTCTGCCATATTCAACCACCAGTTTATCCTACTTCATCTCTGGGTGATTAACACCATGCCTTGGCAGCTGTAGAAATGTATCTTTATCAGCTTGCAGAAGTAAGTAGTAGCTCCAACTTTGATTTTTATTTTTGTGCTTCTTCTTCCATTGATTGTGTTGTTCTTTGGATTTCTTCAGTTGAGTTCTCCGGTGGATGGTACAAAAATTACCTTTTTGTGCTTCGTTGAAGGGTCTAGTAACCTGGATCTGATTGCCCATTCTGAGTAAGTACTTAACCCTTTGACCTAAGATTCTGTTCCTCCTACCCGTGCTAAACTCCTCCAAAATTATAGATGCAACTGGGATGAAGATACTGGGATGCTTGGACCCACTAGTGTTTAGATAACCACTATCCAGGTTATGCAACTCTAATATGCCGTAGAGACCCTTCCCATTTGCTGCGAGTCAAATTTGTAGGCTGCTGTAGAATAGGCTAAGCAATATTGCTTTGTTTTTTATGGCCTAGCATGGCTTGTATATAGCTTATTATGACCTATTTAATCATTAACCTGTTCATCCTCTTACCTCCTCTTTGGTGACAATCTTAAGTATGGTAATTATGATTTATCATTATTAAGGATCTTCTTACCTGCTTGTTGTAACTGTTGGAAGTTTGTGAATATGAATTCTCTTACCTCAAAAGCATAATTTGCAAGATAGTCGGCTAATTTATTCCCTTCCCTTAAAATATGTTGATATTGCACTGTTGTCTGTTGTAATAAACTCCATATTTGTGCCACAGTGTCTGCTATGCTCCATGGATATTCTCACTCTTTGTTTAGAATATTCAACATGTTTAGAGAGTTTGTCTGGATTGTTGCTTTGCTTATTTTCTCCTGATTATAATGAACTGCTGCCTGTAGAATAGCTTCTGCCTCTGCATCTAGATTTGTAGTATTATCTATAATAACACCTTTTGCATATATTAAGTTCCCTACCTCACCTCTCAAACAAAAAACATAGGAACTTATTCCCAAATTTCCTCTAGAGGCTCCATCTGTATTGTACTTAACCTATCCCTGTTGAGGAAATTCCCAATTTACTATTATTACCTTAACTTTGATATTGTGGCTTGCCAATTCTTTTAATATATCTAGCCATGCATAAGGGAACTCTTGATATGGCTTCCTTACCTTAAACAACATTCTTATGTTCCTGATGATGTTATACTGTACACTTAGCTCAGTAACCTGCTTCCCTTCATGCTTGCTTCTGTTTCTCCTCTTCCATAGTTCCCAAATTATGATACTAGGAATGGCTAGATAATAAATTCTGTCCCTGAGTCTGACATCTGAATTCCACCTTGCCATAATTGTTTCTCTAAATCTTAAACCTTGTATATCTATACTTGCAAAAGAAGAGAAATAAGACCATGTCCTGTTAACAATGTGGGCTCTAAGAAACACATGTAAAATGGTTTCTTGAGCTAGATTAGTACAACACCAACATTTAGTAGGACCTTCCTCTCCCCGTCTTCGAATAGCATCCTCCACTGGTATTTTCTCTTTCCAAATTCTCACATTAAGAATGAGAATTAAAAAGGTAAACCTCTTATCCAAATCTCCTTAAAAACATTGCTCTTTTATTCTTTTGCCTTATATACTGCCATGCTGACTTCACAATGAATTTCCCATTAGGTTCTAACATCCAAAATGGGTTTATCTTCTTCCACATTCAACCGAGGAACCTATATTTTGAGCAACACATGATTAGCAATCTCTGCAGTTTTTGACACCTAATTTTTGCCCTTCATGACTAAATATAATCTTGAGTTTCTTCGATTTTTAATAAAATTGAAATATTTATTTCATCCGAATAAAAATTTTTCAAAAATATTTTTGTATGTGATTTTGTCATTTTAAGTAACGATTATATATTATCGTGTTCAGTTATACGAGATTATATAATTTGATTACTTAAATATTTATTCTATGGAATATTGGATTTTAATTAAGGATTATTTTGAAAATAAATATTATGATCAAAGTCTTGATTTTAATATAATTTATTGTCAATATAATTTATTCGGAGAAATATTTATTTGATTTTATCGAATCAAGAAGCTCAAGATTAAATAAGGTATTAATTTGTATCGAATCTCAATTAGATTTAGTTAATTTATTAAATTTGACCATGATTGAAATCGAATTGACCACAATTTCAATGCAATTGATCAAATCGATATCCAATTTGGTTAACATTTAAATAAAATTGGCTAAAAACCAATTTAAATTGGCCATTTTTTAAATGACCAAAAATTACCCAATTCCACAATAGACCCCAATATAACCAAATTAAACCCACCAACCCATTTTTCCAGTAGCCCACCCTTTCTTTTTGTGTTACCAGCCCAACACTTCCATCCCCTTCCAACTTGACCCACTTGGGCTCCTCTTCATCAAACCAACAAATCAGCCAACAACAGCCCAACAAAAAACCACCCTAGCCCAATAACAATTAAATGAATACCCGATCCAATTCTTCTCTTCCCTCTTAACAACAGCTTCCATCATTAACACAACAATCCAAAATCAACAATGGCTAAACTCATACAAATGCACCAACATCGACCCGTGCCGACCCAACCAAACGACGAGCTCGACTCGAACCAGCAACAACAACGAAAATAGCGACAAAGAACCGAGAACCAACCTAGCTCAGCCAAATATTTAAACTCATTCAAACCCTATCCAATTTTGAATTAGAAATTCAAATTGTTACTAACATCATACTGTTTACAGCTCATGATCCTTATCTCCTTTTCAAAAATTCACATTTCCCCATTACAAATACCAAAATCACCCCTCCATTTTGGGGATCCTACATCGACAGGATTTCAAAAGGGATTCCTCGGATCCCTGCTATAAAAAGCCTATGGAGAGCTGAAGAAAACAAGTCTCAGAAGGTTGAAAAAAACTTGGGAGCAAGAACAGTCTTCTTTTATAGTTAAAAATATTAATTTTTCATAAAATTTGCCGACTACTTGAAGTTTCCAAGTTGACGTCTTCCGGTGGTGGCTGATTTCGATGTAGCTCGTGGTCCTATATTGCTACCCCGAACAAGGTAAACAGGCCTTCTTTTTTAGTTTCGTTATCATTTTTTTTTTCTTCATTTCTTTCTTCGTAGTTTCGTAATCGTAGTGTCTGGGGTTGTTTTCTGTAGACGCCTTTGATAGATATAGTATTTGTTTGTATTGACTATTGTTATATTATTTCGCTGAATCAATGGTCATACTGCAATAATTGCTCCATTTGTTGATTTCGTATATTTTTTATTTCACTGTTTTGAACTCCCTGTCTCGTGTTAAGACTGGTTAGTTGATGGTTCCTATTTTAGCATATATTCTGAATATTCTGTGTCTTTTTGTTTGATTCAATATCTTTCGCCGCGAGGCTTAGACTACCATTTCTGTGTTGACTTTGTTTAAATGTACAATGTATAGTGTCCTTTCTATTTACTATTCTTTAATTCAGGTGTGATCTCATGCGTCAGTCCCTTAATCTATGTTTGCGGTTTGCCTTTGAAATCACGATAACGTTAATTTTCTTTGATAGTTTCCAGCATACTGCTTTATATTTGAGTACGGTGGTCTGACTTGCTAGTTTCAGTTGATTGTTTATTGTTTAAGTTTTCTTTGTTGCCTTAGTTCAATATTGCTAGTGGCTCGCCCGTTCCTTGCCATATAATTATGCTTGTTTTTGAATTGTCGTGTGTATAGGTCCCATTTTCAATAGAGTTGCAACTGAGGGTTAATGTTTCTCTTGGCATTGTAGCGATGGTCTTGATGCGCTAGCGCTAATGTGTTTAATGTAATCTAATAGCCACAGGAAAATGAAGAAGAAGCATGCTTTCTATGTCTCTTGTAACTTCAAAAACTTCTATTTTATTTGTTTTTATTTATGAAAGTGGGTTCTATTTCTCCCTTAATGATATTTATTAGCGCCTGATTTCAGATTCGATGTCCTAATAGGGTTAAAAAGTGTAAGTCGCTATTTTCATCTTAATGTTTCAAGTGGTTGTATTCTTAACATGCTAGTTTTATAGTCATTGTGTAGTTTGTGTTAGCAGTAAAATTGTTTCCTATATTATTTTCTTGGCTCATAATATCTAATTAGTAGTCTGTTACTTTGAATTATCTCCTCTTCTTTTTCTTTTCCCCAATCTGTAAAAGCTGAATTTGGTTGCATCTAGTTGGATTTTGTCAAATCTTAGATAAAAGGCAATAACATCTTATGATATACTAGGATTTTCTTGACTTACAAATTGGTTAGTTCTCTGGTTTTGTTTGAGCTTGTATCTAATTGTCCCTTCCCTTTTACCTATTCATTTAATCTCTCAGGATGTCCAGTTCATGTCTTTATTTTACTTTGTCTAATTTTTATTATCGTTCCTTTTGGTCTCCTTGTTTGATTTCCATGTATGAGTTTGATACATGTTTCTTCGTTGTCCAAATTATTCATTTTTTGGAACACACATTAATTCCTTCGCCCTTTTCTTTGCATGGACCTGCCTGAGAGTCCAAATGGACTCTTTTCCTTTGCATTTTACAATGTGCCAATAAGGCCCATCTCATTGAGTCGATCCCGAGAGAAAGCCTAAGGTCGAATGGCATGCAGATACAAGGAGTTGGAAGAAAGAAGATGAACCGAAGGCCCCTGGTTGAAGTAGTTAAGAGACTCAAAGAGTCTTATTTATTTATTTACTATCTCTTTGTTTATTAAGTTATTTATTTAGTTTTCATTATTCATTCATTTTGGGCCTCGAAGCTAAAGTTGTAAATTTAATACAGGTGAAGCGGATTTTGGACCAAAAGGCTCGAAAACATAGAATTAGGACAGGTGAAAATGGGTTGAAGGCCCAATTAGATTAGGATAGGGTTCGTTAATTTAGGTCTACTGGCTTAAGTCTTTTACTTCCTCCTCCCTTTCCGCTTTTATGTGTTTATTTGCTTATTAGTTTGTTTAGACTTAGTTAAAATCTCACTAAATTGCTCAAATATATTTTACACAAGTCTTTTTCCAAAAAATCAATCACTTTTCAACAAATTAATCTTTTTGAAGTTAGTCAAAAGACGTTTTCAAATAGACCGGATAATCATAAGTTAGCGGACATTTTAGGTGCCTAAAACCTTCATAAAATGTTAATAGGAACCGCTTGCTTAAAACCTCTAACTTAAAATGATTTTCCATTCTTAGAACCGTCTAAGTACTTTACAAAGGTTTCTTAATTTCTTTTTAATATTAAGTGGCAACTCTTCAGAAAGTCAATTTCCACAAAACAGCTGTTATCAATTGATTCATGAGATTAGCATTCCAGCTTCCCTGAATGACCAAATCTCTTACATTCTGATATCTCTCATACCATTCACAATTTATTTCTATAACATTATACAAACTACCAATAGATGTCCAGTTGTCCACCAAAAGCTAGAGTTACCTTTCTTGATTTTCCATAAATTTGATGCTAAATCATATCCCTAGCCTATTTTCTTCCATACTTGTGAGCCTCCTGATCCCTTCTTCCACAAAATCATATTAGGATTCTCCTTCTTGAAATATTTATTATGCATATACTCACTCTGTAGGGAATTTTTGTTCTAAAATTCCATCACGACTTGAAAAACAAGGCCATAGAAACATCCTTTAATAACCTAAACCCCAAACCTCCTTCTGCCCCTGTTAGACATATTTTCTGCCACCTTACCCAATGTCTCCGCTTACCTTCTATGTAACAGCTCCAATAAAATTGAGCAAGCAACTTCTGGATATTATTATGACCATTAATTGGAGGGTTCATCATTGACAGATAGTGAACTGGAATTCTCTAAAGCAGATGTTTAATAAGAATAACCCTTCCTCCATATGAAAGTAGTTTACCCTTCCAACTTTGTAACTTACCATTAATTCTTTTCATTAAGCACTGATAGCAATATTTCTTCTTTCTCATATGAAAAATAGGACATTCTAAATATGTAAAAGGAAAATCTTTCCTTACAATACCTGTTTCAACTTCTGCCATGGCCACCATACCATACGACACACCTTTACGTAAGTAAATAACATTTTTGTCTTTGTTGATTCTCTGGCTAGATGTACTCTCACACTTCTCTAGAGTCTCATTCAAAATCTTCAAAGTGTTCACCTCTGCCTTGCATATAATAATCATATCATTAACAAAATCTAGATGATTTATTTTTGGACTTCCCCTAGGCATTCCAAAAGTTTTAAACTCCTTCTTTAACAATAGTCCTTTTAAGGACCTGGACATTACCTCAACAACAATAATAAACAATATTGGAGATAAAAGATCTCCTTATTTCAATCCACTTGATGATCTAAAAAAACCTTTTGGTTGACCATTCTAAAGGATTAAATACCAGTTATTGCTAGCAGTCTATACACCATATCAATAATCACTTCACCAAATCCCATCTTTCTCATAACTTTAGCTAAAAAAAGCCACTCCACCCTATCTTATGCTTTTATCATGTCCAACTTCACAACCGTGTTAGGAGGTTTACCTCTTTTTCTTATTTCTTCCATTATTTCTTGAACCACCAAAATATTTTCAGCTATGCTCCTTTCTTGCACAAATCCTGCTTGTTCCTTTGAAATAATCTCTGCCAGCATCTTCTTAATTCTTTCATGAATTATTCTTGAAAATATCTTATTGACAAAATTACTTAGGTATATTGGTCTAAAGGAAGAAAAAGTATTACGAACTAACTTCTAAGGAAACATCACCAGATTTGTATGGGTAATAAAGTTGGGCAGTTCATGCCCATAGAAAAAAGCATTTACCATTTTATATATATATCTTGTCCAACTATATCCCAAGCATCTTGATATAAAGCCCCACTCATTCCATCTGGACCTCCAGTACTGTTTCTATTTAGTCCCATGACTGCATCTCTTACTTATTGCATAGTTGGAAATTTAATCAACTCCTCATTCTGCTGAGAATCAATCAATTTTGGAATTTTTTCAAGAATAGAAAAATCCTCACATTGCTGCTCTTTAGTAAATTGCTTCTGGAAAAAATTGACTTCAGCATCTGAAATATCATTTTGGTTCTTCAGCTAAATTCTCTCTTCATTTTGAATTTTGCTAACCTTCAATCTATTTCTTCTTCCTCTGACTATAGCATGAATTTTTTTTGTGTTCCTCTCTCCATATTTAAACCATTCAAACCCTACTTTTTGTTTCCAGAAGTCTTCTTCTTGTTAGTTGCATATTTAGTTCTGCCTGAGCTTTAAACAATTTAGCTTTATTTACTCCTGAAGGATTCTGTTCAAATTATATCTCTATCACCTAAATGACATCTTTAAGAGTTGCAATCTCCTAAAAAATATTACCAAATTTCTCTCTACTCCATTGGTTCAGTGCATGTTTGATCTTTTTCAACTTATGATGAAACATAATAAAAGGGTTACCTTGCATATCAATGTTCCAATTATGCTTAATGACCTCCAAACAAGTTTCCTCTTTCAAAAAAAATTCAAAAACCTAAATGATTTGATGATTTTCTCCTGAAGGTTAGTAAACTGCAATAATAAAGGAGTATGATCTGACCCACTCCTAGTCAAATATTCCATTTCATATGTTCTTCCTTGCAGGCCACAACATTAAAATCCCCTCATACGATCCATGGCTCCTTAATTGTCTGGGAAATATCAAGTAAAGATTCCCACAAAGTAAATCTTTATTGTTTAGTACACTTAGCATATTCTAATGTTGCCAACACTCTTATCCTTTTTTCTTAATTATACATTTTTAATGTTAGCTGCTGCTCTTCATCCATTACAACTGTGTACTGGACTACACTATCACAAAATGCCTAAATTTTTCCTGATGAATTAGCCACTGCATGTTGCATACCTTATTTGATTTTATACTCCTCTATGTTACTAGAATCTTGGAAAGGTTCCAAGAGTCGAATAAAATAAAAATGGTATCTTTTTGCAAAGTGATCAGTATTGTAAAAGCCTTCTTTGTATTTACTGATCTAATATTCCAGATCAAAGCCTTCATCCTTATTTATGGTTAGAGTGGATCCTTGTCTGCATTGTAGTAGCACTTGCATTCTTAATCTTTTTATATTTTCTCCCTTATGCTGCTTTGATTGTCTCTATTTGTTTAGGAGATAATCCTCCTTCAATAGCTACTTTTTCAATGGTTTCCTCCAAATCTTCATCATCAAATTCTTCCTTACTCTTGTTGGAAAGTTCCATCTGTTGATCTGCTTGAATTGCCAATGGTAAAATTCCCCCCAGAACTTTTTCTACAACATTATCATTATTGTGCTTTACCAGTGCTAACTCTATTGATTACCTTTTCTGATCTCCTTCTTTTTGATCTACATTCTTTTGATATTTTTGTTCCTTGCTGTTTGTTTGCTGATTTTTTACCTTGATCCTTGCCTTCTTATTGCATTATTTCCTTGATCTCTACCAAATTCACTATTTACCAAATCTTTGGTGCTTTCTTTCTTTTCGGTATCTTTCTGTATGCCCTTCTTTTGTTGTGATTCAACAACATCTCCTTTACCCCCATCATTTTATAATGATGGAAACGCATTGGAAACTTGGACCTCTTCTTTATTATTTTCCTCAAACTTACCAAGAATATGGCCATATTTATCCCTTTTGTATTTATTCATCCTTGTAAGCCATTGCTACTTGTTATTCATTCTTTCTCTATTCTTAGCATATCCTTGCTCTGCTTTTTGTTCTCCCTTGCTGTCTGCTTCCTCATGAATGCTTTTATTCTCTTTTGACTCCTTTTCTTCTTTTGTAGATTCATATAATTTAGGGTGCACATTCCAACAACTATTTCCATCATGAGCTTGCAAGAAACACTCCTTATAATATTTGGGCATGTAGTTATACTGAATTGATATCCACTTTGATTTAATTTCACCTGTCACATCATTTTCTTCATTAATTCTCACTCTTTATGGTATTTTAGATACTAAATCAAATCTCTAACTTTACTTTAGCATAACTAGGTCTTGTTTGATTCCTAGTTGCTATGTCTACTATTAACGGTTTCCTTACAGCTGAAGCAATAAAGAATATAGCCTCTTTTGCAAAAAAATTGGGAGGAAGATCAGGCATTGAAATCTATGCTACTCTAATGAAGGTTTCTATATCTGGTTCAAACCAAGGATCCCACTTTAAGGTTCTCATCTGCCAATTTTTGTGTTTGGCCTTGAGATAGTATGCATTAGTTGATAAAAGAGAGACATAGTCTTCAAGAATTTCCAATCGAATTAAAATATTCCTAGTATCCAATACTCCAATATTACAATATCTTTTTATACCACATTGACCTGGAATCATGCTTCCAACTTCAGAAACATTGGGTTTACCATATGAGAATTGACCTACGATAGCATATTGCAAGTTCTCTTGTATAATCAAATTTCGTACCTCCGATGACTTCCATGTAATGCTAGGTTCACCTTGTAACATAATGACCGGCTTTGGAGGCACCCTAGCATTATTATTCAAAACTACTTTAGGTTTCAACTTCTCAGCATAACTCATATTTGAAATAATAATAGGATTATTAAATTGGATCTGCATGTGATAGAGACTTTTCTTCCGATGGTTTAATCCCACCAGAGGAAGTGGAGGACATGACGATCGGACGGTGAACTTTTTTTTTTTTTCTCTTTGATATTTGTACTAGTATAGAGTTGGATACTCCATCCTCTTCATGATGTAGTTCTTGGTCCGGTTGAGTTATATAGAAGTTATATATTTACTATGAAGAAGAATTTTGAAGGCAAAAGAAAAACATTCAATGGTTAATAGAAGGAGATAAAATTACCAAATTCTTTCATTATCTAGTGAAAGGAAGAAAAAAAGATCCTTTATTTGAAAAGAATTCTTAGAGCATATGGTTCATGGAAAGAAAGAGACGACTAGATAACAATTAAGCCTTTGAACTTTTATCAAGATCTATAAACTAGAGATGTTAACTCTACTTAGAAGTTATTATTGTAGAATATTACAAAACCAAATTTAGTAGAGGATAGTTGTCTGCTAAATGCATTGCCAATAGAAGAAGAGATTAAAAGGGTGGTTTTTTTTCTTAATGGAGATAGTGTTTGTGGTTCAAATGGTTTTACAGGATATTCCTATCAGTCATGATAGGGTATTGTGGGTCCAGAGATTATGATGTTGTACATGCATTCTTTAAGGGAGAACCTTACCAATATCTATAACACATACTAATTTGGCATTATTTGTCACACCCTAATCTTGGGTGAGGCGGACAACTACTATAAGTACACATGATATACAAATGACCTAGGATGATAAAATGAATGAATATGCAAATGGAATTACTGATAAGAAGCTATATATACAATATCAACCGATTGACTAAACTGAAAAATATGACCAGTGAAATTATGAATACATATGACAACTTTACAATGTCTAGAAAGCCTTTAATGGAATCCATGACTATACAACTATCAAAATATATATGCTCAAGACTTGAAAAGGCCCCAAATCAACTTAGATCTCACCAACAACTGCTAGTATCACATGTTTCTATTAGAGAGATATACTAGCTGAGAACCCGTGCATGCAACATGGAATGCAGGTCCTCCTTGAGGAATGTCAGTATAAAATAATGTACTAAATATGTAAGGCAGGAAGTAACCGTATGAAAAATAAAATTTCAATGAAATTGGCTATCAATCCATGAATATATAGGCAAGGATGAAAGACCTCCTTTACTAACACTTGTGGAATCATATGCATTACATTATTTTTGCACTCTTCTTTTCTTTATAATCTTTATAATCTTTATAAGCCATGTGATACAAATGAACAACGGATCAATGGTATAATAGGATAATCCATGCTAGACATTCTACCCCTAAGATACGTTTATCATTAATACACAACTAGGGATTGACCTATGCTAGGCTTTACTTTCACCCCTGGATACCACCCATAATATTAGGATCAACCCATACTAGGTGTTCTTTTTACCCCTGAAATAACACCCATAAGTCCATGAATTGGGATTGGACCATGCTAGGGTTTAGCTACCACCCATGTATAATCATATTTTCTTTACATCACTTCTTCAATCTTTGAGATTGTTATTTTGGTGGTCATAGTGTTATTTATCTTTGAGACTACAAACCATAGTAGGAGACATGTGAAATGGACTTAAGGTAAAAATAATGACATGTCAATCAATTGTAACACCAACGTAATACTTAGGTGTTTATGTGACACAATAAGCATTTTGATAGCTCAAATTAAAACACATATCAAGTGGAGACATTTAACTCATCAAGACAAAAGATATGGAATTTATATAGTGATACGATGGCCAAGTACTTAGTAAATGATATCAAACAAAAGGATTAAATGAAAATTAGAATTAATAAATCATGTGAAAAAATTCAACTTAGGGATAATTCACTGATTCTCTAGGTCATTCCCTTCATTTGCATGTATTTTTGGCATTTGGAGCCTTCCCACAACAACTATAGGATATTTATGACTTATCGGAACTATCGGTTCGGTGATCGAATAGTTTGTTTTGATTTTAGGATCATTTACCTATTTTGGAGCTTGTGCTGCTTAAGATTTGGTCTTAGATCAAAAGTGTAACGACCCGAAACTGCCCCTTAGTCATCACACGGTGCTTGGAACCACAAGTGATCCCAAACTAACCCATGAAATGACATACTATTAAGTAACTGAATTATGACATAATAAATAGCTATTTTGCTATGCGGAAACATAATCATACTAAAAATCTAAAATAGATACAATACTTATAAAGCTTTACAATCTGATAAATCTAAAGGATGAAAGTGAAATTACATGCTAACTCTGAATAACATCTATGAAGCCTCTACTATACTGACTATAGATAGTTGGGACATGCCTCCAATTATCACTAATCAATGCACATGAAAAATAAATAAATTGTACATGAACTAAAACTGTCTGGAGTTCTCGAAGTAGGAGAACTCATCACCTGCTAGCTGGAATCTGCAACTGTCTGATCATGATACGTAGGCTATAACTGGTACCTATATTATGAGACAATGTAGCACATAGATGTAGATGTGGATCAGTACTTTTAGAATGTACTGAGTATGCAGGGGTGAATGCAATAAGTAAAATTGATTTAATACGTAATTGTAAAACATGCATGCTAAGTGTAAGTAGACTCACCAATAGGCTGGAATAAACTGGAAACTAAAATATCTTAAAGCATGAGTGACAAACATTCTCTGATAAGATAGTGAATCTCTACACTTAGTCTCTGTAAAACTTTACTTTAATGATATAAGTATAACTAAAGCTGGGATATGATAAAATATGGATACTGTATGAATACTGGGTCTAAAACTACGTGATAGAGACTGAAATAAATTAAGGATCTCAATATACAATCACACTGAGCATGAATGCATAAACATACTAACTTATCTGATTAACTGAATGACTGATAGCTTAATACTGGGCATGTAAGACTAAACTGTACTTAGTTTGAATAACTGGACTGAAACTGTAGAGTAATATACATATGAGGTAAGGACTGATTGAGTAACATGAGGTGACTGAGCATGAATTTGTGAAAAACTATATTATTTGAGAAGGAAAGGCCAAGCGTATAACCTGATTATGAAATAGTCTATAAACTGAGGTACTGAAATACTAATAACTAAATAACTGATAACTGTACGCTATGGTCAAGCAAACCTGAAACTAAACTGAGTTACTGATCTAATTACTGGACTGAGACTGTGACTAAGACAAGATGGTAACTAATACTGTAATAGAGACTGTAACTAATAAGGTAATTGAGACTGTAACTAAGACTATACTGGAACTGAATACTGAGTTCTGATAACTAAGTAACTAATAGTTGTAATTACTGATAACTGAGTTACTGATAACTAGGTGACTATTTCTAAAAGTCCTAATTATTTAGAACTAAACTGAGTTCCATACTGAGTCTGAAGCTGAAACTATAACTGTTGGAGTGTTCATCTAACCGACATGCCCCTCTCTAATCTGATTGGGGTCCAACCTGTAACCCCCGTTGGAAGGGTGTTAGTACCATGCCATGGGTAAAGACAAGCTGAAGAGTCACCCTCAATCTGGCAAGTGCTCTGAATCAAAATGGTGGTACCCTCAATCTGGCAGGTAAAACACCTCACCAACCCTCAATCTAGCAGGTTGATATCTCAACCTACACTGTCTACGTAGCTCTAGAACACAAGGATTGCTTCTAAGGATCACACTCTCTACTGGCAGGTGAGTCCCCATCCTTGGGTTCACTCAGTGCTGAATCATACTCCCAACTGAATAGACACAATATGGATTCTAAACTGTACTAGGCTGGACTGAACTATTACTGATCGTGTTAACTAACTGAACTGGACTGAGTTTACTGAATTCTGTAAATGACTGAGTGCTACTGTTCATGATGTTACTGAGACTATACTGAAGCTACTGTAAATCTAGTTAAACAACTAGATTTTCAGGGATTGAATACCCCCAGGACTCGATAACGATAACACCAAGACCATACTAAGGCTTTGATGACATGATAAATAGTCATTATTTAAAGAAACCCATCACTTGGGCATTTCATCAAATAAATTCATGGTTTAAACAAGGCACATGGATAGTTTTAGACATGTAGCAATAACATGAATTCAATATTAAAAATCACCAATTAAGGATTTAACATGGGACAATTCATCAAACACATGGGGATAATGAACTTGTACATGAGAATATCTTAAACATGGGAGCATAGAATGATTACATAACTAAAATCATGAATTGGGAAAATTCACATGTAATTTGCTTGAAATAGGACATTGGTGTTTCATCAAAACATGAAAAGTTCATAGCTTCAACATAAGAATGTCTTAAACATGAGGGAACAATAGGGTTCCATGGCAAAATTCATAACTTGGGGATTCATCTGAAATTGACTTAACATGATATGGGAATTTCATCAAACATGTGGAAGGCATGAATTTAAAACATAGAAATATTGCTAAACATCATGAATTTAGAATCTATCATGGAGTTTAATTAAATTAAGCATGGAAAACTCAAATTCATAGCATGAGTATTCAAAATTTTGTATGGAATCATACATGGGATGAATTGAATTAAAAATACCATGAAGATATAAAATTCAATCTTTATTGAACATAAAAAATACCATAATAATCAAAAAATTCATTCTTTAATTAAAAGAAAAGGGTTTTTGGGCTCCATGGGTGAAAGGGGATCCATGGATGAACTCCCACATACCTTAAAGCTTTAATTTTGAAGGAGGAACACAATCTTGAAAGCATTCTTGAATTCATAAACTTGAGTTCTTGATTTTATTGAAGAATTATTGATGAAGTTCTTGGTGTTCTTGAGGAGGTTAGGGCTTTTCTTTGAGAGAAAAGATGAATAATTGAGTGTATATTGCTTTTGGGGACTGAAATTAAGTGTTATGGGTGGATTTGGGTTTGGGGAAGTGACTAAAGTGTACCTATACCCTTTAAAAACAGAATTAGCATTTAAAACAATTCCATAATGCGCTGGCCGACGCATCGCGTCGACTTACTGCTTCATGCAGAAAATGCCATAACTTTTCGATCGGGTATCAAATTTTGGCGAAATTGGCATCGTTGGAAAGATAATTCAATTATATACAATTTGGTATTTGTTGAGCTGAAAAATCCTTCCTATATAAAAAGGTATACATGTTTAAAGTAGACCCTTGTAGAATCGAATGCCAAACTTTGGACGAATCAAATGCTCTAAGCTCAACTTTGTTCTAAGTGATTCTTATGAACATTTTTAACCTTAAAAGAAAATCAAACCCGAGGATAAAGATCTTGAAACTCATATTTACATGGAAATAATTTATATTATAGCTTATACACGTTAGAACGATGGTTCAAAGACTAGCCCAAAAATGGAGGGTACTACATTATCTCCTCCTTGGGAACATTCGTCCTCGAATGAGATTGGTTATACTGAGAGTACTGTACGAAGGTAACTGAGATCATATTCTGAACATACATGACTTGTAACCCGATTGCATAACTGATTCTAAAATATGATACACGAACTGAATATCATGAACTGAACTGATTTGATGAATACATGCACTGACATGAGAATGATTATAAGGCTGAGATAGCAACGAGAGAGTCAACTGATGAGTAACCATTACTTCAAGATGGATCCTATTTTGTGAAGAAAAATTAAAGGTTTAGGACATGAATACTTGGAGTATTACAATACATCTCCCCTTGGTATACTTCGTCTCCCAAATGATACTGACTTGGCTGAAATACAAAGAAAAGACTGAGATGATACACAAAAAACTTATGGACTGAATCATGACTGAATATCTGGGATCTAAAATAGATACATTATGCATGAACTGAATTGAATGTACGACTTGCATGGTCGTGAATGAATTACCTCATGAATAGGAAAGATGGAAAATCATAGGAACTTGTCTGTCTGACTGCTAGACTGGATTGCTGGCTATATGGACTGAATTATACTGAAAGGTTATGCTCAACTATACATTCCACTTGTACACCAATATAACATTCAAGCCTATCTTCATAACCACACATGAACTTGTAGGCAAACCACCACAAAAGCGTCTTTCTTATTTTCTCTAAACCTCTATCCTTAAAACTTTCATGCACTAGCCCAAGAAAACACATATAGAATTTTAACTAATCATGACATAAGGAGAGGTCACTAAAGTTTAGAACATGAGGACCTGAAATATGAAAGAATAACTTTGACACTCAACTGAGGCCTGAGGAAACAAGTATCTACGATATGAATTCATCGAAGAGGTCCGAACGAGGACATACATGACATAATCTAAATTTTGCTAATAATTAGGAGTGTAGCGTAAGCACTAGAACTGAACATACTGTAAAACATGAGTACCTGAGTCATGAGCTGCATGACCTGAGCTTGGAGTTCATGATTTCATGGAACATAATTTGTACTGCTGAGTGAACTGGAACTCCTCATACTAGAAACTAAAAGCGTACATGGTTTTTCTATTAAGTGCATAAATATGAGCTATGATGAGGGAGATGACATGTTAGACATAAGTAGATATCATGATAACTGAAAAATTTTGCACTGAGATAAGAATAGGTTGGAAATCGTCCTCCCTTACTACTTTTTTACACATACTGGCACTACTACTAGAATCTGAGAGCCTGACTAGGTCACTTGTTCTATCATCACATACTGACACTCTTTTCAATACAAACTTGCCTTACTAAACACATCATCTCTTTCTATTTCTTCATAGACTACTAATATCACATCTCCTTACTCACATCCACACCATCATACTTAATTTCAAATCAATAAACTTAAATTCTTGTATGCACTATTCAAGCCTACTGATTTACCTTTGGTACAACTATCCCATGAATACATAATCTGCTCAATCTGGATAACGCTATCCCAACTCTACTACTGTTAAACTTCTGGGTTTATGATTCTAACTCTAGATCATATACTGTAAAAGGGATTCTAAGAGGGGATCTGAAAGCATATTTAAATTTGGCTTAATGCATAATGATTATGAACATGAATAAAATATTTCAAAATTTAGGACATAAGGGCCTTAATGGGATACTTTCTAAGCTAATATGCAATTCTATAACTGTTTGTGGGGATTGGTTGAGGAAACACTGTCTGTAAGTACTTAAGCTTTACTATTTTTGTAGCCTCAAAACTAAGGCAGAGTTAGCATGAATAGTACAAGATGAGGATCTGTATAAATTTCTTAGATAATACTTCTACTGCACAATCTGAGATTTGAAAGAAGGGAAATATTTCCTAAATACCTTGTAGCTTCTCAAAGAAAAGTACAGACGTCTCCGTACCATTCCACAAGACTCTACTAGACACGACTTCATAGACACCCTAGGACACTTGAAACCTAGCTCTAAAAATCTAAAATAGATACAATACTTATAAAGCTTTACAATCTAATAAATCTGAAGGATGAAACTGAAATTACATAACTGACTCTGACTGACATCTATGAAGCCTCTACTATACTGACTATAAATAGTTGGGACATGCCGTCAACTATCTCTAATCAATACATATAAGAAATAAATAAATTGTACATGAACTAAAACTATCTGAAGTTCCCAAAGTAGGAGAACTCATCACTTGTTGGCTGAAATCTGCAACTATCTGATCATGATGTGTAGTTTATAACTGGTACCTACATTATGAGAAAATTTAGCATATAGACGTATAATGGATCAGTACTTTTGGAATGTACTGAGTATGTAGGGGTGAATGCAATAAGTAAAATTGATTTCATACGTACTCGTAAAACATGCATGCTAAGTATAAGTAGACTCATCAATAGACTGGAATAAACTGAAAATTGAAATATCTTAAAGCATGAGTGACAAACATTCTCTGATAAGATGGTCAATCTCTACACTTAGTCTCTGTAAAACTTTACTTTAATGATATAAGTATAACTAAAGCTGGGATATGATAAAATATGGATACTGTATAAATACTAGGTCTGAAACTACGTGATGGACACTAACATAAATTGAGGATCTAAATATATAATCACACTGAGCATGAATGCATAAACATACTAACTTATCTGATTAGCTGAATAAATGATAGCTGAATACTGGGCATGTAAGACTGAACTGTACTTAGTATGAATAACTGGGCTAAAACTGTAGAGTATTATACCTATGAGGTAGGGACTGACTGAGTAACATGAGGTGACTGAGCATGAATTCATGAAAAAGTATATTATTTGAGAATGCAAGGCCAATCATATAACCTAATTCTGAAATAGTCTGTAAACTGAGGTACTGAAATACTGATAACTGAATAACTGATAATTGTACGCTATGGTCAAGTAAACCTAAAATTGAACTGAGTTATTGATCTGATTACTGGACTAAGACTGTGACTAAGACTATAACTAAGATGGTAACTGAGACTGTAACAGAGACTATAACTAATATGGTAACTGAGACTGTAACTAAGACTAAACTGGAACTAAATACTGAGTTCTGATAACTAAGTAACTAATAGTTGCGATTATTGATAACTGAATTACTGATAACTGATCGACTATTTCTAACAGTCCTGATTCTTTAGAATGAAACTGAGTTTCATACTGAGTCTGAAGCTAAAACTGTAACTGTTGGAGTGTTCATCTAACCAATATTCTCCTCTCTGATCTGATTGGGGTCCAACCTGTAACCCTCATTGGAAGGGTGTCAGTGCCGTGCCACGGGTAAAGACAAGCTGAAGAGTCACACTCAATCTGGAAAGTGCTTTGAATAAGAATGGTGGTACCTTCAATCTGGCAGGTAAAATACCTCATCAACCCTCAATCTAGAAGGTTGATGTCTCAACCTATGCTGGCTACATAGTTCTAGAACACAAGGACTGCTTCTAAGGATCACACCCTCTACTGGCAGGTGATTCCCCATCCTTGGGTTCACTCGGTGCTGAATCTTTCTCCCAACTGAATAGACACTAAGCGGATTCTAAACTGTACTAGGCTGGACTAAACTGTTACTGATCGTGTTAACAGACTGAAATAGACTGAGTTTACTGAGTTCTGTAACTAACTGAGTACTACTGTTTGTGATGTTACTGAGACTATTCTGAAGCTACTATAACTCTAATTAAACAACTAGATTTTCAGACATTGAATACCCTCAGGACTCAATAACGATAACACCAATACCATACTAAGGCTTTGAGGATATGATAAATAGTCATTATTTAAAGAAACCCATCACTTGGGCATTTCATCAAATAAATCCATGGTTTAAACTAAGCATGGGGATAGTTTTGACATGTAGCAATAACATGAATTCATTATTAAAAATCACCAATTAAGGCTTTAACATGGGACAATTCATCAAACACATGGGGATCAAGAACTTGGACATGAGAATATCTTAAAACATGGTAGCATAGCATGATTAAATAACTAAAATCATGAATTGAGCAAATTCTCGTGTAATTTTCTTGAAATAGGACATGGGTGTTTCATCAAAACATGAAAAGTTCATATCTTGAACGTAAGAGTGTATTAAACATGAGGGAACAATAGAGTTCCATGGAAAAATTCATAGCTTGGGGAATCATCTTGAAATTGAGTTAACATGATATGGGAATTTCATCAAACATATGGAAGGCATGAATTTAAAACATGAGAATATTACTAAACATCATGAATTTAGAATATCTCATGGAATTTACTTAAATAAAGCATGGAAAACTCAAATTCATAGCATGAGGAATTCTAAATCTTGTATGGAATCATACATGGGCTGAATTGAATTAAAAATACCATGAAGACATGAAATTCAATCTTTCTTGATCATACAAAATACTATAATAATGAAAAAAATTATTCTTTAATTAAAAGAAAAGTGTTTTTGGGCTCCATGAGTGAACGAGGAACTCCCACATACCTTAAAGCTTTAATTTTGAAGGAGGAACACAATCTTGAAAGCATTCTTGAATTTGGAAACTTTAGTTCTTGCTTTTCTTAAATAAAAATTGATGAAGTTCTTGGTGTTCTTGAGGAGGCTAGTGCTTTACTTTGAGAGAAAAGATGAATAATTGAGTGTATATTCCTTTTGGGGACTGAAATTAAGTGTTATGGGCAGATTTGGATGAGGGAAAGTGAGCTAAAGTGCCCCTAGACCCTTTAAAAACTGAATTAGCATGTGAAATAGTTTCGTAACACGTTGGACGATGCATCGCATCGCTATCGCATTGGCTTACTGCCTCACATAGAAAATGCCATAACTTTTTGCTCGGGTATCGAATTTTGGGAAAATTGGTATCGTTTGAAAGATAATTCAATTATCTACAATTTTGTGTTTCTTGAGCTTCAAAAATATACATATATAAAAAGTTATACACATTTAAAGTAGACCTTTGTAGAATCAAATGCCAAACTTTGGACGAATCAAAGGCTCAAAGCTCAACTTTATTCTAAGTGATTCTTATGAATATTTTTCACCTCAAAAGAAAATAAAACCTAAGGATAAAGATCATGAAAATCATATTTGCATTTGAATCATTTAGATCATAGCTTATACACGTAGGAACAACGGTTCAAAGACTAGCCCGAAAATGCAGGGTATTACAAAAAGTCCTAGTAGACAACCTCAGATGATAATTATGACAGTACCATCAACTCTAGAACATTTATTTTAGGCTAGGGGTACCGTTGGTTTAGCTATCGAGGCTTCTAGACTCGTTTTGAGTTATTGGGTGGATTATATGAAAAAGGGAACTATAGCTGTGGGCCCACATTTAGTCGAAATAACTTCAGATTAAAGTTTTGATGGTTCCATTGAGTCTAAAATGTAAATTCTGGTATGACATATTATTTTGTTTTCATGTTTGGATTTTGAATAATTCACGAGCACTCGATCAAAGTCCATTTTGGACTTTGAAAAATCTGGTGCATGGCACCTGATAGGACCACTTAAGCTCCTATTGGGTTGCTTTAGCGCTCAGTGCTTTAGTACTCTTGGCCCGATTTAGTGGACCTGTCCCTTTGCTGGTGGTGTGCTTAGTTCCCAATGGCCGCTAAAGCGATGCCTACTTAAGAGCCATTGAGGCTGCCTTAGTGGAACCCGCTACTGTCGCCAGACCACTTTGGTGGTCGTGTTACTCCTTTAGCACCTAGGTGTACACTTTAGACACACATGTAGCCTTTAAATACTCTCTTCCCCACCAAATTTTCTATCATTTCTTCCACTATTTTTACACCACATTGAGTGCTCAAAGAGAGGAAAAAGTGGGAAATCATCCAGATAGTTTAAGGTACGCTAACCTAACTCATCTTGGTCATTTACCATTATTTTCCCTTTAATTTCCATCCTAATTCTTGGTATAGTTCTTAGAAATTAGGACTTGAATTCCTAAAACTTTTAGGCCATATTTGAGACCCAAATTGTGCTTTGTTTGTGCTCAACTTTTGAGCACAACTTCCTTGTCCTTTGATGGACCTCAGACGGATTCAATTTTAGATTCTATTTGTGGGCTCCATGATCTGATTCTTGACTTAAAACTTGAATCGACCCTTAATATAGCAATATGGGTCTTATTTTACTTCTAATTATGTGTAGATTACTATTTTGATAGAGTGGTGGCATACCGAGATTGTGGAGTGAAGACAAATAATTTATGGATGATTCAATGGTATTGGTTTGGCTTTGATGTAGGCTTTTGTTTACTCTTCTTCTTGAGATAGTGCATATATATGTTGTATGTTAGATAGGGTGTTAGGATGTGATTATGGGAAAAACACCATGACTTAGCCTAAATTATGAATTTGGAGGTTAGAAGGGTATTTGACCCTTAAGTTGAAATACTTATTATACTTTTGTAATCCTATTACCTTCTTTATATATAGAGCTAATTCGTATTATAATTATGATATTATGCTAGATATGGGATGGAATTTAGGTATTGAAAGCGTGATTGGTATGATTAGTCTTATTTTGACGGTTTAAGCTATCTTGAAACTTTAACCTAGGTGAATTTTATTTAGTTGATTATGTTCTACATGAAATTGCTATCTTAGGGCTAATCATGGCATATTTATCATCCAAAAGTGGATGTAGATACCTTATCCTAGACCAAGCCAGAAGCATGTCTAAAATAGATTATGAGGATTAGAAGTAGGCCCTTCCAGCCCACCTTAGGCCAAGACTTGTGTTTTCTTTGTAGGCTTATATTTGTATGACAACCCGTTAGACATAGATAAGACTAATGAACCTCTAATATAAGGAGGCTATGTGACTTGGTGTATTATAATGGTTCTTTCTTGAATTATGATGCTATGGTTAATATATATATATATATATATAATATTGGACGTAAGGCCGTGATAATGATGCTATGGTTATGTTTCATATATATTGGGACCAAGGCCATGATTATGATATTGGTTGGGTCTAGGAAGTATTCTATCGTTGTAAAGGAAATGGCCGTAGTTTATAGACATATTGATGCTTATAATTGTATTGTTTGAATACCGGTGATGACATGCTTAGATTCGGTGCAATTATGATCACTTAGGCGATAAATGGCACGACTCCAACTAAAATATGGTTTTATTACTCTTTTTTCCTAAAAAAGGGATTTATTCCCACTTGTCACCTTAAAAATGAATTTCTTTTTAACAGGAATTCTACCATCTTAATGAGTAGCATATTGTCCCTCCAGACTACAAATATTTAGAGATTTGAGTGAGATAGATTCCGATCCTCAATTTTGATACTACTATTTACCCTAGTCATGAGAGATTTCAAACCATTTTATACTCTTATGATGATTTAGTCCAGAGTTTACCCAAGAAAATGGATTTACGAACTTATACTCTTTTAGCCACGGTCCTAACCATGCATTATAAATATATATGATACTGGATAGAGTAGATTAATGTTGATATTGATGATATGATTTTTGGTTCAAGTATGGTGATTGGTGATATTGATGATATGAGTGTCGGCTCAAGTTTGATGATTGTTGATGATATAGTGGTTATGGTATTATGGATTATCCTTGCATTTATTCATGCATGTGCATTACCTATCACCAGTATGCACCCATATCTATCAGCCTTATGGGGGAAGGGGTTGCATTGGTATAGGTGAAGAATATGGCTCGTCGTGTGTTGTGTGTTGATTAAACCTTTCAGGCCTATGGCAGTGGGTTTTTTTGAAAGGCCTGATTAGGTATTGTTTATCCGAACTTGCCAGTTATATTATTTTTCCATGACAGGTTGATTAGTGGACTTGTATTGAGATTTAAGGTATGATTAGTATTCTCTTACCTTATGGTTATGTTATTACACATGATTATTTCTTTGTTAGATATTATGGCTTTAGACCTTGATATTCTGATTCCTTTCTCTATGGTTTCTTTTTATGGTAATTATATTATGTTTAGATATATGAATTAGAAACTCTGATTCGAATCTAGTGTGTTTACTTTGCTTGTACCATTGAGTTTGACTTGTTATGTATATGTATCTATATATAGTAGTTATAGTATTACCATATATCCCTCTCTTCTTTCATTAACACATGTTGTATATCCATTCCTTGACCTTGTATACTACTATACATATCCTTCTTCTGCTTTTTATTTGTATAGTCCTATGATATACATTATAGTGCTAGGGTCTCGAAGTATGGTTGGAATAGGGTAACTTATCCTTATTGTTTTGTTAGATTATTATGTTAGTTGCTTGGATATGAATAGAATAGTTATCCCTATGGTCTCTTAGGATTTATTATGTAGTTTGCCGAATATTTGGGTGTAGTTTACATACTTTCTTTCGTGCTATTTATATTTTCCTTATCTTTGGAGCTCAGTCGGCAGTTACCTACTGAGTACCACGTGTTGGTACTCATACTACACTTTTGTAGCCTGAAGATCATAGTACAGGTTCTCATCATTGTTGGATGTGTTGTGCGGAGAAACTATTGTTTGGAGACATAAGGTGAGCTCCTGGCATTCGGAGTATTGCTATTCCCCCTCTTATGTACTAGAGTAGTCTCTATGTTCTTATTAATATATGGGTTGTATCAGTATATTCAATTCTTTATTTTGTAAGTCCTATTATATTAGAAGCTCTTTTAATCATTCCACCAGGTTTTAGGACTAACTTAAGTGTTTTAGTCCTTTATTCCATTTATTCTGCATTCTTCCTCTATTTTTGTAATACCTCAAATATTTATAGCTCAGTCCAGCCCTTAGTACATACTTAAAGCACTTAGAACCTGAAAATAAAGCTATGAGTTGAGGGACTTAGTCATTTGACTCCCTTTAAACTTCAAAGATTTTTAAGTTGACCTTCTGGGCTCCAAGACAATGATGTTTGAGTTAAATTATATTTAGGGGTGAAAATAGCATGTCTCGGGTAAGTTTTAGAATTTTCAGACGAGGATTGGATTGCATTCGAATTGACAAAATAGTATCTCACCGTGATTAGGCTGCGTCACGGTAAGTATCGCGTTGAGGAGCTACCGCGTTGCTGTGGAGGCTAAATTAATGTTTGTTAATTTCCAGTAGCTTATCACGATTGCACTGCATCTCAGGGAGTTTCACGATGGAAATGCCATCACATCGCGATAAGGCTCGAATTGACAATTGTCACAATCCAGTAAGTCACCATGATTCCACCGCGTCGTGGTGGATATCGCGATGACCCACTCACCGCATTGCGGTGGGGCCTTAATCATTGTTTAAGTTATGGGATTTTAAATCCCAAGGGAAATTTTGTCATTCATCAAGCCCCCAAATCGTGTAAACAGAAGATTAATCATAATATTGAGAAAAATATGCTCATTGTTCATCAAATCCCTCTCAATTAAAACCCTAGGCTTCAATATTCAACTTCAAGAATCCCAAAATTTCCACCATTCTTTTCCCAAAATATTTCAAAATTCAAGGTTTCCAATTCAAGAATTCAAAGAATCAGCCTTCAAGGGCACAAATAGGATCTCAAAACCAAACTTCTTCATCTAGTTCATCAATTAAGGTATGTGGGGTTTTGATCAAGGATAAATCTTTCATCCTTGTTCCCAAATCTAGTTTTAATTATAAATTATCATGATTTTACATGAATTTCAATTTAGGGTTCATACCCATTTAGTGTTAATTGAAGATTTTGAGATTTCAAGTGATTTGAATGTTGAATTGCTTGTCTACTTTCTTAAATTCATGCGTGTGACTATACTTTCCAGATTTTGAGTTGAATTATGAATATTTTCATGATCAAACACGAACTTTAAGATGATTTGTTATGAAATTGATGCATGAGTTATCAAGCCCTAGTTGAATATTGTTATTTCAAGAATGATTATGCTTTTAAGCATCCCATGATATGTTTATAGACAACTTTGAACAAAGATTTGATCTTTTGATCTTTAGCTAAGACATGGAATCCACTTTACAACTTAAATTCAGTTTTGAATGAACAGATGCACAGTTAGCTTTTAGTATGAAATATTATGACTTTTAAAAGTGGATTTCCTACAGAATGAGCATACATATTAAAGGGAGTAGTATTTAGCACCGAGCGGGAAGTGTGGATTTAGCGCATCCTACTTTCATAAAACTACAAGCCAACCTAGGTACAGATTCAGTATTCTCATTTGTCTTTGGATGACTATTACAGATGTGATCACTCCGCTCAGGTTATACTCCCTGACAAAAGTATGACACCTCTCCCCAACATGAGGTTTTCCCCTTAGGGGAACATGACGTTGGACACTATGATAGCTCACATAGTGTATGTCTATTAGAAGAACCTCCCTACTAGTAAAAATAATAGAACAACTTTTAAAAGAATTCCCTAATAGAAAAGATTTTCCTAGAATTTCCTACGATCTAACGGAAAAGAATGATGGATAACAGTTCAATTTTTAGACTTGAAATGTGATGGATCACCATTTTTAAATAGTATGTTTTATTGTTCATGATCTATGATTTTCAGCTTTCAGTTATTCTAGCCACGTGAGTCATTATATACAACATGCATATTCTATGAATTTTTGATAACATTGAGATATTACTTTTACTTATGCATTCACCCCCACATGCTCAGTACATCCTCAAAGTGCTGATCCACATATATTTCTATGTACTACATTGTTTATTAATGTAGGTTCAAGTGTTCAGTCTCAACAACGTGAGTGATTTTGGGCATCTCTATCCACATCCCGATAGCTAGTGAGTCCTTATGGTTCGAGGTCCCATTTATCCTGATTTCCAGCTTTCATAGTATTTAACTAGTTGCTTTTAGTTTAGTCCAAGTCAGTTGGGGGTTTTTCGCAATGGTTCTCTAGTTTCTTAGTAATAAAGGTTTGTCGGACTACTAGATATTATTCAGACTTTCAGTAGTAGTTGTTCAGACAGTACATTCATCTTATTTCAGTTAAGTTTTGATATAATTCAGCATCATAGCTTGATTAGTTTATCTTGAAATGAGTTCTAGATCTAGTATCAAGCTTACAGGGTTATCTTAAGTCTACTCGTAGTCTTGAGCACCGTGTGATGTCTCGGGACCCATTTCTGAGGCATTACAATTTCTCTTGGTAGTCCATTACTAGTTTTTCTGGACTATAGGTTGGCTTTCCTACGGGTGGGTTATAGTAGGCGCCATCATGACCTGAGTAATTGAGTCAAGACAAATTGGGATTAGAGACTAGGTTTATATATGTGTTGGTATATGAGTTTAGTTTCTAGTAGGGTCTAGTGGATCGGTTTGGAGATATCTGTAAACTATCTTTGGGAGGCTACAGGGCAGTCTTAGGAATTTCTATTCTCTACTCTGATGTTCGTATTTCTATGAACCTCAAGTATATTTATTTGACTCTATTTTGTCCCAGACAGATAATATGAGGTTGTCGATTGATACGGATGGGACTTTGACATGCGTTATTAGAGCTTCAGTGTGATCTTAGGTGGATTTATGCACCTAAGTATCATAATCTACATTTGTTTATCCTTGTTTTGAGGTCTTATTGTCTGATTAATGAGGCGATATTCATATAATTTAGCATCTATATATTTTACTACTTGAACATAATTTTTAAGTTGAGTTTTAGACAAGTTTTAGAATCATTGGTCATTTAGAGTTTAGACGAGAAAACTAGTGTAATACCTAGAGCTATGTGTTGTTTTAGTTTATCTAGAATGATTCTAGTGTGCATAATGAGTTATTAAGGGTATAATTGGTAACTATGTATGTAATAACATGTTTATAGTGTTTAAAGTTCAATTTAAACTAGCTAAGAGGCAAAAAGATCAAATAGAGTTTAAACGACGAAACAAGTTGCTCTAGCTTGAGCTATGCTTGTTTCTAGTCTACTTGTTTAAACTCTATTATGTTGTATGAACTAGTGCTTATTGTTTTTTGTTAAAGGATACCATGTATGATGTTAATATCATTTTTGGGAAGCTAAAAAATATGAAGTAAAGTGTTAAGACACCCAAGAAGTGAAGAATGGAAAGGCAAAATGAAGAAGCAATCGATGACGAAATTGGACATTTCTGAGCACATGGGCGTGTCACGCCATTAGAAATCCTATATAAGGTAATTACACTCCATTATACACAAAATAAATGTTTCCGAAATAGTGTGAATACACTTTAACGGAATGCCACTCCCTAAATGTGTAGCAACAACAACATGACACATCCAAGGAACCAAAACGGACAACTTTTGTCATATTATAAATAGGACACTTGGGACTTGTTGTAAACACCTTGGATGACTTTGTGGATTGAAATAAAATTTAGATGGATTAAATAAGGGTATTACTCTATTCTTTAGTTTAATTTTGGTTCTTATATATGAACTTAAATCTGATTCGTTTTAAGACCGCGAGCAGCTAAATACCCTCATCTAGGGTTGAGGCCAACAATAGATTACTTGTGCTTATATTTGAGTTGGTTTATGTTATTTATCATTATTTGTTGTTCATATATCATTTTATTTACCATTCTACAAATTTTCAACCCTTAGAATAACATATATTTCTACTATAAGCCCACAAGGAGGAACGATAGATTAGAACGTGGGATTATGAAGTAGGATCTTAATCATCCAAGGGATTGAAGCTAGGATTTGTGTTTAGGATAGGAAATACCAAATTCTCCCTATTTGTTTCATATACTAGATGAAATATAAATGGATTCACTTAGTATTCACATCCTTGTTCAACGCTGAAGTTGTGGGGCTAAGTTAGATAGACGATTAGAGGATTGGAAGACCATAGTCATGTTATCAACCTCGTGAACTAACAGCCAAGATAATTAACTAAACAAATGAGATTATATAGCTAAGCAGGATTGTTTGTAGTGCCTTAAATCTGGGTTTCTTCCTATTATTGTCAAACACTTCCTATTATCGAATTATTTATGGTTACTTTTATTTTCAATTCTTATACGGTTTTGGATACTTTTGTACTTGTTTAATCTTAGTAATGAATCTAGAATTGGATTGTTGTTAAAATAAGTCCTTGTGGGATCGATACTTGGATTTTAAAGGCCACTTTACTACTTGGGTGACCATGTACACTTGCATATTCTCTATGATGCAACTAGTTTTTTGCACCTTTGATGGGGACTTATTCTTTTCTTTAGAGTTGAGGAAATTTAAGGTTCTAGAGTTTATTAATTTGAGGCAGAGGAGAATGCCTGCAAAAGAGTATTCCCTTAAGTTTATGCAGCTATCCAGGTATGCTCCTCATGTGGTGGCTGATAACAGGTCTAGGATGAGCAAGTTTGTCTCTGGTGTAGCTGATAGTATAGCCAAAGAGTGTAGGACTTCTATGTTGATTAAGGATATGGACTTGTATAGGCTTATGGTCCATGCCAGCATATTGAGGAAGAGAAGTTTAAGGAAAAAGAAAGAGAGAGTAATAAGGCTAGGATAGGTAGTTTTGATTTTGCTTAGCCAAGGTCAGAGGGTGGTAACCGTTCCCAGTTCCGTCAGAATTTTCAGCCCCATCTCCATCTTTAACTAGTGAATCAATACCAAAGTTCAGGAATGACAGTCGGTATGGGGTGAGAAGCCCCAAATCCCAGGGTAGTGAGAACAGTGGTCGTACCAATTCACTTTCTGGAGAGTGTGGCAGGAATCATAAAGGAGTGTATAAGGTAGGTAGTGATATGTGTTTTAGATGTGGCACATAAGGTCACACAGTAAGAGAATGTCCTATGGCTAGTCCACGGAGTTAGCGTAATCATCCTTCAGTCCCATCCGGTCACTCGATTCAGTAGGGCGCGACTTTCAGTGCCACCAGTAGTCAACGTCAGAATAGACTTTATGCACTGCAGTCTCGATATGATCAGGAATGTCCTAGAGATGTGGTTATGGGTACGTTATAGGCCTTTTATATTCTTCTGTATGTTTTACTAAACCACAGAGCTTCACTATTTCTTATAACTCCCCCTATATAGCTGTCAACTTCGATGTCAGACCTGAAATATTAGCAGAGCCCTTCTTAGTGTCTACCTCAAAGGGTAAATCTATCATAGCCAATCAAGTAGATAGAAATTACCTGATTATAGTATACTAACAATCCACTTCAGTTGATTTAAGGAATAGGGTCATTCAGTTTCAGTTTTCCGATGAACTAGTCACTGAATAAAGGGGTAGTACCTTAGTGATTAGGAGTCATACGTGTTTTCTATTTTCCTTCTCCTAATCCTATGATAGCATATGATCTAGAATTAGAAGCATGAAACCAGGAGTTTAACAATAGTAGTAAAGTTGGGATAGTGCTATCTAAATTCGGGTAGATTATATTTCATAGGGCTAGTTGAATGAAAGGTGAATTAGTAGGCTTGAAGTAGTGTATGCAAGAATTTAAGTTTGTTGGTTCGAAACATATGTTATCGGTGTGATATTTGTAGGCTACGATGAAAGTAGTATAGTTATTAAAGATTTGGGGATATTTATGTTATGTTTTAGAGTAGTATGGTTATTAAAGATTTGGGGATATTTATATTATGTTTTAGAAACTAAGTTTGAATCTTTGAAGGTTGAGCTAATGGAAAGAGGATTTAAAAATTTTAAGTTGGTCAATTTTAAGTTGTTACGTGATGATTGTTAGGGATATAGAATGCTAAGAGTTGTATCTTAGGAGAAAGTACTAGCAGCAAGTTTTACATTATCGGGCATAGTCATTCAGGGTTAGTTTACCAATTATGCGTATTATTCTACCCCAGATTCTGGAGTAAGATGGTGGCAGCTCCATTTAGAGATGTTTATTAAGTGGTTCCAAGACATAGAATAACAACTTTAAGCTAAGGGGGAGATGATGGTACAAGTGACCAAGTCAGGCTTTTAGATTCTATAGTTATGCCAGGGCGTTGTAGGACAACACTTGGGAAGAAGATGCCTGACACATACTTATTTCAGTATTTGTACTTCAGTTATCACGATATCTACTCATGCCTTACATGTCAGCTCTATGATCATTTCTCAAATTCATACACATTATAAAAAATCATGTACTCTCCTAGTCCCTAGTATGAGGAGTTCCAATTCACCCATCAGTACAAATCTTGTTCCATGAATTTAGAAACTCAAAACTCAGTAATGGGTAAACAGCCAACTCAGGACTCTCACTAGACATAACACCCATGATATCAGTAACCTTCTTAATCATATCAAGAAACTTCTAGGGATCCTCATCAGACTTGAATCTCAAAAATAAAAGAGGATTCATTCGAGTGAAGTCCCAAGTCCTAGCTGCAGCTGAATTAGCCACTGGATTGGCTGGGATAGCAGTTTACTGATTGTTTTGAGTTTTTACTGAGTGAGCTAAGGTAGTAAAAGAAGTTCTAAATTCGGCATGAGAGATATGCTCATTTAGGGGATCTTCATGAACAGGCGGAGGTGCGGGCGGATTCCCATTTCCTCTTTCGTTGTTCTTTCTGGGAGGAATTTTTTGTACCACTCAACAGTAAGCCTCAAAATTGCAATCTAAGTTATGAATTTTTAGTTTAAATCAGTGAGGGGCAATTGGATCTTTTCCCACCTCAACCCAGGTCATAAAAACACGATTTAAGCATTCATTAGGGTATTATTTGCCCTCATTCTCCTATTTTACTCTCAAGAACAAACCCTAATCAATTCCCTTCAAGATTATCCATCCCATCAACTCTTCTTCAAGAAAAATAAAGAATCAAGTTTCCCAATTCAAGAAAGCTTTCAAGATTTTGTTTCTCTTTTAAGATTAAGTTTTTGAGGTATGTTTAATGTTCACCCATGGGCCCTTTTCACCCATGGAGTTCAAGAACCTAGTTTCATGTTTTAAATAATGAATTTTCATGTTTACACAAATTATTTTCATAAAACTTTTTACGAATTTCGAATATACATGATGTTTACAAGTGATTTTTGATTGAACTAGCCTTACACGTTTGAATGGTGGAATTCATCATGTTAAATCATTAATTCATGGTATTGTATTTAAGTTATACTACCATCAATTTTCTTAACTTTTTCCATGCTTTAATTTATGATCCTCAAGTGTTTGATGAAATGCCTAAGTACTGATTTTGGAGTAATGCTTACTTATTGTGGTTTAAAATGCTCTCATGTGTTCTTATTGTTATTGTTATCGAGTCCTGGGGATTATGAATACTCAAAAATTCAATTGTTTACATAGTTTCAGTGTTTTTAGAATGGTTTCAGATAAATCATGAGTGTCATCAGTTCAGTCAATTATCATATTCAATTGAGCTTAGATCAGTCCAGAATTCAATGTCTTTTAGTTGGGAGTAAACCTTAGCACCGAGTGAACATAGGGATGGCGTCTCCCCCATCAGTAGGCATGAGACACTCATCTCCCCCATCAGTAGGCATGAGACATTAGTAGCAGTCCCTAAGTTCCAGACCTATGGCACCACTATAGATTTGAGGGGTCCCCCGTCAGATAGACATGACACCCTCGTCCTTCAGGACATTAGATTTGTGGATCCACATAACCATTGTTAGTACCCGTGGCACGGTACTAACAACCTTCCAGATGGGGTTACAAGTTGGACCCTGAGAGTATATTAGGGCACGTCAGTTATAGCTAGCTTCCACAGTCTCAGTTCAGTATTTAGTAGACCTCAGTTCAGGTTTGCATTGACCATAGCATACAATTATCACTTATTCAGTATTTTAGTTTACACATTATTTTTAGAATCATGTTATATGCTTGGTCATGCATTTTCAGATATTACAGTATTCATACATTAATGTCAGTTATTCAGTTATCCCATGCTATTTAGTCAGTATTATTCATGTACATGAGCCCATACATATCGTACTAACCCCAATCTAGCATACCAATACATTCAAAGTACTGACTGCATACTCGTTTCTTACGGTATGATGTCTCGTATCATAGGTTCGGATGCTCAGTTCCCTAATTGCGCATAAACGTACCAGATTTTCAAATGTAGCAGTGGTGAGTCCTCATACTTTTAGGACATAGTTTATTTATCTCAGTCTACCTTATCAGTTTCAGTATTTTCTATTTAGTCAGATTTAGTTGGGGGTTTTTCCCATCAACTCCACAGTTAGTTAGTTTAGAGGCTTTTAGACTAGTACATACAGTTAGTCAGTTTTCAGTCGTTATCATTAGTCGTTTTATCAGTATTGTCAGTACTGATTTATAGACATTATCAAAATTATGTTTTAAAACCTTATGGCATTTTTTAGTTAAATTCCGCATATGTTTTTTATTATTTTATTCAGTGCTCACAAAAGTTACCAGCTCATGGGTTAGCTTGTGGTCCTTCAGTACTGTAAGCATTATATAGCATCCAAGGTGTACTCTCGGGGAATTACAAACTTGGTATCATCTCCTAAGGTTTTAACGTGTCCTAGAGAGTCTGAAATCCGCATTGAGCAGAGTCTTGTGCAAGGGTATGAAGCGCACCACACTTATGGACAAGAGGCTACGAGACACTTCAGGAAAAGTTTCTCTTCTTTCTGTATTCATGTCATGCGAATAAGTGTGAGCTCTATTTAAACTCTTTTTCTAATTCATTCTTCCTTCTATTATAGACCATGCCTCCTAGAAAGAATAACGAAAGAAAGAACTATAGTCTGCCTGCACCTTCGCTTATTCAAGAAGGTCCCCTGAATAAACATGTCTCAGATGCTAAATTAAGAATTTCTTTCACTACCTTAGCTTACTCAGTAGCAGCTCATAACAATCAGCAGACTACTATCCTAGCAATTCCAGTGGTTAATTCAGCTACAGCTAGGATTCGAGACTTTTACCGAATTAATCCTCCTTTATTTTCAGGATCCAAGTCGAATAAGGATCAACATGAGTTTCTTGATATGGTTCAGAAGGTTACTGACATCATGAGTGTTATATCTAGTGAGAGTACAGAGTTTTCTGCTTACTAGTTGCAGAATGTATCTCATACCTGGTATAAGTAGTGGAAAGAGAATAAGGGCGTAGATATAGTGACAGTAGAGTGGGAGGAGTTTTCCACAACCTTTTTTAGAAAGGTTCTTTCCTTTCGAGTTGAGGGAAGCCAAGGTGCTAGATTTTATTAATTTTAAGTAGGGGAACATAAATGTGAAAGAGTATTCCTTTATGTTTATCCCGCAAGCCAGGTATATGTAACGCCTCGAGTGTGTACCCCGGATGCTACACAATGCTTATGACCCCGAAGGACCATAAGCTAACACATGACTGATATCTGCTGTGAGCACTGAGTAACATCACTGTAATAAATACAAAAAAATAGGCTAAAAGGCCATAAGGTTCAAAACCTAGAACACTGAATAAAATACCAACTAAAATAATAAGTTGTACAACTGAATACTGTCTGAAAGTCTAGTCTGAAAAACCTCTAACTGAACTATCTGAATGTGGAGTTGATGGGACAAGCCCCCAACTAACTCCAACTACAGAACTACTGATAAACTAATAACTGAAATAAAAGAATGCCCTCGGTAGATGAGGACTCACTACTAAATCTGCTACTAATAATCCGGGCTTCTAAGTGCGGTCAGGAGCCCATGCATTTGAACCTATGATATAAGAAATCATAGCGCAAAAAAAAGTATGCGTCAGTACTTTGAATGTACTGGTATGCTAAGGGAGGTAGGCTGATATGCATGGGTTCATATGCATGGATATCAACTAGATAAGTAACATGGACGTAACTGAATAAGAGTACATGCATCAATACATAAACTGTAACTGAGATCATGTTTACACTGGATACTGAGTTTTGAATACTGATTAACTGATGTCTGAGTTTACTGATACTGTAGTACTGATAACTGAGTGACTGATATTTGAATTTACTGATAACTGTATTATTGATAGTTGGGTGACTATTTTTGAAAGTCCTAATTCTGTAGAACTGAACTGAGTTCTATACTGAGCTGGGTGACTGTGTCTGACAGTCCTAATTCTATAGAACTGAACTGAGTTCTACATTGAGACTGAAACTAAAACTTTAAGAGGTAATCATCTAATCGACATGCCCTAAATCTGAGCTGATAGGGGTTCAACATGTGACCCTAGTTGGAAGGGTGGTAATACTGTGCCATGGGTAATAACACTGGAAAACCAGGATGCCAAGACTAACTGATGGGTGACACCTGGGCAGAGTTAAGCCTAATCTGATAGGTGACCCCTGTAAGGTAGTCGAGCCTAGTATGATGGATGACTCCTCATCTTGCACTGGATACACAGTTCTGGAGTACACGATCTGCTACTAACGACTCTGCCTATCTGACGGGGAAGTCGTCATCCCTACACACTCTCGGTGCTGAATCCTACTCCCAACTGAATAGACACTAAACAAATTTCTAGACTACACTAGGCTTAACTAAACATTGACTGATTATGCTGTATAACTGAACTGAGTTCACTGGGTTTCGTTGACTGATGGAATACTACTGAGTTCTATTAACTGATGGGATTTACTTGAGGTCTGAACTGAATACTAAACTAAAAATGGGATTGATTACTGAGTAAAACTTTTGATGACACTACTGAGACTGTTCTGTAACTATTATAGCTCTAGGTAAACAACTAGATTTTCGGGTATTGAATACACAGGACTCGGTAGCATGAAAAGTAAAACAATGCATGATTTTTGTAGCATAATAGTACTTGCTTACCAATAATGCATTTATTTAGACATTTTTGTCAAACATTTGATATACATGGGCTTGTGCATGAATGAAATCACATAATGCTTGCACTAGTCAATTCACATAAGCATTTTGACAAACACTTGGGGAGCATGAGCATTCCACATATCAATAAACATGTAATACTATCATGGATACTACATTCAACTTGCAATTTGAGAGTTTAATATTAAGTTCACATGAACCAATCCACACTAACTAGTTTTCATGAAACTTGTGATAATTCATGGAATTGAAAACTCGTTTGGCATCATAATCAAGATTACATTCAAATCCAACATGAAATCTATGAAATCGATTAACTTATAGTTTAAAAGAGTTTCTTGAACTCCAAAGGTGGAAGGAAACCCTTGGATGAACACTTCACATACCTTGGTACTTGAATTAATGAAGGTTGATGGTGAGTTATTGAGTCTTGAATTTGAAATCAAATTCCCTAGGGTTTGTTCTTGAGAGCAATTTGTGATGAATGAATGAATTTTTCCCTAGGAATGGCTCAATCTAATGTTTTGGGGGCTGATAAAAGGTGGGAAAAATCCCATTTACCCCTCTGGACACGGGTTTCTAATGACTAAAAACGTGCCCAGTGATGTGCATACCGATGCACCGTATCGATGGGATTGATGCTATGGTTAGCGCACCACATCTGGCTTACTGGAATTTGACACTGGGAGTTGGGAAAAACATTTATCAACGTGATAGACGATGCGGCGCATCGATATCACGTTGATCCTCTGGTTTGGAATTCCAAATGTGATTCAAATGATGTTTAAAAAATCTGAATCTTGTCCGAGAATACCTACTGACATAATTAATCATGAATCAACCTGAAAATCAATATTTTAAGGTTATAAGGGTCATGAAATAGGATCGCCAACTTACGAAGTCTAAAATACTTCTAAGTATAAACACTTAGCTGAAATTTCTATGTCTGGGACCTCTTTTCAAGATTTAACAGACTAAGTTAAGCTTGGAATTTTGCGGGGTCTTATAATATCTCCCCCTTGGTAACATTCATCCTCGAATGAGACTGATTAAGCTGAGAAATACTGATGGACTGAGTTTATATACTTAACATGCATATCTGATGCATGGAATGCATGACTGAAAGTACTGATAAGATGAGTTTCCATACTGAATATCCATATCTGATGAATGAGCACATGACTGAACTGATTCATAAATGCATGACTGAATATGCAACGGTAATGAATACCAAGTTCATAACTGTAACTGAACTTGGAACTAAGCCAATCTAAGAAAGACTGTTACCTCAAGTTGAGAATACTGATGAACCTGAGATCATTCACTGAACATGTATGGATGGGAACATGAGAACATGGCTGAATTTGAAATATAATACATGAATTGAATACCATGAATTGAACTGATTCCTTGAATACATGTCATGACATGGGAATAGTCATACGACTGAATTTGGAATTAGAGAGTAAACTTATAAGTGCTCACTACTCTAAATTGGGTCTTTTTACGTGAAGAGAAAATGGAAGGTTTAGGATATGAAAGCTTAGGGGTTATAGTGAATCTCCCCCTTAGGGAATTATGTCCCTCGAAGAATGCTAACTTGGCTGGAATACTGAGGAAAGGCTGAGACAATGCACTTGGCACCTACAAAATAAATCGTGATTGAATATCTGAGATCTAAAACTGAGGCATGATACATAAACTGGGCTGAACTCATAACTACTAAGATGATCTATCTTGGAACAGTCATATTCATGAAACTTCGAATAGTATGACTGGGTGGAAAGATGGGGAAACCATATGAACCTATCCTCTTAACTACTAAACTGAATTCCTAGCTTTACGGACTAACTCATACTAAAAACATATGCTCAACTAGAGCATTTCTTGACACTCTTTTTATAAAGTTCTACTAACTTTAGGGAGCAAGGAAATCTTGGCATGGTCTGAATAAGACATTTGAATAAGAAATCACCACGCGACTACAATTTTGTAATATGGAGCAAGGCTTACGAAACGTCATTTAAGATAGAGTTACTAAGCCTTATGCACTGCAACTACTAACTTGCAATCTTAGCCACATATCTCAATTATTCCTTCAACTGGAATTTCTACTTCAATACTGCATTTTTCTTAAGGCTACTGAAAATATTCACATGGGCACTGAGCACTACCGTATAAACGTACTAACTTATCTGATTAACTGAGTGGATGATAGATGAATATAGGGTATGTAAGACTGAACTATACTTAGTTTGAATAATTGTACTAAAACTATAGAGTATTATGCATATGAGGTAAGGACTGACTGAGTAACATGAGATAACTAAGCATGAATTCGTGAAAACTGTATTATTTGATAATGCAAGGCCAAGAGTATAATATGATTCTAAAATAGTCTGTACTGAAACTAAGACTATAACTAAGACTGTAAATGGAACTGAATACCGAGTTCTTATAACTGCGTGATGGAGGCTGACATAAACTGAGGATCTGAATATACAATCACACTTGACATTTTCTCAACTTCTCCTCTCATGAAAAAAATTCAGATTTCTCTCCCTTGAACCACTAACTACAACTTCTTTCTAGCCATTTACTTAGCATACTAACCTGACATTCAAGCCTATTTTCATAACTACAACCTCATGTAGAACAAACATGCAAAAAAAATCTTTCCTTATCATGAAACATTTACTCTCTCCTGTCTAAGTAATCTCTTATCACTATATCATTTCATAAGGAGATTTCACTAAAGGGTTAAAGCATGAGGATCTAAAGCATGAATGGAACTATACTGAACTTGACACTTAATTGAGACCTAAGGAATAGGATATTAACATCCTGGATTTTATTAAGAGATCTAAAATGAGGATAAACATGACAAAATCTGAATTTTAGCTGATCATTAGAAGTATAGAATAAGCCATGGGGACTGAGCATACTGTAAAGCTTGACATAAGTACATAATTCATGAGCTGCATGACCTGATCTTGGAGTTTCTATATTCATGTAATGTGATTCGTAATACTGAGTGAACTAGAACTACTCATACTAGGAACAATAAGTGCACATGTTTTTCATTAATGTGCACGAATATAAGCTATGATCATAAAGTTGACATGTAAGGCATGGGTAGTTATCATGATAGCTGAAGTACAAAACTTTGCACTTAGGTAAGGACGGGTTGGGCATTAACCTCTCCCACTGCTTTTCTACATATACTGACATTACTACTAAAATATAAAGGCTTGACTTTCTGAGATATCATAATCGGACAGTTCCTGTATACCCGCCGGGCTATGATAGACTGACCCACTGGGATGGAGTCTGAGAAAGGTTCTATTAAGGTTTTTGGTCTAACTTTGAAATTGACTGCTATGTAAGGAGTTACAAAAGACAGAGAAGATCTTGGATCTAATAAGACAAAATATATAAATGGAAGATCTGTAACATACCAGTAACAATGTAAGGAGAACTTTCCTAATCTTGTCTGGACTGAAGTGCATGAAGCCTATTTGGACGTTGCCTACTAACGACACTGAAAGTAGCACTTTGCTGGTTCGAACAACCAAACTGAGCTGTAGGATGGTTGGACTAACCCTGTTGGTGCAAATCCCTTCCTCTTTGAGCCATTACTCTACACTCCCACATCCTGTGCCCAGCTTACCATAGCCAAAACATACATCACTGTCTGCTCTACACATACCTAGGTAATTTCTATCATATTCTTCACAAAGAAGATACGTAAGACCACTGCTCACACTACCCTAGGTTTTGGAGCCTGGTGCCCCATCTCGACAGTTATTCCTAAACTTTGGTACTGGAGCACTAGATGAGGATTAAACTAGAACTGAAAACTTCTGACTGAACTGAGGATGGTTACCACCCTCTGAACCTGGCTGAGTAAAACTAATGCTACTTGTTCTGGCTCTCTTATTTTCTCCCTCCTTCTTCTTAAGATTCTTCTCCTCAATCTATTGAGCATGGACCATAAGCCTAGATATGTCCAACTTCTTAATTAACATCGCAGTTCTACATTCCTTAACCACACTATCTGACACCCCAGATATAAACTTGCTCATTCTGGACAAACTGTCTTCTACTACATGGGGGGCATACCTGGCTAACTGAGAAAACTTGAGGGAATACTCATTCACGCTCATGCTACCTTGTCTAAGATTACTCTCAGCTCTAAGGGAAAGAATCTATCTAGAAAGGCAAATGGACTCTACATCTGTGCCCCTGTCTACCTTCCACTGTTTAAACCATGTATGAACTACATCTTGTAGCTGATAAGCAGTTAAATCAGCACTCTCACTAGAAGTCACTCCTATAATATTTATGACTTTCTGAACTTGATTGAGGAACTCCTATGGATCCTCTTATGATTTAGATCCTGAGAATAGGGGAGGATTTATTTGAGTGAAGTCCCGAATCCTGGCTGCAGCAGTATTGGCCACTGGGTTGGCCTAAACAACAGCTAACCATTCATTCTGAGATGCTATGGAATTATCTAGAGTAGTGAATGTAGCTCTGAATTTTGTATGGGAGACATGCTCGTCTAGGGGATCTGACTGAACGGACTGAGGGGCTAGCTGATTTCCTGTTCTTCTTTCATTTTTCTTGGGAGGCATGTTCTTTAACTGGAAAAAAGAAAATGATTAGACTGAGAGTTTAATTGAGCTTATTCTTACTCGCACGACATAAATACTGAAAGAAGGGAAAATTTTCCTAAAATATCTCATAGCCTCTTGTCCATAAGTGTGGCACTCTACACACCCATGCACAAAACTCTACTTGATATGACTTTCAAACTTCCTAGGAATCTGTTGAACCTTAGGCTCTGATACCAAGTTTGTAATGCCCCGAGTCTGTACCCCTGATGCTACACGGTGCTTACAACCCCGAAGGACCACAAGCTAACCAATGACTGATATCTACTATGAGTACTTAGTAACATCAATGTAATAAATGCAGAAAAATAGGCTGAAAGGCCATAAGGTTCAAAACCTAAAATACTGAATAAAATACCAATTGAAATAATAAGGTGTACAACTGAATACTGCCTAAAAGTCTAGTCTGAAAAGCCTCTCACTGAACTGTCTAAACATGGAGTTGATGGGACAAGACCCTAACTAACTTCAACTACTGAACTACTGATAACAAAAATAAAAGCATGCCCTTGATAGATGAGGAATCACTACTAAATCTACTACTGATAATCTAGGCTGCTAAGTATGGTCAGGAGCCCGTGCGCCTGAACCTATGATATAAAACATCATAGCATAAAAGAAAAGTATACGTTAGTACTTTGAATATACTGGTATACTAAGCAAGGTAGGCTGATATGCATGGGTTCATATGTATGGATATCAACTAGCTGAGTAACATGGACGTAACTGAATAAGAGTACATGCATGAATACATAAGCTATAACTGAGATTATGTTAACACTGTATACTAAGTTCTGATTACTGATTTACTGATATTTGAAATTATTGATACAGTAGTACTTATAACTGAGTAACTGATATCTGAATTTACTGATAACTGTATTACTGATAGTTGGGCGACTATTTTTGACAGTACTAATTTTATAGAACTGAACTGAGTTCTATACTGAGCTGGGTGACTGTGTATGACAATCCTAATTCTGTAGAACTAAACTGAGTTCTATACTGTGATTGAAACTGAAACTGTGAGAGATAATCATCTAACTGATATGCCCCAAATTTGAGCTGATAGGGGTCGAACCTGTGACCCCAGTTGGAAGGGTGATAATACTATGCCATGGGTACTAACACTGGAAAACCAGGATGCCAAGCCTAACTAACGGGTGACACCTGGGCAGAGTCAAGCCTATGGGTGGCCCCTAGGTGGTAGTCCAACCTAGTTGGATGGGTGACTCCTCATCCTGTACTGGTTACACAGTTCTAGAGTACATGGATTGCTACTAACGACTCTGCCTATATGACGGGGAAGCCGTCATCCCCGTACATGCTCGGTGCTGAATCCTACTCCTAACTGAATAGACACTGAATGGATTTTTAGACTGCACTAAGCTTAATTAAACTGTGACTGATCGTGCTGTCTAATTGAACTGAGTTCACTGGGTTCCATTGACTGATGAAATACTACTAAGTTCTGTTAACTGATGGGGTTTACTTGAGGTCTGAACTGAATACTGAACTAAACTGGGATTGATTACTGAGTACTACAATTTGTGGCACTACTGAGACTGTTCTGTAACTACTGTATCTCTAGGTAAAAAACTATATTTTTGGGTATTGAATACCCCTAGGACTCTATATCATGCAAAGTAAAACACTGCATGACTTAAATAGCATAATAGTACTTTTGTTACCAATGATGCATTCACTTTAAACATTTTTGTCAAACATATTATATACATGGGCTTGTGCATGAATGAAATCACATAATGCTTGCACTAGTCAATTCACATAAGCATTTTGACACACACTTAGGGAGCATGAGTGTTCCACATATCAATAAACATGTAATACTATCATTGATACTACATTCAACTTGCAATTCGAGAGTTCGACATGAAGTTCACATAATTCAATCCACACTAACTAGTTTTCAAAAAACTTGTGATAATTCATGGAATTGAAAATTCATTTGACATCATAATCAAGATTACATTCAAATCCAACATGAAATCTATGAAATCAATTAACTTGTAGTTTAAAAAAGTTTCTTGAACTCCAAGGGTGGAAGGAAACCCTTGCATGAACACTTCACATACCTTGGTACTTGAATTAATGAAGGTTGATGGTGAGTTCTTGAGTCTTGAATTTGAAATCAAAGGCCCTAGGGTTTGTTCTTAAGATCAATTTGTGATGAATGAACGAATTTTTCCCTAGGAATGGCTCAATCTCATGTTTTGGGGGATGATAAAAGGTGGGAAAAATCCCATTTACCCCTCTGGACACGGGCTTCTAATTACTGAAAACATGCCTAGGGATTCGTATATCGATGCACCGCATTAATGGGATTGATTCTATGGTCGGTGCACTGCATTGAGTTTGTGTCGGCTCTATGGAATTTGACACTGGGAGCTGGGAAAAGCATTTATCAACGCGATAGGCGACGCGACGCGTCAAGATCGCATTGATCCACTGGTTTGGACTTCCAAATGTGATTCAAATAATGTTAGAAAAATTCAAAACTTGTCCGAGAATATCTACTAACATACCTGATCATGACTTAACCTGAAAATCAATATTTTAAGATCATAAGGGTCATGAAATAGGATCGCCAACTTACGAGGGCTAAAATACTTCTAAGTATAAGAACTTAGCTGAAGTTTCTAAGTCTGGGACCTCTTTTCAAGATTTAACGAACTGAGTTAAGCTTAGAATTTTGCGGGGTCTTACAGTATGCTCCTTAAGTGGTGGCTGATAATAGATCTAGGATGAGTAAGTTTGTCTTTGGTTAGCTGATAGTGTAGTCAAGGAGTGTAGAACTGCTATGTTGATTAATGATATGGACGTTTCTAGGATTATGGTCCATGCCCAGTAGATTGAGGAAAACAAGGTTAAGAAAAAAGAAATAGAGAGTAAGAAGGCCAGGAAAGGTAGTTTCAATTTTGCTTAGCCAAGGTCAGAGGGTGGTAACCTTCCCTATTTCTATCAGAATTTTTTAGCTCCAGCTCTATCTTCAACTAGTGTACCAGTACCAAAGTTCAAAAATGACAGTCGGGATGGGGTGCCAAGCCCCAAGGCCCAGGGTATAAGAACAGTGGTCGTACCAATCAGCTTTACGGAGAGTGTGGAAGGAATCATAAAGATATGTGTAGATCAGGCTAGGATGTGTGTTTTGGATGTGGTAAGTCAGGCCACAGAGTAATAGAATGTCCTAAGGTTGGTCCGTGGATTCAACACAGTCATCCTTTAGTCCCATCCAATCGCCTGACTCAGCAGGGCACCACTTCCAGTGCCACAAGTGGTTAACATCAGAATAGACTTTATGCACTTTAGTCTTGACGTGATTAGGAAAGTCCTAGTGAGGCAATTATGGGTATGTTACATGAATTTCATATTCTTGTGTATGTTTTACTAGACCACATAGCTTCACTTTTTTTTGTAACCCTCCCTATATAGCTGTCAACTTCGGTGTCAGACCCAAAACATTAGAAGAGCCCTTCTTAGTGTCTACCTCAATGGGTAAATCTATCATAGACAATCAGGTAGATAGAAATTTCCCAATTATAGTATACCAGCAATCCACTTCAGTTGATTTAAGAAATAGGGTCATTCAGTTTCAATTTCCCGATGAACTAGTCATTAAATAAAGAGAAAGTACCTTAGTTCTTAGGAATCATACCTGTTTTCTAGATTCCTTCTCAGAATCCTATAATAGCATATGATCTAGAATTATAAGCATGAAACCAGGAGTTTAGCAACAGTAGTAGAGTTGGGATAGTGCTATCTGAATTTGGGACTATAAGCACCGTGTAACGTCTAGGGTGTACTCTCGGGGAGTTACAATAACTATCTTACTTTTAGTTTTGCATTTAGGTTTACAGGTGTTAATAACTTGATCTTAGCTTTTGAATTTACATATTCAGGTCTAAAAAACTTGTAAGTTGGCAAGGGTAAGGTATTTGGCTGACCCATATCCTGAACCTGAGTGATGCTTACATCAACTACAGATAAAAGCAGTACTTTTCTATCAAATACCACAGATTCAACAAGAGGAAGATACTCTTGCACCAATAACTAATGATCTACCAACCTTCTGGATAGTTTGTGAAGTGGAAATCCCACTCTCCACTAATATTACCTCTGCTATCTGCAGACTAGAACTTGGAGATAGATTTAAGATTAAGAATAACATGGTACAATTGTTGCACATGAGTGGGCAATTCACAGACCTATCAAATGAGGATCCTTAAGTTTATTTACAGAACTTCTTGGAGATAAGTGATACTTTCATCCCGACTGGAGTCTCCATAGACTACACGAGACTCACCCTCTTGCCCTTTTTACTTTTAGGGAAGCTAAGAAAAGGTTAAAGGTAGAGCCTTAAAATTCCATCACTACATGGGATGGCCTGGCAAGAAAGTTCTTTATCCGATTCTTCCCATCTGGATGGACTATAAGGTTAAGAAGTGAGATACTGAGTTTTAAGTAGAAGCTGAGTGAAAACTTATACCATTCTTTGAAGTGGTTCAAATCTCTATTGAGGGATCGCCCACATAATCAACAGACGAATAAGGGATCGAGTCATACTTTCGTTGAAGCTCTTGACCACAACACAATTTTTTCTAGATTTAACTGCAGGTGGTCAAGCTTTGGAGAAAACATACGATGAGTTGTTTACGTTGCTAAACTGAATTGCACAAGGTAATCCTAATTGGTATGGTGATATATCTAGAAGTATAGTGAAAAAAACTGTGGGTATGATTGAGGTTGATAATGTCATAGCGTTAGCCAGCCAATTATCGGCTCTTTAGAATTATATGATAACATAGTTCAATAAGTTGGGTGAAAAACAATCTCAGGCTCAGGTAAATATAGTCCAATAGACCCCATCTTGGTGCAATATCTATGGGAGTAGTGGTTACTCTATAGGATTATGTAAAGAAAATTCGGTGTCAGTAAATTTTGAGGGAAATGTACAGAAGAGAACTTATGGAAATGCCTGCAATCACAAGTGGTAGGATCAGACCAACTTTTCATGGGGCAATAATCAGATTCAACAGTTTTACCGTCAACAAAACATACAGTCCAATAATATTGAGGAAACCTTGAAGTAGATCCTTTCTGATCAAGAACAAATGGTTATTGAGATAAAATTTTTACAACTTTCTCAAAAGAATTTATAGACACAGTTGGGAAAGTTAACTTAGGCACAGAGTACCAAACCTCAAGGTGGGTTGCCAAGTGATATAGAGAATATAGAGTAGGTTATGTCAATCACCCAGAGGAATGGTAGGGATCTCATTGACAGGCCTCTAAGAAAAATAAGGAGGTATAGGTAGAGTTAGTCCCAAAGTAGGTAGAGAAGACGTAAGTTGTAGCCAAAAATAATGAATTTTTGGAAAGTATGAGTATCCAAAAACTAAGGAAGCTGAGAGGGCTTAATAAACCACCACCATTTTTCCCTCAAATTCTTAAAAAGGCTAAGTAGGATGCATGTTTCAAGAAGTTCTTCCATACGTTTAGAGAACGTCATATTAACCTCCCATTGTTAGATGTTTTTTAGGGTATGCCTAAGTACGCCAACTACTTAAAAAAGGTGGTGACCAACAAGACAAAGCTAAGTGATATTAAGATAGTGGAACTTACTTAGGAGTGCAATTCAATGGTGATAAGAAAGATACCAAAGAAGTTGAAGGACCTAAAGAGTTTCACCCTCCCATACAAATGGTGATAATGATGTGGTCCATGCTTAGAGTGTTTTGGGAAAAGTATAAACTTGATACCCTTGTCTATTTTTAATACTCTTAGTTTGGGAAAGCTAAAGCCATGCTATGTGGTACTGGAAATAACGTATAGAACCAGAGTGCATCCTTAAGGAATCATTGAAAGTGTCATCATTAAGGTTGGTAAGGTTATTATTCATGTTGATTTTTATTATTCTTGATTCTTTTGAAGATGATAGGTTACCAATTATATTGGATTGTCTATTCTTGGCGACGGGAGAAGCACTGATTGATATTAGAGAGGGCACTCTAAAAATGAGACTAGATGATGAAGAGGTTGTCTTCAAACTATACAAACCACTTAACCCACCTTTGCACTATAAGGATCTATGTATAATCATGGATATATAAGTGGATAAGTTTGTGTTGGTAGAGTGTGCACCATAAAAGGCCTCTTTGGACTATCTCATAGAGTTTCCCAAGCCACCAATTATACTCAAAAGAGTGAAGCTAAAAGAAGAGCCCGAGAAGTGCTATTGTTGAAAAAGATGCAGAGCTTGAGAGTACATATTTAAGAGGTCAGAAAAGAGTTAGAAGATACCCTCGAGTAGGAGGAAGAGAATTAATAAGTACAACTAATGTAGTGATATGGGTCATGCTGCCACACTAAATAAAACACTGCTTGGGAGGCAACACAAGTTATGGTAGGTATATTATTTTTGTATTTTAGTTTTTATATCACCATGGATTTTGTTTTTGTTTATTCACATGTTGACAATAAGTCTAACACTGGAAATCTGAGCTAAGAAGAATGGTAAAGTCTAGGTGTGGGGTCCACCAAATCTCACCAATGATTATAGATGCAACTAGAAAGGCCTAAAGGCCTCAAGAAGTATTTCTATCCTTGATTTTCAATTATACTTTTGAGACAAAGTGTGCTTTAAAGTTTGGGTCGGGGAATCTTTCCATGGTTTAGCGTGAAGTGCTGCTATAGGATTTTGTTTTACTTGTTTTTCTAGTTTTTGACTAAATTTGAAAATATTACAAAAAGATTTTCTCTTTGTTTGCTAGTCTTAGTTGGTGTAAGTTTAGTAGGTGCACACTTCACCCACCCTTTGGTTTTTCTTTTTGGTTCTTTTCTTGGTGGGAGGGGGGCGCCTTTAAACCCAATATCAATTTTTATTTTTAAGAGTAAATTTAAAATTTTTATGTTTGGAATAAGTGAGCTGTTCTTGCTATGTGCTATGTATGCTTACGCGATGCAAGTGGATTTGAATATGAAAGCATGTTGATTGTGTTGAATGACTACTTTTGAGACTCCTAGGCGCATCTATATGACTCTTGTGCAATGTTGGCTTAATTCTAAATTCATGCTATTGCTTGGTTTAAAGTCTATAATGATCCTACTTGATTTGAGCATGTGCCATATGTGTTGTGAGTTCTTGTTATATTTCTTGTTGCATTTTGATGACTAGAACTTGCCTGATATGTGTTCAAAGCAAAATAAAGAGTTTTGGGTTTAGGCATTTCCTTGATAGCCATGTTTATACCCTTTTTTATATACCTTATGCATAATATTAGTTAACCTTATTGAGCCTTAGTCTATTTCTTTGGTAGCCTCATATGTAGCCTTTTCCATTTATTTGACTGACCATAATTTGATCCAAAGATCCTAAGCGCTTTAGTTGAGAAATTAATAGGGTTAAGGGGTGTGAAATTTAAGAAGTAAAGAATATATAGTGAAGTCCCAAAGTAGTATCTAGTGGTGTTGAAAAAGTTTGTGTTGTGGTTGGGAGTAATGTAATAAAAAGAGAAGGATTGAATTATATATTGATTAACAATACTCCCTTCTTAATATATGTGGACTAGCTTAAAGCTATAGGGCAAAACAAAAGAGATGTATGAAGGTAGATGTGGTGAAAGCTTGGTTGCATAGAGAGAGTTGAATGTATAATGTGATTTATTAAAGAGTTTAGGGAAGATAGTCACAATTACTAGCCAGGATAGTTTTTACCCATACCTTAGCCTACATTACAACCCATAAAGTCCTATTTGATATTGAGACTTAACATCATGATATTAGTGGAGTACTACACTAAGGTCAAGACTATGGTTCATTTTATGTAACATGTGAATTCTTTGGGAGAGTGAGAAAAAATAGATTCTTGAGCCCATTTTTATAATATATTACATCTCTATGAGTAATTATGGGTAACTCTCTTATGGTGTGGGCTCATGTTTGATGATAGTTAGGTCACTTGTATGATCTCTTTAAGAGAGTAATATGCATGAGTTTTCCAACTTGGATGAGTAAATTCTTGAGGTTAGGGTGTTTTGAAGTGGTATTCATGAGTTCAGTTATAATAAGGCATTCTTAGTGGAGAACATGCTATATGGGTAGTGTTTGTAGTGATAGCTTGAGTGGATTACTAGTAGATATAGTGTTGGAGTCTTCTTTATATGGTGCTTAATATAAAAATTTGTTCAAGGACGAACAGGCTTTATGTGTGGGGTGATGATCTTAGGTGGATTTATGCACCAAATTGTCATAATCTACGCTTGTTTAGCCTTGCATTAATGAATTCTTGTGTGATTAATGAGTTTATATTCATATAATTGAGCATATATGAGTTAAAATACTTGATTATAATGTTTAGGGTGTGTTTCAAACAAATTTTAGAATCTATTTGGGTATTTAGAGTTTAGATGAGAAAACTAGTGTATTAGCTTGAGCTATGTGTAGTTCTAGTTTATCTCGATGGATTCTAGTGTGCGTAATGAAATATTAAGGGTATAAATGTGTAAATATATGTGTAATAACATGTTTATAGTGTTTAAGGTTCAGTTGAAACAATCTAAGAGTCAAAAAGATCAAATAAAGTTTAGATGACGAAACTAGTTGTGCTAGCTTAAGCTACTCTTGGTTCTTGTCTACTTGTTTGAACTCTATTATGTTTTATGAACTAATGATTGTTGTTTGATGTTATAGGAGACCATGTATGATGTTAATATAATTATTTTTAAGCTAAAAAATCTGAAAGTGAAGTGGAAAGACACCCAAGAAGTGTGGAATGCAAAGTCAAAAGGAAGAAGCAATCGATGACGAAATCGGACGTTTCTAAGCATATTGGTGTGTCACGCCCTTGGAACTCTGAGATAAGGGAATCACACACCATTATACAAAAAATAAATGTTTCCAAAAAATTTTGAATCTACGTTAAGGGCGTGCCATTCCCTAAACGCGGAGCAACACCGGCGTGGCGCACCCAAGGCACCAAAATGGACCAAAACCCAAGGTGTTTCACATATATGGTATGAAATATAAATACAATTAACTTACCCTCTCAACGATGTAGTTATGGGGCTAAGTTAGATAGATGACTAGAGGATCGAAAGACCATAGTCATGTTATCAACCTTGTGAACCAACAACAAAGATAATTAACTAAACTAATGAGATTATTTAGCTAAGTAGGATTGTTCATAGAGCCTTAACCTTGGGTTTTTCCCTATTATTGTCCAACATTTTATATTATTGAATTTCTTACGATTACTTTTAGTTTTAAATTCTCAAATGTCTTTGGTTACTTTCGGACTTGTTTAGTCTTAGTAGTGAAACTAGAATTGGATTGTTGTTAAACCAAGACCCCGTGGGATCGATACTTGGATTTTAAAGGACACTTTACTACTTAGGTGGACATATGCACTTGCGTGTGTGTTGGTATGGAACCCAATGTAGCATCGTACCAGGAATTCAAGGATAGATGTCGAAGATCTTCAGTGTCAGTTAAAGAATTTAGGGCCAGCCTAGGCTCTGATAGAGTTTACGATTATTTTAGCCTTTTGAGATTCAACATTAGGGATCAGAAGTCTTTTCGTGAATACCTGACTACAAGGGATGACATCTGGTTCATCAAGCAGTCCTCAGGCTACAATTGGGTTTGTTGGTGTTCATGAAGGTTCCTTGTCGGTTACAGAGTATGAGATTGAATTTCTTGAGTGGGATAGGCATATTCCTATGTTTATCCTTCAGATCATGATATGGCACATGGATTTATTAGAGGATTAGAATTTCCAATATATTATGCATAGAAGAACTTGATAGCAGTGGGGTCTTTGTTTTCTTAGGTTGTTGATCATTCTAGATGATAACGCTCGACTTACTCCATTACTTTGGGGAAATGAGATTGTTGTCAATATAAAAATCCAAAATAGGTTGGGGTCGAATCCACGAGAATGTAATCTAGCTTTCGAATCCTATGTATATTGGAAGTTTCTAGGCGTTGACCCACAATGTATGCTTAAGGCAAAACATAAATTGAAATGGGGGGTATGCTTCAAAATACTATTTGAACAAAATTACTTTACGATACCAAGTGAGAGCAACAATTGTTTATTAAAAACTAATAAGAAAAGCATCTTAGGGTTATACTTATCCTAGGGGTCATACATGTTAGGGTGATTGAGGGTTAGTCTATTTCTTAGTCAAAGGTTTGGTTAGGCTAGAGTTTTACTCTTAATATGATCCTTTTAGCAACACACCAAGTTTCACTCATGGATTCTATCGAATACCTCATGACTGTGCCAATTTTACCAATACAAAACCTCAACTAAACATCCCTATTTCTAAGATGATGCCAATCAATCTAGCTACATCACGTAACATCCTTATTTTTAAGATAATGATTAGAAAATATCTAGTATAAAATACGTGTTCACTACTACTCATCACCCATATCCATCTTTCAAGGATGATGTGGGATTCAAATCAATTGGGGCTTTTACCCACAATTGTCGATTTAATCAAAGTATAGTAGCAAAACCCAACATCAATGAAAAATAATTTGGACTCACAATCAACACCCATAAACTTTACACCCTATTAAAACATAACCACAAGATAATTATTTAGGTACTCATGAAATTGGAGAAAAGAGAATTACCCAAATTAACATCCATTGCATCCGTTGAAAATAAAGTAAGAATAACCCCAAAGCTCCAATCTCAAATTACAACTAAAAAATATCTCTTAGATATTTAATAAAAATTGTTTATTTAAAAAATTTGAAGAATCTTTCTCAACACAAAACTTTAAATTTAGTTAGAAGATGCCTCAATTGTGTAAGGCTTTTGCCTAATTAAGAATTGGGCTCAGCTGCTTGAAATGACAAAATTGTCCTTGACATTCAGCCTCTCCATTGCAATCACATTCTTTGGATCACGATCACGCTTCTGCAATCATATAAAATCTTACCTCGATTGCGGTAACTGAAGGTCTTTTGATCTCTGGTTGACTTACCGCAATCACCACTCTGAGAATCATGATCGCGGTAACTGAAGGCCTTCTACTCTCCAGCTTTGCCCTTTTTTTACCTATTTTCCTTCCCTTTAAGCTTGATTTCCATTCATCTTCATCATAGGACTTGTAAGATTACAAAAACTGGAAATTAGTACATTCCAATGGAAAATTAAGATTATGTACACTATTTTAGCAATAGTAGTGCATGAATTTGGATGTCTACGAGTGGTAAATTTGACACTCTTCAACATCCCCAACTTAAATCTTTGCTTGTACTCAAGCAACACTTCTTACTTAGTGAGACTATACAATTATCAACCCATTCATACAACCAAATAATCACAATAATTCCAAACTCGATTAGCACCAACAATTATCCTTCATGCATGGGAAAAGCTATTCTCACAACTCCCCTCAAACTAAATCACACTTTCAAGGATGAAAAAGACTTTTAAAGAACAACTAAGCAACAACCACTAACTATCTGGAAGTGACTCTCCATAAATAGTGACACAACTACACTTCTTTTCCTCATTTTCGGATGATGACAATTTTACCCGCCTTAATTAGTCTACATGCCTCCTTACGAAAGAAAATCCTACACACCAAAGTATCTATCATGAAACAAGGGATTAAGGTGCAAGATCTCACTATCACAAAGAATCTCCCTATGCGAACAAGTATCATACCATATGCTTGCCTTTATATTCAATTGCCACTAACTTGAACACATTTAATTGGATATCTCAAAGGACTTTTTAAAAATTTTAATATAGGCTCGGGGAAAGGGTATGATATCATTTGGGAACAAAGTGAATACACCCTCCTTGAACATCTACATCAAAATATTCAATTAGAATTTGGACGGTGGGTCACTTTATTTATTTCCAACTTACACATGTGCCTACTTTTACTACCTTGATTCACCTATCTTTTTTAAAACATTTTCTTCTTATTTATTTCTTTTGCACAATCTATGCCTTCCCTTCTTTTTCTTTTTTCACTTGCTCTCTTTGCTTAGCTTTTAGGTAATCACTTACAATAGCATGGCCCAAGGTAACCTCTTCCAAGACTCACCACCCCCAACTTAGGTTTTTAGTCTTAAGTTGCATTTTCAAGTTCAAGGAGGATAGGGTTCAAAAGAGGGGTAAAATTCAAATGGTTCTAGGTTTTTAATGCAATCTCCAAAGAAAGTTTCAAAGGCTCAAAATGGGTGACTAAGGATACTATTCTATGTATGGGTAGGCTCTTTAGGCTAAAGTGGGTTTTTATGTTCGCAAAGAATGCCTAAGATAATTACACCAACCAAGCATAATCACAGTTAGCTTTGAGAGACTAACGAAGCAAGTTCTTGATGATACAAGTAAGCATGAGAGTTAAACAACTAAGCGCACCGCATGCGACATGCAAAATTTTCAAGGAGGCTCATTGCATTTTTGACTAGAGACAAAAAGAGCTATTTACCACACACTACCAACTAAATACTTTGAAGCCACAAAAAGAGGTAAAGTGTTGTTACAAGATTGTTCACATCCATGACCTTGGTTTTCACAAAAAAATCTTGGACCGAGGGGGGTCGTTTATTTATATTTACACCAACACAATTGGTTATTGGTGGCACTAAACCAAGCCGTTGTCTTATATTTTGTCTCTCATGAGGGTGAACCATATGGTTACTCATACTTCACCATAGTCATTAGGGAAATCTCAAATTTGTAGTGCCATGGGTACTTAGGCTTTCGCTGCATCTATATCTCAAAACCCAAACACGATGATTTACCCTTACAAATATCATCACTCAATCTATCATATGGAAAAAATCATCCAAAATCAATCAAAATAAAAATAAAAATCTCAATACTTGGGGTGAGACTGAGATTACGAGACGTGGACACACACACAAACACCCCAAACTTAAAGGGTTGAAGTGCCCTTACTATAGAATATAAAAGCATAAGAAGGGTTATAAAGGGCTCCCTTAGGCTGCAACATTGCAATCTTCTTTACTACCGCGATCATGATTGGATTTTCCATGATCGTTATCAAAGTACCACGATCGCGGTAACTGAGATAGATTTTGCCCTATTTTTCTCTATTTTTCTAAACAGCTGCCAACTTCCCAATTCCATTTTCCCTACTTTTTGTACTTCCAATTTATGTCAAAACTCGTACAAAATATCAAAATGTATTAAACATGTAACCAATGGGTTTCCTACTACCAAGCACCTGAATTAATGTCATGGAACGATGCTCGTTTATCAATATTAAGGATCTTTAAAATAAAACAACTCAACCTTGGCTGCCTCAGGCCCACCTACATTGTAGTGTTTCAATCTTTGCCCATTTACTAAAAATATTTTTTTCTCGAGGTCCTCTAATTTGATAGCAACACTAGGGTACACACTTGAAATCATAAAGGGACTCGACTACTTGGAACAAAGTTTTCCCACAAAAAACTTCAAATGAGAGTTGTAGAGGAGTAAACTATCTCCTACATGAAATTACTATCTTAGGATCTTAGCATCATGCAACTTCTTTATTTTCTCCTTATATAAAGAAAATTTTTCATAGGCCTTAAGTCTAAAATTCTTTGACTCGTGAAGTTTAGTGACCCTTGACTTGGAAGCTTCTTTTGATACAAAGTTTTAGTGGCTGTTAGTTAGATTCAAACTATGTCCGACTACTTTGGATAATGTGTTTATGTGGGATGGAGCTTTTCTTGTTATTAGTATGCTATCTGGGTATGATATTAACTTTGTAGACATTACTCGATGTGATATTCATGAGGAAGGTTTTGATGCAATGATGACTCTGTCATTCCTATGCATTATTTGGAGACTTTGTGATGAGGCTGATGTGCCTGAGATATCGAGAGTTTATAAAAAAGTACAAATGATGGCCAAAGCACAGACTAGGTTGATGAAGGATTTGGCACATACGCCCACTACAGTACTTCCAACCTAGTCTGAGGGCCCATCAACACCTATAGAACCTATTGAGGTGCAGAAAAGTGATGTGGGAGTTAGCATTGATCTTGATATGAGGGATCATAGAGAGGACCCCGAGTTGAGTACTCAGGGTGATAGGACAATAATCATTTCTACATCAGCCCCAAATTCTAGTTTAGAGACAGTGGGTGCATCTCCAATGCCCCCTCACCCATCCACTATAGCTGTTGCTACAGGTATGACTATGATATCTCCTGAGTTCTTATAGATCTTAGTGGACAGTCAGAGAGCCACGGATGCTCGTTTATGGGCCGTTGAGACCGATGTGGCTACTCTATATGGGAAGATTTGACTATAGATCAAGACTTAACTAGAGATAACAAATGGTAAATGGGATACTGCATACAAAATTACTATGTTAGCATTATGTGCTAACTTATAGGCATGTATTTATGCTTTTGAGAGATGTGTGTTATCCTGGTTTATAGATATTGAGATACTGGATCTAGGCCATATGAGGGAGGAGGTGGATACCTTGCAAAAAGAATAAATCTCTCTTACAGAGAGCCATATCATAGTCACTCCTCTATTCATACCCCAGTGGTTCAAATATCACCTTCGTATAGGCCCAGACACTTTGATTTATTTGTAGAGGATGATGAAGAGGTCTAGTAGGTGAGATCAAGAGAGGATACATGGAGGATTTTCAGGATCCTAATATTTTATATAACCAACCCTTAAAATAGGCCAGACATGAGTTGGTGGAGTCTACAATTGTTGAGAGGTAGAGTCATGCCAAGATAACAATTGGTGCATCCTTTAGTAGTGCACTAACACCACCACCACTGCCTCCGCCAGTAAATATACCCCCATCTAGGGATACTAATGACATGGACGCTTAGTGAATCCCTTGTATTCCTTCATTCCCTTTATTTTATATTATATTAGCGGATTAGGTACAATACACAGTCTTTTAGTTAGGGCTATGGTATACCATAGCCACCATAGGTTTTTGTTGCCGTGATTCTTTTTAATCAGCCGTAATATGGTTGTAAAACTGACATGTCTTAGGTAAAATTTATGTCGTATTATATTTTGTCCATATTGTATTGTGTTTTTGAGTAATTAGGAGATTCTTCAGTATTTAGGGCAATTTTCATGTTTTTGGACTGATTTTTGAGAAAAATGATACCCCTCCAAAGTTTTGTTTTAGAACTGTGTGAATGTATATATGTGTGAGCATTGTGGATCGATAATCATTTTCTAACAATTGCATGAATCAGATAGGTAGAAGCTTGTGATATTGATTTTTTTCCACGTGTGTGTGAGATACTTCTTAGATCTCTTTGTGTGATAAATCCAGAACTTGCTCAGTTAGTCTTGCCTAGGTTGTCGGATAGTTGGTTAAGAAAGTATCATAGGTTGTTTTTGATGTTAGTCCACTTTTAACCTAAATGACCTTCCATGTGTGAATTGTTTCCCCTGATCCCTGATTTTGAGCCTATAACCTATTTTTCTTGTTATACTTTTCAACTTTCCATTTGTGTTGCAATAACTTATTTTGGCCTGTTCCTCCTTAGACATTGTGCACCTCAACTCTGGCAAATTGCCTAAGTTAAGGGTGGCTATCATAGGGATGTGTAACTCAAAGTGGGTATGTAGAAGGGTAAAATGAGAGAAAAAGATAGTAGGGCTGAGTATTGTAGAAAAAGAAAACAAAAAGCAAAAGAAAATAAATTTTTTTAAAAAGTGAAAAAGAAAGAATAAAGACCATACCCAACCTGAATGTGCAATTAAAAATAAAAAGGGAGAAATAAGGGTGGAATAAAAAGGAAAAATTGGTTAAGTGTGGACCCCAAGAGTAGTTGTGATACCAAAGAGGCTTAGTCACTTAATATATCTATATGTACCAGTCCAGCCCCCAAGTCTATATTACAAGCTGAATAAAGTAATATAGTGATCCTAACTTGACTATCTGAAAACTAAGGTAAAGAAAATGAGGGTAAGCCTATGCTATTTGATGCACATTGATTGGAACTTCTATTTTGAGTGTAAGTGTCTCTTGACTGTACCTACATGTACATGCATTATTTCATATGAGTGAGTGGGACTTCTTTGTTATGAGGGCACATAATTCATATTGCTAGTTGCTTACTTGTTTTGGGTAGTGTAAATTGTATATACATGCATGGTTGTTTATTGCTAATGTAACACCATACCTTAACCCCCTTGTGTCATATTGTTGTGCTTCCTGGTTATGCATAGTTGGTTTTGAAAGGCTGAGATAGGAAAGGGTATTGGGGTTTAAGCTTAAAGAGTTGACTGGCTACCTTGGATAGCTTATATTCTCCTAGTTTAGCTTTGTTTTTTGTTTTACAGTATTGTGTTTCCTGAGGACATGCAAAAGTTCTATAGAAATATATCACTTTCGACACATAAAACTATGAAAATATGCAAGCTTTTTTGATATTTTGTTAGATATTATGCGTTTTGGGTATGTTTTGTCGGAAACTGGTTTTGGATGCAAGTTTGAAGAAAAAGAAGAAAAATGAAGTTTTTAGGTACATACAAAGAAAATTTTAGGCGTATGTTCTACACACTTAGTGTATGTGAGAAAAGTATATTGAGAAATTGAAAGTCCAGAGTCTAAGCTGCAATTAAAAAAACAAGAACTTCAACATACAAAGTCAACATACGGACCGTATGTTCAATATGGAAACTGTATGTAGACTGAGTATAAGCTAGGATGAAGAAAACACAGAGAGTTGAAGATCAATTTCAGAGAATAGGAACATACAAACTCCACATACAGTCCATATACGAACCGTATGTTGGACTTTGTATGTTGCCAGCCTTGAATCTTGGATATTTAACTCTCTGGATTTTTGTATTTTTGTACAAACTAAGTCCACATATGGTTCATATGTTAATATCACTTTCGACACATAAAACTATGAAAATATGCAAGCTTTTTTGATATTTTGTTAGATATTATGCGTTTTGGGTATGTTTTGTCGGAAACTGGTTTTGGATGAAAGTTTGAAGAAAAAGAAGAAAAATGAAGTTTTTAGGTACATACAAAGAAAATTTTAGGCGTATGTTCTACACACTTAGTGTATGTGAGAAAAATATATTGAGAAATTGAATGTCCAGAGGCTAAGCTGCAATTAAAAAAGCAAGAACTTCAACATACAAAGTCAACATATGGACCGTATGTTCAATATGGAAACTATATGTAGACTTAGTATAAGCTAGGATGAAGAAAATACAGAGAGTTGAAGATCAATTTCAAAGGATAGGAGCATACAAACTCCACATACAGTCCACATACGGACCGTATGTTGGACTTTGTATGTTGCCAGCCTTGAATCTTGGATCTTTAACTCTCTGGAATTTTGTATTTTTGTACAAACTAAGTCCACATATGGTTCATATGTTAAACTTATGAACCATATGCGTACTTAGTTTGTACAAAAATGCAAAATTCTAGAATGTTAAAGATCCAATATTCAAGGGTTGCAACATACAAATTCCAGCATACGGTCCGTAAGTTCAACATACAAACCGTATGTTGACTTTGTAAGTAGCCACCAACTTCATTTTTCCTTTTCTCATTGAAGATTTTACTTTTATGGTTTCCGTGTATTCTATAAATACCATAATGACATTTTATATTTAGTTTACACACTCTTGATACTCAAAAACATTTATTCTGATTTTGAGATCCGTCTTTTGTCTTAGAATTATTTTGTATTGATTTTGGTTGTTAATTAGTTGATGTTTTGGTATTTTAAGTTGTTGATTATTATATGATTGCTGAATGTTTTCAAATATGAATTCCTTTAATCATTACACAAACATGAGTGACTAATGTCACATAGCTAAGGTTGTGGGAACCCAAGCTACATAAGGAAGTAAAGGAAATGTTCAATCCTTCTAGACTATTATTGATTCATGTATTGGGGTTTACTTCACTTTTATTGATTTTTTAATGGGTGCACATGTTAGGATTCAACCTGTATTAACTACGAACCCGAAAGAGGAAGAGATTGGGAAAAGGAAATCACAACAGAGGTTATAGGTTAATTGCCAAAATAAGCTTACTTGTACTATCTTCTAATCTAGTTAACTCCCATATAATCAACTTGAGACCGAGAGGAGATACTTGTAACTAGGTTCCAAGGTAAGGTTACTAAGGTGACACTTTGAGATCGAGAGGAGATGAGTGAAAATTACCAAATAGAGCCAAGAAACGGTTGGTCGTACCTATCTTACCAGACACTACATGCACTATAGTTGTATAGTTGGATTAAGCCTGAGAAACTTACTGAATTAGAAGCCAGGGAGAGCACAGTCCTAGTGTTTATCTACAACTGAATTACAACCAGAGTTGATATTAGTTACTTATTCGATATTGTCACTTCAAACCGCCTATCTACTTTCCAATTTAACCCCTTGACTACAACAGCTAAGAGCCACAATTCCACGTATTCCCTTGGGATTCGACCTTAATATTTGTTGTGTTACTATATTTGATAGCGGTCGCATAATTTTCAAATTGAAGGTGTAGCTTGTGCGTGATCAAATTTTGGTGCCATTACTAGGGAATAAGGTGTTGAGTTATGAATTGAGGTCATTACAGTTTATAGGTCCTTTTGTTTTTGTTCTTAGTTGGGTGTACACCGGTGTATGCCTAGCACATGAATTAGGGGAAATCCCTTAGTCTCCTTGAATCCAAATCCAGAGAGGATCCTACAAATAACTAATAGGATGACAGAGACAAAAAAATGATATTCCCAAAGGGGTTCCTGATGGTACATACCAAGTGCCTCCCCCTCTTCCTAAAGGAGTTTAAGAAATTTTGACCAGCAAATTGAGGAGCTGTTTGCACAAGCTGCTAATTAGAGGAGGGAAGAAGATGCTTAGTGCATAGATCAAGTGACATAATTAGCTACATAGAGGCAGGAAGCATATCGTCGGGCAACACTCAATGGTAATAAAAAAAGAGTTAAAGTTGGCCGTGCTCAGGTGATCCCAGCGTATCAGTATTTATAGCCCTATGACAATGATCTGTCGTGTCCCTTTTAGGCCACATTATGTTACACTAGCAACCATAATATAGTGAGATTATAGATTATAAGATATACGAGATAGATAGATTATGAGGGATGTTGACCAATGGAGCGATAGAATCAAGATGATGAGATGGATCGCTGGATACATCTCACCTCTGGGTGGTGTGACCCAGTGGATTGAGGGGCATGGTATGATAAAAAATGCATTATTGATATTTGCTCCAAAGTTTTGGTGGCTGTTAGTTAGATTCAGATTGTGTCTGACTGCTTCACACAATGTGTTGATGTGGGATGAAGCTTCTCTAGTTACTAGTATAATGGACGAGTATGGTATTGACTTTATAGCCATTATTCGGTATTATATTCATAAGAGAGATTAAAAATGGATTTTTCATAATAGGAATCGTGCCATCTTAATGAGTAACTTTGATGTATTATAGAAATATAACACTTTCGACACGTAAAACAATGAAAATATGCAAGTTTCTTAGGATATTTTGTTAGATATGATGCATTTTGGGTATATTTTCTAGGAAACTAGGTTTTGGATGCAAGTCTGAAGAAAAAGAAGAAAAATAAAGTTTTTAGGTACACACAAAGGTAATTTTGGGCGTATGTGCTACATACTTTGTTGATGTGAGCAAAGTAAGTTGAGAAACTAAAAGTCCAAAGGTTAAGTTGTAGGAAAAAAGCAAGAACTTGAACATACAAATTCAATGTACAGACCGTATGTTCAATACGAGGACAATATATAGACTTAGTATGTGTTGGGATGGGAAAATACGGAGAGTTGAAGTTCAATTTCATAGGACAGGAACATACAAAGTCAACATACGGTCTGTATGTTCAACAAATAATCCGTATATGGACTTAGTTTGTACAAAACTATTAAAGTTCAGAGAGTTGAAATCCAAGATTCAAGGCTAGAAATATACCAAGTCCAACATACGGTCCGTATATTCAACATACAAACTGTATATTGACTTCGTAAGTAGCCACCGACTTAGTTTTTGCTTTTTCATTCAGGATTTGATTTTTCATGTATTCTGAAAATACCCTAATGATGTTTTGTATTTAGTTTACGCTCTCTTGATACTCAAAAACATATATTCTGATTCTAAGATCCGTCTTTGGTCTTAGAATTATTTTGTATTGATTTTGTTTGTTAATTAAGTTGAAGTGTTGGTATTTTCAGTTGTTGATTATTGTGTGATTTTTGAATATTTTTCAAATATGATTTCCTTTAATTGTTACACAAACATGAGCGGCTAATCTCCCTTAGCTAGGGTTGTGGGAACCCTGGCTGTATAATAAAGTGGGGGAAGTGTTTAATCCTTCTTGACTATTGTTGCTACATGTGTTGGGGGTTTCCTTTGCTTTAATTGATATCTTCAGGAGTGGACATGTTAGGATCCAACCTGTATTCACTATGATCTTGAGAGGGAGGTAGACATTTAGAAAAGGAAATCATAATAGTGATTTAGGGTTAATTGTTGAAATAAGCTTACTTGTACTATCTTCTTAATCTAGTTAACTCCCATCTAATAAAATTTAGACCGAGAAAAGATAGTAGTAACTAGAGGTAAAAGGTAACGATTAGTAAGCCGACACTCTAAGATTGAGAGAAGATAAGTGAAATTTACTATATGGTGCTGAGAGGCGGTTGGTGATATCTATTTTACCAGACTCTACATGCGCTGTAGTTGTATAGTTTGATTGAGCACTTGAAGCTTACTAAGTTAGAAGCCAAGGGGAACACAATCCTAGTGTTCTTCTACGACTGAATTACAACCAGAATTGATATTAGTTACTTGTTTGATATTGTCACTTAAACCCATCTATTTACTTTCCAGTTTTACCCATTGACCACAACAGTTAAAGCTACAATTCCATGTATTCCCTCGGGATTCGATCCAACCTATGTTGGGTTACTATATTTGACGACAACTACATAATCTTCAAATTAAAGGTATAGCTTGGGTGTGATCAAACTTATGATCCCTTAAGACTAAAATTAATGATTTAGAGATTTGATCGAGATAGATTCTGGTCCATAATTTTTGCTACTACTTTTTATCCTAGTTATGGGAGATTTTGACTCTTTATACACTTTTATGATAATCTCAGAGTTTAACCCCTAGCAATGGATTTATGGACTTATACTCTTTTATCCATGGTCATAGCCATGCATTTTATAGGTATACATATATGTATATATAAAATGGATAGAGTAGATTGATGATGATATTGATGACATGAGTTTTGGTTCAAGTATGGTGATTATTTGATGATATGAGTTTTGTTTCAAGTCCGACAATTGATGATGATATAATGGTTATGGTATTATGTATTCTCCTTTAATTCATTCTTACATATGCATTTCCTATCAAACCAATATGCACCGATATCTATCACCCTTATTGGGAGAGGGGGAGGGTTGCATAGGCATTGGTGAAGGTATGGCTTATGGTGTATTTTGTGTTGATTGAACCTTTGGGTTCTATATCAATGGGGTTTTATGAAAGGCCCAGTTAGGTATTGTTTTGTAACACTCCGAATCTGGTACCTGGAATGCTACACGATGCTCATAAACCCGAAGGACCACAAGCTAACCCATGACTGATATATGTACCTGTATACTGTATGATATACTATATAAATGCGGAAACATGAACTGAAAGGCCATAAGGTTCAAAACTATAACATAACATCTGGGATGGGGTATAAATACCCAAAATAAAACTGTCCAAACATGATAGTCTGCAAAGCCTTTAACTAACTGAACTGTCTGAATGAGGAGTTGATGGGATATGTCCCCAACTAACTCCAACTAATAAATTACTTAATAAGATAATAAATAAATGATCATGTCCTTGAGAGATAAGGACTCACTGCTAACTCTTACCATTGAGACTGGAATGCTACTGATGCTCTAGAGCTCGTACTTCTGAACCTATGGTATAAGACACCATAGCGCAAATATGTCAGTACTTTGAATGTACTAGTATGCATGAAAGGTAGGCTGTATGCATGGGGTTCATATGCATGAACAATACTGGCTAACTGACTAATATGAACGTGAGAATACATGCATGAATACATAGTAACTATATATGAGATCGTGATAACATAAAATTACTAATAACTACTCATGACTGATAATTGAGTTCTGATGATTGATATAACTAATAACATTAGTGACTGTATCTAACAGTCCTGAATCTGATAGAACTAGCTGAGTTTTGAACTATTCTGAGTTGATTATATCTGACAGTTCTGAATTCTGTAGAACTATCAGACTGAATGACTGTATCTGATAGTCCTGAATTCTGTAACTGAAACAGTGGGAAGTAGTTATCTGACCGACATACCCCAAATAACGCATTATAGCTGAGTTGGGGTCCAATCTGTAACCCCAATTAGAAGGGTGTCAATACCGCACCACCAATAAGGACAAGCTGTGGGTGACCCTCATCTAATAGTGTCCCCTAAAAGATAACAGTGGGACCCTCATTTGATAGTGTTTATCCACCTCATCAACCCTCATCTGACAGTGTTAATATCTCAACCTATGCTGGCTACATAGTTCTAGAATGCAAGGATGACTTCTAAGAATCACACCCTCATCTGACAGTATGTGTTCCCATCCCTGGGTTCACTCGGTGCTAATTCCTACTCCTATCTGAATAGACACTGAACATGGATTACTGAACTAAACTAAATTAACTGAATTAACTAAATTAGCTGAATTCCGTTGACTGACAGAATATTACTGAGATCTGATAACTGACTGAGATTACTGAGATTACTGAGTCATGAGACTGATTGAATTCTACTGAACCTGTCTTGACTGAGAGTATCTTGAAACATGATACTGATTCTAGGCATACAACTATATTTTTCGGGTACAAGTACCCCTAGGACTCGATGGAAGGAAACTGACAAGGTATGACATTCTTGAATACATGACTAACATCAACAATCCATAATACAATGATTAAAGACATTTCATGGGAATTTGATTGTCATAGCTTCATACGTGAATAAGATAGCATGTATACATAGCATAATTTCATAAGGCTAACTCATGAGCAATCCAACAATAATTTCAATACATAAGAATAATATGGAAGTCATTTTGGATCACAATTAAGCTATAGTGCATAATTTCTATCCTCCTAGGAATTTTATCAAACACCTTACATGCACAACTTAAGACATAGGTGAAATCATCAAATTTCACAAATCATAAACCAACAAATTCATGGATTTCAATTTATATGCTAATGTAGTTTTCATAATTTCACATAAGGATCCCAACATGGCAATCAAACAACAACCATCACATAACTTGAGAAACACACAACATAATAGTCATGATTAATAATTTAAAATAGGGTTCTTGAGCTTTATGGATGAAAGGAATCAATAAATCAACACAACGCATACCTAAGTTCTTGGTTTAGTGAAGATTGATGGAGAGACTTTCTTAAGATTGAATCTCCAATTGAAATCCTATCTTGTTCTTGAGAGAAAATTGAGAGAAACTAGTATATTTTGGGTCAAGAATGGATAAATCATGTGTTATTGGGTTTAAATAGGGGTGGAAAATTAACCCTTTTAACCTTGGACGCGTCTTTTAATTTCAGTGAAAATTTCCCGAACTGGACCCCTGGCGTGACGTGGTGCTATCACGCCGTGTCACTGGAATTTGACAATTGGGAAATTGGGGGATGGCGTGACGCGAAGCCATCGCGTTGCTACTTCATTTGCGACCTGGAAGTTTGGCGCGACGTGCCACTATCGCGGACCCCTACTAAAATTTGACAATTGCCATTTTCTCTTGTGGCGTGGCGCGCCACTGACTAATATTGCACTGTTTTACGACGGCAACTTGAAATAGTCCTAACTTCTTACCTGGTTATTAGATATAGGCAACTTTATATCGATGGAAAGCTTATTGAATTTTCCACATGACAAAAAGTGAAAATCTTAAAAATTCCCCATGGAATAAACATCATTCAATTTAGAAGATAATACTTTGCATTCTTGGGACAAAATTAGTCAGAAAACTTTAGGGTATTACATGTTTGTCCGGTCTAGATAGTTACATTATTGTCGTTTTTACGATTGGTTTATGGAAGGTTGATTATTTGAGTTGTATTGAGATCTGAGGTTTGATTATGATTCTTTTACCTTATGCTTATGTTATTATGCATGATTATCCTTAGTTAGGCATTATAACTTTTGACACTGCTATTGTGATTCCTTTCTTTGTGGTTGCTTTAATATGATAATTATCTCATATTTAGTCATATGCATTTGAGACCTTGATTATTTTAGCACTAGTTCCTACTATGATTAGGAGTCCTAGAGATGCTAGTGTGGTTACTTAGCTTGTACCCTTAAGTTATCCTTGTTATGTATATGTATCTATCTCTAGTAGTATGTTATTACTGTATATCCCTTCCTTTCTTTTATTTACTCATGTTGTATATTCATTTATGGCATTAGGATATATCCTTTCCTTTTTTTATTTACAGATTTTGTATATTCATTCATTGTCCTTGTATACTACTATACATATCTTTATTCCGCTCTTTATTCATATATTGGCCAATGATATATGGTATAGTGCTAGGGTCTCAGAGTATGGTTGGAATAGGGTAACTTATCCTTATTGTTTCATTAGATTGTTATGTTAGTTTCTTGGTTATGAATAGAATAGTTATCCTTATCGTCTCCTATCTTTATTATGTAGTTTTTGGTATATTTAGGTGTAGTTTACATTCCTACTTTCATGCTATTTATATTTGTATTATTTTTAGAGCTTAGTCGGTAGTTGCCCACTGAGTACCATGTGTTGGTACTCAAATTACACTTCTGCATCCTGTTAATCATAGTACGGGTTCTCGCCATTGTTTTGTGCATCGTGTGGAATAGCTATGGTTCGGAGACATAGGGTGAGCTCCTGGCATTTGTAGTATTGCTATTCTCCCTTTTATGTACTAGACTAGTCTCTATGTTGTATTTAAAAATGGGTTGTACTAGTATATTCATTTTGTATGACATTTTGTAAGTCCTATTACATTAGAAGATATTGTACTAATTCCACCAAGTTTTGGGACAATCTTATGTATTTTAGTCTTTTATTTCATTTATTCCGCATTCTTCCTCCATTTATTTTGGTAGTCTATTACTAGTAGTTTTGGACGATGGGTTGACTTACCTGCTCGTGGGTTATAGTAGGCCATCACGAACTAAGAAATTGGGTTGTGAAATTCACGTTCCAAGTTAGGACATATAAACTATATAGAGGAGCAAGTAAGGATTATGTGGGATAAAATTATAAAGTAATACAATGGGAGTGATATCCAATGAAGGGGAATGTGAGAAAATAAAGTATATGACTAAATAGACCAATTGAAACAAATTGACAGTAAGTGGGTTGATCGTGTACCCAACAAATGAACATACTTACCATGTGTAATCTAGTATCTAATTGACTTATGTTAGTGAAATATGTGATGAGGGTTTATGTTTTAACGATGAAACAGGTTTAAGCCTTGCATGCTAATACTTGGTAAAGTAGGCACATAGATCTTTTAAATAAACTCATATTGGAGTACTTTAATGCCCTATGGAGTGGGAACAAGATAATTAGCTACATTGATGATCATATACTACTACTATGTATCGTTTACTACTAAGAGCACTCAGAAAACTTACTATGTAACACAAGTATTGGATTCATGCCAAGGAAACAAGAAATCAAATAGCCTTACATACCTTGTCTTCTAACCAATGTGACTACAATGCTTCAACCTTTCCTCTAAGTGTTAGACTATAATATAAGTACATAATGAAGCTAATATTAGAAACTAACCACATTATTAGCCTTAAAATAGTATCTGAACACTTAACGAGAAGTAAGACCGTCCAAACCCCCAAACACATGGTGTATCACCAAACCCTCTTCTTATACTTCAATAGAACCCTATTCAACCATCCTACAAGATAACTCACTACCTAATAAGAATAATACTTATAAAATAACCTATAAATATTCACAAAATCCAAAAACCACCAGAACAATTCCCCAAGTTCACACCCTTTATTTCCGTCCTATAATAACATTAACCAATCATTTTCTAAGTTCAGCCATGACTTCTCAAACTTCTAAATACATTAATACAACCCAAAATTATAATATAATAAAAAAAGTTGAGCTCAAAACTTTTAATTACCATACCATGAGTTCCAATAAACAAGTGTGCCTAGAATGCGGAAATGAGCTAATAATTAGAAGTTGCGGCAACATCTTACCTTAGATATTTAAATCTATTAGTTTCCCATCAATTACTGCTTTTGTGACCTCTAAACCAAAAAATAGGAAAGGAACATAAAAACAATCATCACATAAAAATAAAAGAACAACCCAAGCTTATACCATGAAATTTTTACCTTAATCTTTGAAAGAGAGTGGCAACAACTTGACTACAAGAACCTATAGCTTCATTCCATTTAAATAAATCTCTTTTATACTTGAAACTAAGAAGGAAATAAGGTAATGTAATGGGATTGTTTTCAAGAAATAAGTTGAGGAACATATAGAACCCTAATGAGAGAATAAGGTGGTTGTTTGGAGGATAAGAGAGACAGAGATATTGAGAGACTTAGATAACCTAGATTTGATGAAGAAATACTGTGATATTTTCTTCAGAACTTTGAACATTGAAGTACCCTTTTTTCTAACTCTTTTTCTATTTATTTCCTACCACTATTTGCCTTATTTTAGGCCACAAAGGCTAAGTAGGTGATGCACCTACTTTAGTTAGTTAAGCTGGTCATAAGTCCAAGTAGGTGATGCACCTATTAGGACATTTTATTTACCTCTTTGTGGGCTTGGAAATATTGGGCATTGGGCTACGATCCTACTTATTTCCTTTCACTTAATTTTGGTATCAAACTAGTTTCTTAATATGGGCCCCAATTTGGCCCATAGGTGATGCACCTACTTTTCATTTACTAGCTTAATTAAGTAAAACAAGCACCCCACTTATTTTATCCTATTTTCCAACATCTTAATGCCTCTACTCTAGCTTAACACTTAACTCTAGCTTAACACTTAACTCTAGTTTTAAGATTAAATACCTCCTTACTATTTAAACTTAAATACTATCGTCAATGCTAATTTGGTCATAGAATTGTATGGGGTTTACATCATTCCCCATTTGGATCATTCATCCTCGAATAAAAGGTATAACTAATGGCTTCACTAACCTGTAATTTCTCAAGAAATTTTGCCAGTGCTTCTATGTAAATAGAACTATCAAAAATATTTAGTCTAACTAAAATAAAGAATAGACAATCCTAATAGGCCATCTCAATAGATATAATTCTTAAAATGGGAACATGACAATTAAAATCCCTTTCTTGACCATGTAGTGTGGTTTTCCTCATTTCTTCTATAAACAAGAACTAATAGAATTAAGGAATTTAATATACTTGTTCACAATCCTTGCATATGACATATCAAATGACCAAATTCTAGTAGAACTTAGGGTCATATAAGGGGAAAACATAATCTAAGATCCTTCTGTCGATGTTTGGAATGAGGAGGGGTGTTTAGGATTTCTACCATTTTCTATTCCTAAGTAGCTTATTCAATATTCTAGAATTTCCATACACTTCAATGGAGGTTATACCTTTTGTCCCTAACTCCCTAGACTAACAATTAAGAATGGCTATGAGGACTTGTTTAAATGTTCGGTCCTTAGTGTCTTTACTATCTTTAATATAAAAAAAATGAACAATGGATCTCCGATAAATTTTTGTAGAGTGAGCACATGATATCATAGGCTTCCTATCAAATATTTAAATAATTTTATACGGCCTGGCATATTAAGGATGAAATTTTCTTTCCTTTCATATTTTATCTCATAAGAGAATCTTATAAGAACAAATATTTTTCAACATAAAACTCGAAAGTCTTGTGTCTTACCTCAAAATTGGTTATTAGACTAAGTAATGATGTTGCCCAAAACTAACTTCCAAAAGAAGTATTCTGCGGTCAATGCAAAATATAGTAACCAACTTGTCTAGGGTCTATCCTATAGGGAAAACGTTGAACAGTTGCTTAACTTGATGTAATTCACGAGCAATGCGGAAAGTAAATGGGGGGATTTTGAAATTATCAATAAATAGTAACCAAATCTTGAATGCTTTGAGTTGTAAACAATAGAAGATGAAATCTAGGCTTGTGTTCCCCCTGGCTTCTCAACTCAATAAATTTCTTGTAATAAACCCACCTATTCTACTGCTCTGCATGTAAAGTAAACAAGATATGTATTATCAACTGTGTTGTCAATGTGTTGATAAATCTTACCCTTTACCATGTGAGTCTCAGGGTGTCGCCTTATTGCTCCTTGTTATGACTTCACTTCAACTTTTTCTCTTTGTGTCTCAAGTTGATTAGATGAGATAATGGAATAGTATGATGGAGGTGAATCTCAAATTATTGTCTTAATCCTGTTTTCCCAAACACAGACTCCCTTGTGAGGACGTTTGCACATATAGGCTATCCCCAAGCTTCTACAGTAGCTTCGAGGTCAATTATAGTGAAGAATTTTAAGATACAGGCATAAACCCTAGAATAGATGAATCTCCCACTTCCTTTACATAGCTAATCCACTAGGGTTCCCACAACCCTAGTTAGGGAGATTAGCAACTTATGGTCATGAAAGAAATCATGATAATCAATGAAGAAAACATATAATTAATTGCACAAGAATAAGATGAATAAAATCCCAAGTCTTAGATTGAATAAAAACTCAAAATCTAAAAAATAATTGTAAAGTATGTAAAAGTACATCAAAAGTAAGTTAAAGTGTGTAACCTCACGAAAGATAAACCCTAAGGTATTTATAGTATCTAAAAAATACTTAGAAATCATAATAAAAATGGAGAAGGTAAAGTAATGTTGTCACAACATACGACTAGTACATCAACTTGTACCATCATCATACGAGTCATACTGTGCCTCTCGTATCCACTGCAGTGTTTGATCTTCTAGGCTTCAACTTTCTGTTCATCTTACGACTCCTTCTGATGAGTTGTTCCTTTATAATATGACTCGTGTTCTTCACTTGTATCCTCCTGGTACTTCTTATTTTCTTCTTTTAAACACTGGTTTACTTATGGTTGGATCATACGAGTCATACTCAGACTTCCAACTCGTATTCTTCTGACACTTCAACTCTGAATTTCTTCTTTGGGTTCTATTTTTTGGATGACTTCATAGTATGATCTGTATCCCATATTATGACTCGGATGCTCCTATCGTATCTTCTCCATACTTAGCTTCGCTGTTTGGATTTGGGATTTGTTGTGCTTATGAGTCAGCCTACGAGTCATATGAGGTGTTGACGACTCATGAGGTGACTTTTAACTTCTACAACTTTGATCTTTTCAAGTCTTTTTCTTCTAGTTTCTTTCCAACTCTATGCTAGACCTATTTTACCTGCAATAACCATAAAAACACATCATATCTACTAAACTGACCTAAGTTCAAGCATAATTTCATGGTTTTAAGACTCGAAAGTGTCGTGTTTCCATGATACATCAACACCCTAAACTTAGAAGTTTGCGTGTCCTCAGGAAAATATAAACTAAAAACTATCACAAAATAACACGATGCGTAAAACAGAAAGATCCTAAGATAACTATGGAAGTGACTTTAAATTCAACCTTTAAAGCTTTTTATTCCCCCTCTTACTTTCAACTTTTCAAGATCAAATTGTGTATGTGAGATGGTATGTGGAATAACAAAAAGAAATTTGATGATTGCATCACATTAGTAACAGACAACTGGGCATATATAAATCACATTTGTCGACTAGTCTAGCAAACTAACAACATACCCCATGTGTGCTCACATTCAAAGAAATCCCTTTTTTCACTCTAATCTAAGATTAATAATTCATTCAGGGATATGTCAAACAATGCTCTCGCTCATAAAGAATTTTCACCGGTATATACCGAATACCATAGGATTTCCCATATGCTCTCTTCCGAAGTTTTTGGACAGTCAAGGTAGAATAACTAAACAAATTTATTTGGCTTGTAACATAGGTTAGGGGATGGTATGGTATCTTTTTGGGATTTATTTAGTGACTAAGCCTCCATGACACTATGCATTTTTTGAGGTCCACTTATTTTTCACTTTTCCCTTATTTCCAACCTTATGTCTCCCTTTTTATTTTAATAAACATTTCATGGTCCTGGTTCTGTTTTCTTTTCTAACCTTCTTTTTCCTTTTCTTTTCTTGCAACTTTTTCTTCTTTTTTTCTCTTATTTTTACCACACCTATCCTTTTTCATTTTTCTTGCATACTTTTTTATTCACACTCATTTTTCCAACGCACTCCTCTAATAGCCATGATCAACTTAGGTGCTTTGACTGAGTTGATCTGTACGGTGTCCAAATAGGACTAGGACCAATACAGGTTCATTGTAGAATCGGGCAGGGGAAATAGGTGTAAACATTAAAATTGGCTGATCAAGGCTCAAATATTTGGATCAAAGGGATTCATTTATTTTGTTGGGCATTTAGGATCAAGTATACTTATAAAAAATGACCTATGATCATCTCGTATCGACTATCCTAGGCCTAGGTAAAAGAAACCCAGCAAGCTCTAGATTCCGATACACTGAGAACTCAGTAATACCTCACACACACTGCACAGGGTTATACTGCTAGACACTACTTATCCAACTATGCAAAATTTATCCTTAGTGGTTCTATCCCTAATCCTAATTCCATTATAAGTTTCTCAGTTGTCTCACAATCATACCAATCACACAATTAACAAAACATTTTAGGAGGGGTGTCAATTTTCAGCACAAAAATTTCAAATCAGACCATTTTCAACATAATTATTTCAAAAGATAGTATACTACCACAAACACTAATTCTCCTCCTATTTCAGCTATTTTTAGCACACAATACACCACAAGAACGGTAGCAACATAGAAATGTAGATAGACTAAAATATGCCAGTTCAAACAAATTTTTTAGATTGTGGCCACGGGCTTCGAAATCATGGCAAGTATAGCCCATGGCGACTTGGTAAACCCCCACCCCCACATAAAAGATAATGCACTATACCTAATGTATGTAAAAAATGAAATTCAATGGAATGGGAACATACCTGGGTGCTTAATGTGCCTACGCAAATTACATCAGTGTGTGGGCCCTCATTTTGGGTCCCACCAACATCATTTCACTGAGTCTGCAACAGTGGAATTGGGATGGGATTAACACCTCTCCCTCAGCATCATCAACAGGCATTCTAGAACCACTGACTCTAGCAAGCATCTCCTGGATTCTCATATGCCGATCCAACTTATACTATTGGCTATTTTCCTTAGCCTTCTTCATTACATCCTTCTTAGAATGCTTTCCCTTCTTTCTCTCTTTTACTTCCTCTCGAGTTTCCTCCACCAAGTCCAGAACAATCCATATATTATCATCATGAATGTTTTGCATGACTGTTGTGACCACGAGCTCCAGAATAATTAGTCTATCATACAACTCCATAACTATCCTTTTAATCTCTCCCACCTCGGTTTTCACCTTCATAATATCTAGGGTTTGGCCTCTACCTAAATTCTTGATCATTCTCATCTCAAATACATCTAACTACAGATACACCTGTCTATCTTGGTTTCCCAACTGCATATTAACCCAGGGCTTAACACCCCCTTTCATGTTTAGGACCTTGGCTTCCAATTTGCCTAGTCTCATCATGGTCTTAGTCCATGTTGCCCATGGAATAATAATAAATCTATAAGGCATTCCTTTTGGGTATTGTGGAACATACTGTACTAAAAGTGGGGCACTCGGTGTACCCACTGCATCAGAAGTCTGTGTGGTATCAGTCTATCCACCTATCTCCGCAGACTCAACAGTCTCAGTAGCCTTTGTCTGACTGCTCTGTGTAAATATCTCTGCAAATATATCTTCTCCCTACCTCGATTTCTTTACCATTGTGTTTGCTGTGTCCCTGACCAAGCCTAAGTTTGAGGTGTTTATGGCCTTTATCACTTCATTAATACCCGACAGTTTTTGCACCCCTGTAGCCAAACACAACTACGTAATCATACGTAGGTATACCAGTAGTGACTTCTCACCCCCCTAAGCCTGGTCTCTTATCTCCCAATCCAGGATCTCTCCAATATCAAACTCATAACCAACTATGAATCCTTTTATTATAGTTTCTCAAATCAGACTCAACACATTATTACCAATTATTAGGAAAAATCTATGTCATTCTAGCGTCAACCATGCCTTGGCATTAAAATTAAGGGTATACTTCTCTATTTTTTGAGAAGTCACACCCGGGCCACTAACTACCCAGACTACTTTTTGCCTATTTGAAGCTATCCGATCGGCAATCCATTTAAAATGACCTATCTTGTCATCAAATCCCAACTATTTTCTCATGATTTTCTACATCTTACCCATGGGGGTACTCTATCTCACCTATATTAATTAGAGGCTTATATTCTAGTCTATAAATAAACCTGGAAATGGTACATGAAGAGATGTTGAACCGCACCACTAGAAATCCTAAAAAAGGCAATGGGGTCATCAGCTCACCATAACTGACCCTACAGATTCCGTCTCTGCAACTCTCCCTTGTATGCTATGTAGAAATCCTATAATAGTATAGGTTTATATTTGCCGGGTGCTCTAGTAATCCACTCAAACCCGTACTATCGAAACTGCTTCTCTAACCTTGGAAACTTTTCCATCCTAGTAGTAATCAATCATCTCTCAAGGTACATGTTCCTTTTGCTTTTTTCATTTCAGAGTCATCTTAGGCCATCATTATATGTAGCTTGTATTCTGAGGTACCCCCACCATTCAACAGTGAGCATTAGGGCATCTGTGATGACCAATGGAGGGAGATGTACATCAATCAGAGGCACACCAACTTCTTCTGCAACATTTTCTGTAATCTCTACCTCAGAACTAGATTCAACTTCCTTATCTACCTTTGAAGGTTGAAGTGAGTGAGGAAGGGAGGTACTCGAGTTCTTTATCCTAATTCCTCGTGGAGGTATGTCTTCTGGAGTTGCTACTTTCTTCCCCTTTTAGCCTTTTTGTCTTTTGAGTTAACCTTGCCCTTCATGGGTATTCATATAAATCATGGCTACTGTTAGATTACAAGTAGCCTCAGAACTTGAAGATTGTGCCTTTTGTTTCACCTTTTGGCCCCTTATTTGGCAGAAGATGCACCTTTGGGAGGCATTATATTTGAACTTAAGCATACATTAGTAATTAAATATGAAAAAAAAAGAAAAAAAAAGAAAATAACTGTCAGTGTATATGTTTTGAACCAGGTATGAGTTGGGGGTAAGAGTCATATCATCTGGGCATGACTCGTATGACTAAACATATACTAAATAGAGTGTAGGATTGTTTTCACTAATATGCTTACGAGTATTCTTAACCAATCGTACCAACAAGGTATGACTCATTACCAACAGTCGTAAGCAGATCAGAAATATCTATTGATATATAATATCTACCCAGGTCTTTATGACTTTTGTGTATGAGTCGTATGGGCTGGATATGACTCATTTAAGTAAGTCGTACCTAAACTAGAACCTATACTTAGTTAAACTTCTATGTTATTAGTGGGTATGAGTCTCGTAACGACCTTATTACTTGTGGGTGGAAGTAGTAAGGAGTCTCGTATCCACTGCAACATAGGAGTTTAACTTTAGAGTTGACTCCAATTTAAATTTCCAAAATTACCCTCTATGTTGTACAATAATATTAACCAATTTTAGTCAGAACAACACAATATCATACCCAAAATCAAGTTCACCCCTAATTTCCCATTTTCAATTCAAATCCTATGAACTAGGGTATCTAATCTCAACCCATACATAAATGCAACTTTAAGCAAGTCTAAAATACCTCACATTCATCATTTTAACTAGATAGATAATAAATTTAAGTTTGAAAACTTACTTGAATAAGTGAGAGAGTAGGGTGCTTGAGTTTTCACTTGTTCTTCACCAAATTCCTGCTAAATTCGTGCAATCAAAGATTTCGAGCAAGTTGGTAACTAATTTAGAGTGTGTTTGATTGATTTTTGTGCATTGGAAGATTATGAATTGACCAAAAATAGTGGTGGGTATGTTTTTAAATGTTGGGTAGCCGTTATCGGGTTCCTTTTTGCCTTTAAAATCATGTTCTGGGTTGGGTTGACCCATGACCCCGACCTGGTAATCTAGGGCACAAGTCATGTGTATGACTCGTACATCAGCTTAAGGGTTTTTTCTTCACCTTGTGTAGACCTAGAGACTTACCTGGGTTTTAGAGTGGATACGACTCAATTTGATGAGTCATACCTTGAGGGTACGACTTGTTCTGAGAGTCATAAGGACTTCAAAAACTTTTACTTGATTTTGAATTATCTCCCAGGTCCTTATGACTCTAACTCACAAGTCGTACCATAAAGGTACGAATTGTGAAGAGTCTATATGACCTAACATGTTGAACTTTTCTGGATCTTTTCTGCAATATTTAGTCCTGCATACTAAACAAACATATTACCCTATAAATAACTAACTACAAATCATGGGTTGCCTCCTATGTAACGCTTGATTTGACCTTGTGGTACGACGTAACTAAGTTGGATACTCAGATTTCACCAACTAGCCTCATCGGTTGCCTCCTATACAACTCTTGATTTAATGTCGTGGTATAACAAAATTACCTTGGCTACTCAGTCCTCACCAAGGTCCATCTCAAAAATTACATGTAATACCCCGATCATTTCTTAAGCCTAAATCCGTCTTTTGAGTGGATATGTATGACTTCCAAAGTGATTGATGTTTAAAGCATGTTGTATTTCTCTAATTTGTACTTTTTGTCATGTATAGCATTAATAAACTTTCCATTAATACCAATTTCATTGAAATCCAACATCGGACGAGGGAGTTATAGCCGTTTTACTCAGCGATATCGGATCGCCCAGGTCTGACGGTCGACCTGACGGACCGTCAGGTCCTTGGTGGACCGTCATGTGCCCCATCAAGCCAAGGCAGTGACTCCTTTTTTAGGCCATCATGCGATGTCCAAGTTGGTGGACAATCAAAAAGTTGATGGACCGTCAAGGGGTCCGTCAGGTCGAGACAGAATGTCTCATTTCTGGCCCTCGAGTGATGGACGACTTGGTGGTCCATCAGAACTGATGGACCGTCACTTCGACCGTTATGTCGAGGCAGAATGTTCCAATTTTTTCACTTGAGTGACGGATGATCTGGTGGACCATCAGGAGACTTGACGGACCGTCAGATCGACCGTCACAAGCCCCGATCAATGAATTTCAGCTTTTTCAAAAGGGCATTTTGGTCATTTCCACCCCATATGGTCTTATATATATATGCTAGTAGAGAATATACATTCATTTTTCTCCTTTCCTCTTCCAAGAAACATCTAGAAATTAGGGTTTCTTCCAAAAACTCAAAAATTCAATCTTCTTCCAAGAAATTCAAGTATCTTCCATGGATTTCTCCAAGTTGTTTGAGAATTAAGTTCCCCAAGTCAAGGGCATCAATAATCTTTGTATAAAAGTGTGAGAAATAAGTTCCAAACAAGTTTCTACATCTCCAAAATTATAATCCAAGGTATGTGGGGCTTGAACAAGAACACTCCTTTCGTTCTTGTGCCTAAAGATTTACTTTCTATTATTGATTTGCATGATTTTGCAAGTGGGTTTACACCCAAATTTCCTTATTTAAGATTTATGAGATTTGAGTTGAATAAGTTTGATATTTATGATTATTTCACCATCATGTTTCTTAAATTGAGAATTTATTCCATGAGTTGTATATTGTCATTATGTATTGATGATTTCTAAGTGATTTAAGACAAGTGTCATGAGTTATGTCTTTCCATGAGAAATTTGACTATTGAACATATATATCGATATTTGAGATTGAAAGTCAAGATTGAGTCCTATGATATTTCCTTGAAGCTTTTGATATTTGAAAATGATTCAAAAAGCAAATGTACTTGATGTTGAGAAAGATTGTGTTGAGTTGAGTCGGGTTAGCAATCCACAAGATGTTTATGATTTACAGATGAGATATATGTTTATGTTTTGTTCTTTATAATAGACCCATGAGTTGATATTGATTAAGGTGGATTTCCTAATGCGTTCTGAGCTGAGTCTGGGAGAAGTATTTAACATCGAGCAGGAAATGTGGTATTTCTCCAAAACTACGTGCCACCGTAGGATTAATATTGAGAATTGTGGTCCAGAGGCCGAGTATGGGATTGTGATAACGAGATTGAGGTTGTACTCCATGGAAAGAGCACAACACCCCGCCAATATGGGGTTCTCTTCTTACGAGGGCAAAATATTGGACTCCATGCAGCTCACGTGGTGTAGTTATGTCGGTTATAAGAAACTTCCACATCCATAATGATCTAAGTACCATGAGTTACCGAGTCACTCTAAGTCATGAGTCAAAGAGTTTGAGATGAGTTAAATGATTTATGAGATTTATAAAACATGTGTTATTACTGATGACTTATGGAAATGATATTTTAGATAATTTAAGCAAAGAGAGTTATTATTGTCAGCATGCATGATTTTCTTATACATTTATGATATTATTTAAAATGTTGAATCCAACCCCACATACTAAGTAAATTCCTAAGTACTGACTCCCATACTCTTTTGTATTCTATATTTCCTCATGATATAGGTTCAGGTGCTCAGTCTCAGCAGTGACAGTGATCTTTGAGTACCTTTATCTACATTTCTACGGTTGGTGAGTCCTCATGGTTCGAGGACCTGTGTCTCCGATTTTTTCATGTTAATAGATGGTTGTTTACTTTCAGTTCAGTACGAGTCAGTTGGGGATCTGTCCCAATGGCTCCTCAGTCCTATGTAGTAGAGGCTTTGCCAGACTAGTGTGCCAGCATGTACAGAGATTTCAGTATTTTATTTGTACAGAATTGTATTACTTCGTATCTCAGTATGTTCATGTCATGATTATTCTTCCCTACTTTATGATGATTCATGTCGTAGAGAGTTCTGAAAGTGATGACAGGCTGAGAGGGTTAGCTTGAGGCCACGTGTGGCCTTGAGCACCATGTGATGTCTCGGGATAGGTTCTTGGGGCGTTACATCACATTTACTTCCTTAGTGATACCCATATAGTTCTTGAATCTTCGCCCATTTACCTTTAACGGGGCTTCACCATTCCGCTTCAGTTCCAAAGAACTATATGCGAACAATCTTAGCACAGTAAAGGGACCATACCATATCGTCTTCAATTTCCCTGAAATGAGTGAAGCCTTGAGTTGTAGAGAAATACTTGGTTACGTTATTTGAAGATTCTTTTCTCAATTTTGAGATCATGATGCAACTTTATTTTTTCCTTGTAAAGTGCAGAACTTTCATACGCCTGGAATTGGGATTCATCCAACTCATTCATACTATTCATCCTTGACTTGGCTACATCCTGCTACCCAAAATTCAGATTTTTCAAAGCCATAGTGCTTATGTTCAAGTTCAATAGGATAGTGAGAAGCCTTTCCATACACTAGATGATAAGGTGAAGCACCAATTGGTGTCTTGAATGCTGTTCGGTAAGATCATAATGCATCATCTAACTTTCATGACCAATCAATCCTATTGGCATTATTGTCTTCACCAAGATAGACTTAATTTCTCTATCGGATATCTCACCTTAACTTGACCACTAGTCTGTGGGTGATAAGGTGTTGCCACCTTGTGTTTCACTCCATACTTCTCAAGCATACTTTTTAATAGACAATTACAAAAATGTGACCCACCATCACTAATGATATCACATGGGGTGCCAAATCGAGAAAAATATGCTTTTTCCAAATTACATTGACACTACATGCTTCATTGTTGGGGAGCGTAATTTCTTCCACCCATTTGGATATATAATCCACAACCACAAGTATATACTTCATGCCAAACAAACTCACAAAAGGTCCCATAAAATATATACCCATACATCAAATAATTCCAATTCTAAAATAGGAGACATAGGAAGTTCATTGTGTTTAGAGATATTACCTTGGCATTGCCATTGATCACAAGCAAAAGCGAATTCATGTGTTCTTTGTAGATTGTTGGCCAATAATACACACATTGTAAGATTTTATGGGCTGTACGGGTTCCTCTATGATGACCCCCAACTGGCGAAGAATGACAAGCCTAAAGTATATTCATCATCTTCACCTCAGGTATGTATCTATGAATAATCCCATCCATAAAAATTCTGAATAAATAAGGCTCATCCTAGAAAATTTTCCTTACCTCATGCATAAACTTCTTTCTCTGCTAAAAAGAAAGATCTTCTGGGATTAGATCACTTGCTAGATAATTTGCACAGTCTATAAACAATGGAATTAGATCTTGGAAAGCTTCCAATAACTGCTTATCTGGAAAACTTTCATTAATCTCTAGCCCATCTTCAACATTCTGCATAGCTTCCTCCTCAAGTCTAGACAAATAATCTGCAACTTGATTCTCAGTGCCTTTTCTATCCTTAGTCTTGAAATCAAATTCTTGCAGTAATAGCACTCACCTAATTAGTCTAGGCTTTGCATCCTTTTTTCCACTAAGTACCGCAATGCTAGATGATCAGTGTGCACAATCACCTTTGTCCCAATCAAATAAGGCCTAAACATCTCAAAGGAAAAAAACTACTGCCAATAACTCTTGTTCCATCATGGTGTAGTTCTTTTAAGTAAGATTTAATACCTTCATATCATAGTAGATGAGATGGAGGATCTTTTCTTTTCGTTGACCTAGTACATCCCCTAAGGACAATCCACTTGTGTCACACATAACTTCAAAAGGAAGGAATAATCTGCGGATACTATGACAAGAGAAGTCATCATATTTTAGGCATTCAAAAGCCTTCACGCATGCTTCAGTAAACTCAAATTTCACCTCTTTCTCAAGAAGCCTACAAAGAGGGCTGAAAATCTTGGAGAAATCCTTGATGAATCACCTATAAAACCAAGCATGTCCCAAAAAGCTACGAACACCCTTCACAAAAATTGGTGAGGTAATTTCTCAATCAATTCAATCTTTACTCTATCTACCTCAATAACCCTTTTTGAAATTTTATTTCCAAGCACTATACCTTCTTTAACCATAAAATGAAACTTTTCTCAATTAAGTACCAAGTTGAATTCTTCACACCTTTTAAGAGCATTGGCCAAGTAAATGGAGCAGTCATCAAAAGAATCACCAACGACTAAAAAATCAACCATAAATACTTCGATGGTATATTCTACCATGTTAGAGAAGATTGACATCATATATATCTGAAATATGGCTGGAGCGTTACATAACCAGAATGGCATATGTCTGAATGCAAAGGTCCCATAAGGACAAGTGAAGGTTGTCTTCCCTTGGTCTTTAGGTGCAGTAGTGATTTGGTTGTAACCCAACTACCCATCTATAAAATAGTACCATTCTCTACCCACAAGTCTTTTCAACATGTAAATCATAAAAGGCATGGGAAAATGGTCTTTCTGAGTCCATGCATTCAATTTTCTGTAATCCATACATACTCTCTATCCCGTGACTGGCCTCATTAGAACTAGCTTATTTTTCTTATTAGGCACAACAGTAATATCACTTTTCTTTGGAGTACATTGTGCAGGACAGTCCCCCTTACTATCAACAATGAGATGCACTACACCTGCATCCAACCACTTGATTATCTCTTTCTTCACCACTTCCTACATAGGAGGATTGAGTCGACGTTGATGCTCTATACTTGGAATATAATTCAGCTCAAGTTGAATTTTATGAGTACAAATACTAGGCGATATACCCACAATATATGTAATAGACAAACCTATAGCCCTCTTGAATCTCTGTAGCATAGATAACAAAGCTTCTACTTCTATCTCACCCAAATCAGGTGCAATGATTACTGGAAAAGTGTTGTTAGCTGCCAACATTGTATATCGCAAATGAGAAGGGAGGGCCTTCAACTCTAAGACAGGCGATTCCTCAGTAAATGGATGAGCTGGTGGAGTAGTTCTATTCTTCAAATCCATATCAAGCTTCTTTGGTGCATACATGTAAGAACAAATACCATAAAGTTCATATACCATCTCATCATACTTCTCAATGCCATAACTGTCAAAGTTACTGATCACTACTGCTAGTGCTTCAACACCCAACCTCTCTTCAATAGGATTAATAATATCAGAACTATCATCCCATAGAGTAACAGAATCAACATCATAGAATGAATCCATTTTATCATTTTCATCATCACACACATTAATCATGGATAACACTCTTAACTCACCAAGCTACTTCATGAATTTACATACATTGAACACTATATGATCGTCATTGAGTCTCAACATCTGATGTCTTAGATCTAAATCATTCTATGTTCTTTTTGTAGCCAAGAATGGTCTTGCCAAAATAATTGGTAATTAGAAGTCCACATTGCAATCCAATATCATAAAATCCATATGAAAAATAAAAGAAGCTACTATCACCAATACATCACAAAGAATACCAACTATTTTTTCACTATTCTACCTATCATCACTAGTCTCATGGTGGTTGGTGTAGGATCCCCCAACCCCAACTTCTTAAATACTGCAAATGATATGAGGTTGATACTATCCCCAAAATCACATAATGCACGAACAAAGTTGAAAGCTCTAATGGTGCAAGGTATAATAAAAGCACCAAGATCCTTCATCTTCTCTACCAAAGATGTAGTTTCTACAATGCTACAATGATGAATATTGATGACTGGCTCATAACTAACTGACCTTTTCTTAGTGATTAGATCCTTCATGAATTTTATATATCCTGGCATTTACTCTAAGGCCTCTACAAGTGGGATGTTGACTGATAGTTCCTTTAATATATATAAAAATTTCTAATACTTACCTTCTTCTTGTTACTTTTTCAACCTTATGGAAAGGGAGGGAGAGGTCTCAAAATAGGCTTTAGAACATGCTCCTCGGTCTCATCTTTTCCTTAATCTTATTTTTACTACTCTCCACATCAACAACATCATCATCATTCTCTTGCTCATCAATAATGGGTACAGGTGGATCTATAGTGGGTTTCCCACTTTGAGTGGTAATGGCAGGCAGTGACCATCTTTCTTTGGATTTGCAACTGTGTTACGAGGAAGAGTGCCAGGTTGCGTTTGATTTAATATAGTTGACATCTTGCTATACTACTGCTCTAATTATTTTATTGCGGTAGTGTGTGACTCAATTTTCTGATTCATCCCTAACAGGTCTGCCTTAAGCTTTTTAAGACAGCTCTCTTGACTTATTTTCCCTTTAACCAATTTTGACAATATTTTCTCCACCCTAGACTCAGAATCACGACTTCCTGGTGGAACATATTTGTCACTCTAATTGTTATAGTCATATTTCTTCCGCTAATTGCTATCTTTCTCTCTACTTGTATCTCTGTATCTATCATTATTATAGTTTCGACCTTGATTTCTTTTCCCTAAGGAAATCTACCAACCGACGATCAAGATACTTTGCTTCCTCTTTTGATTTAATCGCAAAAGTTCTAGAATTCATTGTTGCTAACTATTTTGTAAGCAGCCCAATATCTGTTCGAAGCGGTGCAGCCACTTATGCTACAAAATCATGACTAGCTATATAAGAATTATCTTCTCTAATAGTATATGTACCAGCACCATGCTTAGCATCTCTAGTATTCCAACCTCTATTTGTCACCAAAATATCATCAAGCATATCTTGCATAACATCCTATCGAGATGCATAAATGCACCTCCCAAAATCATATCTGCCATTGATCTCGAGCTGGCATTCAATTATCTATAGAAGATTTCCAAAAAATTTAATCCTCTGATTTTGTGATTAGGTACCATGATTAACTTCTTGTTGAATCTTAACCACCCTCATACAAAGATTCTGTAGGTAACTGTCTGAAGTTATAAATTTCATCTTTCAACTACAACATCCTTGAAGGAGGAAATAATCTATTCAGAAACTGTTTACGAAACTCATACCAAGTGGTTATTGAGCCTCTTAGAAGTTCCACTAACCATAGTAATGCTTCAACTATTAATGAAAATGGAAACACCATAAATTTCAAAGATTCCTGATCCATCCCTGAAATAGTATATAATGTACAAATCCCAATAAAATTCAAATGAAACATGCTTACATAATCAGTAGCTAACCTCGAAAATACACCTTTCAAGTTTAATAATTAGATCATGGCACTTGTATTATCAAACTTCACATTGGGAGGTAAAGTAGGAGGACGATGTGAAGTTTTTTAGGACAAGTAGCTAAGCATTAACATGAAAGCATGTCTAGGCCTGGATAGTCCTCCTTGCGAGGTAGAGCTCTTGTTAATGCTTTTCTAAACTCTGTCTCGATGCTTAGCTACTTTTCTAGGCCTGGCTACTCCTCCTTGCAGAGCTAACCCAACCTCTTTAGCTAATCGGGCCTCTTTGGCTACTCTTCTTTCTTCTTCAGTAGTATCTATTAGTTGTTGAATCTATAAATCTACAACATTCTGTGGATCAACTAGAGCATGCGGTAGTGCCACATTAGAATCAACAAGTAGAGGGTATTGAATCCCAACATAAATTTGTCCTGATATTCTTATTGGTGTTTGAAGAATTCTCTCTAGCTCTGATAAAAAAAGAGTAATGGATTGCCTATTCTCCTAGTGTTTGACATACACCAGTGTATGCCAAATAAAAAATAGAAAATAAAACCCAAAAACTTCACCAATTCAATTAACTACTCAAGCTGTTATCCCCGACAATGATGCTAAAATTTGATGTCGCCCAAAACTAACATCCAAAAGAAGTATGCTGAGGTCAATGGCAAATATGGTAACCCAACTAGGTTGGGGTCGATCCCACTAGGAAAATGTTGAAGAGTTTCTTAACTTCATGTAATTCACGTGCAGTGTGGAAAGTAAATGGGGGGATTTTAGAATTATCAGTAACTAGTAACCAAATCTTAAATTCGTTGAGATGTAAATAATAGATGATGAACTCTAGGCTTATGTTCCCCTTGTCTTTTCAACTCCATAAATTTATCATGATCAACCCACCTATTTTACTGCTCTCCATGTAAAGTCAACAAGATATGCCTTAATAACCATCTTATGAACGTGTTGATAAATCTCACCCTTTACCTTATGAGTATCAGGGCATCACCTCATTGCTCCTTGTTATGACTTCAGTTCAACTTTTACCTTTTTAGTCTTAAGTTGATTATATGATATAATTGAATAGTATGATGGATGTGAATCTCAAACTAATCCGCTTTTACCAAACACAGACTCCCTTGTGTGAACGTTTGCACATATATGCTATCCCCAAGCTTCTGCAGTAGCTTTGAGGTCTATTATTGTGAAAAAGGTTAAGATAAATGCATAAACCCTTGAATAGATAAATCTCCCACTTCCTTTATGTAGCTAATCCACAAGGGTTCACACAACCCTAGTCAGGGAGATTAGCCTCTCATGATCATGCCAGAAATCATGATTATCAATAAAGAAAACATGTAATTAATTGCACAATAATAAGATGGATAAAATCCCAAGTCTTGAATTGGATAAAAACCCAAAATATCAAGAATAATTGTAAAGTATGTAAAAGTACATCAAAAGTAAGTTGAAGTGCGTAACCTCAAAAAAGATAAACCCTAAGGTATTTATATTATCTAAAAAATACTTAGAAATTCTAATAAAAATAGAAGAGGTAAAGAAATGTCGGCACAAGGTATGACTCGCTCATAAACTTGTACCGACATCATACGAGTCGTATTGTGCCTATCGTTTCCCCTCCAGTGTCTGATCTTCCAGGCTGCAACTTTCTGTTTATCTTATGACTCCTGCTCACTAGTCGTACCTTAATAATATGACTTGTGGCCTTCCCTTGTATCCACCTGGGAATTTTTTTTCTTTTTTTGAACGTTGGTCTGCTTACGGTTGGATCATACAAGTAGTATTCAAACTTACGACTAGTATTCTTCTGGAACTTTAACTCTGAATTTCTTCCCTGGGTTCTGTTGTCTTGATGACTTTATAGTACAATCCCTATCCCATCTTATGAATCTGATGCTCCAGTCATATCTTCTTCATACTTAGCTTCTCAGTTTGGCTTTGGGTTCTGTTGTTCTTACGAGTCGTATGAGATATTAATGACTCATGAGTAGACTAGTACCTTCTGTAACTTTGGTCTTTTTAGGTCTTTTTCTTCTAGTTTCTTTCCAATACTGTGCTAGACCTGTTTTACCAACAATAACCACAAAAAAACATCATATCTTCAAAAATGACCTAAGGTCAAGCATAATTTTATGGTTTTAAGCATTGAAAGTGTCGTCGTATGAGGTGTTGATGACTCATGAGGAGACTCGTACCTTCTGTAACTTTGGCCATTTTAGGTCTTTTTCTTCTAGTTTCTTTCCAACACTATGCTAGACCTGTTTTACCTATAATAACCACATAAGCACATCATATCTTCTAAAATGACCAAAGTTCAAGCATAATTTCGTGATTTTAAGCATCGAAAGTGTCGTGTTTCTATGTCCCATCAATCCATCTGCCAATGAATAAGGTATATAATGTAATTCACTTATATGTCCATCATTTTCTGGCCACCACCCTCACTACATCCTGCTATGAGGAAACTTTACCCTATTTGTTAGTACTCACAACAATGAAAATAGAGAGGAGTATAATATATGGAAAATAAATCACATAAAATCTATGACACATAATCAGATTACATAAAAGAGCACTTAATATATGAATATGCAAACATAATAAGATTATCACATATAGACAATTGAGCTATATAACTATGTGATTTAAGTGTAAGTGATCTATGAAAGCATGTAGCAGATGAGCATATGAACCATGAATTAGCGTCTGAGAAAATAAATTATAAATTAGCATGAGAGAAAATAAACTATGAGACATTTTGGATGCAGGCCGATGAATTATAAGACCTATAGTATGCGAGCAAGTGGGCTATCATATTGGGAATATTGACTAAATGAGCACATAATAAAGAGGATTAAAGTTATGAAAATTTATATAACATATAAACAAGAGGACTATAAGACAAAAAGCAATATAAGAAACTGAACTATGAAACATAAATCAGATTGAGCAAGAGACTATAACACATGGATGAATATACTAACATGTGAATAATTATACAAAACAAGTAGGCTATGAAGAATGTAGCATATAAGAAAATGGTTAATGAAATATATAACATATAGAAAAGTCATAGGTGATACATTTAACTCATGAGTACTAATTCCAATGCCTTTATCTAATGATCAATTAATTTGTGGCACAGCTAAAATATAGACAATTGATCCATAGTAAATAATCAGTGTAGTAAATAACATATATAGGAAATTCCTATGAAGAATATAGCAATAAACGAGGGTTCTATGACTCATGTTTCAAGTGAGAAAATAATTTATAAAATACATTTGATCTGAAATTTGATTTTATGAGTACAAATACAGGAGGCAATATCGATGATATCCTCTATGGTCCACCCTATAGCTCAAATAAATTTCCTTACAATAGATTTCACGTCCCCCAATTGCCAAGGCAACACATTTCTTGCAACAATGATTGGCAAGGTACTATCTTATCTAAAAATACATAGTAAAAATTTAAAGTCAACAACTTAATCTCAAGTTGAGGTGGCTCGACAATGGAAGATTTGGAGGGTGGATTTTCTCTATTCCTTAAATCAGGATAAAGCTTGTTAGAATTCTTAGTATGAGATCCAATACTCTATAAGTAACCACAAATTCATCATATTTATCGATTTTCTCACTCCCATAGTTCCATAGTATCCCTTCAATTGAATCATGAATGATTTTTCCATTCATTACATCTACCATTTATCCATCAATCCCATCAATTATTGATACCACTTAATGATCATTTGGTTTTTCCATATATTTACTTAAGTCCAAAGTAACTTTCTCGCTCTTCACTCAGAATTTCATTTCCCTACACCCCATATCTACCAATGTTTTTGGTGGAAAGAAAGGGTCTTCTAAGAATAACAGGAATTTCATGATCGATTCTTTAGTCCAAAATCATGAAATCATAGGGGAAGATAAGTTTTTCAACTTAAATATGGACATAATAGAGAATCCCTTCTAGACACTTAATAGAACGATCCATTATAAGAAACCTCATTGTTGTAGCCCTTGGGGTTTCCAAGCCTAGTTTTTGGAAATTACTAATGGTGTTAAATTGATGCTTTCCATAAAGTCACACAATGCGTTTCCAAATTTATAGACTCCAATTGTACAGGGAACAGTGAAGGCACGGGGGTCTTTCTTCTTAACTACATAGTGGCTAAACATTATGGCACTACAACTATATGAGACCTCAACTATTTAAAAGCCCATTGCACTCTTCTTGGTAACTAAGGAATTTCAAATAAGGTTTCTACTAAAGGGATGTTGATCGATAAACTATGAAATATGGCAAGAAACTTTTTAAATTTAGCGTTGTTGTCTTTTTTCTTAAGCCTTTATGTGAAGGGAGGATGTATCTTGACTATTAGCTTTTGAATAACTAGGATTGCATCCATTGCTTGCACATTTTCATATATCACTTTAGGGTCTTCATCGTATTGAATCTCCACTTTCTTTAAATTCGGAATATCAATAATAGGATTTGAAAGAGAAGAAACCTCTTTATTTGACTTTTTAATTCTCTTTCTTTTAGCATTTGCTGGTCTCTCACCTCCTTCCCCATTTTGGTCATTATCAAAAATCACCACATCGTCATAAAGGATTTTCCCACTTCTAGTGACAATAACCATGTAATAACCATCATTTTTAGGATTTGCTACCATGTCACTAGGAAGCCCTCAGTTTTAGCTTGATTTAAGTAAGTTGTAATTTGCACAATTTGGGTCTTGAGCCATTTAATCGAATCTAAATATGAAGTAACTATTTGGTTTAGTTGTGAAAAATTACCTTTCATTTCTCATATCATCTTATTGGCACCCTTAACATTCAACAATATTCAAGCAAAAATGCCTTTACTTTTGAATTTCTCTAGGTCAATGGAGCTTGCTTCGTTACCCTTGGCAAGATCATGTGGATCTCCATGTTTTTCATTATTGTGAGACATATATATCCAATCATGATCTCTATTACTTTCACAATCCCTTCAATCACGACCTCTTTCACAATCTATCTAATCCCAGACCTTATATCTCTATCCATATCATGATTGTTCCTACCTTGATTCTAGCCTTGCCTTTGATAGGTAGGTCGAGAACCCTTCTACCTCAGAATCATCATAAAACCTAGAACCTTTTGAAACCATGACATTTATCCTTTTTGGAGTTTGACTCAGTATGTTTGGTGAGAAGGTTTATATGAGTTATTAATTTGGCCATATTTTCATCCCTCTCATCATCCTTTTTATGTTGGTCTTGAATTACATAGGGCATGGAGGGAGACCCTAAGTCCACTTCGGTGTCCCTAGAATGCCAAGCCGTACTCTTCTTAGTCACCTTAGCCAACATTATTGATGCCACTTTAAATGTTTCAGCCATTATGTTACCACCAACCGCATTATCTTCAATCATTTTGTTTAATTGATCAAGTGATCGTTAAAATATTTATAGGAGCATTTTTTTTTGGGTATCTCGTGATTTGGGAAATGAATTAACTTCTTTTAAGCCTTTCCCATGCCTCATGTAGAGGCTTACTACTTACTTTATGAAAGTTAGTTATTTTGTCTCTCAGTTGCAACATTCAGGAAGGTGTGAAGAATCTATCCAACTTTAATCATAAAGATATGGACTTCAAAGGTAACTCTCTTAGCCAAAAAACTGCATCTCCTATTTGAGAAAACCAAAATAGTTTCTACCGGATGAAATCTTGAGGTGTTTGGGTTATATCAAATAGATTGCAAACATCAATAAAATTTTTGAGGTAGATATTTGCGTCCTACTAGGATTGTCTACCAAAGATTCCCTTCATCTTAAGTAGATGAAGCATCACACTCATCATATAAAAAACTGCTCTACCTTTCATGGGTGGAATCCGTATAGCACTAGCTCTCACACCATCTCTGAGATGATCCTCATCACCTAAACAACCTTCAAGGCCTTCAAAGGTAGAGACATCGCTACCATGAATGCTCATTTCTCCATTCATACTTATGTTAGGAATTCAAAAACAACAAATAAATTAAGTTCACACCATAGTTAACCTAAGTAAATTATAACACTAACTAAAATAGATGCTATGTTTCATTCCCAGGCAACGACGCCATTTTGATAACGCATTGTTACCCAATAAGAGTCGGGGTCGATTCCTTAAGGAATGAGACTTTAGTTTACCTTAAAGTGTTGTAAACAACTTTAAGTTATACACAATGTGATAAAATATAATGCAAGTAAAGTAAATTGTGCGTTCGGAGTAACAAGATAAGTTTTGATTAATCAATTAGCTTGAAAGATTACCACAAGAAATAGATAATCTTGTAATAAATAGACATAAGGGTTCCTAGGGATATGCTTCTACAACACCAATTTCAAGCATGGGTAAGTCAAGATTCCTCTAGATCTAAAAGTTTACTATGATTCGGCTAGGTATGAGTATGAACAATAATCTTTAAATCTTTTACCAAATTTCACGAGTGTTTTTTTAACACACATATGTCTTTGTTATTAACAAACCTATTGACTCAACATAAAATGAACTATTTCTAGCACCACTAATAAATGACTTAGAGACTCAAGTTATGTTAGGCAAATCTTATTACTTTTACTCTCTTTTTCAAGAACATAAAATATCTAAGAATGGACTGGGTTTGCAACCCAACCCATGGATGAATACATATAGATCTGGGTAAAATCAAGATAAAACTCAATTACTAGAGTAATCACAAATACCCATACACTAATGAATACTCAAATAAAACAAAACCCCAAGTATAGGAATTTAGCTACCTATGACAAAATAAGAGAGAGATATACCATATCATTCTTACATATGAGCCATAGATAGGATTACTCTACGAAATAATTCCAAATCTATAGCTTAAAGATCTAAATTCTCATAAATAAATATCAACTACAGGTTTAGAGTCTCTAAAAATTAATAAAAACCAAGGTTTTTGTAGACCAAATAGCTTATATAGCATTGGGAAATCAGGCCTCTAGATATACAAAAATGCCACCACATGACAAATAAGTTGAGCATATTTAATCATCTAGTGGATCGCTGATGCATCAATTTACTCTTGGCTCGTCGATTCATCATATTGCCTATATCTTTGGGTTGAATTTTACTCATTTTGGTAATGTTTGTCTTGGTTCACTTCTTTCATTGGCGATGCACCGAATAATCAACGACGTTACTATTTTGTCTAGATTTTCTTAGTCCTTTTTTGCTTAATTTAAGTGATGGAGGCATCGGGTCGGTGATCAACTGTTAGCTTCATCATTGCTCCTTTTTCCAGTATTTGTTTAATTTTTTATTTATTCTTCCATATTTTTACCTCTTTTTGTTCCCTTCTACTATATTGATGCCTTCTAGTCCTTTACACTGAAAATAAATCAGATTAACATTAAAATCTCTTTAGTTTAGCATTGAGGACACATTTTTCTTCCTATTTTGAGGGAAAAAGAATCATGATTTGTTGACTCATAAGTCATAGATGTTTTGACATGTACAGGGTTTTACATCATTCCCCCTTTGGATCATTCGTCCTTGAATACAAGGTACAACTAATGGCTTGCCTAACCTAGAATTTTTCTAGGAAGTTTGTTCGAGTTTCTCTTGTAAATAGAACTATCAAAAATATTTGGTCTAACCAAAATCATGTATAGACAAGCCTCATAGGGTATCTCAATAGATATAATACATAATTATGAATATGACAATTAAGAATGACTATGGGGACTTGTTTAAATGATAGGTCCTTGGTGTCTTTACCATCTTTAAGGGGAAAAAAATGAAGGATGGATCTCCCATAATTTTTTGTAGAGTGGACCCTTGAAATCATAGGCTTCCTAGCTAATTATCTATATAATTTTTTGATGCTTGACATATTGGGGTTCAACTTTTATTTCCTTCCATATTTTATCTCATAGGTGAATCTTATAAGAACAAATATTTTTTAACATTAAACTCTAACGTTTTGTGTAGCACCTCAAAATAGGTTATTAGAATAAGCCATATGCCTATGAGTAAGGTACATACTAGAATTCACTTATTTTTCCATCTCTTTTTGGCCACCATCCTCACTAGATCCATCTATGAAGGGACATTATCCCCATATGTTAATAATCACATCAATAAGAATACAGAGTAATATAATATATAGACAAATAAGTTACATAGAATCTATGACACACAAATAGATTAGCTCAAAAGAGCACTTAACATATAAATAGGCAAATCTGTAAGCTTATGACATATAGACAATTGAGCTATAGAACTATGTGATTTATGTATAAGTGAGCTATGAAAGCATGTAGTAGATGAGAATATGAACCCTAAAGTAGCATGTTTGAAAATGAATTTTAAAGCAATATGTGAGAAAATAAACTATGAGACATGTAGCATGTAGGTAGGCAAATTATAAGGTCTATAGTATGCGAGCAAGTGGGCTAACACTTCAGGACAATGGACTAGATGAGAACATACTGTAGAGGACTAAAGTTATGAAAATGTATACAACATACAAACAAGTGGACTATAAGACACGAATCCATATAAGAAAGTGAACCATGAAACACAAATCACATTAGGCAAGTGGACTATAGCACATGGATAAATAACTAACATGTGAATAATTATACAAAGCAAGTAGGCAATGAATAAGGTAGCCTATAACCAAATAGTTTTTGAAGCATATAAAACGTATATAAGTCATAGGTGATACATTTAACTCATGTGTACAAATTCCAATGCCTATAGTACATGATCAATTAATTTGTGATGCAGCTAAATATAGACAAGTGATCTGAGGTAGATAATCAGTGTAATAAATAACATATAGAGAAAATTCTTATGTAACATATAGCAATAAATGAGGGTTATATGAAGTAGATAACATCTACATGCAAGTATTCTATGACATGTGTTACAAGTGAGAAAATAATTCACTAAAGAAATATGACCTATGAATAAGTGAGCTATATGACAGGTAAAATGTATAATTATATAATAGATCAAATCATTTGGGAACTAGGAGAAATCTTATGGAATCACTATGCCCTATTAATTGCAAGGATACTAGTGCTAAATCCGAGTGGGATAGTTCAGGAGTAAAAAAAAAGATAATTATGATCATGTTCTTTACTTACCTCAAAACACATGCAATTGGTTTCCCCATATTATATTTTTAAACTCCTGAGAATTATCCTTATAGGTTTTTTTTCCTGATTCAATGTAAATACTAGGTCCATGATAGAAAACAAATCCTTAACAATTTATTTTTAGGAGTAGAAGGTCGTGGTCAACCTTATCTTTGTAGAAGGAGGTCGTGGTAAACCTTATCTTTGTTACTAGCCTAGTACATCATTACAATTGATGTTTGGTACCTTATAAAAGTTCAAATACAAAAATTACTAGTGAAATTAAAGGCACTATAGACAATGAACTCTTATGGATAGAAAATTCCACATAATGTCAAGTACATGTGAACTTATATAACGATTCTAAAATATTTGAGGGTTAGCCTCTTTGGTCTTAGCCAGATAGGTCCTTCCATGCTAACTTGTTTTTCGTAACAAGCCAGGGTTAACAACTTATGGCTTAACAAGTGATGTCAATCCAATACCTTTCGTCAAGCAGTTTCAATGAGATATGTATAAAGTGAATTTAAATATCACAGAGTTAATCAAACCTATGGTACTTTATGCTTCATTGCAACTTAAATAGGCCATCATAACTTGATGTATATGCAAAACTATCTCTTCTTTTAATAGGGACAATACAGATGCATCTTTAGGTGTTATGCTAGATCAAATGTATATCTCTTTTATCGCCTCTCTATTCTTGTATTTGATAAGACTATGTATCAAATCCCATTGATATTGATTCATTTAAGTGTCACTCTTACCTACTTTATATATAACAAATACCCTTTTAACCAAAACTACTAGCTTCATGTATTCTAATCCCACTCTAAATATCCTAGCTGATCATAACATAGGTCTAACCAGTCAATATTCCTTTTTCAACATTGAGTTATAGTCATATACTAATCATCTATATCCAAAACATAGATCACAATAGGAACCAAGTCATATACTAATCATCTATAGTCTTACATAGAACAATTGGAAATGCTTATCCCTGAGTTTTGTAATATAAAAAAGGATAGTGCATGTTTTACCTATTCGGCGTGGTCATACACACATTTATTACAAAATTTAATTAATAAAACCTGTGATGATATCTAGTAGGAATTTAGTCCTTATCAACTAATTAAGTGTATCCTTAATAATACCATCGCATTGACAGATTCACCTTTCAAACCTTGTCACTTTCCTTTTTAAACTAATAAAAAACTGGTTTAACGACTTCTATTTCCAATACATGTGTAACCCTAAAAACCTATATGTGTACTAACAAAGTACTGAATATCCTTCATAGGATTAGATCCTATATATCTATTGAAGAAGTCATGTGGAGAAAATCTGAGACCTAAGAATTATTCATTCTCTCTTAAGAAATCGCACTAGGAAATATTAAAGCCCATTGTTATGTCTAGGTAACCATTTATTATGTAAGAATATTAATAACATAATATATCTCTATCAAATGAACCAAGATGATACAAATGGTATAAATGTCTCCTTATGTGCAAGTAACATAAAAACTTTTACAATGCTTTCTATTGGGGGTCGTGAGGGTTAGAGTAAATCAACTCGCTTTAATTTGAATTTCGACAACTTGGGACCCTTCTTGGTAGGTTGCCTCTTGGAAATTAGGGGTGTTAGATTTTTGGCCACTGTTGACCTTAGCCATAGTAGGCAAACTATAAATAACATATATCAAATATGAGTGGGAATGAACTTCTTAAATTTGCTCAATCACACAATTTGGATTACGAAAGAAAGTAACATTTTCTAACTTTCCAAGCAACACCATAATTATAAATATGTCATGCAATACATTAATAAGAAAAACTCTACTAGACATAGCTTTCTACACCCTCTAAGATGAGCTGCTATGATACCACTTTTGTCACACCCCAATCTTGCATGAGGCGGATAACTTCTATTGACACCCAATCTTTGTTGGGTTTGAAATTACGAGGGTGTCATGCAAAAGCGAATACTTTTATATCAAGGCAGTGATAATTTAGATTATAATGAAAAATATACTAAAAATATATTATTAATATAATTTGGTCAAATGACCTAAAGATTTAAAAAAGTAAAATTGAAAACATAAAATCTATTGTGAGAGATCTCTGCCTAAACAAGACTCTTTAAAGACAACATTGTGGATGCTATTGTGTTATTATATGAGAACAGGGTCTTCTATTTACACAGGCCCAAAATCTTTCCTTCTAGAAAGTGGTTATCCAAATATGGTAGATTTTTATATTTTACTTTTAGGAAAAGTAAAAGTAATTATGACATTACTTTTACTTTCCTTCAAGAGAAAATTAAAACTCAAATTTGTGTAGAAAATTTGCACAAAAACCCTAACAAATCTCCCCTTTTGGCTGGATTTTCTTGATAAAATTTGATTCGTCTTCTTTATGTAACATGTATGATTTTGGTTCTTCACACAATATTTATATATCACTAAGGCTTGGCATGGTTGAAAATAGAGTCTTTTATGGATAAAAATATATGAGCCGTTAGGGTTAAAAATATTGGAGCCCTTTTTAGGGTTAAAATTGAGCTTTATTGTTAAGGATGTGACAACATGATTGTTGAAAATATGATTGAAAATTATCTCCACATGTAGTATTTTGAAGCTTCTTTTTGAAAAAATATCTTCACTACCATCAAGTTGGTTGAAACTTTGATCTTAATATGTCTTCAATCTGAACCATCTAACCTTTGAAACATAGTCTATGATACCACTTGTTGGGTTCAAAATTAAGAAGGTGTCATGCAGAAGCGACTAGTTTCATACCGAGGCGGTGATAATTCAAATGATAATGAAAAAACATACTAAAAACATATTATTAGTATGGTTTGGTTAAAATACCTACATATACAAAAACTAATATTGATAAACATAAAATCTATTGGGAGAGATCTTACCCTAAACAAGACTCTTTAAGAATTACGTTATGTATGTTATTGTGTTAGTATATGAGAAGAGAGGTCTTCTATTTATAGAGATAAAAAATCTTTCCTGCAAGAAAGAGGTTAGCCAAGTATGGAAGAGTTATATATTTTTGTTTTAGGGAAAGTAAAAGTAATTATGATATTACTTTTACTTTTCTTCAATTGAAATCTAAAAATTAAATATGGTAAGAAAATCTACACAAAAATCCTAACAATTTTGACCTCCTTATACTCCTCATAGGCTTCTATTTTACTGAAGTTATTAGTTTTGAATATTAATATTTCATTATGTGTTATTTTGGTATCCAATAAATACTGACATTTCACATTCATGATTTTGAAGTATGCAATTTATTTTAGGCTGCTACTGTTACAACTACTACTGTTGTTGTTTCTGCTGCTATATATATATAGACATATATTTTAATTTATTTCAAAATATTTTACATAATCTTATTATTAATTATTGTTGCCTTCTAATTATATAGTATTTATTAAATAACAGCTTAATTCCGTTCAAATTCCCTAATTTATTTAACTTTTAGTTATTCTTATGCCAGATTTGTGTTAGTCCTAGCCTAAATTGGATTTGATTAGACCCCAAATTGAAATCTCCGATTCAATGTTTGCTTAACCAAATTTTCCTTACCCGGATCCAACCTATTTTCTAATTTCAATCTCGTCGGTTCATCACATGATCTAACAGTCCTTGATTAATCCTCATTTTTTGTTTTCGTTTAATTAAATCCAACCCCTAAAAATCAAACCCTAATCCCATTCATTCCAAGAACAACCACCCCCTCTTTCTCTCTCTACATTAGTTTCACCATCTCCAACCACCTTTCCATCGGAGAACCATCAAAGCCACACAACCCCTTCTCCTTCACCAGCCACCCAAATGCATCTCCCTCTCTCTTCCTATACTCTCTCTTACAAAAAACACCACTAGCTGCCCCACTCTTTCTATCATTGCCGACATCAGAGTTAGTCATCAGACATTCGTGCGACCATATTTGTTATGAACTGAATCGGGGTCGTGGCCATTACGGGCATTCCAAGCCAACCAAGGCCTAAGATCATTACGCGACCAATCAGGGACCTTGTCGTAATGGGCATCCCAAGTCCAATCGAGACCAGAGACCACCTTCGTTACCCAACCCAACCTCTAGTCGCTTTCCCTGAGTTGGCTGAATTTCGAGCATGTAACAAAATAGTGTAATAGCTCACATGAAGACTCTGGGATAAGATCAAAATCATGACTGACCCAACTGAGTCCAACTATCCCATACCAACAATACAATCTTCTCCAAACCAATACCAGAATAAGGTCCATAAACCAGGCCATAACCAAAGATATTCCAAAACATAATATAATTAATCCTAAAATGAAATATGATGGAACAATGAGAAATTATGTCCGATGATGACAGCCTACATACCAATACAAATGCTAAGGCTGACACCTATACCAATTCGGCCCATTCCAACCCATAGTAGTACCACAAAGCCTCTAACCAAAAGAGTAATAAAATCCAGTTGGGACATACCCCCAACCATGTCCAAAACCAATAACTAAAATAAAATCAAAGTGTCTAGAATATCCATAACATAAAATGGAGCCTTCCAAAAGGATGGAAACTCACCACTTCAGTCCAAATATTGATCCCTGAGTCAATCTAGGAGGAGTAGAACAGACGGTTCCTACATAACGTGGGTATACAGCCGCCAGTAGACGGGTTAGCAGGTGAACGCTAGCACGATCTCAGGATAAGGATAAAATAATACCATTTATAAATCTAAGAAAAACCATCCATATGCACACAACCATACATATATATATATATATATATATAAATTCCAATAAAAGGGAATGGGTTTAGTATGCCTTTAAAACCTTTACCTGGGTTGTGTAGCTTTGTTGTCCTAAATCACCCATGGGCTATATGGATTTAGATCTCCTTGCTGAAAGGGCCTCAGTTCGTGAAATCGCACGACCAGGGAAGAAAACCTGGGATGACTAGTACATTACCCAAAATATAGTGTGAAATCATGAACACGGTCACCAAGACCAATCTGACATCGGGAAATATGATTTTCCAATTTTGGTCCCCCGAGGACCTCCACCTTCCACGGCTTTGCTACACATCCTACCATTATTGCCTAATTAAAACCATTACCAAGAAACCAACCAATCTATTTACAATTTATTAACCAAGTCCATTTAGTGGTGGTATCACCATACCGACCATACTTTCAAATACTATCCATAGTCAACCATATAAGGTTTAAGGGGACTTCCAAGTGTCCTTCCATTTACCATATTAAATTACTTAGGGGATTCCATGTACCCCTAAATCATAAAAATTTAGCCATTTACCTTTCTAAACCATTTAAATCATTCATAATTCCCTTACCAAGTTTTAAAACAAGCAAGAGTTCCATTAAAATACTCAATGCAATGAAAACATGCTTGTGGACATTTTGTTAAACACATTGGGGGCATAATATAACAAAAACCAAATTCCAATTGCCATTAAAAAGTTCCCACGCAATCCAATTATCCAAAACCTCAATTAATGAACATAAAGCATAATTAAAAACATGGAAACCATAACCAACCATTTAATATCAAAACCCTCCAAAACATATTCGATAACTAAAATCATACAATCAATGAAGCCATGAAAACATTCATAAAAACATGCTTTTATGTAGAATTAAAAATGAGGGAAGATAACATTCCTTAAACCAAGATGATGATGGAAGGATATCACCAAGACAATCCCCAAATCAATCCTCTAGTTGAAACCCTAGCTTGCCTTGCTAAAAAGCTTTTAAGAGAATTATGGAGTGTTTTTAGAAGAATTTCTCAATGTTAATGAATGGAATAATAAGGTAAATTACTTCCCAAGTAGGTTAGAAGTCGTGGGAACTTATTAGGATAAGTGGAGAAATGTCCAGAATACCCCCACCTAAGTTACACAAAAATCCCATCATAGGGGTACGACTGACTCTCACAAGTCGTACCCTTTGATACAATTGGTATCCTTCACTCATATCCTAGACTCAATCTTTGGATCCAACATTACCCACTATACGAAGCATCCAACCTAGTCGTAGACAAAGCATACGACCCATACCCTTCATCTGTATCCCTGGAAAATTTAAACCCAAGGATGATTTAGACACTATCCACCATACAAGTCCTAGGTATGATTCGTACACTAGCTTATGGCTCATGGTGAGCCACTTGTACTCATATCCAACTTAAGTAACCAAGTCTAAGATTAAGTTAAGGAATCAAATAATCCGTAACGACCAATATGACTCATACCCCTAAGTCGTATTAATTCTAGAAACCAAAATCCATCCCACCAACCAACACTGGTTAGCATACGACTAAACCATAACATTTGTTCCCTAACATACATCTCGTACCCATGAGTCGTATTGGGTCCAAAGATCAAAATTCCATAAAAATTTCTAAGGTCCAAAAACGAGGGTGTTTCAGTCTCCCCACTAGGAACATTCATCTCCGAATGACGGACAAGGTTGGGGTAACCAGACGCACGAGTTATTTGCATTATAAAATATATTCCCAATCTTTAAAAAAGTTTGAAAACAAAGAGGTAAAGATATTAATATTTCCTTTAACACACTCAGAACATAAAGATTTGTTGAAGACACATACCTTCTGCATGAATCCCAGAAACAGGAAACGAATACTGATATTTGGACTTTATGTCCTCCTTTGCTTCCCATGTAGCTTCTTCCACCTTATGGTTCCTCCATAGAACCTTAACCGAAGCCACATCCTTGGTCCACAACCAACAAACCTGCCTATCTAAGAACTCTACCGGGGCTTCTTCATAAGACAAAGAATCTGTGGGACCCAATCCTTCCATAGGAACAATCGAAGAAGGATCACCAATGCCCTTCCTCAAAATGGACACATGAAATACCAAATGAACCAAGCTCAAGCAAGAAGCTAATTCCAAATTGTAAGAAACATTACCAATCCTCCGCAAAACCTCATAAGGACCAACATACCAGGGACTAAGTGTCCCCTTCTTACCAAACCGCACTACTCCTTTCATGGGAGATACCTTGAGAAAAACCTTATCCCTAACCTCAAACTCCAACTCTCTATGCCCAATATTAGCATAGGACTTTTGGTGACTTTGGGCAGCCTTGAGCCTATCCCAAATCACCTTTACCTTCTCTGTAGCCTGGTAAACTGATAACGCTCAAACTAGACCTCTCTAATGAGAATGTAAGCGATCATTATCAATATATAACCCAACTAGGTTGGGGTTGAATCCCACAGGGAATATGGTGTGAACTTAAGTTGTTTGCGATTTAATCAACTGATAATTGAATGTTTTCTGGAATGGAGGTTTTGGAGATTAGCAAATAATTGTTGGTCACTTTAGTTTCAGTGTTTGTAATCAAGAGTTTTTGGAAAACCAGAATTATGTTCACTATGGGTTTTAGTACTTGACAGATGCTAATAGTGATTCAAGATTCTCATAGTAGGTAGGACAATAGATTATCTCTATCGAAGTTATGCCTAAATGTCTCTCAACCTACTTAAGCATTTAATTACCTAATCTTCTCGGACTTAGGGAATTTATATTTACTAATCAGACTTTACCTCAGGTTAATCAACCTTATTACAACGTCGATTATTAAATGGAAGTTTATTGTTTCTAAGTCCCTATCAATAATTCACTTCCTACTATATTTGATTTCTTATTGCAAGCAAGTCAAAGCAGGTGCTATTTATCATTTGCGACTAATAGACAATAATTAAAAACTCGGAATTATCAAGGAGTCCTATTACCTTTAGAATAAAAAACACATAGCATCTTACCAAGACTTAACCCATAGATCCCATAATTCGGGTCAAAGGGATTTAGCCACTCGTAATGTAATAAGCGAAACAACTAGACGTATTCATAATTTAAAAGATGAACTTACCGCAAGATGAATAATAACTAGTGCTTCTCAGATTATATCACAATAGAAATCCCAAAATATTGATAAAAATCTCTTCAAAGTTAATTGTTTTTCAAGCCAAGAAACTAGAGAGAAAAATAACAAAATATGTGTGTTCCAAAATTATGTTCCGAACTCTTTCAAAAAACCCTAAACAATACTTTTTATAGTCCAACGTAAATAAGGAAACAAAATCACAGAGTTTAATGATTCCTCGAATTAGGCGACGACATTTGTGACACTTTATCAGGAGTCTGACGACTTATCACAAATGTCGTCAGCTCCCTCTTCAGGTTTAGCACTTCCTGCTTAAGGCTGACGATGAATCCTGATGACTTATTAGAAATGTGATGACATATCAGACAATGTTGTCACTTCTCCACCTCAGTTCACATGTTCTTCCTAAGGCTGACGACGACTCTGACGACTTATCAACTCTTTGACGACTTATCAGGAAATGTCGTCACAACTTTTAGCTGAGGTCCATTCTCTGTCTAAGGCTGATGGTATATGTGATAACTTATCATAGGGATGATGACTTATCGGGAATTTTGTCAGCCACACTTTTCTTATATTTGCTTCAGATTTCAACTCTTTTGCTTCCATACCTATTGGTTCTCTTGCATCTTGGCTTCTACTGCAAAATCAAAGATACAACAATCAAAAACAAAAAAAATTGCTTAAGACCTTGCAATTATTCTCAATTAAAAGCCTCAAATATGTTAGCGTCTTCTCACACATCAACACCCTCAACTTAAAAGAATTGCTTGTCCTCAAGCAACTCAAACACAACCAAGAGGATGCAAAGTACATTTGGCGGTCAATTATCCATATTATCGCAAAACATATTCACCATCTCCAAGGTTAGTCAATTCAAGAACAACTGTGTATATTATTGAAGAACAACAATGTAACACACAGGAATCAAGATACAACATTAATTCAGATATAACAACCATGCATAGACTAGTATTACAATATCCGAACAAGATAGCAACTAGCAACATATCTGGTGTGCCCTCACAACAAAGAAATCCTCCTTATCTCATATCAGTAATAATATATGTAACTATGGAGACAATAAAAAAACACTCACTCTCAGAATAAAATTCCAATCAATGTATGTTGAATACCATAGGTTTGTCCTTATTTTCATTACGAAGCTCTTCAGACAAGTCAGCTAAGATCACTATAGGTCTTCTCTTTGGCTTGTAATGCAGGCTAAGGGCTGGTATGATACTTGATATTTAAAGTGACTAAGCCTCCTTGACACTACACTAGCTTTTGGGGTTTCACTCATTAACCTTTTTCTATTCTTCTCTTTTCTTGATCACACTTATTTAGGATGGGTGCGGTCTTTTCCACAATCACTTAAATGGGAAGGTGACAGGTGTCATAAAAAGAAATAGGCTAAGCAGGCTCAAAGCAGGGATCAAGGGATATTCTACAAACAGGGAAGGTCGTTTAGGCTAAAAGTGGGATAATATCAAAAAAACCTATGATCCTTTCCTAACCGCTATCCTTCAACCTAGGTAAGACTAATCGGGCAAGTTCTGAATCCAATATACAGAGGGAACTAAATAAAATCTCACATGCACATGGCACACCAATACATCACCAATTACTACTTATCTAGTTCATACAGCTATTTAGCAATGTTATTGCATCACTAGAACTAATGCCATACAAAGATGCACAGTGGAAACACTTAGATGCAAATCACACATTTAAACCTTCAGACCATTGGAGAGGTGCTCAAAAATTACAAAAACAAGTTAACTTCTTTAGTTACTTGTATTCTCCCAGTTAGTTACAAAATTTTACAACAACAATTTACCCTACACCCTCAACTTAAAATCACAGAAAAACTGAACTAAGGGTTAGGGTATACCTAGAGTAGATTAAGCACGAGGATCATGGTTTGCCTCCTATGTAGCACCTGATTTAACATCGCGGCACGACTCAGGCATCTCGATTACTTCAGACTTTGTCAAGACAGATAGTAGCAATATTTTTCATCGAGTCTTTTGGATCAATATAAAGTTTTACTCGTTGCCCATTTACCTTGAAGGTGTTTTTGTCTTTATTTTCAAGTTCTACTACTCCAGATAAGTAGAATTGACTAACTCTACATGGGCCTGACCACTTGGATTTAAGCTTACCTGGGAATAGTTTGAGTCTGGAATTGAATAGAAGCACCGAGTCACCTTTTTGGAAGTATCATTTCTCTATCCTCCAATCATGATACTTTTTCATCCTTTCTTTGTATAGGTCGGCTCGTTCATATGCCCTGAGATGGAATTCATCTATCTTATTCAGTTGTCCCAGTCTCAGCTCTGCTGCCTCCTTCCAACTCAAATTCAACCTTTTGAGTGCCCATAAGGCCTTGTTCACTATCTTTATTAGTAAGTTTCATGCCTTTCCATAGACCAACTGAAATGGTGACATGCCAATGGGTGTCTTAAAAGTAGTCTGGTATGCCCATAAGGCATCATCGAGCTTTCGAGACCAGTCTTTCTGACTAGCATTCACCATTTTGGATAGGATGACTTTAATCTCTTGATTTGACACCTCCACTTGCCCACTAGTTTATGGGTGATATGGAGTGGCTACTCTATGCTGTTTCACCCCATATTTTGCTAAATCCACCCGAAACACTTTGTTTAAAAAATGAGATCCTCCATCGCTTATAATAGTATGTGGTATTCCAAAGAGAGAAGATATTCTTCTTGAGAAAAGCAACAACCCATTTTCCTTCATTATCAGACAAGGTAACAACTTCAACCCATTTCGAGACATAGTCAACAATAACTAAAATATACTTCATCCCATACGAGTTTACAAAAGGACCTATGAAATTGATGCCACAGATGTTAAACAATTCCACTTCAAGCATCTTAGTCAAAGGCATCTCATGTATTTTGGAGGTTGACCCCTGCCTCTGACATTTGTCGCATTTCAGCACAAACTCGTGAGCATCCTTGAATAATGTTGGCTAATAGTAGCCGCTCTACAACACCTTCCTAGTCATTTGGTCACCTGCACGGTGACCTCCAACTGGGGAAGCATGACATGCTTCCAATATGCACAATACATCCACTTCTGGCACACATATTTTTATAATATTATCAGCACATCACCGAAAAAGATACAACTCATCCCAGAAGTAATGTGTCACATCATGCAGAAATTTCTTTCTTTGATGGAAAGAAAGATTTTATGGAATAACCTCACTCACAACATAATTTTCAAAATTAGCATACCAAGGTAATTACTCCGCAGCAGTAGCCAAGATCTCCTCATCAGGAAATGCATTATTTATCTCCATTTCATCACAAATTGCCTGCTCACCTTCCATTCTAGACAGATGATCCGCAACCTAGTTTTCACAACCTTTTCTATCTTTGACTTCAAAGTCAAATTCTTGTAGCAGCAACACCCATCTAATCAGACTTGGTTTGCATCCTTCTTAGCCATAAAATACCTTAAGGCTACATGGTTAGTGCGGTCCACCACCTTGGTCCCAATAAGGTAAGCCCTGAATTTCTCAAAAGCATACACTACAGCCAAGAGTTCCTGTTAAGTAACAGTGTATTCTTTTGTGCTCCGTTCAGTGATTTGCTGGCATAGTTTATTGGATGAAATAGTTTTTCCTTCTTTTGTCCCAATGCAGATCCAAGGGAAACACCGTTTGCATCACACATGATCTCAAACGGTTTTGACTAGTCTGATGCAACAATGATAGGGGCCTTAACCAACTTCTTTTTAAGGCATTCAAATGCCTTCAAGCAATCATCATCGAAGGAAAACTTTACTTTTTTCTCCCAAAGTTTGCAAAGTGGATTTGCAACCTTTGAGAATCTCTTATAAACCTCCGGTAAAAGCAGGCATGTTCAAGAAAACTACGCACTCCCTTCACTGAAATGGGAGGTGGTAGTTTCTAAATAACTTCAACCTTGGCTTGATCAATTTCTATCCCTTTTTCTGAAATTTTGTGCCCGAGAATGATGCCCTCCATTACCATAAAGTGGCATTTATCCCAATTAAGCACCAAATTAAATCAACACGTCGTTGCAAGGCTATACTCAAGTTTTCCAAACTTATCTCAAATAAATCTCCCACCACATAGAAATCATCCATGAATACCTCTATGGTGTCCTCCACCATATCTGAGAAGATAGACATCATGCACCGTTGACAAGTAGCCGGTGCATTGCATAGCCCAAACAACATCCTCTTAAATACAAAGGTGCCATATGGACATGTGAATGTCATATTTTCCTAGTCTTTAGGAGTAATACAGATCTGGTTATATCTGAAATAACCATCGAAGAAGTAATACCATCCCTTTCCGGCTAATTGATCAAGCATTTGGTCCATAAAGGGCATCGGGAAGTGGTCTTTCAAATTCCATGAATTTAGTTTGCGGTAGTCCATGCAAACTCTCCACCCAGTCACAGTCCTGAGTGGAATCAACTCATTCATTTCATTTGCAACCACAGTCATGCCCCCCTTTTTTGGGCATGTATTGAACTGGGCTCACCTATTTGCTCTCAGAAATAGGGTAAACCACTCTTGCATTCAACCACTTAATAATTTCCTTCTTAAACACCTCTTGCATTGGTGGATTAAGAAGGAGCTGGTGCTCGATTGTTGGAATACAATCTTCCTCAAGTTGTATTTTATGCGTGCAGATGACAGGGGGGATGCCAATAATATCTGTGATGGTCCATCCTATTGCTCTCTTATACCTATGAAGTACTGAAATAAGTGATTCCACCTTTTGCTCGCCCAAATCAGCCATAATGATAATGGGTAGCGTGTTTCTGTTTCCCAAAAACACGTACCTTAAGTGCCTAGGCAGTTCTTTCAATTCCAACACCGATGGCTCTTCAATGGATAGCTTAGCTGGTGGTGTCGATCAATTAGAAAGATCAACGTCTAGACTCTTAGGTGCATAAGGATATGAACCTATTCCTGACAAAGCACAAACAGTCTCTTCATACTCCTCAATGCCTTCATGATCAAAATTCATCAAAACTACGGCTAAAGGCTCGACAACAAGTTGCTCCTCCATTGAAACCTTTTGTTCGTCCTCATAACACACATCAAATACTGAGAAAACACTCATTTATTCATGCTGCTTCATTGATTGGCTCACATAAAATTGTACCACTTCATTATTCATCCTGAACAAGAGCTCATTCGCTCTCAAATCAATCGACACACTTCCGGTTGCGAGGAAAGGTCGACCCAAGATTATGGGCACCTCAAAGTTCACCTTGCAATCTAGAATGACAAAATCTACAGGGAATATGAAGCTAGCTACTTTTACCAATACATCATACAAAATACCAACAGGTCATTTTATTGACCTATCCGCCATCACGAGTCGCATGTTAGTGGGTGTGGGATTTTCCAGACCTAGCTTTCTATATACAACCAGCGGCATCAAATTAATGCTCCCTCCCAGATCTATAATACCTTAGAGAATTCCATACACCCAATCGTATAGGGAATAGTGAATTCTCCTAGGTCTAGATTCTTCTGCACCAAGGTCCTCATAGAAATAGCACTATAATGATGGAGATTATCTTCTAGTTCGTAGCTCACTGCTCTTTTCTTAGTCACAAGGTCCTTCATGAACTTAGCATATCCTGGAATTTGATTGAGTGCCTCCACCAAAGGTACATTTATTGTCAATTATTTGAGCATTGCCATGAGCTTGCTGAATTTTGCATCATCAGTTTTTTCTTTAATCTTTGAGGAAAGGGAGGTGGTGGTCTTTTGAGAGTTTTCAACACTACCTCCTTTTACTTTTCTTTCTTTTTTTCTAGAGCATCATCAGAACAATCCAGCTTCTCAGACTCCACTTGAAATTCTTCTTTAGGTTCATCCTCTGCCTCAGTCACATCTTCAACCAAATGTTTGCCCACAGAAGGGCCAAGTAACATCTTACTACTCGTAGTAGTAATTTCCATACATGAGCCATCATTCTGCAGATTCTGGACTGTATCACTTGGTAACATTCCGCTCTTCCTCTGATTAAATACTGCTGAGAGTTGGCTCATCTGCTACTCCAACTATTTGATTGCGGTGGAGTACGAGTTTACCAACTGACTAATAGATGACAGATCGGTCTTTATGGTAGTCACACCAGAGTTGGTAGACTCCACTTCCTTCAACAACTTAGCCATCATGTTCTCCATGGACATATTTTCAGAACTTGTTATAGCAGTCTCACGATTTACAGGAGGGACTTATAGCCCGCTCCTATCATTATAGCTTTTCCAGTTTCCCTGCTCCCTATCTTTATAACCAGGCTTATCATAATAGTTCCGACATTGATTCCATTGGCTATTGCCTCAGAACCCCCTCTGATTATTAACATAGTTTGACTCTTCTTCTGCATCAGTATCAACTCTATCTTGAGATCCTACAACTTTCACCTTCTCAGTCTTTCCTGATAGCAAGTGCTTGGTTAGTACGTACATCTGCATTTTTAGGTGAGCCATGTCTTGGTCACGCTCTTTATCTCTTCTACGTTTTTCCATAGTCATACCCACAGAAATAGTGGGTCTTGCTACCACAGAGTCTCTGGTATGCCATACTCGACTCTGTTTGGTCATTCTCTCTAGAATTTTTGAAGCCTCTAGGAATGTAAGATCAACAAAAAAACCACCACCATCATTATCTACAATTGGTTTTGTTACAGATTTAAGAGCCCTGTACAAAGTCTCCATCAAGTGTATATCCGTCATATTGTGGTTCGAACACTGTGCCAGCTTTTTCTTGAATCTCTCCCAGGTTTCATGGAAGGCTTCAATTGGGAGCTGCCTAAAGTTGCTGATATCATCCCTAAACAGTACCCTCCTGGAAGGCGGAAAGAAGCTTTCTAGGAAAGCTCCTTTCAACTGCCTCCAATTGGTTATAGAATCGGGTGTCAGCTCATTAAGCCATATTATTGCCTCCCCAGATAGAGACAACGGAAACAAACCCAATCGGATAGCATTCTGACCCACTCCTGGGTTATCAAAAGATTTACAGATGGTGACAAAGTTCACCAGATGCAAGTTGGGGTCATCCCCAGGAAGGCCACCAAACAACCCCTTCAGATTAAGAAGATGAATCATAGTACTCGTAATGTTGAATTTTGCCCCAGGTGCCAACGACGGAGAAATAATTTCACCCATTTATCCTGCTCCATCCATTCCATCATCATCATCATTGACGTTATACTAGACCGGTTGGTAATTTTTCCTTCCTCGGAACAAACGGTTCCTATTAGCATTACGTTGTACTGGTGAAACTACTTTCTCTGCATGCCTTAGGTTACCAGAGTTTAAAAACTCCTCGTCTCCCAAATCTTCATCCTCAGGATTTGGATGTCGTACTTGTTGACTGACATTCTGCACATTCACCTGAGCTCTAGCTCAGGCTGCTAACTTGTCAGCCTCCTGCTGGTCTGCCATTCTTCCAATTCATTGCAGTTTCGGGTTAAATGGTAATAATAGTTCTCCGGAACTTTAGGTTCTTAGCATACACTACAAAGGTCCTGCAATAAACAAAAACACCAAATAAACATAAAACTATAAAACATGACTAACAGTCAATTAGCGCACATAAACTTCAATTTACAACCGTATTCCCCGGCAACGGTGCCATTTTTTATAACGCTCAAACTACACCTTTCTAATGAGAATGTAAGCGATCGTTGTCAATATATAACCCAACTAGGTTGGAATCGAATCTCACAGGGAATATGGTGTGAACTTAAGTTGTTTGCGATTTAATCAACTGATAGTTGAATATTTCCTGGAATGGGGGGTTTTGGAGATTAGCAAATAATTGTTGGTCACTTTAGTTTCAGTGTTTGTAATCAAGAGTTTATGGAAAACCAGAATTATGTTCAATATGGGTTCTAGTACTTGACAGATGCTAATAGTGATTCAAGATTCTCACAGTAGGTAGGACAACAGATTATCTCTATTGAAGGTATGCCTAAATGTCTCTCGACCTACTTATGGATTTAATTACCTAATTCTCTTGGACTTAGGGAATTTATATTTACTAACCAAACTTTACCTCAGGTTAATCAACCTTGTTACAGCGTCGATTATTAAATGGAAGTTTAGTGTTTCCAAGTCCCTGTCAAAAATTCACTTCCTACTATATTTGATTTCTTATCTCAAACAAATCAAAGCGGTGCTATCTATTGTTTGCAACCAATAGACAATAATTAAAATCTCAAAATTATCAAGGAGTCCTATTACCTTTAGAATAAAAAACACATAGAATCTTACCAAGACTTAACCCATAGATCCCATAATTCGGGTCAAAGGGAATTAGCCACTCATAATGTAATAAGCGAAACAACTAGACATATTCATAATTTGAAAGATGAACTTACCACAAGATGAATAATAACTAGTGATTCTCAGATTAGATCACAATAGAAATCCCAAAATATTGATGAAAATATCTTCAAAGTTAATTATTTTTCAAGCAAAGAAACTAGAGAGAAAAATAACAAAATACGTGTGTTCCAAAATTATGTTCCGAACTCTTTTAGAAAACCCTAAATAATACTTTTTATAGTTCATCCTAAATAAGGAAACAAAATCACAGAGTTTAATAATTCCTCGACAACCTTTTCACCGCAACAACCTTTTGCGGATCCACCATGATCCCCTCACTAGAAATAATATAACATAAGAAAGTAACAACGTTCAACCAAAACTCACACTTGGAAAACTTGGCATATAATTGTTGTTCCTTTAAAGTCTACAACACCACACGAAGGTGATTAGCATGATCCACCTAACTCTTTGAATAAACCAGAATGTCATCAATAAACACAATAACAAAGAGATCCAAATACTGTAAAAAATACCCTATTTATCATATCCATAAATGCCACCGGAGCATTACTCAACCTAAATGACATTACCAAAAATTCAAAGTGCCTGTACCGTGTACAAAAAGCCGTCTTAGGGATGTCATCTCCCTAATCTTTAACTGATGGTATCCAGACCAAATATCTATCTTAAGAAAGAACTTGAGACCTTGTAACTGGTCAAACAGATCATCTATACTTGGAAGAGGATACTTGTTCTTGACCGTCACCTTGAACGCCTATAGTAAATGAACATCCGAAGGAAGCCATCCTTCTTATGCAAAAACAACATCAGTTCACCCCATGGGGATACACTAGGATGAATAAAACCATTATCTAGAAGATCTTTAAGTTGCTCATTGAGTTACCTCAACTCAGTTGGAGACATTCTATATGGAGGAATAGAAATTAGATGAATGTACAGAACTACATCAATACCAAAATCGATTTCCCTATCCGGAGGAACACCAGGAACATCATACAGAAAGACCTTTGGAAACTCATTAACCACTGGAACTGACTGGAAAGAAGGACTTTCCAAGTTAGAATTTATAACTCGGACCAAGTGGTAAGGACAACCTTTAGAGGTCAACCTCTAAGCCCTAAGATAAGAAATAAATCTCCCCCTAGGAGATAAAGTGCCACCCTCCCATTCTATAATTGGTTCACCAGGGAACCTAAAGATAACCCTATAGGTTCAACAATTCAAAGATGCGTAACAAGAGTGAAACCAATACATACCCAGAACAACATTAAAATCCACCATACCCAACTCAAATAGATCCACCAAGGTATGTTTGCCACCAACAGATACCATACCCCTCTATAGACTCTGTTAACAATAACTGAGTCACCTACTGGGTAGAAATAGCAAAAAAGATTTGAAACAACTTTCGGATCAAAACCAAATGATACAACCACATACGGAGTCACATAGAATAGAGTGGACCTCAGGTCAAGCAGATAATAGACATCACAAGAGAAAAGTTGTAACCTACCAGTAACGACATCAGGTGATGCCTTAGATTCCTATCGGGATGTCAAAGCATACAACCTGTTCCGATCAACACTAAAATGAAGAGCGGTAACAAAAGTAGATACCACACCACCAGGTGTAGGAGAAGAAGATGAAGACACAAGAATATTATTCTCCCCCGTAGCAACCTTATTAACCGAACAATCCCTGAGCCGATGGCCTACTTGGCCAAACTTGAAGCATTTGTCCCTTCCTTTATCATAATAACGACGATGAGGACCATAGAATCGATAAGGAAGGCATGAAGAAATCGTCTAACCTCCGTTTGCCTGAGATTTGGCACCCTATGCCCAGAAATTATCACCACATTGATGACGTCTGTTGCTAGCTTGGTAAGGAGCACTAGTAAAAGAGTAGGAACCAGAACTCCCCCACTTGTTTTTCTACCATTGCCACTATCCCGACCACCCTGAGACTAAGAACCTCCATGGTCATAAAACTAACTCCTCTTACCCTAACTGTCCCCAAACTCTGCCTGCTTTCTCTTTTTATTCTTCACTTACTGTATATGAACAGTCAACCTAGAGATATGTATATCTTTAATCAACAAGGTAGTCTTTCTCTCCAAAATAAGATCCCAATTAAACCCAGAAGTGAACTTTCTCATTCTTTCCCTCATGCGAGCAACTAAATCGGGAGCATACATTGACAATTGGTGAAAGTTCAAGGCATATTCCATGATAGACATCCTGCCTTGCTTAAGTTTCACAAACATTTCCATATTTACTTCCCTAAACTCTTGGGGAAAGAAATAATCTAAGAAGGCCTTAGAAAAAGTATCTCAGAAGAGTGGTTCTTCCACATCACCCCTATCCCTTTCCCACTCTTCATACCACTGATATGAAACCTCTTTGAGCTGATAAGCTACAAAGATTACCCCTTCCACATTGGTAGCCTGCATCACTTGAAATATCTTTTCCAGTTCATCCAAGAAGCCTTATGGATCCTCCTCCACCTTCACTCCAAAAAAAGTGGGAGGACCCATCTTCATAAATTGGACGACCCTTATGGTCTCAGCAGACAAGGCACCAATCACACCCCACCCAGCATGAGAAGTGACCAAATAAACAATAACATGAATAGACTGATAGAATTCTGCATTAGTCACTTCACCTTGAGGAGGACTAGTAGCAACTGGTGGAACTACAAAACTATCAGGGATAGGACCATGATATCTAAGATGAACCCCAAAAGTAGAATGCACCCATTCAGTATTACCCCCATATGGGATAGAATTTTTTTTTTGTGTTCCAGATCTACGAGGCATGATCTAAAAGGAGAACAAACAAAGATTAGACAAGATTTCAGGATTGATACTACATGCTTGAAAATAGAATACCAAGCAAGTGAAACATTCCTAAATGCTTTGTAGCCTCTTCCTTATGAGTATGGCGCGCTACACACCCCTAAAAGACAATCTACTCTCCACGACTTTTTGGACTCCTAATTTACCATGAACCGAGGCTATGATATAAACTTGACACGATTCGATCAGGGGCTTTATCATAATAGTCATCCTAAGTCCGATCGGGATTGGAGACCACCCTCGTTACTTAACCCAACTTCTAGCCGCCTGCCCAGAGTTGGCTGGATTTCGAGCATGTAATAAAATAGTGTAATAGATCACACGAAGACTCTATGATAAGGTCACAACCATGACTAACCCAACCGATTCCAACAATCCAACCATACCAAATTGATACCGAAACAAGGGCCATAAACCAGGCCATAACATAAGATGTTCCAAAATATAATATAATTAATCCTAAAATGAAATATGATGGAACAGTGAGAAATTATGTCTGATGATTCCAACCTCAATACCAATAAAAATGCTAAGGCTAAAACCTATACCAATCCCGACCATTCAAACCCATAGTAGTACCGCAAAGCCTTAAACCAAAAAAGTAATAAAATTTGGTAGGGACATGCCCCAACCATGGACAAAACCAATATCCAAAATAGAATCAAATTTTCTAGAAATATCCATAGCATAAAATGGAATCTTACAAAACAATCCCACTATACCATAAAAACCCTAAAATAATTGAATAAAAACATAAGAGAAATAAACAACCCCTTTTCGAATGAAGGATGGCTCACAACTTCTCACCAGCAATTCAAGAAGAAATATGAGTGTTGTAACGCTGCATAAGACAACGGAAAAATACCTCCGATACTACATTATGAAATAATGTAGCGTCTGGGATGGTCAGTACAACGAGTACTGGAATGCAACCCAAGGATAGCGATAAATATATATTTACCAAAAATCAGTCATAAGAACATATGCTCAAGAACCATCAAGATAATAGAATGCCAGGGTAGGGAAAAAAGAAAATGAAACATCGCCATTTAAAAATCTACTTCTGAACTATGTAGCTTATATTGACCTTTAAGCACCCATGGGCTATTTGGGTCCAGCTCCCCTTACAGGAAGGTCCCCAATCAATGTTAGTCACATAGATCGAGGAATTAGTCTAAAGTCATCGAGATAATAGCCTCCAAAAATATTATGTGTAAAGAAAACATAATGGTCATAGATCCCCAACATCAGCAAATGTTGTTTCCATTATTGGTCTCCCCGGGACTACACCTTATTGGAAAAGCTACACAATTCCCTTTAAGCCTAATTGAAACAATTTTCCATATACCATTAACCATAGAGTCTTTTATTAAGGCATTTTAAAATTGGTATCGTTATACCAAGAAACCTGCAAGCCATTCTAATTATGTCATATCGTAGCCATTTAAATGCCAAATTCTTTTTAAAAATCCATTACCATAGCCCCAAGGGCATTTCTAAAACCTTTTTAATAGTTAATGTTATGCAATTTCTAATCAATAGTTTAAAAATGATGAATCTTTGTTTAGAAATCAGATGATGATGTGGGTTGAAGTTCATATCATTATCATCATGCAAAACTCCATAAATAATATGAAATCCGGTTACCAAATTCCAACCTTATCGTAAGACACCAATTCAGTTTACAATCCAACATTCAAACCATGGAGAAACCATTTAAATAAGGGAAAAATCAATGTAAGTGTATAAAAACCAAATCCCTCAACCCTAGTTTGAAGTAAACATTCAAGAACATATAAATATTAGGTAAATTTATACAATAAGACAATAATTAAAATAGGGAGTGTCCAACATGCCTTTTTGACAAAAGGAATTTGAGAAGAACTTGAATTTTAAGTCTTGGAAGTTGAAATTTTAGAAGAAACCCTAGTTTTGTTTCTCTTGAAAGTGGAGAGGAGAAAGAGTGATGAAAAACTAATAAATAATGAGTAATAGTAGTTATAGAAAGATTAAAGTCGTGGGGTAGGGTTTTAGGTGAGGAAAAGACCAAAATACACCTAAAGAAATAAAAAAGATTGTAGGAATTTCTCAATTGACGATGGGAGTTGACGACTCATACACTCGGGTCATCAACCTCTAGACACTTTTGGTCTTTTACTTGTTAAGGTCGACTATGAGGTTGACAACCCATAAATTAATTGATGGATCATCAACTCTGGTCATCAACCCTGGTAGACAGATACTCTTAGATTAAAATGAGTATAACTTTCTACTCAGATATCTGATTAAGGTGAATTTAGATGCGTTGGAAAGAACACTTGAATATATTTCATTTAGTGTATAGTAGGCCACTTGAATAGTGATATTCTAGGTGTAATGATCGTTGAAGTTTTCTCAAGTAGGAACGTCCACTAAAACTCAATTGGTAGAAAAGTTCTCAAATCAACTTTGAGTTAGGAGATTTTTATGACCTCAATTTATCTCCAAAGATGTTCCCTCACTAAAGAATTGATCATAACACTTATATTGACATAGAAATAATTAGGTTTGGGTCTATAAATATAAGAACAATAATTTAAATTCTAGCCCAAAAATGTGGGGTGTTAAATTATCTCCCATTGGAATCATTTGTCTTTGATTGATGGGTAGCAACTTATTGAAGAATCTAGAAGTGAAGAATAATGGATGTAACTTCACATTAGGAATTCTCCCTCAATATAACATACATAGGCATAAAAAAATAGCTTCATGACATCACCAAGTAAATTGTGTAAGAATGAATCATAAGACGAGGAGACTTGACATAAATATGATCTTAGGCATGAGTTCTATGGAACGTGATCATAACCACATAAGGCATATATATTTTCAGGAATCCTCGACCCGATTAAGATTGATACAAGACACGAATGGGATTTTCATGGGAGATAAGGTTATAAGTATTCTCCATCTCAAATGATATGTCTGATAGTCTTTAAATTTGGTGATGTTCCTCAACTATGCTTTTAGCTATGAATACCACACTTCACCATTTCAATCTTATAATTCCCCTGTGAAATATAGAACTATAAGAGTCTGAGTCTAACTATATATTTCTTCTATGTTAAAACCTAATCCAAAGTTAAAAGGTGTTAGATTAAGCTATGAGACCCTATACTTTACACACCTCCAAAAATACTACTCCATCTTATCACTATAATCAAACAACCTCAGGTCTTAGCTATGGAGTACTAGCCATATAAAATAATGCTTTGTGTATCTATCAATCACAACATTCAAGCCTATCTTAACTACATCCACTTTATAGATCTTCCCAACAAAAACCAACAACTTTTATCAGTATCACAAAGATTTTCACCATATCTTCCCTTCCTAACTATTTCACATAACAAAAGTTTATCTCAATATTCCCTCATCAACTATAAACTTAGCTCAAGTAGTCACCCCAAAGTATCATAATAAAGAACATCTACTCTCTCATCTAAAATGTTAGTATGCTTCCATAGCCACTACCATCCTAACATAAGAAAGGTTACTGAGTGTCATGATCCGAGTTTACCCCCTAGTTGTAACATGGTGCTTAGAACAACAAGTGATCCCAAGTTAACCCATAGTACTGGCATAATGTTTGAGCAACTGATTAAACTATATATAAAAGCTAAATTAACAGAGTGAGATATAATCATGAGATAAGTTATTTCAATACATTATTGTTAAAAGTTTACAACACTACAATTTGAAAGAAAAAGGAACTTAAAATACATAGAATAACTCTGACCGACTATCTATGAAGTCTCTAATAGTACTAACAATATATATTCGACACATGAGCCCCAACTATACCTAATCAATATATATAAATAAGAAAATAAAATACTAGAATTATATCTGACTTGAGTCTTCAAAAGAAGAGAAATCATCACCTGCTGGTTAAATGTTATGATTTACCTGCCTATGAGCCTTATAGTCAGCACTTGAATCTACATCACATGAAAAATATAAATAGAAGAGTTATGCGATCAATACTTTGGAATATACTGAGTATGTGAGTTATGCACTAATCATGAAAACAATGTGAGTTATGCACTAATCATGAAAACACTTAAAGCATTCTTTAAAATTGAGGACATAAACCATTTGCTGAAATGTTCATTTAAAGCATGTTTCTATGTAAAAGTTGTAAGGCATAGTAAAATTTATAAATCATGAGCTAAAATATTTCTTTAAACTAAAAAGCGGTAGAAGAATAACAATTATATTTAATTTCAAGTTAATGCTGAATATGCTATAAAATTGTACTGAATGCTAACTGATTTTGAAAAAGATGAACTGAAGTACAATGATCCTATATGAAATACATAAATACTAATATGTAATGATAATCTAGAAAGTCACATTTAAGAGTAAGTAAAAATAAAGTAAGGATCATATGCTAATACTGAGTCTGAAACTATGGGATGTGAACAGATGCAATCACCATATAAATAAACCTGTAACTGGTCAATATTTTACTGATTAAACTGATTGTGAGATCATGTAATAACTGAGTTTGGTTTGTTGGAGCTATTGTTAACTGAGATATGACCATATGAGCTTAACATGGAGTTTGATGTATAAACCCCATCGAAAAAGGCATAATATACGCTGTCTATGTATAAAGGTTAATCTGACGTGGTACCACTAAACTGAAGTCCAAAAGGACTAAAGTGTCAAGACTGGATATTGGGTGACCCTTTAGAACCTATAGTGGCACTATAGTTCTAGGACTTAGGAACTTATACTAAAGGTCTCAGCCTAACTAACGGGTGAGACTTCATCCTTGCATTCTCTCTGTGCTAAGTACTACTCCCAATAGAATATAAACTGATATACTAACTAGCTAAATAAAATTGAAGTCATGAGGTTAAAATATCAGCTCTTTTTCTAAAAGCATTCTAAATCATAAAAATTGAAGGACTGAGTGTTTGAATTATAATGCATGATATCCTAGGTGATCGGGTGTTCATAACCCGTCATCTTCGAAGAATGCAACTATCATGAAAATTTTATAATCTACAGAGAAATGTGAAATTTCATAACAAAAGTCCAAAATCATGAATTTACCGACATACTGAGGGTTCATAATTCTATGTATATGAAAATACTAGATTTCAAGAGAGAACATGGTATGTTAATTAATATAGGCCAAAATCCACAAAATCATGATACATAATGCTTAATAGTTTTGGAAACTAATGCATCATTCATATCTTGATCATATGCTTTAAATCTGAAGTAATATAATGTAAATCATGCATGAACATGAGGAAATATTATGAATGCTATCATACAGTCAGAAGAAATCATAAATGATTATGAAAACATGCTCATGAATGTAAACTATATCAAGAAGAACAGAATTTAGGCTTGGAATTCTATTTGGAAAAAAAACCAAGTTTATGGGAATCATAGAAATCGTAACTGAAATTCATAATATAAAATTAGCTTTTGGGCATAAAGGGTAATGGAATATCTTATGGAAAACCCACATACCTGGACTGGTGAAATCATGTAACAAAGCCTTGGGAATCTGGCTTTGAGAAAAACCCTAGAGTTATGCTTGTTTGATAGCTGATTCACTTGATTTTTTGACTTAGAATAAGTTTGGGAAAAATAATGAGGGATTTGGGGTGATTAAGTAGGATTATACCTCTTGTAAAAACTGAAATGACGTAGTTTTGGGGTTAAAGTGGTAAAATACCAAACAACCCATATAAAATCATTTAAAAAATTATTGGTATCAGTCCCGACGAGTTTGGTGACGGCCCGTAGTCAGGGGATGAGTCATGTCCTCATCATTTCCTGGGACTTAAATTTGGTCCCCAATACCATGACGAAAGTTCATCCTAAGACTCAAAGTGGACTGACGATGAGTCGCTGTCAGAGTTGTCATCACTGGCAGCTTTGACAGTGCTTCAGTAAATTGGCCATAACTTTTTACTCGGATATCAAATTAAGGCAAAACCTGAGGCATTGGACAGATAATTAAATTATATATGCTTGTAGGAATCTTGAAATAAAAAAAACCTTAGTAATATGAAGGATATTATTATTTGAAGTTGATTATAGTAAGATTCTTCTAAAGTATTCAATCAATAAGGGATATTTTTATTTGTTTACAAGCTAGGAGCTATTTGTGGCCTTAATATAAGTGTAAATCACTTATCAAACTATCAAAACATATATTTTTTATTTTGCATGTACTTGAATCATGGTTCTAATATTGTCTTAGATTTTTGGGGTGTTACATGACATGGAGTAGCTATAACTTACTGAGGACATGGCCCTAGATAGGAAGGTATGGAGGTCGCGGATAAGGGTAAAAGGCTAGTGTGAGTGTGTAGGTGGTAGCAAGTAGTTATGAGAGCTCTTGTGTAGATGAGTTAGTAATCCTAGAACTGTGTTAATAGGTAGGAGCCTCTAGTCAGGAGAGTTTGGGTATGGTGGGTGTCCTTGGTCTATGAGTTTATGTTACTACTAGATGGGTGTCCTATTTCTTATCTCTTATTTCATATTTCTCTTATTTCTCTTTTTTGTATTTTTCTGATATCTATTTTTATTATTTCTTATTCCTTATTTCTGTTATCCCATCCATCCTGCTTCATGTTTTACTACGACCTTGTGCACTATTCTTTATCTTGAGCTGGGGGTTTATTAGAAATAGCCTCTCTACTTCTTCAGAGGTAACAGTATGGACTGCGTATATTTTACCCTCCGCAGACCCCAATTTATGGGAATACACTGGGTTGTTGTTGTTGTTATTGTTGTTGAACAATATCTCCCCCTTGGGATCCTTGGTCCTCGATTAATGACTAATTAAGCCAAAAATATAGGGAAAGATTTGTTATCCTTAACATATTCTAAGAGATTAATAGGGACATGGCAACTAAATTGTCAACTAAAACTTTGACTAGTTTGAAAATTAGGGAACCCACTAGTACTATCTGGCTGAATTCTGAAGTTGGATAACTAATATAATACCAATTTCTAAATCTAGGAATCTGTTATGGTTGGGACTTATTTATAATTAGAGTAAGGAATCAACTGAGTTTAAAAATAGAATGAATTGAAATAAAGAACCTCATGGAATAAGCATATACATAAAACTTAGGATAGTAAGACCAGGTGAAGAGATGAGAAACTACAGGAGCTTATTTGTCTAATTACTAAACTGAATTGCTGGCTATTTAGACTGACTCATACTAAGAGTTTTATAACTCAACTAAAGCATTCCTGGAAAGAATGTGTATATAAAGCTCTAAAGTGATATATGATGAGATAAAATTTCTAAGAGTCAATGAAAAGGAATATTTGTTACGTTCAACTCTCCTTGTCAGAAATTCTAATAATATTAGACCGGTAAGAATTTTGGGCATAATCTAAGGAAGATATCTGAATAAGGATTATAACGTGGTTTGAGCATCAAAGTCTACTAGTCTGGGCTTGTAGAATAGGAATAACATAGAGTTGAGCATAAAATAACTCTAGTCCAAAGTTATATATCATGGAACTGGAGTATCTTAGGCTGAAAGTAAGTCTAGGACTAATATAGCCTAAGCAATGTGATTGATAATTCTACAACATGGCAGAATTCTTCAACGATGCTCTTCCGTACGAACCTACCACACTTCACTAGCTGAAATTTTCTAACACTCTTAGAGATACACCACAATTGGCTGTTAGAGGCTAAGTCTAGATACATGTTATTTTATAATCTTTAAGACTAACTCAGTGATACAAATATCTTCCTTTAAAATGGACATACTAGCCTCACTATGGGAATCTATATTCTATACCCACTCAGAGATGTTAAGATCAATATACATTACTTCTTACCACCTTAAACAATAAACCTTATGCTATAAAAGAGTGACTAACCACCATAAACCATTATATCTAGTTATATCAACAAATCTCTCAAGCCTATTAGTCAATTGCCAACAACATCACCATTAAAGCATAAGAAAGGTTACTAAAGATCTAAAACATGAGGGTCTGGTATATGAAGGATACTGTGAAATTTTGAGTTAAGGATTTTCATGAATTCGGCACGTAACTGAGGCCTAAAGAAGAAAAATATCATTGGAATAAACCAATTCAAGATATCTGATCTTACAACATACATGACAAAGTGTGATCTCAATAGTCATTAGTGATGCATCTAGAGTAACTGAAACTAAACATAAGTAAAACATGAGTACATGAGTCATGAGTTTTATGACTTCAGACTATAATTCATAAATTCTTGGAATATGATTCGTACTATTGAAGAACTATTACTTTTTATACTAGGAACTAGGAGTGGATATGATTCTATATAAAGTGGATGAATATGAGCTATGATAATTGAGCTGACATGTAAGGCATGAGTAAGTGTCATAATGACTGAAGTTCAAAAATTTGTGATGAGATAAGAATGGGTTGGGTATCTTTCTCCCCTAGTATTGTTCTAGAACTCACTAGTATCACTACTAGAATCTAAAAACCTAACTTGGTTCCTTTTTCTATCATATCTCACTTAGATGAAATCCATCATTATAAGTTTGTGGACCTCTATGATAAAATTCGAATAGAACCGCAGTTACTCTACTCGAGAGTTTAGGATATATTAGTACACATAAATACTAAACTTCTTCTGAAAGTCTATATCTTAAAATTTAATATCCATTACTAGTTTTTCCTTCTGAGATACAACTCTTAACTTTCTATATCCTCAATAGTTATCACAATAACTTAAATGATTATTAACATTGAACCTTCTGAATTATCACAGTATCCTAAGTTCACACTTTTTCTTTCTATAATTCAAAACTCTTTCTTTTATTACCTTAATCATCCACAATTCTAATTTAGATTCTAGCACTTAACATGGATATCCCTAAAACTTTTAAAGAATTCTACTAACTTTCTACTATTGGATAAGAATCATGAAACACTAACCCACTAAAAATTTGATGAACATACCCAACCTTACCAAGCTTATCTATATTTTAGTTCACTTCCTAATCTCGATCCTAGATAAGGCATTAATATACTCTAAGATCCTTAACTGATAAATCTCTCTCAAAGTGCTACTATAAAGTCTACACAACACCTTTCTAACTCTATTTATACATAATCTACTAATTCCAGATAAAAACTATCCCCAATTTCCTACTAAAACTCTTTTAGGTCCATGCCTCTACTCTAGGTCATGTTGTCATAGGATTCTAAGAAGGGATCTGAGGGTATATCTGACTTTGGGTCAGTGCATGATTTCATAAACAAGAATGAACTCTTTCAAAGTTTGAAACTTAAAGGCACTGATGGAATCCTTTCAAAACTGCATACAATCTGATAACTGTTTGTAGGAACTGTCTAAGAAAACTTTATTAGTAGGAATTTTAAGCTTCATTGTTTCTATTACCTCAAAAATAAGGCATAGTCAGTAGGAATGGAGCAATGCTAAAATATGTATAAGTTTTTTATTGAACATCTCTACTGTATGATTTGAGATATAAAAGAAGAGAATCATTTCCTAAATGCCTTGTATCCTCTCAAAGAAAAGTACAGACGTATTCATACCATTCCATAATACTCTACTAGACATGGATTCATAGACATCCTAGGATACTTAACCTTGTTCTTTGACACCAATTTTTTCACGACCCGAGACTACCCACCGACATGCTTGGACTACTGAAATCATTAATGAAAGCCTTGGGAATCTAGCTTCGATAAAAAACCATATAGGCTTAAGCTTGCTTGAGAGTTGAATCACTTGATTTTTTTTATTAAAAATGAGTTTGGGGAAAATAATGAGGGATTAGAGGTGATTAAATAGGCTTATACCTTCTTTAAAAG